>OY787662.1:4563143-5954393 GCA_963678985.1 Spisula subtruncata
ACATATGTATGTACGTTGGATATCACATGCCTGGTGCCAGCATCCGAGTTTGGTGCTGAACGTCAAGTTAAAACCGACAGCTGATAGAGGGGAATAATGAAGGAGACCTGTAGGAGAATCGTGGATAGAGAGTTAACAGAAATGGGACGCACTTGAAAACAGGTAAAAAAAGCCATGGACAGAGCAAACGGGAGAAAGTCGACGGCACCCTAATAATGCGCAGGAGCATATGAAAAGTACGTACTAGGGCTTCCGCTATGAGTGCATGAGGACGGCTATTTGCTACTTGTCCGCACCATACGAAAGACGAAACTAAATGGCACTGTGTTAATATGTCGAGTTTCCGTTGCTTGACGCCTAATTGTGTGACATATCATCACTAGTGTCTGGCTTGAACAGTCAAAGTGATAGATCGATAGATGTGCAAATGTGCTTGTATGAACGCGGACATGAAAGAGAAAAGAGCGCAAATACGCCTTGCCACAACACGTGCTTCAAACCACGAAGCATGCTTCAATATAAGTTTTAAGTAGCCTATTTATTACCTCGTGTTTAATAACTTCCCACACTTGGACTGAAACCAGCGTGAAGTTGTACGTTCCGGTATGTAATCAATACATTTAAGGTCACATTTTGTTGACCCCTTTTCATAAAAATATTTCCTAGTCCACTTCAAGTGATTGGCTTTTAATCAATTTGCACTATTTAAGGAAGTGATTGATTTGATACCACTGGCTTAAAATGAGAATGTCGTAAGTACAAAATCGATATTTTGAGAAAACAAGGAAAAACTGTCCGAAAATTACTCTTTACTTATAGTAAAACAAGCAGTTTCAACTTCAGTTTGGTCAACTTGACTAGTTCCGATTTTCATGAAAATAGGCTCATAGGAAGCGCCTTGTGATGCAGATTTTTAATACGCACCCGTCTTATAAGATCGTCAGTAGTACTTATGACCTTTCAACGACCTTCTCATTCTAAACCAGTGATATGTATAGGGAAAATGAAGAGGATGTAATCACCTAAAGTCATCATAGAGGTATCTGACAAATCTGCTGAAACATAATTATATCGGTTAGAATCTTGTTTGGTCCCTTTATCTAGTCACGACATCACAATTATGAAAGCCTACACATTTGTAGGTACTTGAGTTATTACTTAAACACATTATGATATGATTTGTGCAGTACAACCTCTCCGCAGTGGACATATGAAGAAACAAAACCCTCTTTATAACAACACATGCAATGTTTCCTTAAGCCAATACTTCTACCAATAAAACCTATGGAGACGACCATCATTTAAACAACGGTCAATATGTGCAGCTTAAAAAAGGGGGTTGCTCTGCAAAGGTTGCGCCTGTAAGTATCCTCCCATTTTCAGCCATATAGCATTTGTGTCTTATCAAGTGCAGTATTATAGTTAGTGCATACTTTTCCAGTGTATTATTACAACACTATGTGCAGTTTTGTAGTTATCGCATTCTTTTCCAGTGCAGTATTGCAGTTGTTGCATTCTTTTTTAATGCAGTATTGTAGTTATTTCACCCTTATCAAGTGCGATGTTGAAGTTATTTCACTCTTGTCCAGTGTATCATTGTAGTTATTGCACTCCAATACAATGCAGAGAGTGATGGTATGTTCGCCATTGTCGTGTATCAGATCTGTTGTTTTATTGTTGTTTGTTTCTATTTATGTTTTTCCTTAAAAGAACTCATCCGTGAGAAGGAGTGGACTATAGTTCACGTAAACTACCAAGGAATGCTCATAGATTCTATTCCTTCATAAATAATTCAGGAGGCATAAACATGAATGGTATTTTTAGACGAGTTATAGGAATATTTATAGCATGACTCCCTGGAGTCAAAGAAAAAACGTCAATTCATTCATGTTGCATGTAACAATAAATGGCCGCTTTACTCCTACGATATTGAAACAATATAGAAGATGGAAAAACAATACTAGGTATATAATCATAAATGAGGCGTCTATTTATGTGTGCTATTATTCAACTAGATTCACACAGTTTTAGAATTGACATAGGGGCAGGGCGCGCGCTTCCAATGGGTCAATAGGTCCCAGGTTCAACACACGTCCTGGCCCTGAGCAAGAATAACACACATGCTCCACTCCACCAAGGTGTAACATGGTACCTGTGTCGGCAGTATATAATCCTTGGCGCCACATATCGATGTTGGCTGCAACACCCACAGTCATGAGACGGCCCCCGCATAGCAAGGCGGGTGTGACACAGGCTTGAGTAACTGCACGTATTAAACAAGATATATGAAAAAGAATAATTAAAAAACACAAGCACACAACTACGTATCATAAATCGTGTCATCGTACATTGTGACAATCTACCCGAGTTATATTTCAGTGAAAGTACATATAGCGCCAGCATATTGATGTGGTCCTCGTTCCTGTAAAGGGATGTAACTGTGACAGAAATAATAAAATTTGTATACGCGCTTACCTCCCTTGGAGTCTTTTTTTTCGTCTGTCACCGGATCTTACTAGTTAGTCCTGAAACAAGAAGCTATCATTGCTAAGAAACATCGTTAGAAAAAGAATTTATCATCTGAGTCACTCGAAAAGGAGGTACAGGTCTACATTTTTGGCGAGTAAAAGTAAAAAAGTGTTCTTGCATATTGAATATATATAAAGGTAATTGAAAGTATTAGCACTTTGACCAGGTAAAAAATATTTCACTATGAAAAAATAATGTGTCAGTCGAGGGACATCGAACAGCAGCAGTAACAACAATATCAACAACAAGAACAACAGCAACTGAAGCTGCGTTGTCGAAATTCAGTAGACCCGCATTCATTGTCGCTATCCGTTCGATTTCCTTGTACGCTATTCGTGGTTATCTGTCGTCGCGCACGTGAAAAGCAAGGAAAACTTTTCCCTGCTTGAGTTCGTCTTGCACCGGTGGTTGAGAAACATCCGCAATGAAATACTGGCCGCTCCCGTCTGTTTGTGTAGAACTACAACAACATGATTGTGTAAAGTTTTCAATTTTGGTCGGTGTATATTTGAATGTCACCAGCGTTCCAAATGAGTTAGAAGTCAGACGGGGAGCTAAAAAGGTAAGCCTAGAATGTTTTACTTGTCATTTCTGATATTAATTTTAAACTTGAATCAACGATTTATTTGAATGGTGGCAGTCATCAGTTTCTATTAGCAATTGGTTTCTATTTGTGATCAATCGAGTATTGTACGAGTTGAATATTTTCATGATTTTCGACAAGGAGATTTGTCTGTCTATAGTGAAGACATCTTGAAGACTTGGAGAATGTCATTGTGGATTTGCTTAGGAATGTCAAAATTCCAACAAAAAGTCATATTTTAAGAAAAGAAATCTGAAACTGAAAATTGCCTTTTTGATTTTTTTCATAAAAAATCTTCCGTCTGGCATCAAAATTACTCAAAACGTGAAGTTTAACCTTTCATCTAGGCATTTGCCTCCAAAACCCTTGCATTTGTTCGTATAAAGGCGTTGAAAAAAGGTGGTATACTGAGGTCAGAAACCCGTGACATTTTCAAAATTACCTCCCCTGTTTAAAGGGGGGGGGGTGGTTGTTGCTACTAAGGTATATGTAGTAAATAAGTATTGTTTCTCCTTATACTAGCACCGAGACAGTAGCAGTTGCATAAAAATAACCACACTGAGCTTCAAGCAAGGTATGGTATGTTACTGTCTGGGGATTGGACCAGAGACCCCTGACACACTAACTTGACTAAGTGGGTGCTTCACAACTGAGCCATCGTATTTACTATGATCCAATAGTATTATGTTTGAGTGTCAAGCAAGTGTATACGAGGGGTGTACCAGAATAACGTAGACTTTTGTCATAACTTTTTTTATTTATCCATGCATTATCACCAAATTTGCCGTAGAAAAACGTCAAACCTTTTTCAAGACAATCGGTAAAAATATTTTCTAACAGAATGTTAGAAAACCATTTAATGTGTTGCCATAGTAACCAATAGTTGGATAGGCGGGGCAGCGTATTTTAAAAACATTTTTTGCATAATTTACCCGCTCATACCTCACAGATATGAAGTCTAATTTTAACGCGACTTCGTGACATACAAGCGCTGTATCATTGGAACGTACGACGTAAATTTCGACTTTATAAACGCAACGGTTGTTGATTTATGGTACAAAACAAGCAACAGTGAAAATTGGACGTTAGCAAAATACGCTGGAAATCGCATCAACATGAAGTTTTGTGTGAATTTCGGGGAGACGCCAGAACAAACGCTTTAAATGTTGGAACCTTCTAACTCTAAATCTCGCTTATCGAGTTACTTGATTTTCAAGCGACACAAGCGCATCAATCGTGGTCGAGACCAAATAAAACGGCACGGACCGACGGCGAAAACCAACGGCGAATGCGACGTCACCAAGCGTTTTCTAGGAACACATCGACCTGGATCGACGTTCTATTATAAGGGTTATATGCGATATTACCGCTAATATATTGAAACTTTTATCACATTTAAGGCAGTAAATAAACATGAGTAAGTTTTGTGTACGGTTGTGCCCATCTTTATAGCTACAATGTACACAGTTAGGAGCTTCACTTATCCTGAAAGTTCCGCCGACGTCGTGACGTTCTGTTGACGTGCCCGCATACCGTACCCCTAACTATCCCTTGAAGTTGCAGAATTTGATCCAATTAAGATACGGCTTTGCAATTTCACGTACTTACGCAGTAAATGTTATTTGTACTCCACACAACATTATTAGTTTGTATAATGAATGGTATGGAACGTATGACAAAAGTCTGCGTAATTCTGGTACAACCCTCGTACATCCTTACTTGTCAACTACTTTGGTATATCACTGCTGGGAATCGAACCAGATACTTCCTGTGCTCAAACTTGAATCCCTTCCACCATGTTAACTAAACGTGTAGGGTTTACTTTTAACAGGCTGGTCAGATTTCCAGATCGGGCTTGCATAGTAAAATTACCTATATGGCAACAATGCATACACACTGCCCCATATTGATAACTGTTGTACAGTGTGGGGAAACTGTAGTGGGGAACTGTTAGAAATTGTGCTTAAATTCCAAAAACGTGCTGCCAGAATAATTCTTGATAAGGAATATAACGCGACGTCAGCAGAGTTATTTGAAGAAATAAAGTGGGTGATTTTTTCCGATAGAATTTGTTATAAAAAGGCAATACTAATATAAAATCACTAAATAATATTTGCCCAGAATACTTTAATTCGAAATTCACATTTAATCAAAACTACCAGCACTCAGATCGCCAACTTAGATCTACTGAAAACTGTGAACTCAGTTCCTAAACCACAACTAGAATTTTACCGCAAGTCCTTAAATTATCCAGGGCCTGTAATTTGGAATGCCATCCCAAAACAAGTCCGCACTTCCAAAACACTTCATCAATTCAAAAGGTCCTATTTGCAGTGGCTTCACACAGGACACACTACATGATATAATATTTAGACATTACACACTACAAAATTACATCCATAAACTACATATTTGTTTTTATGGATACGATTATCATAATGCTGTTACGTTTGTATTGTGTTTTGTTTCTTGATTATTGACTAGTTCTGTTATATTTTATCTTTTGTTCATCAGTATTATGTATTTCTGTAAATTGCTGCATATATATTTCATGTTGATGTGGACCATATTGAAAATTGGTCTTGAACCAAATATGTAATCCACTATAAATAAAGTCGTTATTATAAGTATTATTATTATTGTTACATTTTGTATTATTATTATTATTATTATTATTATTATTATTATTATTATTATTATTATTATTATTATTATTATTATTATTATTATTATTATTGAACGTCAAGCAGGTGAGATACACCCGTGCCACATTAATGAATTCAATATATGGTGCGACCTGGGATCGAACCCAGATGAATACAATGTGCTTGATACCGTTGTTTCTTTTTTTACTAATATATCTGTCCTGGTAGAATAGCATGTATAATACACAAAATATGATAAGGGTCAATACTTTTCCATGAAAATATAAGCCCTCGCATCTAGGATTTTTTAAATGGTTTTCTCGATAAAAGTAATGCCCAAATCAGCACAGGTTGTGTATTTTTACTATTTTTGTCTGCAACAAAATACTACTAGTATGTAACGATTGCAGCTCGTGTATATTTGACAAGTAAAAATCATGTTCTCACAGCTAGATTGTTTGAACCAATGATCTGACATTAAGCAGAACCTTGAGGACATCGATGTTATATATAGGATGACCACAGAATCTTGTTGCAGTACACAGGACGTTGGGTAATTTAATATGTTTCTTGATAATTGTTGGGGTGTTCTATAAGAGTTGGTCACATAAGCTTGCCATGGGATTTTAGAACGTTGGTGGTTTTAACCGTTGTGTTGTATAAGAGGTCAACTCTTAGTCACTCACCTTGTTATAGGACTTAATTAGGATACTGGTTTTCTCCTTAAAACCGGTATGTTCTATATCACAGTCTTGTATTTGTTTTCCAGGTATTCGTATTGTTGAAGATTGGTAATGAATATTGAAGCAATAATGCAGAAATCTATTAAGCTTTTGTTGTGGTGAGTATTGCCTCTTTAGACATATTATATACTAGAAAAAATGTATATCAAAATGTACCAAAAGTTATTATAGGTTTGGTATTGTTGCAATTCCTCAAGTACTGACAAGTAGACAGTAAAAGTAAACATTACACCCAGGGTTCTCAATGCGTTTTAACCTAGCAGGCTGAAATGTTTCACCAACAGGCCTGGTAAGGTCCTTGGTACGATTCTTTTTCAAATTGTGTATAAATTTCACATATTTAGCCGGTCTAAAATAGTTTTAAGCAGTCAATTTGGCCTTCTGCCAGCTGTTATTGAGAACCCTGTACAAGATGTTTAAAAGAATAACAATGTTCGTGTAAACATGCACACGGGTGGATAGTGAATGCCATAGCAGGTAGTATTGCCATGGTGGTTGTCCCTCCGGTGTCGATGTGTCGTTCTGGTCCAACGTTTAGACTATCTGCTGATTGTTTTTAAACAAAATACTTGTTATTGCCATAACTTGATCGTGTTGACGTTGGTGTTAGCGTTGACTAGACGTCGGTATCGGCGTTGATATAATGACTTGGCGGTGTCGGAGTTGCCTGGTTGTGTGATTATGACTAAGGTACTAGTAAATGTTTCCTTGACTAGCATAGCCATTGCTTTGAAATGTGTAGCACTTGTTCACCATCAATACCTGGCAATGATTTAGTCAGGCATTTAACTACATATTGGTTTTACAAGGATCATCGACCTATACATTCGTAGAAATGAAAATACCTTGTGTCCGCTTCATGTTTTTGTCATGCTTGTGTTTAACTAGCACAAGTATTGCTTCAAAACTTGCAAACCTTGTCCAAATCCTTACTCTGCAGTGTAAGGCACACTTATTACTCCATACTCCTCAAAAGTGATGCAAGAATTTATATGATGGCATGCATGTATGTGTGAATGCAATATACATGTGGTCTACACGACTATAGAACCATTGACACCCCCTTACACTTTCTCTTTTTGCATTGGTCAGTTCTGGGCGGGGCGCGGGTTCTGTGTAGGGCGCGGGTGTGTTACATAAACAGTATTAAGTATGCATTTCCTCTTTTACAGGATGAATTTCTTCGTGGCAATTTATCTTGGTGTAATAATATCCACTGATCTGTATGGATACAATCGAATGAACGTTCGGCACGAGGAAGCCCTACTATACAACATGACATTTACCAGTGACCAGCCTGAATATGACTTACCAACGAATGCATCACGACTCATGACGAATTACACAACTATTGGACAGGCAAACATCACACGTTATTATATAAATACTGGACCAACCAACATAACACGTGTCCCAGTGTTGAACGTCGCTTTTCTGAAGGTACATAAAGCTGGATCGACAACCATGCAGAATTTATTATTTAGATTTGGTTTGCGACATAAACTTAACATTTTGGTGCCGAAAAAGGGTAACTATTTATATAGAATGGTAGGGGCTGTACCCCTTAAATCTCCAAACAGTACTTACAATAATACGTACAACATATTCGCGTGTCATTCACGATACAGTAAAAAGTTGTTTGACCAATTCGTCCCAACGGATTCGGTAAAGATTGCCATTGTTCGGGAACCGGTGGATCGTATTGTTAGTGCCGCGTTTTACTACCGTGACGTATGGCATTCACCACATCTGACTATAGTTCCAAAAAATAATTTTATTCACAATTTGCTACATTTCCCAGAGAAGTATGATAAAGTGTTGTACTCGAAGACACGCAATGCAATGGGATACGATTTTGGATTTTCAAAAAGAATACAGCCCAGGGACAAGAAAAGAATCAATTCCTACCTCAGACGGCTGAACTCGGAGTTCAAACTGGTTATGGTTGTGGAGAGGTTCAACGAGTCCCTGGTCATGTTGAAGAGATACTTGTCCTGGTCGTTTCTCGATATTATATATTTAAAAGCAAATTCACATAAGCACAATGATGTTGTCTTAAACAAGCGCGAACAGGCAATCGTGCGAGAGACGAATTTTCTCGATTTTGCAATTTATGAATATTTTACCAAAGTATTTGAAGACAAACTCCATACAATGGGTGATGATTTCTCCGAAGAAGTGAAATATTTCACACTGTTGCTGCAAGATGTACACGCGTTCTGTTCTAAGAGAGGACTTAAATCTGATTCTAAACTGTTAGTGAATCAAACCATCTGGGATTCAGGATTCACAGTACTGGGAAAGGAGTGTAGTTGGTTGAAAACAAGAGAAATTCAATTTATCAAAATCATTAGAGACAAAACACTTGCTATGTAGTCTGACAAATGCATGTTTGGCTTCAATATCGCAATTTATTTAAGGGCATTAGGAGTGTTTACTGTGATACTTCTTTAAAAAATGAATGGAATACCTGTTTCTTATACGCATTCTTGATATATAAGTGTATGTAACGTTACAATTGTATTATATTAAATGATTTGTACATTTCAGCTTTACTTCTGTTATATAATCCGTTTATTTAGGTATGTCACTTGCATACAAACATTGCAATATAATAGCATTGTATTTTATTGTTTTAAACTTTGTAATTGATTGTAGAAAGGGACGTTAAATCAATACCCCACATCATCGAAAATTCAGCAGTGATTCCACTCTCGAAATCGCTACATCAACGTATATAGGAGCTGAATGTATCATTGAAAACAAAAACAAAACACGAAAAACATATATATATATTTTAAATTTATACTTTTCTATAATATAAATTTTCAACAATACAGTTACCAGTGCTGAGTGTCGCCTGAGTTGTTGAGGATGAATAACTCATATACTAAGACTTATAATAATACATACACTATCATTTTTTTTTAAATTAGACATTATAATAAGAGACATTCCAATGTTTAAGTACGTAAAGTTACGTCAACCAGTGGCTGTCCTGAATCATCTCAAATCTACAAAACACTATCACATCATTTCTTATTTACAAATGAGCTTATAATGCAGTTTCCAACCGAGTATAATAATTTGGTCAAGCATCAATTAAAACAGCTAAAGATAGACCGAACTCGGTACTTGCCGGGTATTCTCACATATACGGAATGTACTTTAGGCTATATAATATTACCATATTAAAAGCACGATCGTTATAACCAAGAAAAAAACTTACCGTTAGCAGACGAAATCGCAATTTTTTTAGTGTAAAACCGCATCCAATTGATCACGTGATTATACACACACACTGTACTTGTAACCCCGGTTACATGTCTAGCTATATTTATGCATACCAACGCCTTCATAAATTCCAAAACATAGCTCACAAGCAATCATATGAGTAACAATTTGTCAATCATTCAATAACGTTATTAATTAAATTTTATATACCGTCCTTATTTGACCGGATTTTTATCCTTAAATAGACCCGCAGTTAAAATATTCATAGCCGGAGAATAAGATAGCCGCATGTTACACGTTATCGAAATTCATCTAAAAATAGCAATCACATGACTTAAAGATGGCGATCGAAGATGCACAATTCCAGTCGTTTATTGTTTACTATGTTGGCTCAGCACTTGGAATTTCCGCGGTGATCTGGTACTTTCGAAAGAAAATCATGTACCATACATATCAACGTTTATTCGCCTGGATTATGAACAGAATAACTGTGCGAGTGAACCGAGGAATGTGGAAGGAAAAAACTCGTTTGTTCCGGGTGGTCAGCGATTTCAAAGACAATGCAAAGAGAGACTTATCTATTCTTGAAGTTGGGTCAGGAACAGCTGCAAATTTACAGTTTTTTCCAACAAACACTAAGCTTACATGTCTTGACCCCAATCCTCATTTTGTTGGTTACATAAAAAAGAATCTAAAAAGTTCAGATACCGTGGTACGTGCAGAGATTGTACAGGGGGTAGCTGAGGACATGCCTCTACACGACAATACATTTGATGTTGTCGTATGTACTCTTGTTCTGTGTTCGGTTCAAGATCCTGCTAAATCGCTACAAGAAATAAAAAGAGTTCTTAAACCGGTAAGTACTATACTACTAAGATCAAATTGCTGATTATTTTATTACATTATTTTTACAAGGCCTGTGGAGCATGAAATAGCTTGAATTGTGTTACTTGAATGATGATACTGATTACAAGAAGTGAATCAGACACAAGGAAACACAACAATAGCCTGTTTTTACCTTCTTCCATAATTATATAGATACAGACCTCCATCCTCATTCTTGATGTCGGCGTTATTATAATGCTATTACTGGAGACCGTAACCAAAAACTTAAATATCTTTACCTTTAATTAATAAAATTTAATTATTGACTACTTGAACTATATCACAGTAAGAGACACAATGTTCGAGTGGATTAATTAACAGACAGTCTGACTACAGATGATGAGGTTCCTGGTAACAGGTCAATATTTAGTTTCTTCTTCCTTCTAGAGGACAGGAATCCATCAACTGGATTGTATTGAGTCCCAGGTGGGGTATTGAGTTTTAATTGTTAAATTTATTTTTTACCCTTGTGATTAAATGAACAGAAGTCAATCTTTTATTTCAGGGAGGATTATTTATTTGCCTGGAGCATGTTGGAGCTGAGAGGAATACTTGGACGTGGAGGTTTCAGTGTGTTGCCGATCCATTCCATTATTACCTTGGTGATGGTTGTGGGGCAAAGAAAGAAACAGAAAAAGATCTGATAGCAGCTGAATTCAAAGACTTGAATGTGGAAAGAATTTGGGCTAAGGCGATGCCATTTTGGCTAAAACCGTGTATTCTTGCCACAGCTTCTGTTTGAATTGTTTGTATAAGTGTTTGTAAAGTCTCAGCTAAAGTATTATTTGTTTTCCCTCCTGTTGCCTACCGCGAACATTGCTCTTAAAATTAGGAAAAACTATTTGGTTCTTTTTTTGAAGGGGAGAGAAATTACAAAAGTTGGTAAAGTTTTCATCTGAAAAATTTACCATTTACCTAATCTAAATGACATGGGTCATAGGGGGGAAAACCAACTGTATTTTATGCTTAATAATTTAGAAGGTTGTACATCATTTGTACTTAAAACCATAGTTGTGACATTAAAAACGTCATCTAAGCATAATATTAAATAATAAAATTTTATTCTATAGATCTACACCATAGATAACTCATTAGAAAGATTGTTACTGTTGTATAAGTTTATCAACCCACATACTCGGGGAGACATATATGCATAAATAGATATTATGCTACATTTTACTTTGGCTGGCTGCATGAGTCACACATACATGTATATCAATACTTAATTGGTATATATGATCAATTTCAATAATGTAATTTAATGTTTGTTTGTAGTTTCACATTTTTAAACATTGAATTTGTGTATATTTTACCCTTCATATTTTAATGAAAAATATTAATATTTATAATGATCCATGCATTGATTTGGTTTTAAAATCATTTTCTAAAAAAAAGTTTTAAAAAATGTAATGCTTGTTATGTTTGTTTCCAAAGCATATACATTTTAGTTCTTGTTAAATATTTTTCTGCAAAATGTTTAATTAACAACAACCAGATTCAGTATCTATTGAAGTAGTGAGTATTTACTTATTAATATCACATGACTTTCCTTGTATCCGGGTTAGTATAGCAAGTATGTATAATCTTATACATAACTAGTGTAGTATAATATTTAAATGACATCACTTTATTTCCTAAATAACTAAATAACATCATTTTATGTCGAAAATGACGTTATTTTTGGCGTCGTTTATAAAGTGAGTCTTTTTTTCCTGTTGATGTGTAATTGGAGTCCTGTGATATAAAGAATCTAACAATCATTGTCAAATGATATAAACTTAATATATTAAACTCGTTATGGAAACATTATTAAGCTTGCCAAAGGCTCACTTAAGAAAATTTCCCAAACTTGTTTAATATAAGTTTATACCAATTGACAACTCAAGATAGACCCTGTATTTATTAATTAATATTTAATTATACATATCAAACTAAATTTGTACTGTGGTCAATGGTGTAATTATCAATGTTATGTAATTCTATTTTTTTATGTACATAGTCTATGTTTGCTCCCTAAATGTCTATTTCATTGTGATATTTTCATTTCATCCACCACCACAGCATTATTTTAAATTTTTAGTTTGTTTTGTGTATTCCTAGATAGTTCTTATGCTCATCGTTTACATCATTTTAATCATGACATAGGTACGAAATAAGCATAAACTTTTCTATTTTTTTAATTATGATATCTAATTTTTATTATTGTAGTCATTTGCAATGACTTTTTTAGAGTGTCCCCCATTCCCCTTGTGCTTAGGAGATTTCTTTTTGAGGGACCAAATTGACTAACACTGTCAGAATCATATGTACATTGCATATAACTTGTGACAAAAAGGACATGAGTGTATGTTTATTCTTTTTTTATCTGAAATCCTAGGCTGGAATAACTAGTCCACTGTTAATTCTTAGGTTTAGTTCTTACATTTTACACATATTATTTTGGGAGAGTTTTATTGGGTCTAGATTTCCAACTTTCAGAACATATGTTTTTATTGTTGTGTATACATGTGGGTATAGTATTGTGCACCCAGGATAAGGTGAAAAGCGGGAAAATTTGGAATAATCCACATCGGTGATTAAACCAAGTTTGCAAGATTTATCTGTGTTATTTTGGTATATAAATGACCGTATGTGTTTACTAAAGAAACCCATTTTTCAATAGTAGGCAACTCCGGTCCATGTTTGTAAATGTCACATTATCCTGGGCGCTATAAAGTTTCACACTTAAGCATTAACTGAATGAACACAAATGTCTATTTTAATTTTGAATTTTTTAATTTGTTTCATTTTAATTTTTTTAGATTTCTGTGTTCCTCTATCAAATCTAGGTTATCAGCCATTTAAGCTGTCAGTAACTGATAATGCTAGCTGTTATATTTCTAGTCAATATTTCTGGTTAAGATTTTATACAACCCAAATGTTTCATAAATGGATCAAATTTGTTATGTCTGAAATGTGAATATTGTTATACTTGATTTACGTGACCACCTTAGATGTCACAGTTGCCTAGCATTTGAAGAGACAAACATTGTGACTACATTTCATAGTTTGATAGTGTGGGGTCAAAAAACTAGGTCATTTGCAAAAATTGTTACCAAAATTTTAAATCGCATCATACTCGGGTAAGAGCCCCTGTGCCAATGGTCTTCTTATTTTTGATAAGAACATTTTTATGCCCCCGTATCGATAGATCGGAAGGCATATAGTAATTCACCTGTCCGTTCGTTTGTGCGTCCGGCCTGGTTAACCCAAATTGACCGTTTCTTCTAGCATTAATATGGCTTGCTACAAAGCTTTCATACTTGCATGGATGTTGTATATGACCAATCTCCACACGCCTGTATCACCTGACTTTATTTGACCTTCACCTTGACCTAATTTTGGACTAAGACTTATAAAAATGGGATCCACGGGGACATAATTATTATTGAACGCAGTCTTGTTTTTGTTATTTTTGTTATGTTACTAGTATGTGTTAATCCATTCATGCCAGAAAACCACCTTTGAAGAAATTAAATGTTATTCCTGATTGAAAATCAAGATATTGTTTTCTACAATCCCAAAAATAAAGTTTTACAAAATCAACTTCAATGTTATTTATTTATAAATTGAATTGAATTAATCAACATGTGTTCACATCATACACTTGTATTGCATTAATCAACATGTGTTCATATCATACACTTGTATTGCATTAATCAACCTGTGTTCATATCATACACTTGTATTGCATTAATCAACCTGTGTTCATATCATACACTTGTATTGCATTAATCAACCTGTGTTCATATCATACACTTGTATTGCATTAATCAACCTGTGTTCATATCATACACTTGTATTGCATTAATCAACCTTTGTTCATATCACACACTTGTATTGCATTAATCAACCTGTGTTCATATCATACACTTGTATTGCATTAATCAACATGTGTTCACATCATACACTTGCATTGAATTAAGCAATACCTCCTCGTCAGGGAGGTCATTACTCAAGTAAAGTCTTTGCTTAACATCACAGTACGCCATGTGTCCTGGCTGCAACACGTGTTCGTCATCACCAATGATGATTTTACTGCTCTTGAAATCTGGTGACACGGCTTGGAGACATCTATCTGCTTGGCTACATACCATCAGTACACAGTCTGCTGCAAGTGCTATACCTGTTGGACTTGTTAATCTATCATGTGTGAATGTTTGCAGAACAATGCTCTCAAATGTTACAACAATGACTTTGTTTGTGCCATGGTCTGAAAGTATTACGGTATCTTTGACATGCAAAACCGTCGTATGCAAAACCTTACCACGTATATCCGTGATTTCTACTATTCCATGATAGTTTATATCAAATGTTCCATCTTGGTAGGCTATACGATAACATCCAAATGTTGAAGTCCTAATTTTGTTCAGATGTTTAATACCATTTGACGTAACATTAAGAAGTTCTATCTTCCCTTCCTCGGGAAAGGTCACAGCAACAGTATGTGCATCAACTTTTGTTATTCCACATGGTGCGCTTGATGTACAGTAGCTGAATGAAATTATATTGTCCATCATGTCTATGACCTTGACTGTATTATTGTTTCCATCCGTCACGACCACTCTACGTGGATCAAGCAGTGTGTACCCATCAACTTCAGCATCACTAGTGTCGTCGTCCGACTTCGCATTGATGCACTCTCTGTGTGATGCTGTCCTATGTATGTTATGTCCTTTTGATAATCCCCTCGTTGTTTCCAACTCCCCTCTAGTTGCATGTGAACGTTCAGAATCTTTTTGCATATTGGCTAGTTTGCTAGCGACATGTTTTAATGTCATACAGTCAACACATGGTCCAGGATAGTTATCAACCTTGCAATAATGACAAAGAAGTTCCGGATGCTGTGTCTCGCAGACGTCGCTATAGAGAACCTGGCTTTGACTTGCGTCCTGACTTGGGTCCGTTGAAAGTTGCTTCTTATCTACGATCGTATGGTTTTGTGACTTTTGTTGGTTTTTATGGGCTTCCAAACGATCACACACGTCGCCCAATTCATCTTTATTTCCAGACGCTTTATCGAACATGTCCTTGATTGCTCTCTTTGGTGAATCTCCTTCAGCCATGTTTTGTCAATGTTTTATAGTATAGGAATTTGTTGATTCATTATCAAAGCTTACGGCCGGCGTAATAAGATCGGACGGCAATGGAGATTCAAACCTGGAACCTCCTAGCTACCAATGTTGGCGTTCCTACGTGTAATCTTATTCACCTGTCTGTGATCTGAAATGGTGTAGTTAAACTATAAGAAGTTGAACATGCATGTGCTGTACACTTTGCATCGCTAGCTTAGAATGAGAAGGTCGTAAGTAGTAGAAGGTTGTAAGTACTACTTACGACCTTTTAATACTGATATATATTTAATTATAATCAGCATCACCAGGCGATTGCTTCTTATGAGCCTTTTTCATTCAAATCGGAAATTGTCATGTTGACCAAACTGAAGTCCAAAAAGTTGGGCTTCCCATAAGTAAGAGTAGTTTTCAGACAGTTTTTCTTGCTTTCTCAATGTATTGATTTTGCACTTACGACCTCCGTATTCTAAGCCAGCGAAATATGGCTACTATAAATATATATGAAACATGTTTAAACACATATATAAATCGATACGTATACATACATACAGTAGGGCTACGAATATTTCATATTGAAAAACATTTTTGTAATATTGAAATTTATTCAAACTTTTAGAAACTGTTTAACTAAAAATAAAATATAAACAAAGTAGCATACTTTATTCGATCATCTTTAAACTGCTTCGATTAATTTCCATGTATGTATCAATTCATTTCAACTCCAGTTTAATATAGATATCTATATTTAGATCCGTCCACTGAGGGTGTTTAGAGTCAATACTTTTATAATCTGGTTCCTGGTCCGGTACTTAAATCTTGCAAATTACAGTTAAGGTCCGGCCCAACGCGATTAAAATGGATGGCTCTACAGATAAAACAAGATGGCGGATATACATTAGTTTATATAGAAAATATTAGATAGTCTCATTAAAGCGCGTGTTCTCATGGTTACGTTTCGATGATACTTTGTATCACACTTGAAAAATGTATGACCTTTTCAATTAAACATGTTTCATCAAAATGACACCACTGATATGTACAAAAAGCAAATCAAATTAAGAAAAACTTCTATACCAGCGTATATATAGACAGTTCACATGAAAGATAAGTGTCTCAAATTGACTATCATTGACTAGCATAAATCGTAATGGCCAGAGACGTATACTAGTTTGTTTCTCAACATTGAGTTCAGTTCGGCATCTGTAAAGCAACAACCTTTAGAAATATATACATGTTGGTCGTTGTTTAAACGCTTACGGATCTCACCCATTCTGATTCATCGGCCTTTTTGCAAATTGTAAAAAAATGTATATTTACCAGGGACAAACGCAAATGACCGAACCTTCACGAATGGGTTCTCACCTTGTCAAGTTTTAGCTTTCCGTTGGTAACCTTTGCAACAAGTTCGTTAATGCACGAGTCAATTGAAAACCCAGCTCACAACCTTGCGAAGGGCGGGGATTATGAATTTTGCTTGTTCAAACCCCCAAAAAGATCCCTTCCCATGGGACGTACAGAAATTAAAAGAACCAATAAATCGCACCCACCCTTAACCAAAGTCCTGGTATATATCTTACGTATATGTCCAAGCTATTTTGGCACGGAACATATACGCACTCCTGGACAGGTCGCACCTCCCCGGGATTGGGCGGGGTTTAAATTGACTAGTGCATAATGAAAGAGTTTATAAATAAGCTTAGCTTTCTACCAAAATATTTGTATTCACACGTAACATCATGTTATGAAATATAAATATTGATTACTAAATATACTGACTAAAACGCTTGTCTGAACGAATTAAATTCAAAGTTTTGTTGAATCGAATTGGTGAAGTGTTACGAAAAGTGTCAACGAGGGATATATCAGCTTTCATTGACACAAACTATAGCTTGGATAATTTTAACTGATCCTGGCATTTATGCATGAATATATTACAAAGTTTCTGCTTTGAATATATCAATTTCCGCACATAAATCGTGCAATGTCGGTATCATAGTTGTGTTTGTCTGATAAAACAATGATTTTTATTATAATATGGTCAGGATCGTGTCAAATTATCTGAACTATTACTGACACTTATATTTTTCGTTGATTACTTCCTAGTCGAAGACAAATTCAATACCCCAATATTGAGGTGTCATATGACGGCGGAATATATTTGTCATTTGTATAGTAAAAAAAAAACATTTTCGCGAGAGCAATTGTAATTCGTGTATTGTCAGTTATAAAACAATTTCGTCAAAATGTTCATCCTTCAAACATGCATATATCTCTTTATGCGGTCAGTCATTCGGGTCTAGATCTAAGACTTCGAGCAAATTGACATTGATTGCTATTTAGAAAGTTTTAAAACTATGCTCACAAAAAAGATTTGATAATGATTTAAATAAAAAAATGTTCAGATAGGCATATGGTATATATCTATAAGCGGTATATAGATATAAGATTGGACCATGTTATTTAAGGATATTCCGCGTATGCAAACAGTAAAATCTGTTTTCTTTATTTGTTTAGTCCAATTTTTTGACTTTATATATATAAACACGCAAACAAGTTATACGCAAACATTTAATACAAGTTGCATTTCCATTGAACCGTTTTCATTATATTATGTATTTAGTTTTTCCTTGTGAGTTTATACAATGCCCCGTTAAACGAACGTGTTTTAATCGATCTCGTTACCATATTTCATAATTGGATCGGTCGGTACTAGAGTGTTTTTTTTAAAAGAATATCGATTAGCCCGACGTAATTCTTTTAATCATTTTCGTATCTGTAAAGTTTTCAGTTTTAAGATTGCTTAATAAGAAACTTTTAGAACAAATTATTACTATTTTATAACGAAACTTCCGGAAAAAATCGGACTTTTGGTACAACTTAGTCGATTAGACATTTGGTGTTATAACTTTAAAATAACATAACGAGTAAAATACGGACGGAGATATTTTTTTTGTGATTCAAAATGTTGGAGCTATTGAATTGCTGCAACTTAGATAAACAGAAGCTGAAGTTCCCGTATGTGATTGTAATTGCTGTGTTGTATGCAGTGAGTTTCATTTTTGTAACAGTTGGATTTTTCACACCCGTCTGGTATACATCCATTGAAGAGGACCATCGTAACAACAATGACGTCATCGGGTGCTCATTCTCCGGCCTGGTATCTGGCGACTGTCGGTATCCTTTTGGTGGTCAGTTCAGTCGTACCGGGGATTTTGGTAAGTGTACTTGTATATGTTTTCTAGCGGGAAAGCACTTTTTTCTTCAAGCATATGATACATTGTATAGTTTATTCATGTACACCAGTACGTTTGACAAAAGTCGCATGCACATCCTTAAAATGGAGTTGTTGCATTTGACTAGTAGTGCTTACTTATAAATGATAGTGAACAAATCTTGTAAGTTTTAATGTTAACGTATGTATATTTTACAAGACACGGTCATATGGCAAAATGTAGTAGCCTAGCTGCACCAAAACTCTTAGAACCAATAATGTGACACGGACGTAGACTCCGCCGAACGGGTGAGTACAAGAACTTACCATATTCTTCGAATATTCAAGCTCTTATTTATTTAGGGGATCCCCCATTTAGGAAGTTTCATACAATATTCTAATATTCATGTAGATAGCACGTAGTTGAACGTACGTCGGGGTTGTGAACGCTGCTTACATGTCCAAACCGAGAATTGCTATTCCTCAAGTAACACTACTTTCAGCACTTTGATTTTTATATTTAAGGCTACACGATGCGGGTGATATTCTTTCTGATGTTGACTGCCATGGTTACATTGTACTTCGTAACAATCTTCCTTATAATCGTACTACTCTTCAAATTGGAGAAGAACCAAGTTGTCATGACATTTACAGCTATATTGTTCGGAGTATTTTACCCGGTGGCCAGTGAGTGAAATGTATTTTGTAAAAAAACTATAACTCATAACAACCACAGGTAACTGTATCAATGAAACACTATATATATTTTACAATTAAGTGCAACACCAATGCAAATCACTGCGTAGTAGCTTGCAAACACTTCCGCCAAGTCTAATAACTTTCTTACATCATCTCTCAGACTTTATAAAACGCAAGATAAAAACATAAGTGGTCAAGCTTTCGCGATTGAGCCCAAATAGGTCCAGATTGTGACTCTAGTGTTTCCAGTCTGCTATGCCATTGACCAGGGCTATGGCCTTCGCATGTAAAAGTCGGTTGCTCGAGTTGGAAGACCAATTTTAGCATCTCGATGGAAACAAACTTATAGGACACATTTTAACACATTTATCAGTTAACAACATTTAGGACTATATTTCGAACGTATCTCCATTACAAGATCTTTTGAAATGCTTGTTATTACTATAAGCATATTGTTGCATTTTGTACTATTTACAAGATCTTTTGAAATGCTTGTTATTACTATAAGCATATTGTTGCATTTTGTACTATTTACAAGATCTTTTGAAATGCTTGTTATTACTAAGCATATTGTTGCATTTTGTACTATTTACAAGATCTTTTGAAATGCTTGTTATTACTAAGCATATTGTTGCATTTTGTACTATTGCTTAGGACATGCCAATCCATTTCGAGTGTCTATGTTTTGATATCAATTTTAGAAAGCACATAAATTTCGAAAAACAATCGATTTTCATGCTCTAGAGGCGGTAAATTTTGCTCTGGTAAAGTTGTGGTCCATGTCAATCAAACTGACGTTTTCTGACCTTTTCCACGCACAAAACAGTCTCAAAGATAAACATGCCGCGTGTATCGAATATACCCTTTATCATTTTGGACGGGTGTTGAAATGGCTTGCCACCCGGATATGTTATGGTCAATGACTCAATATACGAATACGTGGTGTTTTAACTGTTAATAGGAAGTTAGGTCTCAGAAAGCCAGATCTACATAACCATTTAACATAAAAGCGACTTGGTATTTCAAAGTATACAATGTCCTTGTGATGGAAAGTCTGTGCTTAATTTTGTAGACCTTTGCGTAATGGCTGTGTGCATATTTTCTGCTTTCAGCAATCTTTGTACTGGTTGCGAGTATCTTTTCTGCGACGATGTATTCTTCCAATGTAGGATACTCTCTGATTCTCAGCCTAACTGGTGGATCTCTTATGCTGGTAGTGGTAAGTTAATATTGTGACACTGTCCTCACAGCTACCATTGTATACCTTAAGTAGTCGAGTAGAGCATGTGGGTTCTTCTTGCTCAACTGTCATTTTCTTTTCTGTATGCTAATAATCAAACGTGTTAAAGTAATAATTAAATTTCAAGTTAATTTCTTTCGTATAATTACAGTTTATTTCAAGGCTTTTCAAAGTCACCTCTCAGCCAAAAGGGGGACACGGCCCCTCGTGTATAATGCCTGCAGTATTCTATTGTCCCAATGGCATGAGGTTTGTTCACTGTGACTGACCTGCAAACGATGATTTATTTGTGTTTCAGTTTATAATGGTGGTCGTATTTGTAAAGATTTTCAAGAAAACAGAAGTTACAGCCGGTGACAGTTAATGTACGAGTCCATAAAAGTGTGCTTCTTGTGCTGTGAAAATTTGGACTGTCCTTGCATAAACATCAAGTGTATAAGAATACAAAAAACCTCGAGTAGTTTCCGACTATATTTCAAGTCTTCCCCAGGGTCATAAACATGACATCATTGTTTCGTGCTTCTTGTGCTGTGAAAATTTGGAATGTCCTTGCATAAACACGACATCGTTGTTTCGTACCTCCTCTATTGTGAAAATTTGGAATGCCCTTGCATAAACACGACATCATTGTTTCGTACCTCCTCTAATGTGAAAATTTGGAATGTCCTTGCATAAACACGACATCATTGTTTCGTGCTTCTTGTGCTGTAAAAACTTGGAATGTCCTTGCATAAACATGACATCGTTGTTTCGTGCTTCTGTGCTGTAAAAACTTGGAATGTCCTTGCATAAACACGACATCGTTGTTTCGTACCTCCTCTATTGTGAAAATTTGGAATGTCCTTGCATAAACACGACATCGTTGTTTCGTACCTCCTCTATTGTGAAAATTTGGAATGTCCTTGCATAAACACGACATCGTTGTTTCGTGCTTCTTGTGCTGTAAAAACTTGGAATGTCCTTGCATAAACATGACATCGTTGTTTCGTACCTCCTCTATTGTGAAAATTTGGAATGTCCTTGCATAAACATGACATCATTGTTTCATGCATTTTTGTTCAGTAAGGACACGAAATGATCTTGTAAAGAACATGACATTGTGTGGTTTTGTACAGTGAATTCAGATATGGACTGGTCTAGCATGAAACATGACATCGTTTTGCATCTTTTTTTTTGTTCTGTACAGTCTTGAATCACCTAGCAAAGAACATGCTTTTTGTGCTGTGAACATTTGAAACATTTTGTCAGGTTTTTGTACTGAGTCCGTGACCATTTTAAATGACGTCATTTTTGTCTGGTTTTAAAATGACCAAAGATCTACAGGCACTCAACAACCAGTCAGTCTGTGGGGCACAAAAAAGTGTTGTTTTAACATAATTCTAGGTCCCAACTCCGACGATTTAAATTACTCCCTCAAAAAAGCTAAAATAGCCAAGTTTCCATAATTGAATGATCATAACTTTGCTGTGCCTCAAGATCATTGGTAAATGATAAATGACCCATTGGGTATGCAAGGACATATATATAGGTGTGATATTATCAGGCCAAAAGTTCAAGAAAATACTTTAGACAATGCTTATCTAAGACAGAAGTTTTGAATTAATTATATGACTTCAATTTTAGCCTTGTGATTTAGGATGCTTCCAGAATATGTGTATTTATTGCTCAATATTAATATAGTAGGCTAATTTTGTTAATAAAACGTCCATGGAAATCGCACAAAAAAGAATGTTACAAAAGGTAAAGTGCTAAATAATCTGTATGTTTTATGTGTCATTGATTATATTCTAACTATTATAATTTATTTGACTATATCAAATAAACAATGTTATTTAATGCCTCAAAATCTGTCCTATTTCAATATAATTTTAAGGACCTCAGGACGCCTAGAATGCGCCTGATGGGTCCATTATTTGAAAAAAAATCAGGGGGAGCATGCCCCCGGACCCCCCTAGATTTTGGCCACCCTGCCCTATTTTTATAGCACCCTGCCCTTTTTCAGGTCCTAGAATAATCACTATTGTAATCTTCCATGTGAGTAAAGTTAATGCAACAATGATTGTGTTCTTCAACATGGGTGATAACAAATGTGTGACCTCCCCAGGGGCCTAATTCACCAACACTGTAAGACTGAAATTCAGACTTAAGACTTGAAATTAACAACCTTCATTATCACTGACATTTCTTTGCAATTAGATTTAACCATGGGAAATATTATCTGATTATTGGTTGTTACCCACTGAATGTGTATACCCATTTATATTGAAATTGGTACATTTATAACAGCATAAGAGCGAATAGAATATTTGACAATGTAAAGTCTAAGTCTGAGTTTTAGACTTACAACATTGGTGAATAGCATGAAAACATAATGTTGTCTGGTAAAATTGGTTGCTGGTGTTGTTTTGACTAAGGTGGTGTTAAAAAATCGGTCACTTAATTATTGTGCTTGATATCAAATTGTTTGTCTCCGTTGAAAAAGTTTATATATATATGTATTATTTGTGTACATACAACCACCATTGACATGTTATGTTTATATTTGTATATATGTTTGTGGAATGATAGGCTAATAGCCTTTTTCTGAATAAAGCTATCTATCTAATCTATCAACATTTCTTGACCTGGTGAGAAAAACAAATTATTAACCTTGCCAGTGCTCGCTTAATAGCTTACGTTTGCTAGACATGTTTAATAAAAGTTGATCTCCAAAGACAACTCATGACAGATAAAATATTTCAAAGTCAGTCTTTGACACAACATTTCTTGCCAAACTCCAGAAATAACACAACTCTGGTCGAAATTATCCAAACTATCTCCTGACAATATGCATAACCAGGCTTGGTTTCAAGTAATCACATGAAATTTTATTGAAATTCAACCAATGGTTAAGGAGAACAAGCACAGAAAACTTTGTGAGTCATCCAGACATCAATCCCGGACAAAAACAGTATGTGACACCCCACAACATGGGAGGGACATATAAAAAACTGCTTCTCTGTTTACTTTTAAACAAATTATCATAACAATGTGTAACATCCAATCGATTCATTGGCACAAATTTAAAATTCAATTGAAATCTAAGCTTTGCCATCCATGGTTGGCATGACAACATCGGTAAGAAATGTTCTGATATCAGCCGTGTCTAAATCCAACTCTAGGAATCTGTTCACCACTTTCTGACATCTGAAATACACATGTTCAAACAATAAACTGCAATGTTAAGAAAATCAATAAGTGATAAGATAAACTTTATTGAACGTTGATTATGGTTAACATAAGAAACATAAGCTACAAGCTTGTATTCGACATAAATTGTTGACGATTAAGCTACCGACATGTTTTTCAATGCTACATTTATACTGTAATATCATTTAATTTTAATGGGACGACATTTTGTGGTTTAGGTAAAAAAGACCATTTCGAGTGGATGCTAATTAGTGGATTTCACATTTCAGATAATAAATACCAAGGTCAAAATTATTGTTGGATGGAATTTGATTTTGATGGTAAGAGAAGAACCACGAAATTTACCCCCAACGAAAATTAATTAGTTTACAGTATATTATATTCCGCAGATATGGTTGTTCATTTTTTGTGTTCACCTGAGAGTGGTCAATTTTTTTTTCTTGCCAATTGGCCAATGACCCCAGTAGTTGAGGGACCCAGATATGACAACCTTAGTCTAGCTCTTTCAAAAAAAGACTCCTGAGTTACAAAACAGTTCATCTCTTCTTACACTGTAGGAGGTAAATTCATTGTATAGAGGTTGTTACTCTATAGAGAATAAATGTAAAGTAATTATCAGGTTAGGGAAATCTTTGAAGTTGCTGTAACAAAGAGGTTGTTGCAGTACAGAGGGATGCTGTGGAAAGGTTGAAAAATAGTTTATACCTTTTAAGCTGACCATCATAGTCTACTGTATCTCTACGATGTGTTGATTTACCCTGATTGATGAGGTTTGATACCTGTAGTATAGAAAACTTTAATCATCAAACTTTGTAGGTACAATCGTTCAAAGTTAAATAATAATGGTTGTAAATCTTATCTTCTCTGCAGGTAAACTATGCTAATCAAGGTTTAGCCAAATGTACCTGAGTTAACTGTCAACCTGCTTTTCTTTTGAATGGGAAAGTGCCTTTATTAGTATTACTTATTGTATCAACAGTATTCCACTGAGAAAAACAAATGCAACAACAAATACATTGTAACTAGAATGTCTACAATATATCACATAGAATAGAAGAACTTATGTGTGCCTCTTTAGCTAATTGGTTAGCTAAGAAAGCTGACTGGCAAATAAAGTATATGCTCAACATTTTTTTGTTAGAGATATCATTCGTACTGAAATATACCGAACCAAAAGAACTAGAAGAGATATTTGGAAATTTGTCAAACTACATGCCACCATATGCAGCCCAATAGTTGCAGAAATGGTAAAGGTCACAGTAACCGTGCCCTTTGACCTCAAAACTAATAGGGGTCATCTACTATTACTGGCCAACCTCCATGTAAAGTTTAAAGATTCTAGGGCAAAGTGTTGTCAAGTAATCGAACGTAAACCATTTGGTCTACCGACAGACTGATCAACATGTGCAAAGCAATATACCCCCTCATGGAAGATTGGGGGCATAATTAACAGTTCATATCATATTGTGAGGTGAGCGTATAGTTACAGCCCTAATACTGTAAAATCATTAATTTTCATGGATTTTGAGGTTTATATTCTACCACAAAATTTAATCCCATTGAACAATAATTTTGACCCTTGTATTCATTACCTGAAATGCAATAACCATGAATTAATGTCCCATCGAAATGGTCTTTTTTTCCTAAACCACGAAATTTCGTCCCATCGAAATTAAATGGTTTTACAATATGTATTTACCTGACTTCCTCTGTTGACAATGTGATCAGGTAGTCCAGCCTGGGACGCAACATGACAAGCATAACTAGAACTTGTATGTCCTTCTATAAGTTGATACAGAAATACAAGCTCTTCTCCATTATGCAGGGTCTCCAAAGTCTGAAATATACAATCCACAGACTTGTTTAAATTAAAATTTTAGGTCCACATGGAATACCGGTGTAACAGGCCCCGTCTTCCCCCAGTCAGTTTAATCCCCCGGGGGATAAACTGGGCGGGGGATAAAACTGACCGTTACAGGTAACAGGCCCCGTCTTCCCCCAGTCAGTTTTATCCCCCATCAGTCCTATTCTTCCCCCACCCCAGGCCTCTTCTTCCCCCACCCAAAAATTATGATGAGGAAGATATAGACTGGTAAATTTTATCCTCTGCCTGTGTAAAGTTAATACGAAGATGGGGGAAGAAATGGCCTAGTCTATTTTATCCCCCACCTGAGTATAGTTAATACGATGATGGGGGGAGAAATGGCCTGGTCTATTTTATCCCCCACCTTAGTATGATTAGTATGAAGATAGGGGAAGAAATGGCCTAGTGTATTTTATCCCCAACCTTTGTAAAATTAATATGAAGATTGGGGAAGAAATGGTCTAGTCTATTTTATCCCCCGCCTGAATAGAGATAATATGATGATGGGGGATGAAATGGCCTAGTCTATTTTATCCCCACCTTAGTATAATTAATAGGAAAATTGTGGAAGAAATTGCCTAGTCTATTTTATCCCCCACCTTTGTAAAATTAATATGAAGATGGGGGAAGAAATGGTCTAGTCTATTTTATCCCCCACCTTTGTAAAATTAATATGAAGATGGGGGAAAAAGGCCATTTCTTCCCCCATCATCATATAAACTATAATCAGATGGGGGATAAAATGGACTAGGCCATTTCTTCCCCCATCATCATATTAACTCTACCCATGCGGGGATAAAAAAGACTAGGCCATTTCTTCCCCCATCTTCATATTAATTTTACAAAGGTGGGGGATAAAATAGACTAGGCCATTTCTCCCCCAATCATTGTATTAACTATACTCAGGCGGGGGATAAAATAGACTAGCCCATTTCTTCCCCCATCTTCGTATTAAGTATACTAAGGTGGGGGATAAAATAGACTAGGCCATTTCCCTCCCCATCTTCGTATTAAGTATACTATGGTGGGGGATAAAATGGACTAGGCCATATCTTCCCCAATCATTGTATTAACTATAATCAGGTGGGGGATAAAATAGACTAGGCCATTTCTTCCCCCATCTCCGTATTAATTATTCTAAGGTGGGGGATATAATAGACTAGGCCATTTCTTCCCCAATCATCGTATTACTGTAAATACTCAGCCATAAGTCGGGCGAAAACAGTCCAAAAAAAAGTTAAAAAGTCACCCCGCGACTTATGGAAGAGTTTACTACACTACTACCGATTTTGTCAGAAAAAAAAATCATTACATTACTCCTGACTTTATCTGAAAATGACCACATTCCCATCAACTGTGTTTGAAAATTACTACACTCCTCCATATTCTGTCTGAAAATGACCACATTTCCTTCGACACTTGACACTGAGCACATGATTTCAGCTTTCACAAAAATGGAAAACTATACATGCGACCTATGAAAGGGTTTAGACAAAAACCTTGATTTTTCATTCAAAAGTCCCCCCGCGACTTATGGCTGCATGCGACTTATGGCTGCGTATTTACGGTAAATATAATCAGGTGGGGGATAAAATAGACTAGGCCATTTCTTCCCCAATCTTCGTATTAATTATACTAAGGTGGGGGATAAATAGACTAGGCCATTTCTTCCCCCATCATCATATTAACTATAGTCAGGCGGGGGATAAAATAGACTAGGCCATTTCTTCCCCCATCATCGTATTAACTATACTATGGTGGGGGATAAAATAGACTAGGCCATTTCTTCCCCCTCATCATATTAACTTTACTTAGGCGGGGGATAAAATAAGACCAAAATAATGGCAATAATGAATCAAATCTTGATCAAACCGTTTTAACAGATTAGTCACTTCAAGAACAAATAAACCACATTTTCAGGTTGAAACAACATTAATTTAATCAAAAGTAGCATTATAATCAGTAATACTTTAAAATATACATTGCTTAGGTGGGGGAAGAATAGGCCTGGGGTGGGGGAAGAAAAGGACTAGGGGATAATAAACCGGGCCGGCCCATTTTATCCCCTGGGGGATAAACTGGGTGGGGGATAAAACTGACCATTACATCTAACAGGCCCCGTCTTCCCCCAGTCAGTTTTATCCCCCGGGGGATAAACTGGGCGGGGGATAAAACTGACCGTTACACCGGGAAACTGAATGTGTCAGCCTCATTAAATAAAGGCGTTACTTACTTACTAACCTATATATTGTCAAACAAAAATGTTAAAATTTTGTTTTAGGACGCTAATGTTATTTTCCTTGTGTACAGCCTGAAACAGGTGGAGAATCCGAATACACGACGTCTCAGTATAGCTTGGCTATTTTTACCTGAATCTGACCTCTATGCAAGAACATATTACAAGGTTCTTGCTTGAATATATCAATTTCCACAAGCAAATTGTGTGATATCGGTATTTCAATTTGTGTTTCTATAACATCTTGAGCTTCTTCGTGATACTCCCCGATTATGGAAACATACAATTGGTGTTGTATCATAGGTAATATATCGACTGTTACATTATGCTAATCAAAAGGCCAGGCTCATGTAAAATTAGCCAGGCTATACCATCAGAGGATTACACTGTTTTCATAAGAGTGACAGAACTGAAAAGTGATTAACGCTCCGACAGAGCTCAATTTCATTAATAGGCCTATTTTTGAGATTAATGAATATGTGGTCCCTATGAAAGCAATAATAAACATAATACCCAGGATACAATGCCCTACACCAAACTTTGAGAGTGGTGATGAGATGACATAATATACTGTAAAATTATTTAATTCCGATTGGACAAAATTTCATGGTTTTTGTTAAAAAAGACCATTTCAATGGGACATTAATTTTTGGATTTTACATTTCAGGTGATAAATCCAAGGGTCAAAATTAGTGTTTGATGGGATTTAATTTCGTGGTTAAAAGGTGAACCTCAAAACCCATCAAATTTAATCCGCCACAAACATTAATGATTTTACAGTATTAATGTAAGGTTATTAACAAACTCACCAGATATTTGATAGTCGGTGATCTAGGTAGCAGTTGCTGATGTATTATACCATGAAAGTGAGTACTGACATATACATGTGGACAGTTTGCTCCTTGATCCAACCAGAACTTCAGACAGGAACATAACAGGGACATGCCATCAATCTATAATATAACACACAATTAACAGTACTGTGTTAGAAACTCTAATACAATATGTATATCTGTTATCCTTTCCTAAAACTAGAGTGGGTTTTTGAGACAATATTTTAACACATGTTCCCTAAAAAGAGTAATAATAGTCTAAAGTTCCTCATGTAAAATATCATTGAAACGTTACCAAAGGTTATTGACATCAAATTGGAAACAGAAAATTGAAACAATAACATTAGGTCAATGAGCATGTTAAGGAATTATCTGTCCTTGAATATGCAAATTTGTGGAAGAAATGCTAGGGATTAAGAGCAGATAACTCATAAACAAGTTCAGTGACCAATGATTATAGTTTTTAACATGATATTTTAAAATAATTATGTTCAAATACACAATTTTAACAAGTTGAATTATTGACATGTTTGCCTCTCATCTCCTACAAGAAACAGCAGTGAACATCTTAAAGGCAGACATGTGTTTAATTCAGATGCATTTAATTTACAAATGCTTTGAGATTTAGTAGTATTGTCTTCTTAGTTCTGGTGACCACTAACAGAGGTTTGTCAGTATATTAAATGTTTCACTACAACAATATGGGTAAATAGTTCATATACAAAGTCATTAATCATACCATATCTGTTCCCTTTCCAAATTCATCCACAATACACAGTGACCTTTTCCCAGCATTTCTTAGTGATTCAGACATCTAAAAATACCCAAAAAAGAAACTTTAAGTGTGAAACATTATACATGATATACAGATGAGAAAAGCGCCAACAAGTGATTTTGGCGATAGTCGGAGACAGCCACACAAACTGCTTGCTGGTAGCATGTTGTTAAATAGACAAAGGAAAGCACATAGTAGTATTTTCGGTAATGCTTTGATTAGGTAACAGATCTCTGATAAGTAATAAAACGTTTTTGTTACAAAAATGTAAGTCTTTCACAAAGGACCATAACTCGGGCGAAAATCAAAGAACCAAACAGCCTGACAAAAGTTCAACTAGGCTAGAAATCAGACCAGTGGTTAAGGAAAACTAGTGCAAACAAACTTTGTTACATCAACTAGGAGACATAGTTATGACTTATCATACCTGATTTATATCAATCATGAACGTTGACAAGCCTACGGAGACACTGTCTATAGATCGTATCCGGGTAAATATACGATCCACTAATCCTAGTCTGGCTGACTCTGCAGGTACAAAACTTCCAATCTGAGCAAGGAATATGATCATAGGCACCTGAAAGTACACATATGTATGGTAATAAAGTATGAAAGTAACGTATAGAAAACATTTGCCTTGATGTTTTTTTTTTGTCTCGAAATACAGCCATGATTATGTTTGTTTATTCAGGTATAATGCCATTTCTGAAAAGCATCAGTTACATACGGCAGCTGAATTATCGTAGAGAGCCTAATATCGCCTCTGACCTTCGATTGCCCGCCATTTTGTTTTGGCTCTAGTCTTGCGAGATTTGGACGATGCGCGCGCATATCTTGAGAAAATGTTTACAAAATAGTATTTTTTTTAGCGGTAATATTTTTTCTGAAAATACGAGGTCATAACATGTTATTTTCGATTACTTTTACAAAATCATAAAACTATACCATTTTCACTATTCCCAAAAAGTCGTGTAGTTGAAATACCCCAGTAAGCGCTATGCGCAATGTAATCAAATATTTTTTTCACACGTCTGCATTGTTTACAGTTTCATGAATGAAAGTCACGTGGTCGGATAGATTATTTTTAAGGTCAAACCAAAAATATCTTCGGTCAAAGTTGCTTCCGTCCATACGGTCAGAATAGCAAATAAAAAAATTGAATTCTGTATTTCTGTAGACCATACATCCGCAGATCAGACATCACTATCGGCGATTATCTTAAAATTCATTAAGTGTTCCACGCCCGTAATGGCGATGTAAAAAAGTTTGTTTATAATGCAGCCAAAGTCTATTTATTATCCATTAGAGACGGGCGTATGAAAGATCAATCAGAATTAATACATGAAGAGTAAATATCACTTAACAGTGACAAATATGCTGTTTTTGTCCTAGATTTTTCTCTTAATTCGATTTAACAATGCTCAGGCTTAATTTCATAATTGGAACGTTTAGCTAAAGTGAATAGTTTTGGCCCAATTGATCGCGCGCGCCATGTGACGTAATTAGGTCACGGTCAAAATGGTCGACTTTTATTTACTATGACGTTTGCTTTATTCAATTCTTGGAGTATTTTATTGGTGTACATTTGAGTTACATTAAATGGAAGGAATTATATTACAAGTAAGTGGCTTAATTTAATATAAACATGGAGTTTGCCATTGTTTATTGTGTGTTTAACGCTTAAGTAGGCGATATATGGTCACTCGAGGATACCTATTACTTTTAACCAGTTTTCCTGACCTGTATCCGAACCAAAACAAATCACCCGTCCGTTAGTGACTATCAATTCCTCCAAATGTCAAATCCCCAGTAACTTAAAATAATCAATACAATGCATTTAACTGTAGTCTGTGTAAAATTTGTTTTAAATGATTTAGACTACCAACCTGTTTTAAATATACCGACTTTCCACAAGCATTAGGTCCGGTCAAGATTTTAATCTTTCCATAGTCATTGTTACTTTGTACATCATTTGGTACAAACACATGGCAACACATCTCTTGTATGGGGTGTCTGAAAGGTAACAGTGCAAACAAATGGACCTGACCCTAAAACCTTCTATCAAAAGACTTCAAACAGTTCATTTGTTGTCTATGCTTTAATTTCGACCCTTGTTTTCAAAAGCTGAGAACATTACATGTTTGTAGTTGTAAAATACACAAATCATAATCACTGGCAAGACATGACTTTCTTGCTGAAATTGATGAATTCATGTGTAAATAACTGTGCATTTTTTTATCATTCTTTTTTATTGCTCATGCTCAGAAGAACAGTTACCTGTGAAACTTTATTTCATGAATATTTTATTCAAATTTATAACTATTCATACTTTGAAATGGTGTTTATTTGACATACCTTCCACCAATAACCTCTATGACATTGTCATCAGTGAGTATAGGTCTGACATAGTTATATTCTCTAGCACACGCTGCCAGCGACAACAAACTGAAATGTGTCAAGTACTGTAAAATCATTAATTTTCATGGGGGATTCAATTTTGTGAATTTAGTGGTTTGTCTTTAACCAGAAAATTAAATCCTATCAAAAATTATTTTGACCCTTGTATTTACTATCTGAAACGGAAAATCCACGAATAACGTCCCATCGAAATGGTATTTTTTACCAAAACCATGAAATTTCGTCCCTTCGAAATTAAATGATTTTATAGTATATATCTATTGTGATACAAAACAGTACATATAAAAAATTATAGGCTACAACTGCAACAAACTTCAATAACAACAAGACAACTGCAGATATACAGTCAAGAGAAAGTCTAGAGGTAGGGTTGAGTTTCTTGATCCAGAGTCTGAGGTTTTGATCCCCATCTGCACTACTGCTTATTTCCTCCAAGCAAGAAAAGCCTACAATGCTCTACTTCACCCAGAGGAATGAATGAGTACCGGAAAGAGTCAAAACAAGGGTTTAATGAAATATACCTACCAGTCTAGTTCAGCAGTAAGGTCTAACACAGCTAGGAGTGTGGATGTATGTTCTAGGATATTGTTCTGTAATTTATGCATGATAGCTGTCTCCATGTCTGAAACCATAGTAACAGCTACATTAGAACTTGAGCATAACATAAAATTAATATACGCAATTTTCTCAGATAAACGAGGGTTGTTCATTTAATTCCCGGACGATCGATATCGCTGAAAAACGATTGGACGGATATTAATAAAAACGCACACTAGCACATTTACATCATTCCTTGATTCACATACAAAATTTCGACTTGGTACAAGGAAAAGTTTTCATAATATTAGCGTTTTAGTAAGCGCGTGTAACGTTAGTCGGCCCAAGTCGACGTCAAAAATGGCGACGTTACGCTTTTCGCATCTAAAACGCTACTTTTTTCATCATTTGATCATTATTTAGGGGTAAAGTAGTTGCCCGGACACATATGTTTGCTGTGTTAAGTTGTTTAGAAGCGGTGTGATGTGCTATAACTACGATAAAATAGCATGTAGCTGCAATTTATACAGCACTTATTATTCTATTAGTGTCTACCGCCCAACAGGCCTTGAATCTACGGCATTTTCTGTTGATAACTTAAGGTTTGCCCGGCCTTTGATCATCACATGGTGGTACTATGTCATCTTAGAACGGTGTATTTCATATATAAATAACGTTCCGCATTTACGATACTTGTCTAAAAGGTTTTTCTTAAAGAGAGTCTTAAGTTTAACAGTTGTACGGCCAATATTTTCATATAATCGTTTCATTACCTTTTTTCTCTAAACAAATCTCAATATCACAGAAGCATGCTCTTCGTCATTAGAACGCAAACGGCTACACGGAATTGACATCAAATGTTATATTACACGACCTAGATACATACATATTATTGGCTGATGTTTTCTGCTTAAAATATGCGATGATACCACTATCCTTACCTAATTAACACTCTACATACCACTACAAAATTGGGTTGGGCCGGGTAGTCGTTTGTGAGGTTACTATAGCAACCATAGTTTGTGTTTGGTTGGATACAATTATTTCATGTTTTGTCAAATAATCCAGTTGGTGACTAAGTCTTATAAAACGAAATTTAACTACAATCGCATCTTCCAATCAAACGCTATGGGTATCGTCCGGGAATTAAATGAACAACCCTCGTATGATGAAGACATATTCTGTCTCGCATGTCTCTTTTAAACTCAGCTGAGGCCCCAATCTTCTGAAATATCCAAAATAGAAATCTCATCTCAAATGCGATTTTGCTCGAATCAGTGTCTCAATTTGGGTATGGCCTCCCAAAGAAATTATCTTAATGACATATGGCGATATTTGAGATGAGATCTTGCTCAGCTTAAGATGTTTAGGAAGATCGGAGCCAGGTAGAAATTTGACCCTAGCAAGAACCCTGTTGCTACAGATAGAATACAAAATCAGATGCGTACCTGTTATATCACATCTAGTGTCACCAAGTAGACTGTCCAGTTCTATAATATATAATAATATAACAATGGATGTAAACACATGTATTATCCATACAATATGAACAAGCTCAATAAACATTCAATGAAGTTCAGAAAAGAAAAGACTTCATTCAGTGAACGCTTATGCCTATGGACTTTAAAACAATTTGAGTTTCAACATTATGTAACGGAAGAAAGGACGAATGAACCGAGGAATGAATAGACAGGTGCATCGCTATTTGCCGGGGCTTAAAAATTTGTTCATTTCGGTACCGGTAAGACTTTTAAGTGCTTTCACCCAACTAGAGATGGACTGGTTGGTAACTCTAAGGTTGACCAGGTGTATCAGTGCTGTATACCAGACACATTGGAGAACCAAAGAGACTATTTGGCAAAAGCTTAGGTGGTGCATCCAGATTATTTCTATCACACAAAATCATTGGTCAATTAGGCAAGGAGACTCTTGGTGCAATTACAAGCTCTTGGTGCAATTTTAGGGTCTGGCAAATGTTATACTCTAAACACTGTGCTATAACTTTGCCCCACTCTCAATTCACACAAAGAAACCTGTGCAGAAACATGCATGCATTTACAACTGTTTCACTCAAACGCAAACAAATATAACAAAAGTAACAATAACAACCTCATGCAAAATGTAAACATGTACAACAAGGATAAAATATAAAGGAAAAACTGGAAACTTAAACAGTCATAAAGTTATACCCCTAGTTCTTCCACTTCGATAATGTAACACATTATTGGCCCTGAACTATACATGAATAAAACAATGAATGCTTGTATTTCAAATGAAACATTTTTCCAGGAAAATTAACTACAAATAAAATGTAAATCACAACAAAAAGATCATAATAAGAAAAGATAAATCCGACACGGAAAGAAGCATTGAGCAGCTCAGTATCTCAGTAACTGAAACACGAAACATGAAGCAAAGCTTTTACATTGGACGTCAGATTTTCAGGTAAAGGTGTGGCTTGCCGCATCCAGGAATCGATGATGATAATGAATGCAGTACAACATTTGTGTAGCAACAACCTTTGGGAGCTGTAAATATTGGCCTTTGTTTAAAGGCTGTTAGTCTAAAGCCAACATTGAAGAAGATTTGGGAAACCAAATGTGAAGCCTCATTAAATAAAGTCTTTACTTACTCTCTACAGAGGTTGAATAGTACATGTTAGCTTAGGGAAATTTTGAATATATTGTTAGAGGGGTAGTTGCTCTACAGAGGGCCGCTGTAGATAGCGGGTCTCTTACCACAAACTCCAGTCCTTCCTGTTCCAGTGGGTAATTCTCATCAGCTTGCTTCACAATATTAGTCTCTGGAACAGCCAGTAGATATCCAATCTGAAACAAACATTTACACGTCTTCAGTAGTTAGTTAAACAAAACTAAAACTGTCAACATTTGACAGAACAATAAACAGTGCTCTCTATTTTTTCAAATATTTATTTTATTTCCAAAGAAATTGGATTGGGCTCTCTATAAACTGTAGCCAGTGACAAAGTCGTGGTATTCAGGTGCATAAGATGCAGTCAGTTTGTTTACATTTTATTCTACCATTATTTTCTTAAAGAGGCGTTCCCTATAACTTTGATCGTTTAAATCGTTTCAGGAACAGTATACATTAAATGAAAATCAATATTGCTTAAACTCCTCAAATCTTCAACAAAAAGTTCCCACCAATTACTGAGAAAAAATGAAAATATATTTCCCTAATGAGCCAAAATAGACACAAGTTGTTTCCCTTTGACCACATAATAATAAAACACTGGAAGCGATAAACTATTATTGGTGATTTGACCACATTTTTAACATTATAGAGACATATTTGCACACACTTTCTTCTGACAAATTATGATAAATGATAGTGCTTTGTACATTTAGCTCATTAAAAGTGATAGTAGAGAAAAATATACTAGTTATAGGGAATGCCTCTTTAATCTTTTAAATATTGAAATAATATTCCGTAGGAGAGAAGTAGCCCGTCGTAAACCATCCATAATTAATCAATTTGCTGACTGATGGGGCTTGAAGAGAGCTCTCTGAATATACTTGGTCCCCACCTTCAAAGGGCCATAATTCTGACATAGATCATCAGTGCAAATATTCCTTCCACATCTACATGTTTTTAGCATGCAGTAGGTAAGTTGGCCATGTTGACTTATCAAAGTCAGCTATCAAGCATCATGCGACCTGGACCTTTACTTACCTGTGGTATATACAGAATAGAGCATTCTGTGACTTGCTCCCCGAGCTTGTTGAGTTCCTGATATGCAACTTCCGTTAAATATTCTGGCAAGCCACTAAAAATCCTCTTTTCTGAAATATGAACATAATTATGTCTGTAACACTAAAGGAACATGTGATTACAACTACATTTCATCAAGAGTTTTTGTTTTTTGTTACCATATTCTTCTCAAGTATTCCCCGCACTATCATCAACCAAAAACCAAAACCAAAATTGGATGCATCCTTTACACAGCTTCCAACATGTCCCAAATCTTTTAATATTTAAAGATTTTCGTGGGAAAATGGGAGTGTTTGTATTCTTCTGTGCTTACACATTTTTTTAAACCATCAACTTCTCCACATTTTGTGGAAAATCAATATTGGTGTCCATCATTCATGGGAGACATGACCTGTCATGATCGGGAATAAAAACCCTTTGACAGGTAACAAATTCAGAGCACTAACCACTGTACCAGTGATTAGCTTTGTAACAGCAAATCATAACAATTTAGGTAATTATTACGGAACATAAATAGGTGGCCAATTTTTGGCTCGATTTCCTTTAAAAAAATTGCCTGGAATCTTCTTTCATGTTTTTATTACATGGGTCCAAAACATGAACACAACCAATATATGGGGAGTTACAGTATATTTATTTTTATTGTAGTTCAGTAATTTCTCAGTAATCGAATGGAAACTTAAATACAGAGCAAGCTATAAAGCTGATAATGAAACTAAATCATCAGAGGAAGGCAAGCGTTTATTGTACTCACTTTTGTCCAAGTTTTCATCCACATGAGGTTTGACAACAAATCTGTTCTGTGACTCACATTCTTGGAAGTCTATCTAATGTATAAGAAACAACACAGCATTCAATAAAGGCAAATGCTCCGATTAAAGCCTCGTCAACATCACTAGCAAAGTCAATCAGGGGCAATAATTCTGTTGAAATGTTGGATAGCATAACATGTCTTTAACAATACAAGGTGTTCACAAGTATGCAAGTTTGAAAGAGGTGCCTTGAAGGACTTCAAAAATAGTTGAGTTTCAACAACATGTCGTTGAAAACTTTAGTTGACAAATCAATAAATAAATAAACAGACTGACGAACGAACAGACAGGACAATCATGAAAGGCCTCAGCATCTGTTTTTTATGATATTGTTACGTGCCGGTACTCGGAATACTTGTATATGTATTGTGTGCCCTGTTACGATGATATGCGACCTATGTATGATGTGCGTGCGCCGGGTGATACTTGGTGTAGCACACGAATTTAGCGTGTGTGCTATGATGATCCGTGCTATGTCCAACGATGAATAGTATGTCGGATAACTGGTGTTATCTCCAGTGCTGTGAGATCCAATGGATCTATCGTTGATATCCAGAGAGTACTGGTCAGTAGGCCTATTGGCTCGACTGAATCGGTGTATAATCGCTGATCATATCAACTGGTTAGTTGGGTTCGATCTATCAGATATACTGGTACAGATGTACTACGTATTTGCTAGGAGTACTGGTTCAGTTCTGGTACTGGTAGGATCTGTGAGTCGTACTGTTCAGTGGTTAGGTATAGTACTGACCAGTTCGTTTCAAGTACAGACTCAATAAGTTTGGCTCCACACGTGAGGTTATTAACCAACAAGTATAATAAAGAGAATGAAAACAGAGAGGGATAACAGTTTGACGTGTTTTTATTTATTTGTTACCTTAACAATACGTGATTGAAAGCATGTAGGTATATAAGTAAGGTAAACTATGGAAAACAAATGAATGTGAGTTAAACTATCTGAGATTTGCGACAATCAGCGCCCAACAGTTGAATATATCTGAATAAAATAATACCCGTGGTTGATCAAAGGGAATATCGCGGTTTTTGGCCGTTTGATTTTTCCGATGCGTGATATACGTGAAAGTAATACCAGCGGACACTATCTCCCAACAGTAATGATCAAAGGCATGAACTTTAAAAGTGAAAATAGTCTATTTTGAAATGGGATTTAAAATGGCCGACGAAAACGGCTGCAATATTTACTTAAGAATAAGACATCTAGTCTCTATAGATCTAAGTCAAAATACAGCTTACTAGTTATATTAATGACATAAAAGGTTCGATCTAAACAAGAAAAGGTTATTACCTAGCTATGAAATAGCAGCGAAAGGAGTAATATTAATGTAGACTGAGTTTTTACTTAAACTGAATAGCTTTAAGAAGTCTGCGTGTGGAGTCCTGAACAATGGCCGTGCGCGGATATTTATACCCCCAAAAGTCCACCGTAAAATTTGTGGACAAAACTGTGGGAAAAGACTCCGACGGGAATCCCACAATGCCCACAACGATGTGTGCACGGGAAAAGTGTCAAAAACAACAATTTAACATAAACAATAGAACGATAGACATTTTTACAATGATACGTAACATTAAAGTCGACCATATAAAAGATCGCGACAATATGCAGAGTCTAAGATGTCGACTAAAAATAAGAGGATTATTTGAACATTCCCGCTATTAAACATGGGAATTCCCCGCGTCGCGCCTCTCTGACGTCATATAAACATAAGACCAGTAACACCGGTAGTGACGCAATCTTGCACGTGCATAGAATGTAATGGCCGACGGAAATAACTTCCGGGAATAACAGTGAATTTAAAACACATGGATTATGAACAATGAACTATTAGAATGAGATACGATAGCTGTGCATACGTAGTGTGTTATATTTTAAACAATGTGAAATCATTGCTGTGCCATTAAATTAAGAATTGGAATAATGAGCGGCGCCGATACGTGACCGTAATGGAAAAAAAGGTGGGTGGGGTACCGGGCACTACAATATGTAAAAAATTGTACTTTTAAGAGAATTTGCATCTTAATGATCTGCACTATGCAATATAGATGTATTGTGTATTCTACTGCACTCTACTTTCTTTCTGTCAAAATTGCTAGAGTCATAATTTTTCAGCTATACTTACAATCTTGTTGATTAAACTTGTGATTCTATGTAGATCATCCGGGAACTTCTCTGTTATCTGAATAATACAGGATCACACATAAATCATTTAATCTGATCTACAGTTTGTACGAATATATTTTTGACCGCCGTGATAAGTTTTCTTCTTCAGACCATTTAAATATATTTGATTTAGTGACTGCCCTTATAAGTTTTGTTCTTTGGAACATTTAACAGTCTCAGTCAGATTTTGTCAGAAAATACTAAGTAACCCCATTTGTTAGACTTCATTAAATTAACATTTGATATGTGTGAGTCGGGACTAAAATTTGTATGATATGTGTAAAACCAATAAATATACAAACATAAACCTACCTGTTTGAATATATCAATAGATGCAGGAAGTGCTCGACATAACTCTTTGATAGCAGTGGCATTGTAGGCAGTCTGTAAGTAAAACAAACACAAATAGTCTGATAAGAGTCTTCTTTGGCATCATGTTTTTGGATCCAACCCATCTGGTGAGTGTCCATATAATACTTCAACAAATAATCCACAAATATTGTTATTTTGCTAAAGTTCAGCTTAGATCAGTCAAAACTTTCATTAAATTTCTTTTATTTCTGTGTGGAATTTTTTTCTTGCTAGTACAGCAAATCTAGATATTCAAATTAATCTGGAGTTGTCCTCTTTAAATGAACTAGAAAAGTTTTTGACACAAAAACATTTGTCTCGCGCATGGGGCCATAACTTTGGCAAAAATCATTCAACCTGAAATTCCTGATAATAGACACAACCAGGTTTGGTACCAAGCAGTCATGCTAAGTTAGCGATGCATTGACAAACTTTGTGACATCCAGGCAACCACATATTCAGCACAAAAGCAAATGTCCAACAACCCACCTTATATAAAGCCTGCCAACCACCAACAGTAGCTTGTGATGTCATCATACGCTTCAGTATTGTCTGTATGGAAAAATGACAATCATTAATATATTATTGTTAAAAACAAGAAACAGTAAATGGAAACAAATAACGATATGTATGATCAATGAAAAGTTCTGTAAATAATACTTTCTACCATAATAAATTTCATGGTAAAAAAAGGTCACATTAAGTAAGTTGACATCCTTTAAATATTTCAAGTTGACACATTTACCAAAATGTAAACAATGGGAGAAGATTCTAGGCAATTTTTTTGAAAATACGACTCAAGAAAGACTTGTTCTCAGTTTGGCAATCTGACAGGTTCAATGGTTACAATTTGGAGTTGATAACTGAGCGGGAAATACTTTAAAGAATATAAAAATATTGTAAGTGACAGAAAGTCTCACATAGTATCGTTACTCACCGAAATATTCTTCACACTCTTTACAGCATCTTCGAACGAGTTAACAACCTCAACGTTTCTAGGATTATTGAAGAAGGCAATAGCTGCATGTCTATGTTCAATGGCTACTTTATCCATCAATGGCCTCTGGAACCACCTCCTGTGAAATTAAGTGCAGGTTTCAAATGTCACAATTTAGTCAATTTTAATTTAACAGTACAACCTCTGTACAGCAATATTGTACACTTTAGGAGCTGCAAATATAGCAGTAATTATGAGGTTATTGCTCTATAAAGGTTATATTTATAATAAAATTTTGTTGTGTTGTTCTAGACAATCAGTATAGGCTGTTGCTCTACAGAAAGTCAATCTTGAGAGATTACACTACAGTATTACATAATAAGTAACTTGCACACTTTATAAACAAAGTCGCCATAATCACCATACTTTGCTCACTTGAGTCTCATTTCTCAAGTTTCATGAGGATTAAAATCTACATTTTATTTAAAATACCTGTATTGCCTGCTGTGTCAGCACAATAAAATCTGTCAACTAGACAATACCAATATCAGATTTATCTAATATAATAAAATTATACCACTGGTACATTCAATGCATTTTAACTTAAGTCCTTCATTTAGTTCATTTAAACTTCAATATTGATAATAATGGCAATAGTATAACACATTTATAATCAAATTTCTCACAGAGCAAAGAGGTCATTGGCCAATTGGACAGGAATACAACCTAGTGGCAATGGACTACTGGGCCCGTATTCATCAAGCTCCTAAGGGGGAAATATTCCTTAGGTTGATTATTTACCTAAGGTTTTATAGGAATTCCCTTAGTTTTATATGATTTCACCTTAGGTATCTGAACATGCCGACTTAAGTTTTTTTCAGATATCTAAGGTGAAATCATATAAAACTAAGGGAATTCCTATAAAACCTTAGGTAAATAATCAACCTAAGGAATATTTCCCCCATAGGAGCTTTATGAATACGGGCCCTGCTGTCTCGAGTCCAACGAAAAAAAGAGAGATTTATTTTACCATAACTTTCACTGAAAATCTGTTTGCATAATATTTATATAATGCCGCAGTAATATTTCACTAAGAGAATGAAATGCCAATCATGAAAATGCAACCAAGCACATATACCAAACCAAATCTTATTATGAATTAAGTTAGTCAATACCGGGAATTTGCCTTTGTTCATCAAAAAAGATTCATTTTCTTCATAAAAGTTTAGTCTTTCTAGGACCCAAACTACCACAGTCAGAGCGCACATATGATTAGAGCTTTCTACATGTAGGCAAGACTCAAATTCTCAACAGGCCATTAGAACTCTTTTAAAAATATCTGAATCATTATTACTGTAAAAAATACGTTAGGTATCTACCACACATTAAAAGGTTAAAGCAGTCAACAATCATGCTATCACCTATTAGTGGCAAACAAATAAATAAATAAAACTTAAACTTTACGCAACTAGACACCCGAATACAATTAGGATGTTACTAAAACAATGACAGTAATATAATATCATACCAAGTACCTTCACAAATACACACAACTTCTAATTAATCATCTATATAATCTATATTATACAATTATATACAATTTCCACAAGCATTTTATCTTGTATTAGCCATCTCCAATGTGTACGTATGAATGTACATCATAAGTTTTTGACATTCAATAAAACCATGACATTTAACTTGATTTAAACATTCCTGTTTGTACAAAACAATTAACCAGGCACTAATTAATCTTGGAGTATTCTCATAATATAGCTATAATTTGATAAAACAAGAGGGCCCTAGGTCGCTCACCCTGTTGTTGTAACATGCACCCTTGGTAAGCTCTAGGCATTGTAGTTTTAGTCAAGAAGATTTTTATATTTTTTCCCTTCATAGGTTAATGTAAATTGTGTGAACCCTGAGACCAAGCTAATTTTGACACCAGGGGCATAATTTGAACAATCTTTGTAGAGGACCACAAGATGATGCTAAACATACCAAATATAAAAGCCCTGGATCTTGTGGTTTTAGACAAGAATATTTTTAAATATTTTCCCTAAAAAAGTCTATGTACAATAACAATGTAAGTCTATATAAAACAGTGACACCCAGGGCGCTCTCATTCTCGTTCAACTATCGTATTTTCATGTGAAGGATTTGTGAGGATGGGGCGCTTAATACACTAAGAATGCTTTAACTGGTTAATATAACAATTCTGACCAGAGCTTGAATGAACACAAATGTTTATGGGTGCCAGGTAAATTGTTTTAAACAATAATGCAGCTCTGGGTTTTGTACTTAAAGCTTTAGAGATCGACCTATAGTTGCCTGACAATAAGTTGATACACCTCAATTTGTATTACACATAGATAATGATAAAAAAACTTGAAACAATAGAAATATTGGCCTATCGTCAGAAACAAAAAGGTTTAGACTTTAAATCTTGGATACTATGTATGTAGCAGTATAAACAGTCTGTGTTGATTTAAATGAAGAAAATAATCGGATTTTGTTTCAAAATTACCAAGATGGAGCTAAATGAAAAGATTGCTGACTGAATTTGTTGAAATAAAACTGCATTAGGCATGATATTTTGACAAAATAGTAGGATAAAAGTACCAAATTGTTGTGTTTTAATGACAGACTGCTCATTATCAGCATGTTTGGACATGTTTGTTTAAAGGATTAATTAGGAAGGAAGGAGTTGTGTTTCATTGGGACATGAGTTAAAGAAATAAATTGTTCTAAAGGACGGGAAAATACCAGTTTTTATCACTGCCACAAAACTGAAGGATGCAAATATTGAGATGGGATGTATACTCGCTGGAGAATCGTCCAATCAAAGACAAGTTGAAAGGCAACAAAGTAGCCAGTGCATGGCAACATGCGGAGCTTCGAGGATCGTACCCGATAAAAAAATCCGAATCACAGGCTGTACGTTCTTGGACAACGGTCACCTAGTCACAGTCGATTTCAATAACAGACGAATCAAACTATACGATCAAGATCTCAAATGTCGATCGTTTATAGACCTTTATCAAAGACCGTTCGATGTATGTGCTGTCCAGTCTTATATTTATGTAACTTTTCCGAAAAAAAAATTTGTTCAGAAGTTTCGAGTGACTTGTCAAATGGGGTGTTTTAAACGGAAATTACTTCAGCGTAACCGGTTCCCGACGGAAGGGGAGTGTAGGGGTATAGTGTCATACCAAAAAGACCTCATAGTAAGCATTCAGTACACCGATCACGCCAGCACCGAAATAACTGACTCACAGTGGCAAATGCAAATTATGGCCACGGACGGTACAATAAAGAGAAGAATAATGCACAGTTCTCAAGGACTCGCATTGTTCCATGATGCTCGGTACATCACGCTTACACCCAGTCAACATGAACTCGTCATATCCGAAGGTGAGGATAACCGTGTGAAATGTCTCGATATAAAAACTGGAGAGCTGACCTTCAACCACCACATGGAGGACCCTAAAGGGGTCAGCTGTGATAAAAGTGGGAATATTTACGTCCTAGGAAAACATGGGGTCATACGATGGATTTTAGCTGACAGGGAATATACCAAAGTGCTTTTGAAAGGAACGAAAGGGATACACTTTTCTGACGCTATAACGTACTTGAAGAGAATTAATACTCTGGCGGTACCAAGAAATGAAAACAAGATTGAATTTTATAGAATAAAAAATTCTATACATGACGGATGACTAGGCCATTATAAAAGTTTTAGCTATAAATAAATCTGTTTCATTATATCGCTGGCTTAGAATGAGGTCGTAAGTACTACTACACATAAGAAGACTCATACATATTTGAAATCTTCATCATAAGGCGCTTCTTATGAACCAATTTTCATGAAAATCAGAACTTGTCTTGTTGACCAAAATTAAGTTCCATAAGTAAAGAGTAGTTTTTCAGACAGTTTTTTCCTGTTTTCTTAAAATATTGATTTTGTACTTACAAACTTTTCATTTTAAGCCAGCAATATGTCATACAAAAAACAATAGTATCAATATTAATTATACTACAGTACAACCTCTATAGAGCAACCTTTCGGAACTACATGTACACATATTGACCTATGTTCAGAGGTTGTTACACTACAGAGGTTAAATTTATTATAGATATTGACATAGGGAAATTTTGAAAGTTCTGTTGTAGAGAGGTTGGTGCTTTATAGACGTCGCCCTGAAGAGGTTGTGCTATGTAGTCAAACCAGTATTACTGATCACCTGATTTAAGCACCCCCTGAGCTAAGTGACTGTTTCAAATTGCAATAGAAAATTGTTATACTAAGTTAACCTTTATTGAAGAATCACCTTACTTAAGCAATTATTTTCAATTATCAATTTATTGGGTGCTTTAGACAGCTCATACTGTCTATTTCAACTTATGTAATATTATGTTTGTTTACACAATTAGTACTGATAGTTATCTATTACAAAGCCCTATTATTTCTCCAGTAAAATCCAGTAAATACAAAAAATTAGGAAGTTTTTTACAAATCCAATCTTTGATGACAGACAGTTAACTTTATCTGTCAAAATAGTATGCCAAAAATCACATTTTAATTTCACAAGAGTTGCTTCCCTTAGACCATGAATAATGTATTTATTGCATAAAATTCATCATTTTGTCAACAAACCAACTTGAGGCTGTATTTAATTTTCTTCTATCTACTAAATGGTGTTTACACCCATTTGATTCAAATAAAATGCTCAAAATGCATAATTCTACAAAAAGGTTACCAAAATATTGCTTTTTATAGCCATTTAGGGCTCAATAGGGCTTTGGGGGTATGTCGTAAGATACATATCAAATTAGCTTCATATGTATCTACTGTACAAATTGAAATGCATTATGAGTATAGTTTTAGCCACACAAGAGAAAAGTTTTGCCAATTTAAGAACCAAACCTTTTACATGTTTAATTGGTTTGCACATACTTGACATATTTCTGACCTTTATAGATAAATATGTAACAAGGTTCTGGGGCTGAAAATATCATTTCCGCAAGCAAATCAAGCAGTACCATCCTTTAGCTTTGAGCTCGTATTCGACATTGAGCATGAAAATGATCTTTGCGATGATCCCCAATTATGAAAACAACAATCAAGAATGAATATTCACACTGTATCAGCTGTAAAATGTTAGCAAACTAAAGATCGAGGATCATGTCAAATATTCTGTTCTAAACATGTATAAAATAATATATCCATTAGTTTAAATGATGAAGTGTGAACAAATGCATGTTTTAGATGCTGTATGTATGAATGTATATTGTGTGTAATTTGATGTGAAAATTTTATCATATGCTGCATTTGTTTTCTTCCTAAATATTATATAAATTGTTATTTAATTGAAATTATATTTTTAATAAATATTATTAAAATTTTATTATATTTTTCACTGCTTGTTTAAACTGACTGACAAGCACCCTTAGAGAAAAGAGACAGGAACGAAATGAGCCAATACGCCACTCACCTTTCCTTTCCGAGAAAATTTGTTTTAACAAAGTGACAAATGAAAACTCCTGTCCAGGCAATCACAGAGGGTTGAAATTAAACTTGTACAATGTCACTGTAACATTTGTTACATATGCGCATGCTAATCCACATTTTAAATATTTTTCAAAACTCTGAGAAGCCATTGTGTGACGTCATTTGTCTCAATGAAATTTAAGATATAAACTCTGTAAAACTGTACCGGTATTATACTGTTCCAGTATTTGGAATAAACTAATTATCTGAAATTCAATAGTAAATATATTGACCGATCGGTATGGTTTTACGGAATTTAGTTCATTTCATTAATGTTTATTTTCTCTTGGGGTGCTTGTTAGTAATGGGGTCTTGGGTAGTATTTTGGTGCCATTTATATAAAACAAATATCAGATTTATGTGGTCAGTTGTATAAAGACTGCACAGTCACATTATCCTGAGACTCGGTGAACCAGAAGTTACCTGGATCTATATTGAGCGACAAGCATATGAGATTTACCCACACCTTTTATTTTTCTTTCCATCTTCCGTGTAATTTGCAGGGCCCACTCTATGGTATTATCGCAAATTTTTAGAGACAGATGTGAGATACATGGAATCTGGGTGTGATACCCTAGCTCATTTGTTTTTCTGAAATGACCAATTGTCCCAGCCAATTTTAGTGACTTCAATATGTCCCAACTATGGTATATCAGCTACTTTTGCTGCCTGGGGTTGAACCCAAATCCTCTTGCATTTATTTGAATTTTCTAACCTGACACTTGACCACACTGTACATACAATATTGCAATAATAAAGAGATACAAACCTCAGCATTCTACTTCCAATCTGAGACTTGGTACGATTCATAATTCCTGAAATACAAAAATGACAGGAAATAGACATAACAAATCATTCACAATTTTGACCATCAGCTTAACAAGAATTATTGTCATACGGAAAGACCAAGTTAAAAGTTTTTAAATCTATATTTTTGTTAAGATACCGAGTTGAAGTATTTTAAGAATTGATTGTTTTCAACACAAAACAAGCATAACATTTTACAGACAAATAATTGAAGACAAGACTAATGGCACACCCGATAAATTCCTCCGCCTTGCCAGATAAACTTACTCATCCACGGCACTAACCTATTATTCTCTATTTCAAAATACCAAAGGTTATTATCAATTTCAGTTGATTCCGACAAGTAACTTTTGCAGTAAATTATAATGTAGGGTAAAGAGTATTCAACGATTCAATTTTGATGATGCAGGCAAGTATTTTTAAATCCTAACTTCACAGACTGGAAACTTGTGTCCCTTGACTCAACTTACCAAATAGACTTAGTCCTTCCTTGCCACCATTGTTGGTACCTGACTTATACACAGAGGGGTGTGATTCTTTCTGGAATATCTGCAGAGCACTATAAACAAGATAGATAACTCTGTATATTTACAAACAAGTGCAAAAGTTGTGTCCCTTGACAAACTTACAGAACAGACTCAATTAAGTTGTTCCATGCCTCCATTGTTAGTTCCGGTTTTATACACGGAACTTCAAACAAGATCAAAACCAGGGTTGCCAGGGACTTTGGTTGTAAAAATTCGCTGACTTTTCACTGACTTTTCTCTAAAACTTACTTTTCACTGACCAGTACCGCCGTAATTTTTTAACTCCTTATATTGAATTATAGTTGTTTTGTAGTACTAATCATATTTGGCAAATAAATAGACTACATAAGCAAATAATTATGACAATGTTTTAGAAAAATGAATCTAAAATGTTTTGGTTCTGTGTGAGCGTATCGAGTAAGAATAAAAATTGACTGACAACCCCACAGAATATATCAAACATTGACTCAAAAACTTTTCTGAAATCTTACTTTTCACTGTTCATTATCAAGAATTCACTGACAATTCACTGACCTTGAAAAAAAAATCAAATTTCCCTATTCCAGGTTGTTGGTAACCCTGAATACTTTGATAGTTAAGCACATATTAATTCACTTGCACAACCCACTCATGACACAAACACATTTTATTTTATTATGTAAAATATTATTCACAATCCTGCAAATAAAGCATCATGAGGCTTATGCATATCTACTGCATTTTCTTTTGTTGTATTTTCGCTTTTTCATCACAACAGTAGGAAAATGCAAAAAGACAAAGGTACAAAAAAAATCAGCTATGTAGTATTTTTGCTTTGTTGCAGTAAAAAAGCAAACTATGACATGGCGTAAAATTTGCTGTAAATCAGCCACCATACCATCTACAATATGCAGTAGGTTGTATCAATTATATGATAACTCACCAGTAGGCTGTATCATCCAAGATCATTTGACTTTCTCTGTAATATATAAAACATACAACATTGCTCAAAGCTTTGATTGAAGTTAAATGTGTAGGGTTCCAAAAAAGTAAATAGGAATAGCAAGCAATATAGAAGTCCCCTACCTGGTTTTCTGGTTGTCAATGTTTCTGTTGCCATAGCAACCACAATTTTTGTCTGATTCGTATGGCAGGGTCCAAATTTCTTGATGGACTGACAAACTGATGAGAGGACAGGCGGACTGAGGGCAAACCTATAGTCCCAAACCGGTTTTAGAGAATGATAATGTCATAGTATAGCTTGGCCGCATTGACCTGAGTCTGACCTTTTGATTAGCATAATTTAACAGTCGATATATTGTCTATGTTTACAACACCGAGTGTATGTTTTCATAATCGGGGAGTATCACGATGACGCTCAAGATGCAATACAAACACAAATCTTAAATGTCGATATTGGACGATTTGCTTGCGGAAATTGATATATTCAAAGCAAGAACCTCCTAATATATTCTTGCATAAAGGTCAGGCTCAGTTCAAAATAGCCAAGCTATACAAAGTTCAAGTGTATTTATAGTCCAATAGACACATTTAATGTTGGAAAATTTGTGATCATGATGCACTGGTTAGTTAGAGAACTTAATGCAGTAATTACTATTTCTTATGGAACAAATTATCCTTCAAAGTTTCCAATTCCATAAGAAATATATCAGTTAAGCTTTGACATGTTTCGAATAGGGATGATGAATATGGTTGAAAGGGTTAATATAATACATGCATGGAGACAGGGAATTGTACTTAAGCTTCCTCTAACTCTATACCAATCCTCATCTTACAGTATGGATAAAAGGGTTAATATACTACGTACATGGAGAAAATTTTCACATCTAGGACAGGTAATCTTACAGAAGCTTCCTCTAATTCAATACCAATCCTCATCTTCTCAAGGTACTTCAATAAACCTCCCATAGCCCGGATCTGTAAACATGAGGGTGATAAACAGTTCATCGAGAGAGTCGTAGTAACCAAAGTAGGTAAGGAAGTAAGTTAATTTAACGAAGCTGACACATTCTGTTTCCCAATCTTCCTCTATGAATTTCAATAATCGTGCAATAATGGGATTTCAGGTTTGTGATTGTATTGCATCTCGAGCGTCTTTGTGACACTCTCTGATTATGAAAACAAATCAATTAAGTGTTATAAACGTAGGCAATATACCAACTGTTAAATTATGTTAATTAAAAGGTCAGAGTCATGTTAAATTGCCAATCTATACTCCATATGAAGAAGGTTTCTTACCATAGACACATTCTCAAAAGGTATCAATGATGTGAGGAACATGGCTCGTTCCATCTCTGTGAAGTGATCTTTCACTGCGGGTAATTCTAGAGACAGAACTCTCCTCTTACAAATTTCTGGTGCTAAGAACATAAAATAAAATTAATGTGTAAAGATCTTAATTATGCATACAGTACAATAATCATACATTTGAAAAATAAATTTAATCTAAAATTTATTTTTGAAATGCACTTGTAGTTAAATATCTGTATATTTCTAAGCAAAAGTTTCTCCAACAGTTTCCATATTTAAAAGAGGGTACACAAATAATCATTTGTAAGTTAAATCACAATTTGACTTAGATAATAAATCAGTTAAATGCACTACAAGCAAGGGAGACAACTCCAGTCCCATATGAAGCAGTATTTAATTGAATAGTCTCCCTTTAATCAGTAAAAAAAATTTAAGATCCAAAACATTCGACCAAAGTACTTGGGGAATAAAAGGCCAAGATATTCCTATGATCTTGATATTGATTTTTGTGCACTGCAGTTCACAGTGAAGCTAACTCGGCTTTTGAAAATACTGTACCGTATTCATCAAACATCTCTGGTGAGTGTCAGACGAAAATCCCGTAATATATTCCATATCAAACTACTGTAAAACTTTTAATCTTCGTGGTGGATTAATTTTCGTCAAATTCACCGGTGAAATAGATCACAAAATTAAATCCCATAGAATAATTTGACCCAAAAAATAAGTAACAAGAGAGTGTCCTTTCAATATGTAAATCCATGAATTAAAGAAACCTTCAAATAACCATTTTACTAAAATCTGTGAAAATTTAATACCTGCAAAATTTTATGATTTTATAGAGTTATAAATCAATATGAACATATACATCAAAATGGCAGATTTATTATATTTAGTTGATGTTTTTTATTGAAACAGATGTATTCATGCTACCATAGAATAGAGTAGAGGCTTGCTGGTGATGTAACCAATAAATCAAGTTATGGATCTTAGCGAGTTTTATTTGAAATTAATTCAAAATGTGAGTGGTTGGTTTCAAATTGATGAAACACAAGTAAAGCTCTTCCAGTGTGTTCTGACAATAAAAATACCAATAGTAATTGTTCCATAAAATAAGAAACACAAAATTTGATCACATTAAACTGAGCTAAAGCTTGATCCTAAAAACATGTAAACACGGGGCCAAGGGCAGCATACCAAGGGACACAAGGACAGTTGTTAGTTTTATATTGGATTTGACTTTTTATAGCTGAAATACCTATAATTGGAAGAAAACCTAACCCTGGAAACCAGAGGGTCAAATTATTTTCGTTTTTTCAAATCACATGGGTTGAAGGGTCATTTCAAAGGACAGACGACACTCCTAATTGAAGGGGGTAAATAGAGAGGCATACATTTCAAAGTTGTTGATTGTTTGCTTTCGGCAAGAACATTTGGGGTCATTTGTTTTTTCCCCGTCAAATAGGCAAATGACCTCCAACTTTACGAGTGGTCAAAGTGAAAAGATGTACATCTCAATTAGAAGGCTCACAGGGAAGATTGGGCAAACAAAAGGCTCATAGGGAAGATTGGGCAAACGCCTAACTATCAGTTATTAGTTGTCTCTCTAAATAAAATCTATATTATTATCGCATTACTATAATAATAATAAACCCTTCAAAAATTTTGATCAATACAGTAAAATCATTAATTTTTGTGGGGGATTAAATTTCCTGGATTTCAACCTTCAACCCCTAAATCGAATCACATCAAACAATAATGTTGACCCTTGTATTTATTACTTGAAAAATCCTTGAGTTAACATCCCATCAAAATGATCTTTCTTACCAAAACTATAAAATTTTGTCCCATCAAAAAAATGATTTTACAGTTTTCTGTAAATTATTTTTTCTGGCCTATATTGTGACATCAACAGCTTAATATTACCAGCACACAAGTGCAAGAACATTTCCATAATTATTTGTGAAGTATCAAACAGAAGAATGTCTGGGGAATACAAAATGTATTTCAGATAGTAAACATGAATTGATGAGTGGAGTTATATATGAACTAATTGCTTTCTACCACTTTCACATGCATCAAGAAATAGACATAGAATGGGAGAATATTTTACATCAAAGCTCAATGTTCATAGACATGGGATAGTAAAAACATGTCTGTCGCGTGACTGTTGGTACTTATAAGATACAGAGAAAACTTAGGCCAAAGTTTTTTATTTCAAGGTTTGCAGATTATTTTAAATTAATGCCCAAATAGTTATGAAGTTTGGGGTGGGGGCGTGATTGAAACAATAAACTTTAATGTTTGGAGCAAGAAATGGAAAAATTGTTAGAGGCCCCTTTTGAAGCCTTATAGGTCACCCACGAAAAGACAGGTGAGAAACATAGAGCCCTTGCAACCTTCTGGTTTAATGGGATTAAATCTTGTGGTTGAAGTGAACCACGAAACCCACAAAATTTGATCCCCAATGAAAATTAATGATATTACATTAATATGTGAATTAATAACAATTTGTTTGTATTTCTCTGTAAAAAATTTGGTTTCGGAAAGGGAAGTAACTTGTCAAAAATATTTTTCAATTTCTCACTAATTTTTTTTTTATTGGATGAAAGAGCAAAGAAACAATATTTTACATCAGGCCTGATGAACATGTGCACGTGTCATTCCAATAACCAATGATTGCATGCTGCACTGATAAATTAGATAATAGACAGATACGATGTTGATGTCGGGGAGATCGGGAAGACGGGGAGAAAGATTGGTACTACTACAATCACTCACAGAAGTCAATACTGGGAAGGTACTGTAGTATGGAAGTAACGCCACTGTCTGACTCATCGCCGTCATGCAACTCATTCCCTGTATAATGTAGACATAACACCATTATATACAACATCAATGACATAACACCATTATATACAACATCAATGACATAACACCATTATATACAACATCAATGACAAAACACATTATAAACAAAATCAATGGCAATAGACAGTATACAAAACATCAAAATAAATATTTTAACTCTGTCTAGCACACTTAAAATCAAGCAAACTTGATAAAAGACAGAAAAATTGTCAAACTAGAATTTTTTATTAGCAATACATGTGCAAAATAAACATGATATAATTAATTCTAAGACATTAATGACAATACAAACTTTATGTAAAATTTAGTATTTGTAAGAATTTAACATTTGTGGGGCAAGGAGGACTTTTTTGCATGTTTTCAATTCAAAGTAGCATCATTTGGGACATCTGCAAAATATTTCTTTATGATTCATTTTTATTGCCTAAATTGGTTAAATGCCACTCCCTCTTATACAAGTTTACCAAACCTGTACCAAAGTTTCTGATTGTGTAATAATTTAAATAGTATAAATTAGTAGTATTCAAAATATGGCAGTTTACATACTTGGTTTAAAATTGTTCATTGTTTTCTTAACAAGTCAATGTAAAATAATTGGTGACCAGGAAATGCAACATTAAACAAACACAGATCATTTCCTTATAATGTTAGGGTTAATTACATAACTCAAGCATGCAACCTTCCATTTTTTTAAATTCTTAAGATTTGTTCCCATGCATTTAATGTAGGAAAATATTTATTAAGTTCACTGGTAGTACTTGTTTGAAATATTTGACAGGAAGGATTTTGAGTTATTTATCAAATATCGCTTGGTTTGTCATCATCCGTCAATACACACCAACGCCCGGGGGCAATAAGTAAGGGAAAAGTCATCAAAAATACGTCAACACCAACTAATTGATCATGTTAATTGATATGGATACATGTTGATGATAGTATGATTGAAATCAAACTATCAAATATAACAGAAAAATTGAAATTTCAACAATTCATCAAATTGTCTTAGCGACTACCCCTAAGGGAATATGTAAAATACTTAGGGTACTGTTATTTCTCAGCTAGTACTTCTTAGTTTTTCCCTCTTTAATACAAAGTTAATTACAACCTATTATAAAAAATTTACAAACATGTTAATTTTCCTCCACATGTGGAGAAGTTGACTGTAGCTGATACTTTGTGTGGAAGGGTTGTTGCTGGTTAGGAAATGGTCAAGGAAAACTGGTTTAGTGAATCTGCCACCCAGTATATTATAATTGAAATATTCTTGAGAACAAGGTGTCAAGAGTGATTAATATTACCGGTAGTTGAAAAATAGTTTCCCAATTGACCTTAAAAATTAATTACCAGTACTATTAATCAACATATAATTGAATTTTTTTCAGAAACAGGGTTGACACCAAATAATCAAACATTTTTGAAAAATTGCGATGAAATAGAGCAAAGAAAACAAAATTTAATGACAGAAATAAGACATTTTTTATCACAAAGTAAGGGGGAGAACTCTGTCTGGTTTATTTAGAACTGATGATGCAATAACTCCATTTATTTCATGCTTACCAGTGGTTTACGGCGGAATAACGGTGGATTATTCCCCGATAATTTCACTGTTCATAATTTCACAGTTCATAATTTCACGGCAAACAGACTATTTTTTAAAATCAAATTTCCTCGCCGTCAAAAATAAAATAATAAGCATTTTCAATTGCTCTCTTAATCTTTAACAAATAACACAACATTATATATACATAAATGTAATACAAATGGACGAAATTGAAGCCATTGCAGAAGAACTATTTGATTGCAACTCGACGCGTGCATGGCGGGAAAACGACGTCACGCAAAACATTTCAGGTATATAGTGGAGTATTTCCATCATTTAAGCTATTTGAAGCATGAAATAAATAGAATATTAGTATTTTACCGTGTATGATCGTTTGATAATTCACCTCGTGAGCAGCTGACTTATATTTTCACTCGTGGCTACGCCACTCGTGAAAATATTACATCAGCTGCTCACTCGGTGAATTATCAGCCGATCATACACGGAAAAATACGAATATCCTCTATATAAATTTGATACAGACCTAATAGGATGGTTTTCCTTAAGAATATAAATTTAACAATTTGGTAAGAGAAAATATGGATTTTTAGTACATAAATCACACATAGCCACCTTGATAACAAGTTCTTGTTCATATTTATATACAGGGAAGATGTCCTTTAAAAATAGGTCAGTATGCAATATGATGTGTCATACAATTTGTATAAATCTATTCTGACAGAATGAAAAAAAAACTTTTAAAACAACTTTTAAAAATGTATCATAGATGTCCTTTTATAGCATCTGTATTTGTTACTGAATCACAACTCACAGTGTAGAAAAAATAAGGTGCTTGTCACAACTAAGGGGTCTGGTGAGTCTGTTAAAATTATAAAAGATGGGATAAAATATAGGGCCAGCCACTTAGTGAATTGAATGGCAATTCCTTGCAGACTGTACTGGCTGCCTTGTCCAAGAGCTGTATCATAAGGATAGAATAAAGGCCAGATCACTTCTAATTTAAGGGCTAGATACTTAGTATAAGTAACTTCTGTAATCACAGCCTCCGCGCCGCCCTGTGATGAATATATAATATACACAGTTAAATCACTTACCGTTATTGCGCAATACTTTCAACAATCTTTCATCTTGCTTTGAGCTGACAACAATTTGTACAGGTCTTATTTCTTGTACAACTGAAAAAAATACCATATAAATATAAACAGTATATTAACCTCTGTAGAACAACAGTGAGCACTCTTCGGCAGCTGCAAATATTGGCCATTGTGCAGAGGTTGTTGCTCTAAAGGGGCTAAATTTATAGTAAATTGACTACCGCAAGTTTTGTTGTTAAAGAGAGGTTGTAGCTCTAGCTCAACAGAGGTTTGCTCTGGAGAGGTTGTACTGTGTATAGTTAAATGATTACCCTGTAGTATCAATACCGTAGCCCGCCGGTGGGTCAGTGGTTAGTGAGCTTGATTTCTCACCCAGTATTCTAAGTTCAAATCCCGGTCTTGGAAGGTCACATATCGCAGGCTTAGAATGAGAAGGATCAATATTTTGAGAAAACAAAAAAAACTGTCTGACAATCACTCTTTACTTATGGTTAAACAAGTTTTTTAAACTTCAGTTTGGTCAACATGATAAGCTCCGATTTTCATGAAAATAGGCTAATAAGAAGTGCCTTATACTGTAGATTTCAAATATTCATTTGTCTAATAACTTATGACCTTCTCATTCTAACTTGGCAATATGTTTTTGGTTTCTGGTGGAAGGGGTAAGTTAGTACAGCCCAGGAAGTTAGTTGCTCTGTATTACTAAATTATTAACATAAAGTCTGATACAAGAAGAATACTACAAGTCAATTTTTTAATTCATAATTTACCACCAGGAATAAAATGGCAAAACATTATTGTAAACAAGTTCTGTGCCAATTTCTGCTAACAGCTGTTTTTCTAGCAAATCTGTTTTGATGATGATGGGGGAGGGGGGTTAATGTGTTTTGGTATAAAATGTATATAAATACACATCTGTGTGGTTTATACCTTAGATAAAGCAGGGTGACATTGAAAAAAGAGAGTTTTTACCTTGATCACATGCTGCGGTAACTGTATACATATCAAAATTGTGATTTAATCTTATGTACGGTAGCAATTACTAGTTTATATTCTTATGCGTATCGGCATTAACTCTTTTATTTGAACCTCTGAAAAAGTTTCAAAGAACTCTGACACAAAAGTTCTGAACATCCTGATATTAAACATGCATATAGACGTTTTTTAAATTGAAATTTTAGGACTTGGAAAAGTTACAAGCTTGTCCATCCCATTTAAAAAATTATTACATTCTGTTAAAAGTTAAATGATAATGGTCGTAAACATTAGCTTGTCTGAAAGGTAAACTATGTTTATCTAGGTTTTAGTTGGTATACCTCAGTTATAAGTAGTCCCCGCTATTCTTTCGAATGGGATAGTTCCCTCATTAGTATTAATTATTGAATCGCCAGTACTATTTTAACATAAACAGATTCATTCATGAAGCATGCAAATTACATACCTTATTATAAAATCAACATATTTTGTGTGGGTTAGATTTTCATTGATTTTATGGTTAAACTTGACCATAAAATCTTACCTCCAAGAACAGTTTACCCGCCAAGTACACCATAAATGGGTTTCCCCTTTCATATTTTTGTAATCCACAAATTTATGACCCAAAGAAATTATATATTAAATAAAATTTTGAGTATGGAACTCTACATTAACCAGCAATTCGGAACATCATACCATGATTTTATAGATATTTCTCATAGCCTTAACTAATGTTACACAGAAATCACATAAAACTCACGAAACATAACGCCCACAAAATCAGCAATTTAACTCATTCTACAGTAGATACTACAATATGAAGACAATAGCTAACGGGATAGATAAATTGTTCATTGATCAAAATTGTTCATTGATTTACAATGAAACGTTTTAGATGTTTTTGATTGCTGGTATGAATACTGGTATATTGTGATATAAAGCCATTAAAGTCACTCTACCATTGTTAAGATAAATGTAATCATGTAAGGGATGGGCAAAATCTCCCCGAAAATGTTTGCCTAATTTATATGCATATACAGGAAGGTGCAGCTTTCCTTATACAATGTACTCAAAACAAATCACTAGTTTTCGTAGGAATATTTCGGAAGATTTTTTATAAAATGGTAATTTCATGGTTTCATTACTTTGTGGATATAAAATATTGAATGAACAGTCACTAAGATAATTATGAGGTTGTTTATTCGAGAGGATTTAATTTGGCGACCTATTTTTCATCTGTGAAAATCTAACAAAAAATAATCCTTGCCAAAATATTAATAATTTTACAGTACTGGTTATTACTTTCATTGCACAGGGCTTACAGGTTTTTTTTCCTTATAAAGTAGGGGCTGGTCATGGTAAGGCCATCCCCATGTAAAATGTTTTTTAAATGTTGCCCAAAATTTCCCCCAAAATTGTACGAAATCTCCATGTCAGGAAATAAGAATTATCTGGGTTTCGAGTCAAAGATTTATAAATAAGGAAATAAAAATATCCTGTTTTTTAGTTTAAATTTTGTCAGGAAATATCAACTTTCCTGTTTTTGAGTTCTTTTTACATTTGTCGGGGTGGGGGGGAATAAGATTTATGGATTAAGGCACAAAGTAATGTTCAAAACTCAACCAGAATTTATTTAATTACAATATAAAATATTTCATTTATGAGGATGATTAGTACTTGTATTTAATTGAGCACCATGTTCACAACCACTCAGTGGATACTCAACCAATAGAATACAAAAACAAATAAATAATTAATCGACAATCACCACAGCAAGTTAATTTATAAGGATCGGAACACCTGTTGATGTCATTGACATACCTACTGTAATAAAATATATGTATTAACTCTCGCTTTGCTAACACTTGAATATAACGTTTGTTATACATTGTTTTTGATGTTAGAAAATATAGACATTTATTGGTTTTTTTTAAAAAACAGTTTTCATTCTTTGAAGAAGGTTTCAATGCCCATTAAAGGAGTAAAGCGTAAAGTTTGAACACAAAAATTGTAACAATTTTTGAAAATATATTTTTTTACATATTCTGGTTTAACCATCTGAAATGATGATGCCGATGGAGGGCAAGTGACTGTATTACTCAGTCTGCATATATCTTTCATATTGTCAAGCTAAAAACTATGGAGTTCATGGTTAGCACTCTGGCCTAAATTCTTCCATAACAGCTGGTGCAAACTGTGAGAATACCAAACAGTTATTATTAATTTTCACAGTTTGAATATGTTGTTAATTTCAAGCATGTAACTTAAATTTACACTTTTTTATGCCAGCTCTATGTACATGTATAGCGATCTTGCGATTTCTCTTCAACTTGCAAATTCATCTAAGTATAACCTACAGCTGTATCACACATCATTCTTCCCTGAAATAGTCCGCTAATTTAGCACTTGTACAGTTGCAGTGCCACTTATGACCTTATTAGACTAAAACATATTTGAAATCTACATCATAAGGCGCTTCTTATGAGCCTATTTTTATGAAAAAAATACAGTTGAAAAAGCTTGTGCTACCATTTATATAAGTAAAGACAGTTTTCTTGTTTTCTCAAACTATTGATTTTGTAGTTACGACCTTCTCATTCTAAAGCAGTGAAATGTTGATTTGGGCAAGTAACTTCAGTTCTGCAGAAAGTATGAATATTGTGTGGTTAATACCTAGACAAGTGACTTTTGATTTGAAAAAGTAATGTTTGCAAAGAAATATGTATAATAGATTATAAAATATCAAGGCAAACTATTTACTTTTGTTGATGCAGGCAAGTAGATTTTCTAGTTTCTAATCCTTAAATCAAAGACTCCTGAAAAGGCATGAATGCAATTCTTGCCTATAGTTGCTTGTATATATAGCATAGAGAATTTAACCTGACCTTGACCTTTATGCATGAGTATATTACAAAAAGGTTCTTGCTTTGAATATATCAATTTCTGCCAGCGAATCGCAAAACATCGGTATTGCAATTTTGTGTTTTGATTACATCTCAAGCGTCTACATGATATAAAAACATACCACCGGGGTAGTAAATATAGGCAAGATATCGACTGTTCAAAGGTAAGGATCGAGTCAAATTTTCCAAGCTGTACCAGCATGTATACGAACAGGTGAATCGTACTTTTACATTGTACAGTGCGTATGTTTGTCTTCACAGTTTGCTGGGCATAATATTAACAATTTGTCACATGTGATTAAAATAAATTCCATGACGACAATTTGATATTCAAAGCGTGTATGGTCATCAATGGTGCTAACAAATCAAATAAACTTGCTATTTACTTGCTTATCTTTGAAATGTATATATGTGGATACTACATACATGCCAGAAAATCAGTGAATATGCAAACTTAGCAGATTTTACCATCGTCCATGTACTTTTCAAAGTACTTTTACTGTTAGCAGCAGCAGTGGTACAGTGATAAGTGTGCTCCATTTGCAATCCAGCTACCAAGAAGTCTTGCACAGAAAAACCTATGTATGTGCTTTCACATGTTGACTTTCACTAGACACACATAAGCTACCTAATATGAGAGTCTTGTTTACAGACTAATTATATTTATAAGTGATCCTGCCCAGCGTTCAAGGTTCTAGAATCGTGTGATGGATTGTTCCTAACACTTTCGTAACGCTTTCGTTAACGTTTTGGTAAAGTTTCGTAACTGGGATGAAACATTACGAAAATGTTACGAACATTCCATCACATGGTTCTACCTTGGATGCAGGGCTAATTTGATTCCCTGTCATGGAAGGTAATACCCTAACAATCATGAAAGTTTAACATGGTTTTTCAGCGCATGTGGAGAATTTGCTCATTGGTTGTGGAAGAGTCATATTCCCATAACATAATTAGTTCACATTAGGACACTGTTATGGTGAATTCCTTAAATGCATCTACCTATTATCAAACTATTTAACAATAATAATTAATTATACATGATTGAAAACTATAAATTTAATTACTTTTGCTTAAAAGTATTATTTGCTTTGAGTTTAATCAATTTGCGTAATAAATGCACAAACAGATACAGAAATGAATACTAAAAGATGTCATTTAAATAAACATCACCCATAAATTTTCAAAATAATGACAGAAAAGTATCTTTTCACTTTAAAATGGCAATAAAACTCAACACAAGTTTCTAAATTACATATCGCTTAAGATTTCATGTCGAAATTTGGGCTATTTTGATAACAATTTGAATGCACGGGTGATTTCTACACAAATACAAAGTACTGAATTATCAAGCAGAAAATGTAAATAGAATCCACGAATACTACAGTACACTGTGTGTGTATGATTTACATACGTTAATGATCATGTTGACCATATATGGTAGTAGTTTTAATCTTAATGTAAATGTAGGCCAGTTACCGATATAGCTAAATCTTAAACCGAAGTTATATACGCTTTAACACATAACAGACCAGTTAAGATTATACCGTCATATATCACATGATGTAATGTTGCATGTCAAATTTTTTCCATATAATTTGTTTTCAAACATTTTATGTTGTGTACATAAACATGCAGAATGTAACACAGAAAGATGAACATAAACTTGATTATGTTATGGGATAAAACCCACTGGCTACTGGGGTATTTGAAGACGTTTGCTGGATACTTTTTGTCATTTTCTTCTCTTGTTACTTTAAGTGAGGTTTCAAACCAATTTAACCGCCTACTTTTGAAGATTAACTAAATTGACTGCTTAAAAACCGTTTTGTGCTGGCTGAAGATGTGAAAATTATACAATTTGAAGAATTTGATGTCAATTAAGGACAATATATCGGGCCTGTTGGTTAAGCATTTCGGTCTGCTAGGTTTAAAGATATTGAGAACCCTACACCTGTGATGTTATGAAGCTGGCATCCAATATATTAAGCATGATATTTATACAATGTTAAATGAAGTTGTCTATGATACCATGAAATCTTTTACAGAATGAATATTAACTACATTGTACAAATGTGTACAGGAGGAGTTGCACACAGGTCCCACGGATAGACATCCTGATGGACAGAATTGACTACCATTACCATATCCCTTTGACGGGGATATAAACAAGTGAAGCTGAGATTCAACATCTAAAAGCCACTTTATTTACACATTATTCTGTTTTTACAGCTCAAAAGCATACATCATTGCCAGAGGAACTTGGGCTTAACACTGCACTTCACAAGGGCCTAGGCAACAGAAACGTAAATAATCTATGTTAATTTGTCTGAACATGACCTACCTTTTGTTAAGAATTGAAAGTCTTCTGTTTCTTGCATATCTAACATGACATAGAGGATGGTTGTGTCAAGGTCATAATAAGCAATGCCAAGTTTGCCCTGGTGCCACATTACACCCATATAAATCTGCAAGAACAAAACTGGAAGTTTAAAAAAATTAGATAATGCACCTGTCAATATTTTGCCTAAGGGAATTAGACAATTTTCTTTTTATGCCCAGACATGGTCACATCTACTGATGCAGAGGCATATAGAGATTCACCTGCCTGTATGTTTGTCTGTTCGTCCGCCGTTGGTTCCTTAAAAACTTTCAAGTTGATTGACTTAGCTAGTTATTATTATGGACAAGGCTAATACCAGGGCATAAGCGTTTACTGAACACAGACTTGTTTTTTCTAAATCTCCACAGTGGGAAATGTTTAGTGTTTCAAATGGCCAGTCAGCTTTATATTGTTTTCTGCTTTTTATGGCGTTTAAATTCCCTGTGATCTGAAATTCAGCCAAAGTTTATTTCCGAAGGACCAGGAATCCCCCTGGGCAAAATGTTGAAAGGTGTATAATATGTAACTGACTTAAAAGCAACACATGCACCAGCATATTCAAAACAGGCAAGTACAATAGGAACCTTAAAAGGAAAGATGTATAAAGCATACATTGTTTGAGTAGATGTGTGTGAAACTTTCAAGTACCACAACAATAGCGTAAACGTGTGACACTTCTAAAGTAATACCATCCCCTAATGATGTTCAGTCACTTCATACACTTGACCGGCTTCCTTCCTAACAAATCAAGAGGTGGTAACATATAGAGAATAATAGGATAGTGCCGTGGATGAGTAAGTTTATCTGGCAAGGCTTAGGAATTTATCCGGTGAGCCGTAGGCGAATCCGATAATTTCCGCAGCCGAGCCGGATAAACTTTCACTCACTCCACGGCACTAACCTATTATTCTATTTATCCGGTCACTACATCTGCTTTAAAAAGGGAATAAAAGTCGGACTATTTATTTGCCTTTTCATTATTTGTGCGTAACGTCACGTTCGTTCACTGACGTCACGACAAAACAACAACGTCGGACATCTTGATAACGTCATATACACGCAGGTAAGTCGTAGAACAATCATTGATCGACCCAAGCTCATTTTAAATAGGAAAACCTCATCCTCGGATACAGAGTTTCAGCCGGCGACCCCGCTTTAAGAAGAAGTCCGTCAGATCACGTGATGAGGTGACGGTTTATCGCAAGTCACATGACCACTTGACGGTTTATTGAAAATGTTATCCGGCACCCTGTTATCGGGCTGATTTGGCCGGAAGTGACTGGATAAATCACAATAAGCCAGCGACATCCACATGTACATGTAAACATATCAAATTAACAAATATAGTGTTTACCGTTCATAATATTTAAAGCCTAGGCCAACTGAGCAATTTTGTCTAGGCTATTGTGCTCCTGACTTAAGTAAATGAGCTTTGGCAGGCATCGGGGACAGAAAATTCGCGAATTTTCTCATGACTTCCTCGAAGCTTCCTGTATTCCAATATGACCCTCATCCTGAATTCTTCCTATGCCCATTTATAAAATCAGGCATACATAGCCGAGGCAAAAATACTACAAGGGACCTAGGCTTAACCAGCTAATGTTCAAACAGAATTCAAGGGCAATAACTCTGTCAATTCTAAATGAATCTGGATAACACTACCTATCCATAGGTGCACAAATTATGCAGGCAGACAAATTTGATATCATCAAATTGATGACTATAGCATTTTCGCATCTATTACAATTTTTTATAAGCCTTTTATTTTAATAATGCACTTACAACAGATGTCAGAAATACAGAATTTTAATGTTTGAATTGGACAAGCATGTCAAATTGTTCCATGTATTTTATAACCAAACATTTATAACATGTCCTGTACAAATAGCATTTGTAAACCTTTCTTTAGTTTGAGTGTCAAATTAAACCATCTCGTATAAGCCTTGTGTTAGGGTATCTGTCTAGTCCCATTTATTTTGTAGAGGTTGTCTTCATTTTAGAGGAAAACATTTTCTTATATTAAGTTTCATTAATCCCCTCTGATTATGGGTACAGACCTGGTGGTAGGATATTTTTCCCTTTTTATTCCCTTAGCTATTACCATACCAAATGCATGTATTTAAATGAAATACAAAGCCATTAATCATACTTTATCTTAAGGAAAATAAATGTAGTTAAGCCGTAATTGAAACATCAAATGAGATAGAAATTGTTTTCTACACAATACAGTCATGACGTCTCATTGAATGCAATCGTTTTTCTTAAAACAATCAAATTGTGTTGCATCGTAATAGTATGTCTTTTTAGGGTAACACGGTTGTATCTCTATGTCTATATGGTATATATATATAGTGAGATACAACCTTCTTGCAACAAATGGACAAAATGTAATATATAATATCTGAAATCACGATGTTAGAAATATTGGCCATTGTACGATTTCTTGTACTATGGACCTTAATCATGACGTCAGAAAAAAACCCCGAAATCAGCCAGCATTGACTGCGGAATAAAACCATGGTTTCTGTGACAATACATGTGGAATGACGACATGTGAAGCATATGACTGTGACAGAGCTTTAACGTTTTTCATATGACTAGTTTTTGGTGATTGTTCAACCAAAATTTGCCTGTCAAGACATGTTACCCGACTAGTATACTGAGCAATTAATTATAATGAAACATGCACATTATTTTAATGTGTATAAGTTATAAGTGGTGGAGTAAAGTATTTTTCATGGACATATTAGGGTATTTCCAGATTGAAACAAAATTATGCACTTATTAATTACAATTACTCCTGGCTTAAGTTTAGGCCTACAAATTCAGATGATTGGTATAAAGAAATATGTAAAACTAAATATTCAGGCACCCCAAAATATAGAAGGAAGAGTGGAACAGGCATGTGCCTATAAAAAGAGAAAACTTACGGAAAAAATAAGATATTTCTTAGAATGGAATGGTGCGAGTCTGCGAGAACACAAGATATTGGGGTTACAATTACATTTATGTTCCTTCTTAAATCAAAACCCTGATAACAGTAAAGGAATAGCCAAGATTTTCTGAACATTGTCTTACCTGTGTTTCTGTGGACGAGGGGCTATCTTCTCCGACCATGCGTCTTAGTGGGCGTGTAGCAGTCTGATCCATTATCGGAACATCACTATCAACCCTGTTGGTAGTCGACGAAGACGTGCTCTTTGTTTTCGGCAAGGCTCCACTAGTATTGAGATTGAAATGAATGCTTTCGGAAGAAGTGGTCCCAATACCCGTAATACCATCGGAGTAGGGATTCTGTAAATGCCTGATAGAGTCACGGTTACATGATGTCATGATGGTAGAACCACTTTGTCGTGCTGTAGCAAGCACTAATGGTGTTGTTTCTTTGTTCGTGAAAAATGGTGTTTCCACAGAAAATGGACCTTTGGAGGAGGGTGGTCTAGCAAAATAAGCTGAGCGCGTACCACCATCTGGTACTGATGGTGTCTGCCTATTTGAGTGGGAATTGTTCCCTAACATTGGTGTTGACCTAGGCCCCTTTGTTGACCTTGGCCCCTTTTTACCAGATGAGGATGAAACTGTTACTGAATTAGTCGTCTCACAAGTCATAACACTAGGATGTGGATTTTCTGTAGACGTATGTGACTGTCTGGGTGTGTTTATAGGTAGGCATGGTGTAACATCCATTCTATTAATGAAGGTAGGTCCATGGACTGGTTCCTGAATGTTTGACAGCTTCCTTTTACCGGTACTAGATGGATAGACAGGATCCATTATGAAAACTTCTGCGGTTTACTCTGAAAAGAAAGAATAAAAATTTGTATTTCATATTTTGACTACTCATATACATATTGAAATCAAATACAGGGTCATAACCCCTTACAAAATTATCCTAGAGTTACTCAAATTAGCAATGTCTATCATAATGTATTAAATGTGTGTGTCCTTAAAATTGAAAACTTTTCCTCAAACATGAGAACGATCGCATTTTAAACCCCATCAAAAGAATTACTGTACAAGGGTCCTATCAATTTATTTGGGGGAAATGTAATGAATACTAATACCAACTTGATATATAGACCAGTTCCCAAGAGTCAAAAGGGTGGTCTTATTGGGGAGGTTTTACTATAAATACTTGTGCATTGTACAAAATAGTTGAAAATACTGTACAAAAATACACCATAACATTTTTTAAAATTATCAACAAAACTACAAAACTGGTGTTTTTCATATATTTTCTGGCCACATATTGTAAACCACAACTTATAGTTACAGACAGCTCTACAGCGATAGTTCTGTATTTTCAATACATATTACAAAATCCAAAATACATATAAAACACCATAACATTTTAATTATGAACGAAACTGGTGGTGTTTTTTTCATATTTATTATATTTTCTGGCCACATATTGTAAACAACAACTTAACTTGACAGCTGGTAGTTGTTGTAATACACATACCTGGTATGAAAATCATTACCAACCCTCTAACTCTGAGGTATGCTAAATATTTACCTATTGCCTAACTAACCACGATTATGCACTCTACGATAACAGGTATAAATACTTAACATGTAATTTTTTTTCTAATACATGTTCAATATACTAGAATCATAAATTCATTATTTTGTTGTGGTTAAGATTTAAGTTGTCTGACTTTGGAAAAATCTGAATTATTTGTTCCGCTTATGATAATTCACGATGATTCGCAAATAAATTGGTGAAAGTTTATTTTTGAATGATTTGTGTCTTTCCAAACAAATTGTCCCGCCACTGACTATTGGTACATAAATATTTTAAATTGTTAACATTGATCTAAATGCATTGATCAGTGCAGTTTACTTAAAGCAGCCTACATGACATTGTGATCATGTTTAGGGTCGTAGGCCATAAATATGAAGGGGTCCAGGAGCATGTCCTGGAGTTGTTTCAAACTGTATATAGCCTGCAGTGCATTTTGGCGCGTATTTGAAACCATTTTTGTCCGAAATGGCCAGTGCTTTAATATACTGAGGCAAAATGTTGTGTAGGTCTGAGTCTGAGCAATTGACACTAGTCTACTGTCTTGTTATGTCAGTACATTGTCTCTTTTCAACTGTTTTTGATATCTGGTCATTTCACATGAGCAAAAATTTATTTACATTTACATAATTAGACTATTATTATTACACTGTCCTTTCAGAGGCTTCACTTCATTCTTAAACACTGCCATTCAACTTTTTTTAAATGCTGTCTATGGCATTAAGCCGATTATGGTTACAGTGTAAAATACTATTTTGCCAGGTGCTTTAAACTTTGTTTAAACTGGATAAATTAATTAAGAAATCACAAGTCAATCTTAAAAGTAGAATTAAACTTAATTGCAATTCAATTACTATCAATTAAACCCTTTTTTAAGTACTGTAATATTATTTTTCTCAAGTTCTACAAAAATCAAAATACTTGTTTTAACTTAATAGTCTGCATCTTTGAACTGTGATAAAAAAGTTGGTCAACTACCAGTAGATTTTCACATTCATGATTGGTTGCCAGTATATTTAACTTAGGTCTTTGGGTGTGACAGGTAGGTATTTAAACTATACTATTTTTAAATACACCAAATTTACTGATAAGTTTGTAATGTATTTTAAAGTTGTAAATGATACAAACTTTGCTGGATACTTAACAATATTCAGCCACCAGACAGGGAGTCATTTTGGCTATAATGTAGGGGAGAGGGTTGGGGGTTGTCAGTACTATTCAATTAAACATCGTCCCTGTCTCAACTTAATTGTGTTTTCAAACCAAACACCACTGTGAACATTATAAAGAATACGTAAATTTATGCTAAACATTTAGCTATGTGCTAAAACCTCAGTTCAAAGGCCTCCTCCTAAAAACCCATGTCTGTGAAAATTGTCCTAGGCATATGCATACATGTACATAAATAGTTGGCCTATGGCACTTTCCACAAATCTGGAACTTAAACCACCTCAAAATTAAGACCGCAATTTTCAAGTCCATTTTTCAGTTTTGCTCTTTATTTTACCTCAAATTTTATTAAGACCAACCCAATTATGAGACCATTTTTCAAGGGTTCAGCTGTTTTTTTCCTTATGGTCTAAGTCCCCCAGCTAAATTGCTAGGTAGGGGGAGGGGGCTGTCCTGGCAGCTTCATTTAAAATTGATATTCATGAACATACATACCATAATTACAGTATTTTTAAAATTAAGCTTAGCTGTAAGAAAAATAAATTAGCTGCTATTTATTCCATTACATTCACTGAATTTCTATAATTATGTACAATGTAGTACTATTTTGTAATGTTTGCCATTAAACTAGATATTATGTTACTATACAGCCATTTATTGTGACAAAATATGATGAGGTTTTGATGCCAGTAGCCTAATGATGAGTGTCATTGTGACCCATGAATGTTATTGGTACAGTAGGGTCAGTGATTGATTCAAAGGGTAACTGTATCATTCAAGACTGATAACGAAAATAAAAATTGTGAAATTTATATTTTTCTTTCATTTGATTGAAAAATATGTATTTTATTAAAATGTTTTTTCATTAAGTCTTTATCATTGAAAGATTACAATGACCTGTGGGTGGTTCATCATAAAATACAAACACAATGTGCAGCTAATTAAGTATCCATTCAACATTTAATTAAAAATTGTGAATTATGAAATATATACATTCAATTGGATCCAAGTATCAATCTAGATTAATACCACCTGTAGTAATTTTCAATTAATTATTTGTCAATTAAAACAATATTGAACATTGCTTTAATCTGAGACAACAATGAGTTTGTGTCCTCACAGGTATTATGTCATGTGTTGGTATTAATTAGATTTAACTAATACTATTCATTTGACTGCCAATGGTTACAAATCAATTGATCAATATTCATTGAAAAGTGGGAAAAATCAATTAATATTAAATAACAAAAAATATTTTAATGTAAATCAGCACTGTATTGTATTTCAAGCAAGTTATTCATTACATTAGTTAACGAGGTCTATTGACAGTTAGAATTGGGTAACATTACGTGTCGAACATGAATGACACAGACCCAATATCGACTTTCGTTATATAGCTTCCCCTCCCACGTAGGTGACTCATGATCACATTGTGAGGTAAACATTGTCAGGCCACGTCTAAAAATAGATTTATGGAATTCCGCTTACTAAAGGGCTAGTCGGTGAATTAATTATTTATGTTCTTTTACGAAATAAAGAAATACTAAGACTAACTTACTTAAAAACGTTAATGAAACATGTTAGAAATGTTCATTTTTACACTGTTTGTAAATCGAAATAATTATATCGGTCGCAATCCGAAGTGGAAATAGGTCAATCTTCAATGAACAAAATGAGGTTCGGCAAGTGCGCAACTAGGAATCAAAAGACACGCGAAACGTTGTTCGTTACCAGACTAAGCGTGGTTTCAACCATTTGAACTGAATTCGGAAATAAAAAAGTAAATGGAATACCATGCCCTGAATGAAGACTATCAAATGAAGTTTGTTTTAAAAACAAATTATGGTATTAAAAGTATGAATAGCAAAATATATATCACGTCCATTTAGAATCTAAGACTCCAGATCAAATAATAAAACTCCAAAAGTAACTTTATTGAAAAAATCTACAGGTTTTTAGGGAACAGAACATATTTTCTTCAGGGTGACATTTTTACTTTTACCTGGTTAACTTAGAAAATTTCTAACCCAGCTATTAAAGTACCAACAAAGCTGTGTGTTACCTAGATGTTAATAACCCGAACACTTTTAAAACGGGATGAAAATCGCTAAAATATACCTACATAAAAAATAAACAAGTACTTAGGAATAGAGAGCAATACAGACGTCCCCTGTCTGATTTCCGGGTTGTCAATGCTTCCGTTACCATGACAACCACAATTTTGCAATAAAACAAAATAAGACAAGCATAATTAACCCTATCACATACCAAACTCCATAAACCTAGCTTGAAAACTGTTCGAGTAATGGTAGGATCCAGATTTTCTTGACAGACGGACGGAGTGCAAAACTATAGGCCCCTCCGGTTGAAAACGGGTAGGGCCTAATTATACTGTTTCATCATGTTGTAATAGTAAATTATACTGATAGAACTTCTTTATAACCCTGTGACAGTAAAAAAATATGCTAAACAATTACATGTCACGCACATGTCCGATTGCAGCCCAATAGTCGAAAATGGCAAAAACGAAGTGGCCTTGACCTTTGACCTCAAAAGCAATATGTTTCATCTGCTGTTCCTGGCCAACCTCCATATAAAGTTTGAAGATCCTAGGACAAATTCTCTTTTTGGTTATTGAACAGAAACATTTTGGTCTAATTAAGGTAATTATGGTAAAGGTCACAGTGACCTTGACATGTTACTTACTGACCTCAAAATAAATACGGGTTATCTACAGTACTATTGCTGGTCAACATTCGTGTAAAGTTTGAATTTCCTAGGGCAAAGCGTTCTTGAGTTTTTGAACGGAAACCATTCGGTCTAGATATCTACCTACCGACCGACACGCGTGATCAAAGATGGGGGCATTATCACGTGCATCATAACATATAAACATTACGCTAAAATATATCCCAATGGGAAAAAAAGTTAAAGAAGTGCAGCGGATATTCAGTCAAACACGATGAAGGGAACATACTCTACTCACAGGGGATACATTCAGACAGAGATAGACGAGCATTATTTACACTCCCTGGTTCGGGGATAATTCTAGTTTGAATATGGAGCAGTAAAAATAATGTTTGCCTATAAAAAAAATACATGCCAAACCTAATGAACACCAAACCGGTCGAAAAACTCGATACGGGCCTCACACTAAAACGCGCATTTTCTGCGCTCTCAAAGCCTAATCTGCAAATGATGGAAGAAAATAGCGTTAACGGCAAGTAAAATGATGTACTTTCACAAAATTTAGTATGTGACGCTTCAATCCGTCACAATCCAGTGCACCAACCAAAGCGTGAAAACTTGACAGCAATCGTGACACAGTTTCTCCGTCGTACCGTCTGGATACCTTGCCTGTCTCGTTTTCGCGGAAGGGAAATCCGATTTACGTCAAAGTACGTCAGAGCTAAAAATAGATGTTCCATATTTAGAAGTTGTAGTATCCCACAATGCAACACGTTTCTATAACAACTGACGAATCAAAACACCCAGACGGAATCACGTGCTTTCTGAAATCCTAATTGACCAATCGCTAATTGACGATATGATGTCATTTTATTTTTAGCTACTTGAGTCATTTGGTATAAATTTTGCGAGAGCTGTGTATTGGGCTTTAGTCTACGTTTTGCATACAAAGACCTCGGACGAAACGGAGAAAATCTGTGACTCACATCTCGATTTTTGACTCATCGGATTGAAAATAGTTTTGTAGAGTGACACTGAAAGTTGGAAAACACTGTGAGTCAGGCGTTTGTTGAAGAAGAAGTTGAATATTTTTGTGATTTAAACCATAAAGGTGGCGGCGAAATTTAAACACCGAACAATGGAGACGACCATGTACGAGGACGGGGCGGGTAGAGAAAACTCGTTCGGAAATAAACTGAACAGTATGAAACGAAACATGACTTTGGATTTTAACTCGACATGTGGAATTTCCAGCACAAAAAGGCAGAAACTACAAACTGCCGTGTTACAATCTCCGGATTTAAACATGTTGAAGCTGGCTTCACCCGAACTCGAAAAAATGATCATCCAGGCGAATGGGCTAGTCACGACCACTCCTACACCTACTCAAATTCTGTTTCCTAAATTTGTCACCGACGAACAGGAGGCGTATGCCCAAGGATTCGTGGCAGCGTTAGCAGAACTACATTCTACGAGTAAACCTGAAGGTGATCCAGGTACTGATGTGGTCAGTACTGCTAATAGTAACATTGCAATGAATGATGCTTTGAAAAACATTTTTACAACAACAACTTCGTTACCAGGTGGTCTCGTACCTGGCTCAACGTTACCATCCAAGTCGTTATTAAATCACGGTTTTCAGCCTATGGTGACAGTAAAAGAAGAACCACAAACTGTTCCGTGCGGACTTAATTCACCTCCAATTTCACCGATCGACATGGGAAGCCAGGAAGTGATCAAATTAGAGCGAAAACGCGCCAGAAATCGCGTTGCCGCGCGTAAATGTCGCACGAGAAAATTAGAACGAATCGCCAGACTGGAAGATAAAGTATCAGACTTAAAAGGACAAAATACTGACTTATCTACGCAAGCTTCAAAACTTCGAGACGAAGTGTGTAAACTGAAGAAAACAATCATTGAACATGTTAACAGTGGCTGTCAAATTATGTCGCATAATTTGTCAATTTAATTATTTGAAACTCGAAGACTTTAGGATTTTAACCAATTTGGAACTTTAACGGGTGACGGACGAAATGCTTGTGTCAGTACTTTATGTGATAATGGCAATAATTTGGCTTGCATAATTTTAAAGTGTTTTATGTATATGAATGTGTATATTCATGTTGAAATTTTATATGATATAATGTTAAGTGTTTTAGTAAAGTCACTGCTTGCTAAATGTACAGTACCATTGTATTATTAATAAGATACCAGCAATATGTACTGTCTATGACTTATCAGCATTTGTATTGTAAAGATGTCGCTTTCGGTGGCATAATGCTGTTAAAATGTTAAAATTCTTTTGAAAACTTTCTGAATGTCAAATTGTCAATGTTGATGTACTAAGTTATAAAATTCTGTTTCTAGGGCTAATATGTAATGTAAAAGTTATTGTTTTTGTTTTGAATCAAATAATTGTCAAATGCCATGAACACTGTCTATGGCTTATATGTAGTATTGTTATTGCTTTTGTCCAAAGTCTAAATAGTCTAATAATACACGTCGGAAGTATGCTAGATCTGAGTATGAATGTGGGTTAAATTGTGATTTCATGTTTTATCATGCATCTTTCATTTCACTGGACCAATCTTCTATCATTCATCACAAAGTCATTCTGCCATACTTATACTCATGAATAATTGTTACGGTGCTTCTTTGCCTTATTTTTTGTATTGTTTAAGTTTTTTATTTGCTTATAGATGGTTTTGTACATGAAGTATCATTTGAAATCAATTATACTTCAAAAAATAAAATTTTGAAACTAATGTTTGTGTCTGTTCATTTTATGATCATATGTCAAATATGTAGAATGATTTCTTTCTTGAAACATGTAGTACCACTATCAGGGTACATATTATACAGTCCAACACATATATATATGGGGTCACCGTCAGTACCTAGCCTATCGGGTCCCACAACATTTCTCTGAGTCAAATCCTATCTTGTCATTTTTACTATTATACATATGGTAATATTGGAATTGACTAGAAAGATTGTTTTGGGTTCATATAGGCTACATTCTGACCAGCCTATGAAATAACCTCTACATAGCATGATGCCACCATATGTGCTATACAGAATGGACACTATTGAGAGGTGGATTGGTTAAGAGAGGTTAACCTTCAGAGGTCCTAGTATACATACATGTATGTATGATGTTATTGAAGAGTTGGTCACTCTCTATGGCACAGACAGACAATGGTCACGTAACACTTTGTCTTTGAACAACACTGTCTGCTTTTGTTGCAAACCTGCTGGTCAGACACACAATTCCATGCATGATTTTGTCAAAAGAGTTTGTCACTCTTAGATTACAAGATAACAACATTCAAGAAAGGAGTACTATCCACACAGGTCTAGTAACTCTTAACAGTTTGACCATGTGTGTCGAAAAATGACAGAATCTGAGATTACCAGTTTGTCAATTTATCTTGCTCAAAAGCATCTTGATTCACAAGCATGAAATCCAACTTTCAGCAAAATAATTATTCACAGATCTACTATACAATTCATTGTGGAATGAAAATACTGTACAACTGTTGCCGATATGATAATGTCATTGACTGATCCATTCTTAAATTCACTCACAGACATTTACAATTGTATATAATCAAATGATGGTATCATTAACACAAGCATGTTACAAATGGCTTGAACATTGGAAGATGACATTCACTTAGCAAGATCAGTATTAAATCGAAGTGTTAAATGCACATACAGACATTAAATGGAAGACCACAGTAACATGTGTTAGTACGAAGTACTACTTACTACAGTAGAATGTGGATGCTTGGAACAAATTTGCCTGCAAACACACACAAACCCTCAAAACAGGTCGTTTGGTGACCCAGCAAAATGATAACATTAATACAGTACATGGCTCAGAACTATGTGTATTATTTGGTCTGAAGGCAGTTCAAGAACAGAAACTTGATATTTTTATATACTCAGTAAATGGCATCAAAAAACTATACAAGACATTGGTTAATACTGACAAGCACGCTTAGAGAAAATAGAGTGCTTGTCAGTAACGGGGTGTTGGATAGTGTTTTGGTGCAATTTATATAAAAATACCAAGTTCCTGAGGTTCAAGACATGATATTACACAGTACATGGTTCAGGACTATTTTCCTGTCCGAAGGTAGTTCAAGAGACAATATTACACATTACAGTCATGGTTCGAAACAATTGTCCAAAGGCAGGTTCGTGACATCAAAGTTCAACTGTATTTTATGGAAATAATATTGATATACATAAGTCAACACTTTCTGGTTGTTGAATCAAAGAGCTGAATCATTATGATGAGGTCACCGGTATGTACATTGAGCTTTACTGTGGTATTAAGGAAGTGTTACTAATATGTATCTGGCTTCATACCAAGTGGTTCCAACGAGAATCTGTATTGCGCAATATTTGTCAGTAAGTGTTGCCAGCTACCTACTGAAGTCAAGGATAAAATGACATAACAAATAAACACACCTCATCTCAATTGCTACAACATTCATGTGTTACAAGAAGAAACTTATAATGATGCATGACGTGTTTCCACAAAAATACCTGTTGTGATGCTGTCAAAAATAAAGAACTGTCAATTAGTTCTGGCTACCATAAAAAATTGTTGCGTTACAAACATAGGTGACTGTATTTATTAAGAACTTTTTACAATAAAAGTATTATAAATATTTGAATATACATTGTACTAAAAGGAACTGTGTCACAAACGATCACCTATATTATTCACATAAATCCAACATTTTAAAAAAGTTTTAGACAACAAGGAAAATCGTTTAAAAACGTGTTTTGTGAAAAAGCTTTTTCCTATGTTTGGTCTTCTGATTTTCCAGAAAATATTAGTATGTTCGGGTCTTAAAGACGTAAGTTTGTGCAACTTCATACCTTATTTTTAAGGCATTTTTACTGGTATGACCTTTAAATATCAGGAAATCGTCAAAAGAATTTTCAGTAGACTTAAAAACTGTCAATTCTTTTTAGCAGAGAGTACCAAAATTGACACAATTTAACTGAATGACGCACAAGTAAAATTAGTAGTTTCGTATCTGTTAATATTGCATTCAAATGACTTATACAATATAGGTCAAAAACTATACCCTACTAGGAATTAAAAATTGATGGTAGGGGTGGTGATTTTTTTCCTACATTTATTTAGATTAAAATAACCATAGATTTATTACTCTCTTCAATACAATTATTCTTAATAACGACTTTCACGTGATATTCGTGAATTTTGTTTTCTATAACTGTCCCACGTTGACGTCGATGTCACGCCTGAGCAAAAGAACGTGGTTTTATAAAACAATAGCTACGGTATTGTAAGTGTGTGTGCCTTTAAGTACGCAATTATCAATTTAATGGGTAATTCCCCTTTCGCCACAAACCGCATTGATGAGCTCATCCCAGTTTTCCAATTGTTTTAAAAATAGATATGCGTCATTTATATTCTAGTACGGCGCTCACGTGTTTATGAATATACATGTACACACGTAAATACTATTAACTAGTATTAGTAAATAGCGTTTACAGATGTGCTACTTTCTAGACTAGTCAATTGTCTTACGAAATAACCCACCACTTTGACATAGCTTTCATGAATACTGTATTTTGTGAACGGTCCCGCACCTGTCTATGGCAACAGTTAACCTAGCTTTATTTCACAATACAAATTATTTGTACGAAAGTTGGCACAGTTTCAAACTCTCAGATAAAGTATTTGGCAATCTTTCATAAGAAGTGCACGCAATGTGAAACCTAACATATTGAAAACTCGTAAAAATCTTCTGTCGAGATAAACAACCTTCTCCGTAGATAATGATACCTTGCGTTGGAAGGGAGGTAATTACATTATATAGTGCAGAAATGATTAGTATGACATACAGAGTTATCTTTCTTAGTATCAAAATTGTGACACATGCAAAGGCAGTGTAAGTATAGATTTCAAAGCAAATATGAAATACTCAGAATTTTTATTATTAATATTGACTGAAAAAAAGAGCTATCATGTAACACCCCCTTTTATCATATTGCTAATAAGATTAGACAACCCCATTTCCCCCCCCCCCCCAAAAAACAATTGAAACACATTTTCAAGTGATATTTTCTATTCGCCTTTGGTCAATAATGAAAACCCTGAGTATGCTTCTGTAGTACGATTATACCGAAGTTCAGCTAACTGATAATAGTAGTACTTACCAGATCTATATATGAACGAGACCCTGCTGTACTGCGCCCATTTTGATTGGCTGTTGAGCTCGTCATCAAATACATATGGAGGCACGCATATGCCTGTCATATTTGCAAATAATGGCTTTGCTCGGCATTTTAAAGTGGACACATCAGGTGCAAGCTTGTTTCTTCGGGTTTAACACAGTTCCTCAAAACTTTCCAGTAATCTCTGACAGCTGATTTTGTATTCCACCTTACCCCTATTCCTGGACATGTATTCTAACCAGTACTAACCAACCCTTCCACAACAAACCACCAAGTTCTGTGGAAGAAAATCAGACTTTAACATTGTCGAATTTTTAAGGAAGGGAAGACCTGTTGCGATTGAGAGTTGAACCCGGAACACAGAGCTTAAATTCCAGCTACTCCGACCAGTTGCACTATACAGGTACCGGTACTGTTACAGTGAATTGCATCAGAACTTATAAATGCATGTAGTGTCATATCAGCTACAAACAAACAAAATTCAACCAAGTTGAATCATACTAGCCAGAATATCAGAAACAAATATTTTTGCCATAACTTAAAAATATAAAACGGAAATACGGAATACAATTTCAGGATAGTTTATTATAAACATATCTTACAATGGACTCCAAAGTAACAATAATGTGAGACAATCAAAGAAAGAAAGTTATAAGAATTTGAACAGAGAAGATGAAACACTTATATAGAAGACATACAAAGTGAGAGTAAGTTGAACAGCATACAATGAACAGTATAAGAAACTAGAAAGATTTTGGACACAAAAACATGTCTAGATTGTCTCCAACAAATGGCCATAACCCTGGCAATATTTACCTGACCTAGAATTCCTGACAATATGAACAACCAGGATGGGTACCAGGTATTCAAATATTCATATGAAGTTTCATTGAAATCAAGCCAATGGCTAAGGAGAACTAGTGCAGAAAAACTTTGTGAAATCAATTCATACAGACATCCCACACAAAATCAGTACGTCTCCTCCACTATATGTAGGAAACATAAATATACAGACATATTGTCCGAAAACAGCATAGCAACTATTCTTTTTTACGTAAGCAAAGAAAGAAAAAAGAAATATAGAGAAGTACATCTGTATAATACTAACTGAAAACAATACAAGGGTTACAATCCTTGTTTTAGAACTAACATTACATGTATATATTGCCAAATATTTATAACAGTGCAAACCAACAAACAAATGCTATCACTGAAGATGATGAATACAAATTGCCCTGACACAGTTGTGTATTAACTATTAAAGCTTCAGTGTTTTGAAGTTCAATTGAAAGCCCAACAATTGTTATGAAAACATACATGAATAACTATTTATAACTGAATGAAAATTGATCTGAGCATGTCAAGCAGCCAATATGCACAACTGGGCATTGGGCAGCATCTTGTGAAGTTTCATGAAATTGTTTAATATTAGGCTATCATTGCTCACAAAATACTTCTATTTATCAAAACTGTTTAGAACTACTTTGTGAGCAAAACATCCAGGTAACATGAATTTATTTTTCAAGTTGTTCAACCTACTGAGACATAGTCAAATCCTGAAAATGAAATGTTTGTTTTTGGTGCCATTGGAATACATCAATAATTCTGTTTCAACTCAAATGAACATAATTTTAAAAGTCAATACTTTTTTTCTTTTATTTGCTGCAGAAAAGCTCATTCTTTGACAAGTGCAGCTAATCCAGAATTTCCAAACATTTTCAGAATTCAAGGACATTAAGTTTTTCTAACTTTGTACACATGTAAGAATAGGTTAGACCTCTGAGACAGGTAGTTACAGAATCTTGGATAGATAATTCGAGTAGTTCTACTTCACCAATTAGTGTTGAGGCACATTATAATTTCACACAATGTCATACAAATTTAAACTTATACAGGTATAAAAATATGGTACAGTTAAAAACAAGATATTTACAAATGTGAATGACAATTAACTTCATGTATGAATGTAATAAAAATTTGTATGATTTATATCCACATTACAGCTGTGTGTCAATATATGTCAACATTCACTCTTTCTATCATTCTTGTGACTCATCTCAAGTTACAGCTGCTCTTCAATAAAGTTGCGTTGGCATTTAATCTCTTCACCGAACAAGCTAAGGTATGACTCATCGTAACACATGTATGTCAATATTCAGTATTTTAATGGAACATGCCACTGGTTTTGGCCATCTTGAATGCATGCCAATAGCTATTTGACACAGGATCAGTATTGGTATGTTTTATCGTGTATTACCAACAGTCGATTGTTGTTGGCCCAATGATATGCCCGAACTGGTATGTCGGATGATCCAAGCATTCATATATTGTATGAAATATGGCGTGCTCAATCATACTTTCTATAGTAACATCAGTATCTTGTTGAATACATGACTACGTCTTCAGGGAGTGAAATTTAACAAGTTGGCTGTAGGCACTTCAATGGTAGGGACAACTTTACGTCGAATATCTGGTGGAGTACCCAGTAGACTTACACGCTGAAAATAAAAAAGAAAATATCAAATGAAGAGTAACCGACCATACAATACACATTTCAGATATTAAAATAGCACATAAAAAATTGTTGAACAAAATTATCAAAGATGCATTTAAATCCAAAACATATGGAATGGCACTAGCTCAAAGGATAAGGCTAGTAACGTTCATTTCAGGTAAGCAGAAATTTATAAATGGCAGCCTGAATCAGAAAGTGGAACAGACTAGTTTATTATCAAGTAAGATTAGTACTAGAATTTCTTTGTAAGTAATTAGACACAGTCTCTGAATCAGCTACCAGTGTGTTGTAAGTTTTTGAGGAAAGGTGACAGGGGAAAATTTCACCGCAAGTTTTCTTCTAGAGATTTTTACTAAATTACTTTATTAAATTTACTTTTATTAAAAGCGGGGAAAACTGTACTTTATATATCATATAGGGAAATGGGACCAAGATAAACAGTCTAAAACTTAAATACACTGACCACCACAGATTTAATCCCAGGCTGTGATATAACAAAAGTTGTAAAACTTGGCATTGGTATATATCTCACTAGCAAGACTCTTTACAGAGTCAATTCAAGTCGGGTACCTGCTGGTTTGCCTGGTGTTAGGATAATATGATTGGGTTGTCTCCGAATGACCAAAATACTGTAGACCAGTGGGACTTACATAAATATTAAAAAGAAAATAGATTCAAATGCTTACAGATGATCCGTATGATGGTGGGGGAACATTTTCATCATTGTTGTCCTCATCAAAGTCAAATATATCATAACTTTTAGACGGTGTCGATCTTGTCACACGCTTTTGTTCAACTGCAATGTAAACATTGATGAAATATTACAACACAAGTAACAAAACATTTTTCCACAACAGCATTGTTTTCTAGAACATTTCCCGGCAAAAATGACTTTTCCGGGTCTGTACAAAAAATCCTGTTTAACTAAATATATAGACTAAATGGAAATCTTTACCAAAATGTTAATTCAGAAACAGTTGAAGCACTCTGCATGCAATAAGGTAACAAATTGCTAACTTGAAATAATTTTAAATCCTATGATAAGAATGTTAGAAAATATTATGGCAGTAAAATTAATTGTATGAACAACTATTTTAGCAGCAACAACATTCAGACTCACCTAAAGAATCTTTGTTATAGGGTGTATGTGGTATGGTGAGGTTTGATACGGTCGGAGATTGAGGGGAACCAAAGTGGACACTCCTCTGTCTAGATCTACGTCTCTCAGTTGATTTACAGCTCTTTAATGCCGACCTCCGTCTCGATCCTCGTCCTAATGTGTCAAAAAAATACAAAATGTTGTAAAATTAGGATTTTTTAATATAATTCAGACTTACCAAGAAAAAGAAATCATAACATACATAATTGGACCCGTGAAAACAAGATATTTTTATGGTGTTGGTCTTATTATTGCAGTTAAATCAAGAACAAAACAGTAAGACTGGTATTTCAAAATTGTAGCCAGAAGTTTTTCTGTATATCTAGTCATACTGTTCATATTTTCTCCTCCGACTATGCCTCAGGCATATCTGGCAGACATAACAAACTAGAACTGTCACCATACGGCTAATATAAAGGGCCACAATACTGGCCAAAATAATCTCTGCGCTAATTCCTTCCTTCAAGCACATCTACATGTTAAGGTTGTTCATGTGTGGAAATTTGAAGGAAATCCTGCAAAAACTGAAGTTACTGTAGGAGGAGTTGAGTTCACAAGAATCCTTCTATGGAAAAACTGAAAACAGTATAACCCCTTACAACTTTCTTTGTGCAGGGGGTACAAAGAATGAATACACAATGACATATGACAGTCTCAGTTGAACACAAACAAAAATGAAGATTTACAATTACTTGAACAATTAATTGTCATACTAACCTTTATCACTGGAAGCGTTTAATATACTCGTAGAAGGTTCTAAATATTTCGAGAATGATTCATTCGACACATCACAACAATCCTCGTTTGTTTCCATGTTGATAGATGGTTCTAATAATCTCGCAAAGTCATCATCAGCTACATCAGGCTTCGGTGAATCAGGAACAACATCAGCAAAGTTCACAGACTGTCGTGATCGTAAACTTCTTCTGAAATTCAAAATATTGACATTTTTAAGTTGTATTCACTAAAAATCTACATTTAAGTACCTATGGGTAAAAGTTAGTAGTTTTGACATTCTGACATCCTGAGAAATTGAAAATTTATGGAGGAAAACTAAACATAAAGAAAACATCCAATTTTGGGACACTTATCTTTAAGTTCAGGACAAATCCTGAAAACATGGCTTACTGTGATTTTTCAACAATTATTTTCATGGATTATGTCCATTTAATTAAGGCAAACTAGCTTTAATATGGCATCTGTTGTGATGCTTTCGTCATACACTGAGGTAACGATAGATTCCCTAAAGTTAGGATATTTTCCTCAAAGTACAACATATTCTTCTAAGCAACAAAATATTTTTCAAAAATACATGTCTAATATTATTATATTATTGTCACTTACCGAGCTGTTCTTTTCACTTTTTTACTATCACTATCCTGGATGGTAAATTCTGAGCCTTCCACTTCGTCAATGATACGTTTTGGAATGGGTGTTTTCTTGGTACAGCCCCTTGAAGGACGTGGGAGTGGAGTTGTATCTTGAAGAAGGGGGCTGGGAACAGCGGGAAGGTAACTCCGCCTTGGTGGTGTTCCGACAGCGAGAGTGTCTTTAAGCACTGGTTTCTCTGCACTCTTGTGTTTTTTAGTTGATGAAGATGGTGTGGCCTTGTTTGGAGTGCCCGCTGTAACAAACATGATACTGTATACTAGAAGGTATTAAAACACAAAAATGAATAAGTCACACGGGAGACCATAACTCTCGTATATAGAATCCATACTTAAATTTCTACACAAAATACAAATAACTAAGTATTAAAATTATACTAATAATAATTATACTAGTAAAATAAATCCCAAATATAAGTTAATGCTTTTCATTGCAGCCAATCCAAATAATTCCTGATTTGAAAGGACAGCCGAATGTAGGGCTACTGCATCCCTCATTAACATTGCACTAAGAGTATACCACAACATTAAACAAGAGCACCACCGTTGTCAGAGTGCTGGACACTTGACGTTCTTGTTTTTGATAGTAGCAAGAGCAAATTACTCAATAAATACAGGTCACAGGGTTATCAGCTTCACCTTGTGATGGTTTCAAGTGAATACCTTTGATAGTCTTTAAGAAAATGACTCTAAAAATATACTTAAACAAAAGCAGACGATCGCGAAAAAATATCTCAATTTGGGCAAATAAAATACAGTAACATACCTGCACAGTGTGGTTTGGGAGATCTAACAGGGGAGGAAACTGTGAAGAAACCAGGAATCTCAAACACTTTCTCTTCTACATTCTCTACAACAGCTGGAGAATTCACTGATTCAATATTCTGTTTCTTCATTTGAGCCCTGAATGCGGCAAACTTGGACTTTACCACTGGTTTGGTGACTGCGGGCTTCACTTTTTTCTGTAACACAATCAAGTTAGTAAAATAACCTACCATTTATGATCAGAAATTGATTGTTGCACAAAACGTTATAGTAATTTATACCCCTTCTGAAAGCAAGGTTAGGGAAGTGGCATTATCTTTAATTTGGGGAAAAAAACTAATGTTTTATGAAAAAGAGAAAAACTTGATGTAAATTAACTTTTAGGGGAAAACACCTGTAAACAGCCTCTGTGTTAGAAGGAAAACATAAGATAGACATACTATAAGCCCCTACTTTAAATAAGTGTGCTGGGTGGGCACAAAAAGGTTTGGTAAGGGATAAAATCAGCAGGCAATCATAGTTTTGCTTCAGTCAACTAAGTAAATGTGTCAACGAAGTAAGAAATATAAACAGTACCTTGATCTTTTTCACCACAGGTTTAATAGTATCATCAATCCAGTTGTTTGCTTGCAGCTTCTTCAACTCAGCAAATTTATTATCACAATCTTCAACCTAGAAAAATAGAATTGCAAATGTTAACAACTGAATCAATATACAACATGCAAGAATTCAAATAAAATACATCTTTTTATACAAAGAAATCCCCAAATGATATCAAGGGAAAAAGTATTAAATGCAGTCAAAATGTTTCAATACTGCTAACTTTCTCCTCATTGTACCAAGAATTGAACAACATTGTAACAGAATTATTCAATTGAACTTTCAATATGGTAACCCAAGTGCATAATATACAATATTTGTCAAGTTTTGATAGTCTAGTGGTAGAGTGCTTGCATAGAGTGCAATAGATCAATTCAATTTACTACACTTATGATACAAATATTGCATTTTTGGTGACTTTTCAAAATTGAAGGAATCATTTCAACTCCTCACTTCAATTTTGGAGACTAGATTCTGCCCTGAACAAGTTTGAAGTGATAATTTTTTTGTGTTCGACTGAACAAAATTATAGTTTGCGGCCATTTGGGTTTATCCCTGTCTACTTGGCCAACCAGCTCCAGCTGCTATGAAGTAGTAACAAATGTTTGCATGTGTAATAAATTACCTGGAAGTAGACCATCTCCCAGAAGCCATCTAAATCTGTACATGTAGTCTCCTTTTCACCTGTCTTGAATTCACAGTTATCAACAAGACCTCTGAATTGCTTGAATCTTTGTGCAATAAGAAGCTGAGCTTTACCTACAGTAGCCCGTATCTGACCATGTACTGAAACAGGAAATGAGAATAATATTAACTACCCGAAGAAAGTACTTTTTCATTCTTGTTCAACCAGACAATCAAATAGGTACATCTGCATGAGTAAATGTTAAGCAAAGATATATATATAAAACTAACTGTACCTGTTCATTTTAATGGTGAGATATATTGACTGCGTTAAACAGGTGTGTACAAAAGTATGACTACTGTAGTACAACGAAAGTGTGTTTATTGGTAGCGTAACAAGAGACTATTTAATTCACAACATGTACAGTGTTCCAAGACCACATAATACATTTCCAGCTGCCAAAATTTGCAACTATTAATTAAGATTCTTTTTTATTCAATTTCCTAATGTTTTGCCTAAATTCTTAGGTCTGTGGGAACCTAAATTCAAAGACAACCAGGCAAAATAAAGAGTATCTAAAGCACATACTATCATCACTAAGCTGTGTTTTTTCATTGATTTTTGTCCAATGGTCACACATCACCGATAATCTGTCGGTTTCAGTAACTAACAGTTGACGGAAGTATGGTATGTCATGCTCCACGGAACCAGCATCTGAAATAGATTTTTTAAACTTCAATTTTAAAAACTTGATCAAAGGTAGAATATTCCTGAAAGTTTAACTATTCTACCCATCTATAACTGTTGATATGAATATTAAGATATCCTTGTCACTGACAAACAAGTTTACAGTGCAATGTTAAAAATTTGATCATTTTTAAAACCATTTTTTGAACTACTTTTCAGTTGAGCATAGCCTTTATTTGCCAATCAAAGTTTTGCTTAAACATTGCAGGCATATGATTGCGTCCTAATGGATTTGAACCAGGTTTGCCAGATAATATGGCAAGCACATTAACGACTGAGCTGCAGAGGCGCAAAAAGACAACAGATTCAAATCAAACTATACCTTTAATTCTATAAACTTACCTGTTTTATTGGTTTCTATGTTTTCTTTGTTCTCCACCTCAGTGGTCGCTTCCACCATAACAACATCATTCTCACCGGTCTGTCCTTTATTCTCTTCAGCTTTAACTTCACTATCTACAGTAATGGTCTCTGAAGCACCATCTGTGCTGTCGCCAACTTTCTCCAACTCAGCATTCAAGTTCACGACCGGAGCAGTTTGTGTGTCAAGTCCATCTGTCTGTACATCACCGGCATTTTCCTTCTCTGTATTATAGTCATTTAGATCAACATCATCGAAGTTCAGCGCAGGTACTGGTGTGCTAGCTGAGCTACCTAGTAAAATAAGAGACAGAAATTTGTAAAACATGTACCATCCCACTAAAATTTCATTAACACACTAATTTTGCAGATTTACAAGTTCATAGTGGAACTTCAGGAAGGTTGATATTGTGAAAGTATAATTGGTTATATAACTATCTAAATGAACAGGGAAACCCTTCCATGCAATATGAAGACATTTCATTATAGGGTCCATGTCCATAAATTCAAATACATTCAATCATCACTAAGCCTTGGTCACTATCTAAAGATCAGGGCTCGACACTAACGCTGGTCTGAGGCCAGTGAAAATGAAGGACCAGTGAAACTCTTGAAAAACTGGTGACCAAAATAGTAAGTGCTGAGCCCTGAAGATCACCTAAATATGAATTTATGAAGATAAACATTTAGTTTACATATTATGTACAGTGGTTCTATCCTGAAATTTAGACACAACAAGTCAGTGATGAGCACTATTAGCATACACCCCATGCCAAAACATTGTTCTACTGTGAAACAATCAGAATTTGGAGAAATTTCAAATGATCATAGTTTTGTCAAAACTTTTTTCATCAAATATATTCAGCTTTTATTTCCTGCCGAAAAGTTCAATCTTTCCGATGCAGCAATTCTGGATGTCCTCTTTATTCAAGAATTGTCGGACCCCTGTAAATATTTATCAAAACTTACCCTTTTTCTGTTTTCTTCGTGACATTTCCACCATTGGACTGTTGGTTAAAACTTCCACCCTAACAACATATTTAATAGTTTTGTTAACTTTGTAACTACCAAGAGCACACTCCATTGTTTTGAAATTTGTTAAATTAAACTTCTAGAATGAATAATGTGTAACTTGAACACTTTCTTCACAAGTAAGCAGGTGCTATGACACTGTAGATTTCATTTGCAAAAATATCTATGTTCAATTATAAATTTTTAAACTAAATTTAGACAATAGAAACTTACATTTTATTTTTAATCTGTATGACTTTATAACAGCTAAACAAATATATTTGTGATAAAATAAAGAAAATTCTGTCATATATGTAACAAATATTGATAATTGGTTTTAGAGATAAGATGATTTAGATCTAGGTGTTCAGTTATCACTTATCAGTGAAAATTTTAAAGGAAGTTCAAGGGCATAGATCTATTTTAATCATGTGACAATACAAATTGACCACTGTGACAGGAAATCCATCTACTAATTTGTTAGCACTTATTTCAACAAAAAGACAAGTGATTAAAATCCTATATACTAATAGCAAGTGTCAATATTGAAGCCCCAAGGCTATGTCATTGATAATTGAATTAGAGAATGGATTTAACAGGATGCGTCACCTTTACACATTGTTTATTTAATATTTAAATATGGTCTTAGAAATTGACACTAGCACATCCTCTGTGATGCTTAAAGTAAATATTGCACACAACCCCACTCCAAGAGTATACTCAAGTTCAACCATTGTTCTTTTGTAAAAATTCAGCTGATGAAATGACCACAACGTCGTCAACTTTCAAACTTTTATTTTCTGGAGAAAAGTTCTTTTTTTTCAGTGAAGTTAATCTGTATTTCTGGAATTTTATGACCCCTGATTTATAAACATAGCATATGATGACATATATGCATTATTATTACTATTAATGACAATAAAATCTATACCATTCTTCAGGACTCTTTGGCATCAATGTCTTCCTTCGGCTTCGTTTTCCTGATAGAACTACAGAGTCAGCGCTGGGCAATCTAAAAATTGATAGAAGTTTGTTTGACAATAAATCTTCTGATTAACCCACTTGCCCAAAGCATTACATTTAAAGAATTATTTCAATCTAGCAGAAATATGTTACTTTAGTGAGTTTATTAATGGAGTGCTTATTTATTAATGTACAGATTAATTATTGTCTCTCAGAACCATTTGCTAACTCAAATCAAAGACAAAACTAGCAATGAGGGGACTTTTCTGGTTGTTCTTAACAATCTTTTATAAGTTTATTCGCCAGGGATATTCTTTTGCAAAATGTGGACACAATTTGTGAAATCCATTCTTTCAGATAGCAATCCAAACTGCATGAAAATATACCCCAAATGTATGTAGGAGACATAACTAGCAAAAGGGTGGTTTCAATTTCATAAAATAATAATAAAGTATAATACCTGAATCCACCAAAAGACTTGTTCCTGGACCTTTTAGGTGTTTTTCTTTGACTAGGAGACTCCTGTGGTAGTATTGTATCAGCTGGTGCGTCGTTCTCCTTGTTTGACATATTATGTGAATCTGTCTCGTCTTCAAACACTTCATCACTTTCTTGTGAAGATTCTTCAGTTTCTGGTATAGGTTCAGCTTCTATGACTGGAGCCACTGATCTACGACTTCTTCTAGTCTCTCTCGTGGTACTTTCAACGATAGCTAAAACTTTAATGTCAGCACTTAAACCTGTTGAGGTAATTGACCTTCTAGTACTTCTTCTCTTGGCTGGGCTATTCATTTCAACGTCCACATTAGACTTCACGTCAGATTCTGAGTTTGAAGCAGCAACTGATCGGCGGCGTCCGGATCTACGTACATCTGGGCTACTGACAGCAGTTTTACTACTATCCTTTTCCTCAGTATTAGCTGACAATACGGAAACACGAAGACTTCTCCTAGGTGTACTGCTTGGCATGACAGTAGGTTTAGCAACAGATATCGGAGCATCATCAGAATTTTTGGCAGAATTTGTAGTAGATAACGATGACTGGCGTCTTGATCTTCGTACCTTCTTACTCTCAAGTACAGGAGAATTTACCACAGTATCATTATTCTCCACCAGTGTAGTCTGTTCTTCTGAGCTGGTTTTATCTGAAAATGAAGACTGCATTGTAAGTATTACTGTATCACTATTAGGATTTAAATTTTCAAATGCATACAATTTTTTATGAGTCACCTAAATGGAAAAAATAGTAGAAATATATATGACTTATAAATTTCAATTAAATTTTGCAAGATTCTTATCATCCGGCATAGAAATGTTTAGGTAAATTCTAAAATTTTGGAAGTTTTTTCTCCAAGGGGGATGGGGGCATCATGCAGCCATCCACACATTTAACATATAACATGTACCCACAGTAGGAGGATTCCAATATAGACCCAGATATTGAATCTTACCCTGATCCATCGGTTCTTCTACAACAGTTGTATCTATCTTAACTACCTGCTCTTCTTTCCTTCGTTTGGGTGTCGAACTTCTGCAAATACATTCATTCAGCAGGTATGTTAGACATAAATATTTATCAAACTATGCAAATTGACAAACTATTTAAAGAAAATATAAAACCATGATGAAAGTATTTTAGAAATGTTTAACATTGAAAAACGCTGTATATAAATGAACAAATGTTACAATGTGTATTTACTTGGGGTACATAGGTTCTTATGATGGTAAACAATTATACACTAAGTAGGAAAGTAGTGTGATGGACTTTGCAAATACTTGATTTTAATTAAATTGAAAGTTACTTGGAAACTTTTTTGTTAACAGTTTGAATGGGATGAAGTTAGGAACATATGGACAAAACACTCACTACATGCCTTCCGCATTAATTAGTAGATGATGGGTATTGGTGCATGAAAATTGGAGGTGATTACAGTGTACAGCATTATTATGCAGGGCCCGCGCTGTCGAGGGCCAATCGGGCCAATGGCCCGAAAAAAACGAATTCGGCCCGAAATAAATCAAATTGGCCCGAACCATCAAAAAGTATGACTTTAAGAATATTGGAAAATCCTGTAACTAAAATATGTGGCCTTCCGGGCATTGCAATAAACAATCGATAGTCAGATAATCCGTGTCAATTACCGATAATCAAGCATCACGGGAGGTCTACTGACATGCTTGAATCAACAAACAACTGCAAACTCGCGTCGAAGCTCCGCCTTCTTTAATTTGATTGGATAAAATTCGGTACCTTGACAGTCCATTTGTAACCCCGCACGAGCACAATATTGACGAGTAATTAATTAAAATCTGTCACCAAAAGACCTATCAAAAATGAAAATCATCAGATATACCTGTAACGCACGTATATTCCGTAGTCAAACAATGAATCTCGACTTGGTGACTATTCATCACTCGTGGAAGAAAACCACCGATCTTATATTCCGCATAAATTATTCCAACATAGAAATTAAACAGGAGTAATCCAACAAACATGCAACTCAGAGTAAAAAATTGGCAAGCAAACGACACCACCCGCGAAAATCTCGGTCAAGGTTTTTTTGAAGTAGTCGGCGCCGCTCTAAGATCTAACGACTTCAAAATGCACCGCGCGGCGACTCAGTAAAAGAGCGGCGTCTGTGATGTGCAGATGTCGTAATGTATTCGATATTTGTTGGTATTAAATTTGAGTAATTGATACGATGTTACTGAAAATCAGCGAGTTATTTGTCACGAGAGTAATTTACTGTATATTTAATTGGAACTTTTGGACATAGAACTTGTTAAGAGATTAATTAACTTCAGGCGATTAACTTTTCACGGACAGTCGCTAAATTTTCAGTCGGCCTCGGCAATTAATTAAGTCTACAACAGTAATCCAATAGACGATTTTTTTATTATAAATCGCATAAATGCATCTAGTTTACGCTTAAAAGTAATGGAAAGTAGCCTAAACACATTGAACGTTTATCTTGCGAAAATTTGTGGAAATATGCCGACATACATGTCACGCGTGACGCGTTTGTTCTGCAAATATGTCGTATCGAGAATCACGAGTGTAAACAATTCTGCCGATGACAACGCTTGTATTCTATGTAATTTTAAGACATACAAAGGGTATTTGACGAATCTATTACGATTTTAAACGCATTGATAACAACACTTAGTCGAATTTAAAAAGTCAGTGATACCGTGAGTAACACTAGTTCGGATATTCACGTATTTTCGGATACTTTTGTTTATGTTGAATATGGGCTACTTTCTGGCAAATAAGACTACATAATAGGGTTTAATCATGGCATTAATGGTTTAGTATGACATGCCAGCTACCAATTACAATATAGAATGCCTTCTTGGGACTTTAAATTAAGTTCAAGGGGCAATTTTGCATTGTCAGTCACATGTCACTCATTTCTCATTTTGTATTGAACAATCTGTTTCTGTTTCATGGTTTTTATTAATGCCACATTTTATCATATAACACGATCAGTAACTACTGATTTGAAGGTCTATATCAACCAAAGGAACAACACAAAACTTAACACAATGAAAACAAAAATACATGAATAAAAAACAAATATTTGTCATATTGATGGAGTTTACTTCTCAATGATCACAAGATTCAGGATTGCTCAATACTGGAATATGAGATGAAATGGTATATCTCAGGGTTGATTTTACCGTTCTTTTATAGCAAAACACCAGGAGCTTACGGGGGCCGCTGGCCCCCTGGTCCCCCAGCCAAGGCTTCGCCCTGGACCCACCGGGGGTCCTAGCGGCCCCCTGGCCCCCAGCCGTTAATTCAATTTTCTAATTGGCCCATGAGAATTTTGAGCCAGAGCTAGCCCTGTTATGCCATATAAAGGTAGGGTTACCTTTTTGGATTGGATTCAACAAACGATGAACAAGATGTGTTCTGACTGGCTGATAGGAAACCTGCAGCACTGGTAGGACTCAATGGACGGAACACAAACGATGAGGCATCAAATGCGAAGTCTGACGGAGCAAAGGAATCAGGAAGCTGTGAGATGTCGGATCGTTGGGTGATGAAACTTGACATTAAGGCAGCTGGTTCTTCTTCAGGTACCTTCGGCTTTGCAGCAGCTGTGTAAAATATAACAACTAGATGTCAAATATATAACCACAAGAAACAATAAAATGAATTTATAGTAATAATTCCAAATTCATGTGCACTGGTGTCTGCTGCCTAAGTAAGGCGCTATGTAGCGCTTTCCATGGTAGGTAATCCATGCCTTCCATATTTAATTGAACAGGAGGCTTTGCTTAGGGAATGGACACTTGGTCCCAAATCTCCAGCTAGATGGTAAATTGGACAACAGCGATGTTTGACCCTATTTGAGGAACACACACCGGCATGGATTTCGGTTAAGTAATTTGGCAGCATTTCGGTCAAAACTAGGAAAATCGCAACCTAAAACTAAAATGACCTGAGGGACTCAAGCATGACTCCAATACTACACTTGGTACTCTCAGATTTGTTTTCTTTCTTTACTGGAATTTAAGAGCTTTATAAAAATGCAAAATGTGGTAAGTAAAACATGGGATATGTTCATATAACACCTGACCAATGATATACCTTTGTTATTTGAGCGCTTTGTTGTTGTCGTCGTCGTAGAACTTCCCACTGATGCTTGCCTGGTTGAACTACGTAACACTCTTGTTGAGGACCTAGTGGGAACTTCTTTTTCCTAAAAGTATATTGACTGACTGTTGTATTATGGTTGTTTGGAACATAATCTTTCCTCAAATAATTCATCAAGTGCTTTAAAAGAAGTTGAAGAGTAACTTCACTAAATCTTGTGTTTTAAACATTGTTGTATTTAAATCTCAAGACAAGCACCTATTATTTCGTCCATATTTATCATGTTAAATAACTTGTATTTACTGCAGGAAACTCAGAAAGTGCATCCTTTCACGTGGAGCAAATATAGATTGGTAAACCTAACAAAATTAAACAATTACCTTTTGAACTCTGGTTTGCTTGTTGTCAACATTTTCTTTCCCCCTTCTTGTTGCAGTGCTTTGTCTTGTTGAAGTTGCAGGGGGAGCTTTTGTCTTTACAGATTTTTGAGACATCTGTTTAGATATTGTGGGGTGTGTTAACTTGACAACAACTGGTTTACTGACCGGAACTGGTTGAGGTTTCACTGGATGCTTCTGATAAATTGAAATAAGTCCATGATGTTTGGAAAAAAGATTAGAGCTTAGAGAGAAACAAGATACAATAAAACTTCTAAATTTATGGACACCAAGACGACAGGGTTGGCATAAAACCCACTTTTTCGTTTAAAACCCTACCCAAATGGGTTTTTGGGTTTTAAAGGGCCATTATGGGTTTTAAAGGGTTTTATAAAAATAATTTTGGGTTTTAATTTTTTTCATTAATAATTTCATAAAATCACATGAAGAATTGCCTTGAATAGCACCTTTGAAGGTGTCAGACAGTGTTTAACACAGTATATCACATCTACCAAGAATTTCAAAGGCAATAATCCACTTTAAAATGGTCTAAATATTAACCTACATGCTACTTTCAAGATCAGATTATTATAGTCTTTAAGGTCACAAACCACCAAATAGAGTTGTTCTTTAACTCAATGTAAAGTGACCTAGGTCAGCCAAAAAAAAAGTCAACTTTTTGTCCATGGGGCCCTCTCAAAATCTTTTAATCAATAGAAATAGCATCCAGCTTGAAGAAAATGAAAAAAAATCAGGGGGTCATGTATCATATAAGAAAAATTTGGTTCGTCAAACGCGGTGAACAGATTTTCTCACATGTACGGATTTACTCACTGTCCGTTAGCCCCAACCTTACTTTCACTTTCATATTTAAGCCAGAATACAAAATATTTCTGAATAAAACCATTTCACTATATCACATACATGCATACAAAGCATTTAATACCAATTTCATGATTCTGATGCTGATTTGTCAAGACATATCCCCATTTTCAGCCGCTTTAAAGTTTTTTAACGGACTATTTGACTGTATCTGAATTTGGTCCGCGTAGGCATTTAGTGGTTATTTACCTTAAGGCAACCCTTTTTGGGTTGTTTTAGTGTTTTTTGCACTTTTTTCAATGCTACTATATATATGCAGCACAAAACAATCAATTCTAGACAAGTTGGGCATGAATTCCAGAAAAAATTACAAACCCGCATATGCGCCTTTAAGGAGAAATTTGGTCAGCGCCTGTCAAATGGTATGAATAGTGACATGAAATGGGGTTGTAATTGTGCTAAAATGGTATTCTGAACCCCAATTTTGCTTTAGATGCCTAATTATTTGTCTATTCTTCATTTTAAATCACAATTATTCTTGTCTGGTACTAAAATGAGGACAACATTCACATAAAAATGTCAATTCAAGAAAAAATAAATCTGAACTTTTCTGGATTTTTCATGATAAAAATCTAAATTTTCACTTTTTTAGACATTTTACACAGATAAAAATGGTTAAAACCCCATCTTGAGTGCATTTCCATTCATTTAAATGCAAAAAAATGAAAACATGATTTTAAAGGAATTTTGCATGTCTTTAGGTCACAAACCACCAAATAGAGTTGTTCTTTAACTCAATGTAAAGTGACCTAGGTCAGCCAAAAAAAAAGTCAACTTTTTGTCCATGGGGCCCTCTCAAAATCTTTTAATCAATAGAAATAGCATCCAGCTTGAAGAAAATGAAAAAAAATCAGGGGGTCATGTATCATATAAGAAAAATTTGGTTCGTCAAACGCGGTGAACAGATTTTCTCACATGTACGGATTTACTCACTGTCCGTTAGCCCCAACCTTACTTTCACTTTCATATTTAAGCCAGAATACAAAATATTTCTGAATAAAACCATTTCACTATATCACATACATGCATACAAAGCATTTAATACCAATTTCATGATTCTGATGCTGATTTGTCAAGACATATCCCCATTTTCAGCCGCTTTAAAGTTTTTTAACGGACTATTTGACTGTATCTGAATTTGGTCCGCGTAGGCATTTAGTGGTTATTTACCTTAATACATTATGATTTTTTTTTAAATAATTTTCTTCAAACTCCCGAAATATGGAAAAACATGCTTAAAACCCTTTAAAAAACCCAATTTCAGAACTTAGGTGGCGACAAAATTGTATCCATCATACCCCAGTGACCCCCACCACGGTCCACATCATCAATGAAAATAAATAACAAGTACTTATTTGCACACAAACACTTACAAGTCTAACATACCTTCATTTTGGACGCTTCGAACAATTTTGTCTCTGACTTGCGATCCAATGCTTTACTAACACGGAATGCAGGTTTATTTATATTGTCATCAGTCTTCCTTTTTCTTTCTCGTTCCTGCTTCCATTTCTTAAGTTGTTCTAATCGATCCAGAGCTTTTGTTGATTTGTCTGAAGCTAAACAAACAAAGCAATGAGTTTCAAAGGCAACATATATTTCTGAGTATTATTGTACCTTACATTCAGAAAACAGAAGGGATCACAAAGTTCACAACACGCCAGAGCAAAGATTGCTCCGCTGAATTTTTTATGAAGGTGATGGGGAAGGTTGTTTAAGACTTAAATTAAAACTTTAAGTTAATACATTGGACCATGTTTACCTTGTCTACTGTCAACAAGCAGGGCCTCCGCTACCGCTCGCCAATTTAGCCATTTGCTAAAGATTTTCTTAATTGGCTACAACTTTTGTAAATTGGCGAAAACATTGGCTAAAAGGTATATTTCCTCGCAGAAATTGTATTTTCTTTATTAAATTTCAATGGTATAAGTGACACAGACCGGTTTGTAAATTGTTTACACGCGCGTCGGATGTTAATTGGAAACTCGATAATCATGCATTGCCCCTTCATCAATAAAAGAAAGTGTGTCCTGTATTGACCCCCAAATTACGTAATCAAGGTCTGAATAAAGATCGGACGTGTCATAAACTTTCAACTAACAGTCAAACTGGAGTAGATCGAGAACTTTATCTTCTTACACACCTAGATGTGGGGCAATCTGCTAGGAGATTTTATAATTTCTGACCTTTATCTCCATCGCATTAGAAGTGGATACTCTAAGTCGAGATTGTTTGACTACTTACACACACACAGCGGTAATAAAATCATTAATTGCCCCGAGCTATACAAACATATAGCAGACCTTTAATCCAATTAAATCCAAACTGATCATGTAACAATGTGAAAAACATCTTAATTAACTCATTTATCATCATGGTTTTAAACTTTAGAAGGTAAACAAAAGAGCAGACGAGTCTGGAGAGTTGGTCACGGTCGTAATTATACACATTTCTATGGAATAAGTTGAGCGATATAAAATATGTTTAATAGCTATCAATAGACATATTTTAAATGGTAATTACCTTTTAAACAATAATTAGAGGTACATTTATGGCTAAAAATAAACCAGTTTATGTCCAAAGCAATTTATTATTTTAGGAACTTGAGTAGTATCCGGATAAAATCAGAGTCGGACAATAAATCAACAAATACTCTTTAAGTTTTTTTCTTTCAATTATTCTTTTTATTTTTTATTAAAATAACATAATTATGTGTTTAAAAACATTGTTTATTATAGTTAGACACCTAGGTAGAATTAAATCTAACTCTGATGAATGCTGGCAATTGCTGTGTTCAACTGCTTTTTCAAGTATTTTCAGAGTGTTTTGTTAAACTGTGAATAGTTGGACTTTGTCCCTCCCTGATAAGTTCATTTGTTATTGTTATGGTTCATGTGTCAGTAGCACAGTTAGCTCAGTAGATTGCCTGACTTACGGACAGGAAATCATGGGTTCAAGTCCAGCATTTCGCTGATACAATATAAGCAACTCACAAGAAGTTATTCAGCATGATTGTTACAAGGTGAACTATTGCTGATTTAATGCGAATTTCAATGTGTAGTGCTAACAGTATTTGAATGATACAGTGAGTTGTTGAATATAAAGTATAGTGAGTAGTATTTTAAACATATGCTGTTATGAATTAATATGTACAGCTATTTAATTAAAACTAAAAGACATTGAAAAAACGGAAGACATTTGCTTTATGTCATATCTGTACTCCTTGATATATATACATTAGTCATTTTTAATTCAGTCTGGCTATTTGGCTATAAGTGGCTAAAACTTTTGTCAATTGGCTAAAGTTGTGGCTACAAGAAACAAGACTGCCTTCAATAAACGCTTATGCCCCCATGGAAGCCAGGTCCATAAAAAGCTAATCAATCAGGGGCCATTATTCAGTTAGAATGTTTGATAGTGTTACATGGCTTTGAACTATAAGGGACTTATGATGGTAAACGAATATGCAACATTTGAAAGCAGTGCCTTGATTGACTTCATGTGTGATCTGGTGTTATGGTGTTATGGTTCTTTGTCACTGCACTTCTCCAAGTTGCCACCTATTCATATACCAAGTTTGAAGTCAATATTTTAAATACTTTTGAAGATAAGCTCAAGACAAACAATTATCATGAAAATACTGAAGGGGAGATAATTCAAAATGTAAGGCAGACAGAGTTATGGTTCTTGGTCCATGCACTTCTACGAGCTACCATCTATTTATATATCAAGTTTTAAGGTAATATCTTAAACAATTTTGAAGATACACTCCGGTCAAAATTTTATTCTGAAAATACTAAAGGGGAGATAATTAAAAGTTTAAGACAGACAGAGTTATATTGCTTGGTCAATGCACTTCTCCAAGTTACCATCTATTTATATTCCAAGTTTCAAGTCAATATGTTAAATAGTTTTGAAGATATACTCAGAGCAAAATTTGAATATAAAAACACTAAAGTGGAGATAATTCAAAATTTAAGACAGACAGAGTTATGGTTCTTTGTCGATGCACTTCTCCAAGTTGCCATTTATTTATATTTCAAATTTCAAGTCAATATGTTAAATAGTTTTGAAGATACGCTGCAGACAAAATTTTATTGTGAAAATACTAAAGGGGAGATAAGTCTAAGTCCAAAATTAGGTCACGGTGAAGGTCAAAATGGAGTCAGGTGATACAGGTGTGTGGAGAGTGGTCATATACAACATCCATGCAAGTATGAAAGCTTTGTAGCAAGCCATGTTAATGCTAGAAGAAACGGTCAATTTGGGTTAACCAAGAATTTGGCCTTTCAATAAGTCTAAGTCCAAAATTAGGTCAAGGTGAAGGTCAAAATGGAGTCAGGTGATACAGGCGCGTGGAGAGTGATCATATACAACATCCATGCAAGTTTGAAAACTTTGTAGCAAGCCATATTAATGCTAGACGAAACGGTCAATTTGGGTTAACCAAGAATTTGGCCTTTCAATAAGTCTAAGTCCAAAATTAGGTCAAGGTGAAGGTCAAAATGGAGTCAGGTGATACAGGCGCGTGGAGAGTGATCATATACAACATCCATGCAAGTTTGAAAACTTTGTAGCAAGCCATATTAATGCTAGACGAAACGGTCAATTTGGGTTAACCAAGAATTTGGCCTTTCAATAAGTCTAAGTCCAAAATTAGGTCAAGGTGAAGGTCAAAATGGAGTCAGGTGATACAGGCGCGTGGAGAGTGATCATATACAACATCCATGCAAGTTTGAAAACTTTGTAGCAAGCCATATTAATGCTAGACGAAACGGTCAATTTGGGTTAACCAGGGCGGACGGACGAACGGACGGAAGGACGGACGGACCGACAGACGGACGGACAGGTGCATTACTATATGCCTCCCGATCTATCGATACGGGGGCATAAAAAATAGCCAGCGGAGGCCCTGAGTCAAGACTAAATTCAAAATCAGGAAAATTGTATACGGCTAAACAAGAGGCATTCAATGACATAATTTTCATATTTAATTCAGTTATTTAAATATCATTCAAAGAAAATCCTTCAGAGAAGATTGAATTACCATAACTTTGCCATTTCTAGAGATATTTTCAAAAAATAACATTTATTAAGTTTTAATTTGGTCGGAGATCATTGCTCTTTCTAAAATGATAAATCCAGAATTCTGGATAAATCAGGAACATTGACATCCCTGCTTTAAAAACTAGAATTACCTTTTCCTCTCACAGGAGTTTTATCTGCGTAGCTTTTGTTAGTGGTGACATCTCCCTCGTTAAGTGGAGACAAATCACAGAGGTTTCTTCGTTTGTCAAGCTTTGTCTGTCGAAATTCTTTCTGTTCTATGGAACGTCTTTGTCTTCTCTCAGCTTTTCTATCCAGACCAGCTCTTGACAGCTTGTATGCTGTTGAATAATCACCTCTTGCTTTGCCTTGATTCATGGTGAAATTATATCTGAAAGTAAAATAAATGCAGTTTTAAACCGAACGCAGTATTGAAAATCCATGTTTAGCGAAACGACCAATAATTACCGAAAGTTTAAGGCATAAACACACATGTATCCTTTCACACCAAAAGGCTTTTTAAAATGTTACTTCAGCTAAAAAGTAAAATCGAAATTTCGGGTCGCGAAAAATCATCACAAACACAACAACTAGCTTCTTTCCGTCATACTAGCACTTAAGGAGAAATAAATGCAAACTTCAAATAATAATGACACATTTGATAACTTACCAATACCTGTGATCAATTAAAAACATGCGAACATAGCGATTTAAAAATAAAAACAAGTTTATTTTTCTTCTGTGGTGCTTCTTCTTCGAACTTGGCTCCTATTTCGAATTACGGATTCTGATTGGTCAGTTATAAAAAGTGTATAAAATCCCGTACAACCGGACGGTACGGTTAAATTGGTATTTGTAAGATTGGTCTCCCTTAGATTATCAAAGTCACGGTCGGTGTGAAGGTGAAGGTTTTTGTGGAGATAGCCGGCTAACCTCCGTATAAGTTGAGTAATTTACAAATCAGGTTCGTTGTTATGAGTTTTCTTTATTATCGTATTTAGATCTAGTCATTTACAAAAAGTGAACAGTTAAATGATTATAAACGAATACGCAACGGGGGCTTTGTATAATTTTTTTTGCATTAATCAGGGGCGTAGCTAGGTTGAGGTGGTCGTCAGTCGGTTACTCGCTCTAACTAACAATTAATATCAGTGTGCACACGTGTAAATGAATCGAAAACAAAAAAAAATCCAATTGTAATTAATAGTCTTAGGTCTACTCTACATATGAATGCCCATATTATAGAGTTACGTATACATCACTTTTTGTAAAGCAAATAGCCAATTAAGTATACGTGCACTATATAACGGCATTGGTAGGCACAAATAAATAAATTATTAATTAATAAATTTATAAGAAATATATTCTATACCTCAAAATTACTAGAAATAATTCAATGACATTGATTACATATTTTCCAGAAAAGATAAATTATGCAAATACTTAATTAGATACGAAGATGTTTTATTTGTCCTACACTAACAAGCATGTTTAATTTGAGATACTTTAAGATATACTATAGTATACATTTTAGTTAAGATTTTATTGTTTCCAGACTGTGTTTGTTAATATTTTTTGTGGAGGGTAACTACTTATATATGCTATGATATGCTTATTTTTCCAGCAATTTATAAATCACTTCACACTTTGCATCTTATCTATCTTTGTTTACTGCTGAACACCTCGACAAGAGTATTATTGACAGGCCGAGTAATTTAAGAAAGGAAAAAAGTAAATGATTTTTAAAAGAAGAAAAGAACAAAGAACATAAAACAAACAAAAACAGCTGATGCATACATAAAAACTAAGGGTGGAGTTGGGCCACTGTCTGCTTGAATGGTTCTAGACCAGACAGTGCTGCAATATGCGGGGGTAACCTATTACATATGTCCCAATGTCAGGTTCAGAAAGCAGCTGTAGGTCGTCTCATTAAATGAATCAATATATCGATGGCTTAGAATTAGAAGGTCGTAAGTGCCACTAACGACCTTTTAAGATTCATACATATGTAGAATAAGCATCACAAGGCGCTTCTTATGAGCCCATTTTCATAAAAATCTGAAATTGTCATGTTGACCAAAATGAAGTTTTAAAAACGTGTTTTCCCATAGGTAAAGATTAAATTACAGACAGTTTTCTCTTGTTTTCTCAATATATCGATTTGGTAGTTACGACCTTCTTGTTCTAAGCCATCGATATGTCAACCGATCGTCAGTGCAGGCTATTGTGTGGTCCGCCAATACCTATTGACCGTTTCTAATAAATCATTGTTATAATTATAATGATGCTGGAGAGTGAAAAAAGGGATTCAAAGACCAAACTCGTAGTCCTCCTGCATGAGCGACAAGCGACAATCGTAGTTGATCAGAAAGCTACAAATGACACAATCGATCTTGCTGAAACTTTATATAATCTGATCCATAACAATTTAAACCGTAAGATTTACGCACATATACGTATTACTTCGTGAATTATAGTCTGTGGTGGTCAACTGTTAAACTGCTGTCAACATTTTACACAAATATATTTAGTGATACTCAGCTCATGTACACTGATACACGAAGTAACCATAATAACCAAGATGCATGCACGTAAAAAAACATTTATGGACCAGGTTGTATTTATAGTAACCTGAATATCAGAAACATGACGCAACGAAAGGGTGTGATTTTATGGACTAGCGCTGGCACATGAAAAAACAACAAACACTTATTTGTCTGAGAGAATTGATCAGTTCGTCTTTGTGTTTTCTTGCGTGTGTTAAATATTCCCTTATCCTCTACTTTCAGTGAAAACATGTCGAGAAGTTTGGCAAAGAGTTGTAACATCACCCTATTCGGTGGTGGAAATGGCGCCCACGTTTTGTCCGGTCTTTCCTCTGATGTTGTCAATGCCAATGTGACGGTTGTAGACACTTTCCGAGACGAGGCTGAAAGATGGACACAAGCAATGACAACCAATGGCTTCACAGTTAAGTATGGCGATGGAAATCACCTTGTACAAGAACCTGGAAAAACAAAGTTTACTGTCACCAAAGAAGTTCAAAAGAATGTTGAGAATGCAGATGTGGTTATTCTATGTATGCCAGCTTTCTTACATGAAATGGTCCTAACTTCTGTGGCACCGCATGTACCAGAAACCTGCCCAATTGTTGGCTTACCTGGTCAACCTGGTTTCGAGTATCAAGCATTATTTCACCTGCGAGAAAATGGTAAAAAAGGCAGCGTCATGTCGATCGAAACCCTTCCATGGGCGTGTAGAATTGCCAAGTATGGTCAAGAAGTCGATGTCATTGGAACAAAAGAATGTATTTATTTCTCATTGGTCGATCAACAGAGTCATGGCTACGTTGGAGCTGGCTTGGTTCAGCTTGTTCAGACCTTACTCGGTGCAAAACCAGTCCTAAAACGAGAGGATAACATCATTAAGTATACATTCCTGTACCGTCCAACTGTCCACCCTCCTCTCATGTACGCCAAATGGAAGAACTGGGACGGCAAACCTTTGGATGCAGCTCCGCTCTTCTACCAGGGCGCTGACGACGAGGCTGTGAGATACCTTGATGGTGCCACAAATGAAATGATCAAGATTGCCGATTTCCTTCAGACAAAATATCCTGACATGGATTTCTCTGGCATTTCATCGATGCAAGACTGTTTCATTGGTGAATATCCTGAACAAATCAAGGACAAAAGTACCCTACTAACATGCTTGAAAACAAACCAAGCATACGATGGATTGGTTCACCCTATGAAGAAGACAGATGATGGAAAACTTGTACCCGATTTCAAGTACCGATATCTAATGGAAGACGTTCCGTATGGACTTCTGATCATTAAGCAGATAGCAGAGATGGCGGGTGTTGCTACTCCTATTATTGATGAAATCATTCTGTGGGCTCAGACGAAACTGGATGCCGAGTATCTAAAAGATGGAAAATTATGCTTCGTTGACAGGAAACATGGTAGAATACCTATGGCGTTTGGAATAAAAACCCTGGATGAATATGTTAACTACTGCAAGTAAAACTTTCTGACTTCACGTTTGTTGCGTATAATTACAACACCTGAGTCTGTGAGAGGTTTATTGGTTTATTGTTCACTTAAACCACGTGTTTGTCCTTGTATTTAGGATGTTAAGAAACCATTTGCATAGAACGTACATGAGAATGTTTCTAAGATCTGCTTCATGACTTTGAAAAACTTCAAATCAAAACACAACGTGATTGTGCGTTGGTTGATAGACAAAAGACTATACATGTTTACCAGTAGAGTAATTATGTTCTAAATGGGTATGATGTTCGCCCCCTGCTTCCATAACATGTCCTGCAGGCTAGGGAGTGTTTATGATGCTGTGGTCCAACCAAAGCAACCGTGTTTTATGCGGACACTATTTCGATCATCCGTCACTATATGTATAGGTGATTCAAAGATCTCTGTCACAACCGCGTAAACAAACATTCGACCCGGTCGATTATTACAGGTTTCTCGGGATTAAATTATACCATCATAAATACACTTATATAATTAAAACTCTGATGGTCCTATAGGGTAGTGGTTTACTTACTGCATTTAGTTATTTAGAAATGAAACATTCTGACAGTTTTGACAGACATCTTTGAATCGACAAAGTGGATGTGCACTTTGACGTGGAAAACAATCAATACCCAGTATGTAATACATGCTATGTGTTTATTTATATACTTTTTGGATTACATATTATATTCACTATATTGTAGTTGTTAAGTTTGCAGAATTGTTGTATTGTCAGTAAAGTGATTAATTGCTGTTGAATGGGCGGATTTAACAAATTTGTTGTTATTACAAGTTAGTAGACTGCTACATTAGCAGATTTTTTTTAAATAAAGGAGTTGTTGTAAAGTAAAGTTCCGCTAATAAGACGAGTCAAACATATGACTTTGTTATAATAGCACATGTGTCCGTATTGCAAATAGCCAGTAATGCTAGTTATATGCTGTAGAATAGCATGTCAGTATTATTTCAGATTTAAAACTAACTTTAGTCGTATAAGTAACGGAACTTTACTTTGAATTATATTATGTTTTCTGTTACATTACATAATTATGTACATTGTATATGATCTATATAACAGGGTATGATCTGACACGGGCATAAGCTCCTCGGAGCGATTACACAAATCCCTACTACTTCAATCAATTCACTGGCTTAGGTATGTTGAGAAAACAATAAAAACTGTCTGAAAATATTCTTTACTTATGGTAAAACAACCTGTTTCAACTTCAGTTTGGTCAAAATGACAAGTTCCGATTTTAATGAAAATAGACTCACAAGAAGCGCCTTGTGGTGTTGATTTTAAATATGTATCAGTCGTATAAGGTCGTAAGTAGTTCTCATACTGAGCCAGCGAATTGTAGAGACAAGGGATGTCCCTGCGTAGGAGTATAAGTGCGTGCCAGTTCAATTTTATGATCAAACATGTTGCAACTTTTGATAAATATTTCGTATTTTTATTTTCAACATTTTGCAATACTCTGTATATCGTAATCAATGTACATTGACAGCGATATCCACTTGCTTTTGTACGGTTATTAGAACACTTTTTGTAATTGTGATCTTGTTTGTACTTTTATATTTCTGTAATTTATTTACATTATTTAAATTGTCTGGAATTCGTTTACGTTAATATTTCCGTACATGTAATTTGTTAAGATACATTTCTGTAATATCTCCAATGTTATTGTCTTTACACTTTTTTGCAATTTGATTGCATTCGCATTTCTGCAATTTGATTGCGTTGACATTTCTGTCATTTGATTACATTGGATTTCTTTTTGTAATTTGATGACGTAAATTATCTATGTTAACATTTCTGTAATTGGTTTACATTTGCATTTGTAAGTTGTTTTAGTTCGGACTTGTGCAATTTGATTGCATTATATTGCTGCAATTTGAATACTTTTCTGTTCTTTGATTCTGTTTATTACTCTGTAATTATATTCTATTTCCTTAGTCTTTGTTTAACATTTCTCCTATTGAATTACATTTGCATATATCTACTTTGCTTACCTAAGAAAGCTTCCTTTCCTGTGTTTTATTTAGTTTAATACTGAAGTTGATACGCTGTGCTAGGATCGTTACCAAAAATAGAATTCCACCCATATGATTTGTTGTTTGTTTTTTATGACCCCACCAGTGGGATTGTCGGATGGCACGCCATATCTCATATCTGACATCTTCTTACCTGGTCCATTTTACATTACGTGCAACCTCAGAAGCAAAGTGGTTGCCACCTAACCCGGCGACCCGGCAGACATATGCCTGCCATATTCAGCAGATAGTTTACTGGCAAATAAAGGCTACATTCGGAATGCTGGTAATGTGTGTTTCACCTTTCGTGCAGTAGATACGTCAATTGGTGTTCACGTTACAGAAGCTTCAATAGACAGATCCGTTGGTAATATGCAAATCAAATCTACAAGTATCTGACTAATCTACTATTTGTCATATAAAATGTATTATGTACACAGGTCAGCTACAGTAAGGTGCACTTCGCCTACTGACTTCCCTACTGGATGAATGTAAAACGCACACCAACAACTGCATAACACGTGTCAACAACTATGAAGCACGTGTAAACTACAGCAAAGCACGTGTCAATCAACTGCTAAACACGTGCGAAGGCAATTTATCCACCACACAAAATATAAAATGTTCATCAACAATTATAAAATATGCATGAACAATTATAAAATGTACATCTACAATTATAAAATGTGCATCAACAATTATAACATGTACATCAACAATTATAACATGTATATAAACAATTATAAAATGTACATCTACAATTATAAAATGTACATCTACAATTATAACATGTATATAAACAATTATAAAATGTACACCAACAATTATAAAATGTACATCTACCATTATAAAATGTACACCAACAATTATAAAATGTACATCCACAATTATAAAATGTACATCAACAATTATAAAATGTACATCAACAATTATAAAATGTACATCTACAATTATAAAATGTACATCTACAATTATAAAATGTACACCAACAATTATAAAATGTACATCTACAATTATAAAATGTACACCAACAATTATAAAATGTATATAAACAATTATAAAATGTACATCAACCATAATAAAATGTACATCAACAATTATAAAATGTATATAAACAATTATAAAATGTACACCAACAATTATAAAATGTACATCTACAATTATAAAATGTACATCTACAATTATAAAATGTACATCAACAATTATAAAATGTACATCTACAATTATAAAATGTACATCAACAATTATAAAATGTACATCAACAATTATAAAATGTATATAAACAATTATAAAATGTACACCAACAATTATAAAATGTACATCTACAATTATAAAATGTACATCTACAATTATAAAATGTACATCAACAATTATAAAATGTATATAAACAATTATAAAATGTACACCAACAATTATAAAATGTACATTAACGTTTACAAAATGTACATCCACAATTATAAAATGTACATCCACAATTATAAAACGTACATCCACAATTATAAAATGTTCATACACAATTATAAAAATTCAATGTACATCAACAATTATAAAATGAACATCCACAATTATAAAATGTGCATCAACAATTATGAAATTAGACTGGTCCCCGGTCTGAATATTCTCAAAATAGAACGATACACTTTCGGACTTTGAAAACGCACCACTTATTCAAGCCATGAAATTTAATAGTAAACATTGTTTAATTGTATTAAAATTTTGTCTACAGATAGCTCAATTTATGTTTCAACATCTAGCAAAATTTCAAAATGACAGCTAACAATGTTACTAAGTCACGTGACATCCATGTGCTTAAGTCTCAAAACCAAATTCACAGTTATGGAGAGTGCGTGTAAAGTTATGTTTTGATGCGTCAACAACAGCAGGTACTCATTACAATTTCAATCCGCTTCTGTAGAATGTTCCTCTATTCATCAACAAAGGTTCGGACAACTTTGTGGGCAGATCGGGTCATGGAACTTATCCGTGGACTCTGGTTTGAAAGAACAAGTCATATGTTTTGGTGGGATCAAAATCTGGGACATTCCATCACGCAGATATTGCTTTCTTCAAGAAAATTGACTGTTAATCGTTATTTATGCGCATGGTCATATTCATACTGTCCAAGGTTAACACCCCTGTCATCCGGAAATAGTAATACAAGAAGGAAGTGACTGCATGTTGAAGCACGTGTTCCATGTTAGATGAAACAAAAATTGGCAGGGTACTAAGTGAAAATGTTGTATTTCATAAATAAACGTGTTTGATATTTTTATTTGATGATTCAGCATATCTATTGACACCAAGCATTCTTTTGACAGGCACGGTTGTTGACCGGAAGTCGTCTTTTTGGCGGAGCATGCGCATTAATTTATCCGAATTAAGTGGCTTTTTAGGCCTATAATCCCTATTTGAAGATCAACGGTGGTGTCAGTTGGCATAAAACGCTATTTCAGACTAATATTTATTGTATCATGCGGACAATGTAATCGCGCAAAAACCACGTGGCGGCTACTTCCGGTTTGTAACATATCTTTACCTCCAGATACATCAGTTTCAGGTTGACATTAAATGTAACCTTTGGTTTTGAAAACTTAAAATGTGTTGTTTTTTGGTATGCTAATGAATCGTTTACACATCGTCATTAACACAGGTCGGATATTGTCATTATGAATCGGACTGCGGCACCAGTCTATTATAAAATGTGTATCAACAATTATGAAATGTAAATCAACACCTATAAAATTTTCATCAACAATTATAAAATGTTCATAAACAATTATAAAACATCTAGTACATTCGTCTTGTTAGTAGCATCTACTGCACGAAATGCACGTGTATACACACGTGTATATAATTGACTTTTTTACTGCACGCAATATGATACGTAGATCTACATGAATGACAAACATAGCATAGCTCTTTTAAGATATATCTAAACATACTCGTATGTTAGCTCTTGGTCGTGTACATTATATCATTTGCTACGGTTCAAAGAACACATCAATTCAAAATTAGTTATTTCACTTGGGACCGAAGATTTGAAACAACATTTTGTTCAATCTAGATTTCATGTATATTAGTTCAAATTGTAACACGGTTAATGTGTACGAATGCTTTAACAGCTTGGAAGCAAAACACCGAGCAAGATGTTATCAGTAGAGGGATGTGTCCTTACATGAACTCTTAAAAGTGTCGACGCATATTGAAGTATAAATTACACATGTATACTATAAGTGTTACACTCAGACGGCGGTACAAGCAGACTTTGGAAAGATAAGTTAAGCGAAGTCCTCGTTGTACACAGTTTTTATGGTAAGTTAACTTTCTTCTTCTCCATATTTAAGTTTGTAAAATGCGACTGTAGTACTGTGTTATGGTGGTACAATCATCTAGATCTACATTGTGGTTAATTAAAGTATCAATTTTGTTATTAACACATTTTCTGTACCAGTATGCGCAATGCCACTTCACCAGCCAATAATTGAGCTAGAGTTGGATGTTGAATGAAAATGGTTTCATTAGAGATCTAAGTGCCAGTCAGGACATCTTTTCCATATCAAATTGGATCATAACCATACTTCGGCGAGGTTCCACTAACACAAGTGCGACCCAAAGCATGGGCGTAGGAGCGTCTTCAACATTTGGGGGGGGGGGGGGGCAAACATTTGGCAACTTAGGGTAAAAAAATAATTTTGCTCGCTTCGCTCACAAAGTAACTGCAGCATTATGTCAAAATATGACAATACCCATTGTTTGTACAATAATAAACTCGTACATACATTGTACTCTTAAACGTCCACAATCCTCCTATAACTATACAATAACTGTGAAATTGTCAATTTATGGTTCTGTGGTCATTTGGTTTAGTAATTATAGTTAACTGAAAGTTAATAAGTTGAAGTATAAGGGGGTCGGGGGGTATTCCCCCGGGAAAATTTTCTAAACAACGGATCAATCTAGAGCATTCTAAGCGTTCCGAGATACCTTATTTGGTATTAAAAAGGACCTAAATACAGGGAATTTTAAAAGTTCTTAAATTAAAGTGTTTGCACAAAATTTCAATTCCTCCATTTTGAGATTGAAGCTTAATGTGAAAACTTTTGTTTGAAAGGCTTTATATATAATGGACAACCTCTCAAAGTCGTAAACGAGGGTTGGAGGACGTTTAGAGTATAATTTATGTCACAAGTATATTTTTTTGCAAACAATAGGCGTTGAAATATTGTTATATAAGGTAGTTATTTTGCGAGCGAAGCGAGCAAAAAAATTTTTAATACGTTTTGACCAAGAACTGAACGCAAATTGCCTATAACAATATATATTAGGTTGTAAATTATACTTTTCGTCTGAATTATTGGGGGGGGGGGAAAGATATGTTGGCCCCCCCCCCTGTCCAGACATTGGGGGGGGGCCCTGGCCCCCCCTGCTCCTACGCCCATGAAAGTAAAGGCCGAAATATGAAACCGTCAAGTCAAGTAATTAACCACCCCAGCCTTGTAAATAACTTAAAAATATCTTTAAAATGGCATAGATTTACACATACGTATTATATTGGAACACATCATGCATAAGTTTATCCCTGATTGGAACAAATAAAATACACATATTGCAGAACATGGCGTTTTTATCAACTTTTACATTTTCAGGATACAATGTATTGAAAGATGGCATCTTTAAAAGAGAAACTAAACATCACCATTTGTGGAGGTGGAAATGGCGCCCATACATTTGCTGGAATATCCTCCTTAGTGAAGAGCGCTAATGTTACCGTGGTTACGATATATGAAGACGAGGCTGAGAGATGGACAGCAGCAATGGCTCAAAATGGCTTCCAGGTGAGGTTTAGTAATGGCGAAACGTTGATCCAGGATTCCAATGATGTAAAGTTTAGTGTTACCAAAGATCTTTCGAAAGTGATACCGGAGTCTGACATTGTCATCATATGTGTACCCGCATACACACATTACACCTATATGAGTTTGATCGCACCTTGTTTGAAAAATAACTGCCCTGTCGTTGGAATGCCTGGGCAGCCAGGGTTTGAGTATGAGGCTTTAACTGTTCTGAGAGAAAATGGTAAAACTAACAGTATAATGGCGATTGAAACTATGCCTTGGGCGTGTAGGATCATTAAGTACGGTGAGGCCGTAGAAGTACTTGGCACCAAGGATGAAGTGTGTTATTCATTGGTGAATAAGTTAGGTGGAAGTGTGAACGCAGGACAATCGTATGTTGTAGATGTCATGCAGGCATTGCTTGGTAGTAAGCCGAAACTTCTACACATGGAAAACATACTGAAGTACACGTTCCTATGTAGACCAACTATTCACCCTCCGATAATGTATGCTAAGTGGAAGAACTGGAATGGTGTACCACTTGATGTGCCACCACTTTTCTATCAAGGTGTAGATGAAGAAGCAGTCAAGTACCTTGACGGTATAACACAAGAAGTGATCGATACAGCTGCAGCATTAGACAAGAGGTTCCCAAACATGGGATTCGCTGGAGTGTCAACTATGCAGACATGGCTTGCTGAACATTACTCAGACCAGATAACGGACAAGAGTTCTCTTCTAACATGTCTAAAAACCAACAAAGCGTACGATGGTCTCACTCATCCAATGTGTAGAACATCAAATGGAAAGTATGTACCCGACTTCCAGTACAGATACATGCGTGAAGATGTTCCATATGGCTTACTAGTTTTACGACAAATAGCCGACATGGTGTATGTGAAAACACCCATTATTGATGAAATCATTAAATGGGCAGAGACAAAACTTGGTACTCAGTATTTGAAGGACGAAAAGCTGTGTCAAGTAAGCAGAGAAAATGGACGACTGCCTCTGACGTATGGCATTACTACTATTGAAGATTTCTTTGACTTTTTCAAATAATATTTGAATGTTTTACTTGAAACAATGAAATATAGTGACCTACAACCCGGTGCCTTACTTACACTTTATAAAAAATATGACCGAGAAATATTGTGAAATCACCAAGTATTCAGACAAAAGTTCCACGGATCAAAATTGAAAATGAAATGTTGTTTCATTAACATACCAGGTTCGGTAAGTGTTTGTTGTTTTTTCAGAATAGATACAAAGTCATTATGAGTATTGTTCCTTTGTTTATTTAAAACAGAAAAACATTTATCCAACAAGTCACATACAATATTGATAATTCGATATGTAAATAATAAAATAATTATGTATGATAATGTAATGGCTAAGAAAAACATGGTCGTAAGGGCAAATATGCAGTAAAAACTTCCTGATGAGAAATTTTAAACTATGGAAAAAACAAGCTTTTGTGCGAAAAGATTTTAGCACATACTTATTATGAAATAGTAGGTACATTGAAATATAAGAACATATTTAAATGACTACAGTACCAAAGGTACATAAATATATCACAGCCTTTACATGAATATACATATATGAACACATCATGCATAGAGCAACATGTCTATGTTTTGTTCTAATAGATCCATGGAATCAATGCTTTTCTGTTTCTTGGATAATGTTCAAACTGCTGCTTATACCTGAAGACAAAGTAAAGAAACTACTTACAAACGCTCCTTATTCAAGTATTGTTAATGCAGATAAAATTCCACCCTTTACACTATCTAAACATTGAGCTTGTTGATCTGTGAAGAAGTTGAAGAAATTCAACCCAACTATTAGTGAGGAGTTCAACACACACACACTTATCGTTATGCATACAACAACCTAATCAATGCTAAATTCCCCCACTTATAAGCATTTGGAGCACATAAATGACACTTATACTTAATGAACAACATTGTAAATCATATTTACCTACATGAAATTTAGAGGAAGCCTGAAATAAGTACTACTATATATACTATTATACAGACAGATACAGTTACCATAGTAAATTACAAAATTGGACATAAAGTTGTATCCTGCATTTCCTATGCTTTTTATTTAAGACATGTGTTTTAAAGGAACCTTATACTGTAAAATCATCAATTTTCAAAGGGGACTAAATATTGTGGATATCGTTGTTCACATTTAACCAGAAATTGAATGATTCCCCTCCAACAAAAATGTTGACCCTTGTATTCATTACATGAAATGCAATCCACAAATTAAGACCTTTTTACCAAAACCATCAAATTTTGTCCTATTGAAACTAAATGATTTTACAGTAATTTCAATTGTTATCTATGGAAGAATAGGTACCATGTATGGTTATGCCAAGAGCGAGGTATAAATGTTGCTGCACTGAACAAGGCCCATACAAGCCCTGCAGGAGACCACGTGGCTAGGGACCAGCCAAGCCACTCAACCAGCTCCCCGAAGTAGTTTGGACATGTAAGAAGTTCAAATAATCCACCATACGGTATATAGTATCCAGAACAACCTGGAAAATACAGTATTCAATGAAAAACTCGATTATCCAGGTAAGCCATCTGTTTACACAACAGTGTGTGTATAAACACTGTCATTTCTCTTAATGATGTCTAATTTAAATATATTTTATATGAATTACTATTATTAATTGATGGTATAGTGAATAAGGTATTGGTATATTCTATTCGTTTTCAAAGCCCATTTCTCCAATAAATGAGCGATATAATTATTGCAATGTTTTTATACAAGGAACATATCCAAATAAACCGACTTTCCAAGTATTATACATTCTAACATTCAGTTAACAAGCAAGCAACACACAGTATAACCTCTCCAGAGCAGCCCTCTGTAGAGCAACAACCTCTCCATACCAACACCTTCAAACAAAGGCCATCATTTGTAGTTCCCAAAAGTTAATGCTCTACAGAGGTTGCTCTACAGGGATCCAAGGGCAAAACTAATGAAAACCATTTATTATACTGACTGAACAATCAATGAACATGTGCAAAACAATATACCCTCTCATCAAAGATGGGCTAGGGGGCATAATTATCAAATCCATAACCCATAACAAGGGTGCCATATTATCATATTACACAGGCTCAATAATTTTGTTTCCAGTATCCAAACCTATAACCTAAAATATTTCCACTTTAAAAACAATTTACAAAGGAAATTTGCTACTTCTAAATTCTATTGTTTGAAGAAATCTCCCCAAAAATAGTTTTCCAATCTACCTACTCATTTTACTGGAAATAAATTTTTCTAGACCTAAGCAGTAATATTGGGGGTGAGGGTGGGGATAAGATTACCATTTTCACCTTTCATCTCTCGGAGACTACGTAGTTTACTATCCGCCCATCTATTGATGATATATCCAATAACATAGAGGATTATCCCCAATATAAACCGTGGATCACTGGAATGGAAGATTTTAGTGTATGTTTTAAAATTGTACTTCTTAACTGGAAGGGATTTTACGCAAAAACATATTCATTTAACAATGGCCCTTAACTTTGGGCACAATTCATCAGACCTAAAATTTCTGATATTTATAATGGATCATTCCATTCTGAAAAAGCTATGGTATTGTGCTTGGATCTCTTGTATCACACAATTTCTGTCTTTTCACGTCATCGACTTATTGGTCAATCTGGTAGATAATAAACCGAACAATCATGCACTTGTATGGCCGTCTCAGTCAAGTGTATACACACAAACATCAATACAAAAATGTAAAAGTTTTTTTTGAAGAAATCATTAATTAATTGAGTGTTTACTTACTCGAAATATTTTGTCGGAAAAATTGCGTTTCCAACAAAGTCTGCATTGATGAAATGAAACAAACAGTTTGGAAAGAAGCCACCAAGGGTGATCCTGAAATATGAAATATAGGATATTACATAAGTGTCTTCTTGTGTCAGTTTTATAAAATGAGCTCAATAGATTCAATGTAGAAAGTCACAAATGTAATGTTCTTGTTATTATACATGTGTATGTTTGCTTTTCAGAACCAAAAACATCGAAAATGCTAGCTTCTTTTATTATCATAAGCAAGTCAATTTGATAGAAACTTCACATGTTCTTTAAATGATGATAAGATGGTAAAACTGTGGAAAAGGTGGAAGGAAATCCTATCAGAACTATAGGAGTAACTAGCATACACAAGTATGCATCCACAGACAGACAAACTGTATCCAGGATATCACCATTACAACTTGTATACATTTGGGGTATAATAATGAAAACCTCAATCATAAGGTCACTTAAATGAAAACTTGTTTTATGGCTGAGTTGGTATTTTAACTGTGGTAAGATAAAGAGCAAACCTGAAAATGTGATCTTAATTTTAAGGGGTCTTATTATTGAGGTGGTCTTTATGTTAGGGTTATTGAATTTGTACAACATACCCTAATGCAACTTGTTTACTTCTGTAGCGCATCATCAATGGATGTAATATACCTCTAAAATGTAAAAATATTTCCATCTTTAAACAAATGATGACAAAAGATGTAATACATATTTCTAAGATCAATTAGGGTCTAATTCCTAAGTGTCATTTCAGTAACTTATAAGTTAACAGTTAATAGCAAAAATAGTTTGAAAATAGTTTTAAATATCATTTTAAAAAAGTATGACCAACTCGAGCAATTGGCCAGGCCGCTAGGACCATGAAAGTTATTTGCAGTAAAAAAAATTGTGTAAAATGAAATTTATAAATTGTATTCTGGTATAAAGGTCGGGGAATAGGTTAATTCATTTGGACTACCGTATAAGACAAGTGAAGATACCAAAAACTTTTAGAAACAAGTACTGGTGTGCACAATCTAACACGATATAATATCGACATTTCACTATCCTACTATCAACATTTCAAGCTTTCGTTATCATACTATCGAGTTTTCATCATCGTATTATTGACTTTTCACTATCATACAACTTTTCACCATTGTACTAACGACTTTTTTACCATCGTACAAGCGACTTTTTACAGCTATGCAGTGATGGCTCTAACAGAACACCATACTAACTACATGCAGTACTGGGACTTTCCATATAAATTAAATACAAAATCTAACTACATGTTGTTTGGTATGAGATAGTATAGAGAATTTGACACGATCGTAGACCTTTAATGTTAGTATATAAATATTATCATGATTATACATCATGTCTATATTTATTCCCTGGTTTATCACGAAGACGTTCAGTGAGTATACCACATTCTGTGCCTTTCTTATTATCCTGAGTGCATTATACAGGATGACACAAAGGGTGACTATAGAGCATACCTGCCAAGTACTCCTGTTACAGTGGAGTTACTCCTATTTTCGTTATTAATTTCTCATTTTCAAAGTTCACCTTACTTTGAACAAAGGTACATTTGTTTAATTTTATGATCTTCTGTCCAATATTTAGAACCACTAGAATGAATACATTCCTAGTTTATGCATCTAAATCACTTTTAAATCACATTTAAATGCATATTCATATTGTGACATGTTTTGCTTTATCACTCCTATTTTGTATTTATCTAGCTTGGCAGGTACTAGTATGCTATAGATCTAGAGTAAGGATTAATATCAGTTACTACTTGCCTGTGTACATAATGTAAGAGCCATAATGTAAGAAAAACATAATTTGTGTAATCTCGCACACTGCCATAAAACAAAAACACCTGAAACCAAACATATACAAATTGTAATACAATTAATCATAGGGCTGATCTTAACAGATTTTGCTGTTTGAAGTTACCAACACCCAAAATGTTTGAGGGGTACAATTTTAAATACACTCTCAGTTGAAAAAAGTCATAAAAGGTCATAGTTTAACTCCATACACTGGATTTATTAGGGTCACCCTAACAGTTATTAAGAAAGAAATAGAAAACAAGAGTGTGTTCAGGAAACACTTACGTCTTAGTGAAAGCCTTGTTCATAATTACTAGCTAAGTCAATCAGGGGCCATAATTCTGCAGAAATGTTGGATGGTGTTACATGGCTTTGTCTTAGTGAAAGCCTTGTTCATAATTACTAGCTAAGTCAATCAGGGGCCATAATTCTGCAGAAATGTTGGATAGTGTTATATGGCTTTGACAATGTAATTCATTTATAATGGTAAATAAGTATGCAAAGTTTAAAAGCAATCCCTTGATGTATTTTAAAAAATATTTGAGTTTCAACAACTTGAAAGTTTAGCTTTACATTTTCACATGGACAGAGGAACAAACGGACTGACTGACTGACTGATTAATGAAAGGACAAACAGACAAGACAATCACTATAATATGCCTCTGCATCAGTAGATGCAGGGGCATAAACATTAAAGTAAAGAAGAGTACCTTTAATTAAGCAGATGAAATAATAAGCAATAAGTTTAAGTCACTAGAGCAAAGAAAACATTAGTCAAAAGTGTGAACAATAAGCAAGTGAATCCATCTGAAGCATTTACAAGCACAGCAAGAAAAAATAAGCACAAATTTTAAATTGAAACAACTAGAGCATGAAAAACAAATAATTAGTAAAACGAAGTAACAACAAGCAAAGTAAATCCACCAGGATAGTTTACAAGCACAGCACAACAGCAACTCTAGCAGACTTTTTAACACAACTCTTGCAATTATCATCCTACCTTAAATTCCTGACAATATGCACAACTAGGCTTGGTACTATACTTTGTTTGAATAGCGTATTTTCATGGAATTATAATTTCCCAAGATACACTATTCCTTAATTAATAATATTGAAAGTAAAAAGTAAAAACATGTGAATATTAATTAAATAATGCCTGACAAATAGTATAATTCAAGATAAATCCCATCACAAATTAACAGCACATTTGATAGTATACACGTAATTGTAATCTGAATAAACCATAGAAGAATTTTCAAACGGGTGAGGTTTAGAAAAAATCAAACAACGGCTTACCAATATAAACATGATCACTCCAGGTAAAGCATCTGAGAACATATGACCAAATCTCTGGTGAATCATAGGGCCCCAGTTAGCATCCTGGAAAATAAACAATGTCAGAGGTCTACACGCAACAGAAAGTCAGTACAACATATTATATCTAAATGTATATATAAGTAGTTTTTATTCTCAATTTGCCACTTTTTATACATGAAGTAAAAAAACCAGCAAGTACAACTAAAGTTTGGTATGAACACACTTGGTTACAATTCATTAAACATAAAACTAAGTTTAACACAATAAGTAAATTTGTGGAACAACAACTCAACAACATATCTGTTTTTCTTCTTTTATTTAACCAATGTTTGTTTCTACTTTAACCTTCTTCAGGGCATATATATATAAATTATAATTAAGATAAAACTTAGTTTATATCAAATAAAGTTGTTGGGCATTTTGATTAAATAAACTAAATAACTTTCATTGATGTATATTTAGTAACTTACGTTGCTTTCATGTTTTCCGTAAGGTGCTGGTTTCGCCCACTGAGCAATAAGTGTAATCACAGCGAGAAGAAAGCCAAGAATGATGAGACCATTATGTACCCAGAACCGAACACTTCCCTCCTCATACAGGTACCATGGGATGGCCTGAAAAGTTGTAGTGTAAACATTAAAACAAGCTAAAATTCTGGGTTTTAGTGTAGTCTGGTTCCCTGTCATACTATAGTACTATTTAACGCAGTGATCTAGGGGAGGTAATCCAGACTGAAGATTCACTCAATCAGAAATGAAGAGGATGATGATGGCCTGAGGTTGGTGCAGAGCTGTTTACGCACCAGTCAACAAAAACCATGGCCCCAACCCAAGTGAAAGACCGCCGAAAGCTTACTTTTCTGATGTACCTGCTCTTCCACTTGCGGCTTAACTAACAGGGAAATATAGGCGATTCTATTTCCTTCATTTAAGGGGTTATCTTTCAAAGATTTGCAACACAAAATCGAGAAAAGCAGTGTACATGAATTTATAATCAAGCAATTCAATTATGCTATACAATATCTGATCTTATATCAATTTGTCTAAAATAGAAAATAATAATTAAAATAACTGAAATGTTATTAAGGCCACACCAAATTAATTTTTGGTTCTACAGATTTTTTGGGGGAAAAATTAGGGGCGAGCGAGCGAAATATAAATTTAAATATTTATTTTTGAAAAACCCGTAATTGAGAGCGAGCGAAGGAGCGAAATAATTTTTTTGAAAATGCCATTTTTGAAAGCACGTGAAGGAGCAAAAGTGCCCTATTCATTTATGATGCACTCATTTTTAGGAAATAGTGACTATTACAATAGCTTTAATAAGAAATGAGGCCAAATAAATGAGTGTTATACATTTCTTGTTATGTTGTGTAGGATTTATCAAATTATTGTACCAGAGTACAGGTATTCAAGGTTATTGTGAGCAGACATTGTCACATACATATAAATTATAATGAACACAAATGACAAGTGGTTAAAGATTCAAATCAACTGAGCATCAAGCTAGTCAATGATCACCATGTACATTTTTGTTCTTGTAGTGATACATTATGCTCAGACGGCTGTTTATTTAGCTCTGTTAGTAGCGCACTGATGCATAATGCTATACAACTTGCCAAGGTTACCGTCATAGAATCTAGCCTCACATCAAGCACACTTCCCTTAGGGATATACAAGGTCCTTTTTTTCTTCCATGTAGTTTGCTGGGCCCACTCTGGGGCATTATCGCAAATATTAGAGACACAGGTGAGATACAAGGAATTTGTGTGCGATACCCTTAAGCTTTTTTCCAATAAATTCCTTGGTTCTTTAACGTGCCCGGTGTAAAGCACCGATACACGCAAGACTACCTCTGGGTTTCCAACCAGGATCATCTCTAGCTGGTTGGGAAACAATAAAAAGCGTTTCTAAAAATGACCAAGTGTCACGGCCGAGAACGAACCCGGGACCTCTCGATCAGGAGTTAAGCATAGATCTTACCACTCGACCACCGTGGTAAATGTTATTACGGTTGTTGAGAACTGTAGCATGTAATCTTACATAAGCTGTGATTCATCCAGTTGTAATAGATCTAGCTGGAGTTTTAGCAAGTGACTGAAAAGTACAGCATTTGGTGCAATAATTAGAGCAAACTATGTTTTATCAAATTTTTTTAACTCTTTGATGAAAGTAGGATCTTCGGAAGGTTTCTCTATGTACAGTATTTAAAATCCCTGATGAAATTATGCAGGATACAGTAAAGAAACTTATTAGCAGGTGTGTTGCGTGTCCGGGACGCATAAAACTGTTAATATCAGATACCACGGACCATGTACAAACGAGACGTCATTGTCGCGAAAATGGGTGACAATTCATGATTTCGTCGGTAATACGGAATACTAGTAATAATAATGAATACAAACATATCTAGATACGCTTGTTGGTTCATTCCGCAATCGCAATTCTTCCCATTTTACTACGTGTATACACTTATGCATGTTTTTTGTAAAGGGCGGAATATTCACAACAATCATTTCACCAGATGCTTGCAGGCGCTCGAATGATCGTAAAAAGTTACAAGATTTTTGTGTGCAACAATTTACTGCTAAAATTAATCGAGTAACTAACATCCTCAGCAGAGCGCGCTTTCCCAGAATATATTCTGTAGTAACAGTGACGAAATTATAAACAAGTTGGCTTTATTTTTCGTAATTTGTAAATTTTATATTGATGCTAGCGGCAAAATAATAAAAAAAAATTGCAGGAAAAAAATCACATGCGCGTGGTTTTCTCAGGTGCGGGCGCAATAATTTAAATTTAAATATTTATTTTCCATTTTGAGAAAATCAGGAGCGGGCGCTCCCGACGAACGCATGATCAATTTGTTGTGGCCTAAGGGGAAAAAATAAAAATACTTAAAGCTTTCACAAGATTTGAACCACCAACCATTATTTCAACTAACTAACGAACATCTATGCGGCTTAGCCGACTGAGCTTATGAGCCATTAGGTGCATTAACTCCTATTAAATATATACATTTCTGACTTCTTCGTTTTGAACGAAACTTTTCACGATGCTTGTTGGACAGGAGTTATTTTCCATATATATTTCTATTGATCAGGGGCGTATCTGTTTGTCCAATTTTAATAAATGATGAACCCTTAAGGCAGGGCAAGTTGAGGGGATTTTACCCTCTGTATAATCACAAAAGGATTTATCACGAAGTTTGAAAAACTAAAAACTCCATGCCCTTCCCCGGGGTTTGGGGTCGTGGTTTCAATTGACTGGTACATAAAGTCACTGCTATCATTTATGCATCTGGTACCGTATATACATATTAGACAATATCAACAGATCAACTTTCATTTTGACAGTTTGATGCAATCACCATTTTTGACGTCAAACAAATAATCAAGTAACAGTGTACCATGTGTAACATGTTATGCTTTGCATTAATGCAGATGTCTGAACAAGTAGATCTTTATGACACGCCAGAAATTTTGAACAAAACTATAAAGTTTAATCATACCTGAAACGCCATTCTTACATAACTTCTCGAGAGATATCTACCCTGACACCGGTCAGTGATTTGTAACGAAGCATTTGATTGGAGTAAAATTTTGAAAGCCGCGTTCTGATTCGTCAATAACGTAGCCGGAAGTCTGTGGCATAGAATGTAAACAAACTTCAGGAAAAGTACATTTTGCTGTTTATTAACCAACCACCAGTGATTTGATCGGTAAATTATTGTGTTATGAAAGTTAATTCCTTTATTTGTTAAATGAACCTACTTTATACCCGATCTCTAAGAAATCTGGGTTGGAATCTTAATTCTTTCTACTTGACAAGTGCTCGGACACCACATAACTCGGATACTATCAGTGATCAGTACCCTTCAGCCCTTGTCCTTACCATTTCGTTTTGTATGGCACTGTCGGCACACGGTTTTTACAATATACTTACGGAATCCTGTTGATGAAATGTCGCCTGTCACTCCCAACGTGACACACAGCAGCAGTGTTCCCACTGACATTATTTGGGGGTACTAACACAGGTCTTCTTCAGTTATATAGTAGAGTGCATCAAAACGGGGGTGACATCAAGCATTTGGGGGGGGGGGTAAATAACCCTCATTTGGTTTTTTTGAGAACACTGAAAAGTGTTTGATATGACGCTTGGTAGACATGCCATCAACTTTGTCTGTTTGTATACTTTGTTCACTCTATACCATTTTAAATGTTACAAGGTGCGTGTCAACTTGATACAACGCCAGCGGACAACAATACAATATGTCAATCATCCATATGTTGTGCAACTGTTGTATCACATTGCCATGTTCAGGCGACAAGACAACAGTTGGTAAGACCACATGACACTAACAGGCTGAAAAAATTGTGGATGCCAAACTTGTATATTCTGTGATATAATATCATAAACCAGTGTAATAACACACCAGTTACTTGAGAACCCCAGATTTTTCAGCATGAAATACCTAAAAATGTTCCACTCACCCGCTGTCAGATTGTTATTGAAATCCACCATAATTGGCCGGATCATTTGTGGTATCTTAGTCTGACTGTCATCTTGAAGCAAGATCCAGTGGGTTTGCCAAATGGTTTTTGTGTAGTAGTATAGGACAGTTTTTTTCTTATTTATCAAAAAAGTTCTTTTGTGCGTAAGATCATTCTAAGGCAGCGGAATATACAAATGTATACCTATTTTTGTATTGTACTAATAGCCTTAAATGATATATTTCAGGTAAATTATCAACTTCTTGTCCTGTGACATATTTCTGTGAACACAATGTTGAACAGAACTAGTATAGAAGAGGCAAACAGACACCTACAAGCCTTATATGGGCGCGTTAGTGAACTGGAAAGCATTGCACAAGAGCAACATGATGCATTACTTGCCAAAGATTCATTTATTCAAACTAAGGTACAGGAACTATCACGTCAGGATATACTTATTCAAGATCTGAAGAATCTTCTTAATGAGAAAGATAAATTATTATCTACCAAAGACAAAGAAATCGAGGAGTTGAACCATGAGCTTGAATTAAGAAATAAAGAATTATCAATTTTGAAACAACGAAATAAAGCTTTGAATGATTTTATGACACTAGCTCCTCAATTAAAATCGATTATGACTGAAGTAGAGACAGTTGTTGAGTATGTAAGTAATATTGAAGATGGTAGCTATGCAGATACAAATGAAAGTTCTATTGATGATGGTGATATTAACACAGACCATGCTAAAGATGATAGTAATCTAGAAACTGATAGAAATGATAGTGATGGAAACTTACTGAATCAAATTGACAGAAATTGTGTTAGAAAGCATGGAGGTGACAAACATGCTTCAGATTATGGTGGTGGAATGGTAAACACCACTGAAATAAATGGCAAAGTGATGCATTCCCTGACAGTAGTAGACACTGATGCAAGTGACTTAGTGAAACATTCTCTTACTCAGCATCTTGTAATGAATGGACAGTATTCTAGAGATGAATTAATGCAACACTCAGGTAGATTATCCAAATTCTCAATTTCGGAAGATGATGACAATGAAGAAATAAAAGAAGCAATGGACAATAGCGGACAAAAGGAAGTGTACTTTTGACGAAGTGACTCGGTGAGCAAAGATATAATAACAAATGAGACAGTGAAGGAAGCACTCAACAGAAACAGCCAAGCATGAAAGACACAAATATGAAACACACAAAAGAATCACAGACCACAAGTGCAGGTCTCTATGACAAACACAAAAGTGAGCAAGAAAAAAATAAAAGTCCAGTTTAGTCCATAGCTTCAACTTTCATTCTCTTTCACACACTGTGTACATATTTTAACCTTTAAATGCTATAGATCATTCATGTTTCGACTATTTGTATTTTGTCTTCAATTTGTTTCATTATAAAATATGGAGAGCTATTCTTCTGTGTTGTTGTCGCACGTTGGCTAAAGTTTTGCGCCCAATTCTTATATCTCACTATAAAGTACTGTACATTTTGATCTGAAAGTCAACACTTACATGGAGACATCCTAGTAAACTCATTGAACATTCACTGTATATCATACTCATTCACCCTGTACTCTTAAAGGAGCAGGTACTATAAGCGGTGATTTTGGCCCAACTTCCGATTTTCATGAAACTTTTGTCCTTTAAAGGCATATATATCCCGACTATGATTTGATATTTTTATTGATAATATGCTATTTTTGTTGCTATCTGGTGCTTTAGGTGACGAATAATGCGCCCCATTTACATTGTAGTTTGGTCTGCAGCAACTTGAAGCAACATATCCATTGTTGGACAAAGAATGGTTCCCCTCCAAATTTTGTTTATTCAGTAACAGTATAAACAGATTATATATACATTGTATAATGTATTTATATATCTTTGATTGCCTAGACAAGTTTTTTAATAGTCTGAATGCCTCTGTAACGAGTTCTTCGGAATATTTTGACTGCTTCATTGTAAAAAGTTCTATGGAATAGTCTTGTGTACTGTTTAACTTACATCCTTTGTAACTATGAATATATGATCTGATATTATCTATTATAAAATGTGGTGGTAGTTATATTTATTCTGTTCAGAAATGCATAATATAATTTTAAAGAACAGAACAAAACTCTGTATGCACATATGACACAATTATAAATTATTATAATTATTTAATACTTACAAACTGTATAATGTATTAATAGAATGCATGTAAAATGCATTTAAAATGCTTGTAAATGTAATGTTTTATATGTAGTCTTAGAGATCTAATCATAGTATTGTATAGATAGCTGTTGATGTATTTAGTTATACATAAAATGAATTTGTTATAATGGTATAGATTTACATATTTTTTACATTCCATGTACAAGTTATGCATATTTTTTTGCTTCACCTAATTCCCTGTATCCTTTTAATAATTATTGTCTTCCCATACTCAGTTACTTTTTGGTTGAAAACTATATTAAATATTATGTTACCTGTATATTATTATATATTTCTCGTGATGAATTTAGCAAACACTTTAAATTCTTTTGTACTTTTTTACAAGTTTGTGTACTTGTTATTTATTTGAGCATTTTATTTATCTGTTATTTGTTGCAGCTTATATTATTTTAATTGTTATTTTATATAGTTATTGTTGTGTTTAAGAATGCTCACCAGGGTAGGGATTTCCATACTGCATTTTTGTGTGTTTTGTTTTTAGCTCACCTGAGCACGAAGTGCTCAAGGTGAGCTATTGTGATCGCCCAATGTCCGTCATCCGTCGTACGTCGTCAACATTTTGACTTGTAAGCACTGTAGAGGTCACAGTTTTCATTAAATCTTAATGAAACTTGATCACAGTGTTTGTCTCTATAAAATCTAGGTCAAGTTCGCAACTGGGTCATGTGGGGTCAAAAACTAGGTCACTAGGTCAAATCTTAGGAAAACCTTGTGTACACTCTAGATGTCACCAGTTTGTTCCAATCTTCATGAAACTTGGTCAGAATGTTGTTCTCCATAAAATCTAGGGCAAGTTCAAAACTGGGTCATGCAGGGTCAAAAACTAGGTCACTAGGTCAAATCTTATTAAAACCTTGTGTACACCCTAGAGGTCACCAATTTGATCCAATCTTCATGAAACTTGGTCAGAATGTTGTTCTCCATGAAATCTAGGGCAAGTTCAAAACTGGGTCATGCAGGGTCAAAAACTAGGTCACTAGGTCAAATCTTATTGAAACCTTGTGTACACCCTAGAGGTCACCAATTTGATCCAATCTTCATGAAACTTAGTCAGAATGTTGTTCTCTATGAAATCTAGGCCAAGTTTGAAACTGGGTCATGTGGGGTCAAAAACTAGGTCACAAGGTCAAATCTAAGAAAAACCTAATGTTCACACCAGAGGTCGCAATTTTGATTGTACTTTCATGGAACTTGGTCAGAATGTTGTTCTCTATGGAATCTAGGCCAAGTTCAAAACTGGGTCACGTGGGGTCAAAAACTAGGTCACTATGTCAAAATTTAGAAAAACCTTGTGTTCACTCCAGAGGTCGTGGTTTTGATACAATAATTATGAAACTTAATCAGAATGTTGTTCTCTATGAAATCTAGGCCAAGTTTTAAACTGGGTCATGTGGGGTGAAAAACTAAGTCACTAGGTCAAATCTTAGAAAAACCTAGTGTTCACACCAGAGGTCATAATTTTGATCCAATCTTCATGAAACTTGGTCAGAATGTTGTTCTCTATGAAATCTAGGCCAAGTGCAAAACTGGGTCATGTTGGGTCAAAAACTAGGTAACTAGGTCAAATGCTTAGAAATTCATTGTGTTCACTCCAGGGGTCACTATTTTGATCCAATCTTCATGAAATATGGTCAGAATGTAGGTTGTACTGATACCTAGACCATTGTGCAACAGGTGAGCGACCTAGGGCCTTTCAGGCCCTCTTGTTTTGTATTATTGTTTTGGTAAGACTTTGACACGATCCTGTCCTTTAATAATCATAATTTTAACAGCTGATATCTTGTCTATATTTATAACCCCAGTTTTATGCTTAAATAAGCTGGGAGAATCACGAATATGCTCTATGTGTATTACAAACACAAATCTAAAATTATGGTATTAAAATTTATATAATCAAAGCAAGAACCTTCATGCATAAAGGTCTGGATCAGGTCAAGCCCTGCAATCTATACACAGGGTGATTCATAATGTCGGGTATCGAAAAAATGACTTTTTGCAAGACTCTTAATGCCTGAGTTGCCTTGTTAGTAACCTATTCATGCCATATATGGAATAAAACTTTGAAATGTTAGCTTTCCATTAGTATATAAAACCATCAGATGGTAGCAAACATTTTCTTACAGCATTCTGTTGAAAAGTGAATCACCCTGTACGTATGTAATGGCATTATTACATCGCTATTATTTACAATGTAAATGCATTTGTCAGGAAAGATCTGAAAGTAGATTATACTTTTGTTTAGAACTTCATGGAAATTGGGTCATTAAACTAATGTTAAAATGAACTACATTTGTACACTGAATTTTGATCGATTGTTATTGTTTATACCCCGTGATGTTAGGGATACTACATGTATCAAGTACCAAAAGTCGAGTGTCCATCTCTCGGCGTAGGCAGTTCTCTTGTGGTCTTCGAATCCAAAGGTCATTGTACTTTTTTCCTTATTGCTTTAAGACAATCAATTAAATATTGCTAACATATCAGAAACAAAACATATTTTCATAGTATGAATATTAATAATATTGACACATCGGTCATTGATGACAATGACCATGTGTTTATCTGTCCATATGATTTATTAAGAATGATTCACTGTGTAATCTCAAAGTTATGAACGGCATTCTTAAATTCTTTATAAAATTGATCAAATGAGCAAAGGTGAAAGTTTTTCGAAAAGATGTATGTGATCTATTTAATTTTCTATGAAATTCTGTAAACACCAAACCTTATTGTCACATGAGTTAGTATGTGCCACAAGTTATTTTTACATTCAATGCTTGGGCAAACTTTTCTGGAATATAGGAGACAATTTTTTCTTATTTGCTTGTAGCTATTTATTTATGCAAAAGAAAACTGTTTAAGTTCAAAAGTTACACTTACCCCTTCTTGAACACATGCATTCTGGCCACATCGGTTTTTATGCCACGGAAATGGCCGAGCTTTCACAATTGGGAATGGTGATCACTAACAATGAATATTTAGCTTTAGTTTAATAATATTTTATTGCATTATATATACACAAATGGATTGGGCACAAGTTATTGAATATATATATAGCTGTGACCATTTGCAAAAACCCGACACCTACCGGCTTGTTACGTGATTCGTCACATGGAATGTTAAGTTTTGCACTTTTCTTGGCCAACTCCTCGCAGTGCTAGCGACCCTTGTTGAATCAGTGAGACACTAATGTACTGAGATGACGGGAATGTTTGTTGTGAGGAGTTTGTTTTCTCGGATGTGAGACATACATAAATCCGTCAGAAGTTGTGGTTAAACGCATCTCTTAATGCGGAGGAATTCTTAAGATGTCCTTTCAATCATTTCGTTCAACACAATTCCATTTTGGTTCAGACTTTAAAAGGTATACCATCAAGTGGGTGACACATAGTTCAATATAAAGACCTCCTGGCCTGCCTGTACCCCAGGAAAATGCATTATCGACTGTCTTGGTAGATCTAGTTGTAATGACCCCCTGTCCTGACTGCATCCAGAGACAATTCAATGCCAACGGTCTTGGCTATTAGACAAAGTTTAATATGACGAGCGACTACTGGACTGTAATAAAACAAATTCTGTTGATTCAGGAGTAAATGGTTTATTCAAAGGTAAAGGTACATAGTCAAATCTAATCAAGATTGATATTTTTTGGAAACTATACAGATACGGTGCAAGCTATAAAGGTCACTTGGAAAGTATTTAAAGCATAATTATTGTTTATAGATATTATATAAATATCGCGATTATTAGAACAACTAAAACATTGTATCATCGTGTTTCGTTAGAAAGCACGTGCATCTTATAATATACATTTTGAATTGAATGTCAGTTAATGCTTGTGTCTGGTAGTTAAATCACAATAAAAAGGTAAAGTATGCTGGAAATTTTGTTTTCAATTAAGGGAAATATCAACAACCGTTCGAAAATTATGTAAAAAAGTAGCAAACATGTTTCTAACGAAACTGCAACGTTATAAAACATACAGGATCGGGTATTAAGGGTATGTTGGGGAACCGGAAACATGCGCTTTTTATACCTTTCATATTGACGACTGACTGAAAATACAAAGACACATCGCCAAAATGCGAGGTACACTTGTTGTTGAAAGGTTAACGCTTTTAGAAGGCAATCAGTGAGTGTTTTCTTTCCAAATATCAGCGTCTGTACTTATAACGATGGATAAGTAAAAATAATTTCATTATATAGTTGTGTCAAAAAAAGTATAAATTTGTGTCAAGTATTTTACACTATCATCTTCATATTTCTATCAGTACTTGTTATAATCGTGGTTTTCAAATCCTGGTGGTGGGTACTTGCCCTTCTCTGATGAAGACCTTTTCTTCATGAAGCAGACAATGGCGACGAGGAGTATGCAGGCGATAACACAGACAACAACGCAGCCAGCAATAACTCCAATCATCATACCTGAAACTGTAATTACATATATCATAGTACTAAGTATTACACACAATATAGTAGTAACTTGTTATATGTGTGCAATTGCCATCCTCATATAATACACCAGTGGTTAGTCAAGTTCCCAAACTAGCAAATAGCCATGTGTTGGAAGAAAAATATGCTGATTGAACGAGAAGGACAAATGATTGAAAAGGATGAATCACTAAATGTATGTCAATAAACATACAGCCAAATATGAATAATTTTTTAAGAAAGCCAATGTGTTATACAAATCCCCACCAATTAATGACACACTTGATGACGTAATATATTAGCATATTACCTTTAACGTAGGTAACGTAACTGAAGTGACACAGGGAAGGGAGGACTTTTAAAGCTATCGAACGGAACGAACACGTTCGGTTGCAGACAACGCAACGCAAATCGGTACAGAAACAAGTATATGCTAGTACATGTAATTGTTTAACAAGTCGGAAGAAAATGCAATGGTTTTTGTTTTCTTCATGCGTATTTATTTCTCAAGCATGGGCTTCTAGTTTCTAAATTCGATAGCTTTTCACGGGGTAGCTAAGTTTAATTAAAAAGTCCCCTTATTTTCTCTGACTTAAAGTAGTACAAAAACATGTACATTCAATCGGCATGTATCTAAATGTTTCATAAAAACAATAATCAACACCATTTACTCGTAAGTATTGGTTGATAAATAAATGATAGGGAAAAATATTTGCACGCAAATTTACTAATTTAGCATATACATGTATTCATCCACGCGTAAATTTGTCTTGTGATTACAAACTACCCTATGAAGTAATGTAACAACTAATAGATGCAGTATAATGGCGCCCAGCACCAAATGTTTGAAATTAAAATTCGCTAACGTTTTGATTCACTGAAAGGTCCATTTGTGGTTGCATGTACATGTATACAGTAAGACGTGCATCGGTAAAACGAGCACACGGCCTATGTCGAGCAAATTCCAATGTCCCGGCGAATTTGCTAGATATATGGTTTATATGAACCTTTACAAACATTATGTCAAGCGTCAGTATTACGAGCACGTGGTCTTACTCGAGCACATGGTCTTACTCGAGCACAGGTATTTTAAATACAATAACCTACCACCTGATTCTGCTTCGACCTTCTCATTATTTCCATCTGTGGCGGCTGGATCATAGACGTTTATCACGATGTCACTGTACGTCACTTCCTCAGCGTCTCGACGACGTCGTAGGTTTCCGGTGTTGTAGGCGCATGGCTAAAATGAGTATAAATAAAACTCGTACATGTTCAATTGGTATGTATTATAAGAGGCACATGGATAAAATTGTATATAAATAAGACTAGTACGTGTTCAATTTGTATGTAAAATAAGCGGCGGATGGCTAAACTTGTATATAAATTAGAGGCGCATGGCTACCTTGTATATAGATAAGAGCAGTATGTTTTCAATTTGTTTGTAAAATAAGAGCAGTATGTGTTCAATTTGTATGTAAAATAAGAGGCGCATGGCTAAAATCGTTGTAAGTTAAGAGGAGCATGGTCAACTAAACTGTATGTAAAATAAGAGCATAAGTGTTTACAAAAATAAGTGTTTACTTTGTATATTGGTTTTTAATACGTCATATGTACTAAAATATCTAAGACGTTAAGACATTTTATGAATCGTGCATAATTCATGGGTTAAGGGTGTGTGATTAAATCGCCAATGTGAAGTTTCTTTGTGCCCCTTCATACCTTGGTGAAAAAGAAGAGAATGTGCATATGAGAAAGAAATTGTGAGACACAGTTTGCACCAGTTTCGATATTACCGTTAGCAGGGTTGGCATAAACCCACCTTTTCATTTAAAACCCTACCCAAATGGGTTTTAAGGGGTTTTAAGGGCAATGGGTTTCATAAAATTGATTTATAGATTAAGTCAGTCAGCTGGAGCCCAAAACTGAGTTTTAAGGGATAAAACGACACCCTTTTAATCGAACAAATAAGGTATATCGGGCCACCAGAATGCACCACATTGATCCATTGTTTTGAAAATGTTCCCTAATTTTGCTATAATATTCTAAAAACCGGCATAGTGTAGTCAAAAGTAAAGGCTTCCGAATCGTATCTAAATTGCTATTTTCAAGAGCTTCCGGGGAGGGGGTCGCCCGGGGGCCCTATCAGAACTTTGCCCTGGACCCACCAGGGTTCATGTGGCACAATGTTCCCCTAGTTAATTTCTTACGCTTCCTCCCTTACCAGAAATCCTGGATCCGTCCATTCTTTATTATAAATACTTACATCTCCGCATTTCTGGGACGGGTCGGTTGCATGGCAAAGCTCGTAATACACCCGGATGTATAACGAGTACGGTGCTGAGTCCCAGGACCATAGAGGAAAGATTCCTGTTTCTGCTTTACATATTTGGGCTCCAGACGGCTGATTTAATCCATTGTCGGTGACAATAAATGCCTGAGTTGGGGCTTTGTTGTTGGCATAACATCTGAAGCATAAATAAAACGGTGCATGTATAGTATTGTATACTGTAACACCATTGATCTGTGGGAGTGTATTAAACGGTCGTGTCGGGAAATATCGCAATACACTCCCAGCCCGTTACATAAATATTTTTAAAACGTGCTTGATGTTGGTTGGTTGGTTGGTTGATTCGGGTTGACGTAACGTTTGGTGAAGATCTGAAGAAAACTATTTGGCTTAATTAAATTAGAATGCGGACACCATGCTAAATGTTTGAAATGCTCTTAGTGACAACGTGACTAATCTGGAGTTCCCTCCCCTTGATGCTACGCTATCTAGACTAATACTGAACAGATTGGATGCCAGGAACCAGAATACACCGTGACCTCTTTCTTCACCCGTCATGTCACTTTTGAACTTTATTTAGCTATCGGCAAGATACACAGCTGTTACATTACTTTTTGTTATCATTAATTGGTATATAAACATGTATCGTTATATTCTTTGTACATATTGGGACTATTGTTATGTTATTGTGTTCACATTGCTCATTGTATTTTGTACATGGTCTTCTTGTGTTGATTGCATGCCGCCTATTGTTTGTTTAAGGCGACGAACATAAATAATGTTCTGATGCTAATAAACTGAAACTGAATTATGCTTATTAAAGGTCAGGATAGTGTCAACGTCTCTGTGCATTTTTAAATACTTACCCGTCTGTGTCAAAAAACTCTTCCATGGTCGGGGTGAACTGTGGATATTGCGACACGAGCGTTTGTAAACCGGCAGCACAGACATATATATTATCTGGAAAAAATACATTATTGTAGAGGATATTAAACGAAGAACATTTGTTACACATGCATTTTAATACTTACGCCTACATTTTACAGGTGTATTATTTTGTATTTAATTCTTAGGAATATAAATTGGCAAAGGTAGGTATATACGTTAAGCTGAAACTGTACGCAACTTAAGGTAAATGTCTCAGCTGACATTGAAACCATCAGGGTACAACTGCGTCAGAAAATAATTGGTTTTTCAAGTATGCAACAAGACGTTTTACGAAGTATGCATAATATGTTATATTCATATAAAAAAATAATGTGTTTCGTAAAAGTGTTTTATTTACAATTGCCAATCGTGTAAAAATACTGTTTCAATATCATTATTAATGACATTGGGATTTTCTTCAATCTTTTATCCAGGTGATAAACTATTTTCTTCATCAATTATATTAATGATATGTACAAATAAAATCGAAACTGAAATACTAAAACGGAAAAAAAAGATTCATAAATGTGAAATGTGTGTATTTATTAGTTAATATCGCTGGCTTAGAACGAGAAGGTAGTACTAACAACCTTTTAAGACTGAGACATATTTACAATCAACATCACAACGCGCGTGTAATTAGCCTATTTTCATTAAAATCAGAATTTGTGAATGTCATGTCGATCAAACTGAAGTTGAAACAGTTTGTTTATCAGAATTAAAGAGTAATTGTCGAACATTGTTGCAAAGTTTTATTTCTTCAAAATATCAAGATTGTGGTTACGATCTTCTCATTCTAAGCCAGCAAATTGTCGGACAGTTTTTCTTGTTTTCTCAAAAATATCAATTTTGTGCTTACGACCTTCTCATTCAAAGCCAGTGATTATTGTCGGAAAGTTTTTTCTTGTTTTCCCAAAATATCGATGTTTTGGTTACGACATTCTCATTCTAAGACAACGACTTGTCGGACAGCTATTTCTTGTTTTCTCAAAATTTCATTTTTATTCTTATGACCTTCTCATTCTAAGCCAGCGATATGTACCCACCTTGGTATGTTCCATAATTGTAATGCAACAAGAGTCTGATGGCTGTCCCAACTATGATATTCGCACCACTGTTGATATTCTGCCAAAAACCGTTACTTTGTTGGTACTGTGCAATAAGCGTAGGCAGTACCGTTTGCGGTGTAACTGTTTGAACAACTGGTCGTCTGCATGAAAGATAAAAAAGAACACAGTGTATAAAAGAGTAGATGTACAGGCAGACCAGGGATACCTGACAGTTACGTCATGTTGTGTTTACAATCAAATGTTTTCTTTATATATCGTCTGCAAAATGTGGATGATCAGTATATTTCTGCATGAAATAGTGGCCGAGAGGATAACGATCCAGTATTAGTAACTAAAATATACAGAGTTCGAACCCCGTCGGGAGAACTTTTTACGCTTTTTTTATTTGATATTTTTGCAATCGCATACAAAGTATGTGAACAGAACGCTGCTTGTGTGAAACACCTTTGCATTTAACTCATCTTCAAATGGTATATTTTAATAGCCAATAACAAGTTTTCAAATATAGTAGGGAGTCTTTGAAATATTAAGAGAAACCAACAGCTATCCCAATCCCATACGTGTTTTCAATTGCACGAATTCCACGGGTCTAATTTAATAATATTAATAAGGCAAACAACTTTATTTGCAAAATAAATATCGTATCAAATTATCCAAGGGTATATTTTTCTCGTATAATAATAATAATAATAAAATCTTTATTTTATGAAGGTGACAAGTTAAGACATATACATAAACAAAGACGAATAAATACATATCTTATTTTCAACAAGGCCTTCAATACTTAAGATTTAAAAGAATGTAAAGAAAAGAAAAAAGTAACATAGCAAACAATGATTAACAACACAATTATTGAGAGAGAAAAATAAAATACACAAATACATTGCATTGCATAAATCATCAATTATTATATGGAACTGTTATACATTTATAAAGGTTAGACAGACACTCATCAATAATAATAGTTATTACGACAAAATTCATTCATTCAATCAATCATTCAAGCACAATCGTCCGTCCGTCTGTCGGTCCGTCCGTCCGTCCGTCCGTCCGTCCGTCCGTTCGTTCGTTCGTTCGTTCGTTCGTTCGTTCGTTCGTTCGTTCGTTCGTTCGTTCGTTCGTTCGTTCGTTCGTTCGTTCGTTCGTTCGTTCGTTCGTTCGTTCGTTCGTTCGTTCGTTCGTTCGTATTATATTTGCTTAACAGATCGTGACATTTATATTAAACGTTAATCATTTTATACACGCTTTTGCAGAAGAAAATACTTATACTTCTCTTTAAAAACATGTAGTTTTTGGCGTTTTTCTAATAACATCTGGTATATTGTTCCAAATATTTATGGTGAAATAAGAAAATGTGTCTTTCATGTAATTTGTGTGGGGTCTTTTATTTAAAACAAGATCATTATGAGATATTGAACGTAGATTATATGTATCATTTTGTGCAAAAGCTAAGGTTTCTTGCATATATTTTGGAGCCATATTGTTAAATATTTTATAAGTAAGAACTGCCGCATGATATCTGCACCTATCTGAAAAAGAGAGCCATTTCAGTTCTTGAAGTAAACCTTCTGATGAAGATCGTGCAGATTTATTCAGTATTAATAATGGTATATAATACAATGGTATATAATACAAGAAAAAAATTGTAATAGATTAATGGCTTTCACTAGCTTTGAACTTCGATCGCCTGAGTGAGAGTTAGCAAACACATCCACAGAACCATACATTGCTTGAAATATATGAATTGGTAAGAACATACTAGTATATAGTATAATCCTCAATCTTTTTGGGGATATACCCTGCTTATTTATAGATTGTTTACAAAATGACGTCACTGTCAAAAATCGTAGGTCGGATAGTACGGTTATTGCAATAAGATATACACATTGACAAACTTATATAAATATACAATGTAGTATACCAATAAGTCATACATTGATCGGAAGTTACATGACTATTTGTGTTTTCAATCGAATTGTCTATTATCCCAATAAATCATACATTGGTTTGGTTTATAGGTCGTGAAGAAAGCAATTAGGAGGTATTGAGTAGAAGGTCTTTACCGACAGAAAAACGAACCAAGGTAAGAAAGTCGATTGTCATTTTTAGAATAAAATCTCTAGCAAATGGAGATATGACCGAGGATGATATCTAACTCAGTTTGTGTATTTTTTATCTTGTATCAATTCCTCATAGTTTGTTAGAACATCCTCGGCAGCACTCATAGTAGACACGCCATGTGTGATCTAAATCATTTAATAATAATACATGTAATAATAATAATAACAATAATAATAATAATGATAATTAAAACATACATAATAATAAATTAATAATAATGATAATAATAAATTATTAATAACAATGATTATTTACTTACGCTACTTCAAGATCGGCGGCATTAATGACGTTTGCAGTCAACGAGTCCTCGTAGCAGTCAACCATGTATACGCGATCTTTCGCTACAAGCAAGTTAATGTTATCGCCTTGGGTAGTTTGATGAAGAAACATAACACGCCAATACTGCAAAAGAAAACATGATATACCATGGGTGGTATTCACAAAGCATCTTAAGTGAAAACTTAGAATTTTCTAAAAATCTCAAATTTTGTATCAGATAAACAAGAAAATCACGATTAACAATTATTTACATTGTTTAGAAGCATTATCTAATGAGCTACAGTAATCACCCAGAAAGAATGGGTTATTCTTTTAATTTGGGGGGGGGGGAATGTGCAGCTCAATATTGTAACTTATGTCAAAATATTTAAGTTTTGTGAATACTGAATACCACCAATGACTATAAATAAAATTTGACCACTGAGCTGTGACCAACAAATGATACTGAAAGGTGCCACAATAAAAGGAATATATACGTAGAAGGAACGTATTTATCACCCGACCAAACCACGTGACGTAATGTTTGACTAAGAACGCCAAAATAAATATGTCGACATCCAGGCACGGATCCAGGCAGTGGGCACGAGGGCCCGTGCCCCCCCCAGTTGGCACAGATTTTTTTTTCAAAAACTTTGAATAAATAATAAAACAGATATTAAACAGACACACTTTATTTTGTTCCTGAATGATATGAAAGAAAATAACCACTAACGTTAGCCTACAGAAAATGAAGTAATTAATACGCCATATTCCCGCCTGAATCAAAGCTTGCGAATGGCACTTCTTACGACGGGCCCAGATTGTTCATTATTGCCAAACATTTATGTCACACTTGTGGTTACTTGTGACGACAACAACACCACTGGTGGCCGTTACACTTATTCATGATAGCCTAAAAACCCAAAAGAATAATGTGTTGAAAGCGACTGCCACAGACTTTATAGGTTTACATCTATTTCTATTGTTTGAAATGTGTTTTTATTCTGTGCCCTTTGAAGAATATTATGACTCTGGCAATAAAACAACGTTTCTAAAAACTGAACTGATCTAATTCTGTCTGAAAGAAATATGTACATGTACATAGAACAGCATAGGTATCATTGTTCTATCGTATTATGTGGGTTAACTAGCTATCAGTTTGTCTACAAAACTTATACAGTGGAACTCGGTTATAACGAAATCCTGGGGACCTAGCAATTCCTTTCGCTATATCCGAGTTTCGCAGTACAACGAAATTTCGTTATTTGAGATTGGATATATCGTATTTCGTTATACATTGAATATTAAAATCATTGTGTTTGTCATGTATAAGTACAGCATGTATATACTGCTTCGGAATGTTTAAAGAAACAGCATAGACGATGCCGATCAATTATTTGATACTATTAACTGATAAAAAAATGTAATGCATGAGTTCTATTCTATATCTTACTTGGAATATATCAATCCTTATTCTGTGCGAAGTAAGGCATTGTCTGAGCAGTTTGACAGGATATTCTTATATTATAAGGCCATTAATTAGCAAGTTCTAAGCACTAGCCGTTAAACCATTAATACAATTTACATGTAGTAAGTAACGATGGCGATTGCGACTTGGTTGATGATGGCCCCACGTATTTCATCCTAATATTTCGTTTTTTAGTTTAAGCTACAGTTTTTCGAAATAAACCATTTACAGAACAGAACAGAACAGAACATATATTTATTAAGACAAGTAACAAGTACATAGTCTACAACTCTGATATACAATGTTTATAAAAAAAAACATGTAATACAAACAAAATACACATGATAAATGGGTAAGTAACGGAGAGAAAAGTTTTTAAAGCATCAATAAGGTTAGTTAACATTTTAGTGTTATATGATCATACAGTATATTTCAAGCACACACAGACACGCGCACCAAAATCTTCCACTCAAAACATACACCTCATTTCATTCAGCTAATACTTGCTCACGCGCGCTCAAAACTTCTCACGGTACATTGACATACACAATTTATTTAATTATTTACAATTATATTAGCAGTGTTTCTCGATCTAAAAGCTTCCTTCAGGTAAAATGCAAGGTTACATAGGTGATTTTTGTTATTGCTACATAGCAATTCATAGAATTTAAAAACAGACGGTCTCAAATAGTAATACTGTTGAATATATTTTAATCGTATCGTTCTATAATATGGACAAATGCATACAAAGTGATAGATATCTTCTATATCTTGCATATTGCAAAATAAACAAAATCGTTCATGACGGGGTAATCTATTTTCTCCAAATCTACCCGTCTGTATTCGTAGAGAATGAGCAGAAATACGTAGTTTTGTAATAAAAAATATAATATTATGAGGTACAATATCTAGATACGGTTCATAAACAAAATTCAATTTAAAATCCTTGTATTCTTCTAAGACGCGGTTTCTTGCTACCGAGCCAAACCATTCTTGTTTAAAACAATCGACAACACGGGTTTTAAATATAACATTGAAATTTTTTACAATTATATTATGGTCATTTGCATTTGTAAACACTTCCGAGAAACCATGATCGTCTAACAATTTCTTTACTCGACTTACCCAATTGTTATACCCGGCTAAACAGTCTTTAACGGCTAATTTATACAATTTGTTTAAAATAATGTTTTCTGATTTTACGATTTTGCACCAATATTTTATGATTTTACAGTAACGTGATACAAACAAAGGAACGCGTTCTAACTCTCCGTACACAGCACAATTACTAGCATTTGTCGGAACTTTTAAAATACGCTTGTAAAATTTTAGATGCAATCTTTCTAATTCTTTCGATTTGCTGAAGCCACTAATTTCGCTGCCATAATTTAATATAGCACCAACAAACGAGTCAAACAACTGACACAGAACTTTTAATTTTAAAGGTATTTTTTTACAATTAAACAATAAAGTATTTAAAGCCTTTAGAGCTTTACCAGATACATAATTGTGATACATAGAAAAATTTCCATTATACGAGAATAACGTTCCTAAGTAATTGAAGGTATCTACGACTTCAACATCTATACCATTGTAAGTCCACTTCTCGTCTTGTTTTCTGAAAACCATGATTTTCGTTTTTGTCGCATTTACCTCTATACCCCATTTGTTACAATATTCATACAATAGGTCAAGATTATGCTGCAAATCAGCGGGTGTTTTACCGAATATAGCCATGTCATCGGCAAAAAGCAATAAGATTACAACTATATCATCAACCAATAAGCCGCTATTTTCGTTATCTTGTAAAAACAACTCTAGATCCTCGAGAAATAAGGAAACTAAAATTGGCGACATTATCTCCCCTTGTCGTAGCCCAATAGCGAATTCAAAAAAGTTTGAGAACGTATTGCATTGTTTAACACAAGACTTTACTACATTGTACATATCTTTGATTATTCTAAAAACTTTACCTTGAATCCCTGATTTAGATAGTTTAAACCATAAGGCGTTTCTGTAAATAGAGTCAAAACATTTTTTTAAATCAATAAAACCAACATAAAGTCTGTTTTTGTGGTTGAGGAAGTGTTCTATTAAAGAATTCAAAGCAAACATCGCATCAATAGTAGAACTACCCCTTTTAAAACCAAACTGCGCATCTGAGATACCCTGATATTCTTCGCAAAAAGTTACAATTCTGTTGTTTAATACCGAGGTGAATAATTTCGACAAACAGCTTAATAGCGTTATACCTCTGTAATTATTAACATCATTTTTATCGCCCTTTTTATGAAGAGGTATAATAATGCCTTCTCTCCATGAATCCGGGAAAATTCCAGAATCTAAAACAGCATTAAAGATATCGCATATATATGGCATCAATATATCAATAGTTTCAATAAAATATTCGTTTAACAGACAATCATGTGACTCCCATATGCTTTATTGGCTTTTAACTTTTTTACCGCGTTCCTAATTTCATCTGGACATATTAGACGGTCAAATTCATCATTTACCGAACTACAGTCGAAGTCATGATTTTCGCAGAAGTTTTCGGACTCAGCGTTGAAACTAGTGAATAAATCATTTTCAAGGTTTGAAAAATAATTTAAAAAATCTTCGTTAGAAATATCATTTTGTGATTTTAAATTCTTTTTACGGAAATACTTCCAGAATTCTTTCGGTTTACATAGTCTTAGTTTCTCGATTTCGTTTATTTTTTTTAGCTTGTATGCTTGTTTTTTCTTATGAGTCATTGTTTTATAATATGTTTTACTTTGACAGTAATTTACTCTACTAACATCTGATTTACAATTATTAAAAACCCGTAGCGCGGCGAGATACCTGTTTCTTGCATTGACACATTCGATATCAAACCATTCGGCGTTATTACATAATTGTTCATCGACAAAACGGGTTGATTGGGTTTGCTTTACGGTTTTCAAAAAGTAATCATCAGCACTCTCTTTTATTACATCAGAAAAACTGGACACAACATTATTAATACAAGATTGAGATAGTTCGATATTTGATGTCAACTCATTTAATAACGGTAATTGACCAATAATACTGGCTCTGAATGCATCTCTATGTAATTGTGACCACTTATATTTTGAAATATAGTCAATATTGTCCGCGGGTATCACGTAATTACAGTTCAGCGAGAAGCTTATAGGGGCGTGGTCACTCCATTCATTCATTGAGTTTACAATAAAACTCGAGATTTTGCTAAAATTACACTCTTCGCATAACAAATAATCTACAACCGACGCACCATTTCGAGATACATAAGTAAACGAACCCTGATCACCAATCCTACCATTCACGATTCTCATGCACGTTGATTTACATAAATCCAGTAACCTTGACCCGAAGTTGTTACACTTTGTATCAAATGAGGCCCTGCCATGATATTCATCAGGTATATAATCAGGATCATCAAAATATGGGTTTACATTATCATTCGAAATAAAATCGTGTTTCAAGCCTACTCTGCTATTTAAATCACCACACAAAAGTTAATAATCTTGTTAAGTCAACGAAGTTTAGGTGTATAATTATATAATTATTGGTAATATGTCAGTTAATTTGCACTGATAAATGCCCGAGGCGCAACAACTTATAACACCTCTTAAGATTGTTTTCACAATTTTTTTCCCGCAATTATCGCCTTTGTTATAAGCGAGCAGTATTGCACACAAAATGTTACATTGGGACCTAAAAATCATTACGTTATAACAGAATTTTCATTATATCCGATTACGTTATAAGCGAGTGGTATTACATTGAAATAAAGAAGGGACGAAGTCGGGGATTTTTTTTCCTTACGCTATAACCGAGTTTTCGTTATAAGCGAGTTCGCTATAAGTGAGTTCCACTGTACTTATAATTTGTAAATAATTACAAGATATATATTTACTAAATATATATCTTGTAAAATATTTCACCAGAAAGAGCAATGAACTTATTGACTATTTTGACTAAGCGAATGAGCACTTAAAATATACGAAAAATGCTTCTGAAGGTCACAATTCATTGGTGTATGAGCCATGGGACCTGCAGGGGTCAGGTCCCCGATGTCAGAACAAGGATTCATACTCAGTTTTGCCTCCTCAATAATTCAGATCAAATGTATAATGTTCGGCCTAAACTAGTCTTACATATCTCTAAATAATATGGGTATTTTTTCTTATGTTCTAGATGAAAAGGTATTGGTAAGATGGGCATTTTTCGTGCTCGGTTCGCTCGCAGAATATTTTTAATATACATTTATATGTTAATACGTAGCTGTTGCATCACAGAAATATATAACAAGAGAAATTTTGCCCAAGCTCATTATATTACCTTTTGAATGTTAAATAATCATTACTAAACCATTAAGGTTAACTCTCAGAATTAAGAAAAAAAGATATTTCAGGGCCCCCAGATAGGCTTAGAATGCACTAGATTCATCCATTGCTTTGAAATTTCCCGGGGGAGTATGCCCCCGGACCCCCCCTACTTATGCTATAATATTCCAATGGCCAAAAGGATGAAAGCTGGTATATATAAAATACTGTATCTGAACACTTACTAAGATGCACGACATACATAATTATATTAACATAAAAAAGGTAACTATGGATCCCCCCACATCTACAAATTTACCCCTTCCTGTGTGTATCTACATCTGGTGTATAAAGCAATTGCCCCCCCCCCCCGGAATCCCGTACATACCTCGTGCCCCCCCCCACTCAGAAATTTCAGGACCCGGGCTTGGACATCCGTATTTAGTATTGTATTGGCAGGACAGTTTTAATGATGAGACATGTTCGACACTCAATATGAGAATCAGTACTAGTTCAGTTGTTGCTAATTTGTTTAAGGTCGATGGTGAAACAAGTGTTTTCAACTGATATTAATCAGTCGATTATCCATAGCCACGAAGGCAAGAGAAAAGAGAAGATAGTTTTCCATATATGTTGAGCGTCTAGCAAAGGAATTTCTGGTACCATTTTTATTTCGTATTTTGTATGACGCGGCCTGTGGTCGAACCAGGTACCTCCCATACTCGAAACGGACGCTCTACCACTAGGCTATCGCGGAGGCATTGTCAGTACAATATGTGGTATTCCTGCAACTTCATATTTTTGTGCAACACGTTGCATTTTTAGCTTAAATTCGAATTTGTTCCTATCCAGACAATTATAAATGTCGCTTTCGGACAAAAAATGTGACCTTTTGTCGAAACATGTCAAGTTACATGGAAAGGAATTATTCTTGACTTGAGCGTCGAGAATGTCTTAGTAGTTAGGAATGGGGATTCGTGTAACACTTTGGTGTATAACTACACTTATAGACGAGGGATATTTACCGGCGACAAACGAAAATGACCGAGCTTTCACGTTTGGTTAAAATGGGTCACAGAATAAAACACTGAACAGTCCAGTTAGGATAAAAATACAGTTACGCAGTAGAACAATACACTAGTACGGTGTAAAAACAAGTGCATGTATAAGGCTTCTGACAAGAGTTCAATACCAAACTAAACTCTACCTATTTAAGCCATGGTTTTAATATTTTTGGGTACACATAAACGATGACGTCACTGTCAATATATCCTAACTGGATATACGGCTGTTTTTACTGTTTGCGTTAGTAGAATCATTTTAGCCAAATATTACGTCACATAGGCCTAACAGTTGCCATATTTCGTTAAGTTACAAATGCGCTACCGAAGATAGAGTAGCCTAATGAATTGAGTTAAATTTGACTGTAAAATCTTAATCATACTTAAAATGGCTGACTGTTTAAGAAGGAACGTCATGAGTATTTATTAGTAGCAGTACATACGAACAGAGATCATAAAGAAGACAAACTGAATTTTATTTCGTCACAAGTTATTGAAAAACAAATGAAATATAGTGGTCTTCAACTCTTCAATCAGAAGACAAGTTTCTTAAAGTTTCGTGAATTCTGATTGGCTGATCAGTAAACATCATTCGGACACTCTGTTTTTATTGGTTCACAGCGGAATTCCATTGGTGGTTCTACTAGCATGCGTGTCCACAAAATGTTGGCTGTGTGATGATTCTGACGCACATAAATGAAGAAATTATAGACATTGGGTCATATGCTTTTCTGTTAACTGAATTTTAGGGGTATTTTATAAATTTTCCATTAAATTTTGTTTTGAAGAGACATGCTCAAAATATTGATGGGAAATCATTTTTTGTACTTCTTCAATCATTTGTAAACAATTTTGGACCTTTACGTTTGGCAGAAATATGTCAAACAGGGTTCACGAAACCAAAGTAATTTACGAAAGTTTAGGAAATAAAAATATGTATACATACGTCTCGATTCCCGCTGGTCAATGCATGCTTCAAAAGAAATAATGTGATAGTGTTAGTTTTGAAGTAAAGAAAGCAGTATGCGTATTTCAAATAAGTATAGCTTGGAAAATTTGACGAGACCCTGACATTTATGCATAAATATATTAACAAAGTTCTTGCTTTGAAAATATCAATTTCCGCAAGAAAATCGTGCAATATCGACATTTCGAATTTTACATCTCGAGGGTCTTCGTGATACTCTCTGACTATGAAAATATACAACCAAGGTTATAAATACAGACAATATATCGACTGTTCAATTATGCTAATCATAAAGTCACGTTCGTGTCAAATTCGCCAAGCTATACATCCGAGACCGACATAAAACATCTGCAACAACAACATCAGGCCAGCGCAAGATAATGTATCAATTGCTTGAATATAAATATGAAGTAAATTTATGCATTCTATATCAGTACCAAATTTCATTATTTAGAAATCGACAAAATCGGAAAATCCTAAAAATTGAAGGCAACACTAAGTCTGCTTCCCGTCATAGCATTTTGCAATACACCACTTCTTGGGACGAGCACATCATCCATAAAACCAACGAACGAATATTTAAATGACAAGAGAACTTTGTAAAACGTGTATGCCCACATGGCAGTCCAATAATTGTCGAAAAATGGAAAAGGTCACAGTGACCATGACCTTTTACCTACTGATATCAAAATCAATAGAGTTCATCTACTTTTGCTGACCAACCTACATACAAAGTTTGAAGATCCTAGGCCAAAACGTTCTTGTGTTATTGAACAGAAAAAAATGGTCTGAAAAACGATAAAGGTCACAGTGACCTTGACCCTTGACATAAAAATCAATAGGGATCATCTAGTCTTGCTGACCAACCTCCATGAAAAGTTAGAAATTCCTATGCCAAAGCGTTCTTAAGATATTGAACGGAAACCATTTGGTCTGACAGTGACCTTGGCCTGTCGCGGGTCAACCTCCATTTCAAGATTAAAGATCCTATATCAAAGTGCTCTTGAGGCATTGAACGGAAACAATTTGGTCTACATACAGATAGACAAACAGACAGACCGACCGACTTGAGCAAAACAATTTAAGATATATATAAGGTTTTTATACCCCCTCATCAAAGATGCAGGGGGTGGGGGTAGTATTACAGGATATGTATTATAAAAGACTCCACTCTCTCTGCTTACCGCTCCACAAAGATTGTCGTTTCTGGTATTTCCATCGAATGGGCTGCGGTCAATCATTATTTGTGCATGGTAGGTTTTAGCAACAGGATCATGCACCATTACACAGGCTGGGGACGGTGACGTGTACACTCCATCTGCATACTCGTCTATATCCAAAGCAATTAGCCGACGATCGTAGTCCGTGTTGACAGCTAGCCTAAAGTCGATCCGAAGAGTGCCATCATCATTTTCTAGTTTAGTACACGTGGCCAACGCTGTTAATGATAAATTAATACTGGTGTAAATATCTGGGAATGTACGGTAATAACTGACACCAACCACGAAATTAAACCCCACGAATATTAATGATTATACTGTATCTGACTTACTGGATACTGGATAGTGTATCCTTGAAATTTAGTCCACGACGAAAAAAAAATGTATTTTTTACAAAAAAAATAAACTTTTGATCCACTGAAAGTAAATTATTTTATATTATTCAATATTGATCTTACTTTACTCAAAGACAATGACTACCAATCAGATCACACCATATTAAACTCTTTGGCAGTAAGAGGCCGTATGATTAGTTATCCTTATTCTCCAATTCAGTAAGATCAATATCGAATATCAATCCTGAACAAAAGTATCATACATAATGATAATTATATAATTGGAATGCAATCGCGTAATGATAATTTTATCCCTTTACACATGCTAAGATCGATACGTACCTGTCTTGGCGGAATCCTGTACCGCTGCCGAACCTCTCCCAATTAGGGCCCCAATCTATGATGGTTGAAAAGAAGGAACACATTATTTCATGCCTATTTTAAAAATATCACTATACTAAAAGTCATACGTTATTTGTGTGTTTATGTTTCGAGTGCTTAGTGCAAAGCTACGATACATGCCTCTATAAATTGATTCAGTTACCATAGTTTTGCACTGAGCGCTCGGTATACCCTTATGTGGATATAAATCAAACAATTCGAATGCAAATGTAGGGTATTTATCGCATTCACACTCAAACATTTGTCAGAAGTACTAGAGACTCAGGAACTATCCCGAGGAATTAATTTTAACAATACATTTATTGAAATTGATTAAGGAAAATGAGGAATAAACTCATATGTTTATTTGCCAAGTAAAAATGATAATGCATTGTCTTAGTACACAAGTCCGTTGCCTACACATCCCATACCACCGGAGATCGGCGGTGGATAGTCGGGATACAGCCGTGTTTTACCATTCGTAACTACTCGGGCATTTCCGTAACTGAGCGATAATATTGTGCTTTCGTTAGCACTGCGGTATAACGTGCACCGGATTTTGCTTGTAAAGTGAGTAATATTATCAATTTTAAGGACATGAAATGGAGACCAGGGTGAATTTAGAGACAAAATTTTCCAAATTACTGACTTCTAATGCATATCTCAATTGAGTTTTCACTTCTTCGGGCATTTTGGTAACTTTATAGCACACTATTGTATATCAGATATTCACAGAAAGGTTAAAATGAACCAGTATTACGCCGTTACTCACTCGCAAATATTGACAGCAGTACTTTACATACTTCTGAAAAGGCTGTATTATCAAATTGTAGATTTTTTGAACTGGCCATTTTGTTTATATTGAAACAAAATGTTGTGACCAAATTTGATAAATATTGTTTGAAAAACAACTAAGATACACCACAAAACAGATACGCGTGCGTGTACAGAGTATTGCTGCTTAGTGTACAGAGTATTGCACATAAGCTCAACGTTAGTGTTCGGAGAGTATGTCTTAATAAAATGAATAAATAAAGTATGTAAATGTACAGTTTTATCGTATTATTACGTCTGCTCACCAATAAGGTCATGTCTTATGAGTTATACGATAGAATAAGAATATTCCTAAATGATTATATGTTAAACTATTTCAACCGTCAGGCAGATGAATGCGATTAACAATATAGAAAGCTGAATTGTATGCATAAAGTGTTCTTGTGAGTAGTACAAATGTGATATTTAGCTTGGATATATGCCATATTTTGAGAGTCAGCTTATGGTCAAATGGCAAATAAGGACATTCACATCCATATATACACACACCTACACACACCAAGGTTTATTTTATAATCTCTCAACTATTTCAGATGCTGCAATGAGGTTCCTTTGCTATGACTTACATTCAACGTTGCTAATTCAATGTACTTAACATTGTAGTAGTTTTGTGTTTGTCTAATGCAATTGCTCAGCTATGAAATACACAGTTACTAATAGAAGTTTCCCTTAAAATTCAGGGAGGATTTGGAGCTAGGATTAGCTTGTTACATTAATTGATTCATGTAGTAAATACAATCCAATCTAAATACACTTAAACGAATTTCTAATTGGCCACCCTAAAAAATATTTTATGCCAGCTCCTAGGCTGCACACACACTTTTGAAGCTCAGTTTGAGGGCATTACTTAAGACTCTAATTGAAAAGACAACACCTGGTTTGATTGAAAAATGTCATTTTATTAAATGACGGAAGTGCATATATACAACAGCAATTTTAAACCAAAATTGTGAATCCTCAAAGATGGGGATCAAAACATTACGCCACAGTTCCAAACAGCTCCAGTTGCTAATTCAATGTACTTAACATTGTAGTAGTTTTGTGTTTGTCTTATGCAATTGCTCAGCTATGAAATACACAGTTACTAATAGAAGTTTCCCATAAAATTCAGGGAGGATTTGGAGCTAGGATTAGCTTGTTACATTAATTGATTCATGTAGTCAATACAATCCAATCTAAATACACTTAAACGAGTTTCTAATTGGCCACCCTAAAAAATATTATATCATCTGATAAATTATTTCAATAAATCTTAGGCTGTGTTATTTGTTCATTCCACGCACTTACTTATCTATTTCGGGAAAGAAATGGCGTATTTATATACAAAATCATCCATGCGTAATGGTTGGTGTGAAATTGCTTTTTTGCACGTTGGTCTCGTGCACAGCTTGGAATAGTATCGTATTTGGTATAAATTTGTTCCCTGTAGATAGACTTTTCTTTAAACATTATAATTTGTGAAAATGAGCCATGTGGAACGCGCTTATGACGTCAGATGCATGCATACATTGAACGAATTTCTGATAGGCCACGTGTTTTTATAAATTAGTTTAAAAAATGCTTTTAGAAGAATATAAATAATCGAAACCCCGATACTGTCCAATTTTATTATTAGAAAATATGTCTCCCGCAGTAATTCGAGCTAAACCCCAGGTTATTATAAATATCGCTTTTTTATGTACATGTCTGTATTTTGGTGCTGGTACTCGTCATTCTAACGGCCTCAGCGCGCCCCGTATTACTTTTTCTCGCCAGTATTAATACCTTTCATTAAGCCAATCGACAGACAATACATTTTGACTAATTTCAAAAATCAAACATGTCGGGCACGTGAACCACGTGCAAGTAAGCCATTTTGCACTAACTGTTCCGCATGGATGATTTTATACATGCATGCATAATTTATTTCTTAAAATCGATAGATAAGTGCATGGATTGAAAATAACCACAATTTTAGAAATATTGACTGAATATATCGCATAATATAATATTTCATTGGGTGGCCAATTAGAAATTCGTTTAAGTGTAGGTACATATCTATTTAATATAAGTTATTTTTTACAAAATAACACTGTTTATACCTCGTATCTATTCAATTTGACTGACAAATAATCACTACAAGTAAAAGCAATACTATGTACACGATACAGCAATACTCCGTACACCAGAGAGCAACTATATAGCAATACTCTGTACACTAACACCTGCATTTATTATTGCAATGCACCGTCATTTTCGATTAGTTTCGGATACTACATTTGCAATATAATCTTTGATACTAGAATGACTATTCGCTCGATTCAAGTTGAGTATTTTAACGAGAAATATAAACAAAAACATCTAATTTCGACAGATCGAGCTTACTTTCTGCGTGAGTAACGATACGAGTTTGGTCTTTTAATCACCATTTTAAGAGATACCTGGCAAGTTACCGATTGCACAGGCTAGGAATATTTAGGGAGGAGATAGTTTTGTATAAAATGTTCTTTAAATACACTCCACACTTAAAAAATCATCTCTGAACTTACACTTGTCAGCACTAGAATGTCGCGAAAATTGATAATATTACTCATCTTGCTAGCAATATCCGGTGTACGTTATACCACAGTGGTTAGATAAACGCCGAGGAGTTCCGATTGTGTTTTACCCCCTTCCCTCGCACTGCCGGGGACATGTTGTAGATTGATCTCCGAATCAATACCCCGAAGACAATTTGTAGAGGTCAGTGGCCTGGGAAATACCGTATATTTTACCCCCAGCTTTCCTCCGCGGGGCGGGAGGCGGTGGTTTTGACAACCCAAAAGTAAAAATCCCTACCCATCCCCGGAGGTTGGGGCTTTGAATGCACCTGACTGACACATGACAGTATTTGGCGAAAATATAAAAACAAGATCTTACCACGACACACAGAACGAACAACATCTGAAAGTAGAAAACACATTACATCACATGACGATACAACGACAGCGAAATTCATATATACGTACAATAGTTTTAAATATCTAGGTTATGTATGCACTTGTAAGCATTTTCTAAGAGTTGACCCTGTGACCTAATTTTTGACCACAGATGACCCAAATACAATTTCGAATATAAACAAACATTTTGACAATATATAATAAATCCTAATGAAGCAATACAGCCCTCTATCAACATACACATACATGTTGTTTTCAACTAGGTCATCTTGACCAGGCCCGGTGATTAAAAGCATTTCTCATTCTCATACTCAAACTCCATACTCCATACTGAAAAAACACTTTTTAGAATTTTGAATCAAAACCAACATTAACTTGTAGTAAATGATCTAATTAAGAAAATGAACCTCCATTTCATATGTTTCCATTCAGTGATAAAGAAGTTACAGCAGTTTTTGTAACTAAGAAATGCTCAAGTTGGAGTACGGAGTATGAGTCGGAGCATGGAGTTAAGGTTACAATCACCGTGTTTGATGATCCAAATAACGTTGTAATCCCAACCTAGAATTCAGGCCCAAAGTTCACAAAGGATCAGTTTTCAAGATCAGGATCAAATATGTATCAATTGGAATTCAGTATATATGTTGAGGTTAAGCTTGATATTTTTATACATGTATGTATATAAAAATATATCCTTCAATTTCAAAGACAATAAAATAATTGTTTTATGGTTAGTCATTAAAATACTTACTTGATCCTCATTTTAAAAATTAATCCTCATTTTTCAGGATCAGTTTCAGTCTCAAGTACAATAATTATCGTTTGCAACAGAAAAATGATGGTCTGAATATTTTGAACATGTTAACTTGAAGTATATTAGGTGTTCTCTACATGGTTATAAGTTTTCAATGCTAAAAATTACCAAACACTTCCAAAAATTGGGAAATTAATTTCAGGATCAAATTTTATCTAGATCAGTTGATCCTTTGTGAACACGGGGCCTGACGTTCGGATAAAATTTGACAACTTCGATATCGGGTGAAAAAACTACAGCCTCTGTCGCATACACAAACTATGTTCATATGCAGGCAAACGGACTGATTACGAACACACGGACGTCGGACACCCAGCAATTACCATAGGTCCAGATAAGCTTAAACAAAATGACACTAATCACTGCAGAATTTCTGGAGATGTACCATAGGTCCAGATAAGCTTAAACAAAATGACACTAATCACTGCAGAATTTCTGGAGATGTACCATAGGTCCAGATAAGCTTAAACAAAATGACACTAATCACTGCAGAATTTCTGGAGATGTACAGTGACTAGCAGATACGACCGAAATGATATATAAACATGAACATATCGGGTGCTTTACAGAGTGTAACGGAACGAGTAACAGACAAACACGTTTTCTGAGCATGTTTTCTGAGAATAAAAACGGTCAATACACGGATACGGATGCATTTTGGTGATTTTGTTATTCGCATTCTGGTCATGCACCTCGGCCCTTTTGTAATGCAATTATATTCGGCGGAGACAAACGGGAACGGCCGAGCTTTCACGATTGTGTTATTCGTTGGATGTAAGTAACGTGATATTAAATCAAATATTGAAACGTACAGACAATTGGCATTACGTCAGAGCAGAGAACGCTCCGTCGAAGGCTGTTAGGCGAAGGTTTTCAAGTTAATCCATTGGACCATGTGATTATAATTTACCGTTAAAATTGATTTAAAGGGAATTGATTGGCAAGTAGCGTAATGACAATTCAAAGTCCAACACAAGCGCCGACATCAACTAGAGTCAAACCTGTTATAGCCAGACATAGTTTCATGTAAGTGCTGGCACATCCACTGACAGGATTGATTGTGGCTTGCATTAGTTAGTCATTATATAATAAATATGACTGAAATACTGTTGACTAGTGGGCCTTAAATGAAGTACTTCTAAAACATCTATTCTTTTAACATGAAGACATACTAGCCAAATTGAGCCCAGTTAAAGTACATGTAATAAAGCGTTCGCTTCGAGTGCAGGAGGTACTGGTTTGGATCACAAGTCGCTTCTTACAAATGACGAAATAAAACTAATGGTATTAGCAATACTAGTGCTAGACGCTCAGTCTGACAAAACGCGTTTTCTTCGTTCTTACTTTCTTTCCACCAAGGCGATGTATTCCATTAATAGGAAAGGATAATGGGGATGTCGATTGAAAAATAAAAAATATTTAAATAAGTTTTTAGAACTTCTTTCACAATTTGCATAAGATGAAGTAGTATAAACTAAATTGTACTTACCTTCGAAATATTTCCAAACCTGTTAATATTGCGCAGCGTTGATCAGGTGAAATATAACATATAGGAGAAAGGGCGACTTTATGGATGACTTGCTTCAATGTTACACCCAAAATTCATAACCTTCGAAGCGTTCATTTGTAACGAAGTTAAAGTTACGCTTGCGTTGAGAAAGCGATAACATCCAACAAAATCATAACCGAAAAGCCAACATTTTGCATACAGGCAAACCTGCAAGTAATATAATGAATATTGTATATTTGAATTACAGTGTTCATTTTATTGTATTCTATAAGTAATTCTGGCACATCTGGGAGCGGTGGCCTAGAGGTATGGTGTGCGCTTCGGGATCGAGATGTCCCGGGTTCGATCCCCTCAGGACCCCTGGTTAATTTCTCTGAGCAAGACCCACATGCCACACTCCACCATGGTGTAAAATAGTATCTATGAGGGCAGTGTCTATTCCTGGGCGCCGCAGATCGATGTTGGCTGCCACACCACAGGAGAGAAATAGTCTACCCAGGGAGACACGAGTGTAGGTTTACATAGGTAGCCCAATGACCAGGGGAAGTTAATGTCAAAGTAAATGTCAAAGGGTGTTTGAGCACCCTAACAGCCGAAAAGAGCCCTAGAAAATTGGTAACTTAACTTTTTTAACTTAACATCACTCGGATTTAGGTAACGATGTAAGGGACGCTACTAGTATTTTCAAGAAAATTGGATTTGTTTAAATGTACACATGGGTAAAAGCATTGAAGTCAAAACACAGAATTGCAAATAAATACCAAAAATAAAATGCTACCAACTTTGAACGTACACAATTAATAGTTTTATTGTGTGTATTTTTTATTAATTCGAACCGATATTGTGGCACAATCCCCATCAGTCAGTGTGGGGGCAACCTCGAAATACGTCACTCACATACAATTGGCATTACGCCACTTGTCAATGAATACCCTTTATATCAATTTTAAATTATAATCACATGGTCCAATGGATTAACTTGAAAACCTTCAATAAACAGCCTTCGACGAACAATCAGGCGGATTACAGCTCTGGCGTAATGTCAATTGCTATTATTACCCCATGACCATTTCAACTTTTAGCTTCACGGCTACTTCAAACTGGTGTGTCTGTAGTCAACTTAAGTTTAATATGTACGAAGTTCTAACGAAACAAGTGTATAAATACAGTATTATATTTATTGCGTCTAATGACACAAAAATCCAACGTTGCGAGACGAGAAACTGAAGCTATTTTGCTTGAGTGAAATCGTGTGAATCCAAGTGAATAACAGGCAAACCCAGTACTAGTTTTATATACAAATGTACATAACTTGCCTTAAATAATTGATGTACGAACATATAGCATGTACTGTAATAATGAGAATGCATGGACATGTAATAAAAAATACCCCCGGTCTTGGATGGAGCCAAAGACTTCTTGTACTCAGAGCTGGTTAATGTGCTACAATTATAGGCGATTGAGGCCGGTTGTAGCAAATATCAACTTGGAAGTATACTCGTATATTCATGTATATATTTCCATGTCCTAGCTATGAACTTGCTTGACAGGTTTAAATGGAAAAGGCGATATTAATTGTGTCCATGTATGTCAAACGCACCGGAACGAATTTTTCGAAACTTGACAAAATAACATTCCGTATCAAAATATTTTAGCAACGCTTTTTCGCCAATTGATCATGATCACGCTTAGATAATGCAAGACGGACAGTGGGTATTCAAAGTTTAAGCGGTTTGTACAAAAAAAATGTACATTGTATATTGGAGGCATGGTGCTCATGTCTAAAGGTCCATCTAAATATTGTATGCAAGTTGTTAAACATTATAACCCACGAAAACGGGCGCCTGTGCAGGTGGAAAGAATAACATCTAAACCAACTCCCTCGTTTTCGTTATGAAAATATGTTCACAAACAGACTACAATCCATTCCGTTGCTTTAATAAGGCCCATCGATGGAGTCAAATGGTCGACAAACGATGACCGACAAACACTGTTCGACAAACATTTTTACGAACAAAATGGCATGGTTATATTTGAAGAGTCTAAATGATCTGTGTTATCAAAGCACTTAATAACAAATTAAACTTACGGCCAAAGTTTGACTCTTTTATAACTCTTTATTTAACAACCGCAAATTGTGGTAAACGCTTACGCAATAACATGGTTAAGTTAAGGAACTACAAATTAAATCGGTGCCCATTTCAAAGACATATCTTCTTATATTTATAAGAATTACACTATTGCAGAGTATAGCCTTTATTTTCCAGTCAACTTTCTGTTGCAATATGGATGGTAGATGACTGCCTTCATCCGGATTTGAACCCGGGTTGCCGGACTATTAGGCGGCAAGTGCGCTGACTACTGAGCTACAGAGGTACTATCTAACGAATGTGTATTTCTCAGTTAGAGAACTGCCCGTGTTGGGAGTTATGATTGACATACTACATGTATTTACGTACGAGGGTTGCAGCTCACATAGCTTGATTCACTACACTAGCAGCTTAGGTCGCTTCATATATCAGATAATTCTCGTTCAACCAGTGTATTTTTTAATTTGAAATATGGTCTGGGGACTTGACTGAACACTGATGCATGAGGATGAGTTAAGATTATGTAAAAAACAGGACTCATATGTACCCCAATTTGTAGTTATAAATGGTTTTAATTTATTTAAGTTATTTAAATTTGACCGTAATTTAAAGATTTCCGTAAGTGCTTGGATATGACATGTACAATATTCTCACCATTTACAATGACTAATATTTTAACTCAAGACAACATGCGATGATGAAGAAAGTTTATAACTATGTTAAGTCAACCATCGATCTGTTGTTATTACACACAATATAATAAATTTCCACCACAAATCAACTTCATTCAACTGTAACTGAAATGAAAACTTATGTACGTACATGTTAAATGTTGATCACAGCGAACTTACAAATACTGTAAAAGTATATACATGTATTTGCGCTGGTAAAACGTTTGGTGAAACCAAAGATCGAAACAAGAGTGTTTCATCTTTCCTGGCTCAGGGTCATGCTTGGATAGTGCAACCATTATGTTATATTCAAAACAAAATGTTTCGAAGCTGCAGAATAAACCATCTTTATGTATAGAGCTTCGGGCTTCGAAGTCGGAAAGGGCAGATAATTCAGACAAAATGATTGATCGAGTTTCTGGTACCTGCCCCTGTGTAGGGATGAGAGCAATATGTTAAAACACCTGTACTAAAACTTCAACATTTACATTTCTTAGTCTAAACGGGGACACACTTTCTTGATAGAGTTACATGTCCTGGTGGAGGGGTGGTGGGTGAACAAGTACGCCACATATATAAGCAATATGTCTATGCACTATGAAGATAAGATATGTTGAAAACAACGTACCAAACTTTTGCATTTTCTCAGTCTCAGGGGGGGGGGGGCATAATAAAAGATACACTCAAATGTAAGAGAAACACCTCAAAGTAAGAGACCCACCCCTATACATGGGACATACCCCCTATACAAGAGACACACCCCTATACAAGAGACACATCCCTATACAAGAGACACAACCCTATACAAGAGGCACACCCCTATATAAGAGACACACCCCTATGTAAGAGACACACCCCTATACAAGAGACACACCCCTAGATAAGAGGCACACCCCTATATAAGAGACACACCCCTATGTAAGAGACACACCCCTATACAAGAGACACACCCCTAGAAAAGAGACACACCCCTATAAGAGGCACACCCCTATATAAGAGACACACCCCTATACAAGAGACACGCCCCAATACAAGAGACACCCCCCTATACAATAGACATACCCCCTGTACATGAGGCACACCCCTAAATAAGAGTCACCCCCCTAAACCAGAAGCACGCCCCTATATAAGAGACACACCCTTATACAAGAGACACGCCCCTATTCAAGAGACACGCCGCTTTACAATAGACATACCCCCTGTACATGAGACACACCCCTATACAAGAGACATACTCCCTGTATAAGAGACATACCCCTATACAAGAGCCATAGCCCCTGTACAATAGACACGCCCCCTGTACATGAGACATACCCCTGTACAAGAGACATGCTCCTGTACAAGAGACACGCCACTGTACAAGAGACATACCCCTATACTAGAGACACACCCCTGTAATTGTAATATTTGCAGGAATACAACAACAACAAGAAGATTATCAACATTTATTTTCATCAAAATGTAACATACAAATATAAATTCAGTACACTGAAAATACGCACTAAATTGTTACATTAAATGTGAAAAGTTAATTGGGCAGGCTTTAATGTGTAAACAAACACTAATTTTATACTTTTTTTATGTTTGAAATGTTTGCTTTTCTTTTTTTCTTAGGTTAAAAACAGCCTATACACCTAACCAGATTTCCTGCACTGTATTCTAACTAGTTTTAAATTACCCTCAAACATTATTACTATTCAAAATTCCCAGTGCCATTCATTGGGGAGGGAGCATCTTGTATAGGTTAGTTTTGTCTTGCTTTGGATTGTCTGTACACTGCAGTATTACATTGTGAGTCATATATTGCAAAACTACACTGCATTCAATAAACGCTTATTTCCCAGCGAAAGCCTATGTCACTCAGGGGCCATAATTCTGCTAAAATGTTTGATAGTGTTACACGGCTTTGATAATGTAATGTGTTTGTGATGGTAAACAAGTATGCCAAATAGACAAACAGACGGACAAGACAATCACTACAATTTTATGCCTCCCCGGGTATAAAAAGGCATAACATACATAACCCACATCTAACAACTTGTATGTATTTTCAAAATGTACTTAGTATATAATGCATACATATGCAGTGATAGGTTACTGAAACTGTACTCTTTCATAAAGAGACTGCTGCTGTAAAATTATTAATATTTGCTTTAGATAAATTATCTTTATTTATGCGGATGATCAAGACCCCTTGAATACCAGTAATTCAATTATTAATTGAAAATCTAAATACATGTATGTAACAAGGGATGTTCCTTTCAGTACTTTAAATCCACAGAATCTAGAAACTAACAAAATAATTATTTGTATATGACCCTTGAATGGTTTAATAAAATATTCTATTATATTCTATTTTTGTATCGTCTGTTAACAATGAAATCTATGTTTTTATATATGTTTGTAATTATGACTGTGTACTTTGTACACGTCTTTGAAAAAATAAATTCAGTTCAATTCTAACCCAAATCTATTAAAAATTTAAACCAGCAGAAATTAATAATTTTACAACATTACATACAGTATCTAACAGTGACATTATACGAGGCCTATGGCCGATCAAACAATACATCATACTTGTGAAATATCTACAAGAACAAAGTTCATTAACCCTTTAATCCATCAGCACCTTACGCATTTAATCTGCAGAAATTTTAAATGTGTACACTATCTGCATACATGTTATAGGAAATAATTGATAATAAGAATTATCAAAGTACTTAAGGAAATGAAAAGTTACCCCCAATTAAATTCTTGATCATTCTTAAATTTATCAACTACAAATCATGGCAAATAGATTGATAATAATATAAATGTATCAGTTTATTTACTCCTATAAACCATAGCTGTCCCAAATTTGCAGTTGTGAAAGAATAAGAAATGTATAAAGAATTGAGATGTGTGTGTAACTTTAAAGATTTCCAAGTTTGTTTTGATAAAACTGTACTCATATTTTTACTGATGGGAATCATATTGGATCTATGGAAAAAATGATTATCAAAGAGTTGTACAGAGAATTAAACATGATCCTTAACCGTCTATTAGCATAGTTTAACAGCTGATATCCATGTTCAAATCCGTAATTTTTGTAATTTGTTGTAATTTTTCATAAGCAGAAATATCCAGAAAATTTTTTCAAGGTGTTATACAAACACGATTCTAAAGTGCCGATATTGTATGATTTGCTTCAGGAAACAGTTATATTCAATAAAAAATGTTGCAATATATTCATGTGTAAAGGTAAAGATCAGGCCAAGAACACCCTACACTAGATGGAGTATCATTTGAGAAAAATCAGGAACATGGGACATAGGGTTAACAAAACTAACAGTACTTGAAAATAATTTGAAAGAACATTTTCAAACAACACACTTGACTTTGACACACTAAGTATGGTCACAGAAATATAAACTTTGACAGTTTTTGTTGACACTTAATTTATAAATACATTTAGTACATGTAATACATACAATTATTTACAATTATACATACTTCATACAAATTTTCAACCTAACTTAATGTATTAGAAATTATTATTATTTAATTATATCTATTGGAAAATTACTATTAAAGCAATGAAATAGACACATCTAATATAACCACAAAACATAATTAATCTAAATTGAATAAGTAATATTCAACAAAATAAGCTGCGACAGAATTTGCCGTAATATTTTCAAAAACGAAATCAATAACTTAGCAATGTGGAAATAATTAGGTATTGTGTTGCCTAAGTGACCTCAGAAGTTATGATTTTTGTCATAAGAACTGTCCAAACACCCTGCTTGACTATTACATAAGTTTGCCTTGATACAGATTCAATTTATATAGTGTAGAGGCAGACATTTTTTGTGAAGTCAAACTTTCGCGAAAATATTATCCTAAAGTAGTTTAGATGCTAGATGTTCGAGAGTCAATTACCGTACATTGTATAATGTAATTCAGAAACTTCAATCCGAGTTTTATTGCCATTGTTTAACTTCATATTATTTTGATATACATATAATTTATATATTATCTTTGACAATTTTAACTACATATTTGCCTCATTTTATATAGGCTGCAAACTTAGGTGACGATCTACAACACATAACTGTTAAAAAAATTCAAGCAAGAGTTATGTTCTTGTCACAGCAACAATAGGAAGACTACAGAGGTCATGTGCGGATCCAGAAATTTCTCACAGGGGGCCAACCAACTTTTTTTCTAAGAAAGGGGTCCAAACAGTCAATTTTTCTCTGAAAGGGGTTGCTACCACCATTTCTTCTCAGGGGTCCACCAGCTATTTTTCTTACAGGGTTCTCCTGAACAGACTCTTTGCAGTGACAAACCAGTGTAAATATATCAGATAACTACATTTTTGCCAAGATTCCAGGGGTGGTGGAGGGGGGGGGGGTTCTGGACCCCCCTGGATCCACACATGTATGTATCAGTAACAATCAAAATATGGAATGTGAGACTCTACATCTATCAGTCATAACAACCATAACAGCACAACATTTAGATAAAATACCTTCGTAGCTTTTTCTGGGGTCCTACCTAGGCATAATGCCCAAGTTCTGAAAATAAGATGCAAGTTTTACATTTCCTTCAAAGACAGAGGTTTTGGTCAACAAGAGATGTTTATAAAACACATATGCTCCCATTGCAGTCAGAAATGGCAAAGGCCACAGTGACCTTGATCTTTGACCTACTGACCTCAAAATCAATAGGGTCATCTTTTGTTGCTGGTGAACATCTATGTTAAGTTTGAAGATCCTACGGCAAAGCGTTATTAAGTTTTTGAACGGAAGCAATCAAAGATGGGGACATAATTAACAGGCAGGGATAAAAGCAAATTACCTGGCACTTACAACTGTTTCAAAAACAAACACATTGACAAAACCAGAAAAGTAAACTCAGTTCTTTTAGGAGCCAAGACAAAATGGAAGAAAAATCATCATAGAAAGCTATATACACATTCATCTTGCAACAGCTTGTTATTTTTATATGGCTTGTTACCCTGGTAAAGACAAACAAAACTTACATAAGCACAGCAGTGTAAGCAGATCTCAATACAAAATAAACACATAAACAAAAACATACGTCTCCCACAAAGGGCCATAACTCTGGCAATATTCATCTAACCTATAATTCCTAACAATATGCGCAGCTTGGGACTGTATTCAGTATTCATATCAAGTTTCATTGAAATCCAACCAATATTTAAGCGCAAATAAATTTTATAACATCCATTCCGACAGAGGGGTGGAAAGACATCCAACACCAGGGGTGGTATTCACAAGGAATCTTGAGGAAAGACTTAAGTGTTTTAGCTAAATGGGAAAATCAAGATTATCATTTTTTTGCTTTGTTTTTAAGCGTTATGTTTTATTATTACATTTCTATCACATTTCCCTTCTGAGTGCAATCTTTATTTGGCGGAAACCATGATAACCAGATAATTCTGCATTTGTAAGACCCAAGATTATTCAGTGAACAATGGACGGAAAATGACAAATATAGTTTCTGCACATGGAGAAAATATAAAAGTAGACAGACGAGAAAAAACACCTAAATTCATGACTCAATATTGAATATAAGAACATAACTATGCAGTAGTTCTTTTCTCGAAGTCCTCAGACAGTAGACAAGAAAATCACAAACAAATTACAAACATTGACCACATGTAACTGTATCATTGAAAAGCCAAAATTGAAAGGATATTTTTTTATTCAAATTATTGTTTTATTTACTTTTTTCAATGATACAGTTACCTGTCAAATAGAACAGATGGAATTATTAATGTTGATGACAATAGCACATGTTTACCTGTAACAGGGAAACTATCAACTTGGTAAGTAGCTTATACATCAGTGTTAACTTATACACTAAATAGAATACATAACATAAAAAATGTGCCGTCAGAAATATATGCCCCCTTTTGTCACAACCCTTCAGCCCTTCGACCAAGTCAAGTTCATCTACTAGTCAAGGCTAGACTTCACATCATGTTCGAGAGTTTCCCTTCTTGAATCATCAACTCACCAAGCATGTTGCTAGGTTTACCCTAATCATTACACCCAAAGTATTCTCAAGAAAATATATAAAATAATGCAAAAAATTCATCCTTTTTAAATAGAGATAGTCAAGGCTTTAAAGTCAATCTTCTCAATTTAGATGTAAACACCCTGATAATCATTACAGCATTCTTCATTTCTCAATATATGCCAAACATCTTTAGATAGCATCTAGAGAAAATAATTCCCATGTGGACATGATCCCTGGTCACCTAGCATTTAGAGAAATAATTCCCATGCGGACATGATCCCTGGTCACCTTTGAGTACTGCATATTTCAAATTAAGGCTTAGCTGACATCCTCAAAATCAATATAAGTTACCTACAATTGGTTAACTGGCAGATAACTGGCCAATATTTATAACACTATATACGCACATTTCTTTGATGGTGGGGGCATAATGAAGTACCCAATAAAAGCCCAAGATAACACAAAAGGACATGGGGTTGGAGACTCTCAAGATAACATAAACACATCTTAAAATCATCAATATGCAAAAAGAAAAATCTTAAGATCAGCAATACACAAATGAACTCAGGGAGGAGGAAAAGCTTCAGAGCACATTGCTAAAGCCACACAATTTCTCACAAAAACACTGGGTGACTTAAATATGCTGTGATGACTTGATTTGTGTACTAATTGTCTCCCTTGATTTATTGCGAAACACACAAAGGTTGCCTCCCTTGGTTGAAAGCAATCATCAACTGTCAACAACTCCATTGACATGTTCAGCTAGAGTTTCGAGATATGTAACTTGTACAGGTTTATGAGCGAGTTCAATTTTTGCATCTGCTAAACAAAACCATTGTCTTTTTCTTCCTGAAACACATCAAGAAATTACACCAAATCAGTATTTGAATTAATAATACAAGTATGGAGATTGAGTTTCATAACTGAATAATAAATCAATATTGAACATCTTTTCCAGTGATTTTTTACAAATTTCCATGAACGTGTCCTGGGACTCGATAACTTGCAAATCTACAGTCCAAATATTGAAAGAACGAGTCCAAATATTTCATTAAAAACACATTAAAGTAACATGTGAAAGAAATGTGTAAAACTGGCTTCTTACCATTTATTAGCTGTTGCAAACCAGGGTACTAATTATAATTAAGGTATAAATCAATCTTCAAAAATATTTTTTTAGATATCTCAAAGCATTATTGGGACTCACATAATTTGAAACTTTGCATCCTCACTGATTTTTGTGAGGTCAGGACTCAGGTAAAAAAATTACATGTACTGCTTTTCATTAAAATTGAAAGTATTTAAACAAGATGAAAAAATAAAAGTACACTATTATAGAGAAAAATTTGAATTTAACTTTTAAGTTTTTTGTAAGATCTTGATCAAACAGAACCTTTACTGACTGTGACATATTGCTGGCTTAGAATAATAAAAGGTTGTAACTACTACTTACAACCTTATAAGACTGATACATATTTAAAATCTTCTTATGAGCCTATTTTCATGAAAATCAGAACTTTGTAAAAAATATTGACCAAAATGAAGTTGTAAAGCGTGTGTTTTCTAAAGTAAAGAGTAAATTTCAGACAGTTTTTTCTTGTTTTCTCAAAATATTGTTTTTGTACTTACGAATTTCTCATTCTAAGCCAGTGAAATACTGTAAAATCAATAATTTTCATGGGAATTATATTTGATGGTTTGCCTTCAACCAAAAAAATTAATCCCCTCAAACAATAGTTTTGACCCTTGTATTTATCATCTGAAACGCAAAAGTTACAAAAGACCATCCCTTCGAAATGGTCTTTTTCACGAAATTTTGTCCCATCAAAATTAAATGATTTTACAGTACATAATACAACAATCATACATGTAACTTAGTGAAGCCTTACCCATATTCTTCCCATCCTCCCATTCATCTACAAGGCCTGTCACATCAAAAGCATATAAAATGGTTCTATGCATTTTTTCTACATTCTGAAATCATGAATTAATAAATACTTTATTATTTTTTATGATTGTTACTTCCATTATAATTATATCTCACAGGTGCAAGCCTTCTTTTGCTACCCGCTCATTTGGTATGTGTTGGATATATATTTATTTAGCACTAAACCTGTTGTATGCAAACCATGATCAACAAAGTGAATTTAAAGTGATATATTAAAAACAACATGAATTAAAGGAGAATCAGATTAATAACTGTTGTTTTGATGAGTTGAAAATATGGCTAGAATTAAAACAGTTATAACGATAAAGACTTAGTCTGTAACATTAAACTGCAAAGTCATAAATTTGCAAGAAAAAATCTCAAAATTAATAGACATCATGCAAATATATTGTGATTAACATTTATCAGTACCTCAAATACTCCAATTTTTCTGCCAAGTTCACCTTGTGCACCAGCCTCCTCCATGGCTTCTCTTACAGCAGCTATTGTTGGCTCTTCCTCTGGTTCAATACCACCACCTGGTACAACCCATTGATCTATATGCTTACTGCTACTGACCAGGAGAATCTGAAAAATTCATCAATTATTAGTCTGTGGAGTTAAATTGTAGTGTGTAAAATATTTCCAACCGACTTGCTAGTTCAAACAAACTTCAGCAGCATTTATAAATAGAAAGAAAATAGCTTAGATCAAGTAAAACATTGTTTTTGAAGCTGAAACATTGATTCAATAATGTGTTGATCTTGATTTATCTGATGTGCTTGGCCTAAGCAAAGCGCTGCCGAGTGCCTTCATTCAGTTACCCAGACTTCCCGAAAGTCAGACCAACGGACTGACAGACTTGGAGAAACTGTCAGACCAGAAGGAAATCTGTCAGACTGATTTTTGTCTCCCTTTTAAGACGACATACACACAGTAAGAGATGGCTTTCCTCGTTTCCGAGGAATGTCATCGAGAAATCAGCATTAAATTTGTTGTCCGACCAATTACCTATAATTCTTTCATTTTTTTTATATATTTTTCGCAATTAAAAGTGACTCTTTAAAATAGGAGTACAAGTACACGCGCAAACGTACCCAGTACAAAGGGTACCCAATGCAAACGTATCCCAACAATAACAAACCATCGGACACGCGGTCCGACGGAAAGGTCCGACTCACCAGACCGAGAGCTAAACTGTCGGAGCTATTGGGAAGACTGAGTTACCTCACGTTCAATTAAACATAGACGGCATGGATAACCCCCTATGGAAAGAGCTTCGTTGCGCTTGGCTTATGCAACAGACACCTGATATCAAAAGGCGCCATTGTTAACGACAAGCGGTACGTCTTTTATCTCTTTTAGGATACTGCTTCTGAGTTCTTTGACATTTAATACACTGACGGATTTTAACTTCATCCGCTAAATAGTGTTTTAGATAACTGATAGTTTTCTAGCAAAGCGGTATCAAGCGCTTGATACCACTTTCCCTAGGCAAAGGCCGAAGGTCATTTGAATTTTGGACATTTTGCATAAAAGGGAAGACAAGGATTCAATGTCATTTACAAACCTCGTCCTCAGATTTGCTTCTGAAACACAAGCAAGCAGCTCTGCGACGAAAACCATCCTCGTCATACGTTCTTATGGAGTTTATTTTTTCTTTAACCATATCAAATATATTTTTACAAATCCCTGTCGTTAAACGTTGTTTATATCGACAACAAAGCGTCTGGCAGATCGTGAGCAAGCAAAGAAGTTTACACTGCGGACATTGTGTAATTTTCTGCGGCCCTCATTTATTTTGAAATGATGCATTGTTCAATTCAATACATCAGATAATATTGACTCCAACACCATTTGTTGAATTTATGTTAGCGTTGACTAGATCTATGACAAAATTGCATGTTGAATTGCAAAATTTACATTTTGATATTATTTTCATGGCAGCATCGTTCTCACGGCGCCTCCAACCGGAAGTTGCTAAAATCGCGCTTTCGCCGGTAATTTTTCAAACATTACCGAGTATTTTGACATTCTCGTTTCGCAGGTGACTACTTTGGTGTTTGCATTTATTTTCATTATCATCTCAACATTTTAGTGATTCATTTGTTTAGTTAGAAAATGTTATTTAGTCGAAAAACAAAATTTCATACGATTTCGCGACCTACTTTTAGTTTCAGATTCAGACAAAAATAAAATTGTTGTTGACAGTCTTTATTACACTTTCAAGTAAATGGAAATGGTCTACAATATGAAGTTAACCATTTTGATAGCCAACTAAATAAAGAAGATAGTTGATTATGATTACAAATTCTAAAAATGACGCTGATTAAGCTCCAGTCACTTGCATCTACAGCTGCCACCCCCCCCCGGGATGGGCTGGGATTTTGACTTTTAGGTTGTCAAAACCCCAGCCCTTCCACGGCCATGGGGGGATAGCTGAGCCTGATGATAAAATCTCAATATTTCTCTGCCCCCTTGACAACTTAATAATGTCCCCCAGGTATTGGTTCGGTCATTGGAGAATTTTTTTACAGCATTTTCCTGGCAGTGCGGGGGAAGCTGGAAGGTAAAAACACGGCCATTTCCCCAGCTATCCCCTGAAGATCCCTGGGGGTGGGGACCGTGGATGCAACTGACCCGTGTATCATATTTTATTAATTACAAATTCTATAAATTGCGTTTAAACGCAAACATGTACTGTGGCAGTAATTAGCAACCCCAGATAATAAGCATGTACTGTTAAGAATTATGTAAAATTCATTACATGGTGTAGTAAGTATTAGTTTTACAAGATCATGTTTCTTACAACTATAAACATGAATACATATTTTAAAACAGAACTAAATTACCTTTCGTATGGTAGTAATGTTTTTTTATGTAAGAAAATCGATAGTTTAAATATTTTGAGTTAAAAACGATTTTCAACACTATTTTCGTCTATCTGGTAAAATCACAGTTTTGGCCCGACGCTATTGGCATACATGTTACATCACACTACAAGCGGAGGCTTTAATGTTAATCAATATAATTGAAACTTCACAACCAATCAGAAGAAGGATTGAGCTTTGCCCCGAAACCTTCATTTTTGAAATCCGAATATAAATAAAAAAGTTCTGGGGTTCCAAAGTTTACGTCATTTTTTTCCAAAAAATAAATAATAAATTCTAACAATTAGCATATAACCCCATAGAATAGTCTTTCTCCTTCAAAATGATGTTTAAATCATCAAAATCGGACTACTTATAGTGACCGCATTAAGTGCGGCCGAAATCTAAAAAAAATCGCCGCCATTTTTCACTCGCTTTTACTGTAAATCAGATTTTTTCAATTTACCGATAAAAAGATCGTCAATAGACATTTTTTTGGCTTAAATCAGTTGAATTTCTTGTTTAAAATGGATAAAACTCACAAAAAATACGTTGCAAGTCGTAATTTAATGAAATTTAGGGAAATAAACATCAGCGGGCACCTGTCATTTTTTGCCGACGAAGGAGAATTGTCTGGTTAAAAATCGTCTTTTAAAAGCAATTGATCAAGTCTTGAATGATTAATCTTACTTAATTATATCAATTAACACCAATATTTAGTTTCACTGTGATTTATTTATGATAATATGGCATATATTGCTAAAAATAAAATCACCATCCCCCACCCACCATAGTTAGGCTAGGGTAGTAGGGAGGAGTGTTGAATTTTTTTCTGCAATATTGCATCAACTTTATGAGAGCCTCAATCATATTAATGCTCCTTTCATTACATTTATATTAGCAATGATTAAGATTCTCATTTGGTGGCAAATTTCACTGTACTTTATTAATAAGTTTCAGGTGGATGCTGCGACTGACTCACAGCAGGCTGGGCTAGCATAGCAGGCAGAGCTATAAGCTAGTAATACCAGGGGTCATGGGTTTCACTTACAAGTTTACTTAAATGGTAGTTGGTGTGAATGGTCCGAGAATGATGTCTCCCGGCTCAGTTAGGGTGTCAATAGTGGCTTGGCATAAGGTCCCATCCAATAAATAAAAGGGGAACAAATATAGTGACTGACTCCCAGCCCAGCAACCCGCTAGTTAAGTTGGCTGAGCTTCAGTAGGACGGAAAAGTAACACCGCAGTCCTGGTTTCGCCTCAATGTCGGGTGCATTTTTACTCCTTGTTGTACTCAAATATGGAGGTAACACATCACAATTTAATAGATCTATTAGATTTGTAGTAGTCTACACCTCATTGAACTGAAAACAATTATCAAGGGAAAAGTGAAATGCCTCTCTGAGACATTTATATAGCTTTAGCCTTTATGGTTGTATGCCTAACCATCTGCTGACACGCTGAAATCTTGTTCATGTTATAACTATTTCTGAATAGTCAATGTCAAGTTAGCATTGATATAATTATTAGTAAACTATATTTCATTATTATAGTGTAATTCTTATTAATATTTCCTGTAAGTGTATTAGTATGCTAATTCTTGGTAAAGTTGTATAGTTTTGTCCGGTACTACCAGTACCTGTATAATTCTGATCAATGATAAATGTGTTGAAACTTTACATATGTTTCATCTGTAGCTTTTTACTTAATGGTATTACATCTAATCTGATTGCAAAATTGAAATCAGCATACCAAAATACATTATTAAGCCAAGTTTCATCAAGTTTTCTGAAGAATTAAAAAAGTTACAGCAATTTGTTTAAAAATTGTGAAATTTTCGGTTCCGTGGAAACGCGATTACAAGTCTGTCTTTTAGAAGGCAAAAATTCCTAAAATTGACCGGTTTTTCATGGTTTCAAATTGACATAACTTTTGATCCAGATGACATACCTAAATAATTCAAACAGTCCTGCAGAGCTTTTAATGAGTTCTTTATTGTGAATTAAGAATTATTTATTTTTGTGGACATGCAAAAATTGACTGGGGTTGCTACAGTAATCCAGAAAATTGGCAAAACTGCCGGACCTGTCTGACACCAAAATGAAATCTATTAGAATAAATGAGTTTAACATGCAAATTTGTGTGAAATGCATGTTTTTCTCTATTTTATACTCTTGTGCGTTTGACCGCAGCTTGTTTGATCTTTTATCAATTTATGTGTTTGCGCATCATCACACTTGTTAAAAGACATTCGGATCAATGACATTAATCTTCTGATGTAGTGATTTTTGTGTTCCGTTCTGAGTACGGTACGGGTGGGAACAGGTATTAAATTTAGCGTGTCTGGAATCATGGGAATCCTCCTCGTTGGGTCCTTTCCTATAGCAATATAAAGTAGTTTTTGCACACTTTGCTGCCATACGTCATTTCAATTCCAAAAGTTCGTTGCACCAGAACAAATGTTGCTCGACTCAAGTAGCAGGTCAGAATTCAAAATAAAAACTGCTATGAGACACAAAGCTGGTCTTTGTTATGTCGACAAATGTATATCTGATTTTTTTGAGATTAGTAGTTTTTCACACTTTAAAAATCTAAATTTCTCTATCTTGCAGATTTTGTGGATCCCTTGATTACACTAATTTACAGAAGCAGATGTCTATGCTTGGAAGCATGAACTCCTTCGTGGAGGCTGCATCACACAAAGATGTATTGTCCCTACCTGCCAGATTGATTGACAAACACATACAGGAAGATAGGAATAGTTTAGACTTATCAGAGCTTCTTAGAGTGCCATTACACAGTAAGTATTGTAATGTCAGGGGTTTTTCTCCTTCTATAACAGAGGCCTGTAAAAGGCGCCTTCCCAATTGAAAATTTCTTTAAAATCATGCAGTTTTCCCAAAAATCCCAAGGAATACCTTGTTTTTTGTTTCCCAAAACAGGAAATACTCCGATATTTTTCCCAAAATTAAGAGGCTAAAGCCCCTTCCCAATTCTAGGAAAAAAGGCCCTGAATGTAAGCTACTAAGACTGCAGAGAGGGGAAAGGGGCCTAATATCTCCATATATTATGGAAAAAACTCACTGTCAAGTCAAGCAAATCATTCTCTGTCTTGATAGTTATAACAACAAACATGACTGTGTATGCGAAGTGAAATAATGGGGCAAATGGCTTTATGTCATATGCACTTCACTAAGACATCAATCCAACTTAACCATGATCTATTAAACAATACATTCATGGTAGAGTGAAAATGCTTATGACTGAAGTTGAACTAAAGGTTTTTTGAGTGTTCTTTTTTTATTTTCCTTTCATATAATTTGTCAATTTTCAACGATTCAGGTTTTTCAGAATTTCATATTTTCACCCATTTAAACATAAATGATTTCATTTGTGTTTATTTCTTGTAGCACAAGCCAGTGCCAGTGGACTTCATGATTTTGATTACCCAAGCTTGTTGGACACGGGTATAGGACTTGATGCCCTCTCAGAAATCACGAACCTGAAAAGAGTTCCTTTGCCACCAGAACTTGTGGAACAATTTGGACGTATCCTTTTTATATAGAAGTTATATAATAAAACTGTGTAAGGACGTAAAGGTTAAAATGGATTTCCATGGAGTTCTTCAGTCTTCTTTTGATGAAATAAATTTCTAATTAACATTTTTATCTGCAATTGGATAATAATTACAACCTTGTACTTCGTGATCTGTTAGTATGATCCAAACGTTCCCATATATATATAAGTAATACTAATGAGGGACCTATCTCATTTGAAAGAATATGAGTTTTACTGATAACTCAGGTATACATTGTTACACTAGATACACATAGTTTACCTGACAGACGACTCAATGTTGACAAACGATTTTGGTTTAACTTTGAAAGATCTGAAGTTGGTGAAAGGTATTGATTTTGTGACGGTAGAAGGTTTTTTGATTTCACGAAGATTGTTGACACTTTTGTCTCCTATGCCATTGGTTGGATTTCAATGAAACTTTGCATTAATACTTGGTGCCAAGTCCAGTTGAGCATATTCATGATATTGAAAGAAACTATAGTCCTTTGTGGGGACATACATTTCTGTGTCAAATCCCTTTAGTTTAAGAATCAAATCCATGTTACTGATTTTAATGTTGAGCAGTTATTGATACAGTTGCACTTTTAATGAAATGACTCAGGATTGTCTCTGGGTGTGGAAATCCTTAATTGTTTCACTTGCCCATTGGCAAGTTGGACTGAAATTTCCACTTGCCTAATGACTAAATCTGCTTGCCCAGGAAAACACAAAAGCAAAAAATAAATTTCAATAATTTATTTATCCTGTCAAGCTTGAGAGTACTGTGTACTTGATACTAAATCCTTTTCAGTCAGAATTTAGGGATTATCTTTCGTGTTTAGGTAAAATATGACACTTAAATAAGTCTTAATACTATTTTCTCATGATTATTTTGCACTTTCCCGCAGGCCAAAAAGCCCAAGTCGGACACAGGAATTCCACACCTTTGTTGACTGTATGTTTCCTTCTCGTAACTGAATGTGAAGATAGAAAGTGTTTTTTCTTAACAAAGACTACAGGTATGCAATGTAACTGTATGATGGGAATATTTCCTGGAATAGAACGAGCTTGGCTGTCTATTGATAGTGACATCTTTATCTGGAAATATGAGGATGGGTATGTTAGAGCTTCGTATTGTTCCTAAACAATATCTTAAGGTCCAAACCATCTCTTGTTCAATGTTAACTCTACTGCAATATTGCATGTTTGAATACTTCTTGGCACAAATACGAAGTTGAACTCCTGCTGAAAAGCTATTGCTTTGAAGTTCCCAGTTAAACATATAGCAGAGGTCCAACAAATCCAGAATTTCTGTAAGGAAATAAAAGTGTCATTTCCTGAGATGAATTTTGATAACAAAACATTGTTTAAAACAAAGTTTCTGTGTATGGATATATCTTATAGGCCCCTGCAACAGACTTGCAGATTTATTTTCAGGATTGTGCATTTGCTTTGAACAGTACTGTAGGACCTCTAATAATAATTAGTATCCTTGAATTGCTTAGTTGTTTGAATGTTTTTTTTTGTTTATCTATACATCTGTTTTAACATGGGAAATTTCTCACTCCTATCTCAAACAATAATTGATATGATATATGATGTTTTTACAGTGGTGATCTGGCATACTTTGATGGCATCAATGAGACCATACTGTCAGCTGCTTTAGTCAAACCCAAACAAGGTATTTATTACATTAAAATTTAAATAACATGTGTGAAACTTTATCCGGGAAGCAGCAAAGAATTAGGAATGATTAAAATTTGAAACTAAGATTAAGAGTTCCATAAGATCTTATGAATGCTGTTAAATTTTATTACTTCGGTATAAAATATTCAGTTTTGTTCAATACGTTCTACTCTGTGTATACAGGGGCAGGGGTAAAAGTTTTCAGTCTCAATACTGATTTCAGTATTTTTAGAAAAATTGCACTATGTAATTTGTATGAAAATCATCTAGTTCAGTATATTGACAAATGGTTTTCAGTATTTTGAAAATTTTGAACTTTTACCCATGCAGGGGTGTAGGACATGTTTTCCAAGTAGCCAATAAATCTTCAAAAGTAGGCATTTGGTTTGAAGTAACAAAGAAGAAAATAGAAAAGATAGCAGACAAGTTTGTTCAAATAGCCAGTGGATTTTTAGCCTTTTGTTCATTTCTGCACCCATGTGTATATTGTTATTTGATTGAATATTCCAGGCATATTCCAGCCACACATTCAGTATTTACTGGTCCTAGCAACACCCGTTGACATTGTCCTGTTAGGAGCCAGTTTCTCACATACCAATTCTGGTAAGTTATATATACCTCGTAACCTGCATGTTATGTAAAAGTATTATAAAACTGTAAAAGAGACTCCCAAAGACAGAAAGAGTGATTCCAAATCTGTGCATAAAATGAGATATAACCGCTGTTGCAAGTTGTCCAAAAATTTTGCTGGTTTCAAGAACCTAATTATTATATGTTATATGTATGAATTAATATACTATACTCAGTACAAGCCTCTTATAGCTGTTATAAAGTAAAAGAACATATTAACTTGGAACAATGTAAGGGGTCACATTGTTAAAATTGAATTTAGTAAAAAAACTTATTTAAAATTGAAAATGGCATAAAAATGTTATTAAAATTTAAGTAAAAACGTCATTAAAATGGAATTTGGCATAAATATTTTGTTAAAACCATATTCAATTGATACCGATTGTATATGCATATATTCTTTGTTTACAGAATATGATGAGATGCACCTTCTACCAGAACCGCTGTTTTCTATTCCTACGGATAATACCTACATTATGAACATTGGGGGTACAGAAACGGGGAGAATCTTCATGGCTGGCAAAGATGGATGTCTCTATGAACTCGCTTATCAGGTATGTCGGAGTACTGTTTATCTGTCTTCACCTGAATATTTTAAGACCACTAGTCAAAGAAAAAACTAGTCCATTTTGGACATGTCAAAATTTCCTTTAAACTCTCCGTCTCTCTCTGATTAACAACCTTGCTTTACAGATGACTATCTGATGGAATTTTGAATTTAATAGTTGAATTTTATGAGAAATATGGTTCATTTACCATTAAGTAACTACGTCACTAGAATTTGCTTATTTCCCTTGCTGCTGCTACATACATACTGAAATTGCCTCTGTCCAAACAATTTCGTTGAGAAATATGATAATCAGATCTTAAATGACATGGATAAAGGGAGGGGAAACAAGCAATATTTTATTTCAGACATTTACCCATATGCTTTGAACATGATGGTCATTGTATTGTGTGATATGGAATGTTTATTGTCTTCTTGTAGGCTGATGGATGGTTCAGTCGTAAATGTAGGAAGGTGAACCACTCTACAAGCACATTGTCCTTCCTTGTGCCTTCATTTCTTAACTTCTCATTCAGTGAAGAAGGTTGGTAATATTTTTACATTGTATTATGTGTTTTGGTTAACTTCAATAATCTATCTCATGAAAGCTTCTGTTTGGAAACTTTTAACACCTATACTTTGTTAAGCAAGACACATAACTCTATCCTGCTATATACATCGGTTATGGACTCTTTTGCCTCCATCAAAGTCCATCCAGATGGAGGTTTGCCAGCAACTGTGACCTACATCATTTCTAAATATACTTGGCAATTTTTCTAAGTCCTCACTTATATTATGGTATATAACTTTGTCAAACATGTTTAGATCTCAATGAAATTTGGTTATACTATGCGTCAATTATCAGGTGTCAAAATTGTACAACACAAAGTTGAGTTTGATATGCATTTATGAAATTGAATCAATGTTCACATATCAACAAAGGGAGGTAAAAGTCACAAATTCATATTTTGATACATTTGATGACCACTATGATTTTTCCACTTGCTTTAATACGCACGAGTCCTAAGCATTGTTGAATGTATCGATTCGGTGAATTTTACCATCTGTACGTAAATTGCAGTCAAGTCTCCGAAAAGCGCGATATTACGTCATAACGTCACTTCAATACCAAAGGCTCTCGCAACCAGCATAGTTAATTTGACAAACAATACGTTTACCTTTCGTTATATACTTTTAAACACGTTTACGTTAAAAATCAACCAACCAGAGATGTTTTGGGTGATTATTCGTACATGTCTACAGAATATACAACTATGCAGATCAAAGACATTACGTCATCTTTGTTCTGACATCATCTGACGCACAACTGTGATGTTATTATTAAATTTCGAATGTTTTTCAAACGTAGTGTGACAGGTGTGTCCATAGGCATAATTTGGAAGTGTTTGGAACAAATTATGTGTGGGTGTAACTGCGTGGAGGCAGAAAAACATGAAACGCACGTGCATGTCGGACCGAACAAACCACGTAACATATGGCTTGTTTCCGACGCGGATTATTTTGACTGTCTTGTATAAACTTTACTTGAGAAATTTCAACACGTAACTATTTACAATAAAAAAGTTGTACATCAATGAAAATGAGGACTTATTGTTAAGTATATTTGGCTACCATGGGGGCATACTTGTTTTACAGACCTCTCTTGTTATGCTCTTGCTGCTCGAATTATGACCCTTTGTGTGAGGCACGTTGTTGTGTCAAAAACTTATTCTGGTTTCATTTCACAATATATCATTGTATTTCAGACCCTCTGGTACAGATAACTGTGGATAATTCACGGAACATTCTGTATTGTCGTACGGAGAAAGGTTGTATACAAGTGTACGATCTCGGTGAAGATGGGAAAAATCTGAGTAAAATTGCAGCCATACCATTACAGAATATTGTTCACAATGCATCACATGTAGCAAGGTAAATCTAAACCTTTTCTCATATTTAAGAATCGTGCCAGAAGGCATAATAGGTTACTATGATTTCAGAATATCCTCAATGCCATATTTGCTGAACTAGAATGAATTAAGTTTTCTGTTGAAAAAAAAATTACTTGATGTCAGTTGACGATGAAATTCTGTTAAAAAGTATTGGCTAAGTGATTGAAGAGCTCTCCATAAGTGCCAGCGGTCAGCGATTTCATTGATTATCAGGGGATTTTCCATTGGCCACATTTCACTCAGAGCCCAGCTAACAGTGTTCGCCGGTAGCCTACCGTTTTATACTTGGGAGCACTACTGAGCGCTTTCTTATGCCATTGAACGCTTTGGCAGTGCTTTGCTATGCAACGGTCTGCTAACTGCGAGTGCTCTCCAATGGCATAGAAATTTTTCACTTTGTCTGCTACGTAGCACATTTTCCAAGTTAGCCGTTTCCTATCAACTTTACCTTGTGTAGTCAGAAGAAGGCTTTAACTTCATCAGCATCTGGTCCCTGACAATCTATCAATAACTGACATAGCTGATCAACAGGGCGGAGTTTACTCATAATATGGCAACCCTAAAATACAAGTCTAGAAGCCTACAAAATACATAATAGGAATGTTCAAACCTCCCACAACTATATATCTGCCTCATCTGATACTTATCAATATAAATGCATATGATCCCCTTAAAGTTGTAGAGGACCTTTCTACGACGTCATCAGTCAAAAATTGAAATTTCACCAACTCTGATGAAAATCCCCAGAAATATACTTAACAAGAGCTCCGCGGTCGGAGACATATGCCCCCAAACATGGCCTTGACACAGATTTTCGTGCAACAAAACTGATCATGAGTATGAATCTTATTAGGTTAGGGAGACATAGTCACTGGTTGTTTTTTTGATGCAACATGTTTCCTGTATTGTAAGAGCATTTGATTAAGATTTTGTATATGCATATTTTTGTATAACTCTGCATTTTCAATCAATCATTCTCTTTTGTCTGTTTATTTCAGAACTATAGACAGATCTAACTTCAAGCCTATTGTGCATATATCTCCCATCACAAAGTCAGAGTCATCGAATATTCATCTAGTCGCTATATCAGAAACAGGTATTTTGGTTGCAATGAAATCACTATATTTCTTTAATCATCACCTTTTGGTGACACTTACTTGTTCCACTTCATTAGGGCCCTGCAAATGTTTTGCAGGTGCCCTATAGTAATCACCCTGTCCGTCTGTCTGTCCGTCCGTCCACATTTTTCATGTTTTTTCTTAATAACTTGCAAACCGTTAAAGGTATCGACTTCAAACTTTAAACATAAGGTCACAGCAACAATACACTATTGTATGCCAAGTCATGTTACTCCGGCTACAATATTGTAAGAATTATGGCCCTTTGTAAAATTACAATTTTCCTCATTTTTCATCTTTTTTTCTACATTACTTCAAAACCGTTACAGATATTCAAATGAAACTTGCTATACATATTGACAGTGACAATACGCACATGTGTAGCAAAGGGCAACAACTCTAGCTTTAATAAATTTTGGCTTGTGCCCCTTTTTTGCCTTCAAAACTTTAACATTGGCCATAGTTCAAAAACTTTTCAAGATATTCAAATGAAACTTGCAATACTTATTGACAATGACAATACACACCTGTATAGGAAGGGCAACAACTCTACCTTTCATAAATTTTGACTGACTTATGTCCCTTTTTAACTCAAAAACTATGGCACATTATATTACTCCACAGGGCCCTGATCACGACAGTGATGGTTCTAGTTCCTTCTGTGACATAGAGCTTTTACCACAGTTTGCCAGCAGACTTAGTCTTAAGCCACCTGTGATTCACCATTAAATTTTCTTCACCATTACTGAAAAATTGACATCTCTTTATGCTTCAACACCATTTATTACTATGGAGTGCTGCTTTTATGGACTATTGGACTAATCTACAAATCTGTAGAAATGTGGAAATCTAGACTTGCACTAAAAAATTCATTAAACTGAATTTTAACAACATTACTATGTTTGCAGCAATAGTTTTGGGTGTAGGGAAGAAAGGGAAAGTTAAACAGACATGCATTTTATTTTAGGATTTGGTTTTATGTGTCAGTAGGACTCTTGAATTAGTCTTTAACTCTTCTTATATTAATTTTTATTCTTTTCCAGGAGTGCGTATGTATTTTACAACAAACCCATTTGGTACACAGAAAGGTCGTCCTAGTATGCTGACGTTAGTTCATGTGAGATTGCCTCCTGGATTCCTGACTACAGCCGCACCACAGAGACCCAACAATGTGCACATGGCATACTATAAACAGGGTATGCTCTTCTTCCTATGTAAATGTGTACTACAAATATTTTGCTTGAAGTCAATGCAGATCTTCACTTTTTCAGTGCATGAAATGATATGACCCTACCTTATTATTTGTCACCACATTAACTTGATACTCTAACCTTCTGTTAGCATAACCATGCCTCCATCTTTGGACATGTCAGTTGGTCTATAAGTTGATTTGTTGGTCAATCTTAGTGGTAACATTCAATAACAGTGCTTCCTCTGGCTTATATTTTTCTTGCGCCACCACGTTCGCCAAATGAAAAAAGTTGTCGCCACCTATGCGCCACTTTGACCAAAATTGAAATTATGTAAATCTTGTATTTGTATACATTTCTGTTTTATGTGTATTTTGATATGTGTCGATGGTAATGCATTAATTGCATTTCTTATGTTCCTTTTCAGTGTGAAGTCATCATTGTTACAAATATATTTACAATTTATTCATATTTTCTATGTTATTGACAATATGCTAAACATTCATCAGAGAATAGCATGCTTCCAGTATGCTAAGCCAAGATGAATATTTTATAACATATTTTCAAGAGCAAGAAAATAGCAATAAATCCTTATAATATTTCATGAACTGAAAAACTAACAAACAAGAACACTGTTACATAAATTTTAATCTTGCCTTTTGAAATTATATTAATGAACCAAATAAACAATAACACTTAAATAAATACACATGCCACATGTTGCTTCAAAAGTTCACAGTAATCACTTTCACTTAAAAATATGCCTGTCCGTAACCCCTGACCACCTTACAAAAGCTCTATGGAAATCAAAGTTTGATCTAGATGGGCCATTAATAGAAATGAGCATCAGATTCTCTAAAGAAGAGGTTGAGAGAGAGAGTTCCTAAGACAGGCCCAATTAACCACAAGACAAGTAATTAAAAGTACAGTACTGGCTTTAATTATAACAAACACCGACTCGCCGACAAACAGAACCATGCTAACTGTCATAATCTATTTCTTTCACCAGGTACCAACTGTGGTACAAACTGCTCTAACGTGCGTGTATTTCGTAGTGATCAAATATTTCAATAATACAATCATCTAACCCCTTTAATTGACATTAATTGCCCACGAGACCGCTTAATCAGATTATCGTTATACAAACAATACCACACTTCAATGGTAATCTTCCTGATTGCACTCGACAGACCCCAATAAACATGTCAAACTGTGTAAACAAACCTGCTTGCTAATTGCTTCACACATTTCCAGTGTGAGACCGTTTTACGGTAAATTTACGACATGTGGTCGTAAAACGGACATTTTGCGACACACATGTAAACATTATCGAAAAAAATAGCCGATTTTTATGTTTATCGCCAAATTGAATTATCTTGCGCCAAATTTTCATTTCTTGCGCAAATGGCGCCATTGGCGAACGCCAGCGGAAGCACTGAATAACTTGAGAAACCTTTCCTGAGGATATTTATGCTTGTCATGGAGATTGGCCAGTATCAATAGATTTTGATGTCAGTAGGTGTAAGGTCAAGGTCGGTCAAAGTCACTATGACCTTTGCCATTCAGGCTATTGGGCTGTCATGGGGGCAAACATGTTTTATAAACATCACTGATATTGTTGTTTACAGGTTGTATGATACTTTTATCGTCACAAGGTGAGAACCGAGATTTGATGTGGACTATTGGAAGTGACTCATTCCCATTCCAGAATCAACTCATGGAATCACATGTAAGAACATTTTATCTTTTGTTTCTTTCCCTTACCTAACTAGGCTACCCAAGCAAAAAGTCTTCTATCCAAAGTAAATTTACATTCTACTGATGCAGAATACATACATTGATCATCCTGTCTGTCCATCCGAAATTGTTTAATAAAAACTTTCAAGTTGTTATAATTCAAATATCCATTAAGTCCATCAAGGTTATTTTTGACTGAGTAAACATATGACTGACCTAAATAAACAATACGTAACTCTTTGTTTTTCTTTCAGACTGCAGTACCTGTAGAAGGTCGTTCCTGGTCAATCAGTGAAGTGGAGTATATGAAGCCACAGAATCCACTAGAACTGAACAGTAAGGATCCACCAGTAGTGGTCACACAACATGCTAAACCTGCAAGAAAATTTGTTATTCTAAGTGCACAGGTAAGAGAACTTATTACATGATGCTTTGCTGCGCGATAATTCCTGCTTATGTAAATCATTTTATTTTTTCATAGTTTTTATAAGTTCTACTTTTCGAAGAAAAAAGTTGAGCTATTGTCTTGACGGCATTGTGTGCGTCAGCGTGTGTGTGTGTCACTTGTAGGTGGTGCTCTAGTTCCACTTAAAGAGATGATATACATGTATATAGAATAGTATCAGATGAGGCAGATGAGGTATATAGTTGTGACATCATGTCAGAACATGATAATTATTATGTATTTTGTAGGCTTCTATATTTATTTTTTATATTTTAGGGGAGTCATATTATGAGTAAGCTACGCCCTGTAGACCAGCTACGTCAGTTATTGATAGATTGTCAGGGACCTGATGCTGATGAAGTTAAAGCCTTCTTCCGACTACACAAGGTAAACTTTCATTTGGTAGTAATCCGCCTTGATAGCTTAGTGATAGATAAACCTGTACCATTTGGTAGTTATCGACTTTGGTAGATTGACATTGAACCCAAATCGTTAAAAATGGTACTGGTATATGGACCCTGATTGACACTCGGCATATGATGGTAGTTTCAGGTAACTGCTTATTGGCCCTATGTTATGAATCTTAGGATATCGTGATGGTTAAATCTCCATATGACTGAAAAACTGTTGACCTTTGGGACTTCAAACAATATGTAAAGAAAGCGTGTAACAGAAGTAAAAAATATCTAATTGATAATTTGATTCTTCAACCATTTCTAAAATAGTATGAGTACTGGTATTTAACATTTATTGAACCAATGACATTACGCCAGAGCAGAGATCGCTCCGCCTGACTGTTTGTTGGAGGCTGCTTGGCGAAGGTTTTCGAGTTAATCCATTGGGCCATGCGATTATAATTTACAGTTAAAATTTATTTAAAGGTTATTGACAGCTGGCATCATTGTGTGCCATGATAGGGTAAAAACTATTGTTGTTCATGTATAATTATATTATGTATTATTATCCAGATTGAGCAAGCATGTGCGACATGTTTGATATTGGCTTGTACACGACTTGCTACGGACCAACAGGTTGCTGATTGGGCTAAGATGGCATTCTTCATGTACGGAGGCGAGGCCCAGTATGTATATGGTCAGAGTATGCCGACTGATCGACCCATGATACCTAGCAATATAGGACCATCAGGTACTTGTATGCTTCAATCATTATCAACTATTACACACAACTATTAATTCCATTCAGATAACAAGATAATAAGATTATAAGATATAAATTTTGTCTTTAACTTAATTTGGGCACAGGTGAAAGGGCCTTTACATACCAGTAATTTTAAATAGTTATCAACAGTTCTATCACAATTAAGCTTCCTGGGACCTAACTGAGACCCTCTTGTTTAATCAGACCGCTATTTATGTTCTTCTAACAGTGTTTATCCTATCATATATTTTTTATCACCACATATTGATATATTGTGTATATCCAGTGTGTATCAGACATGGGTTCGATTACTTTGAAAAGTAATCGATTATAAATCGATTATTTAGACATTTTTGGATAATCGATTATTAATCGATTACCAAGCAAATTACTGTTAATCGATTAAATTATTAATCATCAATTGAGGTAATCGATTGATTAATGATTACTTTTGAAAATTTGAACGGAATGAAATCATGTTAATTAAGTTAAAATCAAGTAACATTGATAAAGGAGGGGGGTAATCTTTATTTTAGTATGTTCATTAAACTAATAAAATGTAACTTTAAATACTATTAAAACAGGATTGATGAACCAAGTCTTAAAAGTCAAAGTAATATTTGAATGCTGCAGAATAAAACTTGCATAATTCAAAGCGTAATCTGGATTCCTGGAATTAATATTGAGTATTTGTATAAGTGATTTATAATAACTGAGGCCAGTGAAAGTCTTGAAGAACCCGTAGCTGTTTCCGTTACAAATTTTATACTTATTTACTATTATACTATTATATAGATAGTGTCTACCTCTGCAAAAAGTGCAATTTAATCAGAGAAACATTTTTTACTTCAAGGGTTCTAACTAGCTTCCAAACAACTTTTAAGTATAAGAAACTTACAGGCTAAAATACAAGTATGAAAGTTCTACTCAGTGTGCAAGTAATAACTTAAACTGGTACAAATATAATTTTGACAACAGATTTTTCAAGGGCAAAACAATACCCCAAATATGTATGCATCATTGAACAATAAGATTTCATCTTTCCCCATTGTGACTTTGCCCCAGGCAATGTACAGGACTGGTATATTGTAGCTCTGAGCATGACATTGGGTACTACTATATTAGGTGATAATTGTCACACCATATATGTAATGTTTGACACATTATAGACAAAGATCTACTAAAAAGGATTCAAGTGTAATTTTTGACATGTTAAAAACATTTATAGACAACAGTTATTGCTAGTATAGCCATATTATTTTACTTAAAATGCAGATTGGTGAAATTTTGTGATATTTGTTACTTCAACTTACTTGCGAATAACTTATATGTACATAAAATCAATTTAGTAAAAAACTTACTTAGTTTATTTATAATTGATAACTTTAAGTAGATGCACAAGTTTGATATATTACATTTAATTTGCATCCTGTTAATTTATTTCTGTTGGTCAGTCTCATATAATTTGATATTATATAAAGTTAAATAATACAAATATTAAACCTAAAGTAATCAAAAAGTAATCGTAAAATAATCATGATTACTGCCTTTTTTCTTCAATAATCGATTAAATTATTAATCATTAATCAGAAAAATCCATGATTACCGATTAATGATGGTTAATGCAAAAAAGTAATCGATTATTAATCATTATGATTACTTTAATCGATTAACCCATGTCTGGTGTGTATCCTGTGTTTGTTGTATTGTTTGCATATTTGACCTTTCATGTTGGTATCTCTCCCCTCTAGGTGGTGGATTCGGAATGAGTACATCTATGTATAGTCCAGGACCACAACAACAGCAGCAGCAACAACAGAATATGTCTGTATTTCCTACACCAATGCAAGGTATTACTGACCAACCCCATAGTCAGTCAGTAAGATTGACACTTACACACTTAACGTGGTGGACTCAATTGAACATATCAGTTTAAAATGCTTGCTCTCCTTTGTAGCCTGGCTACATGTTTTGTCATTACATTTTTTTCAACACAATTACTGGTATACTATTGTGGTATGTTTTACTTGCCTGTCTTATATGTGTAGAATGACTTGTATGATAAAGCTATTATTGTTGGGAGTCTCAATCATTACACAGTTATGGAGTTTTCAGTTTTCATCGTCAGTTATGCTTGGCTAATAAAAGATGGCCAACAATATTGATTTTTTATTCTTACCAAAGTTTTGAGTGGTATGAATAATACAATTGGCAACATCAAATTAAAAAAAATATACCATTAACAATTGATTGGCATTTTCTATCTTGGACTTCATACAATGGCTTACCTGTTATATTTGTAATGGTTTTAGGTATGCATCCTACACAAGCCTCAACACCTGTACAATTTGGACACCAGATGCAGTATCATCAGCAAGCTGTTCCCGGATTCGTCCAGGATATATCGTTCTCGGGCAAACACAACGGAATCTGTCTTTATCTGTCCAGAATTCTGAGGTAAGTTACGGGTATATTTGTCCTGAGCCAGACTTATTGGACCTCAGTTCTGTTGTTTGAGAAAGGGATAGAGTTATTTTTCATGAGATCAGGAATTCAAAATATATCCAGATTTTCAGCTTTAGAGACAATGGAATTTTCTTCTTGAACCAAGAGTTATTTAATAAAAAAATCACTGTACTGACCAATGTTAGGTAATTCGAAATTTTATGAGATGAATTTAACAATACTGTAAAATCATTTTATTTCGATGGGACAAAATTTGGGGGTTTTAATAAAAGAGACCATTTCGATGGGACTTAAATTCATGGATTTTGCATTTCAGGTAATAAAAAAGGGTCAACCTTTTTGTTTGATGAGATTGAATTTTGTGGTTGAGTTGAACAACATAATCCACGAAATTTAATCCCCCACGAGAATTAACGATTTTACAATACAACAATATTTTGATGTAGATATCAAGGCACCTGAAGGAGAGTTGCATCTTATTTTTGGGATTGGATGTGTTAAGTTGATATATTAGCCAGTTTATGTGATCTTTAAGTCTAAATGATTCATGTTTTATATTGTAGACCTATTTGGGAGCTAATGGTGACCAAGGAGTATGCATGTCAGACCCCTGAAGGAACTATAAACTACGTAAGTATTCTTTCAGTTTTTACTATCTCTTGAGTCTGCCTCAATTTCCATGTTTGAGAGTTGCCTCGAGTGCGAGAGGTCTTTGGTACAATTCCAGGTCACGACTGACAAAAGTCATCAAAAATGGTACTGGTAGTCTGACATATCTCCATGGCTTTGGTACTCAACACATAATAAGTTCCTGTTAGTGATTTGTTTGGCTTAAGTTTAACACAGTGCTGTTAGATAGTGGACTAATCAAATGTTTTTTCATTTTTCAGCTGACTTGTAATTTTGGCAGTGAAGATTTGGGATTTGTTTTAGATAATATCAGAGAACTGTCAGATTTTGTTGACTTCAATTCTAAATTTGATATGGGACCATCAGATAATGGGTAAGGAAATACTGGTTACTAAATCACAAACATAATTCTTACTTCTCTATATTTTATATTTGGGTTATCTTTGCTTTGCAAATTTCAGTAGCAGTCTTTTTTTAGGAATCGTTTAATGCTATGGAAGTATATTTATTTAGTTCAATGAATTGTTTTTATTAGCTCACCTGTCACAAAGTGACAAGGTGAGCTTTTGTGATCGCTCTTCGTCCGTCGTCCGTCGTCCGTCCGTCCGTCCGTCCGTCGTCCGTCGTCCGTCGTCCGTTCACAATTGCTTGTGAACACACTAGAGGTCACAAATTTAGCCTGATCATTATGAAACTTGATCACAATGATCATCTCCATAAAATCTAGGTCAAGTTCGATATTGGGTCATCTGGGGTCAAAAACTAGGTCACTAGGTCAAATCAAAGGAAAACCTTGTGAACACATTAGAGGTCACAATTTGAGCCTAATCTTTATGAAACTTGATCACAATGATCATCTCTGTAAAATCTAGGTCAAGTTCGATATTGGGTCATCTGGGGTCAAAAACTAGGTCACTAGGTCAAATCAAAGGAAAACCTTGTGAACACATTAGAGGTCACAATTTGAGCCTATTCTTTATGAAAATTGATCACAATGACCATCTCTATAAAATCTAGGTCAAGTTCGATATTGGGTCATCTAGGGTCAAAAACTAGGTCACTAGGCCAAATCAAAGGAAAACCTTGTGAACACACTAGAGGTCACAAATTTAGCCTGATCATTATGAAACTTGATCACAATGATCATCTCCATAAAAGCTAGGTCAAGTTCGATTTTGGGTCATCTGGGGTCAAAAACTAGGTCACTAGGTCAAATCAAAGGAAAACCTTGTGAACACACTAGAGGTCACAAATTTAGCCTGATCATTATGAAACTTGATCACAATGATCATCTCCATAAAATCTAGGTCAAGTTCGATTTTGGGTCATCTGGGGTCAAAAACTAGGTCACTAGGTCAAATCAAAGGAAAACCTTGTGAACACATTAGAGGTCACAATTTGAGCCTAATCTTTATGAAACTTGATCACAATGATCATCTCTGTAAAATCTAGGTGAAGTTCGATATTGGGTCATCTGGGGTCAAAAACTATGTCACGAGGCCAAATCATTGAAAAACCTTGTGAACACATTAGAGGTCACAATTTGTGACTAATCTTTATGAAAATTGATCACAATGATCATCTCTATAAAATCTAGGTCAAGTTCGATATTGGGTCATCTGGGGTCAAAAACTAGGTCACAAGCCTTTGAAGGCCAAATCATTGAAAAAGCTTGTGAACACACTAGAGGTCACAATTTGAGCCTAATCTTTATGAAACTTGATCACACTGATCATCACTATAAAATTTTGGTCAAGTTCGATATTGGGTCATCCTGAGTCAAAAACTAGGTCACGAGGCCAAATCATTGAAAAAGCTTGTGAACACACTAGAGGTCACAATTTTGATCTTATCTTTATGAAACTTGATCACAATGATCATCATTATAAAATTTAGGTCAAGTTCGATATTGGGTCATCTGGGGTCAAAAACTAGGTCACGAGGCCAAATCATTGAAAAATCTTGTGAACACACTAGAGGTCACAATTTTGACTCTATCTTTATGAAACTTGGTCACAATGTTTATCTCTATAAAATCTAGGTCAAGTTAGATACTGTGTCATTTGGGCCAAAATCTAGGTCACTAGGCCAAACAGGTGAGCGACCCAGGGCCCTTTGGACCCTCTTGTTAAAGAATAATGGCAAAATAAAGCAATGTCCTAGGATATTCAGACTTAATATGGAGGTTGGTCAGCAACGATAGATGACTCCTATGGATTTTGAGATCAGTAGGTCTAAAGTCAAGGTCACTGTGAACTTTCCCGTCTCTGTTCATTTGACTGCCATTGGGGCATACATATTTTACAAACATCTCCGGTTAAATCATACTGTTAATAAATTATTATTGGGCTTGTATATTTTTCATTGTAGGGGTATGACGGGAGTACCTTACACACCACATATAATGGGACACTTGGATGATCAAACACGCAGAAAAATGCAAGGTAAGAATTTTCTGTAACATTCTTGGTATTGAGTTGTTTCAAGTCATGTTTGAACTTTCACCTGGTTGGTTGAATTGAATTCCAACCACTGTGAGAGGATTCAAATACTCAATATAAAAATTTACTGGATAGCTAGTGGCAGGCATTCTGTGAGGCAAATAAGTAAGGTAGATAAATGAATTGTTACAGTCTTGATTAATTCTTAATGTTTTAACAACTAAAATTGTGTTAATAATGCAGTATTTTGATGGCAGCCAAGGTACTTGATGGAGACCATATTCTACAGTTTGTGATCTGAGCATATATTGTTGTATATTATAGCTGAAGCACAGAGAATAGAGAGGGTCTCATTACAACATTTACAGGACCTTATACACCGGGTAGAAGAGATACTTGGACTTCTCAAAGTATTAGTAGATCATCAGTTCCATACACTAGTGGCAGCTTTATCTACGGTAGGTATTCGAAACATTTTGTCAGCGGCCGTTTTCCTGTGGTTAGTCCGCTGGATTTTTTTGTGATCCTGGCGATCTGGGTTTAATTCCATGCCAAAACAAGTCATTTCCTTCCAATGAAATTTGACAACAATGTCAACGATTTTGACAACAATTTTCCTACACATGTGGAGAAATGGGGAGTTTCTTGTGGAAGGGTAAGTCAATACTGGTTTATAGAAAACAGTCCAGGAAAATTGGTTAGGCAAATCTGATGCCAAATATGGCTGAAAAATAATTGAGATTGACCACTACCACATGCAGTGTCATCACACATTTTACAGCTGCCAGTACTCCTTCAGATTCCTGGCTGGAGACTTGATGTCAAATTACAGGGCTAACTTCACCACTCCTTCTTCACTAGTTCTAAACTATTTACGAATTCCTATGTTGCATTTTGTATGCATTGGCATAATGTCAGCTTTCTCAATGATCCATGTTATTCCTGCCACTTTGGTCCCTGCCAATAGGACTTATCAATTACCATGTTATTATTACTTGGAAGAAGGCGAAAAGCCCATACGTAAGTATAACTTTAAATAGTATGTGTTCTTGTTGAGTTTATTGCATTCAGTTACCTTGAGAAAGGTGACATTATTTACTAAATGAGTTACATTTATGTCATGACTATGTTATGTTTACTGATTACCATACTATTTTTTACAGGATCAGCAGAATCAAATGAAACAACTTACATTTAAAGAATTTGTCATCACTGGTAAACATGTAAGTCATTATTATATGTTTCATTTCAAAATGAGTCCAAAAATGTTCAGTACCATTTCTCCATAGCTGATATTACGGTTAGCTAGAATCTGTTACCAACAACCTACATTTACAGAGAGGGTGTTGCTCTACAGAGATTGTACTGTATATTTAACAGGAGATATGCTTTACTTTTGAATATTGTTCAAATTTTCAAAATGGCAATGGTTTCTGGTCGGTAATATGGGACCAATAAGTCCTCAGGTGAGCCCTATAGGACATATGGACCTCTTCTTAGAATTCTCCTCTCATGTGCCTGGATTTAAATGGTAAAAGTAAATAATTGTCTAAACATATTATCTGTAGCAAAACTACTTAAATTAAGGTTACTTTTCATTGGTTTCTGCTATTGTTCAACCTTAATGTTAAGACCAGCTCAGTGAGACCACTTGTTAAAGGTTTGAAGGATGTTCATGTTAGTGAGGGTTTACTGTTCATTGAATACCAGTGTCTAATTCTACATGTATTTCTATTTCATATACAGTTATGTGCTACATTGATACAATGTTTGATCAATCGTTACCTTGACGACAATGCTACAACAGATGCTATCAGTAGTCGACTACGAGATATCTGTCCATCCTTGTATAGTACTGATGATGCTACATGCTCCAAGGTACGTCTTACTTTCATACATCTTACATTGGTCGACTGGGTAACACTGGATTATTGCCCTTTTTTATGATAGAAACATTTTTGTTTCAAAACCCTTTTAATATCTAAAAGAATTCTTCCATTCCAAAGCAATGTACCCCAACCAAATATTCTGTTTGGGACTTGTTCAAAATTTTGTTTCTTTTGAGTTTCCATGTTCTGTATAATAGTATACTGTTTAATCATTTGTGGGGCATTTAATTTCGTTGATAATTAACCTATAGTATGAGACTTAGTGGAAAATGTATCCTTAAAATTATGTCCCAAACAAATGGCCTTTTTCACATGAACCATGAAATTTTGTCCCATTGAAATTAAATACTTTTACCATATTGAGATTACAACAATGTTTGTTTATGTTACATATAGGCGAATGAGATGCTGCAGGCAGCAAAGATCAGCCAGAGTCCGTCTGAAAGGAGACATCATCTGATGGAAGCACTTAAGGTTTGTCGGTGATTCTTGCATTCTATACTGTTTACCCATAAAAGGTACTTAGTCTGATAGAAGGATTCATTTTCCCAATTTCAAAAGAAAACAATTGGGAGACAATACATTTCATGAGTAAATATTGCATTAGGCCACACAGTTCATGCTAAAAGCTTGAAGATTTTATATGAAGGAATGTGCAACATCAATGTTTTGAAGAGTGCCCTGTCAGATCCACTAGAATTAATTGCGATGTTTTGTATGTGCATTATCATAGTGATACTAATCTTCTTTTCTCATCATATTTAGTTGTACAAGACTGTTTCCCAGCCTCTACAGTTAGCTCAGGTGTGCAATCAGTTCTCGAGCGTACATTTCTATGAAGGGATAGTTGATCTATGTCTGACCATGGCTAACAAACGAGACCCACAGAAACTGGCTCTACATTTCTATAACAATGAGTTTATCATGTCTGATGATGAACAAGGCGAACAGGAACACATGCAAAGGTAGGATAATATGTTTGTATTGCTGTAAAATCATAAGAAAAATATTTAAATTTTACCAATATTTGAGAGCAGCAATTCACCTGTTCAGCCACCCTTTGACATTTAACTTCCACTGGTTAGTGTGAAGCCAATATTGAGATATGGCGTCAAGGAATATTGAACATGTTCAGACATTGCCCTCACAACCTTGGTTTGTGGAGTATTGTGCATTATCTTTGCTCAGTTCTAAGTCGAACAATGACACAGATGGGAATAGAACCTGGAAGCTTGATTCCAAAACATTTGCTCTTCCTCTAGGCAGCCCCTTCCCACTTTATATATAATTCTGCAAGGCAATAATTTTGTTAATTTATAGTTCTACTATTTCCACTGTGTTTGTGTATTAATAGTTACTGTATATTATGAATACTTGTCATGGTTTTTCAGGAAAGAATGTTATAAGTGTATCACAGAGACTCTTGGTTATTTAATGACTGCCAGTGTACCACAAGGGGCCAGTGTGATCCCTAAATCCCCTGGTCCACCACCAGTTATGGACAGTAGCAGAATGTCCATTGAAGATGCAGAACAATATGTAAGTTGAATCTCTGGAATATGGCATTATAATAATAATAATAATAATAACTTTATTTAACGATGAAACACCCATTAAGTCCAAGGCTTATCTCCCATGGGATCATCAAACAAAACACCAATTAAAAGCATGAAATGCAGTTTTATAGTCACTTTATATACAACGGTCCTGGGGTCCTCCCAAAAATGAGTATTCATCAGGTCAAAATGTGGGATTTTTTAATCCAAATATTTCATGTAATTTATTTTTGCTTGTTGTTTATTTGGTATATTGTATTTTATATTTTAGAAAGCTGAAGTATTCCGTCTTGCTTTGAAGTCGGATGATGAACTATTTCATTCCTCCTTGTATGACTGGCTGTTTAGTATGAATATGACAGATAAATTATTAGAGGTAAAAATCAAATAATAATACTTCACTTTATAAACCATTTGAGGTATGTGGCTATTTTGGAGTCAGGCTTTTTAACAGTCCATTTGTAGACTTAAGTTTGTCTCTGCTATTTCTTCAAAACTTAACAAGCCTCAAAACAATGAGCTTAGTTGTGCTTATTGGCATAACAAGCCTCAGAACAATGAGCTTAGTTGTGCTTATTGGCATAACAAGCCTCAGAATAATGAACTTAGTTGTGCTTATTGGCATAACAAGCCTCAGAACAATGAGCTTAGTTGTGCTTATTGGCATAACAAGCCTCAGAACAATGAGCTTAGTTGTGCTTATTGGCATAACAAGCCTCAGAACAATGAGCTTAGTTGTGCTTATTGGCATCACAAGCCTCAGAACAATGAGCTTAGTTGTGCTTATTGGCATAACAAGCCTCAGAACAATGAGCTTAGTTGTGCTTATTGGCATAACAAGCCTCAGAACAATGAGCTTAGTTGTGCTTATTGGCATAACAAGCCTCAGAACAATGAGCTTAGTTGTGCTTATTGGCATAACAAGCCTCAGAACAATGAGCTTAGTTGTGCTTATTGGCATAACAAGCCTCAGAACAATGAGCTTAGTTGTGCTTATTGGCATAACAAGCCTCAAAACAATGAGCTTAGTTGTGCTTATTGGCAACACAATGTGCTCAAATCATTTGCAATTGCTGTGTTTTGACATACAACTCTGATGGGATTTCAATAAAATTTCCCTAGTATACTTGGTAGCCTAGTCGTGTGTTCTGTCAGTATTTGGTTCGGATGATGTTTGCCAAAGTTCTGACCGTTTGTCTGAGACATATAATAACCATGATTAACAACTTTATTTATTACCTATTTGACCGTCCTATCAATTTTCAACATAATCAACTGGACGTTCACAGACTTTGTTTTTGTGTCAAAAACGCTTTAATTACGTTTATACTTATCAATTTTTTTCCCCTTGTTAGATTCAATCTCCGTTCTTGGAGCCGTACTTAAAGAGGCGAGCAAGTTATCATAATGTGGACACGGGTGCTCTAGATTTATTGTGGAAATATTATGAGAAGATAGAGAATTATCCAGCTGCAGCGAGAATATTGTCACGATTAGCACAAAGACACGGGTAAGTACAGATTGTTTGTAGTAGTCCTTAACTCCATAAAATCTTCTTTCGATGCGTCTAACTTATTTCCATGTATAGATGCATTTAACTGCAGTTACAAGTTTTCACAGTAGTGGAAATCGTCAGTCGTTTATCATCTGCATGAGTATAAGGTTACGATGACTGTACTCATTATTGTCATGTCTACTCTATATTTACTAGTAAACAATCACCACATCTTGTTGTTGGGTGACCATAATCTGTGTTATGATCTATATTTTCAGTAATGATTTAGATCTACAGAAGCGTATAGTATTGCTATCTAGAGCTATAATGTGTGCTAAAAGTTCCACATCTAGATCAAGCTCGGCTGTTGAAGGAGAGTTCCTGCATGAACTAGAGGAGAAAATGGAGGTAAAGATTTCTATTTGTTGTCATCTCTGTTTTGAATACGGGGTCTTACAAGTCAAGAATTCTGTAAACCAAGAAATTATTTTGCGGGATTTAATTTCGCGGAGTTAGCGAATGGTAGAAATTCATGAAATTAAGTAGCCCCGAAAGTGTTAAAATAGTAATATGGAGATTGCGGGAGACGTTACAACGAAAGTTTGTAGTCGTGAAAACGTAGAAGATTGGCAAAACGTGAAAGTTGGTATTCGCGAAAGTAAATTGGTTTACAGTAATCAAGAATTATGGATTTGCTGCACAAGAAAAATTACAACTATTGTCCAAGTAATCGTCAAACACTCTAAAGATCCCATTGGTGCTTGAGTCTAGTCGGCCGGTATTTGGCCATAATTTCTTTTTTAACTTGACCATTTCATCCACTGCCCATGATTAATTAGCTTCCCAAGTACAGTGCTTACTGTTCTTAGAATAGTAATCCATGTATTTACGATCCCACGAAAATGTTTTTTTTTAAATTCACAATTTATAACATCCAAAAAATTTTGTAATTTTACAGTATTTGTTTTATGTTTATCTACAGGTTGCTAGGTTACAGATGAGTGTTCTACGTGCACTCAGTCAGGAAGTCGGGTTACAACAAGATGTACAGGAAGCTATGGCGAGATTAGACTCTGATCTGTTGGATATCACAATGGTAATAACTTGGATCATTGAATCATTTTATAACCCCTGTCTTTGAACTTAATATTCATGATAAATGATAAATAATGGAATGCACTTTACCACTAAGGCATTTTGAGTATAAATTTATACTAAGCTTATCATGCACTTTATAGCAGTTCCGCAAACGGTCATATATATGTATATATATGCTTGGAATGCTGGGAAATATTTTCTTAGGTGTGATGGTATCTTTTTCATCCGAAAGATTGACAAGAATGAAGGGACGATATACATCTTGATCATTCCGCTTGATACATCTAAGGGAGCTTCCAGATATATAAATGAAAGACCTATGTCATTACAATTGCCTATTCTTTAGTAAGAGTTATGACCCTTCACAAAGTCAACTCAAATTGTCACATCAGCTTTCCGTAACTGTTTGATTTATACTTACAGTTGTACGAAGATTTTGCGGACAGATTTGATCTCTCCGAATGCAAGTTGGCCATTGTACATTGTGCAGGACTTTATGATAATGCCCTTGTGGAAAACCTATGGCAGAACATTATAGATAAAGGTAACACTTTGTTCTTTTAGTCTTTTGTGATATTAGCACTTGTGATCTATATTTATTGATATATCTGCCCTTGTTATTATCAAAAACAAGAATGCCACACGTCCAGCACTCGTAGGCGGTGCTCTCGTTTAACTTTTGTTTTTAATTTATTTATTTTTTGCCCGTGTAGTTCACAAACATCAATATTTGTGTTCTTATTTATAAAATTCAAGAAGAGGTAAAATTAATCTCTTGTGATAATTTCTTTTTTTACAATTTTGAGTTCTAGGTCTAGTTTTTAGTACATGTAGCGCAAGTCAAGACTCAAGTTAAAATTCCTTTTTTTCAGAATTTGAAAACACAAAAGCCAGTGCTGCTGCAGTGCGTACAAAAAATATTGGTAACAAGCTTTGTGTGATAGGGAAAACCTACATCAAGGCAGAGAGATATTTCCCCTATCGTAAGTACTGTTTGAAACTTTGTATTTAACACCATTTCTGAACTATTTTTCATCTGTATCCAGCGACTAATTCACCTTACTGGTTTTTCCTACACTGTATCCTCACTAGTATTATCTGACCCTTCCACCAGTTACCATCAACTTAAAATCAAACATTTTTGTCAAATTTATATGGAAGGGTATGCTGGGGAGACATATGAATTTTGTGCTGTATATTTGGATTGATTTAAGTTTTTCTGCTGTAGGTCTCCTTAACCCCTTGTCTGATTTCAATGAAACTTTACATGTATACTTGGTACCAAGCCTTGTTGTGCATATTGTCAGAAAAATTTGGTCAGATGACTTTTTTGCCAGACTTATGCCCCTTTGTGGGAGTACATACTTGTGTCGAAACCCTTCGAGTTAAATTGTTATTACCAAGTTTAGGTAGAGTTATGAGACATTCTTTAAAAATCTTTTATCAATGACTTTCCATGTTATTTGTTACAGTATTTATTTATCTTATGATTACCTTATGTTTTATCATACATTTTCAGCATTTATTGTGAAGTATTTGGAACAGAGAAGTTGTGAATATCAGTTTGAATATGGTTGGGTATACCAGGTGATGCTTGATATAGGTGTACCTGCCTTACGTCTACTTGAACTCAATGATAGAATGTTTAAATCAAGGGTAGGTGAACTTTTCATGAGATTTGTGTAAACAAATTTAATTAAAAAAAATGTTTAAATAAGTTTCTACTGTTAAAAGCATACATTTTCTTGAGCTTAAATGTTTGTGTGTTATCAATTGCTAATTTCAGTAGTTTAGTCACTATTCTTTTAAAATTTAGGTATGTCTGAAATCTGCCGACTAATTGGATTTAAAACAATATTTGAACAAATTTGAACCTTTTAAAGGACATTTTTTGACTTTGGAACATATTTAATAATTAAGTAGGGGTCATGAACAGGTTATACATTTAAAAACTCTTGTTTATATTTTTTGACAGGATCCTTTCTGGTCATCAATCAACAGACCGCTACACTTGTTGAATGTTATACTCAGTTTCCTCAACAAATTAGTGGATAATACAAGTGTTATACCAGCATATGAAAGGTAAGATATATCTTTATCACATAAACCACGGCTCAGGAGTTTAATAAAGTCATTTAATAAAAACAAGATTACACTACTCAGTTATGTAATAACTATGCAAATGAGGCGGCTGATCACTTTATTTATGTATTCATATGGGCTGTCAAAATATAAATAAAAGGCGAATCTGAACGAGATTTGCAAAGGCACTTTAATTCAATTATAATCAATAAACACAAACCTGCAATTTAAGATAGCATACACTTCCTGTTAATGCTAAAACTAGTAATGGGACTTGACTAGGCCACCGATAAGATATTATTTGTTTCCCAATCCCTACCTTCCGGAGCAAAAAGCACTGCCAAAAATATTTTTTGACATATATTAAAGCACCAGTTCTTTTGCCCCATCAATATATTCATATTGTTGTTGTTTATTTTCAGACGTCAATTCAACACAATGGGACTGGATTTCATAGCTTGTTATCTGGTAGAACTACAATCTATAAGTAACGTGGATGTTAATGTACGAACATTAGTAAACAGCTTCAAAGCATTACAGTCAAAGTTAGAAAGATTGTGATAGAATAGTGCAACTTCTTGGGACAGAAAATGTGATTGTATAGTGTGGGAACAAATTAACTTGGTCCTTGAATCTTCCATTAGCATAATGTAACAGTTAATTTCTTGTTTAATGGAAGCCTACTGTACATAGACATGGAAGTGACTGATCACCTCTGCTTACCCCATCATCATTAGTATTTCGAGTTTAGAAGCAAACTCCAGGTCCTGATGGATGATGGATTTGGTTGATGATGTCTCAGTGCTCGGCAGATTATTCTGTGTTGAAGTTACATTTAATTTTTGCCATTGTTTTCATAAATGAAGAGTACAGCCTATTACAAATTTATTAGAGGTATACTATAAACACTTTTCTAAACTGGTCAAATTGGACCAACTTTCTTGTGGATATATATTCAATTCATGCAAAAAGCTTGTACTTGTATTATTTTCCAGCGTAAAGGTTGAGGATCAGATTAATTTGTTCACACAACGTGTTGTGTTCAGACTTGTGTGACAATGGCTTGCGAATCAAATACAAATATCAAGTCTTTATTTGTACATAGCAATAACAGACAAAAATATCCTGTGTTGTTGTAGGAACTGTGTTGTGGTTGGTAAGGGGATGTATAACTCATGTTATATAGTTTGGCAAATTTGACGCGAACCTGACCTTTACGCATGAATATATTATAAGGTTCGTACTTTGAATGTATCAATTTCTGCAAGCAAATCCGTTTTTAATCGGTATTTCACATTTGTGTTTGTATTACATCTCGAGGTTATAAGATATCGACTGGCAAATTATGCTAATGAAAAGGTCAGGTGCGTGTCAAATTTGCCAAGCTATACTTGTTTCAGTGTATTGGTATTGTGGTTCGTTCTTGTGATAATGTCAAAGCATGTCAGAAATTCTTATTGATACTGCAGTGAGAATCCTGATAGGAAACATCATTCAAACAAACATGAGTAAAATTAAAATTTTGAGGGACCTATTTAATTGAATGCACTATATTCTTGTAGGACTCAATTTATGAGTCATCAATGAGAACTCGGACTCTTCGAAAATGTTCTCCTTTTGTTTGTTTGTTTGTTTATGAACATTAAATTCGAACATCAGGATAAAATACACAGTATACTGTATGTACATTCATCATGTATTATATTTTATTACTCCAATGTTCATAATAAATGTCAAAACTGAAAACTTGCTATATTTACTTATTATACCCTCTACACAACAGAAGTCATCAGGAGGGTATACTCTTTATTGCTTTAATTGCTTGTCTGTCTGTAGACTCATTCTTTGAAATGCAACTCAGCAGTTCCTGCAGGATTTTCTTCATACATGAACAACCTTAACATGCAGATGTGCATGAAGGCTGGAATTTGGGCTCAAGGTATTTTTGCAAGAATTATGGCCCTTCATAGACAGGGTTTTTTTAGTCTGTGGAATGATGACAGCTGTGGTTGCTGTGGTACCTGCTGCATACACATGGTTCGCACAGACCTTGAAAAGTCCTTAGATTTGATGCCTAGTCCTTGAAAGTTCTGGAATTTCTCACTGACAAAAAGTCCTGGAATTTTGATAAAAACAAATGAATTCTTATAAATAGTCTGTGAGTTCATGTCCTTTGAGAAGAAAATATCCTAGAAAATATGATAAAAATCGCCAAAGAAATCATCGCCCAAGCTTAATGACGAGTACAAGCGTCCCGAGATGCAGTACTGGTTACTTAGAGACGGAAAACATTGGGTAAAAAATAAACTAATTCATGATTATCATGATACTGTGGTCAATGTCTTGGGGATAAATTGGCAATTTTTACGGTGTTTCAGCGCTGTTTGAAATCACAATTTGAATACTAAGTGCTTGAAATGAGGAAAAAGTCCTAGAAAAGTCCTTGAATTTTGTTTTGAAAGATCTGTACGAACCATGATACAGAACAAGCCGTGGTTATGTACTAAATAGTGCACGAAACCCATCTTTGAATTTTTTTAAAAAATCGCAAGTTTGTTCCATATGTTGCTGGTCACATATGGAAGGGCCTGTTAGTATTGGTTAGAATATTTATTCAAGAGAACTGGCATGGTAATGTGGTTGCGGTATGTATTCGTAAAATTGTTCAAAACATCAAATCTGCCACCTGATCAAGATGGCTATAGATACATACAGCTCACACAAGTTACACAAACATCAACAAGAGATGAATTTTTAACCTAAATACTGCCTTGGTGGAATTATGGTAGCTTCAAGAGCACATTAATAGATCAACACATTAGTACATCTGTAAAGATTGATCTAAGATGCCTGGTATTTTCGGCTTGTGTCTGATTTCAGGTTTTTTAATCCTAAAATTTCCCCCTTTGTCTATATTGAAAAGTGGAATTTCAGGCTTTGAAACCAAGATTTTCAGGCTTGAATTGAGAACAAAGGCTAATAACCAGGCCTGTATTTATTAGGAGTGTGGTGAAGTTCATTTGAAATACAACCAATGATAAAGAAAAAATAGTGCAGACAGAAAACTAAGGGATTTTGCAAATACACAGATTGGATAAGGTTTCAATGCCATGGAATTCATGAACCATTTACAAAATGACCGGCATTGCATGCATATTAAAAATTTACAAATAAATGATACATAACTTGTATAATTTGTAAAAGTAAAAGCGCTTACATTATGTACAAGAAATGACAATAAACAGTTTTCCATATTTATTACATAATACTGCAAATTAAATAAAGCAGCATGCAAATAAACAGTTATTTCACATGATTAACTCCCAATAAATACACATGAAACATTGATTTACATTACTAGTATCCTATTTAGTAATACAAACTAAATGTCCTCATTGCAAAGAATCTCCATCCCAAGTTAGCACACTTCAGTTTGTGATAGAACAGTGTCATCATTATACATACATTTATTATCAACATACCCTCAATTTGTAAATACTGGTACAGTTTGACCAACAAACTGTAAACATGTTTATATTTACTAAAGGCTATCGCAAGTAAAAGCTCCCTTGACATATTAATGCCTCCATCCATACCTCAATCACACTCGCATCCCTCATTCTAATGTCACCACATTACAATGTTTGATTATTTACAAATGAATGGTATAATCAGCTGTTTTATGTATTGCGCAATAACAGAATACACAAATACTAAGAAGACTGTCAGTTTGAAATTGTTTGTGAAGATCTCAATACACCCGCCAGACCCTGTCAGTGACCAAAAAACCTGAAACAGAAAATAATAATCAATTAGATATCTAGTACACACTTTAACATGTAAACAACTACATAAAATTCAATGCTAAATTATTCAGCCATTTGCAGTGATTGCACAATTTTAATTTATTATTTTTACGTTTGCATTTCACAGTGTGATGAACAGTTGGTCACCGTATTGACTTGCATATTTGTAGTGTTCCACTTAAAAAATGTTGAAATTTGCATCATAATCAAAACTAACACCAACTTGTAACAAATGATCTAAGATTAAGAAAATGAACCTCCATCATACAATGAATTATGATTCCATTTTGTAACATAGAAAATGCTCCAGTATGGAGTAGGGGGTATGAGTATGGAGTATGTTCTCCAATGTTTATACAGGGCCAGAAATACATAATACGAGGGGTGATCAATATATTCGAGGACTTTTCATCTAGCAATTTCATACTGGCAGTTAGGCTCAAAGCCATTTAACATCATTCGGAGTAAGATGTCTCCGACCGAATGCACTAATAAAATTATTTTATTCATACAAGGGACGCGTTACGTTGGACGTCACGCGACGTCATTCGAAGCGTCACCGTCGGAGCAGCATATGGCTCCTTTCTGGACTGATACCCAGTCCCATGTATGAGACAGGTTTTCTTTTACTACTGAAATAAGTAGTTAATAGCCACTTCTCGAATGTGTGTTGGAATAAACAGAGTATCGATGCTTTATTGGAAATAAAACTCGGAAATGGATTGTTGTCTTTACAAAATTAGATTATTCCAATTAAGACTGAAACACGACCTTTCCTGTTTAGGACGCAATATCGAAATAACCGTTTGGATTTGGAGTCAACGATTTAAAGTTTTATAAACCTATACTTGTCTTCATTTTCGCCAGTTACATTTGATTGAGATCTATGAGTCTTATTCTGCAGAATTAAACGGAAAGTATTCCTAATGCGGTGTTATTTTTGCTGTTTATCCTTATTTTATTGACTTAACCGTTCGACAGAAACCCTACAATCACATAAACAACGGAATCATATGAAAATGGCTAATTGGGAGCGCACAGAATCCATGCACAATTTAGTCCAGTCATTTTGGAAATATCGCGAGGATTTTATAAGTTTCGCGTTAATTATCATAGAGTGTCGTTTCTCAGAAATAATCAGGGTTCTCTGTAGGATTTTAAAGTTGGAGTCCCAGGACTCCTTTTTGCAAAAAAGTAGGAGTCCTGAGGACTCCATCCGAGTCGCGTAGCGTCGAGTGGGGGAGGGTGAGGGAGGGGGTGACCCCCTCCCGCAAGGGGGGTTTTGGGGATCTCCCCCAAGAAAATTTTGATTTCTAAAGCCTTTAATCCTGCATTCTGGTGAATTATGGAGCTATTTTTCCAGTTGTTTGTTACCAATAAATATTTATTTTTTATATCAATATGTGACTTTTTTAAGCAGCTTAATTATTTTGTGGTTGACCCTTAACCTATTACTGAATGGTAGAATCAGCATTCATACCCAGAAAAGGAGCTTAATTACAATTTACATACTTAACATTCTTGCTACGTATTAATAACTGATAAAAGATCGATCGAAAATTGAAAGGACAAAAAAAATCGATCTCATCCGAAAATATGTACTCGTCCGAAATTTTTAACTTGCATGTCGTACTATTCACGGTCAATTGCAGCCAAAAGCTCGTAAAATGATTGATTATGTTTGAATATAATAAATTGTGTTAAAACTCGAATCATACCAGCATCTTTCAATGCTGTAAACATCTCGTCAATTGACATGAGTTGAATCATGAATGTTCACGAGTGAACTAAATCAGCAAAGTTGGTAAATCCAGAAAAAATAAGCTGCATCAGTCATATTTTCAAATTTATAAAAAGAACGCACGTATATCTAATACAATTTACGGCATTAAGTTCACATGTCGCACGATCAAAGTTCACCGAATCGCTAGACCGCTCCTTTGAAGATACCCGCGTCGGTTCCATCAAACGACCTTGATGTAGAAATTGTCGCCGCACGTGCTTTTGATAATTGTTACCGACGACCTTTACTGAGTACAGATGAAACATTCGTCTTCCGTAATTAGGTCAAAATGACCTCGGGTCGGAAATATTGCTTGTGTTGGGATTGTGATATTTTTATCAAGGAATTATCAGCGCGGAATATGAATTTAATAGGTATTTTCTTTAAAACTCGGCATTTGTAGAATTCGAAATTATTGTTTGGATTTAATGAATAACACACGCCAAAGACCTAAATTACTGTAATTTAAGTCTTTGCACACGCGTTAATCGTAAATAATAAGTTTGGATTAACGAATCGCTTTTCCGATGTAACGTTACGACAAAAATTAAAATCGTCATATAAATCTGTCTGCAATCAAATAAACGACACGGTCAGTGGAGATATCAATTATCACCAATCAATTAAAGCGTACGTGTTTTCGTAACAGTTTGTGATTTACACATATGCATCGATCTGATGAAGTTTATTTTTCGCGGGACGCGTCAATGATTATCTAAGGACTCGCGAACGCTGATTGGTTCACGATGCATATCTTGGGTATTTAACCCCGCCTCTCGCCTGTCAATTACTCGATACAAGGGACGCTGCAATTGTTTATTGTATAATCGTGTGTTTGCGACGAATTTATGACCCAAGGTCAAACGCGTGCGTCGGAAATAGCTTGCGTCCCGAAAACGCGTTGATCGCCGATTTTATGCGTCTGATTTCAAAAGTATGCGTCCAAATACGCGTAATTACGCGTTGCCGAGAACCCTGATAATGTTACGCCCGAGATGCTCGACGGTGCGTGCTTCACCACGGTTACTAAAAGTGACGTCATCAAGTAAATAGTGACGTAATCATAAAGAAAATTAGACAAATCGCGAGATAATTGATTGATCTACATTAGCCTGTAATTTCATTACTCTAGTTCCAACATTCCAAAATTAAGAAGGAAAGTCCTCGAATATATTGATCACCCCTCGTACTTACACTAGCATACAAAACATGATGAAAATATTCCACAAAGCAATGAAGATTCGGAAGTATCTCAGACTGAGCAAAAACTCTCGCACTTTGTCACCTGAAATAAAATAACACAGTCATGGGATTGGGTAAAAGTTTGAAAATTTAAAAATCCTGAAAAATTGTCAATTTACATAGGATCAAGACTTATGCCCCAGTCATAGCTTTATCCATAATAACTAGCTCAGTCAATCGATTTGAAAGTTTTGTAACGAACGGTCGAATGAATGGACTGACAGGGGCATCACTACATATGCCTCTCCATCAGTAAAAAAAAAGTTAAGTTACCAATTTTCTAGGGCTCTTTTCAGCTGTTAGGCTGCTCAAGCACCTTTGACATTTCAACTTTCACTGGTCATTGGGCTACATATGGAAACCTAAACTCGTGTCTCCCTGGGTTGACTATTTCTCTCCTGTGGTGTGGCAGCCAACATCGATCTGCGGCACCCAGGAATAGACACTGCCCTCACAGGTACCATTTTACACCATGGTGGAGTGGAGCTGTGGGTCTTGCTCAGAGAAATTAACCAGTTGTCCAGTGGGGGATCAACCCGGGACCTCTCGATCCCGAAGTGCGCGCCCTACCTCTAGGCCACCTCTCCCCAGGTGATGCCAGGGCATAATTAAACACTATAACTTTTGATAGCCTTGATGTAAAATGCTCTAATAATTGTGAAACAGAACAAACAGAAGCTACAATGTAGCTCCATACATACCAACACTTGGCTCTACAGCTGCATCGAAACTTTCTTCTTTGCCACGTTTTCTGAAACAAAATAATTAAATTATGTCACAATATCACATAATAATTCTCTAATGGTTCATAGATAATCAGTTGGACTATGGAAGAAGTTGCAGCACCTAGACTAATAGAACACCACAGATATCAAACATAGTTTTTTTCTTCGAAAAGTCAAGCTAAAAATGTCTACGTCCCTGCAAAGGGGATGGCATTACTGGCAGAAAGATAAAAGAACAATCAAACAGTTTTATTATAGTATAAATATTAATACAAAGATCAAGCTCTTCAACTCCAATGTTAAGTCCATCCTACTACGGGTCTGAGACATAGAAGCATTCCAAGAAAATTGAACAAAAGCTCCAAGTCTTCATAAACAATTGCCTTCGTCGTATCTTGAAGATTAAATGGCCAGAAAGAATTTCAAATGTAGAGCTCTTGAGGAAGAGAAATCAGAAGCCAGTCATGGTAGCCATCAAAGAGAGGAAGTGGTGATGGATTGGCCACATTCTTCGAAGAGAAGATTCGAACACTACCCGCCAAGCTTTCGACTGGAATCCTCAAGGCAAACGAAGACGAGGTCGACCTTTTCTGACCTGGAGAAGAACTCTGGATGCTGAGCTGCGATCTGTCAGGCGATCGTGGGGCGAGGCAAAAAGACGAGCACAAAACAGAGACGACTGGAGGACAGTGGTGACGGCCCTATGCCCACCCATGGGCGAAGAGGACTAAGTAAGTAAGTAAGTACCAAATTCCCCCGACTTTGACACTAGGCATATGATTTCAGTTTTCACAAAAAATTGAAAACTCCACATGCGACCTATGAAAGGGTTTAGACAAAAACCTTGATTTTTTATTCCAAAGTCCCCCTGCGACTTATGGCTGCATGCGACTTATGGCTGAGCATTTACTGTAAGTAAGTATGAATATTAATATGCTTAAATAATAATACAATGTGAAAATACAACTTACAATTTGAAATTGAGAACAGCTCCAGCATTCACAAGCAGCGTTCTGAAAAACAGTATTTAATATTGTATACATATTTCCACATTGCGCCATTTTCAAACCCAAGATTTAGCATAGATCACTAGCTTAAGTGTCACTTGTGCAATGTAATCGAAACTCAATAGAAGGGAGTTGTCGGGATAAGGGAATTAGACAAAATCTTTTTGGCAGATGGGAATTCGACAACCTTATCGACTCCAAGTCTCGGGAAATAGACTTTGGTCCGGTTCCAAGACCCGGGAATTACTAGCAGTACTACATGGTTATGTGTCCCAACCCCATGGATAAGACGGTAACTTGAGTAAGCTGAAGCATAGTTCTAGATGGCTGATGCCATAACTAAATGATCTTTTGTTAACACTGATGTCGACCTTTTTGAAACTGAATGATTATCGTCAAAGAGCTTGGACTAGCTGAAGCGTTGTCTCCAGGGTGGGGATTGAGACGTAAAAGTCTAATTCCCCATGCGTCTTCTGTAGGCCTACATATTTGATTAATTAAATTATGGAATAGATGCATCACAACTTAATCTAATGAAAATATTCATTCATTACCACTAAATGAAAAATATGTAAGGAATTAGCTACAGGAATGTTTACATCGCGAAATCATATGATATTTCAATAATCAACAAATAGAATCAATATTAACGATATGCTTACCCGAACAATATGAGATCTGAGAACATTGTGACAGAATTAAGTTACAAATATATCACTAAAATGTCAAGAAATGTTATAAATTGTCCATAAATATTGAGAATAAACTATACTGAGCCGCCAGTAAGGATATCACAACAGTGAACGGAAAAGAAAAGAAATATGCGGGGCAGGGGGTGTAGGGTAATGGCCATGAACATGTATAAAGACGTTACCGCAACTGAAATCATTGCAAATGTTTATATATCATTTAATTACGCTATGAATGAGTAAATTATTAAAATTTAATAATGAAAACATCCATATGAATGTTTTGTTTAAGAATAATCCAAAGATATATAGTCGGTTAATTGAGTAAAAACCATAGTTCATCTAGTTCAACCAAGATCAATGGCCCAGACACTAAAATAGGGAATGTGACGAAACAAGTTAGGTACAATATTAAAGCTACCATATATACCTACAAAATAATGTATGTGGTATATTTGTAGCTTGACCCTGGATGTACGATAAAAGCCCAAAATGGCTCATCAGTAACGGAAATTAGTAAAACACATAGTTCAACCCCAGATCAATGGCCCCTAGACCCTATAATAGGGAATGTGACGCAAAAAGTCAGGTTCCATATTTAAGCTATTATATATAGCTACAAACTTATGTATCTGCTTTATTTGTAGCTTGGTCATGGATGTTCGATAAAAGCCTAAAATGGTTCATAAGTCGCAAAATTTGGTAAAAAACCATAGTCCAGCCCCAGATCGATGACCCCCTAGACCCTATAATAGGGAATGTGACGCAACTAGTCAGGTACCATATTGAAGCTATCATATGTAGCTACAAACTTAGGACACCGATTTATTTCTAGCTTGGCCATGGATGTTCGATAACAGCCTTAAATGGTTCATAAGTCGCGAAATTTGGTAAAAAACCCATAGTCCAACCACAGATCCATGACCCTTAGACCCTATAATAGGGAATGTGACGCAAAAAGTCGGGTACCATATTAAAGCTATCACATATACCTACAAACTTATGTATCCAATTTATTTCTAGCTTGGCCATGCATATTCGATAAAAGCCCTAAATGGTTCATCAGTTGCTAAACATAGTGAAAAAACATAGTGGAACGTAGTTCAACCCCTGATCAATGGCCACTAGACCCTATAATAGGGAATGTGACGCAAAAAGTCGGATGCCATATTAAAGCTATCATATATACCTACAAACTTATGTATCCAATTTATTTCTAGCTTGGCCATGGATGTGCAATAAAAGCCCAAAATGGTTCATCAGTCGCGAAAGTTAGTAAAAAAACACAGTTCAACCCCTGATCAATGGCCCCTAGACCCTATAATAGGGAATGTGACGCAAAAAGTCGGGTACCATATTAAAGCTATCATATATACCTACACACTTATGTATCCAATTTATTACAAGCTTGGCCATGGGTGTTCGATAAAAGCCTAAAATGGTTCATCAGTTGCTAAACATAGTGAAAAAACATAGTGAAACGTAGTTCAACCCCTGATCAATGGCCCCTAGACCCTATAATAGGGAATGTGACGCAAAAAGTCGGGTACCATATTAAAGCTATCATATATACCTACAAACTTATGTATCCAATTTATTTCTAGCTTGGCCATGGATGTTCGATAAAAGCCTAAGATGGTTCATCGGTTGCTAAACATAGTGAAAAAACATAGTGAAACGTAGCTCAACCCCTGATCAATGGCCCCTAGACCCTGTAATAGGGAATGTGACGCAACAAGTCGGGTACCATATTGAAGCTATCATATATACCTACAAACTTATGTATTCAATTTATTTCTAGCTTGGCCATGGATGGTCGATAAAAGCCTAAAATGGTTCATCAGTCGCGAAAGTTAGTAAAAAAACACAGTTTAACCCCTGATCAATGGCCCCTAGACCCTATAATAGGGAATGTGACGCAAAAAGTCAGGTACCATATTAAAGCTATCATATATACCTACAAACTTATGTATCCAATTTATTTCTAGCTTGGCCATGCATGTTCGATAAAAGCCCTAAATGGTTCATCAGTTGCTAAACATAGTGAAAAAACATAGTGAAACGCAGTTCAACCCCTGATCAATGGCCCCTAGACCCTATAATAGGGAATGTGACGCAAAAAGTCAGGTACCATATTAAAGCTATCATATATACCTACAAACTTATGTATCCAATTTATTTCTAGCTTGGCCATGGATGTTCGATAAAAGCCTAAAATGGTTCATCAGTTGCTAAACATAGTGAAAAAAACATAGTGAAACGTAGCTCAACCCCTGATCAATGGCCCCTAGACCCTGTAATATGGAATGTGACGCAACAAGTCGGGTACCAAATTGAAGCTATCATATATACCTACAAACTTATGTACATGTATTCAATTTATTTCTAGCTTCGCCATGGATGGTCGATAAAAGCCTAAAATGGTTCATCAGTCGCGAAAGTTAGTAAAAAAACACAGTTCAACCCCTGATCAATGGCCCCTAGGCCCTATAATAGGGAATGTGACGCATAAAGTCGGGTACCATATTAAAGCAATCATATATACCTACAAACTTATGTATCCAATTTATTTCTAGCTTGGCCATGGATGGTCGATAAAAGCCTAAAATGGTTCATCAGTTGCTAAACATAGTGAAAAAGCATAGTGAAACGTAGCTCAACCCCTGATCAATGGCCCCTAGACCCTGTAATAGGGAATGTGACGCAACAAGTCGGGTACCATATTGAAGCTATTATATGTACCTACAAACTTATGTATCTAATTTATTTCTAGCTTGGCCATGGATTGTCGATAAAAGCCTAAAATGGTTCATCAGTCGCGAAAGTTAGTAGAAAAACACAGTTCAACCCCTGATCAATGGCCCCTAGACCCTATAATAGGGAATGTGACGCAAAAAGTCGGGTACCATATTAAAGCTATCATATATACCTACAAACTTATGTATCCAATTTATTTCTAGCTTGGCCATGGATGTTCGATAAAAGCCTAAAATGGTTCATCGGTTGCTAAACATAGTGAAAAAACATAGTGAAACGTAGCTCAACCCCTGATCAATGGCCCCAGACCCTGTAATAGGGAATGTGACGCAACAAGTCGGGTACCATATTAAAGCTATCATATATACCTACAAACTTATGTATCCAATTTATTTCTAGCATGGCCATGGATGTTCGATAAAAGCCTAAAATGGTTCATCGGTTGCTAAACATAGTGAAAAAACATAGTGAAACGTAGTTCAACCCCTGATTAATGGCCCTTAGACCCTATAATAGGGAATGTGACGCAACAAGTCGGGTACTATATTGAAGCTATCATATATACCTACAAACTTATGTATCCAATATATTTCTAGCTTGGCCATGGATGGTCGATAGAAGCCTAAAATGGTTCATCAGTCGCGAAAGTTAGTAAAAAAACACAGTTTAACCCCTGATCAATGGCCCCTAGACCCTATAATAGGGAATGTGACGCAAAAAGTCGGGTACCGTATTAAAGCTATCATATACACCTACAAACTTATGTATCCAATTTATTTCTAGCTTGGCCATGGATGGTCGATTAAAGCCTAAAATGGTTCATCAGTTGCTAAACATAGTGAAAAAACATAGTGAAACGCAGTTCAACCCCTGATCAATGGCCCCTAGACCCTATAATAGGGAATGTGACGCAAAAAGTCAGGTACCATATTAAAGCTATCATATATACCTACAAACTTATGTATCCAATTTATTTCTAGCTTGGCCATGGATGTTCGATAAAAGCCTAAAATGGTTCATCAGTCGCGAAATCTAGTAGAAAAACACAGTTCAACCCCTGATCAATGGCCCCTAGACCCTATAATAGGGAATGTGACGCACATTCCCTATTAAAGGGGCAACGTTTTTGGAGCGCAATAACAATGAAATAATTTCGGTATACTTAAGTGCCAATTGTGTATAACTGGATTTTTATAATGCGCTACCAAACTACCAATTTTTTTTTTTTGATAAATCCCATTCACACATCCAGCACAAGCTAGAAATAAATTGGATACATAAGTTTGTAGCTATATAAAATAGCTTCAACACGGAACCTGACTTGTTGCGTCACATTCCCTATTACATTGTTTTGTATATGGTCTAGGGGCCATTGATCAGGGGTTGAACTTTGTTTTGTTTTTACTAACTTTCGCGACTGATGAACCATTTTAGGCATTTACCGATCATCCATGGCCAAGCTAGAAATAAATTGGATACATAAGTTTGTAGGTAAATATAATAGCTTCAATATGGTACCCAACTTGTTGCGTCACATTCCCTATTATAGGGTCTAGGGGTCATTGATCTGGGGTTGAACTACATTTTTTAACAAATTTTGCGACTTATGAACCATTTTAGGCTTTTATCGAACATCCATGGCCAAGCTAGAAATAAATTGGATATATAAGTTTATAGGTATATATGATAGCTTCAGTGTGGTACCCGACATGTTGCGTCACATTCCCTATTATAGGGTCTAGGGGCCATTGATCAGGGGTTGAACTTTCTTTTTTCACTTACTTTCGCGACTGATGAACCATTTTTGGCTTTTATCGAACATGCATGGCCAAGCTAGAGATAAATTGAATACATAAGTTTGTAGGTATATATAATAGCTTCAATATGGTACCCGACTTGTTTCGTCACATTCCCTATTATAGGGTCTAGGGGCCATTGATTAGGGGTTGAACTGTGTTTTTTACTAATTTTCGCGACTGATGAACCATTTTAGGCTTTTATCGAACATCCATGGCCAAGTTAGAAATAAATTGGATATATAAGTTTGTAGGTATATATGATAGCTTCAATATGGTACCCGACCTTTTGCGTCACATTCCCTATTATAGGGTCTAGGGGTCATTGATCTGGGGTTGAACTACATTTTTTAACAAATTTTGCGACTTATGAACCATTTTAGGCTTTTATGGAACATCCATGGCCAAGTTAGAAATAAACTGGATATATAAGTTTGTAGGTATATATGACAGCTTCAATATGGTACCCGATCTTTTGCGTCACATTCCCTATTATAGGGTCTAGGGGTCATTGATCTGGGGTTGAACTACATTTTTTAACAAATTTTGCGACTTATGAACCATTTTAGGCTTTTATCGAACATCCAGGGACAAGCTACAAATAAATGGCATGCATAATTTGGTAGGTCTATATGGTAGCTTCAATATGGTAACTTATTTGTTGCGTCACATTCCCTATTATATGAACTAGTGGCCGTTGATCAGGGGCTAAACTATGTTTTTTACTATATTTCGCGACCTATGAACCATTTTAGGCTTTTCTCGACCATCCAGGGCCAAGATACAAATACTTCGCTTTCATAATTTTGAATGTCTTTTTGTTAGCTTCGTTGTGGTACCTGACTTATTGCGTCACATTCCGTATTAAAGGAACTAGGGGCCATTGATCTTGTGTTGGACTCCGTTTTTTTTACTAATTTTAGCGACTTATGAACCATTTTAGTCTTTTCTTGAACTTCCAGGGCCAAGTAACACATGTATTGCATACATAATGTTGTATGTCTATTTAATAACTATAATATGGTACCTGACTTTTGGGTCACATTCCTTATTTGAGGATCTAGGGGTCATCGAATTTGGTTTATACTACGATTTTTACTCATTTCAGCGACTTATAAACCATTTTCGGTTTTTCTCGGATATATCGGATACATTCTGTTGAAAGTCTATATAGAAGCTTCAATATGGTACTTGATTTGTTGCGTCACATTCCTTATTTAAGAGTCTATGGGTCTTTGATCATGGGTTTGAAAAAAAAAGAAGTACATTTTTTAGCGGACCGTATATTACAAAATTTCGTGTCGTTATATGCACTTTACAAAAAATTTCTTACTGGCGGCATTAGTGGCGGCTGGCTTGATTTTGGTAATATTGAGTTGTGATGTGGAATTGATCCGATTCCGACAGAAGACTGCATTCCAAATAAAAGCGTCTGATCAACTTGACCTATCGACCAAATGCTTGGTTAGGTAAAAGTCAAGCGTCTGGTGCTATTGATGTTGTTTTTGTTGTGAAACACGTGAAAAGACATTTTCTTCTTTAATTGTCACTTCTCTTTACTCGTCATATCAAGATGCCGAAGGAACGTGCACAGAAGAAGTGTAGACAACACACTGAAGTCCAAAAACAAGGTAAATTTGATGATCAGTCAGTTTTTACTCGCTTTGAAGTCATCCCAGCCCCCCTTCATTCTTCAAATCTGACTCTCAAACTCAGTCAATGTTTGAGTTAAGTGTCTCGTTCTCAAGAGGACATTTGGTAATGCACCGGTCAATGTTATGCCCAAGACGTCCAACACTGGATATGAAAGTTCATTTTACCGAAAATTGTGGATGATCCACAATGCACTGTGCACGCTTCGGTAATTATCAACCGTTTCCGCTAAACCTTGATTTCACCGCGTTCTGTTAACTCCGTTAATTTCCTGCGATATTGTTTACGAAAACGGCCATCTTTAATGGTCAGTGGGCAGGTGGTTTAAATGTCTAATAATCGACTTTATTGAGACAAATTGGCTGTTTGATAGATGTTTATTGTCATTTGAAATGTTTTATACGCCGAAACTTCGATTAAAATAGGAAATTATTATGTTTTTCACGCATTGATCACGAGCAGAAATACGAACGAAATTTGGATTTGGACGCCTGAGTAAGAATTCAATTAATATATGTATATATTTTACCCCCATCAAATAAAAAAACGAAGTTGCTTCATTACCACAAGTATTTTCAAGACAGTCCAAAGATTACAAAAATTAATATTCCATAAAAATAGCGAGTACGAATAGCTCTAAAAGAATAAAAAACAAACTGCATAATTTGTTGCGGGCAAATTTGTCGGTTCGAAAACTCCATTTCCGGGTCAGCTAATCAGAAATGCTCTAAGAAATACTCTACCTTCCTATCCAGTGTTGGATATCTATGGTTATGCCAGCCCTGGGCGGGGGGATATAGGGGGAATTAGACAGACAACTTTTCAGAACAGTCAGCAATTTCTCAACCTTATTGACTCTGAGACCCGGAGAATAGACTTCAGACCCGGGAATAACTACATGATTAAGTGTCCCATTCGTTTAGTAAGCATTGTCTCCAGGGTGGGGATTTTGACAGCTTAAAAATCGAAAAATGTCTAATTCCCTGTGGGTCGCCCGACCCCAACTGACAATGACACATTAAAAAGTTTTAAAATTTCTTCTTATTATTATTGTTATTACTTTCTGCTCGTAAGTTGTTTGGCGGCACATAGTTAAACCATTACAAATACACGTACCTAAGCAGACTGTTACATGTATGTCATAGCTAATTGCTATAGATATCGGCTGAAATGGTCCTTCGTGCAATAAAGCACTTGCCTGGTGCTGAGAAACGGGGTTTATTCAAATCACAGGTAACTGTATCGTTGTAAACCAAAATCATTTTTTTTTGGATTTTTTTTTTCGTTTTCAACGATACTGTTACCTGTGATTCAAATAACTCTAATTCAATCAAACATTCAGAATTGACTGATTCTCGTTTTGGGTTACTATTTTGAGAAAAAACTAGTGTTCCCCTTTGACTGACTGATGCCACTATAATTATAGTCTAATACTGTTGTTTGTTGCCACAGGTATCAACTTTAACAAAGACTTTGGACAGCATATATTGAAGAATCCATTGGTTGTAGTTAGCATGATCGACAAAGTAAGTAAATCACAGGGCTTGTAAATATCTTGATACACATGCTGCATACAACTCTGACCTGTTACATTGAATTTGTCATGAAGGAGCTGTGATGTACTTTTGATCAAGTTATGCAGTGAAGTGGCTGAAGACTCTCGAGAGCAACCCTCAATAGTGCAACAACCTTTGTTAAGCAACGTCATGATTTCATTTCTGATGTAAAAAAGTCTTTATATACTTCTTCAGAGCCTTATTACAGTACATTAACTGAACTTAGTGCATCCCCATTGGTGTCACTCAAAAGAGATTCAATGTACTGTAGTTAATTTTTCATATTGAATTAACCTTACTAAAGTGGTACTATGATACATTGAAATATAATTGTTTTTACAGGCAGCATTACGACCTACGGATGTTGTTCTAGAGGTTGGTCCTGGTACGGGAAACATGACTATCAAATTACTGGAGAAAGTTAAGAAGGTAAAAACATTAAGCAATTAATTGTGTTCTTCATACTACTTTTAAACGTCCGCCCTCACATAAAGATCACTTCGATAATAAGACCATTTCAACATTGATACCACAATTTGTGGACTCATTTTCTCTGTATGCTCTAATCAACTTCAACTCATAAATGAGACCAGTTTTCAAGAGACCTGATGATGGTCTATTTATAGAGGTTTACTATTATTTCTGTTCTTATCAACTATCAATCAATTGTTTCCTTGGTGGTCTTCAAAGTTGTTCAAATGATTATAAATAAATATAAAATTGGCCACAGACCTTAAGATAGATGTCAGATTAAATCTAAAATCCCCATTGATTTTGAGGGCTGTATGTCAAAGGTCAAGGTCACTGTTAGTCTGTGACCTTTGCCATTTTCGACAATAGATGGTATCCAGAACTTTGTGCAAGGAGGGTTTTCCCTTAATTTATGTGTAGGTACATAAAAAATATGGCCTAGTTAGTCTGGTTTTGTATTCATAAGCAAATACAACTGAACCCAAGTCTATTGTCCAGGTATGAATATCGGTAAAAATCTGTTTGTTCCTACAGATTAGTGGAGATCCAAGTAGGTCTATTGGGCTACGATAGGGACATACATGTTTTACAAACATCACTTGTGATTTGTTTTGTAGGTGAATGCATGTGAGATTGATCCACGTCTGGTTGCTGAGTTACAGAAACGTGTCATGGGAACGTAAGTTATATCTTTATTCATAAATTTTAAATGCATTTCAATCCTCTTATGCTAGTTGGGTATAAAGTTGGTCATTCCTTTTCATGAAATGTTACTCATTATAAATCAATGCAAACTACTTCGAAACTTCTTGAAATTATACTTTTTATTTCTGTAACTTTGAACTTCAAAAACCAAACAAAATGTTTTTCAAACTTGTTTCTATTTTCTAGTTAATTTTCCTCTAGAAACTGTTTAAAATATTTGATACTGAAAATATTGGATTTTCTCTGATGATTTTAACTACTCATTTGCCTCACAGACCACCATGTCAATTGTGAGAGTATAAATTATTTTGAAAAGATTTTGACTTTTTCTGTCATTTGTATTTTACAGCCCATACCAAACAAAGCTACAGGTTCTTGTTGGTGATGTGTTGAAAACAGATTTACCTTTCTTTGATGTTTGTGTGGCCAATCTTCCTTACCAGGTACATGATTTTATAACCTAATATAATAACATGTATGTCCCCCACATGTAGTGGAAAAGACATATTGAATCTGTGCTGGAGGTCTGTCTGTATGTCTCATCTTCTTAACTATTGGTCAATGAAACTGCTTATGAATACTTGGTACCAAACTTATTTGTACATACTGTCAGGAATTTTAGGACATATGAGTAGTGTGGATGACATACGTTTTTGTGTCCAAAAACCCCATCTAGTGAAGTTTGTGTGACTTAGTGCCTCAAAAACCCCATCTTGTACAATTTTGTTTAGATGTAACTATTGCTGATTGGGCTATATGTATATAAGGATTGTGGAAATTGTAATGAACTCACCCATATTTGCAGGTTGTCACCCTTCAGATCAGGTATTTAGTATGCTTTATTTAATTATGTTCTATTTCCTCTTTCAGATATCTTCTCCTTTTGTATTCAAATTACTTCTACACAGACCTTTCTTCAGGTGAGTTTTATGTATTACTTGATATAGAGTATGTTTGGGTATCTGCCATCTATGCTTTATATATTAATATTGTAAAAATCGCCATTTATATCTCCAGTTTGGATACATAGTGATGAACTGTCTTGTCTCCTGTAGTTTGATGGCATCTCCACAAATCTTGGCCTGGAAGGATGTGTCTGTTGACCACATTTTCTTATGTACTTACTCTTCATTGGGACTGGTCAACCTTTCGAGGGAGAAAAATTAATTGATTTATTAAAGAGGTCTGTCTCAATGATAACTAAAAAGACCAAGAAATCTATAGATAATATTGGATAATTTACTGTACTATCAAATGTTTTCATATGTTATTTTAGATGTGCCGTACTGATGTTTCAACGAGAATTTGCCCAGCGACTTGTAGCTAAACCTGGAGATAAGTTATACTGTAGATTATCAGTGAATACACAGCTGTTAGCAAGAGTTGATCATCTTATGAAGGTATGTAATATAATAATATAATAATAACAACTTTATTTTTAATGGATAAAATATTTGGTTATGACTAAAGTTCTTAATATTATATCAGTTCCCATTTGTTTATTTTAAGCTCACAAAATGCTCATATTTAAGCTATAAGAATCATAGGATCTCCATTGACATTGTCTTTATCTCTTATAGTCCAGCTAGGGTAATCTGACAGTGATGTCATACCCAAAAGATTAAAACCATTGCTTAAACAGGTAGAGTTTAGTTTGGTATTGAACTGTTGGTATAAGCATTTGTACTTGTTTTTACACTGTACTAATGGATTGGTCCATTGCTTTTTATCCTAACTGGACTGTAACTTGCCACAAATTCATGACAGTGAGGTAAATACTTAATAGTTCTGGTATTTTCACTATTTTGCACAAGTAGATCATGAGAGTACCAAATGCAGTGACTGTGTGATGTAGAACGATATCGCACTGGTAAGCTTGCATAATAATGTTTTGCATTGGACCTCAAACATAACTCATGATACTCAAGTACATGAATGAACGTTTTCAAGTATTTTGAATTTACCAAATAGTTAAATCTTATAATAAGATTGAAAGATTTTCAAGATGACATTTTTTCAGCATTTCTAATGTCCCTACTCTTATCTAGATATCTTTGTTACTTTCAGGTGGGTAAGAACAATTTCCGGCCGCCACCTAAAGTAGAATCAAGTGTTGTAAGAATAGAACCACGTAATCCTCCTCCTCCTATAAACTTCCAGGTAAGAATCACATACCTACCTTAGGCTACCTACCTCGGTACTGTTTGTTCAAAGCACTTACAGCAATCATAAACTTATGTTCAAATTCTTTATATAACTTCACAACTGAATTTTAGGCAGGTATGGTGTCTAGTAATTCATTTACAAAACCATGTTTGTTAATTGGCTTGCTATCTTTCTATTGAATATAAATTAAAGTAAATATCTTTAAATACAGCAAAATATTCCTTGAAACTTCATGAATGAATTTTTCACACATTTTTATATTCTGCAAAATTTAATGATCTGCAGCCTGCCAAAATAGCATGATCTTCAAGCTCATACTGCAGTTTCTAATCTTTGTTACGTGTAGGCCTTTGATATTATAAATATGCACAATTTGTAGTACAGTTTGTCTGTGATACTGGTATAATTAGGTATCTTGTTATATTTTAGGAATGGGATGGATTGGTTAGAATTTGTTTCTCTAGAAAAAACAAAACTATTGGTGCATCATTTAAGTAAGTTAATGTTATGTCATTTGCTGCATTAATTACTTCACTTTCGTAAATGCGTCCTTGATAGCCTAGTTGTTGTGTGTTCGCTTTGAGTGCTAGAGGTTTGGGGTTTGATCCCAGGCTGTGTCATACCATAGACTAAACAAAAATAGTACCAGTAATTTCCTTGTTAGACACTAAGTGTTAGCAAAAAAGGCAAATTGGCTTTTCTTCTCTCATACCCTTGTGGTGATGGAAAACATCAGGAACATGGTTTGTAGAGTAACTAATATAAGTTGAAAGAAGTTGAATTGACCATAGATAGATTATCATAAACTAGTGACTTTCTTTGTGGATAAATCTTTTCACCTAGTTGACATGTGTAATGTTTTTATGGACCTATATGCCTTTTGTATTGTATTGAAATACATTTTTTCAAAACCATGCATGCTCTATTTGAAATAAAATTTCTGGCACAGCAAATTGAAATAAATTAGGTTTTTTATGCTTTCAGGTTTACTAAAGTACTAGACTTACTGGAGAAGAATTACAGAGTTCATTGTTCATTGAAAAATATAGTATGTGCATTATACTCAACTAATAAAGCATGCTTCATATATTTGCATTCACCTGCTATTCCGTAGACGCCTTTTACGTTAAAGCAAAATAAATGTTCTGTTAGCCTAGCCTGCATTTTTGTGATTGATGTTAAATTTATAAAAGCATTTTCTGTCAAAATATGTCCCAACACTGTACTTACCTGGGTACATAGGGCCATAATACTCCCCCTCTTTATGTGAGATACATCATTATTGGTGTCGTGTTTGTCTGGATGGATGTCTCAAATGTTGTCTTCTTTTATGAAGTCTTTTAAACAACTGGTTGCATTACTATGAAACTTCACATAAAAAGTTGGTACTAAGCCTAGATGTGCATTTTGTGAAGAACCTTGAGTCAGATGAATATTAGGAGTTATGGCCCTTTATATTTTGTAAAGGACATACATTTATGCCACAAACCCTTCATCATTTCAAATCAATGTGTATTATTGTCTAAATTTGAAATACATATTATATCAATTGGATCTTTTTCAGCCAGTCCCAACAGATTTTGATGTAAAGACAAAAGTTGTTGATATGTTGGTGAAAAGTGGTTATGAATTAAAACGAGCACGGACCATGGACATAGATGATTTTCTCGGGTAAGTAAATATTGATTACAAAAAAGGCAATATTATGTATGATACTAAAATTGCGTGGTGCAGTAGTCAAGTGGATGATACTGTTAACTACTGATCGGCAAAAAGTCTCTAGTTTGATTTTCATCTTGACAGGGGCTCTTGGTCCTTTCTAACATGCTTTTCTGATTTTTTCTCACCAAACTAGAGAGATGAACTGGTTGGTAAACCAGAGGCTGTATATCGTGTACTGGTGATGTATACTCTGTCACAAATCTCTCTCTTCCCTCAAACATCATGAATTGCTATAAGCCTTAAGAGACACGGCTACATTCGAGAGGTTACACTATGTTTGTTATGTACAATGCAGATTTTAAAATAAAATCATTTCAATGAATAACTACATTGAAATGTTGTAATATATTTAAACTAGATTTTAAAATACCTGTTTACAATGTATTGACAGGTTGTACCCACTCCCCATTGTGACCAATAGAGGTCTAGGTACATAGGCATTCCCATATTGTCAGTCAGGGTCACATTTATCAAAATTATAAATCCCATGTTATTTAAAAGCTTTCATTTCAATAGTATGTTCTATTCATTTTGAAAACCTCGACGTTTTATGAAATTTGATACTGCTTACTTATTCATAGCCTGAAGGGCACAGAAATCTAGCTATATCTCAATGTTATGTGATGTACATTGATCGGGATACATGTGATGCACTACACAGAAAACTTCACTGTTGTAATTCAAAATTGCCTGCAAGACTGTTGTAACTGCTTACAATTTAAGAAGGACATACTGCTGTCTTTCAGGCAACTTTCTGAATGTGTCTTTTAGACTAGAACCAACTGTCTTGTTTTGAGGCTCATACTGTTCAGATAGTCAGACAGTGGACATCGGTGTATGCCGCAGGGTTTTAGTCAGTTATCAGCATGTCCCTCATGAGTACCCAAATTGATGTATGTGCAACATGTCCGGTTGAAACCAGGGCAGGGCAAATCCCGGGTGATAGTAGTCCATAGTCATTTTTCCATGCAAGTTTGACTGCATTGTTGATATTCCTCATAGCAGAATAATTGTTGGTTCCTGGTGGAAGGGTAAGTTGGAGCTGGTTAGGTGAATCAGTGTGCCCAAAATAGTGTTAAACCCCGAATATATTGATGAATAGTGTTGTTATAGCTTTGCTGTGTCCCTTGAATTCCCTTGTATGTATATTTTACTCTTCTTTGTCTATTGCTATCTTATTTTTTTTCTGTTGGTTTTTCAGGCTGTTGAATTGTTTTAATGAAGAAGGTTTCCATTTTTCATGATGAAGTATGACACATGGAATGTGAAGTGTACGGTGGCAAGTTGAGATAATAACCCTAGTGTCATACAAATCCAGAATAATTTGGAATTCGGACTTGCTTCACTTAAATGAATGAACATTTCTGAAGAAAATAAAATTAGTATGATAAAAAATCCAAAGTATTGCCCAAATGATGAAGCAATTTTAACAATAGAACTATGTTTGAAACAGAGTTTTTACGTTTAAAATAATGTGTGCTAACATTTGACAAATGAAATAGTCTCGCATGTAGAGAGTTTGACACTATCTTGCTGTAGAATCCCTGTAACACATGCATGTATTTGCTTTCACTGGATTGACACACTATCTGGAATTCTAAGTGCTTATCAGTATCATTTTGTTGTTGTATCCATGCTATCTTGGTAGCTCTAATCATGTGTAAGACGATACAGAACCAGCATTTAACGGCTATATTATACCCTGCAAGAAAAGACCACCCCTTAGTTTCCTAGTCTTGAAAACCGAGAAGAAGTTGCACAATATTGTTATAAAAGTGTGCTTGTCTTTTTGTCTGAGGAATGTTTCGGATGTTTTCTTTAAATGGATGAAGATATATAGAGACAATATGTGTATTGTTTCTTTTATTAAATGGAAATTGATCTTTCGTTCATAAGCTTATGTATATATATAAATAGTAATAAACTTTGTCTTGTTGTTTGTTACTGATTTTATTTAAATTATTATATGATTTGAATGATCTGGATGTAAAACCATTAAATTGTGAACCTGAATTATTGTTTTTATACATGTTCCCATATCCCACCATCCGCCTTGATAGACTTACCTGTATTGTTAAAAATGGTACTGTTAAGTCTCCCTTACTTGATTCTCAGCATACTTAGTTCACTTGGTGTTAGGATAATGTGACTGTGTAGTTGGCAAAGGACTGAAATACTGTTCACCCAATTTTGCTAGAATGTATGCAGCATTGTGGGATTAAGTACTTGCTCAAATTATGGCCCTGTGGTGAAAATTGGCCCCACCACGGGGGTCATCGTTTTACATTAGACTTATATAGGGAATGCATATAAAAAGCTTCTTGTGTAAAACTACAATGACTAGAGCTTTGATATTTTATAAGTAGCATCATCTAGTTGTACCATACCAATATTGCTCAAATTATGGTCCTGGGGTCAAAATTGGCCCCGCTCTGGGGGTCACCGTTTTACATAGACTTAAATAGGGAAAAAATAAAAGTCTTCTTGTCTAAAACTACAATGCCTAGAGCTTTGATATTTGGTATGTAGCATCATCTAGTGTTCCCCTACCAAGATTGTTCAAATTATCCTCCTGGGTGAATATTGTACAGGGCTTCATTTATAATCAGGTGAGCAATATAAGGCCACCATGACCCCCTTGTTTGTTTACATGATGAAAATGATAACAAATATTCAATTAAATAGCTTTATGAAGCATGCACGGTAATGTCCTACAAGTAAAATAGGCGAAAACTGCATATTAACTTCATTTATTTTGTTTGAGCCAGAAAAATCTCCTGCATTTCATTGAAATTTCCATCATTAATCTCCTGCATAGGCTTCAGGAAAATATGGCATGTAAGCTATGCTCCACTTGAAAGTCAACCCAATTGTTTTACGTCATTGTGATCAAACCCATTGCCTGGTCTCTTAGTTACACTTAGAAGTCAAACAGATTGTCTCTTATCTGGGTTAAAAGCCACTTTGCTCCAGATTTCTAACACACTTCGTGTACGAGTATGCATGCTTATCTTGGGATGCAGAATATAAATAAACCCATACATAAAACGCAATGCTCGATTAAGATGATAAAACGCCGATTTTTATCCATTGGATAGCTTTTTCAAACTGATTACCTCCCCTACACTATAGGACACTGATATCGAGAGGTCCTAGTCGTAAAACAATACATCGATCTCGTGATTAAATGCACCCTGGTACTGTATTTCAGTTTTGTAAAACCGTCTGAGTTGCAAACCTGTCAATAGTAAACAAAACATGCGTTCGTGATATTTATGAAAGTTATATTATGATAACCAATTCCGTGCTTGGAGTTGTAGAATTAAGAAACAGTAATTCACTACTTACTATAGATCTCACATTGGAAATACGTCCTCCTTTCCACATTGTCGTGTCGAAGCAGTAATGAAAGAGTTTGTGATGATAGTGTGAGCCCAAACATGGCATCATGTGACAAAGCTGATACCTGTATGATTTCAGCTATGCCAACATCTTGCCTAATCGTGACTCACTTTCTTAGTACCCATTTCCGCCTCCGCCCTGCATTATTGTCCCGTGATTCCCGTGATTTCCGTGCTATCCCGTTCCATGACTAATCCGGTTATAATCATACGCAGTGATATCCTTTGTCGTTGCGTTCAGTACAGGATCGCCGTGAGGAATTTATCTCCCACTGAACATGTAAAAATGTAGAAAACAACTGCATTAAGGAGAGTAGTCCAACTTATGTGTGTTATACATTTAACTTGTCGGGTTATTTATCCGTTTCAGTCCATAACTAGTCAAGACTGTTACATGATATTATTTACGTGAATTTTCAAATTCGAAGTCCTTATTGCAGTTTCCATCCGGTATCCACAAACTTTTCTCATAATTCAGAACAGTGACAATGGTAGCGTTCATACTTCTGTGCTGCCTTCCCTGTCCCTGTCCGACCCGTTATTATCTTTTTTTGTGATGTGTCGTACCGGTTCCCATCTGTGTTGCTCAATAATGGATGCTAACAGAGCTATACATGGTTATTATACTGTACAGACTTTGCCAGCCCCCATCCAGTTCTTCGTCGAAGCTCCAATGTCGTACCATGCATCCAAATATTTCCCGTCCATATACATGTACATGTTCCAGCGGAATATCCAATCACTCTAGATCCAGTTATTCAATGCATCCAACCATTCCCCGTCCATAAACAAAATATAGTAGTGAAACGTATACATGTGTGCTTTGCAAACCTGACGATCACCAGTACAAATAAATCTGCCGTTCTGTAGTCCTAGTCCACAAAGATACAAATGACTGAAATACTGTTGTTATCCGCCTCACACTATACAAGAACAAGGATCATCATGAGTCATTACATATCTTTAACATGTAATGGTTATAATATTCACTTAATTTCATCATAATTATGTCGGTATTACAAAATAAATGTCAAAATACTCGTCCTTTAATTAATTCCTCAAAGGGGTTTTTAACATTACGAATGAGAACCTTAACGTCGACACCAAACTAAGAGAAACAACGCGTCAATACACATACATGTGTATCCTAAAAATGATATTCAATTGCGAAATATAGTTGTACTTCAAAATAATAAACAACCCTTCTTCAAAGAGTAGTGTTGAGAAACCCACACATTTAGTGATTTGCCTCAATTATACGAGTGTAGTTTCACCAATTACCGTACAATCCCGGGCTAAAACATATTTGAAAGCTCAAATTTCATAAACGACCTTAGTAACGCTATAGAATCAATTCGTCACACAAAAGAATTAAAAAAAAGTAGAATCGAATATGTTATAGTCGATAATGGTATAAAAGACCTCGTCAAAAGTTCTATGGAGCTGGGTCTGTACACATACAGAGCTCTTGTAAATAATTGATCCCATAGAATTTAAACGAGTTTGAAAGCCTCTCTTGTAGATTCTATAATTTCAGCTTGCACTTTCTCAATATGACAAAGTAGAGGGTGTTCCGTCTGTCAATGTTCATCGATTCGGATAAGTGGTTTGAACATAATGGTACAACTGCTAGAAATATAGAACTCGCCAAAACGTCGCAAAAATAATTCTTAAACATGCATATTGATTGGTGGACTTCGATCGTGCAGTCACAATAACAGTAAAGTTGCACTTTACTATGACCACATGTGGGTTTTAAACAAATGAAAATTGTTAAGAGCGGAAATTTTAAAGTTCGAACAAAAGCGAACGATAATAAGATGACTCGCTATCAAGCTGTTTGATTTGTTTTGTTGACTTTGACTGTACTAGAAAAATATCTTTATAATTCAGTTAGTACTAATTTGTTTAGTTCGGAATACTTATTAGTGACTTTTCCAACTTATACACAAACCCAACATCTCATTCCTGGGTTGGTATTCACAAAGTATCTTAAGAAAAAAACTTTAATATTTTACTTAAGGCAAAAAATGAATTACACATATTTTCAAACGAAGAACATTCCATGTTTTCTATGTGATTACTGTAGCTCTTTAAGCAATAAAAACAGTTGCATGATTTTCCTGTTTAGCTGATACACTTAAGGAAATCGTGAGATTTTTAGAAAACCTTTCACTTAATGTTGCTTTGTGAACACCACCACTGGTTTTATTCGCTGTCTTAGAATTAGAAGGTCGTAAGTCGATCGATATTTCGAGAAAATAAGAAAAATACTGTCTGGAAGCTACTTTTTACTTATGGAAAAAAACTTTTTGGACTTCAGTTTGTTCAACACGACTAGTTCCGATTTTCATGACAATGTGCTCATACGAAGCGCCTTGTTGGCCATATTTCAAATGTGCATGAGTCTTATAGGGTCGTAAGTAGTACTTAACTTTCTCATTCTAAGCAAGCGACATATCTGTAAATCACTGACTTTTTCGTGTGAATTGATATAATCCGCACAAGAAGCTCGTGCTATATTCTCACATAAAGGCCGGTCCCAAGTTAATTCGTGCACACATTATATCCATATTATCCATGTACATAAAGAAGAAGAAAAAATCGTAATAAAGCACTAAACATTATTTATACATATTATTCTTTAAGTAATTGAAGACAGGACAAACATCACGCGTATCTTGTCAGAACACATCCGAACACATCCGAACATACCCGAACGTTTTTTTCTTTATCCGCCGTATAGTATTACAGTTCTAATTTGACTAATATTCAAAAGAAAAAAATAACTAGAGCTTACCTGGTTACCTGTGGAATATCTCTCATCAACACATAACTTTTATCTAGAACATTCATAAATATAATAAATCATTTGAAAAAAAATTACGCAAAAAGAATCATTACGCCGGCTCAAATTTCGTTAGTCTGGTTCCCGTCGCACTATAGTATTTTAGTAGTCCAACGAAGTGACAAGGGGCAGGTAATCCAGACTAAAATTTCGTAACCGATATTATCCAGCGCGCGTACATGTATTTGTTATTTCGACATAACTGTCGCTAACCCTAAAACGAATGTATAATATGCCATTTCGACATCATCGTTGTTACCCCTTAAAACGAAATGTATATCCTACCTTATAACCCCACCCACGACATTTTACAATTCACTGAAATTTTAAATTTTAGCATAGAGCCTAGCAGAACGTGTCACAATTTACAGTAAATATAAATTCTTAAAGCTTTATAATGACGCTTTATTGAGGTACGAAGTTGAAGTGGCGTGTATGCAGAACCCGGGTCAATTAGCCGACGGGGAAATAACGCCAAATATTGACCAACTCTCATTTTTCTCCAAAACAAACATTACATTCACGTTATTAATCCATTAGCAAAGCGAATGGGAATGTTTTTCGAGGCGTTCTATATCCCAGCGACTTAAGCCTTGCAATCCCCATGTTGTATATATCGGTGATTAAACACTTAAGGTCTAGTATGAAGATTCAGTCTATATTCAAACCCTGACATCCCATCGAAGGTGATTACTACACAAACTATAGACAAGGGGTGATGGGTGTAGATCTTCCGTCATTCGTGTCTGTAGAGTTTAACCCATTTATGATAAACATGTAGGCCTATAATTAATTATGCTTAAATTGAATGTACACGAGATGTATTTCTCAAATGTGTCACAACTAGGCTTTTCTGAGCCCTTTTCGTAGTGGATTGTTTTAATCAAACTCATATCCGCTCCGTGGCAAACCGGCGTAATTATAAATATAAAATAAGCACCCGTTTGCCAAAGTTCCATTTGGGGAACTGAACCACCGCTGGATCATTGCATGTATGGGTGCAGCTGAAAATATTGCGGTCATTTAGAAAACGCACAGCTGGTCGTTAAATATGTTCAAAGTGTGCATATTTGGGCAAGTTATTTTTCATATTAACATTTGTTTTTCATTTGTATTTATGGTTAGTGTCCACAAACGTTTTAGAAACATCTCGTACACATACGTATACTTTAGTTATACTAATACTATACTATATAGTATTACTTGTTATACATGTATCTGTTAAATGTCAAAACGATCTTTAAATTTTAATTTTAATGGAGAAACAAGCAAATGCAGTGGGTATCGATCACACTATGCAGTAAAAGCAAAAATATGGTTAAGAATTAAAGAATATATTATTATTTAGTCCACGTTTGTTTAACCAGTGGACTTCATTGATTTGTCATGTCAATTTAATACTAGTGTGATTGAATATGTTTAGCAAACATAATCCTGTTATATAAATGATAGATACTTTATTTCATTTCCGTTGTGAGGGCATCACAATTCATTTTGACAGAACTCTGGGTTAGTACATGTATACTTGATAACAAACATTACTGTTCTGACGACAATTTGTTCTTTTCTGTTCAGTTTAGTTCAGATATCGGATGCCAAAACATCCCACGTATTGATAGTGATTGATATTTTCAAACGGAACTTGTTCTATCAGCACGTCAAAAGACAATAAACTATGAATACGACGAACGGAAAATGATCTGACAAACTGGCCAACAACACGTGGCACAGCGTTATTTATAGTACATGTGCTTTCAAGCAAACCTCCTTCATAATCATACGCAGCTCAACCCGACAGGTCTTTTAAGTACATGGATAATATATAGGGTATAATATCCAGTGTGGGAAAATGGTTACACAAGTTGTAAAATTATATAGAATATTGAGCTCTCAAATGCATTGCTGTAAAGTCATTATTTTCCTTAGTGATTAAATTGTTGATTTTTTGCTTGAATTCGACTACGAAACCTTAACCTACACGATAAATCAAGCTCAGAAATACGACACGTGGGTTCTACGAATTAAAACCCCACAAAGTGTTACCAAAATCCCGGTGACGAAATTTAGTGCCCACGAAATAAGGTGTATTTACAGCATTGCAAAGCGAAACATCCCAAGGGAATTCTTCAGGTATAAATGAAAAACCAACACTACGAGTGTTATTTGTTACGTAATATCACGTTGTATTTGCACGTGTTATGTAACACAATCGGAACAATAGGTCTACATTACATCATCGTTAAGTATATACACAAACAAAAGGATCTTTAAACAGAATATATCGGCATCTTTTCACATCTTGAAATAGCGAATTGACTGTAAGAAGAAATTCTAATGTTTGCATTTAGCATATAATGCAGAAGAACCAGTTTCAAAAAAGGTTTTAACTAAATGCAAACGCATTTCAAACGTCTAGCCGCGAAAACTGGTTCCAAAGTATGCGAACATTTCGAGGGCTTAGTGCAAAACTATGGTATGTGCCTCTATAAATTGATGTAGTTGCCATAGTTTTGCACCGAGCCCTCGATTTAAAACATTAATAATTTACCAACCGCACGTTTTAAGAAAAAGGTTTTGCATATTTCATCAGAGTATACAACGCAGCGACAAATTCCATCAATGCACAAATGAACACAATCTTAACAGTAAAAATAAGTTTTAAAAAATGATACTATATAGCATGAATTCGTTCCTCGTTGAAAGACTACGATATTCTAGCTTTTCGTTTAAAGAGAAAACATAATGTACTTCATAATCGGTGTTGTATTCAGTATGTTTGATTTTTTAAAAACAATTTAACATTTCGTTGTTAAACATATATTATGTTTTTGAATAATCACAGCTTAGCAACGTGTTTTTTTTGCCAAACGCTATATCAGTGCATTCGTTATAATATGAATGCAATTAAGTTCCATTCAAGTATTCCCATGAATACGGTTTGACTATAGCTCGCGAGCTATGCCAGTGAGGCTGCATAAAATGCAGTACGCGGTAATTAGACGAATACAATAATTAAACGTGTACTCACATTTATGAAAATATAGCCGTCCGCATGCCATTTCAAGAAATGAAAAATGAAAATTATATTGTAATGTTCCAATTTTTAACAGAACACATGCATTGATCGGTTCTTTCAAACAAGAACATGTTCCGACTCGATTCAGATACTCAAGTACGCCAATATTCTCCATGAATTCAATACGCTTTTATTCACCATATACGCGCATTTATGAAAAGAATTAAATATTAAAACTATAATTGCGAGTGGAATAATCGCAAATGGCGGTATTGTGTGTAGACAAGTTTGTTCAAATATCTGATAACCGATTCTCATTTTTTTTCTCTATCAATAGGTCTAGCTCATTCAATTCATCGACATCGGTCGGCTTTTAGAATTTCGAAATAACGTCAATTATCATTATATGCTGCTCGATCGTTAGCGACATGAATTAGCAAGCTAAAGTTATATTTTATTTGCGATTTTCCGACTGTGCTCTTGATAAAATATGAACTGTTCGTATGATATTGTATACCTGGACAATGACAGCTGTCCCAGGGAAATAACTGCCGCTCCGGTTACCGTGTATTAATCAATTTATCCAACTTGTCTAATATGTTTGTAGTATTTGCTTGTTGAATTATCGTTGGAGCCTTTGTGTAGAGGATTTTCAGAAATATTATATGCTTAAACACACCTCAAAATACACACATCTTGCATGTATAAAATCATTTCGTTTGTTATCGATATTTACCATAGCTGTGTAATCGTATACACGCTGGTTGACATTAGTTTCATATTTGAAATTAGAGATCCGTCGCTGATTCAATCGTTGTTGCATCAAACACGATTTTTTTCATCGGCCAATTGTTCAATTTGTCTAAGTAGCACGAATCTTTATTACCACATAGGTCATATTATCATCATTAAATTTTGATGTAGCACAAACTGACACATACTCATATTGATTTGGCACACCACCGGGCGCGCTAAAGAACCAATGTATTTCCCCTCAATGCCCGAAGTCTTAAGCCATTCCTACAGGGAAAGCCCAATGACCACATACTCCCGACTGTCACACACAAACAAACTACTTATTGGTACCTTGCTAACACGAAGGCCATACCAAATCGTTTAGCGTCCGAGGACGGATAGGGTTTGGCATCTTGGGAAAGAAAACAACAACAATATCTTTAACCTCTTATATCTTCAAAATCCTTTGAGATATTGCTTTCATACTTAGCATACATATTCACCATCCTGTCCCCAACCCCTACACAGCAGAAGCTTTCAAACAGACATGTTTTAAGTTTTTTCCGTAAGTTATTATGGTTGACAATGCTTGATAGCTATATTTGTTAGCCATAGGCCTACATGTATCTTGATGAGGATAGAAGTCATATGACTTGTTTTTCGAGTGTTTTGTTTTTTGTCTCAGTATAGCTAGATAGGTTTTCGAACTTAGGGCGGACGCTAAACGAAAATGTGATTTGGTATGACCTAACTGTGGCGTTTTATAATTTGGAATACGTTGTGCGCAGTAAATCTATAATTATACTGCCATGTTAGCTTGACTAGCACCAGATCATACTAATCTCGTGCCGTTAAACACCACTAAGACATGATTACTAACTCGGTACATTGTATGCACCATTAAAACTAACATGTTCTAATTTGGTATTACAAAACGGTAGTGCCTAATGAAAAAGGAGAAGGCAACCATAAACAAAAACAACAGAACATGACATTCACAAAAAGAGAACTCACAAACACCGACAAACAACAAGCACGAAGAAAAGGTGACAATTTAGTGAATTTACAGATAAAAATCCTATTTAAGGTAGTGCATTTAGAAGTACAAACGAATGTCACAATGATGCATATTGTTTAGCATTGTAACTTTAGCAACTTTATTAAAGCTTTTATGACATTCATTGCTGGATGAGTACTACTAGCAGATAGGGTCGCTTGACATATCCTTTATTCTAGCAGTAGGGGTATGGACAGGTTAGTTTTACGAATGACTATCGCATAGGTGGCTATAGGTAATGTATGTCGTTTCTGTGTGGCACTGGGTGATTTTAATGTCTCAAGCAATCGTCCCAAACACAAAGGTGTTAATCCTTACTTTGTGATACATATTCGTATAATTTGTGTAACAGGGTTTTACTTTTAACATATTTTGCTTGTCGAACTTATGAACGTAATATGCAACGTAATGAGACACATAGAGTTGGTATTCAAGGTTGGTACAGTGACAAGAACAGAAAGCATATTACTTGTAAGTTGTAAACGATATTAACCACACACGATCGCCCTTTCATTCAAAACGTCAAATTTTGCTAATTTCTGTCATAGTTAAAAATCTATATTATACAAATGTATTATCGATGGATCGCTATTGGAAGAGTGGGCTTGTCCATATTGTTTAATCAATCAATTGGAAGGTATAACTGGACAAGAATCAAGGACATCAAAGTCTGCCACGTTGCGCAAAAACCTATCACGCTCCAGCGCGTTCCGGAGGCCATTGTTGGCTTTGTTGCTTAGCAGCATATGTAAACACGGTTTGGATTTCAATGTATAATCCATTTCACTTTTTTTGTTCAAGTGTCTTATGTTTGCTTATAGCAAATATAGATACTTGTACAGAATGGAACATGTTTAGTGGTACTTTTGTTAGCATATCGAGCGGAGGGAAATGGTATTGGTTAAAACTTGTACAAGCCGTCCAGAGTTTACCGAACCGGATAGATGCCTAAGCTTGCGGCAACATCGTTTGTCCCGTTTGTTGCCGGCTTCGCGTTGAAACAATAGCCACTTTATCACGTGATCTCGGCAAACAGAACACTCCAGAATTACATGAACGCAGGTAACATAATAGTTAGGAACTTTTATATCAACAATGGAGCATATAATGTTGCATATGAACCAGCTAACTACGTTGTTGGCATTGTATTGTTTACAGAATCGGTTCGATATGTGTTTTACAATGAAAATGCATTTATTAGGCAATACAAACCGCATGATATCGCCCTTGTGGCGGCAAAATAGACACATAATTTTGATGTTAACTACAAATGTTGTGTGTTTATGAAATTTTAAAAGCATGCTAATGTCGGCCACGATGTTTCACGATGTTACACGGAAATTGACGTGTCGGACCCTAATGTGAGCATCCTGTTAAGCAATTTTCCAGCAATTGTTTCGTCCTGTCCACTGTTAAGCTCACCCAACTAGTTTTCCAGGGCTGGTAAAAACAAAGCATCTTGATGTAAAACTTGAATATTTTGACTAAAAAAAGAGAAACTAAATGTAATCCACGCTTTGTTTGTGATTATTGCAGCACTTTATATAACGCTTCTCAAAATGTGAAAAGCTAAGTTAATAATCTTGATTATCCTGTATAGCTAGCATACTCGTACTTAAGGATTTCTTATCCCGTATAGCTGGCGCATTTTAAGAGTTTGTGACAATTCTTAGTTTCCCTTAATTAAACTTCTTTGTGAATACCACCCCTGTAATCTATCATCAGTCAGTCCTAGCAAGCTGTCCAAATGCATCTTGCGAAGCCCTTAGAAGACGTGACATTAGTAAGTGTCATGTATGTAGATAGGCAAGTGTTCGATGACAAGCAATTGGTCTGCCAACATAACTTAGCGGAAAGACTGATGTAACCGAACGCTAGTGTGTGATTTGATAACTGTAATGTGCAACGAATTCAAAACCTCAAGATCGGTCACAAACAAACTTGTATGTTTTTCGCGATTTCATCTGTTATGAGAACACAAGAAATGAACTGAGGTATAGTGGTAGAGTACACGCTTAGAGATCCGGGAACCACAGGTCCGATCATCGTCTGCACTAAGGCTTAATTTCTTTGAGATAGAAATGTAAAAATATGTCTGCTTCACCAAGGTGTCTGAATGGGAAACTGAGATGGACAATAGCTGATATGATGTGGCTATCATCGGTATATCACTGGCTTAGAAAGAGATTGTCGTACGTACAACCCCGCTATTTTGAGAAAAGAAGAAAAACTGTCTGAAAGATACACTTGACTTATGGAATGCAAGTTTTTTAACTTGAGTTTGGTCAACATGACAAATTCCGATTTTCATAAAAATAGGCTCATAAGAAAGGTATCAGTCTTGTGTAGTACTTACGACCTTCTCATTCTAAGCCAGCGATATATACAAGTAAGTATAGTCTGTTGCTTTTAAGTAATGAGGAGAACCCCTATCATGCTGCACTTTAGCAATAACATGTCTTAGAAAATTGATCCTATATAATATACGAGAAGCTTACTTTTTATTTACCGGTGAAATATTTATTCACCATTATCGAATTTTGTTTGAAAATAAGGCGTATTCTAAATGAAAAGTCGATTTACATGCCCAGTATGAGGGTTTGTGGTAATTGCTAATGTCAGCTTGTTTGCTGAACAAATAATGGTTTAAGTTAATTTTTCTCTCGCTATAGACTTTTGTATTTATATATAACTGTGTGAAAAATGTTTTCAGCATTCAATAGAGCACAGACGGAATACTAGCTTGTTTCAATGGTACTGCATAGTCTGGTTCCGAGCTTAAAAGTTTTTTATTCAGTTAAAAACATTTACTATGAATACTATATTAAGAAATCGGGAACCATGCTATGTTAATAAAGTCCAATAAGAACACATACGGGTCACACAATCATGTATCTTCACTATGGCATATGTTTGGCATGTTGAAGTACCCCATTTGGCCATTGTGCAAAGAAACCCACAACATTTCCCTCTTTGTTTTCACATTTGAAGAGTAAAATTCCAAATCCACGGGTGTGCTATTTCTGCCTTTGTAATCAATAAAATATACAGTGGAAGAGACGGCAAAACAGAAGATCTGCCTTGAATATGTAAGTTCTTCTCTTAGTATAAAACGAACTGGCCTATTTGGAAGCGTAAACAAATTGATCGCGACCGGAAGACCTCCAATGTTTATGTAAGCTTCTTTAAGTACCCCGTTTACACGAACTAACTGGCAAGTACACTCATTTGGAGGAAGGCAAGCAGCAAACATATTTGAGTCCAAAATGGAAGACTTGAGGCCCACATGGAAGTCTTGAGGCTCGCATGGAACATTTGAGGCTCACATAGAAGACTTGAAGCCAACATGGAAGACTTGCGGCCAACATGGAAGACTTGAGGCTCTCATGAAAGACTTGAGGCTCACATGAAAGGCCTGAGGCTCACATGGAAGACTTGAGGCTCACATGGAAGACTTGAGGCTCACATGAAAGACTTGAGGCTCACATGAAAGACTTGATGCTCAAATGAAAGATTTGAGGCTAACATGGAAGACTCGAGGCTCACATGGAAGACATGATGCTCACATGAAAGACTTGAGGCTCACATGAAAGACTTGAGGCTCACATGGAAGACTTGAGGCTCACATGATAGACTTGAGGCTCACATGAAAGACTTGAGGCTCACATGAAAGACTTGAGGCTCACATGAAAGACTTGAGGCTCACATGGAAGACTTGAGGCTCACATGAAAGACTTGAGGCTCACATGAAAGACTTGATGCTCAAATGAAAGATTTGAGGCTAACATGGAAGACTCGAGGCTCACATGGAAGACTTGAGGCTCACATGAAAGACTTGAGGCTCACATGGAAGACTTGAGGCTCACATGATAAACTTGAGGCTCACATGAAAGACTTGAGGCTCACATGAAAGACTTGAGGCTCACATGGAAGACTTGAGGCTCACATGATAAACTTGAGGCTCACATGAAAGACTTGAGGCTCACATGAAAGACTTGAGGCTCACATGGAAGACCTGAGACCAATATGGAAGACTTGAGACCCAAATGGAAAACTTAGTTACCCACGTGGAAGACTTGACGCCAACATGGAAGACTAGATACCCAGAGGGCAGACTTGATGCCCAAACTAGAAAAAATGAGGCCCACATGGAAGACTTGATGCCCAAAATAGAAAAAATGAGGCCCACATGGAAGACTTGATGCCCAAAATAGAAAAAATGAGGCCCACATGGAAGACTTGATGCCCAAAATAGAAAAAATGAGGCCCACATGGAAGACCTGAGACTCACATGTAAGACTTGAGACCCACATGGTAGACCTGAGACCACATGGAAGACCCAGATACCTAGATGGAAGACCTAGAGACCCACATGTAATACTTGAGACCCACATGGAAGACTTGAAACCCACATGTAAGACCTAGATACCCACATGGAAGACTTGATACTCACATGTAATACATAGAGACTTACATGTAAGACGACTTAGAGAACCACATTGAAGAATTGAACCCCACATGGAAGACTTGAGAACTACAGGTAAGACATGAGACCCATAGGTAAGAACTGAGATCCACACGGAAGACTTAGAGGCCCACATGGGAGACTTGAGACCCACATGGAATATTTGAGGCCCTCATGGAAGACTTGAGGCCAGCATGGAATACTTGAGGCCCACATGGAAGACTTGAGACCGACATGGAAGACTTTAGGCCCACATAGAAGACTTTCGGCCCGCATGAAAGACTTGATACCCACATGGAAGACTTGACCCCACATGGAAGACTTGAGACCCCCACGGAAGACTTGAGACCCACATGGAAGACTTGAGACCGACATGGAAGACTTAGATACCCACGTGGAAGACTTGAGACCCACATAGAAGACTTGATACCGACATGGAAGACTTAGATACCGACATGGAAGACTTGAGACCCACATGGAAGACTTGAGACGCATATTGAAGACTTCAGGCCCACATGGAAGACTTGAGAACCACAGGTAAGACTTGATGCCCACATGGAAGACTTGAGGCCCACATGGAATACTTGAGACCGACATGGAAGACTTGAGGCCCACATGGAAGACTTGTGGCCCACATGGAAGACTTGAGACCGACATGGAAGACTAAGATACACACGTGGAAGACTTGAGACACACATGGAAGACTTGAAGCCCACATGGAAGACTTGAAGTCAACATGGAAGACTTGAATCCACATGGAAGACTTGAGGCCCACGGGAGTGAAGCAGCATTCCTTTCTTATACTTGGTGGACAATAATGGAAAGATAAGCGACCTTTGGGCGAGAAATCAAGTTTGAGTTTATGTCAACTTCTGTCCAGCTGTCACTGTGACGTACATGTAAGCAAATAATGGTACCCTAGATATAGATCAATATACATTTCTCGATCATTGACAATATCAATCACACATGTTGTGAATAATAATGGTCAATTGTACATGTTAAGTCCGTGATATTTGCTGCATTTTCTGAGGCATTTCCCTTTTCACGAGACGCGGATCCCGAAAAAATCAACCTCCGTGTCTGACAAGGTTGTTTTCTCAGGAAGGGGTCGACACACTTTTATGCTTATAGTGTAATCAAAACGGGCTATCCTGATCAGAATATTTGCTCGGACAAACCAAATGAAAAGGTACTATAATGTCTAATAGGCCTGACTAACTTTACACAGGTAAACTATGTCTAAAAAATAAATCTAATGTCTAAGTCCGGGTCACGGTAAGCAGGTAAACAATTTTTTACCAATTAAATCTGATAGTTTCCCACAATAATCTAGCCACTTTCATGTTATAATACAGTCTGAGCATTTATGTCAATAAGGTAATTATTTGATAATAGAAGTCTTTACGCTGTACTAGCTTGGAATGGTATATTTTCATAAAGTATCTATTATCATGTATTACTATTATCATACAAATCGCTATAAAATTGTCGAAACCATGTACAAAATGTAGAAAAATGGGGTAATTATAAACATATTTAAACATAGTAGCCCACCACAAATTTAAATAATTATTGGCAACTTTTTTTCTTTGTGTAAGTTTTGTCGAACGGTCAATTAAATATATTATATTCTGTCATTACAGTACTTTAAAAAAAGATCTAAATATATTTCACGCTAGCTTTTCAATAGTTAAATTATCTATAAAGAAGTCTTGTAAGTAATCGTGTCATTTTATACAGTTTCATGCACATTTTGCGTACATTTTGCGCACATTTTGTAGTTTTATAATGCTGTAGTACCCGTATCGTGATGTATACCCTTTTAGAAGCCAGAATACAAAAATGCAAATACATGTAAATAATAATACATATTTCTTAAATTATTTTAATTATGAACGGACAATGTTACCAAAGATGCCCGTATCAGCTTTTAAAATCCTTTGTCGTCTTGAAACGAAATGCAATTATAATTGCGCACGTTGATTAATACTTATAATTAAAGAGTAAACTACAATGAATTGATGGGTCGTTAAACTTTCCTGTTGGAGCGAAATTTGGTATACTCAAAGAACTAGACAGAGAAATAAAAAAATCATCCCGCCGATTTTTGAAATTCACAAAATGACTTATATTTTGACCTTCACAAATATCCACTTATACCTTATATGAAGATTACAACATCTATATAAATTATCCTTTCATCCGTTGAGAAAAAGCTAATCTAAACTCTCACCTAACTGAAAGTCCACTTTTCTTTTCCCGGGCGAACATCATTCCTCCATTTCAAACCCACCGAGTTCAAGATATGACATCCACTTGAAGTGCCCTCATGGTATACCGTAGAGTGTTCACTTGTATAAATTCATGTTATAGAAATATAAAATACAAAAAAAATGTAATCGCCATTAAAAAGTCATGGATTTAACTTTACATATTTACCACATATTTCATATAATGTATGATAATGACAGCCAACGATTATTCACCTCCATTCATTTGCCGATTTTGAATGGGGGAAATGAGACACCCGCTCTTTTATATGGTGTACGTATAAGCGCGGGTACATTCAATAATTATGTTTAAATATTTCAATATGTCATTTTTACTAACAATTAAAACCTCGGCTGAAATCTCGCATGAACGAGACTTTGACTGCCCACCATTTATAACGGAGTTTTGACTTGTTGGGACAAAGCAGAAAAAGGCGAATGGTTTTATTTATTCAGCCCTAATATATATTTACCCTCAATTCATACAAGACAAAAGTGCTTTTAAACATTTCGCTTCATATTCGTTCGATACACAGTATAACAATCATATATCGACATAGCAGAACAATAGCTATTTATTCGTATTCAGACGTCAAAATCAACATCATATGCATTTGTTTGTATAATCGAACACGGATACGGATGGAATAACAACATATTTTATGCACAACTGTGGACAAATGTTAGACCTTCATGGGTCCCGGTTCGTATCTGAACAGAACAAAACAGAACAGAACAGAACAGAACAGAACAGAACAGAACATAGCCTTTTGGGGCCTATGAAATTGTAATAGAAAGCTCAATTAATATAATGTATACCAAAAAACATGATATACAAATGCACATGAATTATGAATTATACAATACTCGTATAAAATAATGCATTTCATGATGAGACATGATAAAAGTAGTGTAACAAATATGTACGCTAATCACTCAGCACTCATATTCAAAATGTGATATTATGTTCTATCATCATGCTCCCATCTTTGATGAGGGGTATTATTCTTTGCACATGCTGGTCGGTCTGTTTTCGACAATTAGGCTTACATGCATCCATACATGTTTTATGTGTGTTATATTGCAATCAAGATGAGGGAAATGTATAATAAAGATATGGGTATAATTCTTTAACAAAATCACACCCAGACTGATACATTGCAGCTATTGGTACAGATACGTCAAATTAGATGTAGGAAGACAAGCAAGCGTTTTTTTTGTAGTACAATGCACCAATGAAATACTATAAAACACCACTCTAGCTCTCTTGAAAATATTTGTCATTATAAACCTGAAAAGATTAAATTCACACGAAGGCGTTGTTCACTAGGTACCACGATTCACATAGTTTGCCAACGTTTTTACACGTAGACAGCACGCATGTTCAACTGCGTCTGTGGCCGTGGCAAAACTTAACGTTTTTTGTTCGCAAGGACCCAACAACACTGAAAAGCATCTACGGACACGGGACAGTCGCTTGCTTTCTGACCACAAATACCACCCTTGATGATTCAATACCAACATCCTAAGGCTCGAATTCTAAATTCCATCCTAATTATTCAACAACAACTTGTTTAAGTTATATAATCCATATGGTCAAAGGCATTTCACATGCCGATTATACCAATAAAACTGTATATAATGTTCCATGGTTTACCGTTGTATGTGACGTATGATATACACAGGCTATTTAAAATACAGCGTATTGTACCATAGAAAAAAATCCATCAATAGACACCCGGCCTTCATAGTTCACAGACAAAGAAGAATTTGACTCTGAACTTTAACTTTGACCTTTATTGTCATTCTTCTTTGGCCGCTTGATTATAAACATTGGAGAACGTACATCCATGCTCAAACTGCGTACTCCAGTTGGAGCATGTTCTTTGTTACAAAAACTGCTGTAATTTCTTTATAACTGGATTAAAGAATATCATTTTTTTGGTGGTGGAGGTCATTTTCTTAAATATATCATAATTTTCTACAAGTTCTTGATGGTTTTGATGCATGATTAAAGTTTGAGCATGGTGTATGTTGTTTGAGTATGAGCATGATAACACGTTTATAATTACCGGGCCTGTTCACACTCACACGGCCAGTCATGTTACGTACATATAGGAACTTGGTTGTCCACCAGAAATCATTCACACCACTATACAGCATTTTATGATGAATTATTGTTTTAGTATTGAGAGTTTGAATCTGTTTAGTTTTGTAAGTTTCTTGTCCTGGCAACTTGTGTTTGCAGGTGTAGTAATGGAATATTTTATTTTCTGTTCATTTTTTCGCGCTCTGTTGTTTCTATTGGGTGCCGATATCTGCTCAAATAGTTGTTATGCATTTTAGTTCAATGAGTAACACATGTCATGAGTATGTACTACAACGGTAAAGTGTCACCCCTATTGAAAGGGCCAGTGTCAACTTGACTTATGAGACACCTTTTTCCTTGTGCATAGTATTTCCTAAAACCCCTTTACGTATTGCCGGGTGCCTGGCAGAGATGGGCCTACGGTAACCGTACTGCCTGTGCAATGCAAACACATCTGTAATGCATCACACGGACCTTTAGCATATGCAATGGTTAGGCTACAATAACTCGATGCAATACATGACGAGTGTACACCAGTTAATGTTATAACGAATGCAATAATACTGTTCAAATTCTACGGTTATTCATAACTACACAAGAAAAACTGTGTAAAATATGAATTTGAAAAAATTGTCAATACTTTCAAATAAAGAAGAGTTCATACTTGACATGTACAATGAACGCTTTGAATAGAAAATCGAACTATCTAGTGTCTAGTTTTGAATATCAAAGTAAACAGTACCATTATAATAATAAAATCAAATATGCATTGTCGGATGGCAAACATTGTGAGCCAATAGAATTGCGCCACCTTTACAAGAAATAAATCAATGACAAAAATACTCTGATCGTCAAATATTTGATATCAATTTTTAGCAATCTTGTTTTATTTGAAAAGGGTTGAATGTAGAATATGGTATCATGTCTTTAATCTTTTATGTAACGTTACACCTTTACTTAACAGTAAGACCGTACAGTTCCGCTGGGTGGTACTTTACTTTCATTAAAAATATATTTTTCAATACACCTTTATTATAATTGTGCTCTAAAACTTTTGAAAAATATCACATACATACTAAGGAATAGAGAAAAAATCGGTTTTAAGCAGTCCTGTTCGTGTTTGGGTTTGCACAAGGAGCAAGGGCCTAAATTACTTGAAACTCTTTTAATTGGTTAAATATTTTACATATATTTTACATATCACATATTCAATGGCATTGTACAATATTCATAACATTCAATAAAACAAATGACAAAAGAAATAACATACATAGCATAAGACACGCGTGTATTTTGCCCTGTTTTGCATATGTTGTTGGTTTCATTGTTAAAAAAGGTAAAAAGGCCAATATCATCAGAGAAAGCAGAAAAAATACAAGAAAAAAGAACACACCAACAAGAATTCATGGTGTTCAAGTAGCATGAAGTCGCAAGGACCATCACACAAAATATGCGAAGGAAATACTGAAACGACAAAGAACTTTGATGTCATCCCGTCTTGAACACAACAAAACATGTAAAAGAAAATAAAGAAACTGAACAGCTTCAAACTGACAATGTACCCTGTCACCGTCTGTGCCAGTCAAACACAATGGACAAAAGAACAGGCTGACAAGGGCGACTCACATCTTGAATGACCACACACCACAAATTGTGTAGGCATTACTCCGTGTAGTTGTGCTATGTTGTGTTGTTACTGTTTTCTGTGCTCGACTGGTTAAATTGGCTGCTGTCTTTCCTGTCCGATTTCCCCATATCTTTCTTGACACACGACACAAAAGCGACCCATCTAGCACCATAGTTCACCAAATAGAAATAGGACACTGTTTTGAAAGGGTTTGAACTAAACAGGACACGAACAAAAGTATACCACACTTGAAAATATAACTGGTGTTGTGTGTGAACAAACATCAGCAATAAACAAGATTTTAGTCCCTTATTAATCAGTCAATGCATATTAGAGAGTATGACATGTTTAATGCCTTAAGTAACAAATTAAACCTCAATTGAAACCGCATGTAAATGAAGGGACCACCAAGGAGAATTGGGAACTTTTAGGCCAAGCCCGGTTAGGTCCTTTGAGTCGAAATCAAGGATCAAGTCATAAAATCGTACATGCCGATGTTTCAATTCGCCTCTGTACATCGTAAATCATAACCAGGATGTTTGTCATGAATATGTCATGGCCGAGTTAGAATATCCTCCGGAGATAAAAACAAGGCCACTCAGACAATTCGTGAAACAATCTTCTTCCAACTGAATGGAGTCTGACGATATACGCCCAAAAACCATCGCTGTTCAGTTAATTGGACTGTAGCGAATCATTTAGGGCTATATATTTCGTACTGTGCTTCAGAAATATTTTTTTCCAGAAATAATTTGGACAATAAGAAAGCCAAATCCCCTGCTTCTAAAGTTGCACCATTTTTAAGGTAATTGTTAATAATTCTACCATAAGAGTAATTTATGAACTTTTTATTTTCTTGTTTGAGTAAGTCACTTTGAATTGTCATTTCAGTAAATTGAAAAAATGTTCTTGATAAAAAATATACCTTCGATTTTGATTTGTGTATAACGGATCACATAAATTGATCAAATTCTCCTTTTCTTCACAAATTAGTGAACTACAGAAGTCATAAGTTGGTATTATATTCCCCTTATGGAAGCAATTAACTACGCCAAAACAAATAGATTCCTTCCATCGAGTAGTTTAAAACATTGAGTGATCCCCATACCGCATGATCAGCTATTGTCTATGCAACTGTAGTTATCTCCCTTTGGCCATCTAAACTTGCAAAGGGAAATAACTGCTGTGTGTAGTTTTAGTATGCAATACTGGATCGTCGAACTTTCGCCACAGCGCTGCAGTTGAATGTATACACTGCGTGTGCCCGTATCGATACCCTCTGTGCAAAACGCTGTATCGGCAAAATCCATTGTTTTGTCCCGTGCCAGCACACAAAGGGTGCCGATACAGCGCTTTGCTCAGAGAGGGTGTCGATACAGGTATACACCGTGGTATACTCAAAGACTAAGTTCTGCCCGGTATTCCAATCCCCACAAGGGCAAAACATGAGCATGTTTCTTAATTTGTATTGCACTATATAATACCTTTGATTTCAATTTATCTATAAAAACTTTAAAAAGGGATTTGATATATTTGTGACATAAAATACTACATTAAATTAGTGTTAAAACATTGACGTCTTTGGCGTTAAAACACTTTCTCAAAGAAACCTAATTATTACTTTAATTTATGCAACTTAACGTTGTGACTTTTGTGTGGACATTTTGTTATTAACTGAACATTAAATAGCTGTATCAAAAGGAACTGTGTGTTTGTCAAATGTCATTCCTAGAGTACTTCGGTCCGGTCATGAATCAGTGTTGCATACATTACGTTACCGGCTAAGCAAACCCTGCTAAAAACTAAAAACAATCAAACAAAGATAATCAAATCTCATTGTTAATAATTTTCCAAAGGACCAATTATATACAGAGAAAGCAGCTTTGCCACTGTTCTTTTGCAATCGTGAAAGCTCGGCCATTTCCGTTTGTCTCCGGTAGATAATACTAGATATACTTTTGCATAACATGCAGTCCGCTGTGATTCGAATATGTTCTTTTGATTTCGTTAATGTTGTTTCCTTATCCGACTTGATATTGTATTCTGTAAGTTTGTTATTATTAACGAACGTTGTTTATCTCATGCATGTTATATTAGTACATTTGTCCTCGTCGCCCCAAGGGTGTCATAGCTCATCCACCAGTCTGGTAACCTCGGTCTTTGTATAGTAATTAGATGTATATTTACCGGAGACAAACGGAAATGGCCGAGCTTTCACGATTGGGTCACCCACCTCTCTGCACCATCTTAGTCTGGCATCTGTTACCGACTTTGCTTCTTTCCGTACGGATATGGTCTTATATAGTTGTGCATTGTTCTTCTCAATTCGATGGCAGGTCTTCCCATCTTCAGGGGCGTAGCTGGGCATATTTTCAGTGTACGCACATGATCAATGCATAGTTGCTAGGGGGGTCCGGGGGCATGGTCCCCCGGGGATTTTTTTTATTTCTGCGAAGCCGTACGTGCATTCTGGAGTAGTTTCAGACCATAGTATAGCGTAATATATGGCATGATAAACATTGATTCTATACCATTTTCTACATTTCTAAAACTTACTAGTATGATTTCGTTTTATACTCGAGTATATTAAATGTTTTGGCATTAAATAGGACACTAATGAACACTTCTTAATAAAATTGACTAAAGCTTAATTAGTAGCGTTAAGTCAGTCTCGACAGTCCGGGGAAATATCTACGTCCGACCCCGGTATTTCGACGAACATGACGACAGAGGTACGATTGTCCCCAGACCTCGGACGGCGGTTAATTACACTGAATACACGGGTACATACTGTGCTGATCCGAGATTATCCGTGTCTTTCGACCGAGTTATTCAGTCGCTCTGAAGTGCCTATCCGGGACATTCCTTGGTCATCCATATAGGAGCCTTGTAGGTTGTTTGTTGTTATCGTTTTTTCGGAACATGCTCGTCCGTGTTGGCTTGTTACCACCGCATGGATGGTTGCAAAAGTGAAGGAGATGAATGGGTTTAGTGGAGGGGACATTTAGAGTTATCCATACTTCTAACGGAGGATGTGAATCAGTGCTCACAAGAGTATGATAAAAACACAATATACCTGAGTAGGCTAGAGGGGCTTAGTACACACAAACATTAATACGTTAAAACTAAATACATGTAGTGAGGAACGTTGCTGCTTTGGAATAATTCATTATTCTCTGACTAGCCTACATGTACTCTATCCATGGAATGAATAGACACATATACGTATGTACGTCCATGATGTATCACACAAATTTAATCTCTAATTCATACTGTTCACCAATAGATACATTGTGCGAGCGAAGCGAGCTAGAAAAAAATGCAATATTTACCGCAGATGCTTGTAACACAAATCCGTTTTCTACATGATTAATTTTGTATTTTAGCTACTTAAGTGATTTAAAATTAAGTCAGAAAAATTCAATTCAAAACACTTTCGATAGTTTCTATATCGATTACGTTTGATCACATGAAAATTTTATTGTACTTTTGTATCACTTAATTTTTGTCAGCTTTTTAAACAGCGTACGCACGTGCGTATTTGCGTATGGGCAGCTACGTCCCTGATCTTCTTTTGTCCTTGAAGATTCCAGTCAAGGCCGATTGACTTACAATATTGTTGGGGACGAGGCTTCCGGAATGTATGACCAATCACTTGGAATTTCCAGCTTTGGTTGGCAATGAACACGGAGGAATGGTGAGTACTGTTCCAGAGGCAGAGGGCACTGATGAAAATAGTCCATGGGTAGCGGACTAAGAGAATCTGACATAGGCAAGGCTGTAAATTTGCAAAGGACAGGATACCGTCAAACAAAACTGGTTATATGAATCGACCGCCGAATATAAGAGGTCAATTCGAAAACCGGCATTAAACTCGAAAAGAAGAAACCCACAATACTTACGTTTAGACTTACTAAGTAGTAGTTTCGTGAAATTGTGTCCATGACATCGTTCATGGATTCGTTTTCAAAGATAATTGAATATCTCGGAGATGTCAATACTCATATGTAACCCTGTCATTCATCTCAGCGAGCATCTTTCAACACGAACATAAGGTCTTGTCATTTATTATGTTACATTTTCTTCTGCTGATTTACTTCTGTTGCCACGAGTATCACGAGAAACCCGATTTTATCATTAAGGAGTAAATTATCGTAATAATTATTTGCGCGCCGTCATTTACGCTAAATTTGATTGAGATGGATTTTCTGCTTCGAGAAACTCGTAAACAATTTCCTCATATTATTGATCCTTTCCTAATGCGAGGAATGTATTTTACGAATTTGATAATCGGCTTCTTACGTGGAGATTTACGGACATTGCCGACTTGACACGGAAATTACCGAGTACAGTTTCCGATAAATATGGTAGTATTGCTAGGAGTGCTAGGCTTGCGCCTTGCATTCGGTAACGGCTTGAATACAATCAGTTTAACCCGATCGTCTGTTAGCGCCGCAACACCAGACTGTGGTGGCAGACAGCAGACAGCTGCGAGTTTTATTCAATGAAATATACATAAACATACTTCGACAACGTTATATACGTATAGGGAAGTATGTTGGTTTATTATTATATATGGCGCCTTTGACGTTTCCATGGCAACCAGGAATCGATACTAGCAGAAGCGCAAGGCTTGTCACGTGATGATGGGAATAGAGCTAGCATCTTTTAAACAGTCAATAGGGAAACATAACTGTAGCGGATTCCATGTATTTAGTATAGCTTCCATGTAGATATACAGTTCTAGCGAGACACGAAAACAGGAGACAAATCAGGCGCACAAATCCCTGACCCCACTGCCAGCTGTCATTGGCATCGAAATCAGAATTGAATGTTTATTCCAAGTAATTCAGTCAGCTAATGGGCGGTAAGAAACAATCCTAAGAAAAAGTAATTTCCATCGGCTTAAGCTAAACTATTATACTGCCATGCGACTGAATAAAAATTACGAGCGTCGGAACAACTAGTATCTCCCATATCTGGAAAGACCGTCCAATTAATTCAAGTAGCCATGATTATATACAGTAGTAGTGGACACCAGAAATCCGTTCAGATATTGGGGATACGAGGATTGGTGTGTGTAAATACGAGTAGGGCGTTTTGTGTTGTTGTATGTTGCTATAACTAGGAAAATTTCTTCTCTAGTTGTGAGTTGTGCTCGTGGAAAAGTGTAGTTTTAGTCTGTTTTGTTTTGTCTCTTTGATGGTGGCAGCGAGAAACAAATGACGGGCGTATGTATTGTAACGGATATTTCAATAAAAGATGTCCTCTCGTTTGGTTTTGGGGAATATTGGATGGTAGCGTTGTACAGCCGGTCATTGTGTTTAGTATAATCGTGTTAGTGTTATGTCGTTGCGCGAGTGTAAGCGTGAAAGTGTTTGATATCACACGTGGGGATCTATTTTTAGATTTTTTTGCACGTGTGCAATGTGATGCGACCTCAATAGCGTAAACGCATGGTGTACTGAGGTGAAACATTTGGATTTAATAAACGTGATACATATTTCCTACCTTTAGTGCAGTGTATTCAAATAAGGGAATGTTCAGCTAGGATTTAAACGAAAAACACGTGTGCAGGTGTGCGGAGATGCACGCGCTTAGCACGTGCGTGTTTGGTATTCATGATTTTACGGCGGTGTTTTTCCATATTCGACCTGCCGTCTATGATGTTATGCTGTGGGCGGGGCGCCGAGGTAAGTCATGATCTTCTTCTTCGTCTTCTTCGTTTTTTCGTCTTCTTCTTCGTCCCATATTGTTCCAGGCAAACTCTTGGGGTGGGCATTGTCGAACATTATTATTCCAATACACATACTTAACGTATACAGACATATATCCTGATATACCACATTACAACAACAACAGCAACACTTCCTGTATGGTATGAATTATTTGTTTGTAATATCAACCGCTAAATCAATGCATCGTGGGTTGGCATAACGCTTATCAAACTTGTTGAAGTCTAAACCGGCCATTAATGTGAGTGAATCTCACGAATATTTCGTTTTAACGCAACACCTTCGTTGATAGCTCGCCGTTGAGTTATAATGGCTACGTTTCCGGTAAACTACATTTTTACGTGTTTTTAAAGACATGGTAACACGAAACAGACATTAAACATCAATGCAAAATATGGAGATTGTATCACATCTATTCAAACACGAACGGAAAATATTTGTAGTTTATATTTTAAATGACTCGGTTCAATATGATTTGCATTTACAGTTGTCAAGGCTACGAAGTCTCTTTGTACAGCTAATGCTGGAAATTGCTTTCACGTTTTTTGAAAATTGATTCGACAGAGTCGTCACAGAGAATTAACATGTATTTGAAACAAACTTGAAACATTTATTAACGAATCGGTACATGCACATGTATTGTAAAACTTGTGTCACTCGGTGAGGGGTTTGTGTAGCCTGATTGGCACTCGAACGCTGTTCCTCTTGTTTTCACCTTCCGGTCAATCCTTCATTCGTACTATGAACATGCTCTGACTGTGACATATACTCTAAGAAATTTGCCGAGACTACTAGTACTAGCACATTGAATCCCATGTGATTATAAACCAACCTTGGTATTACATGTATATCACAGCCGCACATTGGGTGCCAAATCATCCCAATGTCACGTGGTTACAAAACTGATGAACCTGATTTGACTCGAACCTGAGGCCCTTCATTGACTGATGGATTGCTCCTTCAACTTGGGTATTCTGCCGCTTCACTTACATACACGTACTCTTCCCCTATATTGTTAACATGTTCATAATCTGACACTTGTATCGACATATTCTACGAGTGGCTGATTGTCTGCAAGTAATCAACAAAATGAGACCCCATATTATGGTGAATGTACCAGTGTAAATGCCATATGACTTAACCATATGGTGTAGGGTTTCTGTCATTGTAAATGTCATGTGACTTAACCATATGGTGTAGCGTTTCTCTGATAGGTTCGTCAAACAGCTATCACGTTGCCGTCATCATTATAATGGAAGACAAAATTTGCACATACTTACAAATCAATAATATGTATATCATTTCTGGCATGCTTAAAGCACCTAACCTCTGTGTGTACAGGTCTACATGTATAAGTCTGTGAAAGACATGCTACGGTTCTGATAACACTATAAAGTTTGACCTGGAATTGAACATATGGTGCATTTTATTGTATACATATATGTGTATGCCTTTATCATTAATGCATAATGTAGTTTAGTATTCACGAACTAAGTATCCATGGACAAATTAATATTAAATAATTTCATAGTAATTAAGGACGTTAACATTTAATTCCGTTTACTCTATTGAAATAGTTAGTTAAACATTATGTATGCCTGTATCACTAATGCACGAGGCGTTTTAGTATTCAAGGACGTATTCGTCTTAAAGACGTTTAGAATATTGAGAAACGTTAATTAACGTGCATTTTATCCTGCATCAGGAAATAACAAATTCCAATATTCGCTAGTATTTATCGTGAATTCCAGACGTTGACGAACAGTTTTTGTATCATAAATATTTATTCAGTGGAATCTTTCTTAATGTAGAACATTGCATCTATGACTGTCTCCGGACGTTACATGCACAATGGAAGGAAATCAACTTGTCGTCGGTAATTGATTTGTCTGCGGGTCTCTTCGAGTCTACATCGCGACTGTAAACTTGAAAACGGATACACCGGGACACCCTTGTCGATATCGATGTACGTTAGGCAGACAGTTCCTCGCGGTGACATAGTTAGTTTTTGTTTCACACTTTATAGCCGTCCTTGTACGACATGTGTAAAAGATGAAAACAAACCACTCAGGAAACCTTATTATGGAGGCAAACAGGCATACCAATGTTCTAAGCACAATTTAAACGTTGCAAGAAATGAAATGTTCCATGAACGATTGCTTAGGGCCCGATGGCCGTAACTTTAAGTACATTTAAATTACAATAGGACTCTGATAAAGGCAATTCAATGGATATCTTAAATGTACATGCTTCCAAGGTTTGGACAAGGGCTTTAAAGATGACGTCTTAATTCAGGTAAATCTTTAGATAGGGTTAATTCATTTCATATATAGTTTCGCCACAAATACATTGAACTATATCGGTCACTAAAGCCAGACTAGAGGTCACCATGAGTTTGAAAAACCAATTTCAAGTTAGTTGCTACACTCGCTAGACTATTTCAATAATCAATTTTGAAAAACAATAGACGACGCTGAACAAGCGAAATCGTGAGAAAAAATGTTTGTACTTCATTGACGTTTGACACAAACGTACAAGTAAAGTTTGTTTGACATAGTGAACTGTGGTATTCAATGTGTACTACCTTTAATGTCAACTGTCGTACTTAAATGAGCTACTTAGTTATTGCATATGTCGTATATTAACCTACCTTGGATAGTTGATTCGGTTACTCTTCTAATGGTCAACGGTCATAGATAATTGCATTTCTTGTCTCGTTAACTGTCTTACCTAAATGGAATTACTTGTTGAATCTAGCGTTTAACATTGGAGCAATCTTGTTGATGAATCATTGTAACCAAGGTCAATACGATCAATGGGCGACCTATATATCCATAGAGTGAAGTGATTGCCCCGTGTCGCTTAATTTGTGATCACATTCTCTGATACATATCTAGTACAATAATATCAAAGGCCCAGTAGAACAATATAGAACAGTCCGTGTGATTGAAGAGATCACACAGAACACATTGCTTACATGTAACCCTGTCAAGAATGTGTATCATACGCGTTTCTCGTATTCGGTGTATACCAATGACACTATTTTAATCTTGTTTTTATCATTCTTTAATGCTGCACACACCATAAGTCCACATATCTGTCTCAGAAAAAACGTCTCGTTTGTTGCTAACAGCTACAGCAATAATTCATTGCTAGAATTCTCCGTTACAAGAAAAAACGAAAAAACAGTGTATTCGATATTAGCCTGCTAACACGGCCGATTTCATTCCATTATTCCGAGTTTAGATTAATCTATCACTATGTGCTGGCAAACAATATCTGAACATTATAAGAAATACATGCATTCACAAAGTTCTCGCGTACAGTAATTCACCGTATGACAGTTTGAATGATGGAGTATTACTTGAGAACATTCTAGGAAATTGATGGATATTTCTACGATGTCAAACAAAAGTGTGTTTAGTGAATTTTATGTCATCAATATATGAACAGTTACTTTAGTATTTTTGTTTGAAATTGATTCATCCAGAGTTAAACATGTTGTTTATGGAAAAGTTGCAGCATGATTAAGGATATTTTTTTATACAGAGTGATTCCGTGTATCAGTCCAATCATGCAGTTGCATTTAGCTGATGTTGATTGCTAAACAGTGTTTTGAACAAAAAAATCGAAGAAACAGCATGTATATCTATCGAATAGATTATCAAATTTGTTTCTTTCTGTCGAAATAAACTTTTCTGTATTTTGTAGTCAATGTTGTTAATGTCTGCACTAATGGTATTGTTATGTATGTAGATTTTATGCAAATTAGCAAGATTTACGCCAATGTCTGGTGAGGCTGCAATCGTCAAATAGCCGTCTATTACAATGTAAAAAGGCCGAACTGATCAGAACGGCGATACCACAAGCGCAAACATCGGTCATTTACGTCTATAACAATGCATCTTAACCTATGTAATAAGAATGATAATGCCACAATAATCCAACATTTACTTCCCTTTGTTCAATCATGCCGAAATATTGACATGTTGTATCTTTGCAGCAGATAGTCAAATTCTGACAGCGTCCTATCCCTACTGGACATCGTCAAAGTGTGCCCTTTGACCAAATTACCTAAGCGGTTACTTTACTTTCTCTACTGCGTACGTTGAATCGAAACCACACCGAATTAACCCTATCATCATCACATACAAGCAGTTTATACAAAACAACATTTATAAATATATGCATGATCACATATAACAAAATTCCGCAGATGGCAGATATTATAAATATTTATTAGTATAGGAGAATGGACAATTACGACAATATCAATAATTGATTTACAATATAAGTGTTACTGATTATCATTTTGGATTTCTGACCATTTCATTATGCATAAAACCCATACTTACATATGTTTATGAGAATATTTTAGGTGTGATGTTGAGCAATTCTAAACATTTAAACATGCTAGGACTTTGGTAATAATATCGTTTAATGTAATTTCGTCTGTATTCAGAGTAACATGGGCAGATTAAAAGGAAACTTGTCTTCAATGTTTTCTCTATCGCAAAAAGTGCATTATCTTTCATTTAAATTCAACCTGTTTTTACTATATCTTCCGGTTTCAATAAGTAAGAGAAAGGGCGAATACATGATCATCTTAGTATTTCAGCCTTAATAGGGCTCGTGTCTGTGATATTTTACTTACTGACCACCAGATGCACGTCTAACTTGTATAATGTACCAACTTCTTGGTTATTGTACTTTTGTCACCTGTAAACATATTCATTCCCGTACTGTGAACATGTTTACAGCCTGAAACTCGTATTAAAGTTATGTGAGTGTATACTAAATATAACAAATAAGCAACAACATGAGATTCTATATGAACCAGTCATAATGACTAAATCATATGGTATAGGGTTTCTCTGACAGGGTCGCCAAGCAGCTATCATGGTTCCGGCATCAGTATACGGACGTACATGTACATGTTTACTAATCAATAGTGTGGTTATCACGTAAAGTACCTTAATATCTATGTACCTACATATATAATTAGTGTGTGACAGACATGATCAATTTACTGTTCTGATAATACAATATCGTTTGATCTGGAATTAACCTGCTTTTCGATATTGTCAATATTGTCCTAAGAATATGTATGCATATGAAGGCATTTAGATAATTAGTTTTAGGACAAATTCCATGCAAGATGTCTATTTAGACGTTTAGAATATCATATGGCGCATTTTACTGCTTTTGCATTCCAAAATATTAACGGATAATTCTTTTTAGCATGAAAGATTTAAATGCAGACGCCGTTTTAGAATAAGCAGGGGTGTTCACACATCGAGCATTTTATACTGTATGTGTTTCTTGATCACTACCGCAAAATGCCTTTTTGAGTTCAATGATTCAAAGGACAAATATAAGATACGGTTAGAATTATCATATTAGGAGCGTTAATAAACGTGCATTTGTTCTTGAAATAAACACATTCTCCAGTCTCTATCCTGAATGCCAGACTTTGACAAACCGTTTTTGCATCATAAATATTTATTCAGCAGAATTCTTCTGAATGTAGAGCATTGCATCTGTGACTGTCTCAGGAAGTTACATGCAAAATGGAGGGAAATTTACTTGTCCACGGTAATTGATTTGTCTGCGGGTCTCTTTCAGTCTAAAATGCGACATTAAACTTGATACTGTAACACCAGGACTCCCTTGTCGATAAAGATGCACGTTAAATAGACTTTTCCACGTGGTGACAGTGTTATTAGTTGTTTCACACTTTATAGACGTCTTTGTGCGACATGTGTTAAACATGAAAACAAACCACACCTGAAAAAATTTAATTATGGATGTAAACAGGCATTCCCAAGTTCTAAGAACAATTTAAACGTAGCAAGAATTGTTCCAAGAACAATTGCTAAGGGCCCAATGGCCGTAACTTTAAAAACTTGTAAGTTACTAAAGGGCCCGTATGAAGCAGTTTACTGGACATCTGAAATGGACATATTTCCAAGGTTTGCACAAGGGTTATAAAGGTGACTTCTTAACTCAGGTGAATTGTTAGATATGTCTAACTAATTTCAAATAGTTTCTCAACAAATACATTGGAATATATCGGTCATTAAATCAAGACTAGAGGTCACCATGAGTTTGAAAAACCAATTTCAAGTTAGTTGGTACACTCTCAAGACTATTTCAATAATCAATTTTGAAAACCAATAGATGACGTGGATATGCTGAACCAGCGAAACCGTGAGACAAAGATGTTTGTACTTCATTGACGTTTGACACAATAGTACAAGGATGGTTTTGTTTGACATAGTTAACCGTGATTTCCAATGTGAACTGTCTATCAACTGTCTTACCTAACTGAATATGAAAGCTCTACCAGTTATATCATTTCTCGTATATGATTCCTACCTTGCATGGCTGACTCGGATACTCTTCCAACGTTCAATGGCCGTATATGACATAATTTCCTGTTAAGCTAACTGTCGTGCATAACCTGAATTACTTGTTGAATCTAGCGTTAAACATTGTAACAATATTGTTGCTGAATCATTATAGCCAAGGTCAATACGATCAATGGACATCCTATATATCCACGGAGAGAAGTGATTGTCCCGTGTCGCTTAATTTGCTCACAATTCCATTATCTGATACATATCTACTACAATATCAAAGACACAGGGGAACAATATAGTACATTCAGTGTGGCAGTAGTGAACACACCGAACACATTGCTAACATGTTAACATATTGAGAAAATGTAATGTATGCGTTTCTTTTGTATTCGGTGTATATTAGTGACACTATTTTAATGTTGTTTTTATAATTCTTCAATGCGGAATACTTCATATCTGTCTCAGAGTGACGTGTCCTTGGTTAAATTAATCAGTCAATCCGCTACAAGAAAACATGAAACATGTATTCAATATTAGCCTGGTAACACGGTCCATTTCTTTCCATTATTCCTAGTTTAGATTAAGATGTCAATATTTGCTGGAAAACAATATCCGAACATTGCAAGAGATACAAACTGTAACAAAGTTTTCACGTACAGTAATTCATCGTATGACAGTTTGAATAATGAAGTATTAATCTAGAACATTCTATGATATTGACGGAGGGTTAATGGTGTGTTAAGTGAGTTGTTTGTCGTCAATTATATGAACTGTTTTACTTATGTTAGAAGGCTACGTTGTCACATGTTTTTCATTATTTGTAATATGTACATATTCTCTTGTGTTGCGATAGCAACGAGAGTAAATAAAGTAATGTTCTGTTCTGTTCTGTTCTTCTGTATAGAATTGATTTCAAGTAGTTGTAGCAAAATACTTATATATAGCTTTCAAAATCAGAAACACGAACCCTTGACATTTTATTTAATTTCTGACTTTTGAACTAATCAAGCATTTGATTTTTCTTATTTTTGAACTTCCATGAACTTCTCTGTAAACTATATAAATGTACTTTAACCATATCTTTGTTAATACTGTTAATATTGATCACACATGCTTATTATGTAAATGTATATATGTTGGCTATAAATACGCGAAATGCTATTTTATGCCCGAATAAACTTTGTATTGTATTGTTTTATAATAAATATTATCACACATGTTAGATAAAGTTACACCATGAAGTACTAACTATGTGTATTATATGATATGATCATTCTGGATAATTATCCTCCCAACCCAAGTCAAAATGATGATAATTGTTTTGCTGACTTAGATTGTCGAACATTGTTTCACCAACACGTTTGTCTGTCGAGTATATGCGTTTCTTTCCGTGGAAATAGACAGTATGGCAGTTTATAGTCAACGCTGTTAATGTTTGCACTTATTGCAATGTGATGTATGCAGATTTGATGCAAATCAGCAAGTTTTATGTCACTGTCTAGTGAGGCTGCTATCGTGTAAAGGTTGAACATTTTCGTCAATTACAATGCGTAAAGACAGAATTGATTATCATGGCCAGTCTGTCATCTCGAAACGTCGGCCATTTACATATAGTGAACTGCATGTATAAGCCGAGAAGATAATGATGAACTGTCACAAACGTTCCATATTTATTCCACTTCGTTTAATAATGCCGTTACACAGCCCTATCGATTCATTGCAGCTTGCAATCCTTACTTGTCCTCCTTTCTTTTAACACGATCTAAATAGCTAGTTTGCACGTGTTCATGTTGCATCTTGAATTCTTCATCTCCAAATCACGTTGGCCTTAACGGCACATCGTAGTTAACCCTGTCAGCATTTCGATGCTTTTGGAATAAGTGCTCTTTTATGACTCAGAATAGATAGTAATCCATTATAAAACCTCGATGACCATATCGAATCACCGTACGTAACCCAGTGAGCATTGTGTTGCTATTGTAGGAATAAGTGCACTTTTATGGCTTCAGTATTATTACGTGACATTTACTGGACTGTTGAATAATTGCTGATCGTTACACATCCTGGTTAACATAGTTAATGATTGATTGTTCTAAAATGTCTGCTTCCCGAGGCCTTGTTCTCTGTAGATTATTTGGTTAGTTTGACTAAATCTTCGTAATTCGATTCGTAGAACTATTTGTGTTGTGAACTGTTTGATATGACCAATTTATACATAACTATCTAGGTTACACGAAGAGATATATAATTATGTATTACTAGTATAACAATACACAATAGATAGCAAATTCCATTGTTATTTCTTGGTTTATTATACCAAAGAAACCTTATATATTCGTAAATGCATCCAAAACACTATCAAAGACATCGTTACTGACAAGCCCCATAGAGAAAATAAACAGTACCGAAATGCACCGACACGCTACCCAACTTTCCCGTACGAGAATATTCGTTTTAACAAGGTAACAACTGAATATCCCTGTCCAGACATTCACTGAGCGTTGAAAATAAACTCGTACAGCGCTACTGTTGATATTTGTCGCATAATCGCTCGCTAGTTTACATTTGCAAATAGTTTTCAAAACTCCAAGAATCAATTTTCTCTAAGAGTGTAATTAATGTATTTGTTATAATAACAATCACAAATGACGTTATGGAGCTTTAATATACCGTGAATTTTATTGTATGTGTATGCCTTTATTACTAATGCATTTGCGTATTCAAGTATTAAGTGGGGTTTTAGTATTCAAGGGCAAATTCGTATAAAAGACGTTTATAATTACTAGGAACGTTATTTAACGTACATTTAACCTGCACCGGGCATTAACACATTCAAGTATACAAACATATTTGAGTTTTTTTATCGTGAATGCCAGACGTTGACAAATTATTTTTGTATTATAAATGTTTATTCAGAAAAATGCCCCTGGATGTAGAACATAGGATCTCTAACTGTCTCTGAAAGTTACGTGCAAAATGGAAGGACGTGTGCTTGTCGACGGTATTTGATTTGTCTGCGGGTATCTTCCAGTCTAAAATGTGACAGTAAACTTGATACTGATACACCGGAACACCCTTGTCGATAGTGGTCTGCGTTAGACAAGCAGTTCCACGCGGTGACAGGCTTATATTTTCAAGGTTTGCACAAGGGTTATAAAGGTAAGTTCTTAACTCAGGTGGATTGTTAGATATGTCTAACTAATTTCACATAGTTTCTTAACAAATATATTGAAATATATCGGTCATTAAATCAAGACTAGAGGTCAGCATGAGTTTGAAAAAACAATTTCAAGTTAGTTGACAAATTATTTTTGTATTATAATTGTTTATTCAGAAGAATGCCACTGGATGTAGAACATAGGATCTCTAACTGTCTCTGAAAGTTACGTGCAAAATGGAAGGACGCGTACTTGTCGACGGTAATTGATTTGTCTGCGGGTATCTTCCAGTCTAAAATGTGACAGTAAACTTTATACTGATACATCGGAACACCCTTGTCGATAGTGGTCTGCGTTAGACAAGCAGTTCCACGCGGTGACAGGCTTAGTAGCTATTTTATTTCACAATTCATATAATTATTAAGCATACAATACAGAAGAAGAGCAGTTTGAACAGTTAAAGAATTAAAGGAAGGTATGTCAAGTTCTTTGGGACTTACGTGCCGCTTGACCACACTTATAAATATAATAATTAGAGACCCCAAATACCCGTAGCATATCAGACGACAGCTTGAATGAACATACGTGAACAGTGGTGTGAATAGACACGTGTATCAAATCACTATTACATATTGGGTGCCAAATGATCACAACGTCACAAGCTTACAACACAGATAAGCCTTACTTAGGATTGCATCGCTTACAGGTCTAATACTCAATACCAACTTGACAATCTTACTGCTAACACACATAGGCTAATTGTCTACTATACATGTATAAAAAACAAGTAATCAGCAAAATAAAATTCCATAATGTTTATGGTGGATTTACCAGTGTAAGTGTCATATGACTAACTCATTTGGTGTAGAGCTTCAGTCAATGTAAATGTCTTATGACTTAACCATATGGCGTAAGGTTTCTGACAGGTTCGCCAAACGGCATCATCTATAATGGAAGATATATTTACAAATAAATACTTTGCAATTACTTTCATGTATGCTCAGAGCACGTAACATCTGCACATATAGATCTACATGAATAAGTATGTGACATACATGCTACGGTTCCAATAATACAATATAAACGTTTGACCTGAAATTGGCCCTCTTTTTCAATATTGTCAATATTGTCCTGCGAATATATATGCATATGAAGGTATTTAGATAATTGGACAAACACCATAAAAGATGTCTATTAGAATAATTGATTGAAGGACCGAGTTCAGTTGTTTGAGTTATTGTCATGCGAGGCTATCTAAGCATATATAGCACTAATGGATAATGCGTTTTGGAATTCAAGGACGCACGTAAAATACGTTAAGAATATCATATAGCTCATTTTACTGCACTTACGGATAATGCGTTTTAGTATTAATGATTTAAACACAAACGCCGTTTTAGAATAAGCAGTGGTGTTCACACATGGTGTAATTTTTCTTCTGTATGTAATCCTTGATCACTATCGCAAAATGCCTTTCAGTGTACAAAGATTCAAGGAAAAATACAAAAAATGGTTAGAATAATTAGATTAGGAACGTTAATTAACGTGCATTTGTTCTTGAATCAGGCAATAACACATTCAAGGGATTTCCAGTGTCTATCCCGATTTCCAGACATTGGCGAACAGTTTTTGCATCATAAATATTTATTCAGTGGACTCTTTCTGAATGTAGAACATTGCATCTGTGACTGTCTTAGGAAGTTACATGCAAAATAGAAGGACGTCTACTTGTCGGCGGTAATTAATTTGTCTGAGGGTTTCAGTAAACAACCTAAAACACGACAGTAAACTTGAAACTGATACACCGGGACTCTCTTGTCGATATATATTAACGTTTGACAGACTGATCAACATGGTGACATGGTTAGTAGTTATTTTACACGCTAAGGTACGTCTTTGTACGACATTACATTGTACTAAACATTAAAACAAACGCCGTTGAAAAACTTTAATCATTATGTAGGCATACCATAGAAGCAATGGGTTTTAATGAATATGTCTCTATTTGTATAGTTCCAATGCATTATCTTTACACTATTAATAAGAATCCTATGTGACACCCAATGACCCCTACCAGTTCATTGGACAACCTATATGGACTTGCCAATGTTACACCAAGATTTGAAAAAGAATTGATGTTTACTATTTGGAAAACAAACATTTCTAGTTTGTTGATACACTCGCTAGAATATTTCAATAATCAATTTTGAAAACCAATAGACGACGTGGATATGCTGAAAAAGCGAAATCGTGACGTTTGACACAAAAGTATACGTATAGTTTGTTTGACATAGTGAACTGTGGTATCCGTTGTGTACTACCTTTTAGGTCAACTGTCATACTTAAATAAGCTACTCAGTTATTGCATATGTCGTATATGGTGCATATCTTTCATAACTGACTTGGCTATTTTTCTTACGGACAATGGCCGTCGATAACTGTCGTACATATACTGAATTACTTGTTGAATCTAGCGTAAAACATTGTAACATTTCTGTTGCTGAATTACTGAAGCCGAGGTCAATGCGATCAATGAACAGCCTATATATCTATAGAGAGAAGTGATTGTCCCGTGTTGCTGAATTTGCTTACACTTCCATTATCTTATACATATTTCATACAAGTTCAAAGGCTCAGGAGAACAATATAGAACAGCCAATGTGATAGTAGTGAATATTATTCTTGATCAACATTTGCAAACGGTTGTACTTCGTCACGATCTGATAGATCCATAATAAGAGAATTATAATTGTTTTATTTTAGTTATTAAAATGTCACCATAGTTGCTGATGTATAGGAACGGATGCTTATTTTTGTCAAGCTTCTCAGTTTCGACTAACATAACATTGTCAAAACGGCTTTTAGTATGCAAATATGCTTATTACACTTAAACGAATTTCTAATTGGCCACCCTAAAAAATATCATATCATCTGGTAAATTATATCAATAAATCTTAGGCTGTGTTATTTGTTAATTCCACGCACTCACTTATCTACTTCTGGAAAGAAATGGCGTATTCATATACAAAATCATCCATGCGTAACGGTTGGTGCGAAATTGCTTTTTTGCACGTTGGTCTCGTGAGCAGCTTGGGATAGTATCGTATTTGGTATAAATTTGTTCCCTGTAGATCGCCTTTTCTTTAAACACTATAATTTGTGAAAATGAGCCATGTGGAACGCGCTCATGACGTCAGATGCATGTATACATTGAACGAATTTCTGATTTGCCACGAGTTTTTATAAATTAGTTTTAAAAAATGCTTTTAGAAAGATATAAATAATCGAAACCCCGATACTGTCCAATTGTATTGATAGAAAATATGTTTCTCGCAGTAATTCGAGCTAAACCCCACGTTATTATAAAGATCTCTTTTTACAAAAAGACGTTTTAACGTACATGTCTGGATTTGGGTGCTGGTACTCGTCATTCTAACGGCCTCAGCGCGCCCCGTTTTACTTATTCTCGCCAGTATTAACACCTTTCATTAAGAATACATTTTGGCTGATTTCAATAACCAAACATGTCGGGCATGTGAACCACGTGCACGTAAGCCATTTTGCACTAACTGTTCCGCATGGATGATTTCATACATACATGCGTAATTTATTTCTTGAAATCGATAGATAAGTGCATGGAATGAAAATAACAACATGTTTAGAAATATTGACTGAATATATCGCATAATATAATATTTCATTGGGTGGCCAATTAGAAACTCGTTTAAGTGTACTTTACACTGCTTTAGTAGGCCTACTTGAATGCAGTACTTTTGTTTGCAAAAAACCCACTGGATTAATCAACCCCTAAAAGGTACCATAGCGAGTAGAACACTTCATATAATTGACGACATAAAATACAGCAAACACATTTTTAATATCGTAGAAATATCCGTCATTATCCTCGAATGTTCTCAAGTAATACTTCATCATTCAAACTGTCATACAGTGAATTATTGTTCGTTAGAACTTACGCGAGAGTTCTGCTACTGCGTGCATCTTTTACGGATATTGTTTTCCAGCAAATATTGATAGCTTAATCTAAACTGGGAATAATGGAATGGAATGGACTGTGTTACTCGGGCTAATATCGAATATACTGCATTTCATTTTTCTTGTCACGGAGAATTCTAATAATAAATTATTGCTGTAGCTGTTAGCAACCAACGAGACGTCACTCTGAGACAAAAATATTTTATGCCGCATTAAACAATTATAAAAAAGAATTAAGATAGTGTCATAAATATGCGTGCTTGGTCTGTTTGCTGAAATTGGTTGTAAAGCAGAGTTTCAGCAACATGAATGAAGCACACATCTATCTATAGACTGAATGTGTTTAGTTCCTTTCAGAAGAAATTAATGTCTTTCTCACGAAATAAACATTACTGTATTTTAGTAGTCAATGCTGATAATGTCTGCACTTAGTGTTATATATGTAGATTTTATACAAATCAGGAAGTTTTATGTCATTGTCTTTCAATGCTGCAATGATTAAATATTAGTCATTTTCGTCTATCACAAGTCAGACAGAATGTTTATGCCACATTCGTCCAATACTAGTGTGTATTTCACTTTGCTGCATCATGCCGCTACGCTGTTATGTTGTTTTCTTTATCAAATTTTACAATCGTCCAATCCTGATTTGACACCCTTCTATGCATGGCACCACCTTAACTGGATCGCTACTTGGACCAATACCATCTTGACTACTTCATATAGAAACCATAATGACCTTAACGGAACACCATTGACAAACGGAAAGAAAATTGCGATGCTATGGGAGGAATTAGTGCGGCGCTTTTATGACTTCAGCAATATTACGTGACATTTACTGAACTGTTGAATAATTGCTGGTCGTTACACATCCTGGCTAACATATTTTTAAAATGATTGATTATTCTAACGTGTCTGCTTCCGGGAACTCTGTTTCGCTATAGAATATTTGATAAGCTTGAATAAATCTTCGGAATTTAATTTGTAAAAGTTCATTTATGTAGAGCACATTTCGATATATCTGCACTTTTAACAATAAGGTACATATAGTAAATTACAGGATTTACTGAACACATGAAATAATAAGTAATGTGACAGACCTATATGATATTTTAGCATGACATCATGTTGGGAACCAATTGATCTGACTATCATATGGATTGAAGACTACGGCTCGAGCCTGCTACCTTACACTCATAGAGACTTCACTTTTAAGCCTTACTAGGGATCGACTCTATTAATTTTTACTTACAGGCTAGTGAAATATACCATCTACTTGCCTATATAATTTTGCCCCTTGTAAACATGTCATTCCCGAACTGTGAACATATTTAGAACCTGGAACTCCAATTGAAGTCATGTGAGTGGCTGATTGCCTACTTTATATAACAAATAATCAACAACATCAGATAGATTTCATGTTGTGAATGAACCAGTCGATATGACTAAAACATATGGTGTAGGGATTTGTGTCAGTATAAATGTTATGTGACTAAGCCATATGGTGTAGGACTTTCTGTCAGTATAAATGTTATGTGATTAAGCCATATGGTGTAGGACTTTCTGTCAGTATAAATGTTATGTGATTAAGCCATATGGTGTAGGACTTTCTGTCAGTATAAATGTTATGTGATTAAGCCATACGGTGTAGGACTTTCTGTCAGTATAAATGTTATGTGATTAAGCCATTTGGTGTAGGGATTTCTGTCAGTATAAATGTTATGTGATTACGCCATATGGTGTAGGGATTTCTGTCAGTATAAATGTTATATGACTTAACCATGTGCTGTAGGGTTTCTGTGACAGGTTCGTCAAACAGCTATCATCATGCCGGTATCAATGTACGGAAGTACATGTACACTAATCAATAGTCTGGTTATCTCGTTTGGTATCTAACCATCTACATGTATGCACCTACGTGTATAATTGTGTGACATGCATGATCCAATTTACTATTCCGATAATACGATATCATTTGACCTGAAATTGACCTGCTTTTCAATATTGTCAATATTATCCTGCTAATACGAGGGGTGATCAATATATTCGAGGACTTTCCTTCTCAATTTTGCAATATTGGAACTAGAGTAATAAAATTACACGCTGATGCAGTTCAATCAATTATCTCGCGATTTGTCTAATTTTCTTTGTGATAACGTTACTATTTACTTCATGACGTCACATTTTGTAATTATGGTGAAGCGCGCACCGTCGAGCATCTCGAGCGTAACGTCATTTCTGAGAAACGACACGCTATGAAAATTAACGCGAAACTTGTAAATTCCTTTCGATACCTCGAAAATGACTTGACAAAATTGTGCATGGATTCTGTGCGCTTTCAATGAGCCATTTTCATATGATTCCCAGTGTTCGCGTTTACCTCAATTTTTTGTGGGTCCCAGGGACCCAATGCCTTTAAAAAAGTTGGGTCCCATTACAAATTTACTGAGTCCCAATAAATTGGCACACAATCTGTCAAGATTGATATAAAATGATACTTAAATATGCTTAGAATAGTTAAATAGCAGTATATGACCTATCAACTCATTCTGAGCAAAGTTTAACAATGGTTGTAATGAAAAGTATCATTTTTATATATATGTTGTTTTGTGCCATGAAATAAACAGTTTTTAACTGCAAACTCAGGGAATCCTCGGCCTTTTCCTCGGCAAGTTTGAACGATTTCTTAAACTGACCGCGGTTTGATTTAATTTCGAGGGCACGCCGATGACTGTCGGTAGAAATGTGCCGTACTAGCGAGCTTCGTTGGAAATCAATGCAACCACTCGTCGTGAACGTATTTTTAATCTTGGTATCAGTACAGATAAGACAGTGCATTGAAATGCTTTTATCAACAGGGTTTTCCTTCTTGACTAACCAGTCTTTGAATTGCGGATCTTTCAGCCATTGCTCTTGGAAGTTTCGATTATGCTTTACTTTCTTTCGCTCCGACGCCATAATTCAGCCTCCCGTAACTAGTAGCAACTGCAGCGGCCTCGATCTGGTCACTTCTCGAGTAATTACCAGTCGAACACGGTAAAATTTATGCAGCGCTGTAACTTAAGTTTAAGTTTAGTAGGGCCCCGTCTACTGGGTTAAGTAGAGCCCCGCCTACTGGGTTAAGTAGAGCTCCGTCAACTGTCTTCAATAGATCCCTACTACTAGGTTTAGTAGGGCCCCGTCTACTGGGTTAAGTAGAAGCCCGTCTACTGGGTTAAGTAGAACCCCCGCCTACTGGGTTTAGTAGGTCCTACTTTTATATTTTATGTACATTATATACTGTTTTAACCATGTGTTGGTCATGATTGTACAGCACTTTTGAACGTGTGTATACACGAAAAAAGGGCTATATAAATATGGTATAATAAAAATAACCCAGTCAAGCAAGTGTCCGCGTGACGTCACGATAAAATTGCATGTCGGGAGATCAAAATAAAAATAAACATGATTTTATTTATGGCGCTTCGGAGAAAAGGGGAAGAGATTTTAATTTAAGGTTTCGGGTTTGTTTAATGAAATTGTTCTACTTCTTTTTGGTAATTATAAATATTGCGTCCCACGTACGCAACGTACTCCAGAATTTTACGTTCCGCCGATTTTCGTTGCGTAAAAAGACATGTTTACGCCGTAAACGCGAACACTGATTCCATTGTTTATGTGATTAAAGGGTATCTGCCAAACGGTTGAGTCGATAAAATAAGGATAAACAGCAAAAATAACACCGCGTTAGGGACACTTTCCGTTAAATTCTGCGAAATAAGACGCACAGATCTCAATCAAATGTAACTGGCAAAAACGAAGACTAGTATAGGCTACAACACATAAAATCGTTGACTCCAAATCAAAAGGGTTATTCCGATATTGCGTCCTAAACCTGATAGGTCCTGTTTCAGTCTTAATTGAAATAATCTACTTTTGTAAAGCCAACCCCTCTTTTCCGATGTTTGTTTCCAATAACGCATCGATACTCTTTTTATTCCACCTCACATTCCAGAATCGGCTATTAACTACTTATTTCAGTAGTAAAAGACAACCAGTCTCATGCATGGAACCGGGTATAAGTCCAGAAAGGAGCTATGTGCTGCTCCGACGGTGACGCTTGGAATGACGTCGCGTGACGTCCAACGCCACGCGCCCATTGTATGAATCATATAATTTTATTAGTGCATTCGGTCGGAGACATCTTACTCCGAATGATGTTAAATGGCTTTAAATCTTGCTGCTAATATAAATTTGCTAAATGAAAAGTCCTCGAATATATTGATCACCCCTCGTATGTATGTATATGAAGGCATTTAGATAATTAGTGTTAGGACAAATGCCATAAAAGATGTCTATTAGAATAACCTAAGTGTGTTAACCCTATAACAGAATTGAGCTGTTTGAGTTATTATCCGGCGAGTCATTGTAAGCATATATATCTGTAATGTAATGCGTTTTTGGAATGCAACGATTAACGCAAAATACATTTAGAATATCAAATTGCGCATTTTACTGCTTCTGTATGTCAAAATAACTATGGGATTATGCATTTTAGTATTGAATGATTCAAGGACAAACACAAACGACATTTAAGAATAATCAGGGGTGTTCACACATGGTGCTTTTTATCCTGTATGTGTACCTTGATCATTATCGCAAAATGCCTTTTAGGTTTCAAGGATTCAATGACAAATATAAAATACGGTTATAACAATTTTATTAGGAACGTTAATTAACGTCCATTTGATCCTGCATCAGTCAATTACGCATTCAAGTAGACTCCAGTATCTATCATGAATGTCAGTCATTGTCAAACAAATTTTGTTTATAAATATTGATACTGCGGAACCGTCCTGTAGGTAGAACATAGGATCCCTGACTGACTGTCTCAGGATGTTAAATGAAAAATGGAAGGAAATTTACTTGTCAGCGGTAATTGATTTGTCAGCGGGTCTCCTCCAGTCTAAAACGCGACAGTAAACTTGATACATATACACCGGGACCCTTTGTCGATATAGATGGGCGTAAGAAGACATTTCGAAACGGTGGCAGACTTAGCAGTTGTTTCACACATTAAAGACATTTCCGTACTACATGTGTTAAGCATGAAAACAAACCACTCAGGAAACTTTATTATGGAGGCAAACAAGCATACTGAAGTTCTAAGCACAATTTAAACGTTACAAGAAATGTTCCAAGAACAATTGCTTAGGGCCGAATATAACTTTAAATACACGTAAATTACAATAGGGTTCTAAAAAGCAGTTTAATGGATCTCTTTAATGTACATACTTCGAAGGTTTGGACGAAGACTTTAAAGATGACTTTTTATTCAGGTGAATATTTAGAAAGGTTTAACTAATTTCATATAGTTTATACACAAATACATATATCGGTAATTAAACCCAGACTAGAGGTCACCATGAGTTTGAAAAACCCATTTCAAGTTAGTTGATACACTCGCTAAACTTTTTCAATAATCAATGTTGAAAACCAATAGACGATGTGGATATGCTGAACCAGCGAATCCGTGAGAAAAAATGTTTGTACTTCATTGACGTTTGACACAACAATACAAGGATGGTTTTGTTTAAACAGTGAACCGTGGTTTCCAAATGCGTAACAACATTTAGGTAATGTCGTACTTACATGAGCTACCAGTTATAACATATGCTACATACCTTGCATAACTGACTCGGCCTCTCTTCTTACAGTCAATGGCCGTCGAAAACTGATTTTCTTGTTTCGTTTACTTTCGTATAAAAACAGAATTACTTGTCAAAGCTAGCATAAACCATTGCAGCAATCTTGTAGCAAAATCATTGTAGCCAAGGTCAATACGATCAATGGCCATCCTATATATTCATTGAGAGAAGTGATTGTCCCGTGTCGCTTAATTTGCCTACAATTCCATTCTATGATATATACATGTATCTAATACACGATCAAAGGTCCGGGAGAATAATATAGAATAGCTAATGTGATATTAGTGAATATTATTCTTGATCAACCTTTGCAAACGGTTGTAATTCGTCACGATCTGATAGATCCATAATGAGAGAATTATAATTATTTTATTTTATTTATCAAAATCTCATCATAGTTGCAGATGTATAGGGACGGATGTTTATTTTTGTCAAGCTTCTCAGTTTCGTCTAACATAACATTGTCATTTGTACAGTCAGACTTCAAAACGACTTTTAGTATGCAAATATGCTTGTTTCTTTACACTGCTTTAGTAGGCCTATACTTAAATGCAGTGCTTTTATCTGGAACAAATTCACTGGATAAATCAACCCCAAACCATGGGCGGATCCAGGATTTTCGGTTAGGGGGGGGGCGTAAGAAATTTGCTGGGGTCCAGGGCATAGTCCCCCATGGACGTAGGAGCTTCTTTAACGTTACAACACTTCATTCATGGAAGCGTATTTTGGTAAAATCTATATACTGATATATAACAACTCAGTTTATGATTCTCGGGCAATTTGTTATTACATGGTAATTGGAAGTTGATCCCTTTAAGTGGGGGGCCGGGGCATGTTCCCCCGGGAAAAAGTTTCAAACAATGGATCGATCAGATGCATTCTGAGCGTTCTGAGATACCTTATTTATTGTGAAACAGGACACGTTTTATTATTAAATACAGAACAGTACTGTACTTAGATTAATCGTAATGAAGTGTTTGCACAAGAGCCCGCTTTTGAGATCTATGCTTAATGTGAAGACGTTTATGTTAACCTTTAAGGGCTTTGTATCTAATTGACAACCGCTAAAAGTAATATAGGAGGTGTGAGTATTTATAAATGAAACAATATTTATGGAGTGTATAGAAACATTTTTGGAAAGAACGTGTGTTGACTCATTTTCATAGATTGAAGTTAGTTTGCGAGCGAAGCGAGCAAAAAAAAAATTTCAGTAAAAAAGTAATATAAATGTTCACGTATGTTATCTGCACTATATCATAGTTTAACAAAAACTCGCTGATATTTAGAATCTAATTTCAAAAGAAGGGAGTCGAGGGAGGCATGCTCTGACGGGAAAATTTTCAAAACGAGGGATCAATCTGGTGTATTCTGGTGGTCTGAGATAACTTATTGGCTAGTAAATAGGGCATGCTTTATTACAAAACGAGACTTATTTAAGTCTTTAAAGTCTAGAGTGTTTCATTCATTGCAGAGTGATCCAGTATATAGGCGTACTTGTAGCATCATTTTTAGCGGATGCACCCCTTCTTTCATAGATTAAAGCTAATTTTGCGAGCGTAGCGAGCACGAAATGTTCACATTTTAATACTTTTTCACAAAGAATTAAAGGCAAATTAATATAACTAGACTATTTCAGTCAAATAAAAATCGTTACTTTGGCGATTTTAGGGGGGACGTACGCCGGGTCCGCCCCCCTTGGATCCGCCTATGCAAACAAAAGTACTATGAAGAGTAGAACACTTGAAGTAATTGACGACATAAAATACAGTAAACACACTTTTGACATCGTAGAAATATCCGTCAATATCCTAGAATGTTCTCAAGTAATACTTCATCATTCAAACTGTCATACGGTGAATTACTGTACACGAGAACTTTGCAGCTGCATGTTTCTCTTACAATGTTCGGATATTGTTTTCCAGCAAATATTGATGGCTTAATCTAAACTCGGAATAATGAAATGGAATGAACTGTGTTACTCGGGCTATTATCGAATATACTGTATTTCATTTTTCCTGTCACGGAGAATTCTAATAATGAATTCTTGCTGTAGCTGTTAGCAACCAACGAGACGTCACTCTGAGACAAAAATGTTTTATGCCGCATTAAACAATTATAAAAAAGAATTAAGAAAGTGTCATAAATATGCGTGCTTTGTCTGTTTGCTGAAATTCGAAATTGGTTGTAAAGCAGAGTTTCAGCAGCATGAATGACGCACATATCCATCAATAGACTAAATGTGTTCAGTTCCTTTCAGGCGAAGTAAATGTCATTCTCACGAAATAAACATTACTGTATTTAGTAGTCAATGCTGATAATGTCTGCACTTAATGTGATATATGTAGATTTTATACAAATCAGGAAGTTTTATGTCAATGTCTTTCGATACTGCAATCACTAAATATCAGTCATTTTCGTATATCACAAGTTATGCCACATTCGTCCAGTATGTAAATCACTTTGCTGTATCATGCCGCTATACTGTCATATGTTTGTCTTTATCAAATATTCAAATCGTCCAAACCTTATTTGAAACTCTTCTATGCATTGTAGCACTTAAACTGGATCTCTACTTCGACCAATACCATATTGACTACTTCATATGACAATCATGATGGCCTTAATGGAAAACCATAGACAAACTCAAATAGAATTGCGATGCTATGGGAGGAATTAGTGCGACGTTTTTATGACTGCAGCATCATTACGCGACATTTACTGGACTGTTGAATAATTGCTGGTCGTTACACATCCTGGCTAACATAGTTACTGACTGATTGTTCTAATTTGTCAGCTTCCCGAGGCTCTGTTGTGTCTTCTGCGTACAGATCATTTAATTAGCTTGACTAAGTCTTCGTTATTTGATTTGTAGAACTATTCATGCTGTGTACATTTTGATAACATAAATATCTGGGTTAGTTTAAATGTTAACAAAAGCTACGAATAGCAAATGTCATGAACAACTTTACACACGAAATCACAAATCATTGGACAATCCTTTATATTATTACAATATTATGACCCTAAGTTGGGCGCCAAATAATCTGAATGACACGTGGCCGGAATCCTGTGTAGTTTGACCTGGGCCCGAACCTGAGACTCTACGCTATCAGGGCGAATGCATCTTCGACGTGTCTATTCGTCCTTTCGGGTGTCGATTCGTTGGTATCGACTTTACTTTTCTGCCACTTACATATACACACCATCACCCGTTATGTTAACATGTTCAGAACCTGGCACTTGTATCGAAATATTCTGTGTGTGGCTGATTATCTGCTAAATATAACAAGTAATCAACAAAATGAGACACCATCTGGCGGATGTACTAGTTTAAATGTCATATGACTAAACCATATGGTGTAGGGTTTATGTCAGTTAAATGTCATATGACTTAACCATATGGTATAAAGTTTCTCTGACAGGTTCGTCATGCTGCCTCATTATAATGGAAGTTCATTTGTATATATTGACAAATCAATAATATGTCTATTCCTTTCCTATATGCTTAATATACCTAACATCTGCATGTACAGATTTACATGACTTTGTATACTTATGTGACAGACATGTAACGGTTCAAATAATACAATAAGGTAGACCTGGGATTGACCTGCTTTTCAATATTTTCAATATTGGCCAGCGAGTATATGCATGCATATGAAGACTAACAGACAATTCGTTTTTGGGGAACTGTGTCGATTATTGGCTGCGTTTCATTCGGTCTCATGCATTTTTTCGACGGGGACTTTGATTTTTATTTGTTTCTTCGGCTTATGTGTGGGCAATGCACAGTGTAGTTGCTAGAAATATGTAATGTTATTTCCCAGCCCATTCCTACCTTGTCCATTATTTCAAACTAGGTCAAGTCGTAGTTGTGCCTCTTTAGGTCGCATAACGTTATGTCACTGTCCTTAGGGTTTTAAACTAGGTCACACCCCGGGGTTGTTATGCCTCATTTGGTCGCTGTTTTGGCATGGGTTTGTGCTGTTGTGTCGCCGTACAACGGGGCCTTAGTGAACTTGATTGAGTCTTGGCTGCGTTTCATTCGATTTCATGCATTAATCGTTATTCTATAATTTCTTTGTGAAATTGGGTCATCCTGCATTTTTTAGGCGGGGAATTATGATTGTTTCTTTGGCGTATGTGTGGGCATTGCACAGGGTAGTTGTGTTGGTGTTTCTGATTTCGGCTCAATGTGATATATGTAGATTCTATACAAATCAGGAAGTTTTATGTCAATGTCTTTCGATGCTGCAAACACTAAATATCAGTCATTTTCTTATATCACAAGTTATGCCACATTCGTCCAGTATGTAAATCACATTGCTGCATCATGCCGTTATACTGTCATATCTTTGTCATTATCACCTATTCAAATCGTCCAATCCTACTTTGACACCCTTCTATGCATTGCACCTCCTTAACTGGATCGCTACTCGGACCAATACCATCTCGACTACTTCATATAGAAAACATTATGACCTTACCGGAACACCATTGACAAACGGAAAGAAAATTGCGATGCTATGGGAGGAATTAGTGCGGCGCTTTTATGACTTCAGCAATATTACGTGACATTTACTGAACTGTTGAATAATTGCTGGTCGTTACACATCCTGGCTAACATATTTTAAAAATGATTGATTATTCTAACTTGTCTGCTTCCGGGAGCTCTGTTTCGCTATAGAATATTTGATAAGCTTGAATAAATCTTCGGAATTTAATTTGTAAAAGTTCATTTATGTAGAGCGCATTTCGATATATCTGCACTTTTAACAATAAGGTACATATAGTAAATTACAGGATTTACTGAACACATGAAATAATAAGTAATGTGACAGACCACCTATATGATATTATAGCATGACATCATGTTGGGAACCAAATGATCTGACTATCATATGGATTGAAGACTACGGCTCGAGCCTGCTACCCTACACTCATAGAGACTTCACCTTTAAGCCTTACTAGGGATCGACTCTATTAATTTTTACTTACAGGCTAGTGAAATATACCATCTACTTGCCTATATAATTTTGCCCCTTGTAAACATGTCATTCCCGAACTGTGAACATATTTAGAACCTGGAACTCCAATTGAAGTCATGTGAGTGGCTGATTGCCTACTTTATATAACAAATAATCAACAACATCAGATAGATTTCATGTTGTGAATGAACCAGTCGATATGACTAAAACATATGGTGTAGGGATTTGTGTCCGTATAAATGTTATGTGACTAAGCCATATGGTGTAGGACTTTCTGTCAGTATAAATGTTATGTGACTAAGCCATATGGTGTAGGACTTTCTGTCAGTATAAATGTTATGTGACTAAGCCATATGGTGTAGGACTTTCTGTCAGTACAAATGTTATGTGACTAAGCCATATGGTGTAGGACTTTCTGTCAGTATAAATGTTATGTGACTAAGCCATATGGTGTAGGACTTTCTGTCAGTATAAATGTTATGTGACTAAGCCATATGGTGTAGGACTTTCTGTCAGTATAAATGTTATGTGATTAAGCCATATGGTGTAGGGATTTCTGTCAGTATAAATGTTATGTGATTAAGCCATATGGTGTAGGGATTTCAGTCAGTATAAATGTTATATGACTTAACCATGTGCTGTAGGGTTTCTGTGACAGGTTCGTCAAACAGCTATCATGATGCCGGTATCAATACTAGTATACGGACGTACATGAACACTTATCGATAGTCTGGTTATCACGTATATTATCTAAACATCTATGCACCTACGTGTATAATTGTGTGACAGGCATGATCCAATTTACTATTCCGATAATACGATATCGTTCGACCTGGAATTGACCTGCTTTTCAATATTGTCAATAATATCCTGCTAATATGTATGCATATGAAGGCATTTAGATAATTAGTTTTAGAACAAATGCCATTAATAAATGTCTATAACAATAACCTAAGGACGTTAACCAATAACAGAATTGAGCTGTTTGAGTTATTATCCGGCGAGTCATTGTAAGCATATATATATGTAATGTAATGCGTTTTTGGAATGCAACGATTAACGCAAAATACATTTAGAATATCAAATTGCGCATTTTACTGCATCTGTATGCCAAAATAACTATGGGATTATGCATTTTAGTATTAAATGATTCAAAGACAAACACAAACGACATTTAAGAATAATCAGGGGTGTTCACACATGGTGCTTTTTATCCTGTATGTGTACCTTGATCATTATCGCAAAATGCCTTTTAGGTTTCAAGGATTCAAAGACAAATAAAAAATACGGTTATAACAATTATATTAGGAACGTTAATTAACGTCCATTTGATCCTGCATCAGTCAATTACGCATTCAAGTAGACTCCAGTATATATCCTGAATGTTAGACATTGTCAAACAGTTTTTTGAATATAAATATTGATACTGCGGAACCGTGCTGAATGTAGAACATAGGATCCCTGACTGACTGTCTCAGGAAGTTACATGCAAAATAGAAGGAAATGTACTTGTCGACGGTAAATGATTTGTCTGCGGGTCTCTTCAAGTCTAAAACGCGACAGTAAACTTGATACAGATACACCAGGACCCCTTGTCTATATCTATAACGTAGATGGACGTTAGAAGACATTTCGAAACGGTGGCAGACTTAGTAGTTGTTTCACACATTAAAGACGTTTTCGTACGACATGTGTTAAGCATGAAAACAAACCACTCAGGAAACTTTATTATGGAGGCAAACAAGCTTACTGAAGTTCTAAGCATAATTTAAACGTTACAAGAAATGTTCCAAGAACAATTGCTTAGGGTCAAATGTAACTTTAAATACATGTAAATTACAATAGGGTCCTAAAAAGAAATTCAATGGATCTCTTGAATGTACGTACTTCGAAGGTTTGGACGAAGGCTTTAAAGATGACTCTTTATTAAGGTGAAAGGTTTAACTAATTTCATATAGTTTATACACAAATACATATATCGGTAATTAAACACAGACTAATGGTCACCATGAGTTTGAAAACCCTATATCTAGTTAGTTGATACACTCGCTAGACTATTTCAATAATCAATGTTGAAAACCAATAGACGGTGTGGATATGCTGAACCAGCGAATTCGAGAGAAAAAAATGTTTGTACTTCATTGACGTTTGACACAACAGTACAAGGATGGTTTTGTTTGAAATAGTGAACCGTGGTTTCCAAATGCGTAACAACATTCAGGTAAGCTGTCGTACCTACAGGAGCTACGAGTTATAGCATATGCTGTATATGATACATACCTTGCATAACTGACTCGGCTACTGTTCTTTAGGTCAATGGCCGTCGAAAACTGATTTTCTTGTTACGTTTACTGCCGTATAAAAACAGTATTACTTGTCAAACCTATCGTAAAACATTGTAACAATCTTGTAGCTGAATCATTGTAGCCAAGGTCAATATATCAATGGTCATCCTATATATCCATAGAAAGAAGTGATTGCCCCGTGTCGCTTAATTTGCTTACAATTCCATTATATGGTATATACATGTATCTAATACAGGATCAAAGGCCCGGGAGAATAATATAGAACAGCTAATGTGATAGTAGTGAGAATAACTCTTGATCAACCTTTGCAAACGGTTGTAATTCGTCACGATCCGATAGATCCATAATAAGAGAATTATAATTATTGTATTTTATTTGTTAAAATCTCACCACAGTTGCTGATATATAGGAACGGATGTTTATTTTTTTTCAAGCTTCTCAGTTTCGTCTAACATAACATTGTCATTTATACAGTCAGACTCCAAAACGGCTTTTAGTATGCAAATACGCTTATTTCTTTACACTTCTTTAGTAGGCCTACTTAAATGCAGTGCTTTTATCTGCAACAAATTCACTGGATAAATCAACCTCAAACAAAAGTACTATGAAGAGTAGAACACTTCATGTAATTGACGACATAAAGTACAATAAACACATTTTTGACATCGTAGAAATATCCGTCAATATCCTAGAATGTTCTCAAGTAATACTTCATCATTGTACATTCTGTCATACGGTTAATTACTGTACGCGAGAATTTTGTTACTGCGTGTATCTCTTACAATGTTCGGATATTGTTTTTCCAGCAAATATTGATGGCTTAATCTTAACTCGGAATAATGGAATGAAATGGACCGTGTTAGCAGGCTAATATCGAACACACTGTATTTCGTTTTTGTTCTGTAACGTGAAAAATCTAGCAATGAATTATTGCCGTATATGATAGCAACAAGCGAGAAACTCCAAGACAGATATAGAGTAAGCCAAATTAAACGTTTATAAAAAAGGATCTAGATAGTGTCATAAATAATTAACTGGTTTTTTTTGCTGGAATTGGTTGTAAAACAGAGTTTCAGCAACATGAATTTCTCACGAATTAAATATTACTGTATTTTGTAGTCAATGGTGCTGATAATGTCTGCACTTAACGTGAAATAATATATATTTTATACAAGTCAGGAAGTTTTATGTCAATGTCTTTTGATGCTGCAATCACGAAATATCAGTCATATTCGTCTATCACAAGTTGAGCAAATTATTAACGCCACATTCGTCCAATATGTATTTTGATCATCGTGCCGTTACACTGTCATGGCTTTGTCTTTATAAAATATTCAAATCAACAAATCCTAATTTTACTCTCTTCTATACATCGTCTTCGTCTTCTTAATCTTCCATGTAATGGCCATCTTCATCAGATTGCAGTAAACTGCCAGGGTGTGAATGGGGCGCATCGAACCAAGTTTAAAGTAAAGTGTGAAGATACATTGTATGTACTGTTAGTTTAAAAACAGGCGCCGTGGCTTAGGCTAGATGTTTGATTAGCCGAGCTTTGAAAGCGTCGACTGATTTTGTAGAGGCGATGTCGGATGGGAGCTTGTTCCAATCTCTGATGGTACGAGGGAAGAACAACTCGGATCTGTATTTCTGTTTGATGAATGTTTCTATATATGTATTAGGATGAGTGAATCTTGTTGAGCGGTTATTTCTGGCTGTCTTGGGTTTCTTTGGGTTGTTGGTGGGATATATGGCTACCTGCTTGCACTACCTTTACTTGGATCGTAACTTGGACCAATACCATCTTGACTACTTCATTTCAAAACCAAGATGACATCAATGGAACACAATAGACAAACTCAGTGAACATTGTGATGCTATTGTAGGAATAAGTGCGCTTTTATGTCTTCAGTATTATTACGTGACATTTACTGGTCTGTTGAATAATTGCTGGTCGTTATACGTCCTGGTTAACATTGTTAACGATTGATTGTTCTGACTTGTCTGCTTCCCGTGGTTATTTTCTATGTAGATTATTTTATTTGAAGAACTATTTACGAAGTGAACTGCTTGATATGACCATGTTGTATATGCAAATGTCTATGTTGTGTTGACAGAAATTTATATTCAAATCAAAAAGCTATGAACAGCATTTATGTGACTTATTTGATGATGAAGTATATTTAACATACTAGTACCTGTTATGGCAACATCTAAAAAAATGTTTTCAAAATTTCCGAAAGCTGTTATTTACTATGAAAATAGTAGGGCACAAACCAAAGCCACACAGCTACGACGGCATCGCCTAGCAACACATCTGTAGGGGAACAAAACTACTGTTCTGGCATCAATCGGGATAAAAACCAATATAATCAAATCACTGTTACTCATCGACCAGTATCTGCATCACCGGTCATTTGGTTCTTATCGGATGTCAATCGGATACTTCCGGTGTTCGATTGATTTGTGGTCTACGTATAACCTAGATATATACTTATATACTCTTATTATAAGTTTTCATCCACCTCTACATAGAAACAATCACGTTGCCACATACCATAATGAGTCTTGTTTAAATTTACATTTACTTACATTGGACAGATTGGGAAAAGCTTAGTTAATGACAGTTTTAAATATTCTGTAACATTTGATTAAATTAGTGTTAAAGTTATAATAAATCCCAATGACTGTAAATATACGCTTTAGGAAAATTGGATTCTGGATTGTTTCCATTTTCAGAAATAATTGTCTTCCATAAGTAGCATACTGTGATTATTTTGGCTTAAAAATGTGAGGTTAAGCGTTTGGTGATGTCATTTATCTTTCGCGTAACTTTGTGGTTATTGCGCATACGCGTTAATTGATGGATTTGCACCTCCGGTTAATATTGAACGCTGCAATCGCGCAACAATTAATCGTCATCTTTTTATTTCGGTCCAAGTTAATGATGATTATTGGACGAAATATTTAATTAAAGTTTGTGTCTTAGTTTCAATTCAATTTGTATATACGCTACACATGTTGGTTTTAAATGTCATTCACTTGAACATCCAGGTGGTTGGCCGACCGTACAATGTTCATTGGATTATTGAGATTGAAATACAAATATACGCTTAGAAAATTAAAAATATTCACTTTTTATGTGTGTTGATGACAATGCTTGCAACGAAGTTTTAAGTAGAAACTTTTAAGTTGTTAATCTATCGGCAATGTATAGGAATTTCATGGCAACACTACCATATAGTTTTGTTGAAACAGAATTCTGCTTCAATCCGATTAAAGGTAGTTACACTGTTTTTAACTAAGCGATTACCATCACTACAAATAAAGTCAATTTCGATATCAAAGGTGTCCAAGCATTTTGATGCAAATTGAGTTGAACATACATTATTTTGTTTCAAATTACCTCCCTTTCACTCGAAATGAGAGCAGATGCATTGTGTTTGTGATGTATTATCTGCGTAAATTGATGATTTATTGAACATTATGTGTTGTCAATAGATCGCAGCAGACGCTCTAACTTTATGTGGGGCTACTAAAGCACCAGTAAACTACCTTGAATCCAATTGAGCTTAATCTAGATCCAAAACATGTGAGAGACAAATTATGTGTTCTTACAGGGCTTTCTAAAATAGTCTGACTTGACTTCAATAATTCACAGAGTATATAGGATAGGCATACAATGTGTATATTATTTTATTTATTTTAATAAATTTTATATGGGTCATATTTAAGGAAACATTTTTAGGATCCGATGCTGCTGGCGATACTTTGAGTCTCAATAATTGGTAATAACTATCATGTTGGGTTTCTTATATGTTAAACACAGCGGGAATGTATAATTGTCTTTACATGTGCATGTTTACGCTAATGAAAATATATATTACTATGTGAGTCTTTCACTATAATTGTCTTTAACTAGCCAACAGCGACATCATTCTCATTTAATTAATTTAACCATAAAGTCATCCAAAACATTTTATATATTTTCTGACCACGTTCTCAAACTGCGAGTTGTAAATTAATAACTCCTGAAGGAAAAATACAAGTAAACAACGTGAGACTAAGTTGTAAAAATGCACAATGAACTTCTCGCGGAGTCGGTGCCTTAAGCTAGTGTACACAAATAAAACCAAAACCTTATACCAAGTTTGGTATTGATTTGCATACTAGTTCTTTCGGGAGATCTGATAATGTAACACGATTAATATAGGAACACGTAGTACCATGAGTACACGTAAACGTCTTAAAAGCTATTATTTATGACCCATTATTTATGGCTATATACCACGCAAGAGTTCGTTTTCTTGTACTCGGAAGTCGGACCCTGACCACAAGTACTGTACTTCGAAATAAAGATCTATTTTTTGGATGACAAGTACTCTCTCTATGCTTATGCTACTGTTTTTTTTCACATTAGCCGATTATATTGTACGTATCGGGAACCCACATGTTTATTAGAATAAAGAAATCAAACAATTGATTTGGCTCGGCTAACAGACTGAACACAGTAGAACACTCTTGGGATATCCTTAAAGCGCCGAACAACAACAAATCGTCATACAAGCACACAAAATGTTCATTGTATAGGCACCAAGTATTATTTAGAACGTACGTTCGGAGTCTTTCAATACCCATTGTAAGATAGACAAGTTCCTATCATAGAAAGTCAATTAATGGCCATTTACTTCATTGGCTCATTAACGAACTTGCCTTATGATTGATAGACCCTCCATGTGTTATATGTCATACTTATAGATATATTGCGCTCCTGAGATAGCTCCCGATAGATCTAACTACGACATTTCTTTTATTGATGAAGATATCGGTGAACGATGACCGTGGTATTGGATGCGACTTTGAAGAAATCACGAAACGTGTATATCATTGTCACCTCACATCAGGAGAGCGTCTACGGGATATATACGGGATGCATTAAGTGTTTTGGTTGTGACAAACATTCGGGAATAACCTGTTACCACTGTGTTTTCTTATGTTAAAATCCCCCGTGCATTATTGTAGTCAATGGCCGAGTCATCGTCCTTAGAGACGGTATTCACAAAGCATCTTTAGAAGTTCCTCAAAATCTTACCATTCTCTGAAGTGTATCAGCTTAACAGGAAAATAATATTTTGTTTAATCGTTAAGTAATGCGCTACAGTAATCACCATACCAAGAAAATATAAGATATATTTAGTTTCTTGCAAGATATGTGCAGTTCAATTTTAAAGTTTACCCTTAATATGCTTTGTGAATACCGACCCTTGAACGTGTCTCCTGAAACCTTGTCTTTTTCTAGTTCGATGTATGCAGTTTGTATTTGCATCTGACTCGCACTTCGTCCTAACACCGTTTCTCATACAAATATAAATGCCCCTTTTACTACAATCGGTTATGTACTAAAGTTCAATGTGTACATAAATAGAGCTTTCGAATTTAAGGAACACATGACGAAAGATCAATTACATTTTGAATGACGGTCTTCCTATTTGGGGAGACAATTACCTTTGGGAGTTGACACGTGACTGCTGTTTGAGAAATAGGAGTTAACATTTATGTTCCTGATGTCCCATTGCATGTATGTTTACAAGTTACGGCAGTTCGAATTGATGTGCTTTGGAACACCTTTGGTCCCCACGATTAAGATCGCATATGTGGAGCTACTACATATAGTCGGGCAGAACTGACAAGTGATCGTGTAATGTTTTTGTATTTTCGTTTCATCATTGAGCAATTCTCAGAATGTAACCAAGGTGGCATCATTCGGATTCTGTTATGGCATGGTGCAGAGAACACGAAAATGCAAAAAAAAACAAAACATTTTGTATTGAAGACATTGCACGGTTATCCGTTTATCTGCCGGATTAAGAGGTGCTTTGTCTAAATGTAACGTTAAAAGAAGGAGTGGTATTTACTTTTGCAAGGAAAATGTGATATAACTGCAGTAAATTCCATCAAAGCTCAGTAAGACAGTGATAAAACTAAATGACCACCCACTACAAACGTCGCAGTCGATCGTAACAAATATTATTTTACAATAGTCGAATTTCTCCCAAGATTGTTTCTAGATAATCCCATTTATCGTGAATATCAGAACTGTCTGAGTGAAATCCAGACGGAATACTAGTAATGTATACTACAGAATAGACAATATGTGATAAACAATAATATGAGATCTCAGCCTTGTCATAAACACATCATAAATATTGACTTTTTCAGTAGGGGTAATCCTGAGGTTATCACTAAAAGTACTGTATTTTGACAGTTATGCTGCCTACAGGGATGTCCATTGAGTTTTAGGGTTAGACTACTGTTTCTGAGTGTTTTTGATGTTGCTCTGCAATGAGTGGTCGTTATCTTGTGGTTTGTTCTTGGCTGTTGTCTCTTTGTCATGGATTTCGTGGGCTGGGTGAGGCGGTAGGCTGTCCGAGTAGGACGGTGTGATTTTTGTACCGGTTCGTATTAATCTTTGATGATGGGGTATCTTGCTTTGCTCATGTCATTTTGGTCTGTCTGTCGGTCCGTCTGTGGTATCCGGTCAATTACTAAAGAACCCTTTCCCTTTGGTTTTCAAACTGTACATGACCGTTGGTCAGCAACAGTAGATGGCACCGAAACCTCCTTATGTTTAGAATTGTTAACTGTGTTTGTGTTATCAAGTTTTCTTGATCAGGGTTTTACGCAGTAGTTACCTAATTGCTACGCGGAAATGTCATACTAATTAAAACAGTGCCACAGGCGAACAAGCGAGCGTGTACCGATATTTTCTTTTTTGATCATACTGTATAATATGATTTATGTACCAGTATGTAATAAGCAGTCAGTTTTATTATATATTATAGCATAAAAACGGTGATTTTGCTCATACTTAAACGGGGGAAAAAGGTGCGTTATTGTATAGATTCTCGCGCGCACGCGCTGTTCGTGTTCAGTTTTAAGTATGCTCATTTGAGGACCCAGCCGACGAAAAAAAAAAGATTTACATCGTTATACATGTATATGAACTGTAATTCCCATTCTAATTGTAACTACTAATCAATGTTCTATAACAGTATAATAATAAACGTAATCGAACCCCCAATATCACTGTTTGCTTGGTATTTGCCGATACCGGAAGTCGACGCTCATAACAAAAACTTGTGTGTGACGTAACGTTTGCTAAGCGACGTCGCGTTTGTTTTCCGGCGTCGCTCAAAATGTCCCGCCAAAATATCATAATTTTGAAAAACATACTATATATAATAAAGTGTTGTTTTTATGCTATAATAGCGTTTACGCATGCTTTTCCATGCTATTACATCTGCAGAGTCCCTCGGGAGTGTTGGTGCCCTCGCCATGACGGGCTTGGGCACCAACCGTCCCTAGGGACTCTGCAGAAGTAATAGCACGAAAAAGCATGCGTTAACCCTACAATGTCATAATTCTAATAATACATTTTGATCTATTCTACTACTTGATTTTGCTATAAAATCTCCCTTAAATAGTTATATTTATAAAATTCCTTTAAATGGTTATATCATTTATTTTTGTTATAGTTATCTTGTCCTTTGTTCTTTGCTTATGCTATTTTCTTAGCATTGCCCGAATTCCACATCATCTGTGTACAAATGAAAACACTTTTGATCTTGTTATGGAAGTGATGACATACTGGCTTGATTGTTTTGAAATAAAAAAACCCTTGCTGTTTAACTCATATTTGTTTACCTGTTGCTGTAGCAGTTCTCGGTTTGACCTCACTTGATAGTTTCCAAAGTTGACGTTTACAAAAAATAATTAAACACATTTTCAGACAGACAATTTAGAAACTCACTGCTTGTTAAAGTGTCAAAAAAAGACCAACAGGCTAATACAAAATGGTTTGCCAACTATTTGTAAAGTTAAGCCTACTCAGATGCACGACCAAGGGACCCCTTTGACAAACTTTTAGGCATAAACTTGTGTAAAAATGAACGTATTTCGAAAACAGCATGCACTAGTATCGTAAACAAAAAAGTGTTGTCCTCAATTGACACCATTGTTGTCGTGCCGATCAATTATTAAGACATTGACTAGTAATTTATGTTGTTTTATAACGATGCTATTCTCACGCACCGAATTTATCTGGCTTCTGTCATTTATGAATGCTTCCCCGTGTTTTATGGCGTTTTACTGGTTCAAAAGATCGCTTGTTAGAAGAACGTTATTGCGTTTGCTTTACGACCTCATCAAAGCATTTGATTATATTTTAAACTTTGATTATATTGACTTTATTCAATCTAATTCACTATAAGAAGGTTAGCGTAAAGCTGGTGATTGTTCAAGCGATTGAGATATTCGACATGGCCGTAACTGGGTTATAAAATCAATTGCTCGATTTGTTAGATAAAATCCATAGGCGGTGCGTTCGAGTGTGTATTAGGGTGTCAAGATATCTGGTTGTAACCACCCATCATGCTGACACAGACAGACAGGCGGGCATGCGTGCTGGATATTTAATAGTATTTTCGCATTTTCATAACAAAAACACACTTTGTTCAATATTGCGAGGAAAATGCACTTTTATGACTTCAGTATTCTTCAACGTTTTAAAAAAGTTGTAAAGCCATAAGAAACCATTCAACGCTCTCGGAATTGTCAATGATTTGGTGTTTGTGTTTAGCAAAATCACTTTTAATGAAATGGAACCCGTTACACCTTCCTGTGCACAATCCATTAAATCGCTGGCTTAAAATGAGAAGTAGTAAGTTACGACATTATATTAAGACTGATACATGTTTTAGATCAGCATCACAAGGCGCTTCTTATGAGCCTTCTGTCATGGGGATAATTTCATGTATAAAAAGACCTGCACATGCGAAGCAACATCTCTGCCATTTTGGAATTTAAAAAAGACACGCTTGTCCCTTAAACCAAGCCTTGGTTTTGTAAGCTAATTCGCGAGGAGCTCAGTGAATGCCAACATAAGAACACCCTCAATGACACTTAACAGACAGCAATAAATTTTCAAAGCTTGCATGTTCTTCAAACTAACAAATGCAGCATGACAAATGCTTTATCAATGTTGTGCAAATAATCATTCTGCTAGAATCTAAATTGGTAACAAAAACACATTACATTGGCCTTACAAAATAGTTTTTAGTAACATGCATCTGGGAATTATTTTCCCGCAATGAATTATCAACGAACAAGCTCGAAAAGAAGGCGTTTCGAAACATGTGGCATTTCGAACAAGTGTCGTATCAGAACATTCATTTAAATTCCCATATTCATGTATGCGGTGTTGAGGGACCAGATAGTGATGTTTCATTCTAACCTGTCGACAGAAAATGCTACTAGGTCGTCCTGCTCTATTGCAGCGGGGACTTTGGGAATTTGGTCGGGTCTTAGCTGCGCTTCATTCGGTCAATTGCGTTACACGAGCTAAGTGTCCCAAAATCACCATTAGCATTTGTTACATGAACTCAATGTATTGAACACATCTTTAAATGCATCGCAGTCGTATAACACAAACAACAAAGCTTCGTTATGATGAATGCAAGATCATAAAATTGCAATACCATGCTTTTAAAACACTATCCCTAAACTATTGGAAATGCATTAAACTAGATATTTAGGATATTGGATCTGTTGTGAATTTGCAAGTAATAGAGAATGCATTAAACTAGATATATTAGATGCTGGGTATGTTGTAAATGTGTAAAATAAATCATTTGTAAATGTTTAAGAAATAGAAACAGGATTAAACTAGATATTTTGGATACTGGTCTTTTGTACATATTTAAGGAAAAGAAAATGTATTTGACTATTTAAATTGCAAGTATTTCGTTGTGTTTAGTGTGGACATTGCTTTGTGTAGCTGTGTTATGTTGTGTTATAACTGTTTATGTGCTTGGCCTTTTATGTTGAGTGCTGCGTTCCCTTTCAGATTTTTGATAGTTTAATTGTAGACAAACATCACTAATCTAGTCATTTACTGCAATTTATATTACAAACGGACCATGTCACATTGTGTTTTCATCATGGCATACAGAAGATACGATAACCTTATCACATACCTCACTTAGTTTTGTTTAAATGTACATGAACTTACATTTGACAAATTGAGAAAAGCTAAGTCAATGCTATTTTTAAATGTTCTGTAACATCGATTAAATTAGTATTTATGTTATAATAAATATCAATGACTGTAAATATACGCATTAGGGAAATTGGATTCTTGATTGTTTCCATTTTCAGAAATAGTTGTCTTCTATAAATAGCATACTGTGATTATTTTGGGTTAAAAATGTGAGATTAAGCGTTTGGTGATGTCCTTATTCTTTCGCGTTATTTTGTTGTTATTGCGCATGAGCGTAAATTGATGAATTTGCACCTCCGGTTTATCTTGAACACTACATGCGCACAAACAATCAATCGTCATCTTTTTATTTCGGTCCAAGTTAATGATGATTGTTGGACGAAAAAGTTAATTAAAGTTTCTGCCTAAGTTTTAATTCAATTTGTATATACGCTTCACATGCTGGTTTTAAAAATCATTCATTTTAACTCACAGGTGATTGGACGAGCGTGCAATGTTTAATTGCATTATTGAGATGAAAATGCAAATACACACTTACCACATTAAAAATCACTTTTCATGTGCTTTTATGACAATGCTTGCAATGAAGTTTCAAGTTGAAATTTTTAGTCGTTTAGCTACCGACACTGTAATAAATTCTAGGGCACAATACCATACTGAGCAAAAGGATGTATAACATTGTTAAGTTTGTTCAAACAGAATTATACTTCAATCCGATTAAAGGTAGTCGAACTGTTTTTTACTGAGCGATAATCATCACTACTAATAGAGTCAATTTCGATATAAAGATGTCCAAGCATTTTGATGCAAATTGAGTCGAACATACAGTGTTATGTTTCTTATTATCTCCCTTTCACTTAAAATAAGGGCACATGCACCATTGATGATTTATTGATCATAATGTGTTGCAAGGTCCCTCTATACAATATCAATATATCGCAGCAGACGCTCTAATACTATGTTAGGGTACTAAAGCACCAGTAAACTACATTGAAGCCGATTGAGCTTAATCTAGATAAAAACATAGGAGAGACAAATTATGTGTTCTTACAGGGCTTTCTAAAATAGTCTGACTTGGCTTCAATAATTCACAGAGTATTTTACCAAAGGATAGACATACACAGTGTATATTATATTATTTATTTTAAATAAATTTCATATGAGACATATTAAGGACACATTTATATTTACAAGTCAACTAGTTTAGTCAACTATTTTAAGGATCCGATGCTGTTGGCGAAACTTTGCGTCTCAATAATTGGTAATAACTATCACGTTGTGTTTCTAATATGTTAACCACAGCGGGAATGTACAATTGGCTTTACATGTGCAAGTTTATGCTAATGAAAATATATATCACTACCGGGTATGTAAGTTTTTCGTTGTAATTGTCGAATAGTAGCCAACAACCACACGCGTTTTATTTAATATTACCATATACATGTAGTCATCCAAAACATTTTCGACGTTATATTTTTAAGGAAGAAAACTAACGGGAGACAAAGTTGTTAAAATGCACAATGAAATTCTCGTGGAGTCTGTGCCTTAAGTTAGTTTTCACAAATTAAAGCAAAACCTTAATGACCAGTTTGGTATTGATTTACATATTCCTCCCTCTTCCAGAGTCTTCCGGGAGAACTGTGAAATTGGTCTACATTGTGTGCTTTCGTCATGCGCTATGTATTCATAGTACCCGTGTCCTTGTGTTGAAGTCTGGCACTCGCCAACTAAGAACAGCATCATCGAACCAAGTAGAACACTCTTGAAACAGCCTTAAGCACAGATCAACGACAACTCACCATATAAACAGATGCAATGTGTTTTGTATTGGTTCGAAGTATATAATGTCTTTCGTACGTTCGGAGTCTTTCAATACACATTGTACGATTGCCAGGTTACTACATTAGAAGGTCAATTAATTGTCATTAAAGGTCTTGCTTCATGATTGATAGGGCCCCCATGTGTTATCTGCCATACTTATAGATGAATTGCGCTCCTGATATTTCCCGATAGATCTAATTAGGACATTTCTTTTATTGATAAAGAAATCGGTGACCAATGTCCGTGGTATTGGGTACTACATTGCTAGCGGGAAATCATGAAACGTTTTTATCGTTAGTGCCTCTCATCGTATATGTGTACGGGATGCATTTATTGTTTTGGTTGCGACAGACATTTTGGAATAACCTGTTACCACTGTGTTGCCTTTTTGTTAAAAGCACCCGTGTATTATTGTAGTCAATGGCCGAGTCATCGTCCTTAGAATTTAGGGGTGTTATTCACAAACCATCTTAAGGGAAAACTTTCCTTAAAATCTTACAATTGTCTGAAGTGTATCAGCTAAACAGGAAAATAAGATTGTAAACGTTTTAAATTTAAAATCGGTTAGGCACTGCTACAATAATCACCAAGAAAATATGATATGTTCTTAGTTTCTTGCATAGTATCTTCAGTCTAACTATTTAGCCTTTATTTGCCAGTCAACAGTCTGATGGAATATGGCAGGCATATGTGTTCCTCCCCCCGGATTTGAGCAAGCGCGCTAACCACTACGCTCTAATCTCATGTAGCCGAATATAACCTGAAACGTTGTCATTGGTCTTTAATTTGATGTTCATGGGATGCTGGACTCAAAATGTATACCACAAAACAGGATCATTTCTTCTTGATTTACTTGGTATAACTGTCTTTTTCTAATACGATGTATATAGTTTTATTTGCATCTGACTCGCACTTCCTCCTGACACCGTTTCTCATCCAAGTATAAATGTCCCTTTCACTAGAATCGGTTATGTACCAAGGTCCAATGTGTACATAGAGCTATCGCATTTAAGGAAAACATAAACGAAAGATAAATTACATGTTTAATGTCGGTATTCCCATTCGCGGGAAGACAATAACCTTGGGAGTTGACAAGTGACAGCTCTGTGAGAAATAGAAGTTAACGTTCATGTTCCTGATGTCGTTCTGGATTTGTCTGATGTTCTGTGAATGTTTTTGCACAGCATGTATTATGCATAATGGAATCTGTAAGATTGCAATAAAATGGCGATATAAACATGAACTTCACGGAAATTATTAGAGTTACACGGGTGAAGTCTGGATAACTAATGTCATTGTGTTTGTACAATGTTCAAGAAAGTTTTACTTTAAGACAATATTCCATAGCGTATCAAAGTTAAGGCAATTTGCATAAATGTTGTTACACATTTGGTCCCCTAGATTTAGAAAGCATATGTGGAGTTACAATAAAGGTGATGCGGCTAACTGCAACGCTCAATGAAGTAATAGTTCTAAAGTTTGAAAGGAATACGTGTTCAACAACTGCAATAGTCTATCGAAGCTGACTGCCACTGTTCAGTTAGACAGGTTAAAATAAACGACCACCAACAAACAAATGTCTCAATCGATCGTAAACAATCTTATTTTACAATTTTACAATTTCTCCCAAGATTCTATCTAGCTAATCCTGTGTATCGCGAATAGATGAACGTTTTGAATGAAATCCAGACGGAATAATATATAATACAGAATAGACAATACGTGATAAACAATAATATGAGATATCAGCCTGGTCATAAACACATCATAAATATTGACTTTTTCAGTAGGAGGATAATCCTGAAGCTATCACTAAAAGAACTGTAAGAATGTTGACAAAACTACGTAAAAGTTGGATTGACAGTTGTGCTGCCTAAATGGTTGACCTTTAAGTTTTATATATAGGCTACTGTTTCTGAGTGTTTTTAATGTTGCTCTGCAATGGGTGGTCTTGTATATTGGCTCTTTGTCCAATGTTTGTTTGACAGCCTGACGTGACAGGCTGTAAGAGTGGGATATGTATTTTTGAAGTTGTTCAATTTCATTTTTGTGTCCCCAATCTTTGTTTTGTTATTTAGTTTTGCCAATGTCGGTCGGTATGTCTGCAGACCAAAATGTTTCCGTTCAATAACCCAATAATACCCGGCTCAAGGATCTTCAAACTTTTGATAAAAACAGCAAGGTTTATGAACACTATTGCTTTTGAGGACTGTAGGTCAAAGGTCAAGCTGACCTTTACTATTTTCGACTTTTGGATTGCCATGTGGTTATGGTGCCAAGATGGGTAGGAAGCGAGCAAACTTTATACATGAATTGCTAAAAAACAGCATTGAACAAATAATTTAGCAGACAAACACTGTCAGAGATTTTTCTGAGAGATGTCCCTACTGGCAAGCGTCTTTCAATCCGGACGGTCCTTCAAATCCGGACAGTCTCGAAAACGCTTTAATGCGGCCATTAATTTTAATTATCCGTTGTCAATCATTTAGACGCTTGGTTTTTGACAATACTGCGAAGCTACAACGATTTAAGGACATTCGTTCCTTTTCAGTTGAGCGGAAGTTTAAAAATCACAGTCCCTTAGACGTATCTCATGCATCTAACTGCCATGATCAAAACGTAAGCAAAAGTTTAAAATTGATGTGGTAGTACATTTGCATGTCTTAAAATAGAGATAATTTTGAATATTAAATACTAATTTACATTATTGATAAAAATGTCGAAGAAACTACTAATGATGCCTTACAAATGATTTATTCCAAATGGTTTTAAACACCAAATCTCACGAATTGGTTATAACGTCTGTAAAACGTAGTACTATGCACTCGATCATATCAAAACTAGTTAATATTTTAAAACCGCATCCCGAACTGTGTAGAAGAAGGTTCTTTTACGTTTATTTCTTAAGGGTATTGATTAGCAGAAGCAGGAGAAGCAACCCTTAAACTGTTAACATATTTGATTATAAACATTTATTAACCACGTATTATCGCGAAAACTATAGACAACGGATGCAAAACGTTGATTCACTTTGTAACCTCCTCTGATTTCAGCATTCCTGAAATCACTGAAAGTTCAATTAAAAAATCTAGCCAAGCAATCGTCATGAAATTTGGTATGAAACTTCTATAATTGTTACTTGACGTGTTGCACCTTCGAAAATCGTATGTTGTTCAACGATTTTTCACGTTAAACGAATTTTAAAAAAAATACATATTTTAAAATATTATTTAAGTTTTATGCTTTTTGAACCAAAACTTGTTCGGAAAAATACATTTTTCAGTTTTTAGGTATTGTCCCCTAAATATAAGAATATCTTAAAAACTAGCCAAGCAAAACTGTTGGGCATTTTCCAAATGATCGCAATAATCTGATCTTCATAAAAATAACAGGTTTTATATACCTTGTACAGAAAACTTCAAAAGGAACGAATGTCCTTAACTTAAATATTTAACAAGAAAAGCCGAATTTATTTTGGTCTGCACTCGCAAAGCTTGTTTACATGCAGGTGAGTAAAAATATCTTCACTGCGCATGCGCAATATTACTGAACGGCCCCGAAATGGAATCTACGGCCCTTGTGCTAAATAAAGAGATAAGCTGACGAGTTATTTGTTATCAGTTTAACTACAAACATATTGCTTTAATAAATACTTGCCGAGATTTAAAACGTCGTATAACGTCAATTTGTAAACAAAATGCCCGCTACGAAAATTGTAGGTTTAATATTTTGCCATGACAAAGTTGAGATTGATTTTTTCAAAATTCACGGAGACCCCTACAAGTTATGTTTTTTGAATGCACGAGTTCTTCCCCTTAAAAATATTACCATTTAACGATATTTAAAAGTATAATGTATATTAAAAACGTCACATCACGCTGTCCGGATTAAAGGACCTGTTATGCTTACAAATTAGGTGATAAAGTGGCCCCTTTATAGGCCCCATAAAACCCACTTGACTTCGTTTAAGAAATAAACAAAGTAGCTCTACAGTTCTGAGACGAACCTAGTTTGGTTCGGGTTAAATTTCAAGAATTGCATTTACATATTTTCCGAGTATTGTTTTAAAATATGCCAAAAGTGTCCGGAACTAGGACTCCTGCCAGTAAGGGGTATATCTATATATTGTTGACTGTGGTTGTATTATCACGTTTTTATGTGATCATGGTTTTACGCAATACTTCACATCAATGCTACGTGGAAATGCCATACTAATTAAAACAGTACCATAGGCGAACGAGAGAGTGTGTACCTTTATTTTTATATTTGATCATATGTTATGATGTATGTACTAGTATGTAATAAGCAGTCGGTTGTATTATATGCCATAATTCTAATTATACATTTTGATACGTTCTACTACTTCTTGTTGCTTTAAAAACATCCCTTAAATAGTTATATTTATAAAACTCCTTAAAACACCTGGCTAATAAAACATTGTTTGCCATTTATTTGTGAAGTTAAGCCTACTCAGGTGTGCGACCTAGGGGCTACAGTTGCAAAAAAAATATTAAGAAATGGGACTGAGGAGGCAGCACTCCAAATAACCAGCCAAGCACAGAAACCTGTAGTAACAACACTGTATAACACAACTACACGGCACAATGCAAACACATAACCCAACCAGAAAAAAACCCATAAGCCCAAGTATCCACTGTGATAAAGCAGGATGACCTAGTTTCACAAATATATGCCAAAAATACCTAGTTATTAAACACCATGTACATGACCGTGAAATCCATCGACAAAACAATGCCCCCTTATGTATAAAAATCACAGTCAACACAATTGTAAACAAAAAAGTGCTGTCCTCATTTGACACCATTGATGTCGTTACGAGCGTTTCCATAGTTCTTAAAAAGTAATTGATGTTGTTTTCATGACAATGCTATTCTCACGCACCGTATTCACCTAACTTCCGTCATTTATGCATGCTTCCCCGTGCTTTATGGCGTTTTACTGGTTCAATAGGTCGTCTGTGAGAAGAAAGTTATTGCGTTGCTTTACGACCTCATCAAGGCACTTGATTATATTTTAAACTTTGATTATATTGACTCTATTCAATCTAATTCACTATAAAAAGGTTAGCGTAAAGTTGGTAATTGTTCAAGCGATTACGATATTTGACTCGGCCATAACTTGAGTTTTAAATCATTTGCACGAATTTGATGAAATTCATGGGCGGTGCGTTTGTTTGTAGAGGTGCATAGTGCATTAACATAACTGGTTCTGAACACCCATCATGCGAACACAGACAAACTGGCGGGCATACGTGCTGGATATTTAATAGTATTTTCGCTCTGTTATAACAAAATAAATCACTTTCTTCAATATCTCGAAGAAAATGCACTTTTACGACTTCGGTGTTCTTCAACGTTTTAAAAGAGTTGTAAAACCATAAGAAACCATTCAAGGCTTTTGGAATGGTCAAGAATTTGGTGCCTCTGTTTGGCAAAAACACTTTAAATGGAACGGAACCCGTTACACCTTCATGTATAAATTCCATTATATGTTGGCTCTTCATATGAATGAGCATAAAAAGTTAAAGAAGAAATGGCAGTACTCAACAGAAGCCCTTTTACCAGACATTGGTCTTGTGAGCTAAGAATCTAAAACGTTGCTAAGTACGTTTAATAAAGAGGAGCTGTTTTGCCATGATGGGTATTAAGCCAACACAGTAAATCCAAAATCCGCTATAACAAAACAATTTACAACCAACCTAGCAGACACACACTGTCAGAGACTTTCCGTAGAGATTTCTCTAAGCTAAGGGGTATATCAATATATGTAATTGTTGGATACAATGCTTGTACTTGTATACCGACGTCTACAAAAGTCTAGAATTGTTTTCTTTACTTTTTTTATTTATTTATTCTCACGTTTTCGTGATCATGATTTTTACCGAAATTGTTCACCTAACTATTACGCGGACAGTTCCACAAAAACGAGAGACGGTTTACCTTTCTTTGTATTTCGTTCATGTGATATGATTTATATTTATATTTGTATTTAAGGTATCGGATTATCACATGTCCTACTTTAATGGAAACCTTTTAATGTGTTCTACTTCGTAGTTATATAAACGTGTCATTCTAAATGTTCCAACTTTTGGCTACACGGGATGCTCTCTATGAAACAACTTATGGGATTCTGGATCCGCATCTTCTTTCAAATCGAGGGTAAACATTTTTTTTGTTTATTAAAGTGTATTTAATTGATATTGTATTCATTTTAATTCATAATCAGCATTATCACATGTTGTATAATATGAAAAATTCGAATAATATTTTGCTCTTTCTTTGTGTTATTTGTCATCTTTATGATATTTCACATGTTGTGTGTAATGTTATATTTATATTAAAATATTAGCAATTTAACTATGTTAAGTTAAAGTAACTTTATTTATTTTAATAAGATAACGATTATTCTTAAAACCTGATATCTTCCTATGTCATACAACACTTTATATCAAGTACCACATCCTTGACGTTAAATGTTGTTTTGCCATGGCTATTATAATAATTCATGCTTACGCATGTATCTAACTGTAATTGCATGTTTGAATATTAGGAATGCCACGTTAAAGCTCGCATATTAAAGTATATGCATACATATTTATTTTATAATCGCGACATCTATCTTTCTCGAATAGCAATGGCCGTTACAATCATCAATTCGCGATTGAAGGTTCAATGATAGGTCTTAGCGTTATGTGAGTATATATACTCTGGTGATAAATTGGCGAGGAGTTCCGTTAACGCCAAAATAAAAACATCTTCATTGAAACTTAGCAGACAGGAATAAATTCTCAAAGCTTTCATGTTCTTCAAACTAATAAATGCAGCATAACGAATGCTTTATCGGTGTTTGCCGATAACATTATTAGCAATGTTATGCAAATAATCACTCTGCTGGAATCTAAATTGGTAACAAAAACACGTTGCATTGACCTAACAAAATGACTTTATAGTAACATGCATCTGGGAATTATTTTCCCATAATGAAATATCAACGAACACGCTCGAAAAGAAGGCATTTCGAAACATGTGGCATTTCGAACAAGTGTCGTATCAGAACCTTTATTTAAATACCCATATTCATTTATGCGGTGTTGATGGACTACATAGTGATGTTTCATATTCTTACATTTCGACAGGAAATGATACTTGGTCCTCCTGCTCTATTGCATCGGGAACTTTTGGAACTATGTCTGGTCTTAGCTGCGCCTTATTCGGTCGAATGTGTTACATGAGCTAAGTGTCCCGACTCACCCTTATTATTTGTTACATGAGCTCATTGTATTGAACCATCTTTAAAAGCCGTGAAAGCGTATAAACCAAACAACAGAGCTTCGTTATGATGAATGCAAGATGATAAAAATGCAATAAAATGCTTTTAAAGAACACTATCCCTTAACTATTGAGAATGCATCAAACTATGTATTTAGGATATTGGATATGTTATGCTGTAAATGTGATGGAATAGCGAATGCATTAAACTAGATGTATTAGGTACTGGATCTTTTGTAAATTTTTAAGGAGTAGAAAATGCATTAAGCTAGATATTTTGGATACTCGATCTTTTGTAAATGTTTATGAAATAGAAAATGCATTACACTGTTTGGAAACTGGATATTTTGTACGAAAGGAATAGCGAATTCATTAAACTAGATATTTGGATACTACGTGTATATATATATATATTGTAAATGTTAAAGGAATGGAAAATGCATTAAACTGGATATTTTGGATAGTGGATCTTTATCAGATATCGGATTGCAGTTGTCATGTACCAGAGCTGTATTATCCGTCAGAAGAATTCCCCCTGGTAATATAAACACGTACCATTGTCCCGTGCCAATATGTTATGAGACTATCATATGAACAACGACTACGATATCCAACATGTAACAGACATATACAGGGATAGGTTTAGAAGGCTATGGATGAAACGCGAATGGAATAATGTCCATGCGAAGCTAGTTCAAGCTACCTACCCATATACGTAGACTATAAAAACGCTTATGAAGCAACATGTTAACGAGCACGTATAATATTTAACATGACAGGTAAACATGCTTCCTTTTAGTGTTTTAGCCTTTTTGAAAAGTTTTTATTCAGCACAAGGCGGCTTCGTTTATGTTTAGAAAGGTATGTCTACTGTTTCTGATGGGGATGGTTTTTGTTGCCCTTAATATGGTGTGCAACCATCCTTGTACACTGCTCTGTTGTTTCCATTGAGAGTTGCCTGTCCCTGTCCGGTTTAATTTATATTATCTTCTGTCTTGTGCTTTGTCTTTGTGGTGACTAGTCCTCCTTGCACGCTGTACTAGTTTGTGTATTTCGTGCTACTGCTGGTTAACCTGGTGTCAGAGTAATACGTCTGGATAGTCTGCAACACTGTTGAAATTTGGGACTTCAAACAATTTTTGAAAACAAACCAGTCAACTCAGTAAAATTACGATTTTCGATCTATTTTTGTTAACCAAAGTCATAAATGAGCATAGGCTTTGGGTCTCATTTTAAACGTGGTCAGACAATTCTAAACTTGATCTTTTGACATACCAGTAACACGTTCTCACTTGGATATCCAGACGTAATATAAACAGACATTATGAACATCTCAACATAAAAAACTGGTTAGAACTTTCTCGGACCATCATCGCAGCGATGTTTGAGAAATCTTGATCAATGTTCATTATTTGCTGAGTGCATGAAGTGTATTTAAATATTAGGGAACTGTTTCTGTGTGACAAATAAGGATTTTATGTATAGTTTTGTATGTATATCATGACCTCACAATATATTGTTGCAGTTTACAATAAAAGGGTATGAGAAAATCCGACAGGGAAGGTAGCACTCAACCCAACCGACCGAGCACAGAAATCAGAAACACCACGACACAACTACCCTGAGCGATGCCCACAGATACCCATGCCAAAACGGCGACCAACTTTTGCTATTAATAGCAGAACTAAAAATACATAAAGGGTATTGAAAGATTTGGAAAGGATTTCCCGGTGATAAATTAAAATTAAATGTGTCTTATTTTTTATAGATATCGTTACCTTACAACGTAACGTAGTTTAAGATAAGATAAGATAATGTTTATTTAACGTCGGTTTAACATAGTAACATAAGCTTGACGCTTGTATCCGACATAAACATTGATTATTCAGTTACATCAAACAAACAATCCATAAACTAAAAGAAGATTAAACATATTTAAGACAGTATCACATTCAACGCTCATTATAATATAGATAGGTAAAAATAGATTTAGTTTAGAATATACTAAAAAAAAAATATTGCTTGGTATTCAAGTTCACGATTCAGTCATTTTGGGTTTCCGCTCATCGTTAGTTGACATTTGCGGTATTATTTGTGTGTTATGTACTAGCTGTAAATAGTAATAAATCGTAATATAACTTTTGGGAGTTTATTTTGCCATGAAATTCATTATTTCAACGTAAATTCGAACACATATTTACTGATCTATATATTTTACCAACTTGAAGTTGTTTTCGAAGTTAAATGAATTCGAGTCAGCATTAACAATAGAGCATGGATCGCGTGCATCACATGCCCTCGTGCGTCACATTTAACACGAATATTACATGACAATACTGTTAACCCCCGCCGGTGGTTTGATGGAGTCTTTTGAAATTGATATGAGCTTTGAACATACACAAATGTGCATATAAAAGTAATTGCATTCATATGTGTTTGATTATTGACAACAGGAGTGAAAACTTCAGATGTAATGATATCTAGCAATCGTTATGTTTGTTTCACGACTGTCAGCGTCCAGATTAGATGTCTGATATACGCGGACTTCAAGGGGAACATTCTTTCGCTTTTAATTGAAATAACTGATAAATGCTCTGTTGGTATCAACACAAAGAGAAATAACGTTGTTATATAATAGTCAAGGCAAATTGAACCAATCATATAACGCTTTGCTTATTTATAATTACAAAGCATCGGATCGGAGGGGGTGGGGGTCAGAACAGTTTATTGAACACAAGCAGATAAATGCTCTGCTAAAGTCATCACAAATCAGAAATAACATTGTTACATACATGTAATAGTCTAGGCGTATTGAACCAATCATACAACGTTTTGCTTATATATAATTACAAAGCATCGGATCGGAGGGAGGGGGGGGGGGGGGGGGTCAGAACAGTTTATAGAACACAACATATTTTATATCTTCAGTACGATCTTAAAAGACTGATACATAATAGAAATCAGCGTCACTTCTTATGAGCCTATTTAAATGAAAATCGAAACTTGTCATGTTTTTGTTACCATAAGTAAAGCAATTTTCGGATTATTTTGTCTTGTTTTCTTGCGACCTTCTCATTCTAAGCCATCGATATATCGTGCAAAGTACAACGTTAGCAAAATAGCTTACACTAAGTTTTCTAGTATTTATTGACCTTCCCATTATATTCTTTACCATAAGTCGTATGCTTATAATGCGTTCTAGCATTGTCAAGTTTACAATTGTGAATCCATGACATCTGGGGATATATCTAATATGGAAACAGGAAGTTTGCCTTTATACAAGTGTCACAAACAGTTGTTAGAATCAATAAATGTTTTATGTTTCCAAACACGCGTTTATCTTCAATACGTTCAGGCCCGTAGCCACACAGGGACACACTGATGACAAGTGTCTCGCGAAAAATATGAGAATCTTGACTCCTTGTATCACACAAAGTTTTGTCCCCCCCTGCAATGACATGGGTCATTGGTCAACAATACAAGGTCAAAACCGGATGGACTTGCATTTATGACTGTCTCAGTCGAACGCATAAAGCGATTATTTACTTGGAATCTAAGGATATGATGTCGTATCTACTTTTATAGGTTTTATTATTTATTACCATTGGGAGAGCAGTCGCTCATATTGTATGAATAACAGCTACTGTGCTAATGGGAAATGCTGGCATTCTATACGTGTATATATATACCCAAGGACTTATACATGGTATTCAACACCCGCATGGGCGAAACATTAACATGTTTCTTAACTTGAATTAATCTTATATATTTTGGATTTCATTTATCTATAAAATGGTGATTAACAACACGTTTTTGAAGCTCACCTGAGAACAACGGTGTTTTAGCACAATGCTTAAAAGATTTTATTAGACTTCCTTAGATGACCCAGTAGCAAGTTGGCCTTTATTTCACAAATACACACATTGTGTACAAGTTTCATAAAAATATGACCCTAAAGTGTTAGTAAGGGTTTTATGGTTGATCCTGCTGACCTAGAATTTTACGTCACATTGTTTCATAAAAGTTACATTTTCATGAATTTGACCCATTAACGCAATTGGCCAAGATTTTATGGATACAAACATTACAAATGTATCACTTAGTTTAAGAAAGATTAAGTGAAAATTGTGACCCTAGAATATTAGCAGTCAAGTTGTTGATATTTCCTCGTACCTTTTTGGATGACCGACGACACACTACAGACGATGAGTGGACGGATGACGGCTTATTTTAGGACGATCAAAAAAATTCAAATTGAGCACTTCGTTTTTAGGTGAGCTACAGATGGAAACTAAACGTGTTCATTCATTTTACTAGCTAATCGTATAAGCAACTCACAGTGTACACTAGTATATACATCAGACAATTACGACACGTACTGTAGATTTGATCAATGATATCTAGACAGATACCGACACACAAAGACGTCTTGTTATTGATTAAAACTTAAATACGTTTGCAGTTCAGTTACTTTGAAAGATCTAAAGTTTATTCGATACAACAGACATGTTGCTTGCAATACTCATTAACGTCGTTTACGAACGCATACGTGTGCTACAATGTTCCATCGCCAATGTTTAATTGCAATGTCTAGAAAATGTTGGATTAGAGATGAGGATTACATTTCGAAAACCAATATACACGTATTTTTTTCGTGTCTATGAATGAATTTTCCAATAATATTTGAGTATATAAAATTATAAATTCTTTTGACAATACTTTGATCTCATCTTGACCAGCATCCGGTATTCTAATAACAGGCTGGTTACATTTTAACAAAATTCCGACAATACGTTGTGCAGATCGGGAGGCATATTAATAAAGCCTCGCGCGTGAAGTTATGGGAAAATGATATGCCCCTGCTTCGACTTTATACTCAGAAGACCTATAAATTATAATGTGTATTTTATCTATTTCAGTTTAAATTTAAAAGCCAATTGTAACCAACGTTTTCAAAGTTGTGTTTAAATCAGGCGTAAGATTTCCATTAGAAATCGCAATACACATTGCTAGATTTGAAATTAATTTGTAAAACAGATTTACTTGGAAATGTATTTAAGGAATATACTATATATTTAATCACTTAGCAGTCGTATATAAAGTGTCAGATTAGTTGGAAATGGATCAACCAAGTATCGGACGTTTGATGTGTCATTCTTTGCCTTGTTTGTACTTGGATTGTACTTCCCTTACCGACATCCCATTTTATTGCCATATATTGCAACGGATGTGTCTGGAGAGCGTCCCGACCCTAGTTTGTCACGCTCGTATGCCACTACAACTCATCACCAATGAATTTTGACAAATAAGTGAAACCAATTAAACTCCGAGGCATGGCCATGTCAACCATCTCCTTGATCAATAACCAACTTTACGCAAACCTTTTTATAGTGAATTAGATTGAAAAGAGTCAATATAATCAAAGTTTAAAATATAATAAAATGCCTTGATCGGATCGTAAAACTACGCAATAAGGTTCTTCTCAAATGCGACCTATGGAACCATTAAAACGCCATAAAACACGAGGAAGCATGCGTAAATGACAGACACTAGGTCAATATGGTGCGTGAGATTAGCATTGTCATGAAACAACATCAATGCCTTTTTAGGACTATGGAAACACTCGTAACGACAATAATTGTGTCAAATGAGGGCAGCTCGTTTATGTTTACTATTATTGTGCAGGCTGTTCTTGGATATTGCGTTAAAACACAGCTAAGCCAAATTATGTATTTTAGCATTCTGAGAAAGAAAGTAGTATAACGGCTACCGTTTCCTGTGGTGTTGTTAAAAGTGTCATGTTTGTTAAGTAAAGATTAAAGTAATAAACATGTACTCGTATCTGTGTTTTATCTATGACAAAGAATAATTACTTGTTCGGGTGCGTGCAGTAAACCACGTGGAACTAAATACCCACGCATCCGCACCCATAACCTAGCTCTACTCTACGATAAAACAACGGTATATATTATTTCTTCAGTAGAAGTAGAACACAAAACAAAGTACTACAGGTTATAAAGAAGTAGGATGTAATAAACTGATATCTTTGATACAAATATAAACCACAACGTATGAACCAGACAGGAAGGATGGCGAATTATATTGTAGTAGAAAGGTGACAAGTTCTTAAAATGTAGAAGTAGAACACAAAAACACATACAAGAAGTAAACCATGTTATAAAGCTGACAAGTTATTGTAGACATACGAGACATACGTTGATCGAAACATGTGAACAAGAGATGAAAGGATGGTGCACAGTGTCTCGCATGTAAATCTTTTTTAAATGGACACTAGAAGAACATTTCCGCATTACAGTATTGAATGAAACTCTTGATCACGAAACAATGAGAAATGAACCGCAGTAAATAATATTAAAAAATGTACATGTTCGAGGAAATCAGACAGGGAAAGTAGGCGTCAGTAGGCGTCTGTATAAGTACAAAATATTATTCAGCAGTTCAATAGATTTATATCAATATTCCCTCAGGGGAAATCTCTGACAGAGTTTGTCTGCTAGTTTATCGGTACATTGTTTTTGTTTAAGCAGTGTTTGTAGATAAACTGTGTTCGATTACAACCCTTTCTGACAAAATCGACAACACATATCCACTTTATTACATTATTAAACATACTTTGCAACTTTTAAGTGTTAGTTAATAAAACCAAAGGCTTCATTAAACGAAAGTGTAGTTTACTCCATTTTTACAAAATATCTGAAGGAATCTGATAGGAAAGGCAATATTCAATGAAGCACGAAAAACACAAACAGAAATAAAAGAAACACAAAAAGAAATGATAAACAACAGAAAGAAACACGCAAAAAAGAAACATACATAACGAAATAAAAAAACACATAAAACGACAAATGAAACATCAAAAAGAAACACACAAAGAAACATGTACATTTATAAATAGCACATATCACAAACACAGGTCTCAATGACAAACACAAAAATGAACAAGCTACACAGCCCCAGTCCCATGGTACAAGACATTAGAACAATCAACTATGAAATGAAACTGAAACTATCTCAGTATGATATCCCTACTGAAAACGTCAATATTTATGATGTGTTAATGATTAGGCTGAGATCTCATATTAGTGTTTATTACGTATTGTCTATTATATTCAGACCGTTCAGTTATTCGCGATAGATGGAGAATACGAGAGGACGGCTTAAAATGGACTATATGAAAATTTGAAGTCAGAAAGTCCGTAAATGTATGCTAATGAACTCAAACATTAAGACCAACGCTATCATTTAACAATGCATTTAAACACCTCTTTTCAGTAGCACTGCCTAAATATCATATACATTCTACATCGATGGGACAAAATATACATTATAGAATATTTTATTCTTCTTTTAAATTACTCACTTTCTTTAATATTGTTCAAAGCAAAAATATTTCCAGACTCTACTAGTTTCGCATTAATAATAACACAATATAATCATTAATGTATAACACGCTTCCAGAAAGTGCATGTTTATATCGGCATTTTATTGCAATCTTACAGATCCTATTATGCATAATACATGATGCACCAAAACATTCACAGAACATCAGACAAATACAGGACGACATCAGGAACATAAACGTTAACTCCTATTTCTCAAACAGCTGTCACGTGTCAACTATAATGGTTATTGTCTTCCCGAACGTGATAACCGACCGACATTCAAAATTGTTTTTACATTTGGAGTTCGTCGAGGCCGCAACCCAACTTTATACACGACAATTCCGCTTAACTTCGCCATCTAAAGGCTAATCACCTTTCGCCTGCAAACTGTAGTCCCTCATATACCATGCCATAACACTCCAATGATGCCATATTTCAGTACCCCAAACCTATTTATAAGTGGGGGCATATAGCATCCGTCCATACGTAACTCACCATATAGAGTGAGGAGGATTTTATTTAAACGTTCGCAGATTTACAACTAACAGTACTTAAAGATTGGAATTTGTGCTGGATCAAATTGTACTGGAATTACGCCCATTGTTACTATATACCGCAATTTGGGAACACGAGTCCTACGGACACATTTCAAGCTTATCTTGTGTCCGTAATTTCTTAACGCTACGGTTCTATTTACCAATTGTACCTTTGTAAACTACCGATTCAGAAACGGTGTCAAGGACGGAAACCATTGCAAGTCAAAATGCAAACACCATACTAGTATACTGCTGGCTTAGAATGTGAAGGTTTTACGACCGTAGAAGTCTGATATATGTTTTCAAATCTGCATCTTCACAAAAATTGGAACTTGTCATGTGGATAAAACTTAAGTTGAAAAGGCTTGTTTTTCATAAATAAATAGAAATGTTCAGACAATATTTTCTTGTTTTTCTACAAAAAATGATTTTATTCTTACGACCTTCTCAGTCATGTTGTTCTGGATGTATCTCCATGTCAAAAACAAAATCCATCCATAAAGGCACTGCTTCCTAATGAGAGGTATCAATGATATACACGCTTCATGATTTCCCGCTAGCAATGAAGTACCCAATAACACCGACACTGATCACCGATTTCTTCATCAACAAAAGAAATGTCGTAATTAGATCTATCTCATGAGCGCAATTCATCTATACATTTGACAGATAACACATGGAGGCTCTATCAATCATAAAGCAAGTTCTTTAATGAGCCAATGGAGTAGATGACCATTAATTGATTTTCTAATGTAGTAACCTGTCAATCTTACATTGGGTATAGAAAGACTCTGAACGTACGTAGGAAATAATACTTGGAGCGAATACAAAGAACATTATACTGTTTATTGATGATTTGTCGTTGTCCTGTGCAAAGGTCATCACAGAGTTGTGTACAATATATTCTGTGCTCGTATATGTACCAATAGTGTTCTACTGTGTGTCAGTTTGTTAGCCAAGACCATTGTCCATTGGCAGATCTCGTAGACCGTTCAACGTAAGAACATGGATACTACGAATAATAGGTGTATATCGAAACACACATGCATTCATGCATCGTCGTTGTCCAACATAGCCTTGATTCGGAGATAATAAGTACTTGTCTTTCGAAAAGTGAGACTGTAATCGAAGTACAGTACTTGCCTTCCAAAACACAGACGTTTGAATGGAAGAACAGCACTTACCATCTAAAACACTGTGGTAAACGCTGTGATAAAAGTGCAAAACGTTTGACAAGGGATTAATAAAGCACACTACGAACAAAGCTGATACTTTATATACTGTTTAGTTAATACATTTTCTAGTAAATCTGCTTACCGATAATGTCATCTTGCACATTACAGCGAATTGTAATAGAACTCTTATGCCTGATTAAACACAATTTTGTCAAATGTTCGTTACGATTGGCATTAAAATTTAAACCGAAATACAGTATTGCAAATTAGATTATATTTGCCCCCCACGGAACAATTCGAGTTCAATATATTACATGTAAAACTAATACATGAACTAATACCTTTCTTTATTGTTTTGTTAAATACTATTATAGATGTTCTCTAATGAATACGTTGACATTTGATATCAAACATATTAAACGAGTTCCCGAAACTTTTATTCGACGAGGCTTTACTTATTTACATGAAAGCGTTTAATGAAAGTTATTTCATGAATATTGGCAAGGAGTGTTAGACTCATTTTATCCCATGGCATATACTATATCAAGAACATGTAGACCTTTCAATGTATTCACTATATTTTCCCGTTACATTCGGCGGTTGGTTCAACAATTTTTTCCTTGACTGTATCGCTATATTTCTTCCTCAAGGAACCAATAGCTACTCCATATATGGAGTAAAATCGCCAATGAGCACAACGTTATGTTTTTACTAGTGGGTCTTTCAACTGTAAACAAAAACTTGGTTTAATATTGGCTTTTGCTGTTTTTGATGTTGTTATTCTCATTTAATAAGCCCATGTTTGTCTTTTTCACCGTCTAAATTCATTTCATGATTAAGTGCTTAATTGCAAACATTAAGGAAGTATTTACGGTTCTGTTTACTAGTTGTCTTGATTTTAATGTCTCAACGTGTTGTTTTAGTAGCTGTAATATTTTGTGCTAGCCAATATTCCTTCGTAGCATTTGTTTTCTGTATTTCGTATGTGTATGGATTTAGGACACACTCATTTGGCACCGGTGCTGGTCGAGTTGAGAATCGTTTTTCGAATGTTCCTCGAAATGTTGCTAGAATTGTGTTTTAAGTATTTTTAATCGTTTCCATGTCTGCACATATCCAAAATATTTTATAGCTTTCCAGTTTCATACATTTTGTTTAGACGTATCTTTAGACGAACTACTAGACATACTTACAAGTTCAACATTGTATTGGCTAGGGTGTCTTCATTGTGACGAAAGGGCGCATAACCTATGTCTGTCTGGCACTTCTGTCAATAGCAGTTGTAATAAGACTTAACATACAGTGGTGAACGAGAGAATGCACGTACTTTGGCTTCCGACATGTACTCATTCCAATCTCTAATTCAACATTTTCTAGACATTGCAATACAACATGGGCGACAAAACATTATAGTACATGTTTGCAGTCGTAAACAACGTTAATTAAATTTTAAGCAACATGTCTGTTGTATTGAATAAGCATTAGTTCTTTCAAATAAACTAAACTGCAGACTTGTTTAAAGTTAAATCAATAACAAAATGTCTTTGTGTCTCGATATATGTTTAGATGTCTTGATAAATGTTGCGTTCATTCATCAAATACAGTACAGTACATGTACATGTCTTTTATGATTATTCTCTGATAGACACACTGTTTGTTGCTTATATGATTAGCCTGGTAAAAGAATTAATACTTATCGGATCGTTCCGTTTCGCACCAATAAGCAGTTCAGTTCTCTTCTGCTTATATGTGGCGATTATTAATCAACAAGTTTTTCAGGGATTAGTTGTAGGCCAGTATTTACTCGTTCAAACATGTTTTAATCCAAGAAGATGTAATATACGAGGGTATATCCAAAAGTAATGTCACTCCTCCCGTGGTTTATTTGTTTATAGGCCGATATGCATAAATATGATATCAAAATGTTCAGCAATTCAATTCTAATTAATAAACAACGTGTTGCATTATTCCATTTTCATAATTGGATAATATGTACATTTGAAATATACCTATGACGTCATATCGCCGCACACGAAAATTACGATATTTTTTCATTATCATAACGATTTTCTTTTATGCGTTTTTATAAAAAATAATTCTCGAAAGCAGACTAAATTTCGTGACGTAATGAAACCAATGTGTTGTGCCTGTTGCTAAAAATTCATTGACGTCATTCTATTTTGAATCGCGCATTACATTTTCAACGCACTGATTACTTAGCGAAAACACGGCATATTTGTGACAAAAAGACGCTGCACGTAATAATGCACTTTTCCTAAAAGTTATGAAAGTAACCTACTGAAACTTTAGTTTCACTCGGCGGCAACATAGGCTCGTGTACCTGTAGTGTAAGCCTTTAAATGGTCATGGGTCAAAAAATCATTATCGATAGAGATATGAACGGTTTGTAGCAGATCCGAAAAGAACACCAAGAGTATTTTTAACGCTGTCCATTCAATTCGACGTTCAAAACTGCGATCATTATGTGGTGAGTTAATTTTTTGGCTGTGGGACTGACTAGAGGACACTTAACAATAATTTGATTTCACAGAGAGTAAGTGTCGGGTGGGTTGCACATTTTTTAAGGTCGTGGAAATGACTGCATTGTTTATGAGTCGTTAGAAATTACCAGAGATGAACTTCTGCTGGATGAGTTGGTGTCGACAAGCAACGTCATGGTTACGTCGTTGACGTCGGACTTGCGGCGATGTTCGTAAGTATGTCTTATATAAATATTCATATCTCAAGAACTATTCTGTGTATTTTTGTGAAATTTGGACATCATATTCAAATAAGACTGAAGTTACGGTGTGAAAACAATCGTTGTTTTACTGGCATTAAACACTATTTTACACCATCAGTGACATTACTTTTGGATATACCCACGTAATTGCATTTATTGTATCAAGAAATACTAGTAGTTTATCTTCAAATGTTCAAATGAGGCTAATTTATGACAGCGTTATAATGACCACACGACATACAGTTGTCTTTTAGAAAAAAGTTATGGCGCGTACTGTATGAACAGTTGAACACCATTGACATAATAACGATTTCATTGTAGCACTTACATATACTCTGCATGAAGTCTTATTATAAGACTTTTCGATCATCGCGTGCTCTATATAGTATATGAGCGTCTACGATCCACAATGTAGCTGTAATTTGTACATTAATCCTGTACTACCAATGGTTATAAGTAATCCAACTCTAGTAGAAAATAGAGCAATCAGATCATCGTCATTTGTCTTTTACTAGCACTATACATGGTACGCATTATGTAGATTCCAAGTAATTGCTTTTTTGGCGGGATAATCGTAAATGCATGTATATCCTTTTTTTCCTGCTTAATTGACCAAGTAGCCCCGACTTCGAGATATAAATGTACATGCTACATGAACAAGGAGTAAATGTTCTTAAATTTGTAGCAAGACACTTAATTGTCCTCTGTGTACCTATGTGCGGCTATGTGTCAGAACGTATTGATGATGAACGCGTCTTTGGAAAAAAAACGTTTATTGATTCTTACGGCTGTTCGTGACACTTGTATAAAGGCGAACTTCCTGTTTCTATATTAGATATATCCCCCAATGTCATAGTTTTACATATGTTCTTTTGATAACAACTCTAGAACAAATGTCATTTATTGCTCTGGCTAATAAAAATATCAGGACGATCAATAGACACTCGAAAACTTCTCTAATTTCCTTAACTGCCATTGTGAATATACACTATGATGTATGATTGGACGGTTTGTTATCAAAGTTTATGTCAAATTGTTTGTCTTCTATTTATTGAATTGGTTTTCTTTATCAAACGTTAAGGCATCCATATGGGACTGGACACTTTCAAACAGCATGTATATTTCTTTTTTGTGGGCGTAAATGAATTGTCATGTATATGCAAACATAAAAACTTATGTATAATTGTTTGCCCTTGGTGGGGTTAATTGAATAAAGCTACAGCATAATCTTGTTTAAATGTCATTTTCTTCGAAGTCTTACTTCGACAATGGATGAGAAGCAACCATAACCTACTACCATATGTTTTGCATTGGATAGAAGATAATACCAATGAAAGTGATGAAAATGTAACAGCGATACAACAATGATGTCGAAAAGCAGTCATAACGTTACTCTTGATCAAAGAGGTTGTCTGAAAATGATGAGCTATGAAATTTTGTTCTGTTAATGTAATATCACAAAGATCACGCTATAAGATGTAAACAGCTAGAATACCATGTACACAGTTTATTACATCATTAATTAAATTTGAATACAAATCGAAAATGCTCGGCTCATGTTTTAAATAGATTAAAATAAACATGCGATTAAACGAGCAAATCCAGTCAATGACGACGCTTTTAACGAAAAGACCTCGACGTCATAGAACTATTCCTTATAAATGGCCGAAATTTCGTGGTTACATTGTGGTTAAGCGTGTCCACTGTTAAAGCGATGGACTGTTCCAAAACGAAACACACGTTATTACTTCATTTTAACCATTGCGAAGATTATTGTCAACTCTGAAAGCAATGAACATTTCTGAAAAAGGGAATTTATAGGAGTACAACATGTCTTAGACTTGAAGACTTTTTACTACTATATTACTATAATATCTAGTGCATGACACACATAATGTTGCAAAATGCTCGTGAACTTGAATATCAAAACTATCTTTTTTATATAATTATGCATTAGTAGATTTTATAGTACGGTTCCGTTAAGGTCTCGATATTTATAAAAAAATGTTAAGATACCTTAAACTCTAATTCATGACTCGGACAGCCTTTCAAAAGGTCTCAATGTACTAAAGAAATGTTATTTTTTATTTAAGTAGAATTTAAACTGTGGGACTAAAACCTTGTTATGTAGGGTTATTCATGGTATACAAATACATGTACAGATCTTTTAAAATAAACCGAAACTCATTTGTCACCATCGAGTCGTCTTGTAAATTGTGTGTTCTTAGTATACCCGAGTTAACGGCACTTTACATTGAATCATAATATACTTTAGCCTAGTTCACGGTATTCTTTCGAATAGGATAGTTCCCTCATTAGTATTACTTATTGAATCGACTATAATATGGTACTCGGTACATTTAATGCTTATTTATTACCGAGAAGCCGTTCAGTAATGTTTCAGTACACTATATGCACTCAGCAAATAATGAACATGATCAATAACTCTCAAACAGTATTGTGATTGTGTCTTCGCAGAATGATGATGTAACGAGATAATTCTAGCCACCGTTAAGTTTTTAGCTCAATTTCATTGAAGAAAACAAATTGAGCTATTGTTGTGACTGAATCGACTGCGTTTGCGTTAATTAAGTTTATTGTCAAAGTCGTTTTCACAAAGAATATCAAAGGTATCCACTTGAAACTCATCATAGTTATTCACCATTATAAGAGGAGTCCTTACCGACAAGGCTAATAACCTTGAAACCAATATTTATTGAGCTACCTGTCCTTATTACTATCAACAAAAGCACCGCCTATGAGTTGCTGGACGCTCTCGTTTTTTTTATGTGAATTAATATTGCATCTTCGTACGTATACGTATTTCCTTACGCGTTAAATCCATAACATTCATAACCTCTTACTGTAGTCCTAAATATGTTGTATGTTGGATACCATAGTCGCCATTTATATGATAGTTCCATCACATATTGACATGTGGCAATGGTACGCGTTTGTTTTACCAAGGGGAATTCTTCTGACGGATTATAATATCTTGAACATGACAACAACACTCCTATATCTGATTGTGATCCAGTATTCAAAATAACTTGTTTAGCGCATTTTTATTTCTTAAACATTTACGACAGGTCCAGTATCCAAAAAATCTAGTATAATGCATTCTATACTCCTTAAAAACTTACAACATATTCAGTATCTAAAATATTTGATGTTATGCATTTTCTATTCCTTAACCATTTCCAACAGACCCAGTATCCAAAATATCTAGTTTAATGCATTCTTTATTCCTTAAACATTTGCAACATATCCAGTATCCAAAATATCTGATGAATGCATATTATATTCCTTAAACAATTACAACAGAAACAGTATCCAAACTTATCTAATTTAATGCATATTATATTCCTTAAACATTTACAATAGATCCAGTATCCAAAATATCTATAATGTAATATATTTATTGTATTTTCTATTCCTTGAGCAATTGCAACATATCCAGTATCCTAAATATTTAGTTGAATGCATTTTCTATTCCTCAAACATTAAATAAAAGTGAAAGTGCTTCTATGGCTTTTAGCGATGATTCCAAGACATGGAGCTCGTGTAATGAATGTATAGACACACCTTTAAGTCTTTAGCTTTCGGTCGTGTAATTTTAGAAATTCAGCTTATGTAGTTTATTTGCCTCTAGTAACGTATGCTAAGTTTGGACATTTACCGCATTGTATGCTTAATGTGATTTGAAACATTCAGAGTATTATCGAGTACTATAAAATAAGATGTGACACTCAGCATATGCAATTTGAACGAAGCCTATTTTATTTTGTTTTAAATCATCACGAGTTGTTGCTTAATATGATTTGTTACGTTATGATAGGAACAGGTTTCAGGGCGTGCCATGTTTAAGTACACTATGCATGATTTGGAAATTGTCACCACCATATTTGTTATTGTTGCCACATGATGAAAAGAGTATCAGGAAATAGTATAGGCGAAAAATTGTTCTTACATAAATTTTATATTTTAGTTTGATCCTTGATTGGTGGTTTATTTTTACTATACTCGTAAGCATGTTTGGGACATTCAACTCATAAAATGCTGTGTCAACGGCGATGTTGGGTATTCATCTCTTGCAATGTGTATATGTATATCGTTTTTTATTTTAGAGTGTTTAAATAAAGGTTTTTATATGTCACTAGTTCGAAATGTCACGTGTTTAATGTGCCTCGTTTCTTATCTGTCTTGTTTGAGTAATGCTTTGCGGGGAAACAGTTAATATTCCCCGATGCCTGTTAAGACGAACTCATTGTGCAAGGCCAATGTAATTCGTTTTTTGTTGCCAATTTACGATTCTAGCAGAGTGATTATTTGCATAATGTAGCTAATACTGTTATCGGCAAACATTGATAAAGTATTTTTCATGTTGCATTTGTTAATGGTAGTTTGAAATAAACGAAACTGTTGAGATCTTATAAGTGTCCGCTCAGTTCCAATGACGATGTTTTTATTTTAGCTTTAATTCGCGGATTAAGCCCCTTGCGAAATCATAAATCCACAAAATGTTACCGAAACTTGAGAAATATGCCGTAATACAATATGTACATGCATACAAATATATTCACAGAAAACATAATATCATAACTTATATCATACCTGACAGGGCGAAAAGATATGAGGAACTCATGCAGTGAACGTAGCTCTTGCATTAACCAGCCTATCACAGAAAACATTAACAACACAACATAACATAATTACACGGAGCATTGCCCACACATAACCTAGTGAAGAAATTAAAGCACAAGTTGCCACTGTAATAGAGCATGATGACCTAGTTTCAAACAGAAATACCTAGAAACGATGATCTCAAGTGACTGAATGAAAGGCAGCTATGACCCGATCTAGTTCTCCTAGTCCACGCTGTAAAAGACTGTAGGGTGACTTAGTTGAAAAATGTATGTCAAAACGGTGGCCCCAAGTGACCACATGAGGCATTACTTGAATCCGTCACTAATCACTGTATTCAAAACTATATTTCATAGAAACAGAAAATCACAACAAATCACAGACCACAGGCACACACCACAAAGGCTAATACAAATACATGATAAACATTGTAGTTGCATACGGTAATAATATCATTTTAATAATGAATTTCCGGAATTTATTTCACGATGTAGTTTTTTTCAATACTAGTATCCGACCTAATCATTTAAGACCACCCACTCAAAAAAGTAAGGTAAGCTGCCAATGTTCTATGTATGTTTTCAGCTGTTCATCCGCTCTACTACCCTTTGACATGTTAACTCAACGCTATTTTTGCCATTTACTGGCCTACTTACCTTATTTTTATTTATACTGGTGTTTCCTTGTGTTCTCTAGGGAATACATGACATTCTGGACGTACCATTCCTAGTAATAACTTCCTTCAAAACAATTATTTTATCGATTGTACCAAATGTAATATATATTTCTTTCATAGATAACAAGATGTTGTATAGTCCAGTTATTCCTGTGTGTCGTTTGAATACAAAAATGTCACGATCATGTAATTATTATTGTTTTAAAAGGACAGTGAAAGCCAATACTATACATTTTTATTCACTTAGGTATTTGCTAAAACGCATAATAAATCACAGGCTTAGACCGAAACGTAAGTACAAAATCGAAATAGGCTCATAGGAAGCGCCTTGTGGTGCAGATTTCAAATATGTATGAGTTTTAAAAGGCCGTAAGTAGTAACAACACAACTGATTATGCTGAATTATCTATCAATACAATGGTTGTTTTCTAATGTGTAAATTTGCACTGGGAATGAGGGCTGTTACTGCAGCACTGCATGAGTGTGCTTTTTTACCAGTACACCAATAATGCCTTCAGTTGATTTGTGAACCATATTAGATAGTGATTAATCATTCACCAATTACGCCCCCGACTTAATAAGATGACATCATGTCTTATAACTCGTTTAGGAATATTGGATTTATAATTTGATTACTCAGAGAAAATTCCGGTTTCTTAATAGATTTCGGTGTTACGCGAGAGGAACTGAATTTCTGTGTGTGGGTGAAGCCACTAATCAATATTAAAACATTATTTGTATTATTTGCTCTACGATAATTACCCGTTAGTGTTGCGCCCATATTTCATCCGAAATCCTCCGATTGATGTAACGTGTCAACTTTCTCGAGAATCAGGTTTTGCAGGCTTTATACAGGTTTTGCACACAGGTTTTGCACGCTTTATACAAGTTATGAACGCTTTATACAGGTTCTGCACGCTTTGTACAGGGTTTGTACGCTTTGTACAGGTTTTGCACGCTTTGTACAGGTTTTACACTTTTCATATATTTTCTACAAGCTTTATAAAGTTTGTACTCGCATTATACAGGTTTTAAACGCTTTATACCGGGTTTTACACGCTTTAAACAGTTCTAGCTTTAAGCAAGTTTACACTCTTTATGCAGGTGTTACACGCTGTATACAGGTTTTTGCACAATCTTGAAAAGCATGGCTAATAAAAAGTTACATTTATTCATTACGTATATTCAAATATATATTCAAACCCAGTTTCAAAAGTTTACAACTTTCTTTAAAATGCTTACGTTTAAATAAACGGAAAATATCGTATACTTAGTATTCATTCGTCCAATTCAAATATTAAACATGTTACAGAGGGTAAGCTTTCAAAATAGCTAAACAGTTTACTTGATTCGTACTTTTAATCACAAGATTTAGAGTGAAAAAAAACAAACCGAAACAAACTCGACTTAAGCACGGTAATGATTCTGCACTGTGGTTTTACAAATGCTGTAACAATTTGGTCATGTTTTTTTATTACTTCTGTTCCTAATAAGACAATTTTCACTTGAAAGTACGAATCAATCAAGTTCAAGTAGAGTATGCACTCACAATGACTCCCGATTGAATCAAAGTCAATGAACTGCAAAGGGAAATAACTATTGCGATTAGTTTGCTCTGCGTTTTACGGACATATTTATACTCGTATATAGACAATGTTTTCCTGATGAGAGGTATCAATGATATACACGCTTCATGATTTCCCGCTTGCAATGTAGTACCCAAAAACACGGACACTGGTCATCGATTTCTTCATCAACAAAAGAAATGTCGTAATTAGATCTATCGGGATATCTCAGGAGCCAATTCAACCATCAGTATGACAGATTACACATGGAGGCTCTATCAATCATAAAGCAAGTTTGTTAATGAGCCAATGAAGTAAATGACCATTAATTGACCTCCTAGCGTGGTAACCTGTCAATCTTACCATGGGGATTGAAAGACTCCGAACGTACGTAAAAAATAATACTTGGAGCAAATACAAAGAATATTATACTGTTTATATGATGATTTGTCGTTGTCCTGTGCAAAGGTCATCACAGAGGTGTGTACATTATAATCTATAATAAGTGTATGTCGAAACACATATGCATTCACACAACGTCGTTGTCCAACATAGCCTTGATTCGAAAATAAGTACTTGTCTTCGAAAAACTGAGACTGTAATCGAAGTACAGTATTGCCTTCCAAAACACAGACGTTTGAATGGAAGCACAGCACTAACTATCTAAAACACCGAGGCTGTGATAAAAGTGCAGTGCTTGTCATACAAAACACAAAGCTTTGAATCAAAGAAGATAACCTATCTATATGTTTAGGTTGCTTACTTGTCAGTGTTTGGCCGTTAGGCTGCTAGATCTCCAACTTTTCACACAAACTGTTGGTCTACAAAAAGAATCAAGTGCACACAAAAAGCATCACACTGACACCACAGGACAACTGTAACATCGCGCAACATGGCGAAAACGAGCTGTAAGAAACACAATTAAAGAGTAAGCCAATTTAGGTAGAAATCGCAAATGGATTAATAAATCCCACTACGGTCAAGGCTGATACTTTATATACGACTCCTAAGTGACTAAATAAATAATATGTTTCGTAAATACATTCTCTAGTAAATCTTCTTACCGAGAATTGATTGGCACCTTGCAGTGTATACAGCGCACTGTAATAGAACTTGCATGCCTGATTTAAACACAACTTTGTCAAATGTTCGTTACAATTGACTTTAAAGTTTAAACTAAAATAGAGAAATGCAAATTAGATTATTCTTTCCCCGCAGTATAAAATATAGTTCGGTATATTACATGTAAAACTAATATATAAACCAATACCTTTCTTTATAATTTTTATTAAATACATTTATAGCAGATGTTCTCTCATACCTTGTCATTTGATATAAACTTATTAAAAGAGTTCTAGAAACTTTAATTTAGTGAGCCTTTACTAATATTACACGAAAGCGTTTAATGAAAGTTATTTCATGAATATTGCCAAGGAGTGTTAGACTCTTTTTATCCCATGACATATACTATTTCAAGAACATATACACCCTCCAATTTATTCGCAATATTTTTTTCCGTTACATTAGACGGCTGGTGCAACTATTTTTTCCTTGACTGTATCTATCGCTATATTTCTTCCCCCAGGAAGCAATATCTACTTCATATCTGGAGTATAATCGCCAATGAGAACAATGTTATGTTTTTTACTATTGGGCATGCAACTTCAAACAAAAAAGTTGGTTTAATATTGGCTTTTGCTGTTGTTGATGTTGTTATTCTCATTTAATTAGCTCATGTTTGTCTTTTTCACCATCTAAATTCATTTCATGATTGAGTGCTTAATTGAAAACATTAAGGAAGAATTTACGGTTCTGTTTACTAGTTGTCTTGATTTTAATGTCTTAATTTGTCTCAACATGTTGTTTTAGTAGCTCGAGGGCTCGGCGCAAAACTATTGTATCTACATATTTTTCAGAAATCCACTTTTTGGCATTTTTATATTCCAAAGTATGAAATACATTAACTGCTGAAATATTGTGGGTTTATTCCATGGATTAATATAATTATTCAATTTATAAAAAAATATGGTATCTCAGATGTTGAACATTATTATTGCAAAACTATTGTAAATACACTTACAATAGTTTTGCAATACTAAGTTGATATGATATAGAAAAAAAGTTATTGCAAAACTATTGTAAGTACACTTAAATATGTTCAATTTTCAGATGATAGGAAGCTATGTTGTTTGTTTTATTCTATATAGTATGGTTACACAGAATTTGACTTGAAATAAGAAAAATATTATGAAAACTGGGTATAAAAACATAAAATATAGAATTTAATCAGATAGAAAGCTGCTTTTCCGTGTTATGACCTTGACATTCATAAGAAGATATTTTTGCCTCCAAAATATTGAATTGGTGTTTTTGAATACCTGGCACGATGATGTATAAGCGCCTTATATGATATAAACTCAATTTTTGTTGAGATATTGAATTTATTCAAACTCATTTAAAAATAAAACAAAATGAAGGTTGGCAAAGTTCACTTTTATATCATTTTATTAAACTTGTTCCATAAAAACAATGATAAACCAACATTCATACACTATCCTCTTTATGGGGACACTCTATTTGTGGATGGGGAAATAAATTTTAACTTACAACTTGAAAACTAGAAATGTGAATAGAAAATGCTGATAAGGAGTTCAACGTTCTACGCTAATTTTGACTGACATCTTATATTTAAATTTAAACATATTTAAAATTTATACAATGTCTAAGTACTACAAACAAACTATTCTTGAATATCTTTCAACAATGTACTTCATTGATAGCTGAAGTTCTTGAATATCTATAAATAGGCTATTTATTTTAAAGGTATGCCAACATATATTTTAAGTTCTAACATGTGCACTCCCATACTATTGCTATGGTCCTTGAAATATCTACTTTAATATTATAGCTAGTGTCATTTACATGTCTACCTTCATATTATAGCTAGGGTCCTTGACATGTCTACCTTAATATCATAGCTAGGGTCCTTGACATGTCTAGCTTCATATTATAGCTATGGTCCTTGACATGTCTACTCAAATATTATTGCTAGGGTTCTTGACATATTGACTCAAATGTTAAAGCTAGGGTGCTTAGCATATCTATCAAATATTAGCATTTGATTGAAAACTATGCAAGATATTGACCAGAAACATGAAAAATATGAAGTAGTTTTATTATAAAATTTTGTCTGTAGCGTATCTTCAAAACTATTAGATTTTAACATACTGACTTGAAACTTGAAATATAGATAGATTGTTACTTTGAGAAGAGTAGTGACCAAGAATCATAACTGTAGCTGTCTTACATATTGAATTATCCCCCCTTTAGTATTTTCATAATAATGCCTATGTCCGGAGCATATCTTGCAAACCATTTAAGATACTTTAGTACATGGCATGTTGGAGACGTGCAGTGACCAAGACCTGTCATATTATAGCCTTGGTACTTGAATGGTTACTGTTGTATCATATATAGCATGGATACTTAAATGGCTACTGTAACATTATAGTTTTAGTACTTGAATGGCTACTGTTACATTATAGCCTCAGTTTTTGAATGGTTACTGTAACATTATAGCCTCAGTACTTGAATGGCTACTGTAACATTATAGACTCAGTACTAAGATGGCTACTGTAACATTATAGCCTCAGTTCTTGAATGGTTACTGTAACATTATAGCCTCAGTACTTGAATGGCTACTGTAACATTATAGACTCAGTTCTTGAATGGCTACTGTAACATTATAGCCTCAGTACTTAAATGGCTACTGTAACATTATAGACTCAGTGCTTAAATGGCTACTGTAACATTATAGCCTCAGTTCTTGAATGGCTACGGTAACATTATAGCATCAGTTCTTGAATGGCTACTGTAACATTATAGCCTCAGTACTTGAATGGCTACTGTAACATTATAGCCTCAGTACTTGAATGGCTACTGTTATATCATAGACTCAGTACTTGAATGGCTACTGTATTATTATAGACTCAGAACTTGAAATGCTACTGTAACATTATAGCCTCAGTACTTGAATGGCTACTGTAACATTATAGCCTCAGTACTTGAATGGCTACTGTTATATCATAGACTCAGTACTTGAATGGCTACTGTTATATCATAGACTCAGTACTTGAATGGCTACTATAACATTATAGACTCAGTACTCGAATGGCTACTTTTATATCATAGACTCAGTACTGGAATTCAGACTGTAACATTATAGCATCTGTGCTTGAATGGCCACTGTTACATAATAGCCTGAGTACTAAAATGACTTCTGTAAAATGTACTGAAGACAGAAGATATGGTAGTCTGGGTAAGTATTAAATAGCTTTATGTACTTTGAATCAATATAAGTAACCAATCATGTTATGTCTTTGAAATGTACACTTATCTAAAAATATGTAGCCATGGTAGTGGTCCAATGGTTATATTCCTGGTCACAACAGCTATTTACACTAGTCAAAGAAACTGTAACAACAATTTTGATTTTCCTCCACATGTGGAGATGTTTCTGGTTTCTTGTGGAATGTTACATTTTTACACGTTAGGATACAGTCATGAAAACTTGTTAGGTCAATCTACTTCTGTATGACTAAAAAACAAATTAAGAAGACAGAATAATTGAAAAACTATGAAGTATCCTTTCAGGGTTCCAACAGTCAGGAAAAACATTTATTTTTCAAGATTAAGGCGGGCATATTTTGAAATACATTATTGAAAACTCAGGGAATTCTTCATTTATAGCTTTGGATAAACTTGTGTCCTTTCCAATGATGATAAAACAAAAGACACCGTTCTACAGTCAGAAAACTGCTAACTTAAATCTTTTTAATTCCTAATTATGCAAAGAAAGTCCCCTTTTCTCTATCTTTTCCCCTGCGAAATGTTTAAGAATTGTTCATGAACACTTCTTGATTATATGTACATATAACTTGTTTTATTATTTATACATGTTTTTATATATCCAGGTATGTATTCCAATACTGAATAAAATCTATCTATTTATTTCTTAAGGTATTTTCATGAAGTTTTCTTCATGAACTGCAGTGTGTTGTGTGTCCTAATTCATGATGTTGTCAAGAATACATCAAGTATTCACAAAATTAGTGTATTATTCATAAAATTATTATAGAGTAATTCAGCAATTTTTTATGAATCCAATATTCTTGAACCATGAATGATTTAAGAATAAGTCGGGAATATATCATGAATAAAATCTTTTTAACCATGCCTAAACTATTCATTAATTTACTTCATAAACAAATCTTAAATTTATTTTTGAAGAAATATGACTTTCTGCAGACATTTTGGTGACACACATATTTTAGGCAAGTACATCATCTTTCAGCTGTTTCCAAAATTTGCAAGGACACAATGAGCTTCAAGAATAAAATTCAAGATGAATATCAAGGTTGAACTCTCTCATGTACTGGTCCTCTTTCTTCAAGAACACAACATGTTGTAATACAATTAGTGTATTTCATGTGTTGTTCATGAAGTTATCAAGAATAATTATATTCATTCAATTGTCATGAAAAAATTTCAATTTTCATGAAGAAAATACCAGAGAACAGCAAATGGGACATGAAATATGCACATTTCATGAAGTGCTTGATTTCATAAACTTTGCATGAAAAAGTCTCATTTGCTGTTCACATGTTTGTCATGCAGTCTTCTTCCATGAATGATTCGTGAAGACCTCATGAATAATTCATGAAGTATGCTTTAACATTTGGCAGGGGCATTGCCATGTTATACTCTTACATAAACTAGACTATGATACTGCCTGAATGCTTTTAGAAGTCAGGGAAAACTGATTTGTGGTCAGAGATTATTGTCTTAGAAGATTTGTGGGAACCCTGCCTTTTTTTATAATATTGGTATAATGAAATTCAAATACTTGCTGTTGATTGTAATTGTTTTTAAAAAAAATTAAGTTTCTGGATATGCATTGTGGAAAATTTGAAAATCTCTTCAAAATATTATCTTTTAATGTGATAAACATTACAAATAGTGATTTACTTGAGAAATCATGGTTAATTAGATAGTTTACAAGGTTTTTAAAGAATTTAGCATGAATGGAAATATTTGTTTACTGTAGTTACAATAGTTTTGCAATACAAAATAATCACAGTTTTGAAATTATATATTGCAAAACTATTGTAAGTCCACTTACAATAGTTTTGCAATATTAATTAAATGTAAAATTGCGTTGTTTTCAGTGCAAAACTATTGTAAGTCCAAAAATGCCAATAAAAGCATAATATGCTATTTCATTGTGGCCAAAACATTTAATATGTACTTCATATGTGATAGAATGTCAACATACAAAAGAAAAGTTGAATAAAACATGTTTCAAGAAAGAAGAGCAGTTTTTTCACTCTCCTGAATATTTTTGCAAAATGTAGATACAATAGTTTTGCGCCGAGCCCTCGAGCTGTAATATTGACTTATTTTGTGCTAGACAATACTCCTTCGTAGCATTTGCTTTCTGTTTTTTATGTGTATTTGGATTTAGGAATCACTCATTTTGCATCGGTGCTGGTCGAGTTGAGAATCGTTTGTCGAATGTTCCTCGAAATGTTGCTAGAATTGTGTTATCGTTTCTATGTCTGCACATATCCAAAATGTTTAGTAGCATTCCAGTTTCATACATTTGGTTAGACGTATCTTCCGACTGACTACTAGACATACTACCAAGTTCAACATTGTATTGGCTAGGGTGTCTTCATTGTGACGAACGGGTGCATAACCTATGTCTGTCTGGCACTTTTGTCAATAGCAGTTGTAATAAGACTTAACATACAGCGGTGAACGAGAGAATGCAAATACTTCGACATGTACTCATTCCAATCTCTTATTCAACATTTTCTAGACATTGCAATAAAGCATGGGCGACAAAACATTATAGTATATGTTTGCAGTCGTTAACGACGTTAATTTGTGTTTCAAACAACATGCCTGCTGTATTGAATAAGCATTAGTTCTTTCAAATAAACTAAACTGCAGACTTGTTTAAAGTTAAATCAATAACAAGATGTCTTTGTGTCTCGGTATATGTTTAGATGTCTTGATAAATGTTGCATTCATTGCTCAAATACTGTACAGTACATGTTTTTTATGATTATTCTTTGATAGACACACTGCTTGTTGCTTATACGATTAGCCTAGTAAACGGATTAATACGTATTGGTTACATGTTGTACCGTTTTCTACCAATAAGCAGTTCAGTTCTCCTATCTGTTCATACGCGGCCATCATTAATCAACCATTTTTCAAGGCATTAATTGTCAGCCATTATTTACTTGGTTCAAACATGTTTTAATCGAAGAAGATGAATCATAATTGCATTTATTGTAGCAAGAAATACTAGTAGTTTGTCTTCAGTTGAGATTAATTTATGACAGCATAATAATGACCATATGACAGACAGGCAGTTGTTTTTAGTAGCGTTATGATACGTACTGTATGAATACCACTGAAAAAAATAACGGTTACATTATAGCACTTACGTATACTCTTCATGAAGTCTAATTAGAAGAATTTCGATCATTGCGTGCTTTATATAGTATGTCAGCGTCTACCACCCGCACTGTAGCTGTAATTTGTACAATGATCATGTACTTCTAATGGTAAAAAATAATAAAACCTCTAATTGAAAATCACACAATCACGTCATTGTCATTAGTCGTATTCTTGTACTATACACGGTACGCATTAGTATATTCCAAGCAACGTATCGCTTTTTGGCGTAGACAGTCGTAAATCCAAGTCTATTTGGTTTTTCCAGCATAATTGACCAATAAGCCGCGGCTTTGAGGAATAACTGTGTCTGGTACATGAACAAGGAGTAAATGTTTTTAAATTCGTAGCATGACACTTAATTGTCATCTGTGTACCTATGTGTGGCTACGTGCCTGAACGTATTGGAGATAAAGGCGTGTTTTGGAACGTAAAACGTTTATTGATTCTTACGACTGTTCTTGACACTTGTATAAAGGCGAACTTCCTGTTTCTATATTAGATATATCCCCCAATGTCATAGTTTTACATATGTTCTTTTGATAACAACTCTAAATGTCATTTATTGCTGTGGCTAATAGAATATCAGGATGATCAATAGATACTCGAAAACCGCTCTACTTTTCTTATCTGTCATTGTAAATATACGCTATGGTAAATGATTGGACGGTTTGTTGTCCAACTTTATGTCAAATTGTTTGTTTTCTATACATTAAATTAGTTTCTTATTTAAATGCGCAGTATCCATATGGGGCTTGACACTTTCATCCAACATGTGTATTTGTTTTTGTGGGAATAAATGAACTGTCAAGTATATGCAAACATAAGTACTTAATTATGTATTATGGTTTGCCCTTGGTCGGGTTGACTGTATAAAGCTACAGCATAATCTTGTTTAAATGTCATTTTCTTCGAAGTCTTACTTCGACAATGGATGAGAAGCAACCATAACCTACTACCGTATGTTTTGTTTGGATATAAGAAAATACCAATGACAATATTGAAAATGTAACAGCGATACAACAATGATGTCGAAAAGCAGATATAACGTTACTCTTGATCAAAGTGGTTGTCTGGAAATGATGAGCTATGGGGTTTTGTTTTGTTAATGCAATATCGCAAAGATCATGCTGCAAGATGTAAACAGCTATAATACCATGTACACAGCTTATGTTTTAGATCATTAATTCAATTTGAAAACAAATCGTTTAATTATGTGAAGGAAATATTTAAGCTGACGAAAATTCCTGTCACAAAGTAATGTAACGGCATAGGGGTCGAAAGAAAACAAAAACACCAAGTGTCTTATATCAATTATGCACTCCTTTATACGAGTCATTACTGTCGCAAAACCTCGGCTCATGTTGTAAATATATTTAAATAAACATGCGATTAAACGACCCAATACAGTCAATGACGACGCTTTTAACGAAAAGCCCTCAAAGTCATAGAACTATTCCTTATAAATGGCCGAAACTCCGTGGTAACGTTGTGGTTAAGCTTGTCCACTGTTAAAGCGATGAACTGTTCCAAAACGAGACACATGTTATTACTTCATTTTAGACATTGCGAAAATTATTGTCAACTCTGAAAGCAATGAAAAGTTCTGAAAAAAGTTAATTTGTACATGTAAGTGTTATTTCTCTGAATTATTTGTGAAGCTTCTAGTCCTGTCCAAGTACAATGAACTGTTCTGAACAAATCAAACCTAATAACTGCAATTATTTTAGTTCTTTTTGATATAAAAACTTTATTTTAGACTATTATGTAATTGAGCATGGTTTGCAAAACGTTGTATGATTGGTTTAATTAGCCTAGACTATTATGCAACAATGCTATTTCTCTTTGTGTTAATACATGCAGAGCATTTATCAGTTATTTCAATTAGAAGCAAAAGGAATGTTCCCCTTGAAGTCCGCGTATATCAGGCAGCTAATCTGGACACCGACAGTCTTGAAACAAACATTACGATTGTTAGGTATCATTACATCTGAAGTTTTCGCTCCTTTTGTCAATAATAAAATACATACGAATGCAATTACTTTTATATGTACATTTTGTGCATGCTCAAAGCTCAAATGGTATTGTCATGTAATATTCAAGTCGAATAGAATGCTCGTGAGCTACAAAATGCACGCAATACACATTCTGTTGTTACTGCTGATCCGAATTAATTTCATTATGATAATAAGTAAAATACATTTTCATGTATCGATTCAGTTCAGTTTGATTAGAACTAAAGTTGTAATAATAAACTTAATGGGGGTTCAAAATGTATTAGACTTTAACTCTTTTTACGACTATGTAAGGTAGTGAACTTGAATATCAAAACTATCTATTTTTACTTATGCTTCAGTAGATTTTAAATTACGGTGCCGTTAAGGTTTCGATATTTATAAAAAATGTTAAGATACATTTAACTCTAATTCATTACTCGGACAATCTGTCAAAAGGTTTTAAAGTACTAAAGAAATGTTATTTTCCTGTAGTAGATTTTATACTTTGGTACTGCATACGTTGTTATGTAACGATATTCATGTATATATGATATAGTCGGTACATTTAATGCTTATTTATTACCGAGAAGCCTTTCAGTAATGTTTCAGTACACTATATGCACTCAGCAAATAATGAACATGATCAATAACTCTAAAACATTATTCTGTCTTCGCCAAATGATGATGTTACGAGATCATTCCAGCCACCATTCAGTTTTTAGCTCAATTATGTTGAAAAAAAAAAGGTTGAGCTATTGTCGTGACTTGATCGGCTTCGTTTGTGTGGGTTAAGTTTATTGTCAGAGTCATTTTCTCAAATACTATCAAACTTGAAACGTATCATAGTTATTCACCATCACAAGAGGAGTCCTTACCGACAAGGCTAATAACCTTGTTATCCATATTTATTGTGTTACCTGTCATTGTAACTGTCAACAAAAGCACCGCCTACGAGTGCTGGACGCTCGACTTTCTCGTATTTGATTAAGCAAATTTATATTGCATCTTTGTACTTCTACGTATGTCCTTACGCGTTAAATTCATAACATTCATAACTTCTCACTGTAGTCTTAACTATGCTATATGTTCGTTATGTGTTTATATGATGATTTGTCGATGTTCTGTGCTAACGGATATCACAGAGGTGTGTACAATATATCAGGTGCTCTAAGATATAAGATCAGGTTCAGTTTGTTAGCCGAGACCATTGTCCCTAGTTGGCGACCGGTGACAGACGTCGAAGATCGTTCAACGTAAGAAAGTTTATACCACGAAGAATAAGTGCATGTCGAAAGCACACAGACATGCATACATGCAACGTCTTTGTACAAGAGCATCGAATCGAAGCACAATCGAAGCACAATCGAAGCACAGTACTTGCCATCCAAAACATAGAGGCTTGAATCGAAGCACAGTACTCGAAAGAACATAAACTGTCCATGTTTCGGGAAAAAGAAAGCGTGTGTGGTATATGACCATAAAAAGTGTCATAAATGTTATTCACTAAGATGTGTACTAAGCGTCCCTTCATTTAAAGTTTTGCTGGAAGACTTAGGGAAGTGGAAGAAATTTGTTTAATCAATACTATACTGATCATTAAGGTTGTGTACACTAGCTTAAGGCACGTACTTTACGAGAACTTTATTGTGCATTGTGTCTACCATGATATTTTATTTATTAAGGTGTTACTACAGCTTGTGGTTTAAGAACATGGTCTGAAAACACCATCCAACCTGTTTTAGATGCTTACATGGTAAAATAAAACGATATTTCGGATACCTAAAGATAATTATAGTGAAATGCTTACATAGTAATGGACGTTTCCATCGCCCTCTGCATGTTAAGACAATTCAAATACTCATTAACCATATTGTTGGCAGTTAACTGGTGCAACGTATCGCTTTAGCTATCATCAGTCAAAGGAACTCTCTCATAGATGGAGCGAAAAACATTTTTAAATATAAAAATGCTAAATAACTACAATATACAAATGTTTTACAAGTTGTATTTAATACCAGTGTGCTTGTATATGAGATATGCAGGCATCTGTACCATAATTAAGTGAATATTTGAATTTTTGCAATAAGTCCTTTAAAATTGAGACTCATAGAATGTCTGGCAGCCTCGAATCCTAAAATAGCAACAACTGGAATTGTAAATACAGCATCCTTAATATGATCGCATGACATACATAAAAAGTAAATGCAATAACATTATACATGAATATTTCCTTTGGTAGAATACTGCAGAATTTTCATCATAACATGCAATATATACACATTTGTAGGTAGGAAATTCCAATATGGCCTTCATATACGAACTGTCAACTTCACCCTTTCAGGTTGTTAGGCTATTGGGATGCAAACTTCACGCTGCAAGGCCGCTGATCCGATTGGTCGCCTGACTGCTTAGGCTGCCGGAATGCTTACTCCATGCTAATGGGTTGCAATGCTTTTATTATGCGATCCTCACGCTCCTGTGCTGCTGGCCTCAAGATCACAGGCTGTTAGGCAGCTGGAAGCCAATTTTACTAAGCAAAGTAGGAATCACAAAACGTTTGGCAATGTATTGATAAATCCCACTACCAACAAAGCTAACACTTTATAGACGACTGCTAAGTAACTAAATAAATAATCTGTTTCGTAAAAACATTTTCTAGTAAATCTACTTACCGGTAATTGACATCTTGCAGTTTATATATCGAATCGTAATAGAACTCTTATGCCTGATTTAAACATGTCAAATGTCAAATGTTCGTTACAATTGACTTTAAAGTTTAAACTGAAATAGAGGAATGCAAATTAGATTATATATTCCCCGCAGTACAAAATCGAGTTCGGTATATTACATGTAAAACTAATATATAAACCAATACATTTCTTTATGCTTTTTATTAAATACTATTATAACAGATGTTCTCTTATACCTTTTCATTTGATATAAACTTCTTAAACTTTAATTCTTATTAAATACTATTAAAGCTATTCTCTCATACGTTGTCATTTGATACAGCACGTAATAAACGAGTTTTGGAAACTTTTATTCAGTGAGACTTTAATAAGAGCATACACACCTTTCAATTGATTCGCTACATTTTTCCGTTACATTCGAAGGCTGACGCAACAATGTTTTTTCCTGGATTGTATCACTATAATTCTTCCTCAAGGAGCACACAGCTACTCCATATCTGGAGTAAAATCGCCAATGAACACAACGTTCTGTTGTTACTATTTGGTCATTCAACTATAAACAAAAAAGTTTGGTTTAATATTGGTTGCTGCTGTTGTTGTTGTTGTTATTCTCACTTAATAAACTCATGATTGTCTGTTTCAACGTCTAATTTCATTTCATGTTCGAGTGATTATTTGAACACAACTAGAAAATCTTGTTTTGTATAGTACGAGTAGTTGTCGTGATTGTAATGTCTTAATTGGTCTAAACCTGCTGTTATAGTAGCTGTAAGCTTGACTTATTTTGTGCAAGACAATTTTCCGTCGTTGAAGTGTTTTCGGTTTTGCACATCTTTTGAATATAGGGCGCAATCATATTGCATATGTGCTGGTATATTTTAGAATGTTTTTTCGAATGTTCCTCGAAATGTTGCCAGAATTGAGTTTCTAGTATCTGTAATCGTTCGCACATTTCCAAATATGTTTTTTTAGCTTTCTAGTTATTTAAATATGGTTTAGACGTATCTTTAGACGGACCTTGCCTATACAAGTCCAATTAACAATAGATATACTAACAATTGCAACATTGTATTGACTAGTTTGTCTACATTGGTACAGAAAGGCACATAACCTTTGTTTGTCTAGTACTTATGTCGATTGCAGTTACAATACGACTTAAAATACATCAGTAAACGAGAGAATGTACGTGTACTTCGGCTTCAGACATGTACTCCAGTCTCTTATTCAACATTTTCTAGGCATTGCAATTAAGCAATGGCGATGGAACAGTGTCGTGTATCCTCTTAAACGACGTTAATGAGTATTGCAAGCAACATGTCTGTTGTATCAAATAAACTTTAGATCTTTCAAATAAACTGAACTGCATACGTATTTAAGGTTTAATCAAAAACAAGATGTCTTTGTATGTCGGTATATGTTCAGATGTCTTACTAAACATTGCATTCATTTATCAAATCAACAGTACATGTCATTTGTGATAATTGTCTGATAGCCAAACTGCTTGTTGCTTATACGATTATCCTGGTAAAAGGATTTATACTTTTATTGTTCATTCGTACCGTTTCCACCAATAATCACACTAATTGGTTCTGTTATCTTCTGTTCAAACGCGGCGATCATTAATTAACCAGTTTTTCAGGAACCAATTGTCAGCCATTATTTACTCGTTCAAACATGTTTCATCAAAGAGGATATGTACAGAATATTGTATCAAGTTTATCTTCAATTGAGGCTATATTAGGACAGTGTAATAATGACCACACGACATACATTTCGCTGGGTTAGAATGAGAAGGTCGTGAGTCAGCATCACGAGGTACTTCTTATAAGTCTATTTTCATGAAAATCAGAACGTGTCATGTTGACCAACCTTAAGTTGAAACAGCTTGTGTTACCATATGTAAAGAACTATTTTCGGACATGCTTTCTTGTTTTCTCAAAACGTCGATTTTGTGCTCACGACCGTATTATTCTAAGACAGCGATATGTACTCGTACTTTAGTAACATTATGGCACGTACTTTATGAATACCATTGACATAATAATGGTAACATTGTACAGTTTTTGTATCACCATGTGCTCTACATGAAGTATTATTAGAAGACTTTTCATCATTGCGTGCTCTATATTGTATGCCAGCGTCTACCACCCGCACTGTAGCTGTAAATTGTACAATGATCGTGTACTTCCAGTGGTAATGAATAATAAAATTCTAGTCGAAGATAGAGCAATCTGGTCATTGACAGTTGTCGTATGATAAATATGTATATAGTTACGCATTATGTATATTCCAATTAACTAATCGCCTGTTTGCATTCGGCTGAGACTGTCGTAAATGCATAGTCATGGTTTTGTCCCTGAAAATTGGCCAATAACCTGTGGATTTGATGGAAAAGACAAAACTGTGTATGATATATGTACCAATTTTTCAAATTTTCAGCGAGACACTTGCCCTTCGTGTATGTTTGTGGGGCAACGGGTCTGAACGTATTGGAGATGAAAGTGTGTTTGGAAACATAAACCATTTATTGATTTTAACAACTGTTCGTGACACTTGTATAAAGGCGAACTTCCTGTTTCTATATTAGACATGTCCCCCAATGTCATAGTTTTACATCTGTACTGTTGATGACTACGCTAGAACATATAATTGATTATTTTGACTCATAAAACTAGATACTCGAAAATTGTTCTTATTCCCTTGTTTGTCAGTGTTTGATTCGTATATATATATTATGATTTGCCTTTGGTGAGGTTAACTGCATAGCGCTGCAACGAAATCCTGTTTAAAAGTAATTTCTTCGAATTCGTACTCCGAAAATGGATGATGAACAACCATAACCTAGTACCATATGTTTTGTTGTCGATAGAAGATAACGAAAATACCAATAACAATGATAAAAATGTAAAAGCGATACAACCCTACAACAATGATGTCGAAAATCAATTATAACGTTACTTTTCTTCAAAGTGGTTGTCTGAAAATGATGAGCTACGGAGTTTTGTTTTGTTAATGTAATGCCACAAAACACTTTTAAATCATGCTGCAAAGGGCAAACAAATAGAAAATCGTACAATAAGTTTATGTTTTACATCATTAATTCCATTTGAAAAACAACCATTTACGTGAAGGAAATGTTTAAGCTGACTAAAATTGCTGTCACAAAGTCATGTCACGGCACGGGGTCAATAAGAAAAAAATCACAAGGAGTATAATATCTTATTATCTATTTGATCAACTTGTAGGGAAGTTATACAATTTCTGCTCATTGTTTGGTCAAAGGATGCACCGAGTGATTGCCATCTCTTCTATTCACGAGAAGGACCAAAATGTGTTGAATAAAAACCGATTGTGTTTGTTAAAAAAGGAAGACGGCCATTGTATTGTCCATACGCCTTATTACGATAAAATGCCAAGACGAGCTAATCCCGTCAATGACGACGCTTATCACGAAGAGCCATCAATTCCATAGAATTATTCATTATAAATGTCCACAATTCCTTGGTTATATTTTCTGCGAGCAATGGACTGTTCTAGAAAAAGGAGATATGAAGTTTACTTCATTTTAGAAAATGTGAAGATTATTGCCAACTCTGCGGTCAATGAACTGTTCTGGACAAACGTGTAATTTAAAATTATTGTAATTTCAATACGAATAATTTGTGAAGATTCTAGTCCTATCTAAGGACAATGAGCTGATTATATCTAATTGAACATGGTTTGCAAAAAGTTGTATGATTGGTTTAATTAGCCTAGATTATTATGTAACAACGTTATTTCTCTTTGTGTTGATACCAACGGAACATTTATTAGTTATTTCAATTAGAAGCAAAAGGAATGTTCCCCTTGACGTCCGCGTATATCAGACAGCTAATCTGAACACTGACAGTCTTGAACAAACATTACGATTGTTAGGTGTCACACCATCTGAAGTTTTCACTCCTTATGTCAATAATAAAACACACATGAATGCAATTACTTTTATATGCACATTTTGTGCATGTTCAGAGCTCGTTTCAATTTTAAAAAGAATCTATCGAACAGCCACTGGGTAAATGGTATTGTCATGTAATATTCAAGTCGAATAGAATGCTCGTGATTCACAAAATGCACGCAATACACGTTCTATTGTTACTGCTGATCCAAATTCATTACATTATGATAATAAGTTAAGAACATTTTCACCTATCTGATTCACATCAGTTTGAGTAGAATTTAGGTTGTAATAATGAACTTTATGGAAGTACAAAATGTTAAGACTTTAACCATTTTTACCGACTTGTGTTGCTACTAAAAGCTAGTGCATTGGACACATATTGTTGCACAAAAGCCTTCTAATTCATAGTGGAAACCCAAAATGACGGAATCTTGCACCTGTATAGCTAAACTATCTATTTGCTTCAGTTGATTGCGGTACCATGTGAGGTTTTTACGATATTTATCAAATACTAAGATATCGCTGGCTAAGAATGAGAAGGTCGTTAGCAGTGAAGGTCGTAAGTACTTCTTACTACCTTATAAGACTGGTACATATTTGAAATCTGCATCATACAGTGCTTCTTATTAGCCTATTTTCATGAACAGTTGAAAAAAAATGAAAAGCTTGTTTTTCCATAAGTAGAAAGTAACTTTCAGACATTTTTTCTTGTATTCTCAAGATATTAATTTTGTACTTACGACCTTCTCAATATATTTAACTCCGATTTATTACTCGGAAGTGTTTCCAAAAGGTTTCAATGTACTAAGCATGTTATTTTGTCTTAAGTAGGTTTTAAACATTTACATTGTTACATGGTAAACAAATGTATGATATTCGGTACATTTAATGCTTATTTATTACCGAGAAGCCATTCCGTAATGTTTCAATGCACTATTTGCACTCTGTAAATAATTTACAATGATCAATAACTCTCAAACCGTAATCTGCTTCCGCTGTTGGTGATGATGTTACGAGATAATTCAAGCCGCCGTTAAGTGTTTTAGCTCGACATTTCGAAGAAAAAAAAGTTGAGCTATTGTCTGACAGGGTCGTCTGCGTTGATTAAGTTTATCGTCCGAGCCATTCTCTAAAAGACTATCAAATGTTTTCACTTGAAACTATGTGAAAACATCACAAGCAGATGAGTACATACTGACAAGGCTGATGAACCTGTTACCTTCATTCATTGAGCTACCTGTCCTTGTTACTATCAACAAGAGCACCGCCTACGAGTGCTGGACGCTCGATTTTCTCGATGTAATATGCATCTTTGTTCGTCTAAGTATTTACTTGCTCGTTAATTCCATATCCTTCATTACCCATCACTGTAGTGCTAAATATGTTATACGTTGGATACTATAGTCGCCGTCCATATGATAGTTCCATTACATATTGACACGGGACCATGGTACGCGTTATTATTATCTGGGGGAATTCTTCTGACGGATTATACGTCTCTTCTACATGACAACAACACTCCTATATCTGATTGTGATCCAGTATCCAAATATCTAGTTTAGTGCATTTTTATTTTAAAAATTTACGACAGATCCAGTATACAAAATAACTAGTTGAGTGCATTTGTATTTCATAAACATTTACGACGGATCCAGTATCCAAAATAACTAGTTTTGTGCATTTCTATTCCTTAAACATTTACGACAGATCCAGTATCCAAAATAACTAGTTTAGAGCATTTGAATTTCTTAAACAGTAACGACAGACCCAGTATCCAAAATAACTAGTTTAGTGCACTTGTATTTCTTAAACATTTACGACAGATCCAATATCCAAAATAACTAGTTTAGTGCAATTGTATTTCTTAAACATTTACGACAGATCCAGAATCCAAAATAACTAGTTTAGTGCATGTTTATTTCTTAAACATTTACGACAGACCCAATATCCAAAATAACTAGTTTAGTGCATTTTTATTTCTTAAACATTAACGACAGATCCAGTATCCAAAATATCTAGTTTAGTGCGTTTTTATTTCTTAAACATTAACGACAGATCCAGTATCCAAAATATCTAGTTTAGTGCGTTTTTATTTCTTTAACATTAACGACAGAACCAGTATCCAAAATAACTAGTTTAGTGCATTTTTATTTCTTAACCATTTACGACAGATCCAGTATCCAAAATAACTAGTTTAGTGCATTTTTATTTCTTTAACATTTTCGACACCCCGTATCAAAAATATCTAGTTTAGTGCATTTTTATTTCTTAAACATTAACGACAGATCCAGTATCCAAAATAACTAGTTTAGTACATTTTTATTTCTTTAACATTTACGACAGACCCAGTATCCAAAATATCTAGTTTAGTGCATTTTTTATTCCTTAACTATTTACAACAGGTTCGGCATCCAGAATATTTAGTTTAATGCATTCTTATTCCTTAAACATTTGCCTCATATACAGTATCCAAACTATCTAGTTTAATGCATTCTTATTCCTTAAACATTTGCCACATATACAGTATCCAAACAACCTAGTTTAATGCATGTTCTGTTCTTCAAACATTTAACAAAAGTGAAGGGATAGTGTCTTTTAAAAGCATACTATTACACATTTATTATCGGACAGCATCTTAAAGCTTTTGTGTATTTTTATGGTTCGCTTCTTCTATGGCTTTTAGCGATGATTCCAAGCCATGGAGCTCGTGTAACAAATGCTTAGACACACCTTTAACTCTTTAGCTTTCGGTCGTGTAAGTTTAGACATTCAGCTTATGTAGTTTATTTGCCTCCAGTATTGTATGCTAAGTTTGGACATTTACCGCATTGTATGCTTAATGTGATTTGAACCATTCAAATTATCGAGTATTATAAAATAAGGTGTGACACTCAGCATATGCAATTTGTTGTGACTCATTTAGTCGCCGTTTTGGCATGGGTTTATGTGGGGATTGCTCAGGGTAGTTGTGTCGTGGTGTTTCTGATTTCTGTGCTCGGCTTGTTAGGTTGAGTGCTATCTTCCCTGTCGATTTTTCTCATACCTTTTTTGTACCAAGCTAATATTATTTTTTTGCATCAGTATGAGTTGTTGCTTAGTGTGATTAAGAACAAGTTTCAGGACGTGCCATGTTTTAGTATACTATGCACGGTTTGTTATTGTTACTGCCTGATGAAAAAGAGTATCAGGAAATCGTATAGGCGAAACGTTGTGGTTCCATATATTTTATATAAACAGTATTTTAGTTGTATCCTTGTTTTTTGTTTTTTTTTCACTATACTCGTAAGCATGTTTTGGGACATTCGAATCATAAAATGCTGTGCCAACGGCGATGTTGGGTATTCATCTCTTGCAATGTGTATATGCATGTCGTATTTGTTTGTAGAGTGTTTAAATAAAGGTTTTTATATGTCACTAGTTCGAAATGTCATGTGTTTAATGCGCCTCGTTTCTTATCTTTCTTGTGCGAGTAATTCAGTGCGGGGAAACAGTTTATACTCCCCGATGTCTGTTAAGACAAACTCATTCTGCAAGGCCAATGTAAAGCGTTTTTTTGTTGCCAATTAACGATTCTAGCAGAGTGATTATTTGCATAATGTAGCTAATACTGTTATCGGCAAACATTGATAAAGTATTTTTCATGTTGCATTTATTAATGGTAGTTTGAACTAAACGAAACTGTTGAGATCTTATGAGTGTCCGCTCAGTTCCAATGGCGATGTTTTTATTTTCGCTTTAATTCGCGGATTGAGCCCCTTGCGAAATCATAAATCCACTAAATGCTACCGAAACTTGAGAAAAAGAGATGCCGTGAAAACAATATGTACATGCTCAAGAACATGTACAGAAAACATAATATCGTATTTAATATCATATCGGACAGGGCGAAAAGATATGATGAAATCATGCAGTGAACACAACTCTTGAATTAACCAGCCTAGCACAGGAAACAGTAACAACTCGACGTTACATAATTACACGGAACATTGCCCACACATAACCTAGCGAAAAAATTAAAGCGCAAATTGCCACTGTAATAGAGCATGGTGACCTAGTTTCACAAAGACTTATCAAGAAACGATGATCCCAAGTGACCGAATGAAAGGCAGCTAGTACCCGACCTAGTTCTCCTAGTTCACGCTGAAAAAGAGTAGGATGACCTAGTTTAAAAAAATGTATGTCAAAACGGTGACCCCCGGTGACCAAATGAGGCATTACTCAAACCAGTTACAACAAATCACAGACCACAGGCACACACCACCGTACAAGTATCCGACCTAATAATTTAAGTCAACCCATTTAATGAAAGTAAAGTAAGCTGCCAATTTTCTATGGCTGTTTTCAGCTATTCATCCGCTCAACTACCCTTTGATATTTTAACTCTACGCTAGTTTTGCCATTTACTGCCCTCGTTGCACTATGTTTTAGTTATACAATGTACTAGTGCTTCATTGTGTTCTCTAGTGAATATATGACATTATGGACGTACAATTCATAGTAATAACTTCCCTCGAAACAATTATTTTATCGATTGTACCGAATGTATACTATATTTCTTTCATAGATACAAGTGGCAAGATGTTGTATAGTCCATTTATTCCTGTGTGTCATTTGAATACAAATATTTCACGATCATGTAATTATTATTGTTTTAAAAGGACAGTGAAAGCCAAAACTTAACATTATATTCACTTAGGTATTTGCTAAAGCGCATAATAAATCGCTGGCTTAGACTGAGAAGGTAAGTACAAAATCGAAATAGGCTCATAAGGGGAGCGGTGGCCTAGAGGTAGGGCGCGTGTTTCTGGATCTAGAGCTCCCTGGTTCGATCCCCCACTGGACCACTGATTAAAATCTCTGAGCAAGACCCACAGCTCCACTCCACCATTGTGTAAAATGGTACCTGTAAGGGCAGTGTCTATTCCTGGGCGCCGCAGATTGATGTTGGCTGCCACACCACAGGAGAGAAATAGTGTAGGTTTCCATATGTAGCCCAATGACCAGGGGAGTTAAAAGGTCAAAGGGTGCTTGAGCGGCCTTAGATATAACAACTGCAAAGAGCCCTAGAAAATTGGTAACTTAACTTTTTTTTATAAGAAGCGCCTTGTGGTGAAGTTTTCAAATATGTATGAGTCTTATAAGTAGTAACAACACAAATGATTATGCTGAATTATCTATCTATATATTGTTTTTTGTGTAAATTTGCACGGGGAATGAGAGCTGTTAATGCATCACTGCACGAGTGCGCTTTTTTACTACTACATCAATAATGCCTTCAGTTGATTTGTGGACCATATTAGATAGTGATTAATCATTCACCAATTACGCCCTCGACTAAATAAGATCACCCCGTGTCTTATAACTCGTTTAGGAATATTGGATTTATAATTTGACTACTCAGGAAAAATTCCGGTTTCTTGATAGATTTCGGTGTTACGCGAGATGAACTGAATTTCAGCGTGTGGGTGAAGCCACTAATCAATATTAAAACATTATTTGTATTATTTGCTCTACGATAATTACCCGTTAGTTTTGGGCCCATATTTCATCCTAGATCATCAGAATGTTGTAACATACCAATTTCCTTGAGAATCAAGTCTTAACACGTATTATACAGGGTTTTACACCCTTTATACAGGCTTTCACACGCTTTATACAAGTTTTACATAGGTGTACAAGCTTTTTACCGGTTTTACATGCTTTATACAGGCTATTACACGCTTTATACAAATTTCACATAGGTGTACACGCTTTTTACAGGTTTTGCATGCTTTATGCAGAGTTTACACGCTTTAAATATTCATTAACTAACTTTATTCATATTTTAGACGCTTTATACAGGTTTCTACACGCTTTATATAGCAACTTACTTGCAGTTTTGAAAATCACGATTTACATGCTTTCAATAGAGTTTTAGTTTATAACGTATATATAGTACGCGTACATGTATAATATAATATATTCAAACTCGATTTCAAAAGTTTATCACAATACCAACGTTTAGAATATGAAAAAAAATATTCATTCGTCCAATTCATACATTAAATACGTTAAATCTTGATCACCAGGCAAGCTTTCAAAAAAGCTAAACAGTTACTTGATTCGTACTTTTAATCACAAGATTTAGTGTGAAAAAAACCCCGAAACGAACTCGACTTAAGCACAATAATGATTCTGTACTGTGGTTAAAACTGCTATATAATTATGTCAAGTTTTCTTATTACTTCTGTTCCTAATTAGACAATTTTCTGTTGAAAGTACGACTCAATCAAGTTCAAGCAGAGTATGCACTCGGAATGACTCCCGATTGAAACATAGAAAATGTACTAAACAGGGAGGTAAAAACTGCTATTAGTTTGCTTTTTACGTTTTAAAGACATATTTGTGATCCAACGCGTTAGTTAGAAATAATTTCTAAAAAGGATAATGCTCAATATTCTAATAATGATTGTCTTAATACTAATGACGTAAGTTCTACTGCTTTTGATAAAAGTTCTAATACTAACGAAAAATGTTCTAATACTTATATTGAATGTTTAATACTAATGATAAAAGTTCTAATACTAACGAAGAATGTTCTAATACTAATATTGAATGTTTTTAATACTAATGATAAAAATTCTAATACTAACAACGAAAGTTCTAATACTAATGATGAATGTTCTAATTTAACGATAGAAATTCTAATACTGACGGTGAACGTTCTGATACTATTGATGACGGTTTTAATGATAAGGGTGATGATGATGATGATGGATACTGATGATGCTGTTTCTAATAATAATAATCACTCTTATGATTATGAAAATGATTCTCATAATGAAATGATGGCTCTAACTGATGATTAATGAGCATGATGATGCTCTTACGGACAATGACGAAAGCTTTAATGATAATTATGAAGTTATTAATAAAGGTGCTAATATTGTTATTATCGATATTGCTAATGATAATGCTGCTAATAATGATGTTGCTGATAATGATCATGCTAAAATGATATATTAATCGATTTTCAAACATAAATTGCAGCTTTATTGCGCTCAAATAATTGTGTTTACCTAAAAATCTATAAATGGTATGGCGTGTCATATCTTTGCAATGTCAACATGCGGATGTTTATTGGTCGTTTGAATGAGAAAAAAGGACATTTTTTGTTTGATGTCGTTACTAAATAAGATGAAACAAGCATTTACTTTGGATCGCATGATCATAACGACGGAAAGAAAAACAACTGGCTCAATAATGGTGGTAGTAGGGAATGCATCCTTGATTCGTGTTCTCCATCTACCTTTGTATCTTGATATACCATGATACTGTGATATATCAATATATCGCTGGCTGCGAATGAGTAGATCCATACATATTTAAAATCAGCATCAACAGGCGCTCCTCCGGAGCATATTTTCATGAAAATAAAAGTTTGTCATGTTGACCAATCTGATGTTGAAAAAATAGTTTTACCATAAGAACGTGTGAAGAGTAATTTTCAGACAGTTTATTCTTCTTTTTTCAAAATATCGATGTTGTACTTACGACCTTTTCATTCTAAGCCAGCGATAAATCATACCAAAAAGTCTCTATGATGCCAAAACCAGGCTCGGTTTTGAAATAAAAACATGAACTGTAAATTTCAGAATTATGATACCTTAAATCAGCGTGGGAGTCGAAACACGAAACGTTATATGAGCATGAAGCTATACATCACATGACAAACAGTTTGTACGCAATGGCGTGGATGCAGACACATTAAGTGATGCAGCAAATTCTTTTAAAGCAACAAGGATGATTTTTGTACTAATGTTTTGTACATATTTATAAGATTATATCTGATCGTCGATGCTTTACGGTCTTAATATAATTTTATAAAAAATGGCAGTTGAATGAAGATCGTGATATCCGTGTTGAAAAGAAATCACGTGTAATATAAAGGTGTGAATATCCACTTATTCAGGAATGCCAAGAATAAATGTCCATCATGATCCACTAACACGTTTTTTATATTGTTCCGGAAAACGTTTTGCCAAACCGAATATAACGCGTTTCGAAGAATACAGCTTCCGCGACAACGTGGAAACTGCTTTTCAGCAGTTCATCCCCATTGCGCGTGTTTTCTTTTTCAACAAATAACGTACGTATAAAAAAGAAATCGGCCAGGAAAGGCAGCACTCAAGTTAACCAGCCGAGCACATACAACATTAACAACATAACATCTACGCTAATAAGGTCACCAGGAGTCACCGTTTTTGGGCATACATTTGTGAAACTAGGTCATCCTACCCTTTTACAGCAGAGTCTTGGGATTTCATTTTTCGTTAGGTTATGTAGCGTATGTGCATCACTCCCAGTAATTATTTTATGTTATGTTGTTAAGTTGACGACTGCCGTCCCTGTCCGATTTCCTCATACAATATAGCTATTGTAGTTGTTGTAGATTTTTGTTACTATCGTGATGCTCACATCAGAAAATTGATATTTTGATATTTGAAAATGAATACAACCTACACGATTTGAACTTACCATGAGTAATGAGACTTACCAAACATCGTGTTATCTAAGTTCCGGAAATATTGGTCAGGCAATGACAATGTCTATGAGACTTAGAAATCGTGAAAAACCTTGTTCGACTGCTTCGTAGCATCTGATACACGAGACGCTATGATTGGTATTATTGCTTCTTAACGCTCATACTATACCGATGTGTAGCAGTGTGATTAACCAAACTAACGTGTATTCTATGCCATTCACACCTCGTGATAACGAAGTGTTCGAGAGAAAAAACTATAAGTGCAACAAGTCCTTGTGGAACAGCAAATGAAAACCTGCTTTCAAACTTCTTTTAATTCGATATATCTAATTTTATGCACAAGCGCCATCTTGAGCTGGCTTCTTTGTAGACCATATTTGTCTTAATTTTACACTAATTGGTACCCATGTGGTTTGTTTTGCTAGGAAATTACAACTGTTAGGTTTAATTTAACTGGAACTCAAGCTTCAGAATCTGATTTGAATATCTTGATGTTTGCGTCGATGTTTTTTATTGAAAAAATATGGATCAAATAATGATATTCAATCTTTTTTAAAGAAAAATAATTACAAATTTGCATGTTGCTTTTCAATGTTGTTCAAAGTACTCGTTTGGTGATTTTAAGATGGAATCCTGACGCCGCTTTCCTCTATCGAATTGAATTTCTGACTGGTACAGTGAACCTAGGATAATGTGATAGTTACAAACATGAATTATTTTAGTCAACCGTTGGTCCAAGTGTTAAGAAAACGGATTAATTTCAAAATGTAGAGAAAAGGCTTAAAGAAGTATTCGAACAAGCCTATTGAAAAGTGAAACGCTTTATTAGTGTTAAATTCACAATTTCTTATTGAAAAGTATTGAAGAAGTATATATATATATATATATATTTGAACAAGCCTATTGAAGGGTGAAAAGCTTTATTAGTGTTAAATTCACAATTCCTTATCGAATATAATCAAAGTAAACCGATATGGTCAGTTTTTTCTACAGTGCAACAATTTTCGTAATACATTATTATGATGATAATGATACACCTGAATAAAAGTACTATACGTATAGTCCAATCAGGATAAAATGACAGTGACGTCATCGTTAAGGAGTACCCAAAGGATAAAAACCATTGCTAAAATAAGTAGAGTTTATTTTGGTATTGAACTGTTAGTATAATCCTTTATACTTGTTTTTACACCGTACTAGTGGATTGTTCCACTGCGTCACTGGGTTTTTATCCTAACTGGACTGCACCCTTATATTTTTTTATATCCACATCTCCCTATTATTGTAGGAGTGATGCATCCATATTTGACCACATTATATTCTTAGCCGCGTCATAATGGTACCATAATGATCAAGTGAGTTGGGCGTCCTCTCCGTTTTACGGAAACACCTTTTGAAATCAAAGCGTAAACTTGACTATTTTCAGACGTTTTATTAGATGGTTTGCTTGAAAAAGGCCTGTACTGTGTTGTCTGTTTGTCATTGCATCACACTGTTCTATGTTTGGAATTTTATTACCCTTTGAAACTATTACAGTTTTCTAATCGCCATTCTATTCGCAGCAAGAAATAGTTCGGGCAGTAATTGATTAACGATTAATTTTAAAACACGTCTGCTGGCTACTCTTTGAACACCTCGCCTCATAGAACAAACATGAAATAGTACCGATAAATTCCGTACGGACCGTTCCAATTGTCCATGTTGCAGAAAAAGAGAATTTCGAACAATCTCTTAAATATCAAGGATTTTTCGTTACAAAGAAACAATGTTGTTGTTTTCACCAATGTCAAGGCTGTTTTCTTCTTTTTCTTTGTTGTTATTACTTGATTTAAAAGAAGTAATGACGTCATACGTCCAGAAACTGACTTACTGAATTAGCACGTGCCGTCTTTTATACCATGCGAACACGCATGGCGTATGTAAAAGGGTGAAGATGCAGTGTCATCTAAGTATTAGAAGTACGTAGTAATAAACACATATTCATTTCTTACTTGATAAATAATACTTAAATATAATACACGTATAGTTCTTCGAGGCAGAAATAGCCAATCGTCAGCTATATACTAGTAATGCATTGTGCCTACTGGTCGATATCATACTTTCTTCGTCAAACTAGGCCATGATCCTGCTCTTTTACAGCGGCGATTTGGGCTTTTATTTTTTCGTTACGTGTGGGCATATTTTGCTCCGTGTAATTGTTATGTTGTGTAATACAGATTGTCGTACTCGGCTGGTTGAGTTGAGTGCTGCCTTCTCCGTCCGATTTCCCCGGACACCCAGTACTTATAGGATACTACCTCCAAATCATTTATGTTGTACATTCGTATTAATTCAACAGTATCTTCTAATTCTGACATATGATCCATTGTCGTACGTCATAGTCATGTGCATAGTATAAATACCAATAACACAATACAATGTACATGTATAGATATTATACTGCAGCGACTGACTGTATCGGTATTTAATTATCAAATATTGAACATGATTAAATTCAGCCTTATTATTGTCATCATAGCCGCGGTGATCATGTATGGCAGTTAGCTCGGCGCGTCTGATCGATCCCTTGTATTTGAATGACTCGAGGCACATGCCAATATTGAAGCTAAATACACCGCGAGCTTCAAACCTCACATGAATTATCGAGAATGTTTCTCGCATAACTAGATGAAATTGGTGATCTTCTTTTAAAACGATTTAATTTGTCCAATAACTATCACTGGAATCTAGTAGTTGGTTTGTGAGCGTATTATATGCATTCTAACATTGTCACTGAGAGCAGAGTGCAACATACGGAGCAATCTTTTGGAGATATATAAAGATACAACGACAACTTGATTACTCGAGAGGTGGCGTCTTGTCAGAAAAGTGTTTGTGCTGGTATTTAAGAGGATATTTATATTGTGGATTATATATTAAGTGATTATAATGGCGTTTCTAGTGAATACCTACATAAAGGCAGGGAAAGGTTCGCCTTGGGCACATCCCCAAAAGGTAAATATGCATTACTTCTAACCGAGTACGCTCGTTGCTTATAATTTTAAACTAATAAACTGCGGCAGTAGTTCTCAGTAATTTCGAAGTCGAGTTTTATGACAATCAGGCCAGTGTGTTAGTACTCGAGATCATACATTTAGCCGGTAGTTTATGATTTTGCCAGGTACGCTTTTGTCGGTTATTTACGGTTAGTTTATAGCTTTTAAGGAATATTTACGATTTGGCCTGGTTGTGACTGACGTAACCCTACTTCAACTAGATTTGCTGGGTCGTTATGCGGTTTTCCGGTTCTATGCGGTATTTCCAGGCTTTAATTGGTTTGCTGAGTACTAGTTAATGTGGATATTTTTGCACTTTTGAAACAAAATATCTCCATTATTTTTGCTGTCTAGAATTATACCAAATGACCTGAATACAAGAGTGTAAACAAGAAAATGTCTAATGGATTGTGTCAAACAAAACTGACACAAGGAAATACGTAATATTCAAATACAATACAACCTCTATAGATCAACACCCTCAAGAAAACACAAAGTGTGGTTTGTATAAGTAAGCAAAGGTTGTTGCAACAAAGTTCATCCTTTAAAACTAGGCTTACCGAATAGTGAACAACAAGAAGAAGAGGTTGTTGCTCTAAGTAGGGCAACCTTGGAGAGACTATTGGTCTATAGAGGGTCACTCTGGAGAGGTTGTTGTTCTATGGGGAGCCACTCTGGAGAGGTTGTTGCTCTATGGAGGGCCACTCTGGAGAGGTTTGTTGCTCTATGGAGGGTCACTCTGGAGAGGTTTGTTGTTCTATGGGGAGCCACTCTGGAGAGGTTTGTTGCTCTATGGAGGGCCACTCTGGAGAGGTTGTTGCTCTATGGAGGGCCACTCTGGACAATTTGCTGCTCTATGGAGGGCCACTCTGGAGAGGTTTGTTGCTCTGTGGGGAGCCACTCTGGAGAGGTTTGTTGCTCTATGGAGGGCCACTCTGGATAATTTGTTGCTCTATGGAGGGCCACTCTGGAGAGGTTGTTGCTCTATGGAGGGCCACTCTGGAGAGGTTGTTGCTCTATGGAGGGCCACTCCGGAGAGGTTGTTGCTCTATGGAGGGCCACTCTGGAGAGGTTGTTGCTCTATGGAAGGCCACTCTGGAGAGGTTGTTGCTCTGCGGGGAGCCACTCTGGAGAGGTTTGTTGCTCTATGGAGGGCCACTCTGGATAATTTGTTGCTCTATGGCGGACCACTCTGGAGAGGTTTGTTGCTCTATGGAGGGCCACTCTGGAGATCTTTGTTGCTCTATGGAGGGCCACTCTGGATAATTTGTTGCTCTATGGAGGGCCACTCTGGATAATTTGTTGCTCTATGGTGGACCACTCTGGAGAGGTTTGTTGCTCTATGGAGGGCCACTCTGGAGAGGTTTGTTGCTCTATGGAGGGCCACTCTGGATAATTTGTTGCTCTATGGTGGACCACGTTGGAGAGGTTGTTGCTCTATAGAGGGCCACTTTGGAGAGGTTGTTGCTTTATGGAGGGCCACTCTGGAGAGGTTTGTTGCTTTAAGGAGGGCCACTCTGGAGAGGTTTGTTGCTCTATGGAGGGCCACTCTGGAGAGGTTTGTTGCTCTATGGAGGGCCACTCTGGATAATTTGTTGCTCTATGGTGGACCACTCTGGAGAGGTTTGTTGCTCTATGGAGGGCCACTCTGGAGAGGTTTGTTGCTCTGTGGGGAGCCACTCTGGACAATTTGTTGCTCTATGGAATTCCACTCAGGAGAAGTTGCACTGTATCTTTATCAGATATTGTTATGACAATGTCATAATACTTGTGGTTATGTACATTTATCATGAAACGTTTGTACGATGAATCAATAAATGGTACTCAGCACTTGATCAGTTCAAATAACTACGGACAGAATATTAATTAAACGAGGACAAATGCTTGTCAATGGCTGCTCAAATTAGTTCGTTAATAGTATTGTTTGTCGTTTTACAATAATACCACAATAATAAGACTACCATTGGTGTCTTAAAGGTTGTCTCGTTATTGAATTGGTCTTTTTAATATTGAGGTAAAAATATTTGGTACAAATGAACCTTCAGTTTGCGTTATTTTGATGTGGTCTAGGTATTGAGATATGGTCTGAAGGTGAAGCCAGACCTACCATTTCCAGATTTTTTATTTGAGATCATATGAAACATTTAGTCTTCCGAGTTCATATATCTTTGTTTCAAAAGTCCACATAGTCTCAAATAGAGGACTTGCTTCATGTTGCTTGTCATTCGACTGCTACGAGCTCGATACTGGGCCCAACAGGTTAACGCATCTCATATGAAATGTTGCATTCCAGGCGACTAATGCAGGTTCAACTCTTTGTGTCTGATTGTCTGCGACCAGACCTTTGACTATTTCGAGAAGGTTAGGATGCCAAAGAGCAAGTACATGTATAGTACTGATAAACAAAGTTCCAGAAAACTGGTTAGGTCATCTGACCGCACCATATTTTAAACTATAAAGTATCTAGCCAAAGTCTATTTTCCGTTGAAACGACTGTATACTGAACATTTGTGAAAATAGGACATCAAAAACGACGAAACATTCAAAACGTTGGTTCGGATATCGTGTGTGTAATATTTATGGTCAGATTATCGCGATAAAACCCATTCGCTGCAAGTGACACTCGTGTAAATGGACTAGACTACTTCATATAGATATTGTTGCATAATTCAACAGTTGTGTGAAGAATGATATGTAAGTGTAGGTCTCAAATGGCTTTCCATATCGATTATCTCTGACGCTTTTGTCACCAAACATCACCCGTCCAGGTGGTCTCAGTAATAGCGCTGCGATGCAATATGGTAAACTGTAAAATCATATATTTTCGCGATATCACAAATTCGCGAATTTTCTGTGGTGAAGTGGTTTTCAGCGTTAAATATTCGCGATTTCATTATCTGTGACGCCTTTGTCACCAGACATCAGCCCGGCCAGATAGTCTTTGTATTGGCACTGCGAAGGAGTGTGGTTGAATGTAAAATCATATATTTTCGCGATATTAAAATTCGCGAATTTGCTATATTGAAGTAGTTTTTGGGGTTAAATATTCGCGATTTCACAATCTGTAGCGCTTTTGTGACCAACATCACTCCACCCAGTAGGTATCTGTATTGGCGCTGCGATTGATAAATGTAAAAGCATTTATTTTCGCGATGTCAGATCGATGATGGCTGCTACACCCACAGGAGGAAATAGAGAGATTCAAATGTAGGTTTCATTAGGTAGCCCAATAACAAGCGGAAGCTAAAATGTCAAAGTGGTTGAGCGGCTGAACAGTTGAAAACAGCCCACGAAAATTGGTAACTTAACTTTTAGTTCATGAAAAACGGTCACACTGCTGAACTGAACCAAGCAGACAGATACAACATAATGGTACTACATAGTTCATTTATCATTCCATGTAAAACGTATTCCCGATTTAACTTAGCGGACAGCGACCGTTACGTTACCTATTAAAAGTTCAAATATTAGTTAAACTTAGCGTTCAGAATAAACAGTTAGTGCAATACCACATACCTTATTAATTAGTTCATTTAACACTGTCACGTTGTTTTCTCATTGATTTCAGTAACATTATCCATTTGTTAATCCTACACACACATGAGTCGGTGAAATTCAATATTTGCTTTTTTTATTCAGTTGTTGAACAAAAATGGCAAACCACATTAACTTCTAGAATGTATCATTAGCTAGTGTTATTTCTTACAGAAAAGGGTGCAGTATTCTATATCAACCGTTTGTTAAAAAGTGTATAAGGAAATCAGACAGGGAATGTTGCTTTTAACCTAAGCAGCCGAGCACAGAAATCAGAAACACGAAAACACAACTACACTGAGCAATGCCCACATATAAGCCAAACAAACAATAAAAGTGCAAGTCCCCGCCGAAAAAATGCAGGATGACCAAATCTCACAAAAAAGTCATTTCACGTTATAAATGTAGGTGACTGAGCTGGCATAGGACATGTTGAAGTCCTTACATATTACAGGAATATGGTAATACATAATTCAATTAATTGTTTATTTCTTATGTATATGAAACTTGTGCACAAAAGGCTATTGTCGAAGGAACATACGGATGTGACATGGTATTTGACGGAGTCCTGATACACAGGTACATTAAAAATGAAACATACATTTTAATACACATTTCATTCAACGTGAGTTAAAATCTGTCGTCGAACGGATATATTCGGACACTAGTTGAGCTGACTTCGCATTTGATGAAGTCCGTGTATAAAAATATGATACCAGTTTATGTTTTGTCGGGGGTTGCAACGTATGGAATAAGTAAAACAGCAACAGGTTTTGAATTGATAACGGGCATTTATTGTAAAAAATGCCATAAAACAAAACACTTTTGTTTATATCTGATATTACTTGAGATTGTTGTGCAGTACTATTAGGGAACTTTACGGAGCTGATATGTTATATCTTGTGAACACGTTTATCAAAAATATAACATGGTCAGCTTCATTGAAGGTAGTGTGTCTTTCTGTCTTATTTGATATACTAGTACCTGTATTAATTAATTACTATTTGGAGATCGTTAGTCATTGTCAACTAGTCACAGACGCATGTAAATACCAAACTAGGGTGGCTATTTAAATATTTCTCTTTTAAACATTCAAACAGTTTCCGATAACTCGTACAGTGTCAACATGTGTGGTCCTTATTCCAGTCTATAGTCCATATGTTTGTATTACGTTTTGTGTTTAATTGGCATACACACCCTTTATACAAGATATGTATAGACCTCATTATGGATTAACATTTGCCAGAGTATGTCAATACTGTACTTTGTTCCTTTTTTGGAATTAATTATCCATTCGCTGTAAAAGGAGGAAATGTTTATAATCAGTATTTGTCCTTTGATAGTAATAATATTTTGTACAGCAATATTGTGTCTCCCAGTAAGGTGGTGCCTTTCTGCCAATGTTCCTTTAAGTAATATGGTTACTGTCAGTTCTCTATCTACTATATATCAACGATATACAATCTATCGACTGATAAAAATGACGCCACACGTTGAGCACCACTTGGTAGCGTTAAGAAATACTGCAAGTCATATAGAGGAACCTCGTTTGGCCAAAGGTTATTGACACCAAAGGTATATGACGTCATCGATACTACACTTTATTATCCCTTTGTATCGGATGCCGACAAAGGTTTATCACATTCTGCACTGTCCGTGTTAGCAGCGAGCACAAATGTGCTTATTACTTGACAAATACGTCTGTCGACCTACCTCCATAGAAATATCAATGACATGTGTACCAGGAACACTGGTTACGAACAAACTGATTATTTGCAGATAAAAGCACATCTATGACGTCACCAAATTGACACATTCTCATATTTCATGCATTTCTGTCGCCCCGATCATGTTTCCTTTCCCAGTGTTAGCACGAGCTCTCGAAAATAACTTCAGCCTCAGGCATGGTTTTTTATCTATATGTTTCTGTTAAATGTTTTGTCTATCAATACCTTATATGCTACTCAGTATGTTTAGCCTCACAAATTCTGCACGCCGATTGTTATTCGCTGTGTTCTCTTCATTTATCGAAATTCGCGCAATAAAAATCACTCATATGTATTAAGCATATTTGTTCATTTTGGTGTAAGATCGAATTTTATTTCAGCAAGTAATCGCAGAAATCAACATCGCCCCTGTTTGAAAATATTACTGTCTGTGATCATGAGTGAAATAAAATAAGATATTTCACCAAAAATAAACGTATTGTTTGTACAACAATTAGCTAAATTGGAAAAGATCAGTTGAAATTGGAATGTCAAGACGTGACAATTATGGTGCCACCATGATGTAACGCATAAGCTGTCTCCTGGTGCCGTTAACGTTACGATCACTTTATCATGCGGTACTGAAAGCAGCTATCTGAAACGTGAAATTATCAAATGTATTCACTGAAAATCAACGTAATCCATTAAAAGGAAATTATTAAAATATGACACTAGTATGCGACAGAAAAGAAGAATGTCTGGTCGGAAACACGATTTACACTATCCAAAATGATAATATCCCTTTCTGTTTTGAAAAAAACACCACGTGTTTCAGTAGTTAGTTGGTATGATACTGGACCCCTGTGAATATTGTGAGTTGTGTGATCACGACGAGGAATTGAACTGTTATCGGGTGTGACGATCGCTCAGGGAGGTGTATTGCCCAACATCCAGGCCGTCTTGTTGCCCAAGAAGTCAGGAAGTGCTAAGGTTGGAATATCTTCACAAAGTCAGGAATTCTAGATAGTCCTGGTTGTATCATCCCATTATCTTCATCAGTGATCTTCATTCTATCATCATCATCACCAGCGTTGTTGCTAAGCTATTTATGAAGACATGTTTGTCAGGGCTTTAAGTTCATGGCCATGACATGGTTCATCCTTCTGAAAAGGTTAGCTAGATGTACCCTCTGAGCCAAATACGTAGCTGGTTGGAAACTTCATTCTCTTAGAAACAATAAAACCATATACTAGTACAAGTCATGCACAATTACATATGGAAGAAAATATGAAACTGGTCTTAACCGTCACGAGAGTTTTAATCCCACCATGAGCTTCCAGCAAATGGAGACAGTAATATTTTTGAAGCTGATGCTTAATAGGCTTTCTGTGAATAAAATAACGCCGCTCAAGGACAAGGTAAAATCATTTTTAAGTCTGCCAGGCAGGCCTTTTAGGCAACGTGAAAACGGACATTAAGGAGCAGCCTAAAAATAATTCCGCCCAAAACCAATGCAGATAAGATCCAGTTTCGACTGCAGTTTCATATAACCTAGTACAAGTTTTAAAGGTTCCAAATAGCAAGTGTTTCTAATGTCAACATTTTTATATCACCTAGCCATATTAAACTAGGTCAACCCACCAAATAAAACAATGCTTAACACTACGAAAAATGCAAATACGTTTTCATTCTGTTAGTCGATAACAACCTCGTCCACACGGCATTTAGATGTCATTTCTTATTCACGTAATAGCCATTAATTCTAAGAGAATATACCGTGCATGTACCAAATTGTTAGTTTGCTACATTTTAATGCTAATTAGTCTAGAATTTGTGGGACTTTTAGTTTTAAAAAATAACAAAGCTCGTTTAAGCATTGTATTGCACAATATCGATAATTTGACGCGTGTTATATCGAATTAAATTTTGAATATTCTATGAGCATGTCATGTGTGATTCTAGTGTGTGTTTCTTGTTTCATTAGAGTTGTATTAAACTTACATTAGCCCTACTTAACTCTACCTGTATGAAATAAGTTCGGAGTAGAATTATTGAATCAATGGTAATGGCACTTAGTAGATAATTTAAGAATGAATAATTAAAAATGCTTATAAATAATGTACTATAGGGAGCAAATGTGATTTTGCCAATAATAAATGTATAGAAATATCTCAACCTTTCATAGGTATAATGGGTCAGACGAAATGTGATACTCGGGTGTGAATTTATTTATGGATATTTGTATCAGAAGCTAATGTTGTTACTTAGGAGTAGGCATCATATCTTTTATACATCAATAATGAAACCAATTTCACAACATAATGATGGATATTAATATTGGTAATTGGTTAATAAACAATGAAACGATGTATTTCAGACAGACCAATACTTGATAAGTCAATTCCGTCCACATTTGTCGCAGTCATAACTGGGTCAATGGCCTTAACACACGTATGTCTACTTACTACAACAGGTGATACAATCACGATGTGAACAAATGTAAGCAAACAACAAAAGCAAACAATCAGGTAAAATCTTGGCAATTTGTTTATTGAAATTGCGGGGCCTTGGGAAACTTGATTGAGTCTAGGCTGCGTTTCATTCGGTCTCATGCAATAACCGATATTCCATATCTTCTTTGTGATACTGGATCATCCTGCATTATTTCGGCGGGGAATTGGATTTTTTATTGTTTATTTGGCTTATGTGTGGTTATTGCTCAGAGTAGCTGTGTTGTGGTGTTTCTGATTTCTGTGCTCTGCTGTTTAGGTTGAGTGCTACCTTCCCTGTCGGATTTTCTTATACATTTTTTGTGTATGTTATGCTTCATTGTTTTGAACATTAAACTCAGTAATGGGGTGCGTATTTTGCTAGAGAAAAGAGCTTAGACGCGCTCTCAAAAGGGGTAAACCAAACCTTCTTTATTAAATTGAACAAAATGTTACCGCCCCAAAATGAAAAGCATTATGCAGTGCTTTTAATCATGCAATAGCTCCTGTATATGAAGTTTTATATTTGCCGTGTTCCGATGCAGGTAACTTGATCCTTTGAATTATATATGCCTGTTTCCACGATTGGTATTATTAATTGAAAACTTTATAGAATACAATAAGTTCCATGTTTTGTCAAAATTGGCCATTCGAAGTTAAGTTAGTGTCAATATGTAATAGAATACCCATATGACGAGTGAAATAAGATACTAGTATATAGTTTTCACAAGCAATCGATTGAACTAAAGTCGAAAAAGGCATGCATGAAGTTAATGGTAAACTATAATACGTAAACATCATTTATTTGTATGTTTAACTGTAATCATTGTCAAATATCAACTGTCGAAGAACTAACGACTTACAACATGACGTCACACGTAACAACGTAGCGGTAAGGGAGTCTGCAAGTCGAAAAGCACGTACCACGTTGTGTGTTGACACCATTCATTGATCACGTCATCAAGGCAACACTATAATATCACGCGATGCAGATAAGCGATTACCACACAATAACGTTGATACATTGTTCATGCAAACAGCTTTCCTAAATGTGCTAATAACTTGACAAATACGTATGTAGACCTACCTAGAATGAAATATCAATGACATAAGTACCAGGAACATTGGATATATGTTCAATCATACTATTTGCGGATAAAGCACATCTATGACGTCACCAACTTGACAAACTCTCGTATTTCCTGCATTACTTTCGCCTGGATTATGTTTCCTTTTCAAGTGTTTGCATGAGATCGCGGAAATAATGTCGCATATGGCAAATGACTCTTGATCTTTATGTGTCGGCTAAATGCTTTGTCTATCAATACACCTTGTATTTTACTCAGTACGTTTTGTCTCACAAATACTTCAAGCCGATTATTATTCGCGTTGTTTTATTTGCGATTTTATTCACAAAAAGAGTTTCTCTAGAATTAAGCGTACATCTGCGTAAAACACTTTCTTTAAATGAAATTGAAAATATATCATAAAGCCTTCCACCGTGGAATGTATTAATTTTGGTGTAAGATCAAATTTTATTTCACCCGAGTAATCAAAGAAATCAACTACGCCACTGGTGAAAATATAACTTTCTGTGATCACGAGTGTAATAAAGTAAGATCTTTCACCAAAAATCATCTTTCTGTTTATTATCTCATTGTATGGTACATAAATTTTTACTAAATTGGAAACAATACGTCGAAATAAAAACATCACGATATGACAATTATGGCGCCAATATGATGTTATGCATACTTTGACTCCCGGTGCCGGTGCGTTATGGTTTTCCTGTGCGATACTGGAACCAGTTACCGGTACAGTGAAATTATTAAAATGTTATTTGTACAGTTATTTAATTTCCTCTGTTGTTTCACTAAACACCAACGTAATCCATTGAAAGGAAATAATAAAAAGGAATATGCGACAGGAAGAAAGATATGTTCAGTCTGTTTGGTTGTAAACACCATTTACGAGGGATGTACCAGAATTACGTAGACTTTTGTCATAACTTTTTTATTTAGGCATGTATTATCACCAAATTTGCCGTAGAAAAACTGCAAACCCTTTTCAAGAGTATCGTTAAAATATTTTCTAACAGAATGTTAGAAAGCCATTTAATCTGTCGCCATAGTAACCAATAGTTGGGTAGGCGGGGCAGCGAATTTTAAAAACATTTTTGGCATTATTCAACTACTTATACCTCAGTGATATATGGTCTAATTTTAACGCGACTTCGGGACATGCAAGCACAATATCATTGGCACGTACGCCGTACATTTCGACTTTAAAGATAACCGTTGTTGATATGTACAGAACAAGCAACAGCTGATGCGCGTCACCAGTGAAAATATGACGTTAGCGAAATACGCTGGAAATCGCATCAACATGAAGTTTTGTGTGAACCTCGGGAAGACGCTAGAACAAACGCTTTAAATTTTGGAACCTGCTAACTATAAATATGTTGTATCGAGTTACCTGATTTTTAAACGACACTAGCGCATCAATCGTGGTCAAAATCGAATAAAACGACATGGACCGACGGCGAAAACCAACGGCGAATGCTGCGTCACCAAGCGTTTTGTATGACCACATAGACCTGGATCGACGCTCTATTATAAGTGCTATATGCGACATTAGTGGTAATATATTGGAACTTTTATCACATTTAAGGTAGTAAATAAACATTCGTAAGTTTCGTGTACGGTTGTGCCCATATTTATTGCTACAATGTTCACAGTTAGGAGCTTCACTTATCCTTGAAGTTCCGCCGACGTCGTGACGTTCCGTTGACGTGCCCCGCATACCGTACCCCTATATATCCCCGGAAGCTGCAGAAATTAAACCAAATGAGATACGGCTTTGAAATTTCACATACCTACTCTGTAAATATTATTTGCACTCCACACAAAATTATTTGTTTGTATGATGAATGGTGTGGAACGTATGACAAAAGTCTACGTTATTCTGGTACAACCCTCGTACACCATCCAAAAATGATTATATTACTATCTGATTTGAAAAAACGCCTGTTTCAGTGGTTAGTTGATATGATTCCGGGCCCCTCTGAATATTTTGATTTGGTTGAATATATCGCAATGCTATTTATTGAGAAATGTTTGTCAGGATTTTGAGTTAATGTCCAAGGCACGGTTCATCCCTTTGAAAAGGGTAGCTAGTTGTACCCCCTGAGCAAAATACGTAACTGGTCGGAAACCTAATTCTCTGAGAAACAATAAAACCACACACAAGTCATGTACAATGATGTATCGAAGAAATTCAAAACTGGTCTTAACCATCACGAAAGTTTTAATCCCACCATGAGCTTCCAGCAAATAGAGACAGTAAAGTTTTTGAAGCTGATGCTTAACAGGCTTTCAGAAAATAAAATAGCGCCATTCAAGGCCACAGCAAAAAGCTAGTCGTGATGCTTAACAGGCTTTCAGAAATAAAATAGCGCCATTCAAGGCCACAGTAAAAAGCTTATCGTAGTCTGTCATGCAGGACTTGAGGCAACGTGAAAACGGACACTAAGGAGCAGTCCAAATTAGTTCCGCTTAATACCAATGCAGGTAAGACCCAGTTTCGACTGCAGTTTCATATACCCTAGTACAAGTTTTAAAGGTTCAAAAAAGCAAGTGTTTCTAATTTCAACATTTTATATCACCCAGACAAATCAAACTAGGTCAACCCACCAAATAAAACAATAATAAACACGTACGAAAACTGCCCACTACTTACCTAAGATATTAAAAGGTTAAAATAAGTATGTTTTCAGTATGTTAGTGGATAACAACCTCGTCCACACGGCATTTAGATGTCATTTCTTATTCACATAAAAGCCATTAATTCTAAGAGAATATATCGTACATGTACCAAATTGTTAGTTTGCTACATTTTAATGCTAAGTAGTCTTGAATAAGTAAAAACTTAAGTTATAAAAGATGACAATCAGAGAGCTTTAGCATTTCATAGCACTATATCGACAATTAGGCGCGTGTTAAAAGTTTGTATCAGCATGTCATGTGTTTTTTTGTTTCCATAGAGTTGTATAAAACTTACATTAGCTCCACTTACTTCACATATTTGAAATCATTTCGACGTAGAATGATTGAAACAATGTGGTTAAGGCATTGGAAAATATTAGTTGATCATTGGAGCATGTAATAATTTAAACAATTGTAATAACCATAAATATTGAAATGAGTAAACTATATAGTTAGTATTCAAAACATAAATGTATTCAAAATAGCTTGTTGGCAAATAACAATTAGTTTTCCGATTATAGTACACTAATTTGTGTAATATCATGACGACATGTTAGGAAAACTTATATAATAACAAAATAATACAAGTGGGATTTCAGTGAAATATTTGTTTGCTGGTTATTGCATGCTTGATATGTGGTCTAGGAAGTGTCTGATTAATGTGTATGCTTTATTTTGTGTTTTAAGTATGAATATTGCTCGTTTTAGTTCATTTATAAGAATAATACTAATAGAATATCAAGAAGGTGGAGGTGGAGTTAACTATGAGAGCCTTATATACTAAAGAGAGCAAAGATGATTTAGCGAGTAATGCAAATATCTCATTGACTATGTCTAGATGTTTCACAACCTTACATGGGTTCAATGAGTCTCACGAAATGTGCTACTCGGGTGTAAATTTATTTTATGGATATTTGTATCAGAAACTAATGTTGTTACTTAGGAGTAGGCATCATATCTTTTATACATCAATAATGAAACCAATTTCACAACATAATGATGGTTATTAATATTGGTAAGTGGTGAATAAACAATGATACAATGGATTTCAGTCAGACAAATATTTTATCAAGTCAATTCCGCCCACATATGTCGCAGAAATAACTGGGTCAATGGCTTTAACACACGCAGGCCTACTAACTACAACAAGTGAATTGAATAATTTTAATCAAACAGCAAAAGCAAACAATCAGGTAAAAACTTGGCAATTTATTTATTAGATTTATGTATGATATGCTACATTATTACAAACATTAAACTCAGTAATGGGGAGCATCTTTTGCTAAAGAAACGTGCTATGTCGTGCTGTCAAAAGGGGTAAACCATACCTGCTTTGTTTAATTGAACGAAATGCTACCCCATCCCCCAAAAAGCATTATGCAGTGCGTTTAGTCATGCAATGGCTTCTGTTTGTTATATTTAATATATGTAACTTGATACTTTGAATTATGTATGCCGGCTTCCACAATTAGTGTATAAATTTAAAACTTTATAGAATGCACTTCATTTGATGCATTCAATGTTTTGTCTAAATTTGCCATTTTTGATAATGTCAATATGTAGTAGAATGGTTATGTGACAAGTGAAATAAGATACTAGTATATAGTGTTTCACAAGCAATCGATTGAACTACAATCGGGAAAGCCGTACATGTAGTTAAATGGGTCACTATAATGCATTTGATTTGTATGTATAACTGGAATCATTTTCAAGTATCAGCTATCACTAACGACTCGCGGCTATGGCGTCACACGTTACAACGTAGCTGTAAGGGAGACTGCAAGTCCAAAACACGTACCACGTTACGCCGCAGGTTGTTGACACCATTCATTGATCACGTCACCAATACCACATTATATTATCCCTATACACGATGCAGACAAATGGTACATTGTCCATGCTAACAGCTTGGTCAAATGTGCTAATTTCTTGACAAATACGTAGGTCGACCTTCTTAGAATGAGATATAAATGACATTAGTACCACAAACAATGGTTATGTGCAAACCGATTTTTTGCAGATAAAAACATCAATGACGTCGACAACTTGACAAAGTACAGTATTTTATGCATTACTATCACCTGGGTCATGTTTCCTTTTTCAGTTATTGCACGAGATCGCGGAAATAATGTCAGCCTCTAGCAAATGTACCTGGTAGTACATTTCGTGAGACTCATTGAACAAATGTAATGGTTTGAAACTTCTAGACAAGGCAAATGAGAACGTGCTCTCTTTAGTACATTAGTCTCCCATAGTTTGCCTCCCCCTTCATCTGTTAGTTGTGATCAGGTTGATCCCTTAACTTTTCTTCTCCACGTTCCCTTCCGTTTCCCTCTTGTCTCTGCTAATGTGGTTTCAATCTTAGAGCTGCCCTTGTGATGTCCATCTTAGAGAAGGTTTTGTGGTGGCCATCTTTTGATCTGCGTATTTGTAGTGTCAATCTTGGAGCTGAGTTCGTATGCCTTGTACACTGAGCAAAAGTTCCAACTAGACGTTTTATTAACCTCAATAGGACTTCCATTTTCAAAGGTATTGTTCTGAAATCTTTAAGACTATAGTGTGTATTGACAGTGTACACATTTAAGAAAAAAAAAGGTTTGTCAATTTCCTAGAATTACGTAATCGAGGAAGCACGTGCAAAACGTGTTTTCCACGTGCTGAACACCAGCCATAGTCCGAAATTGATTTTTTTGCAATCGCTTCAAAAGCCTATAGACATCCCGAACTGAAAAACATAAATTTATTAAAACAAGTTAAACATTCCTCGAATGCAGAACGATAAAAGAGCACGTGCTATAGGAATGTTGGAAACTGAACATCATGGAGTCAGGTAAATTGCGTCAATGCCTTTATTTTTATGATTTGATTGGTTATTATTGTTTAAAACATTAGCTTTACCTCAGGAAAAAGGATTCCTATTGGTATTGATTATTAATGCGGGTCCCATTGAGTGTGTTGACGTCATGAAAACATACCCTCTAAACAGGTACGTTCGAACCGGAAGTGAAGTGGATGAGCCCCGACGACCTCGGCCCCGTGTAAATACGCTTATAGAGGGTTGATGTTTTGTGTAATGGCACTTACGTATTCGTTTTCAACCAAAACGTCATTGACGTCGGGAGGCTGAATATACGCAATACCTCAGACGTCAATTCCCAAAATGATGATGTGTGGTTGTTTATTCCTCGTACATGATGGGGCTTCTAGTCACACAACTGCCACAATTAAGAATTTCCTACCACGTAATCATGTTAAAGGGTTAGTTGGGTTACAAATCCCCAAATAAACCACTTCTGGCAAGAGTTTGATTGACGAATCAGACGACTTCCGGTCGCCCCTCAAAATCTTCAAGAAATGCAGCAATTCATCTTTAGGGAACGGTCTGTCATTTAACAATTGTAAATTCGATTTTACATCCGAACCAGGCTTAGACGTTGCTCAGAAATCACTCGATGAAATGGCGGATATACGCGCTTTTGGAACTGTGTGACTTTTTACTTAGAGGGTCAAGTTGTAAAAGAATATGTTTTGTGATGAGCCAACATGTTCTGTTATTGAATGATTAATCTTGTTGTGGGAAAATGAATTGTTTTTCACATCATGTAATTTATTTTTGCATGTTTCCATTACCAACAAAAATATATCATAATATTCATGGGGTCTAGTTAGAACTTTGGCTCAGTATATTTTCCTTTCTCTTACAATGTCCATTCCATCTCGATCGTATGCGTCTACTTTCTGTGTTGATTCCAATTCTGATAGTTGTGCATCATTTATGAACAACAAAGTTGACAAACAGTAACACTACACATAACAACTTTGCAAAGGTCAAGTGCTAATTTTAACATTTAAAAAGCACATGCACTGTGTTTGAATTCCCGACTTTATTGATCAATGTTTTATTTGATATCACTTGGAATAATACCATGAAACTACATGTATACAGAAAAACAAATTACGTTTTTCGGCTGATCCTATAAGTTCAACGATATTTTACCATTTCTTACTAACTTTGATGCTGCGGGGATGGATATCATGGGAAGTATACACATTTCAATATTTATTGTCCATTTAATTATATCTACTAACTTTAACCATTGTCTAAACGACATTGATTCGATTTTTCTAAGTCGAAATGGTTTATAAAAAGTGAAGTTAATTAGGTAAACCTTATGTAGGTTTTATACAGCTCTATCGAAACCAAAGCATATACTACAACCATACAGGACGTGTTGATACAAAATTCACATTTCATTTTGATGTAACACGCGTCTTTCAAATTTAAATTCGACGTAACACGCGTCACATTATTGATATTGTGCAATACAATGCTTAAGCTAAAGCTCCCTTTATGTCTTTTAAAACTTAAATTTCACAAATTCTAGACGAGTCAACATTAAAACACAGCAAACTAACAATTTGGTACATGCACGATATATTCTCTTAGGGTTGTATGGCTTTCGTGTGAATAATAAATAACATCTAAATCTCGTGTGTACGGGGTATTCTATCGACTAACAGGAAGAAAACACACTTATATGAACCATTTTATCTTTATGTTTCAAATTTGTAAGTAATTTGCATTTTTCGTACGTGTTTATTATTGTTTTATTATACGTCTTGACAACTTGTCTCAAGAAATAACTTAACCCCATTTTACCTGACCTAAATTATTCAGGGGGTCCTTGTCACCAAACACTCATCTGGAGCCCGAATGTTTTGTTACAAAATACGCTTACCACTAATATGAATTTATTATTGAAACCAAAACAAGTTGTATCTTCGACCAGACAAACTCCTTACAGCTTCTTTATAACCGCAAATCAATTTATGCCCGCGGTATTTTTTTCTGCGATTATTGGTAACAAATTTATATATCGCGGATATATGAATTTGTGGTGAATGGCTCCTTGATCGTTGTTCGACTGTTCGTGCAAATATCTATTTAGGAATGAGAAAGAAAAAGAAAAGTCGCGAATAATAACAGACGTTTAGTGACGTTATCGTGAGACAAAATTTACTGAATTAAATGTATGGTATTGCTAGACAAAGCATTTAGCTGATACATATATATCAAAAGTCATTTCCTTGAGGTTGAAAATATTTCGGCGATCTCGTGCCATCACTGGGAAAGTAAACATGACTTAGGCGATAGTAATGCATGAAATACGATAAATGTGTCAAGTCGATGACGTCATAGATGTGCTTGATTTGAGTGTACGTAACCATTGTTCCTGGTATCAATGTCATTGACATTTCTATCTAGATAGGTCGACGTACGTATTTGTCTACTAATTTAAACATTTGTGCTCCCTGTTAGCATGAACAATGCGTTAAGTGGTAACAATTTGTCCACATCGTGTGCACATGGATAATAAAGTGTAGCCATGGTGACGCTGTCCATTACTAGACTAATTGTCTACAAACTGTGGGCTAACGTTGTGCGACTGTTTGAATTCAGCTCCCATATCGCTACACAGTAACGTATGACGCCACAGATAGCTTTTTTGGCCGTTTATATTGGAAAATGGTGCCAGTTAAACATGTAGTTCAATGTTATTTACGTTTCAAATTGAGCAATTTAACTGCATGTATTTCTAGATTTACATTCAATCGATTGCTTGTAAAACATTATGCATACTACTTAGTGTCTTATTTCACTTTTCACATGTCCATTCTAAATTTATAACAACAATGCCTAACACTTCGAATGGCCTGTTTAGACAAAATGTTATATGCATCTAATGAATTACATTCTATAAAGTTTTAAATTAATAATACCAATCATGTAATCAGACATTTATAATTCAAAGGATCAAGTTACCTGCATCGAATCATGACAAATATACAACATTCAATGAAGGAGCCATTGCATGTCAAAAGCACTGAATAATGCTTTTTAGTGGTAACTTCTCGTTGAATTCAACATAATAAGTAGGATTAACGTTTTGGAAAGCGACAAAGCCACGAACGCGCTCCATTAATAATTAAATTTTTGAAATAATGTAGCGTATCTCATTAATTGTCAAGTTTTACCTGATTGTTTGCTTGTGCTGTTTGGTTTTATGTTCAAATCTCATTAACGTGTTGTTCTTAGTAGGCCTACGTGTCATAAAGCCATTGACCCAGTTATTTTTGCGACACATGTGGGCGGAATTGACTTGATAAAATATTTGTTTGACTGAAATTCATTGTATCATTGTTTATTCACCACTTACCATTATTAATAACCATCATTATGTTGTGAAATTGGCTTTATTATCGATGTATAAATATATTATTTTTCCTCCTTAGTAAAGTTATTGGCTGTTGATACAAATATGTATAGAAATAATTTTAACAGATTTCACACCTGAGCAGCACTTTTCATGAGACCCATTAAACCCAGGTTAGGGCATGTAACCTCTAGACAGAGTCAACGAGATTATTTTCTTTACTGCCTTAATCGTCGTCGGTTCACTATTTAGTGATTAAAGGCTTCCATTGATGCCCGTCACCTACTTCTGTTTAAGTTTCTCGTCTCTGTCGTATTCAAGGTTGTTCCCAGTTCGTAGTATGACATGCTTCAATTATCTCTTAATATTTACCTATGCCACTATAAATGATCTTAATTTATGTCATCGTTTTCATGAAATGTTAAGTTTTCTACTAAGAAGCTTCGTAAATTACACCACAAACTAATGTTAGTTTTTATAAATCCCTTTCGAAACAAAAAAACATATTACGACAACACATGACGTGCTGATACAAAATCCAAATTTTAATTTGATATAACACGCGTAAAATATTGATCGATCTGGTGCAATACAATGCTTAAACTGAAGCTCTCTTATTGTCATCATTTATAACTTAACTTTTCACAAATTCGAGACGACTTAGCATTAAAACACAGCAAACTAACAATTTGGTACATGCACGATATATTCTCTTAGGGTTTTATGGCTTCCATGTGAATAAGGAATGACATCTAAATGCCGTGTGTACGGGGTATTATATCGACTAACCGGAAGAAAATACACTTATATGAACCTTTTTATCTTTGTTTCCAATTTGTAAGTAATTTGCATTTTTCGTACGTGTTTATTGTAGTTTTATTTTACGTCCTGGCAACTTGTCTCAAGAAATAACATAACCCACTTTTTACCTGAGCTAAATTATTCAGGGGGTCCGTGTCACCAAACCCTCATCTTGAGCCCAAATGTTTTGTTACAAAGTACGCTATCCACTTAAATGACTTTACTCTTGAAACCCAAAGACTAGACGTAATCAGTTGCGTCTTCGACCATACAAACCGCCCACAGCTTCCCCATGACAACAAATCACTTTATTTTCGAGGTATCTTTATTCTGCGATTGTTGGTAACAGCTTTATATATCGTGGTAAAAGACTTCATGATAGCTTTTCGATTGTTGAAGAATGTTTATTAAATGAGCGCATTTGTGCAACTCTATTTGGGAATGAGAACGAAAAATTAAAAAAAATCGCGAATAATAACAGACGTTTAGTAACATTATTTGTGAGACAAAATGTACTGGATTAAATATTTGGTACTGATAGACAATGCATTTAACAGACGCATATAGATCAAACGTCATTTGCTTGAGGCTGAAATTATTTCGGCGATCTCTCGTGGTCACTAGGAAAGTAATTATGACCTAGGCGATAGTAATGCATGAAATACAATAATGTGTCAACTTGATGACGTCATAGATGTGCTTATTTCTGATTGTATATAACCATTGTTCCTGGTATCAATGTCATTGACATTTCTAGCGTAGATTCTAGGTAGGTCGAGATACGTATTTGTCTAGTAATTTGCACATTTGTGCTCGCTGTTTGCATGAACAATACATGAAGTGATAACCTGTTGTCCACATCGAGTGCATAGGGATAATATAGTGTAACCTTGGTGACGTGGTTTATGGCTGGTGTCAACAACCTGTGGCGTAACGTGTCTTGTCATTTTGACTTGCAGATTTCATTACAGGTAGTAGCAACGTATTTGTCTAGTTATTTGCACATCTGAGTTCGCTGTTAGCATGAACAATGCGTTAAGTGGTAACATGTTGTCCACGTCGTGTGTACATGGATAATAAAGCGTAGCCTTGGTGACGCTGTCCATTACTAGACTTACTGTCAACAAACTGTGGGCTAACGTTGTGCGTCTTTTTGACATTCAGCTCCCATACCGCTACACAGCAACGTATGACGCCACAGATAGCTATTTTTGCCGTTGATATTGGAGAATGATGCCAGTTAAACATGTAGTTCAATGATATTACTTTTCAAATTGAGCAATCCAACTACATGTATTTCTCGATTTAAATTCACTCCATTGCTTGTGAAACATTATGCATACTACTTAGTGTCTTATTTCACTTTTCACATGTCCATTCTTAATTTATAACAACAATGCTCAACACTTTGAGTGGCCTGTTAAGACAATATGTTATATGCATCAAATGAATTATATTCTATAAAGTTTTTAATTAATAATACCAATTTGTTGCCTCCTCAGTAAAGTTATTGGCTTTTGATACAAATATGTATAGAAATAAGCTTTATAGATTTTATACCTGAGCAGCACTTTTCATGAGACCAGTTGAACCCAGGTAAGGGCATGTAACCTCTAGGCAGAGTCAAAGAGATTATGTTCTTTACTGCCTTAATGGTCGTCGCACTCGTCATTTTTAAAGGCTACCATTGATGCCTTCCACCTACTTTTGTTTAAGTCTCTCGTCTCTGTTGTATTCAAGGTTGTTCCCATTTCGTAGGATGGCATGCTTTAAGTACCTCTTAATATTTACCAATGTCACTATAGAAACTCTTTATTAAGGTCATACATTTCATAAACTGTTAAGTTTTCTTCCAAGATGCTTTGTAATTTACACCACAAACCAATGTAAGTTTTATACTACTCTTTCAAAACAAAAACACATACTACAACCGCAGATAGCCTGCTTATACAAAATCGAAATTTTAATTCGATGTAACACGCGTCGAATTATCGATCTGGTGCAAAACGTGTATATTGTTTAAGCTAAAGCTCCCTTATTGTCATCTTTTATAACTTAACTTTTCACAAATTCGAGACGACTTAGCATTAAAACACAGCAATTTAAACTAACAATTTGGTACATGCACTATATATTCTCTTAGGGTTTTATTGCTTTCGCATGAATAAGAAATAAATGTCGTGTGTTCGGGGTATTCTATCGACTAACAGGAAGATAGCAAATTTATATGAACCATTTTATCTTCATGTTTCAAATTTTAAGTAATTTGCATTTTTTCGTACGTGTTTATTATTGATTATTGTTTTATTGTACGTCCTGACAACTTGTCTCAAGAAATAACATAACCCACGTTTTACCTGACCTAAATTATTCAGGGGGTCCTTGTCACCAAACCCTCATCTTGAGCCCGAATGCTTTGTTAAAAAATACGTTAATCACTAAATAGAGGATATTGCATGAGTGCTCATTACATACGAGTTTTATTAAACGATTGGACAAAACTTTATGACACGAGGCTTTGCCGAGTGTCATATTGTTTTTGTCGACGAGTTTAATAAAAGTTAATAAAAGCCGACACGGCTTTAATGCACTTCCAGACCGCAGGTTATCTGATAATATGATTTAATTCTTGAAACCAAAATTAGTTGTGTCTTCGACCAGACAAACCGTCCACAGCTTGTTCATAACCGCAATCACTTTATATTCACCATATTGATTCTGAGATATTTGGGAACCACTTTATGTATTTCGGATATATGAGTTCGCGGTCAAAGGCTTCGTCATAGTTATTAGACTGTTCGTGTGAAGAATGTTTATTTAACAAGCGCATTTGCGCAAATCCCTATTTTGGAATGAGAAAGAAAAAGGACAAAGTTGCAAATAATAACAGACGTTAAGTAACATTATTTGTTGGACAAAATGCATTTGATTAATCATATGGTAGTGATAGACAAAGCATTTAGCAGACACATATAGATCAAAAGCCATTTGCTTGAGGCCTAAATTATTTCCCCGATCTCGAGCGATCACTGGGAAAGTAAACAAGACCTAGGCGACCGTAATGCATGAAATACGATAATGTGCCAAGTTGATGACGTCATTTATGTTTTCTGATGGTTCGAAATAATTGTTCCTGCTATCAATTGACATTTCTAGCGTAGATTTTAGGTAGGTCGAGATACGTATTTGTCTAGTAATTTGCACAGTTGTGCTTGTTTTTGGCATGAACAATACATGAAGCGCTAACCTTTTGTCCTCATCGAGTGCAAAGAGATAATATAGTGTAACCTTGGTGACGTGGTTTATGGCTGGTGTCAACAACCTGTGGTGTAACGTGTTGTCCGTTTTGACTTGCATTCTTCATTACTGGTACGTAGCAACGTACGACGTCATTGCTTTGAGTCGGTAGTTGTTTGCTATCTGGAATTATTTCCAGTTAAACAAACAGCTCCACATATTGTAAGTTTTATAAAAAACCATTCATGTACATACGTCGTCTTTATATCAATCGATTGCTTGTGAAACACCACAGATACTAATGTCTTATTTCACATGTCACATAACCATTACATTACATTAACACGATGTCTTGGTATCAAGTGACATGTTCAGAAATACAGTATGTGTATGAATTGAATTGAATTCATTCTTTAAACTTCTAAACTAAAAATATCAATCACACAATAAGGCATACATAATTCAAAGGATCCAGTTACCTGCTTTGAAACGTTGTGAATCATTGTATACCGGAGCAATTATTCATAACTAAATGTACTTTGTGGCGCTTTGAGCTTCAAACCTCCCGTTCAATTAAACACAGTAGGTATAGAGTATCCGATTGAAAGCACCACAAATCGTTTTTTGAAGAAGCATCTCGTTCAAATAAACGTAGAAGGTATATAGATATGACATCGAAACGTATGACTAAGTGCTTAAGCAACGTGCCCGGTTCATAACAGATTTTAATATAATGTACCGTTTCCTATAGAATCTAATAAATTTACCTTGTTTTTTACCTGAATGTTTTGCTGTTTTATTAAATTCGTCAAAACATTTATTTCGCCAATTGTGATAGTTAGAACGTGTGTGAAAAGTTATCAACCCTCTTTTAATACGACGATTCTGGGCAGAATTGACTTAATAAAGTATTTGTCTGGCTGAAACCCATTGTAGTATTGTTTATTCACCTCTTACCAATATTAATCATTATGTTAGAAAATTGGTTTTATGATTGAAATGTAAAAGATATTAGCTGCTGACACAATACCCATATAATATAAGCTTCAACAAGTTCACACCTAAGCAGAACTTTGCATTACATTAGATTATTTGAGGGCGTTAGCCAACGCGAACTATTTTACTGATTTTATCATACGTTTTTGGTATTTCTTTTTGAAACTAGGTCATCCTGTTCTTTTACAGCGGAGACTTGGGGAATCATTTCAAGTGGCAGCTGCGCTTCATTCGGTTACTTGGGGTCACCATGTTAAGCATATCTTATTGGGGTTAGGTTGTCCAGCTCTTTTACAGCGGGGACTTGGGCTTTGCATTATTTTATGAGGTCACGTCTGGGCATTGTATCGTGTAATTGTGTTATGTTATGTTCTTAACGTTTTCAGTGCTCGCCTGTTTGAGTTGAGTGCTGCCTTCCCTGTCCGATTTCCTCATATCTTTGATTTCTTAGTTATTGTTGTAGCTCTTTACTTAGCAGATACACTAAGATTTAAGTACATGTTCTAATCAAATGTTTCGTAAATACAACCACAGGCTAAGGTAAGTTTTAAACAACTGCTTCAAACAACTACATACAATCATCTACGATGTGCTGATACAAAATTTAACTTTTAATTCGAAGAAACAGGCGTTAAAGTATCGATCTTGTGCAATACATTGCTTTAACCTTACTCTATTATTGTAGTCGTTTAAAACAGAAATATTCACAAATTCGAGACGACTTAGCATTAAACATAGCAAACAACAGTTTTTTACTACATGCACGATATATTCTCTTAGTGACATCTAAATGCCATGTGGACGAAGTTGTTATCGACTATCAGAATGAAAACATACTTATTTGAACCTTTTGATATTTTATTAAGTAATTTACATGCGTTCGTGTGTATTGTTGTCTTATTTGATGGGTTGACAAAGTTGCATTTGCCTAAGTGACATAAATTTGTTGAAATTAGAAACGAACCCGCTTTTTTAACTTTTGAACTTCTTTTAGGTAAATGAAAACTACAATCGAAGCTAGGTCTTATCTGCATTTGTACTGAACAGAACTAATTTCGGCTACGTCTTGCTCCTTGATGTATGATTCGTGTTGCCTCAAGTACTGTCTGGCGGACTTAAAAAGCTTTTTACCTTGTCCTTTAGCGGCGCTGTGTTATGTTCCGAAAGCCGGTTGGGCATCAGCTTCAATAACTTCCTTGTTATCTCTAATTGTTGGAAGCTCATTGTGGGATCCAAACATTCGTCATACCGCCTACAGTTATCAGAAAGGGGTCCAATCAGAGTGAGTTTCCGAGTGAGACGGGTGACATTGGTAAAATATAATTTATTCAGGCTATGATGAATTACTACGAGTGAAATACTTATTGCAAATATTAGCGGACATATAAAAACATCACCACGAAAAATACCCGGTGTGTAGTACTTATGAGACGTAATGTACTGAATATTATTATTTTATTATTATACCATATTTATATAGCCCTTTTTTCATGTAACACACGTTCAAAAGTGCTATACAATCATGACTAATACATGGTTAAAACAGTAAAATATACAAGTAGGACCTCCTAACCCAGTAGGCAGGGGCTCTACTTAACCTAGTAGACGGGGTTCTACCTAACCCAGTAGACGGGCCTCTACTTAACCCAGTAGACGGGGCCCTACTAAACCTAGTAGTAGGGATCTATTGAAGACAGTACACAGGGCTCTACTTAACCCAGTAGACGGGCCTCTACTTAACCCAGTAGACGGGGCCCTACTAAACCTAGAAGTAGGGATCTATTCAACACAGTAGACAGGGCTCTACTTAACCCAGTAAACCTCAACTAGGACAAGGATAACGTCAAGTAACATTACCACATGTCCTTAACCCTTAAAGGAATAGTGATACTTCCTTTAAAAGGGGTTGACTCACAAATGACAAAAAGTTACTATCATCATATGAGTTACAAAGGTCGAAGAAATAACATACTTTCTTCAAGACCTTACCGTTGAATACAAGTCATAGTATTGATAGACAAAGCGTTTAGCGGGCACACATATATCAAAAGAAACTGTCATTATTTCCGCGATCTCGTGCGATCACTGGAAAAGGAAACATAATCCTGGCGACAGTAATGCAGGAAATATGAGAATTTGTCAAGTTAATGACGTCATAGACGTGCTTTATCTGCAAATAATCGCATTATACGTAACTGTTCCTGGTACCCATGGCATTGATATTTCATTCTAGGTAGGTCGACATACGTATTTGTCAAGTAATTAGCACATTTATACATAACAATACTATATTTCGAGTGCTTGGAAATAATTTAATGGAGCCTTGGTGACGTACTCTACGAATGGTGTCAGTCTGTCAACAACCAGTGGTGTAACACGGTTTTACCCTGCCGTCTCCCTAACTGTGACCATCAACTTGCCGTCTCCCTAACTGTGACCATCAACTTACCGTCTCCTTAACTGTGACCACTACGTAACATCACGTGACGTCTCCTGTCTGAGTCACTAGTTCTTTGACTGTTGATGTTAGGGAATGATTCCACTTTAACATAAAACCCAATGTAGTTTACGTATGAAATTTTACAGTTCAGTTACTAGTACATGTATTTCTCTTTATTTGATGAATACATGACTGTATGTCTCTACTTTAGTTCAATCGATTGCTTATGAAACACTCGTGATACTAGTATCGTATTTCACTTGTCACAAATGGCCTTTTTAGACAATGAATTATAATTATTCTATAGACATCTAAATTAATAAAACAATAATATCAAACATGTAATCAGGCATATATAATTCAAATCATCAAGTTACCAGCATCGAAACACAAGAGGTATTCAATAACTAAAACTCTACGTAGCGCCTCCGTATTCCAGTGATAACTGTCGCTTAATACGGGTGGCAAATAAAGGTTGTTCTCCTATGGTGGCTATTTCTCTTTCAATTTATACACTTAACCGAACTTCTAATTGGCCACCCAATGAAATATTATATTATGCGATATATTCAAACAATATTTTTAAAGTTGTGGTTATTTTCATTCTATGCACTTATCTATCGATTTCAAGAAAATAAATTACGCATGCATGTATAAAATCATCCATGCGGAGCTGTGAGTGCAAAATGGCTTACGTGCACGTGGTTCACGTGCCCGTCATGTTTGATTTTTGAAATAAGTCAAAATGTATTCTCTGTCGTTTGGCTTAATGAAAGGCATTGCTACTGGCGAGAATAAGTAATATGGGGCGCGCCGAGGCCGTTAGAATGACGAGTACCAGGACCAAAATCCAGACATGTACGTCAAAACGTCATTTTGAAAACAGCGATATTTATAATAACGTGGGGTTTAGCTCGAATAACTGCGAGAAACAGATTTTCTATCAACGAAATAGGACAGTATCGGGGTTTCGAATATTTGTATTCTTCTAAAAGCATTTTTATAAAAACTAATTTATAAAAACACGTGGCCAATCAGAAATTCGTTCAATGTATGCATGCATCTGACGTCATGAGCGCGTTCCATGTGGCTCATTCTCACAAATTATAGTGTATTAAGAAAAGTCAATCAAAAAGGGAACAAATTCGTACAAAATACGATACCATTCCAAGTTGTGCACCAGGCCAACGTGCAAAAAAGCAATGTTACACCAACCGTTACGCATGGATGATTTTGTACATTAATACGCCATTTCTTTCCGGAAATCGATAAATTAGTGCGTGAAATGAACAAATAGCACAGCCTAAGATTTATCGATATGATATATCAGACAATATGATATTTTTTAGGGTGGCCAATTAGAAATTCGTTTAAGTGTATAATAGCTATGAAATATATTTTGAAAAGCGCGACTAAGCACTATTCTTTAGCAATGGACGCGGCTGATTGCTGCGTTAAATGACATGTAGCGTTTCATATAGAAATCTAATAAATCGCTCAGGTTTTTATCTGACTTTTTGCTGTTTTATTAAATTTGTCAAAACATTAATTCAGGCACTTATGAAAGTAATATGTGTAAAAATATATTACCCCTCTAATTTCGCAGACACGTGTGGGAGGAATTGACTTAATAAAATAATGGTTTCATTGTTTATTCAACTATTACCAATGTTCATAACCGTTTTATGTTTTTTTTATTATTTAAGTATGGAATAGATGATATTTATTCCTTAGTAACGATATGAGATTCTGAATATCAATATTATATCAGCTATTCAAATTCACACCTGAGCACCACTTTACATGAGACTTATTGAACCCATATTAGTGCGGTGAAACGTCTAGACATAGCACATTCAGTGTATGTTTACTGCGCTAATCTTCTTTGGTGCAGAATGCTTCCACAACTGACGTCTATTTTGCGGCTTCCCCTCTGTTGTATTCAAGAGTGTCCCTGTTTATACTCGCATCCTGGCATCAACTGTCCGTGACCTTGTTCCTACATCATCTTTTCATTTCATTTTTCCTTTCGGTCGCAGCCCTCTTTTTCTCTTTTCTCTATTCTTATACATGTAGATGTCAAGTATATTACATGCTTATGACGACCATGTATATTGTTTCATATTCCCTGCGTCTATTTCCGTGTTAGTATCGCCGCCGTAGCTCAGTAACCTAATCCGGCGATTCGGGTTCAAATCCGGGTGGAGGCACACATATGCCTGACATATTCAGCATAAAGATGACTGGCAAATAAAGGCAAAGCTCGGCCAAGTTCAGTTCTTTATTTTACTTCTTTGTTATATATAGCCTTTCGCCGTTGTATTATCAAAATCTTGTTTATACATCTTCCTCGTCAATTCCCCGCAGTTTGATTTCACAGTCTTGTTTGGTTTCCATGTTTCATAAGAAAACTGTTCGTATGTTGCTTAGAACTGCATATCTTAACTTTAGTCTCATGTAACATCGTTCTAGCTGCTCAGAAAGTATCATTATATCACTTTGTACCGAACCAAGTAGCATGAGTATAATAAAGAACAATTTTTCACGAAGAACAATTCACACGAAAGGTGTACATGTATGTACCTATTAATGAAACTTGAAATAGAGGCATACTACTAAGATAGAAACATCTGGTTATTATATCAGTCATATCATACCAAAATACCTAAATACAGTTCTTGACCATTCAAAAGATTACCTTGTTGCATGTTATAGTGTTAACTTTGTTTCGTTTTATTGTGTTTAGTTAACCATAATTTCTCAAACAATTAGTCACTACTGTCACTTATTGTTTTTTTGACGCAATTACGTAATAATTGATTGAAACCAGTGTCTATTTTTAACAATTTCATTAACTTTTATTGGCAGAACTACAAGTTTATTTAGATTCCTTGTTTGAAAATAGATGTCTGACATTTAGACTGAATATACTGAAACGGAATTGATTTCAGGACTGTATTTTCAAGCATCAAATGGTAGTGAAAGTATAACAAAATGTATATTTCAGTCAGAAAGCGATAGACATTCAACACAAGTACTGTATTGTAGGTATCAAGCGACATGTTATTAATAGCAGCATGATATGCCAGAATAAGTTAGTTTTACCATTATATTCGAACCAATGTTTAGTCACTCTAGGTAAATATTGACTTCTAGTTTACAGTTTCAAAATATATTAAGACCGGCCTCTACAGAAAGGATATAACTTGTGTCAATGGCAAGATGACATTCAAGTAACAATTAATACAATCAAATATAAAATATTGTTGATAGTTGTGGCTCCCTTTCCGCAAAAATATTTATTAATCTTTGTTCATATCAGAATAATAATTTATTCGATATATTGTTCACTGACATGTTAACAAGAAATGTATTTCATCTTATATGTATCATTTGCAGTATGGAACAAATGTTTCAGTTGCTGATACGTGACCACCAGGTACTAATGTATCATTAATAATATGAATGGGGGCAGTTTGTTGCAAGGTGTTCCAGGTTAAAATACTTCCTTTCATTTCAGTCACCGAATTTCTTCACGAAGTGTTTCACGGATGTCCCATTTTCCTTTAATCGTTGCAGATTCCCTTTTAGGGCTTGTTTTTGGCATTTTTGTACTCACAACTCCTTCAAAGCCAGTAAAATGTTCTTTTATGTATAATGTACGAATGAACAGCGCTGTGTAATGTCCTTCTTTGCACAAATACTATCCTTCATGGTACGAGGGTCATTCAATATATAATGCAAACTACCTAATATCTCTCAAACGCATCAAGAGAATTCTATGAAATTTAGCATACTGAACATTTATGGCATTTTCGGTTTGGTCAGAAAAAATAAGGACCTTTACGTCGATTACGTCATCAGCGCGTGCCTTTCTTCGACGTCACTTAACGCAACATGGACACGGTAACGTCACAAGAAAAATAAAGTTTTCAAGAAAATTGAGCGTCGCCGAAACATAAGTGAATCGATTTTGTCTTGCCTAACCAGAGACTGATGTCAAAATGTACCCTTCTATATTCAAAAGAGACGAGGAAATTAAATGAAAATACGACCTACAAAATTACAATTAAAGAATAGCACCGTACAGGACGGAATATCGGCGTAACGGAGCCATTCATAGCAGAAAAAATGACGTATTGTTTTTAAAACAAACACAATATTTACATGCGAAGAAAGAGCCCAGTAATCGAGAAGTAGTTTAGGCCCTTTTCATTTGAATTTGCCGAACAGATTAGAATTGACAAGGGTTTCGCTCGGAAGATGTCCCATCTTTTGACGTCAGAACAGACGTAACGTCGCATCAAAATCGATACCGGCTTACTTTAGCGTTTCGGTGTGGCTAAACGAAACATTGTATTCATACTTTGATCTACAGATAAGATGTAGATAAGTTCTCATCACTCGGAAACAAGACGACAATTACATAAGAATTCGAGTTGCTATTTTAAATTTGAATGACAACATAGGAGTACGCCGTGGCCAAGTCGTTAGAAGTGCATGTGCGAAGTTGCCTAGCAACGGGGATAGAATGCCTGTCGAATGGATCAAAGTCGGTCATTGACCCCACGAAAGGTTGTTGTAAATGATTATGTCTGTGTTTTAATGATTAATAGTATTTGTAGAAAAATATTTGTTAGTTTGCATTATATATTGAATGACCCTCGTACATGTGCAGGGATATTTACTCATGCCAAAATATGATGGGCAATAACGCCTTCTCGAACAAGTACGCAAATATTCAGTGCAGTTTTATTTACAAAAACGTCGTGTTATAATGGACCTGTTTCGGAATGTTATACTCGGTATGGAGGATAATTATTGGGAACTTTCTGTTTTATTTGCTTTGTTGTGAGTGGTAATGCTATATTTATGAATCTGTTCTAATGGCTTTGTCACGATCCATCGGTTGCAGCATGTTATATATGTACCGAATACAATGTATTTACATAATGCATTTGCATTTGATTTGGCTTTAATGTGAAAAATAGTTTATACAAAAATATGTTGAACCTGTAAACAGTGATTTTCCAAAATTAAACCGTAATTGCGTTTCTGCTTTGAGTGCGGTATAGTATTCAGCATTAATTCAGATGAAAAACTCAGACAAGGAAGGCAGCACAGAAACAGCGAAAGGCTTGACTGACTGCATCTGCATAACACAACAAGTCAGTCTTACAAAACATGTATTCATTCCTTAAAATTTATCAAAAAAGTATGTGTTCGTCGGTTTTGATAAAAGTTACAGCATTTGGTGAGCCGAGCACCATTTTATATTTACGTGTATGGAAGAAGCAAATTCATTTGTAATGCTTAGAATAGTTATGCGATACCATTTCCCATGACCTAAAAGGCCACAGCTGGTTCCTCAATGTTGTGGTAAGCTTGAAAGTGACATATTACCTGTTGTCTGTCATCTAGTTGGTTCGTGACTGCTTAATGTGGTTGATTGCTGGGTGTTTGTTAACTTGGTGGCATGTGACTGTTATTTAATTTGTTTGAAGACGTTTGGTGCTTTTGATTGGTACTAATAGTAAGCTGGCTTGTGACAGCTTACAAGTAACATGCTGGTACCGGCTTGGTCTCTCACTTTTCAACTGGTGTTACTTGTGCAAGGTTAGTGAGAGTTGGACTGTTTATAACTTCATCTGCCTACTCACAAATACCCGGATAACTTGTCCCTGCACATCTGCATTACAAATTAACTTGATGGCCATGTATCCGCTACTGAAACATTTGGTCTGCGAATGATGCATATATTTTAAAACTGTCAACTATGTAAATGTAAATATTAACCTAAAATGACCAAACACTGGTACAAATATAATGGTAAAAATATCTCATTCTGGCGTATCTTGATGCTATTAATAACATTTCGCGTCATACCTACAATACGGTACTTGTTGTGTTTTAACCTAGGTCTCGCCCCGGGATTGTTGTGCCTCATTTTGTCCCGTTTTGGCATGGGTTTCTGTGGGCACTGCTCAGGGTAGTTGTGTTGTGGTGTTTCTTATTTCTGTGCACGGCTGGTTGGATTGAGTGCTACTTTCCCTGTCGGATTTTCTCATACCTTATTTGTGTTGCATGTCAAACGCTTTCTGACTTAAATATACATTTTGGTATACTTTCACTACCATCTGATGCTTGAAAATATAATTATGTTAATAAATTCCGTTTCAGTACATTCATTCTAAATGTCAGACATCTATCTTCAAACAAGGAATCTAAATAAACTATATAGATCTGCCACTGAAAGTTAATGAAATTGCTAAAATAAGACACTGGTTCCAATCAATTATTATGTAATTGCGTCAAAAAACAATAAGTGACAGTAGTGACTAATTGTTTCAGTAATTACGCTTAACTTACATCTTAACTAAACACTTTAAAACGAAACATGGTAGACACTATAACATGCAGAAAGGTAATCTTTAAAATTGTCCAAAATCTTAATAAGGTATTCTTGTTTAATATGACTGTTATAATAACCAGACGTTTCTATTTTTTGGGAATATCCTTCTATTTCATGTCTCATTACTAAGCACATACATGAACATCTTTAGCGTGAATTGTATTCGTGAGTTAATTATTTTTATTATCACCATGGTACTTGGTTCGGTACAAAGTTATATAATAAAACTTTCTGGAAAACTAGAAGATGGTACTAGAAACGATAAAGTAAATATAAAGAAGCAACATACTAACATTTTATTATGGAAACCAACAAGAATGTGAAATCAAAATGCGAGAAGTTTAAGATGTCAAATGCCGAGCAATGCCTGTATTTGCCAGTCCGCATTCTGCTAAAATGTTGTAGGCATATGAGTGCCTCAACCCGGACCTGAACCCGGGTCGCCAGATTAGACGACCAGGGCACCAACCACTAAGCTAGGGAAGCACAGAGAAAGATGTCTAAAGAAGATCTTGATAATACAACGGCAAAACGTTATACATAACATAGGAGTTAATAGAATGAACTGGGCTTATAGATATTAACAGGTGGATGCAATTTATATTATTGTCACGAGCATAACATATACTTGCCATACAACAGCTCTAAGATGAACGTAACAAAGACAGAGAAAATGAGGAAGACCGAAAGGGACAATGAAACGAACCGTTAATGCAGGGAGGGATAAGCAGCACAGGTCCTGTACGAATTCGCTGAAGGCATGACTTATATACTGTTTGCATTAAGCACACGCAAGCTTAACAAAAGAACACAGTTTTATAAAAACGTTTGTGTACTTTCTCGATCTACAAATAATGTTTTGAAACAAAAGCTTAATAAAACTGAATTGGGAAAACAAAAAAATGCATATTTGAAGGTTGACACGCAAAGATCGGTTCTCAAACATTGAGCTGAGCAAAATGAAATTAAGTTGTCGCTTAAATTATGTAAATCAAAGTACTAATACAATAGCTTAAATTATGTAAATCAAAGTACTAATACAATTTAATATGATACTTAAGATTGAGAAACAAAAACACGTTTAAGTTCACCAGTAATTTTACTTAACATGTGCATAACATTGAGAACACATATTCCTCTAACCTCTTATTATCACATTAAATCTTAACTTAATCAAATTATTCACTAACAGATACATGTATATCTCCTGTCGGGGGAAATAATGAATATTCTCTTTGGAGAGGAATCCTTAGAGATGCAATGCTTTCAATTCTTCAATGTAACGCAAAGACATAAAAAATGTAAATCACTTTATTTTCGCATGATTTAAAATTCGCATTTTCTCTAACAGTCTGTCTTATTTCGCTGATTTTAAAATGCATGTGCCATTAAAAGTTCCGAGCTGCTAGGATTTCTTGTTATGAAAGTATATTTACGCGAAAGTTTGAATTCGCAAGAAACTTTTATCGCGAATTCATAATCGCGAAAATAAAAATTTCTCAAATAAAAATTTCTCAAATAAAAACCGACGCACAGTATTTAACCGTTATTATGAAATTCTTCTATGTAGATGTTCGAGATTGTCAAACTCAAATAAAACTGAATTCTAGTAATGCTGCTTTTGCTGATGACGATGATGTTTGTGTCACATTTGAATAAGCTGATTGTGGGATAAGGTTTGAGTTTAATGGTCTATTTACATTTTGTGATTGTTTAAAATATAGATTTTAAAATTGATATAAATGTTCACACTTGAGGTTAATACAAGAGGTAGTCAACTCAGTATTGATATCCATATTTGAATAGTGTTGAACATCCGGTACTGCCTTGCTAGTATGGAATGATTGAAATAGTTGTATCGTCGAACCGCGTAAAGTAAGGTGTCAGATAGAAATTACACTTATAAAATGTTTATAATTCTACTTCCAATCAAAAACAAATCAGTAAGCAACGGAACGGAGCACGTTACATAGTGGGTACTGTGTTTTGTATATTTGGCAAAATTTAAGAAGCCTAAGTGATGGTGTTAGAGCAGGGAATATATCCAATCGTAACTACTTTTTGTGGTGAATCCGGAAGATTGTTACGTTGGTAATGTCTGATAGGTCCCGATTGGAATATACCATTTCAGTAAAGTAAATCGGAAACTTTCGTCACAGAAAAGTATTTTGCATTATGTAGTACGTATAAACGAAAAGATACAAACACATTTAAATGCCAAAAAAATGACGAGGCCTGTCCTACCCCATTTGCTATATGATATATCACATATAGCGCCGTCAGACCTTGTAAAACCATACATATTTAATCTGCACACAATGACTGCTTCATTAAAGACAACATACACATTTTCGAGACAACTTCAGAGAAACAAAACTTACATGAATGGATTTTTATTACAGGAAGCCAGTAAATTGTAATTGGCAACATCTGCAGCAAGAGAAAACAAACCAATTTTACGATAAACATAATCTACTATTTTGACATTTCTAAATAATTTGGGACAATGTTTGTTGCACAAGTCAATCTTGCAGTTTCTCGTTTTACGGTCACAGCACAGCGCACCATGGCGGTAATCCAATCAGTAACAGACAGGAGCGTGTTAGGAAATGTTAGAAAAAGTCCAAACTTACTGACATATTGTTTTACAACATACTGGTATATGTTAATGAAAATAGAAATACCCGCATGGAGGCTGTACTATAGGCACATTCCACAAGCGCATTTAATCTACATTGACGCTTAAACACTTGTTAAGATTCAAGACGTATATTAAGTCTTTTAAATTAAGAAATAGGAGATACTTATTATAAGTAGCATTATCTTCTCCTCACTTAAGGCATATAAATTTGTAATAATTGGAGAATTTAATTGTTCAATATTTGAATCGCATATATAAGATATTTGAAGAATTTTGTGCACTATGTAATGACAAAAATATACATAACTATGCCTGTGACATGTGTATGCATGTGTGTTAGCGTGCGTGTGTGTGCGCGTGTGTTAATGTGTGGGTGTGCTTGTCTGAATGCATGATGTGTGCGTGAATGATAGTATGCTAGTATACTTTCGTAATTGTAATTGTATTTGTATATGTATTGTATTGAGTGTAAAATAAACCACCATATCTTTTTATTATAGAGTAGTTCAATTTCGAGCATTGTTCTGCAAATGTAGTGCAAGTAGATAGCTCAAAGACAGACTAGTTATTTTGACAGAAGTCGACAAAAGCATATTCACAGATCTTAGATAAGCATTGTTCTCGGCATTCATTAGCATTTTAGCATTTATACCAGGAACGGCGAACCCCTTTCGTGTTTTTTAGGTTAGTTTGGGAAACATGAACATGGGAAACGAACCCTACTCACTTAAATAGCGAAGGTGTCTAAACTACCCATCATAAATGGATAACAATGCGAAAACATTTTTGTGAAAATTCCATGTTTTTCACCAATTTAATCATAAGCATGTATTTCATCTATTCAAAAACGAGGTGCGGAAGCATCCCATACATGTTCTGATAGAATACACAGACTACAAAAAAAACTGTAGACAGAAATCAGAAACGTTACATTTTCTTCATCCTGGATATTTCTCGTGTTCAACCTTTCTCTTGTCAATATTACTGTATAGTTCAGCAAGTCATATTATCAAGACTAGACGCGTGGGTGTACGCCAAAATATATCCAAATTCAAAAAAGCAAACACCCTAAGTATCCTTAATACGACCATGAACATCTTATGTTGTTTTGAATATTGTTATATTATGTAATAAAGTCTCACAGAAAACAATAACCGCGTCGTATATGTGAGCCCGACACGCAAGTCAGCAATTACCATCAAGTAAGCATGAAATATCAGATATTTCAAGCGTGTTCATCGATTATGTAATGGCAGTAATAAAATGAAATACTGCTTTATTCACGTACGAAATCTGAAAATATAATTCAACTTGTTACAAATTGACATTACATTTGTTAACAGCCACTGTGTAAGTTTGCAAATTTGTGTTGATTTTATTTTGGAAATGGCTTGCGTCAGTTTGTTTATTTTTAATTTACAATTACCAAACGATAACAGTTATCGGACAAGGCAGGTAGACATTAAAACAAACTATACATCACGGTGTACTGAAGAGCTTCATAGCACGTCAACCCTCTTCAACAGCCTGTTGCCTTAGCCAGTCAAACAAATCAGAGGACAACCCACGAACAGTACTATAAATAAACAGAATATGTAATAGATGCAGTACTTGTAATGTATCTGTCTTATACTCCGACAAAAAGTAAAATGATCTCCAGAGAGACAATGGTTATTACAATCTACTCCGGCACAATTCATGAGCATAACATGTATTAACTTTTAGAAAATATTACTCTAGGAAAAATAATAACCTTGGCCTAACACACCCAACAGATTATCTGTCATATAGATTGAATAAAAATCATGAAACTGTTAATACATCACATTAAAGCTAAGATTACAAAAGCAATCATTTTCCAAATTCATGGATTAAAGCTTGATACACAAAGGTACGTATATGTGTATATCATTTGTATCCATTTGGTTATTAAACACAATTGTCGATTGTCATTTATATCATGAAAATATTTATAAATGTTTATTTCCAAACAAGATTGTTTTAGGCGATTCTTATAACATATCTGAAACTGCCTTGTTGATGTTAATTAAGACATATTTAAGTGTATGTTATAGATATTAAAATCATAAAGCATGATAATGAATTGACACATGTTCAAGTGTAACCATTCATTTTCATAGGGTTATATTTATTGATATACGAGGGGTGATCAATATATTCGAGGACTTTTCATCTAGCAAGTTCATATTGGTAACAAGGCTCAAACCCATTTAACATCATTCAATGTAAGATGTCTCCGACCGAATGCACTAATAAAATTATTTGATTCATACAAGAGGCGCGTGACGTTTGACGTCACGCGACGTCATTCCAAGCGTCACCGTCGGAACAGCACATAGCTCCTTTCTGGACTGATACCGGTTCCATGTATGAGACTGGTTGTCTTTTACTACTGAAATAAGTAGTTAAAAGCTGATTCTTGAATGTGAGGTGAAATAAAAAGTGTATCGATGCGTTATTGGAAACAAAACTCGGAAAAAGGGCGGTTGGCTTTACAAAATTAGATTATTTCAATTAAGACTGAAACATGAACTACCAGGTTTAGGACGCAATATCGAAATAACCCTTTTGATTTGGAGTCAACGATTTTATGTATTGTAGCCTATACTAGTCTTCGTTTTTGCAGTTACATTTGATTGAGATATGTGCGTCTTATTTCGCAGAATTTAACGGAAAGTGTCCCTAACGCAGTGCTTTTTGGCTATTTATCCTTATTTTATCGACTCATCCGTTTAGCAGAGACCCTACAATCACATAAACAACGGAATCATATGAAAATGGCTAAATGGGAGCGCACAGAATCCATGCACAATTTAGTCAAGTCATTTCCGAGGTATCGCGAGGAATTAACAAGTTTTGCATTTATTTTCATACCGTGTCGTTTCTCAAAAATAACGTTACGCCCGAGATGCTTGACGGTGTGCGCTTCACCATGGTTACAAAAATACGTCATCAAGTAAATAGTGACGTTATAATAAGGAAAATTAGACAAATCGCGAGATAATTTATTGATCTACATAAGCGTGTAATTTCATTACTCTAGTTCCAATATTTCAAAATTGAAAAGGAAAGTCCTCGAATATATTGATCACCCCTCGTATAAACTACAGCATTATGTTGTATTCGATTGATTCTAAATGGCATCAACTGTGATCAGGAAAACAATTAAAAAGTTATGACTGCTTTTCGAACTATACTGTATAATAATAATTCAGATTTGTTTGTTGATTACACAATGTATGTTACAAACTGTTAATACTTTTGTATAGTATTGTTGTATTCCTACTGATAACCAATTATGTAAAATTATTCACTTTTTATGGATTTTGCTCCCAACATTGTGGACAGCAAAGATGCTTAGCATTTGCTCTGTAATATTCATTATCGTTCAGGTGTAGATAAATTGTGATTATTTGGTTTATCATTAAATTCAACCGGAGACTCATTAAAATTTAATGCTGCGTTTCTTTGGTTTTATTTATAGGTTTAACCAAGACACTAATTAAAATTCAATACTGCAAATTTGATCAGTTTACAGTAGCACGGTCATATTAATCCGTCTTAGTGTATTTTTGAGTCAATCGGCTGTGATGTTTATTTAACTGCTCATGAATGTAAACATGCAAATCTTAAAAAGTTAGAAGCTTAAATTGACCAATCGTTTTCTGAGTAAATGCCTCCCAAAAATATACACTTACAGAAATAATGTACACTTTTTGAAAGGAGTCAGTGAGCGTGTCGGAGTATAAGAAAGAAACGAAGCAACCAATTGCCAAAAAGGCGCTTGCGAATAGCAATACCGCTAATAGGTATTTCGTGTAGAATAGTTTGTGTAAAAAATCAATTTATACAGCTTCCCATCTCGTCTCCGATACTAGGACGGAAGTTGTAGTCAGTAGTCATATAGTTTTTCGATACCATTTCCCATGACCTAAAAGGCCAAAGCTGGTTCCTCAAGGTTGTGGTAGGCTGGAAAGTGACATATTACGTGTTGTCTGTCATCTAGTTGGTTCGTGACTGCTTAATGCGGTTGATTGCTGGGTGTTTGTTACTTGATGGCAGGGGACTGTTATTTAATTTGTTGAAAGTCGTTTTGATTTTGATTGGTACTAGTAGTTAACTGGCGTGTGACAGCGTACAAATAACATGCTGGTACTGGTTTGGTCTCTCACTTTTCAAGTGGTGTAACTTGTGGAAGGCTGGTGAGAGTTGGATTGTTTATAACTTGATCAGCCTACTCACAAATACCCGGATGACATGACCATCTGTATATCTCACTGAGACAACTAACTGAATGAGGACTTGCCTTAACCCATAAGCAGCACAAGAATTACATAATTAATGTTAATCAACGTTGCATTGTGATATTGCATAATTATATTACATGAAAATGTATTATTTTTATTTGACTGAATGGGTACCATGTACCATATGCATTTATATCTCGAATTCAAAATGAATATGTACTGACTTTAATGATTATTACTACAATTCTAGAACTTGGCAGACTTCGATCTGGTGCCTAACGACAATGTTTGTTGTTATTTTAAGATTAATTATACGTTCTCTTTGATGTTGATTGATTAATTTGATTCTGATCACTTCATGCTTGTTAACAATGATCTGCAATACCGGATGTAAAGATCTTCATGATTTATATGATCATATACAGTGCAAGGCTAGAAATAATTGGATGACACTAGTAACGTTATACATGTGTACATGTAAAATTTGTTGTTTTTATAGAAACGTTCGCAGATACAATACACATATTTCGCGTTGAGCCTTGTTTATTAGAACCTTATCATTTTCGCAACTTTATGTATAATCTATTCCCTGTAGTAAATAGTATCAATGTTACACACTATTACACCATACGTTTCTAACTTTAAGTCTAACGGTTTGTGAAAAAGAGCAAAAGTCCGATTACTAAGTAATCTTAGATCACTCCTTGTATATTAATATCTTATATTATTGGTAGCCGTCATAACAATATGATTTATAGCTCTGACTACAAGTTCCGTCCTAGTATTAGAGACGAGACAGAAGCTGTATACATTGATATACAAACATTCTACACGAAATCCCTATTAGTGATATTGCTAGAGTCCATTGAACTGCTATATAGCAATATGACTAACAAATGCATAGTCCAATGACTGTTTAGACGTATTACTTATATTCAAAGCCAGAGACTTTTCATCTGAATATAAAAATAAGTTCAATGCAATATATAAATTTTGCAGTTCCAAGTTTTAGAGATGGGGCAAATAGTGCAAATACTAGAAATGGAACTTTTTAAATGAAGAAAGTAAATCATTGAACCAAAGAAGTTGATATTCTGCCCCCGTGACCGAGTTGTTAGACCATCCGACACAGGAAATGAAATTGCAGGTTTGAATAAAAACCGAGACATACAAAAAGCGTTAGAATGTTACTAAAATCCACTTTATATTTGCAAATAAGTGTAGTACCTGATAATTCCTTATTTTTGGCCCATCGTTGGACTTATGCGAAATTTGTTTTTTTAAATGTGGACTTAAGTAAATAATATTGAATAGATCATAAACATGACAAGGAAATTTCAGTAGTTGATGTCACTTGAAAGACCTTTTCTTACAGTGGTCACACGAATGTGCGCCTATTTATTTACTGGCTTGCGCTTCACTACAACCGAATGCTTAAGGACTTTAATTTAACATTCCATTATATTCGGGCTTAAGCATTCCACCAATGAATCCATCATCTTTATGAGCTCATTGTCCATGGTTCTTCGCTAATTATTATTAGGCCATCTTCTTGTTCTTCTTTTTGTATCGTGACGGTTCCAGCCCAGGGTGTGTCTTGTAATACTCGGCTGTACTCTATGAAGCGTTTGTCTGATCAATTTCGATTTATTGTCTTGTCTTCATTCTTTGTCGGATTTGTTTGACTAACTGAAGTGGGAGGCTGTGGTAATGTGTTTTCATGTGTATGTAGCTGTTTATTATTTCGTTGGTGTTTCTGATGGGTGATGCCTTTCTTGTCCGATTAGCTGTATCTTTGTTGCATAGTTATGAATAAAAACAAATAGCATTAGAGTTATTCTTTAAAGAATCCCAACAAATTTGTGAAAATACTTCCGGGCTGTAAAAAATACTAGAATTGAATCCTTTGTTTTCGAACGTGAAAAAAGCAGTATTTCATTTTATTACTGTCATTACATAATCGATAAACACGTTTGAAATATCGGGTATTTCATGCTTACTTCATGATAATTGCTTACTCGCGTGACGGGCTCACATATACGACGCGGTTATTGTTTTCTGCGAGACTTTATTACATAATATAACAATATTCAAACCAATATAAGATGTTCATGATGGTAATAAGGATACTTAGGGTGTGTGTTTTGGTAATTTTGATTTTGACGTACACCCACGAGTCTAGTCTTGATAATGTGATTTGTTGAACTATCAATGAATATTGACAATAGAAAAGTTGAACATGGGGAATATCCAGGGTAACGTTTCCGATTTATGTCTACAATTTTTCGTATTTGTTGTATTTTGTAAGAACAGTTATGGGATGAATCTAAATCTCGTTTTAGAAAAGCTAAAATGCATGTTGATGTCTAAATAGTTAAAAAAAGCTTTATCAAAGTGAGAAAACAAAAATATATTGACAAATTTGTCATTTTCTAAGGGTACTTTAGCATATGGTTCGTTTCCCCTGTCAACCTTTCTGAATGACCATGAATGAGTACGAAAGTGAATCACCGATCCTAGTTCAAATATAAAAATGCTGATTAATATCGATAAGAATGTTTATCTAAGATATTATGTGAAAGACAATTTTATTAACTTCTGTCAAAATAACTATTCTGGCTTTTTAGCATCAACGTGGATTATATGCCGCTTATGGAATGTGCCTATGGTACAGCCTCCATGCGGGCATTGATATATTTATTATCCTATACCAGTATGTTGTAAGACTATATGTCAGTACGTTTGGACATTTTCTAACATTTCCTATCACGCTCCTGTCTGTAACTGATTGGATTACCGTTAAAGTGCGCTGTGCTGTCACCGTTAAACTAGAAACTACAAGAGTGATTTGTGCCACAGAAATTGTCCTAAATTGTTAAGAAATGCAAGAATAGTTATCATTAAAGTAATATTGGTTTGTTTTTCTCTTGCTGCAGATGTAGCAAACATCAATTTACAGGCTTCCTGTAATGAAAATCCATTCATGTACGTTTTTGTTTCTCGAAAGTTGTCTCGAACATTGATATGTTGTAATGAAGCAGTCACTGTGCGCGTGTGCGAATGCCCGATTATGAGATTTTATGGTTTCACAGGGACTGGGAACGCTATATATAATATATCATATACTCAATGGGTTCCATTTCGATTGCTGCAGGCTTCGTCAAATGTTTGCACATAATACGTGGTTCATAATGTAAATAAAAAATTCTTGTGACGAAAGTTGCTTAACGTCTTCACTGACATGGTATATTACCCATGCTCTAACAAAACCATTTGGACTTCTTTGACCTAACAACCCAAAATACCATACCCACTTTCAAACAGTCGAGTTACGTCCCTAACTTTGTGTTTGATTGCGATAAGAATAAACATATTATAAGTGTATATGCTATCTGACACCTTACTTTACGCGGTACAGTGATACAGCTATTTCAATTATTCCCTACTAACATAAAAATACCGGATGTTCAACACTACGCAAAATTAATATTAATGTTGAATGAAACACCTCTTGCATTAACCTCATGCGTGAATATTTTAATCAATTTTTGAAATCTATATTTTAACAAACACTTAGTGAAAATACACCATTAAACTCAAGCCTTATCAGACAATCAGCTTATTCACAAATGTGACACAAACATCATCGTCATCAGCAAAATCAGCATTAACTTGAATTCATTTCTGTTTGAGTTTGGCAATCTCAAAAATCTACATATGCCGAGTTCATAATAACTGATAAATACTGTACGTCAGTTTTTATTCGCGAAACTTTTATTTACGCGATTATGAATGGGCGATTTAAGTTTCTCGCGAATTCATAATTCTGTGTAAATTTACTTTATTAACATGAAACCCTAGCTTGGAACGTTCAACAGCGGATGCATTAATCCGCGAAATAAGACTGTAACAGAAAACGGCGAAATGAAAATCGCGGGAATATAATGATATTTACAATGTTTACGTCTGAGTATTACATTGGAGAATTGAAAGCATTGTATCTCTAAGGATTCCTCTTCAAAGAGAATACACATCATTTCCCCTGACAAGAGATATATCTGTTAGTGAATAATTTGATTAAGTTTAGTTTTAATGTGATAATCAGAGGCTAGAGGAATATGTTTTCTCCATGTTATGCATATGTTAAGTACATTTACTGGTGAACTTAAACATATTTTTTCCAAATCTAAAGTATGATATTGAATGGTAGTAGTACTTTGATTTACATCATAAAGCGACAACATAGTTTCATTCTGCTCAGGTCAATGTTAGAGAACCGATCTTTGTGTGTCAACCTTCAAATATTCATTTTTTAATTTCCTTATTTAGTTTTATTAAGCTTTGGTTCCAAATATTATTTATAAATCGGGAAAGTACACAAACATGTGCTGCTTATCCCTGCCTGCATCAACGGTTCGTTTCCTTGTTCAATTCGGTCTCTCTCATTTTCTCTGTCTTTATGGTGTTCATCTTAGAGCTGTTGTATGGCAAGAACATTTCATACTCGTGACATAAATATACATTGCATCCACCTGAGTCTATTTCCATGTTAATATCTATAATCCCAGTTAATTCTATTACTCCTGTGTTATGTATAACGTTTGGCCGTTGTATTATCAAGATCTTTAGACATCTTTCTCTGTGCTTCCCTAGCTTAGTGGTTGGTGCGCTTGCCGCCTAATCTGGCGACCCGGGTTCAGGTCCGGATGAAGGCACTCATATGTCTGCCATATTTCAGCTGAATGCGACCTGGCAAATACAGGCATTGCTCGGCATTCGACATCTTAAACTTCTCACGGTTTGATTTCACATTCTTGTTGGTTTTCATAAAAAAATGTTGGTTTGTTGCTTCTGTATATTTATTTTTCGTCCCTAGTAACATCGTTCTAGCTTTTCAGAAAGTACCATTATATAAATTTATACCTAACCAAGTACCATGATTATAATAAAAATAATTAACTCACGAAGAACAATTCACAGGCAAGATGTACATGTTGTACATATCGACGAGACTTGAAATAGAGGCATACTACTAAAATGGAAACATCTGGTTATTATAACAGTCATATTATACAAGAATACCTTAATACGACTTTGGACAATTTTACAGATTACTTTTCTGCATGTTAAAGTGTCTACCATGTTTCGTTTTATTGTGTTTAGTTAAGCGTAATTACTCAAACAATTAGTCACTACTGTCACTTATAATTTTTTGACGCAATTACATAATAATTGATTGAAACCAGTGTCTATTTCTAACAGTTTCATTAACTTTCTGTGGCAGACCTATAAGGGTTTTTGGATTACTTGTTTGAAGATAGATGTCTGACATTTAGACTTAATGTTCTGAATTGAAATTGATTTCAGAATATTGTATTTTCGAGCATTTGATGGTCGTGAAAATATATCAAGATTGAAATTACAATCAGCAACACATACATGAAAGTATGATGTTGTAGTTATCACGCGCAATGATATTAAACATGTTGCAAAATCTAACGAGGTCCAATAACGCGATAATAGGCTACATATATGTATGTAGGTCTGTTGTTAAAGATCACAAAAATCTTACTGCAGTTTGAGTTGCTGTGTTTGTTACAAACTATGTGTTGTTATTCGGGAGAGAACTAAACACTAGTAATTGTACGGCTCATGTGACTTTCTGCATGTAAATGTGACATAATGTATGCAGGTGCCAAGTGCTGCGTGGCATTGAGTGTTATGTGATTGGCATCAACTAAGAGCTTCTACTCAAGCCAGAAGCATTCTCTGGCTTAGAATATTAAGATCGTAAGAGCTTTTTACGATCTCATGAACATTACATATGAATCTATTTTTACAGTTTAATGAACATCGGAAAGTGTCATCCCGAATAAACTGAAGTTGAAAATGCTTGTTTTTTTTAAAGGGTAGTGTACTGATCAACAGCTTTGTTTTCTCAAAATGGTATTCTTTGTTCACACTACTTTATCCTTCTAAGCAAGGAACAATTTCTTTAATGGCTATGCACAAACAAATAGTGCTGTGCAACACCCTTCTTTGTACAAATACTATCATTCATGGTACATGTGCAGGGATGTTTACTCATGCCAAGATAGGACGGGCAATAACGCCTACTCGAACAAGTACGCAAATATTCGGTGCAGTTTTATTTACGAAAACGTCGTGTTATAATGGACCTGTTTCGGAATGTTATACTCGGTATGGTGGATAATTATTGGGAACTTTCTGTTTTATTTGCTTTGTTGTGAGTGGTAATGCTATATTTATGAACCTGTTCTAATGGCTTTGTCACGATCCATCGGTTGCAGCATGTTATATATTTACCAACTGCAATGCATTTACACGATGTATTTGCGTTTGATTTGGCTTTAATGCGAATTAAATTTATACAAAAAATATGTAACCGGAATTGCATTTGTGCATGGAGTACTGTATGGTATAGTATTCAGCATTAATTCAGAAAAAAACGGACTAGGAAAGCAGCACCAAAACAGAGAAGGACAAAAGGCTGAACTGACTGCAGCTTCAAAACACGACAACATCCTCCGAAAACATGCGGCCTTAATCAGTCATACAAAACCAGTATTCATTCTGTAAAAATATCGAAAACTTAAAGAGTATGTGTTTGTTGGTTTTAATACGATTTACAGCATTTGTCAAGCAAAACACTATAGTATCTGTACGTGTATGCACGTAGCAAATTTATTTGTAATGCTTAGAATACTTCTGCGATATAACATTTCACGTATATTGTATACGCCACAGCTGGCCCCTCAAGGTTGTGGTAGGATGGAAAGTGACATATTACCTGTTGGCTGTCTGCTAGTTGGTTCGTGACTGCTTAATGTGGTTGATTGCTGGATGATTGTTAACTTGATGGCAGGTGACTGTTATTTAATTTGTTGAAAGTAGTTTGGTGCTTTTGATTGATACTAGTAGTTAGCTGGCTTGTGAAAGCTTACAAGTAACTTGCTGGTACCGGTTTGGTCTCTCATTTGTCAACTGGTATTACTTGTGGAAGGCTGGTGAGAGAAGACTGTTGATTTGCCTTCTAGAAAATATCCGGATGACTGGCACCTGCACCTCTGACTGAGACAACTGACTGACGGATGACTTGCTATACCATAAGCAGCACACGTGTTAAATAATTTAATAATCATCGTTGCATGATGATATTGAACATTTCTTGTATTATTTCATTTGACTTAATGGGTACCATGTACCATACGCATTTATATTTCGGATTCAAATATGTACTACGATGTTACTTTAATGGCTATTACGACAATTCTGGAACATGGCAGACATCGATCTGGCGCCTTGCAACAATGTCTGCTGTTATTTTAAGTTTAATTATACGTTCTCTTTGATGTAGAGTGATTTATTTGATTCTGATCACTACATGCTTGTTAACAATGATCTGTAATATTGGATGAAAAGATCTTCATGATTATGATGATTATGTACAGAGTAAGGCTTGAAATAATTGGATGACAGTTGTATTGTTACACATTTGTACATGTAAAAGTTATTGTTTTTTTAGAAACGTTCGCAGACACAATACACATATTTCGCGTTGAGCCTTGTTTATTAGAACCTTATCATTTTCGCAACTAGGTGTATAAGCTATTTCCTGTAGTAACTAGTATCAATTTTACACACTATTACACCATACGTTTCTAACTTTAAGCCTAACGGTTTGTGAAAAAGAGCAAAAGTCCGATTACGAAGTAATCTTAGATCACTCCTTGTATATTAATATCTTATATTATTGGTAGCCGTCATAACAATTTGATTGATATCTCTGACTACAAGTTCCGTCCTAGTATTAGAGACGAGACAGAAGCTGTATACATTGATATACAAACATTGTACACGAAATCCCTATTAGTGATATTGCTAGAGTCCATTGAACTGCTGAATAACAATATGACTTTCAACTTCCTAGTTCAACGACCATTCCGACGTATTATTTATATTCAAAGCCAGTCACTTTGCATCTTAATATAAACATGCTTGCATGTGAATATATCAAATAAGTATACATTGCTGTTCCCAGTATTAGAAATGGGGAAAATGTCCAAATAATAGAATTTGTTCTAACTTTGTAAATGAACACAGTAAATCATTGAACCAATGAAGTTATACTGCCACCGATGCCGAATTGTTACACCTGTCTTCAGCCTTTTCCAGATTTGTTTGACCGACTGAAGTGAGAAGCTGTCGGAGTTTGATTTTGGGTGTGTGCAGCTGTTTGATATTGCGTTGCTGGTTCTGATGCGTGTTGCCTCCCTTGTCCGATTAGGAGCATTTTGATGCATTGTTATAAATGAAACAAAACAGCAATGGAGTTATCCATTAAAGAATCCTAAAAAAATTGTGAAATGATTTCCGGGTTGTAAACAAAAATAATTGGATTAAATCATTTGTTTTCGTACGTGAATAAAGCAGTATTTCATTTTACTGCTATTACATAATCGATGAACACGCTGGAAATGGCTGATATTTCATGCTTTCTTTGTGGAAATGGCCGATTTGCGTGACGGTCTCACATATACGACGCGGATATTGTTTTTCTGCGAGACTTTATTACATAATATAACAATATTCAAACCAATATAAGATGTTCTTCAGCGTAATAAGGATACTAAGGGTGTGTGTTTTGGTAATTTTGATATTGACGTACACCCACGAGTCTAGTCTTGATAATGTGATTTGTTGAACAATAAATGAATATTGACAAGAGAAAAGTTGAACACTAGGAATATTCCAGGGTGAAGAAAATAAAACGTTTCAGATTTCTGTCTACAGTTTTTTTTTCAAGTTTTTGTATTTTGTTAGAACATGTATAGGATTAATCTACATCTCGTTTTAGAATAGCTAAAAATGCATGTTCATGTTTCAATTGTTGAAAACTTTAACATAGTGAGAAAATTGAGTTTTCACGAAAATATATTTAGCAATTTGTCCTTTTCTAAGGGTACTTTAAAATATGGTTCGTTTCCCTTGTCGACCTTTCTACGAAAGCGACCCGAATGACCATGAATGAGTACGAACGTGAATCACCGTTCAAATGTAGAAATGCTAAAAAACACCGAGAGCAATGTTTATCTAAGATCTTCTGTGAAGATAATTTTATTAATTTCTGTCAAAATTACTAGTCTGGCTTTGATCTGTCTACATGTCCTACGTTTGCGGGCCAATGTTCGAAATTGAACTACTCTATATTAGACCTCTATAGAATCCTAGTAAGTATTTAAACGTTGAGGCAGATTATATGTGCTTATGGTATGTACATGTACCTATGGAACAGCCTACTTGCGGGCATTGCTATTTTCGTATTCATATACCAGTATGTTGTAAAACAATATGTCAGTAAGTTTGGACTGTTTCTATCATTTCCTAACACGCTCCTGTCTGTAACTGATTGGATTACCACCATGGTGCGCTGTCTTGTCACCGTTAAACGAGAAACTGGAAGAGTGATTTGTGCCACAGAAATTGTCCTAAATTGTTTAGAAATGCCAGAATAGTAGATTATTATTAACGTAACATTGGTTTGTTTTCTCTTGCTGCAGATGTTGCAAATTACAATTTACAGGCTTCTTATAATGAAAATGCATTCATGTACGTTTTGTTTCTCTGAAGTTGTCTCGAAAATGTGTATGTTGTAATGAAGCAATCACTGTGCGCGAGTGCGGATACCTCAAATTAAGTAGGTATGGCTTCACAGGGACTGACAACACTATATATGGTAAATCATATAACCAATGGGGTACAAGTGCTTCATGTCGCGTTAATTTATGACGTTTAATGAGTTTTGTGTCTTTTCCTTTATACGTGCTTCATACTATTTGCAAAAAAACCTTCTTGTGACAAAAGTTGCTGATTGTCTTCACTAAAATGGTAATATTCCCCATGCTCTGAACAACACAATTTGGGCTTCTTTGACCCAACAACCGAAATACCATACCCATTACAAATATGTTGAGGTATGTCTCCAACTTTGTATTTAATTGCAATTAGAATAAACATGTTGTGAGTGTATTTGCTAACTGACATATTACTTTACGTGGTTCGAAGACAGAGCTATTTCAATTATTCTATACAAGCATAGAAATACCGGATGTTCAACACTATTCAAATATCGATGTTGAGTGGAACACCTATTGTATTAAACTCATGTGTGAACATGTTAATCAATTTTGAAATCTATATTTTAAACAAATACTTAATGTTAATAGACCTTATCCCACAATCAGATTGTTCAAATGTGACGCTAACATTATCGTCACCAGCAAAATCAGCATTAACTAGAATTCAGTTTTGTTTGAGTCTGACTATCTCAAAGATCTATATAGGCGGATTTTATAATAACGTCAGTTTTTATATGCAAAATTGTATATTCGAAATTGTGCATTCGCGATTTAAATTTCTCGCGAATTCATAATTCCGCATAAATATACTTTCATAACATGAAACCCTAGCTTGGGACTTTCGAACATTCGACCGCGAACTCTTTAACTATGAAATAAATGTGTAATCGGAAAAACACGAAATACAAAAACACGCGAATATAAAATGATTTACATTTTATGACATTGCGTTACTTTGAAGAATTGAAAGCTTTGCATCTCTAAGGATTCCTCTTCAAAGAGAATACACATCATTTCCCTGACGGGAGATATATCTGTTAGTGAATAATTTGATTGAGTTGAGTTTTAATGTGATAATCAGAGGCTGTAGGAATATGTGTTCTCAATGGTATGCATATGTTACGTAAAACTACTGGTGAACTTAACATTTTTCTGAATCTAAACTATGATATTGAATTGCATGTATTAGTAGATGTACCTGATTTACATAATTATAGTGACATCGTGGCTTCATTTGTTTTTGAATGCAATTAGAATAAACCTTTTATAAGCGTATAGTGATATCTGACACCTTACTTTACGCGGTTCGGTGATACAGCTATTTCAATTATGCATTTCTAGCATAGAAAATACCGGATGTTCAACACTATTCAAATATGGAATATCAATACTGAGTGGACTACCTCTTGTTTTAACCTCAAGAGTGAACATTTCAATCATTTTTTGAAATCTATATTTTAAACTAACACTTAATGTAAATACACCATTAAGTTCAGACCTTATCCCACAATCAGCTTGTTCAAATGTGAAACTAACACCATCGTCATCAGCAAAATCAGCATTACTAGAATTCAGTTTTGTTTGAGTTTGACAATCTTAAAAATCTGTAAAGGCGGATTTTATAATAACGTTTAAATACTGTACGTTGGTTATTATTCGCGAAATTTTATTTTCTCGAATATTTGCGATTTAAGTTACTCGCGAATTCAAAACTCCGCGTAAATATTCTTTCATTTCACGAGATCCTAGCATGGCTAACACGGAACCTTCGATCGCGAATTCATAAAACCGAAATAAATATGTGATCGAAAATCACAAAATAAAAAACACGCGAATATCAAGTTATTTACAATGTTTATGACATTGCGTTACATTATAGAATTGAAAGCTTTGCATCTCTAAGGATTCCTCTTCAAAGAGAATACACATCATTTCCCCTGACAGGAGATATATCTGTTAGTGAATAATTTGTTTAAATTGAGTTTTGATGTGATAATCAGAGGCTGTAGGAATGTGTTTTCTCAATGGTATGCATATGTTAAGTAAAACTATCGGTGAACTTGAACATGTTTTCTAAATCTTAAGTTTGATACCTAGTATTATATTTGCATAATTGTAGCGACAACACATGGTTTCGCTCTGTTCAGCTCAATGTGGGAGAATGCTTAGGTACCGTTCTTCTAATATACATTTGTTGTCTTTTTTGTATCTAAATATTAGTTATAGTTCGAGAAAAGTGCACATACGTTTTAATACAAGGGCGGCCTTTTGTTAAACTTGTGCATATTGCTAAGAGCCTTTTCTGGATGTGTTGCTGTTTTATCCAATGTGTCAATACCTCGATTCAGACACCTATAAAAGCAATGTGCGTAAAATATATCGACCCTCTCAATTATTTCCGAGACACGTGTGGGCGGAATTGACTTAATAAAATAATGTTATCATTGTTTACTCACCTCTTACTAATATTAATAAACCGTTTTTATGTTGGTACAATTGAGTATGGAATATATGATATCAAGTCCTAAGTAACGATATTAGATGCAGATACAAATATCAATATAATATCAGCTATACAAATTCACACCTGAGCACAACTTTGCATAAGACTAATCGAACCCATGTCAGTGCGTGAAACTTCTAGACGGAACCAATTCCATGAATGTTTACTGACTTAATCGTTGTTGGTGCAGAATGCTTCAACATTTGCGGTTTATCTACGTCTGTTTTGTGGCTTTTTCTCCGTTGAATTCAAGATTGTCCCTATTTATACTCTCACCACTCCCTGCATCATCTGTTCGCGACCTTGTTCCTACATCATCTTTTCATTTCCCTTTTCCTTTCGGTATCCCTCTTTTTCTTTGTCCTTCTTAGACACGTTTGTGTATGACAAGTGTATTCCATGTTAATGGCAGTCATGTCGATGGAAAACATTATGTCCGTGTTATATATCTCTAATTCCAGTTCTTTCTATTATTTCTTTGTTATGTACAACGTTTGGCCGTTGTATTAACAAGATCTTTCTTTAGACATCTTTCTCTGTGCCTCCGTAGCTTAGTGGTTAATGCGCTTGCCGCCTAATCTGGCGACCTGGCTCAAATTCAGATTGAGGCACTCATGTGCCTGTCATATTTTAGCAGAATTGCTCGGTAATATCGTTCTAGCTTTTCAGAAATTACCATTATATAACTTTGTACCTAACCAAGTACCATGATTATAAAAAAATAATTAACTCACGAAGAACAATTTACAGGCAAGATGTACCTGTATATACATATTGTGTTTAGTAAAGCGTAATTACTCACACAATTAGTCACTACTGTCACTTATTGTTTTTGACGCAATTACATAATAATTGATTGAAACCAGTGTCTATTTTTAACAGTTTCATTAACTTTCTGTGGCAGGCCTATAAGTGTACTTGGATTACTTGTTTGAAGATAGATGTCTGACATTTAGACTTGATGTACTGAAACGAAATTTATTTCAGAATTGTATTTTCGAGCATCTGATGGTCGTGAAAATATATCAAAATTGAAATTACAAGCAACAACACGTACATGAAAGTATGAGTTTGTAGTTATCACGCGCTATGATATTAAACATGTTGCAAAAACTAACGAGGTCCAATAACGCTATAATAGGCTACATTTATGAATGTAGGTCTGTTGTTAAAGATCACAAAACATCTTACTGCAGTTTGAATTGCTGTGTTTGTTACTAACTATGTGTTGTTATTCGTGAGAGAACTAAACACTAGTAATTGTACGGCTCATGTGACTTTCTGCATGTGAATGTGTGAATGTGACATAATGTATGTCAGGTACCAAGTGCTGCGTGACATTGAGTGTTATGTGATTGGTATCAACCAAGAGTTTCTACTCAAGTCAGAAGCATTCTGTGGCTTAGAATATTAAGGTCGTAAGAGCTTTTTACGATCTCAAGAACATTATATATGAGTTTAATGAACATCGGAAAGTGTCATCCCGAATAAACTGAAGTTGAAAATGCTTGTTTTTCTTTATAGGGTAGTGTACTGATCAGCAGCTTTGTTTTCTCAAAATGGTATTCTTTGTACTCACTACTCTATCCTTCTAAGCAAGGAACAATTTCTTTATTGGCTTTGTACAAACACATAGTTCTGTGCAACACCCTTCTTTGTACAAATTCTATCATTCATGGTACATGTGCAGGGATGTTTACTCATGCTAAGATAGGACGGGCAATAACGCCTACTCGAACAAGTACGCAAATATTCGGTGCAGTTTATTTACAAATATGTCGTGTTATAATGGACCTGTTTCAGAATGTTATACTCGGTATGGAGGATAATTATTGAGAACTTTCTGGTTTTATTTGCTTTGTTGTGAGTGGTAATGCTATATTTATGAACCTGTTCTAATGGCTTTGTCACGATCCATCGGTTGCAGCATGTTATATATGTACCGACTACAATGCCTTTGCACGATGTATTTGCATTTGATTTGGCTTTAATGCGAATTAAATTTATACAAAAAATATGTTGATCGTGAAAACAATGGTTTTTCGAAATTAAACCGGAATTGTATTTGTGCTTGGAGTACTGTACGGTATAGTAGTCAGCATTTATTCAGAAAAAAATCGGACAGGGAAAGCAGCACAAAAACAGAGATGGACAAAAGGCTGAACTGACTGCAGCTTCAAAACACGACATCATTCTCCAAAAACATGCGGCTTTAGTCAGTCATACAAAACCAGTATTCATTCTGTAAAAATAACGAACTTTAAAGAGTATGTGTTTGTTGGTTTTAATACGACTGCTTAATGTGGTCGATTGCTGGATGTTTGTTAACTTGATGGCAGGTGACTGTTATTTAATTTGTTGAAAGTCGTTTGGTGCTTTTGATTGATTCTAGTAGTTAGCTGGCTTGTGAAAGCTTACAAGTAACATGCTGATACCGGTTTGGTCTCTAATTGTAACTGGTGTTACTTGTGGAAGGCTGGTGAGAGAAGACTGTTGATTTGCCTACTAGCAAATACCCGGATGACTGGCACCTGCACCTCTGACTGAGACAACTGACTTACTGATGACATGCTGTACCATAAACAGCACACGTATTAACTAATTAATGTTAATCATCGTTGCATGATGATATTGAACATTTCTTGCATTATTTTATTTGACTTAGAGGGTACCATGTACCATATGCATTTACATTTCGGATTCAAATATGTACTACGATGTTACTTTAATGGCTATTACGACAATTCTGGAACATGGCAGACATCGATCTGGCGCCAAGCAACAATGTATGTTGTTATTTTAAGTTTAATTATACGTTCTGTTTGATGTAGAGTGATTTATTTGATTCTGATCACTACATGCTTGTTAACAATGATCTGTGATATTGGATGAAACGATCTTCATGATAATTATGATCATGTACAGAGTAAGGCTTGAAATAATTGGATGACAGTTGTATTGTTATACATTTGTACATGTAAAAGTTGTTGTTTTTTTAGAAACGTTCGCAAATGCAATACACATATTTCGCGTTGAGCCTTGTTTATTAGAACGTTATCAGTTTCGCAACTAGATGTATAAGCTATTTCCTGTAGTAACTAGTATCAATTTTACACACTATTACACCATACGTTTCTAACTTTAAGCCTAACGGTTTGTGAAAAAGAGCAAAAGTCCGATTACGAAGTAATCTTAGATCACTCCTTGTATATTAATATCTTATATTATTAACAATTTGATTGATAGCTCTGACTACAAGTTCCGTCCTAGTATTAGAGACGAGACAGAAGCTGTATACATTGATATACAAACATTGTACACGAAATCCCTATTAGTGATATTGCTAGAGTCCATTGAACTGCTGAATAACAATATGACTTTCAACTTCCTAGTTCAACGACCATTCCGACGTATTATTTATATTCAAAGCCAGTCACTTTGCATGTTAATATAAACATGCTTGCACGTGAATATATCAAATAAGTATACATTGCTGTTCCCAGTATTAGAAATGGGGAAAATAATAGGATTTGTTCTAACTTTGTAAATGAACACAGTACATCATTGAACCAATGAAGTTATACTGCCACCGATGCCGAATTGTTACACCTGTCTTCAGCCTTTTCCAGATTTGTTTGACCGGCTGAAGTGAGAAGCTGTCGGAGTTTGATTTTGGGTGTGTGCAGCCGTTTGATATTGCGTTGCTGGTTCTGATGCGTGTTGCCTTCCTTGTCCGATTAGGAGCATTTTGATGCATTGTTATAAATGAAACAAAACAGCAATGGAGTTATCCATTAAAGAATCCTAAAAAAATTGTGAAATGATTTCCGGGTTGTAAACAAAAATAATTGGATTAAATCATTTGTTTTCGTACGTGAATAAAGCAGTATTTCATTTTACTGCTATTACATAATCGATGAACACGCTGGAAATGGCTGATATTTCATGCTTTCTTTGTGGAAATGGCCGATTTGCGTGACGGTCTCACATATACGACGTTTCAGATTTCTGTCTACAGTTTTTTTTCAAGTTTTTGTATTTTGTTAGAACATGTATAGGATTAATCTACATCTCGTTTTAGAATAGCTAAAAATGCATGTTCATGTTTCAATTGTTGAAAACTTTAACATAGTGAGAAAATTGAGTTTTCACGAAAATATATTTAGCAATTTGTCCTTTTCTAAGGGTACTTTAAAATATGGTTCGTTTCCCTTGTCGACCTTTCTACGAAAGCGACCCGAATGACCATGAATGAGTACGAACGTGAATCACCGTTCAAATGTAGAAATGCTAAAAAACACCGAGAGCAATGTTTATCTAAGATCTTCTGTGAAGATAATTTTATTAATTTCTGTCAAAATTACTAGTCTGGCTTTGATCTGTCTACGTGTCCTACGTTTGCGGGCCAATGTTCGAAATTGAACTACTCTATATTAGACCTCTATAGAATCCTAGTAAGTATTTTAACGTTGAGGCAGATTATATGTGCTTATGGTATGTACATGTACCTATGGAACAGCCTACTTGCGGGCATTTCTATTTTCGTTATCATATACCAGTATGTTGTAAAACAATATGTCAGAAAGTTTGGACTGTTTCTATCATTTCCTAACACGCTCCTGTCTGTAACTGATTGGATTACCACCATGGTGCGCTGTCTTGTCACCGTTAAACGAGAAACTGCAAGAGTGATTTGTGCCACAGAAATTGTCCTAAATTGTTTAGAAATGCCAGAATAGTAGATTATTATTAACGTAACATTGGTTTGTTTTCTCTTGCTGCAGATGTTGCAAATTACAATTTACAGGCTTCTTATAATGAAAATGCATTCATGTACGTTTTGTTTCTCTGAAGTTGTCTCGAAAATGTGTATGTTGTAATGAAGCAATCACTGTGCGCGAGTGCGGATACCTCAGAATAAGTAGGTATGACTTCACAGGGACTGACAACACTATATATGGTAAATCATATAACCAATGGGGTACAAGGGCTTCAGGTCGCGTTAATTTATGACGTTTAATGAGTTCTGTGTCTTTTCCTTTATACGTGCTACATACTATTTGCAAAAAAACCTTCTTGTGACAAAAGTTGCTGATTGTCTTCACCAAAATGGTATATTCCCCATGCCCTGAACAACACCATTTGGGCTTCTTTGACCCAACAACCAAAACACCATACCCATTACAAATATGTTGAGGTATGTCTCCAACTTTGTATTTAATTGCAATTAGAATAAACATGTTGTGAGTGTATTTGCTAACTGACACATTACTTTACGTGGTTCGAAGACAGAGCTATTTCAAATATTCCATACAAGCATAGAAATACCGGATGTTCAACACTATTCAAATATCGATGTTGAGTAGAACACCTACTGTATTAAACTCATGTGTGAACATGTTAATCAATTTTGAAATCTATATTATAAACAAATACTTAATGTAAATAGACCTTATCCCACAATCAGATTGTTCAAATGTGACGCTAACATCATCGTCACCAACAAAATCAGCATTAACTAGAATTCAGTTTTGTTTATGGTTGACTATCTCAAAGATCTATATAGGCGGATTTTATAATAACGTCGGTTTTTATATGCAAAATTTTATTTTCGCAATTATGCATTCGCGATTTAAATTTCTCGCGAATTCATAATTCCGCATAAATATACTTTCATAACATGAAACCCTAGCTTTGGACTTTCGAACATTCGATCGCGAACTCTTTAACTATGAAATAAATGTGTAATCGGAAAAACACGAAATACAAAAACACGCGAATATAAAATGATTTACATTTTATGTCATTGCGTTACATTGAAGAATTGAAAGCATTGCATCTCTAAGGATTCCTCTTCAAAGAGAATACACATCATTTCCCTGACAGGAGATATATCTGTTAGTGAATAATTTGATTAAGTTGAGTTTTAATGTGATAATCAGAGGCTGTAGGAATATGTTTTCTCCATGTTATGCATAATTATGTTACGTAAAACTACTGGTGAACTTGACATTTGTTTGAAACCAGAGATACTGATGATACTTGAATTGAATTGTATTAGTACTTGATTTACAAAAAAAATAAATTAAATAAAAAATTAAATAAAATATAAAAGTAAATAAATTAACGATACATCTTAATTTATACGTGTTTGGTGGTTAATTTTCTTATTCATACTTGATTTACATAATTATAGCGATAACATGGTTTCATTCTGTTCAAAGTAAGAGAACTGAAGTTTGTGTGTCAACCTTCTAATATGCATTTTTGTCTTTTTTGTTTAGTTTTATTAAGTTTTTGTTTCCATAATCGAGAAAAGTACACATACGTTTTATACAAATGTGCCCTTCGGTTAAGCTTGCGCATAATGCAAACAGTATACAGTATATGCCCTTCAACGAATTCGTATAGTACCATGTTTGCTTCGTTGCTTTAGGGGTGTACATATTGTTGATGACGGGGGCAACGTTGTGTGTTGTTCTTGTTATGTGTAGGTTTCTTTGTACACTATTTTGTTTTTAGCTCACCTGTCACAAAGTGACAGAGTGAGCTTTTGTAATCACTCTTCGTCCGTCGTCCGTCCGTCCGTCCGTCTGTCCGTCCGTCAACAATTGGGTTGTGTCCTCTCTAGCGGTCACAATTTTGGCCTAATCTTTATGAAACTTGGTCACAATGATCATCTTAACAAAATCTAGGTCAAGTTCGATATTGGGTTATCTGGGGTCAAAAACTAGGTCACTAGGTCAAATCAAAGGAAAACCTTGTGAACACATTAGAGGTCACAATTTGAGCCTTATCTTTATGAAACTTGATCACAATGGTCATCTCTGTAAAATCTAGGTCAAGTTCGATATTGGGTCATCTAGGGTCAAAAACTAAGTCACTAGGTCAAATCAAGGGAAAACCTTGTGAACACATAAGAGGTCACAATTTGAGCCTAATCTTTATTAAACTTGATCACAATGATCATCTCCATAAAATCTAGGTCATGTTCGATATTGGGTCATCTGGGGTCAAAAACTAGGTCACTAGGTCAAATCAAAGGAAAACCTTGTGAACACATTAGAGGTCACAATTTGAGCCTAATCTTTATGAAACTTGATCACAATGATCATCTCTGTAAAATCTAGGTCAAGTTCGATATTGGGTCATCTGGGGTCAAAAACTAGGTCACTAGGCCAAATCATTGAAAAACCTTGTGAACACATTAGAGGTCACAATTTGAGCCTAATCTTTATGAAACTTGATCACAATGATCATCTCCATAAAATCTAGGTCAAGTTCGATATTGGGTCATCTGGGGTCAAAAACTAGGTCACAAGCCTTTGAAGGCCAAATCATTGAAAAAGCTTGTGAACACACTAGAGGTCACAATTTGAGCCTAATCTTTATGAAACTTGATCACACTGATCATCACTAAAACATTTTGGTCAGGTTCGATATTGGGTCATCCGGAGTCAAAAACTAGGTCACGAGGCCAAATCATTGAAAAAGCTTGTGAACACACTAGAGGTCACAATTTTGACCTTATCTTTATGAAACTTGATCACAATGATCATCATTATAAAATTTAGGTCAAGTTCGATATTGGGTCATCTGGGGTCAAAAACTAGGTCACGAGGCCAAATCATTGAAAAATCTTGTGAACACACTAGAGGTCACAATTTTGACTCTATCTTTATGAAACTTGGTCACAAGGTTTATCTCTATAAAATCTAGGTCAAGTTAGATACTGTGTCATTTGGGCCAAAATCTAGGTCACTAGGCCAAACAGGTGAGCGACCCAGGGCCCTTTGGACCCTCTTGTGTGATGTTTTGTGTGTGTTTTGAATATTGTCTGTCCTGTCCGATTGGCCATTTTCATTTTTGTGTCTGATACACGGTTAGAAAAACAAAAGTTGTGTGGTGTGCTAGGTGCATCGTAAAAGAAACGAAGATTGTAAATTATTTGTTCCGGTAGGTCTATAGCTAGAGGCACGGTGGTTGTCTTGTGATGGGTATGGTCATACCTTCCAAGCTAGTTTATCCGAAATAGGAGCAATACAGCAAAACATGTCATAAGATGCACTTAAAGGTGCTTTAAAGGGTATTAAGATGCATAAACAAGGAATGAATTAATTCTGGTAGTGATAGATATGGGAGAGGAAGATCATAAAATTAATCAAATGTTCCTTTGTTTAAAGTAGGAAAACCAGATAGTTTAAAACAACGAAAATAGGAGAAACTCCATTTTAGTAGTAGGAATACTTGGCAGGTATAAGCATGGTTGCAAATTGTTTGTGATCTGGTTTAGAAATAAAACGTTCCAATCAACACTTGTCGATAAAGTATTACCAATTAAAAACGTCTAGGCAAGTAGAATTGTTCTGTTGTAATGGTTGTCTTTACTAGTAAAGTTATATTTTGTTCTGATTACTAGTAATGATATTGATATTATTTTAGTTCGGTGTATGTAGGAATAACATTCAGTCGGTCATAGTAACATGAACTTCTTGTTATCAACCACGAACGTTCAATCTACCATGCTCACATTTATGTTAGAATGATGTCCCTTTAAATAAGGGGATGTAATTTTAGCCACCTCTGTCTAAGCTCATACGAGTGAATTACCTTGTTAATCAGGGGAAATCACTGTAACTACATTTATTTGATTAAATTTGGCAAGAATGACTTCCCTTGCTTATTCAAAACTTTAAAGCAAACTATAATTAATGTATTACATTTGTCTAAGATGATCCGTTTTGTTGATTGTTTAAATATGGACTGTACATAAAATAATGTTGCAGTGGCTAAACTAAAGGTTTCCGATAAGAATTTCTAGTTCCAATCATTGGGTAAAACTGACATCGCCTCGCGATCACTTGATTGCTATAGTGATATATGTAAACTATTATCCACAGGAACTCACTCCAAACCAGAGTGCATTGGTCAATTATGCGGGGATAAAACCGAGTGACCATGCACTAGGACATTCTCGGTCGAATAGAAACCAATGTTCAGAAAAAAACAGGCCTGACTGTATTGATTGAATAAAACATTAGAACATATCACTGGCTTAGAATGAGTAGGTCGTAAGTATTGTTTTTACGACCTTATAAGACTCATACATATTTGAAATCTATACTTCAAGGCGCTTCTTAAAAGCCTTTTTTCGTGAAAATCAGAACTTGTCATGTTGATCAAACTGAAATCCACAATTATTTTTACCATAAGTAACGACTAGTTTTCAGACAGTTTTTCTTGTTTTCTCAAAAAATCGATTTTGTACTCACGACCTTTTTATTCTATCAGTCAGCGATTTGTAAATGACTCCTAATACGAGTGTTATGAAGTCGGTCAAAGGTGTTTATACTGGTCATGCCGTACGGTTCAGTGGTTCATGCTTTGTAAATGGAATTCAAGAGTTACAAAAAATCGTGATAATTAAAAAAAAGCATGCCAATAAGTGCCCCAAGTCATACCATTATTCGCAACAAATCATACAAATGCTTGCAACAAATCGTACATACCTGTGATTAATGTTAACCATTTTTAAAAGGTAAATAACGCGATACAAATAGTTGCAACAAAGCATACAAATAATCGCAATACATAATACAAACAGTCGCAACAAATCAAGAAATTATACCAATAGACGCAATAGATCAAACCAACAGTCGTCATGAATCATATCAATAGTCGCAACGAATCAAAACAATAAACACAGTCTCAACAACTCATACAGTCCTGTGATTAATGGTAACCATTTAAGGGGAATAACACTAAACGCCCTGTTAAGTATGTTCTCCAAGAGTTGCATGTGTTTATTCAAGCACTGTCGTCAACACTGGAACTATTGATTATTGGTGAAAACATGAAGGTTTTGCGACACGCTATATCCCCTAGCTTGTAAAGATTTCTACAGCAAGGAGTAACAACATACAACATCAATTTATAATATCACTACAAAGTGATTTTTAAGCGCAAGAAAATCCTTGATACATATATGCGTGCGGTAAGGTTCATAGCCACTTCCAACCTCTCAACATTTTTATTCCTGTCATTTTAAAACGATCCTATCTTTTCCTTGTGAAGCATGCCCAGTGTCGGCGCGGGAATCGATATTGATTGCCAGCGTAGTCACAGTAAGAATTGGTGTAAAACCACGTTGATAACATTGAAGGGAAATGGAGTCTGTTTTGAGCGCGTTATCGATTGAGATGCGTGATTAATTTAATTCTGTCTCTGTGTTGGTACAAATACGTCTACTCACATTGTCTTCTGCTGTTTATTTCCAGGAAGAGGAGTCCATGGCACAAGGGCCTGGTCGACTAAATTCGGGCAGGCAACAACGACACGACACTCAGCAGACGACACGAACTACCAAACGATCGCTAAGTGCGGAAAGCAGACCATACAAGTATTCGACGTACGTATCACAACGCGCGCAGTCATCGACTGGGGAGCATGTAGCAGACGATACAGTGTTAAGACGACCAGGTAGCAGGGAAGAATTCCATTCTAATAATGGTGCTAAAAATAGGACTTCCAATAGAAACGGTGCACCGGAAATGGGCATAAAAACCATAGAAATGGAAAATTCGTCAGTAATACAAACTGTGGAAATATTTAAACGACCCGGTCAAACTCTTGGATTTTATATTCGCGAGGGAAATGGTCAAGACCGATTGGAAGGAGTGTTTATTTCACGGATTCAAGCGGGAACTGTCGCTGAAAGTAATGGACTTCTACACATTGGGGATGAGATTATGTCTGTCAATAGCGTGGAGGTGGGTAAAATGTCTCTGGACGATGTTGTTATACTTATGTCAATACCTAGAAAATTAATTCTTAAAATTAGATCTAAGAAAAATTGTACCAAGAAAAACGCGTCATGTCCATCATTAGCTGTTATGGAGAAGGACGATCCTCCAGTAGTTGTGTTAAAAAAAGGTCACGTACGGGCCAATTCTGACACTCAGTTGGAAATGACGGAGAAAATACCAAACATGTTCGAACCCTCTCCACATATAGACTCCGACTACTATGGGAAACGTTTACCACGACAAGAGCGCTCTACCTCGCAATACGCCAGTATTTTCATATCACCACATAAAGCCGAGGCGAAGTTACTCACAGGGGATGATAATAACAGCGAGAATTCTAGTGAAGGTTCATTACCACGTAGCATAGATTCAGGTAGCAGAGATAGGGACCACTACGCTGGACATCGGGGCTACAGCACTGCGATGCTACCCACTGAGGACCCTTACGGCTACCTCGCGCCTAACTCATTACCAACGTACTCTCTTCCACAGAGTGATTCCATGGAACGTGAATATAATAAAATGTTTCACAAGGAGCAAAAATACAGTATTCCAACACATCAGAGATCACCTTCTAAAGCAAATACTTTATCACATCCATCTAATAGGACTAAATACTACAGTTCAGACAGTGATAGGGGGGCTTATAGTGACACATACCAACCATTATCAGAGTGTGGGTATGGGTACCGCGGCGGGTATACCGAGGGTACAGGTTCGCGTCGTTATGTTGGAGGTTTCCGAGAGATGATTCACTCCAAGGCAAAATATGGTAGTAAGACACCAAGACCGAGGTCTCCCGAATGTTACAATTCGGATTCCGAGGTCTTGTATACAACAAGTCCAAGTGGTAACGTTCTGGCTTCTGATAGCCGAGGTTTTGCGTCGGATTATGAAACGTACGCCGGACATATGAGTGACGAGGAGCCAGTGTATGCAGTCCCCAAGCCGATCTCATCAAGTAGCAGCACAGAGCTTCAGATGTTACTGAGGAAGTTTAACACGTTGTCTCATGAATTACAACAAGAACAAAACCGTCTACAACAACAGTTGGTAGCCAGAGATAAACCATCAGGTAGGATTGCTATTTATTATTTATATAAAAACGTGGTTCCCGTACTAGTAATACCAGACACTAGTTTGTGAATGTAGGACTAAACTAGGTCATGCGTTTGAACATTTACTTATTCGTTTGACTTCTTCATCTTAAACTACTATTTCTTCTTCTGCTTCTACTTCTTTTACATCTCCCAACAGGTTTGACTTTCGAATGACACGTTCCATTTATGATAACCTATATAAGCTCCTCTATTTCCTCTGTATATGCTATGCTGAAGGTATGGCAAATTAAACCAATCAAACCTGGAGTTCATGCACATGTTCTTCCTTTAAAGGCAACCAACATAACTTGACCTTGTGCATGTTCCTTTAAAAGACAACTAACACAACTTTGTCATGGATATGTTCTTGGATAAAGACAGCAACATACCTTGTAAATTATCCTTTTATGGAAGGAAACATAACTTAGTCAAGTGCATGACTTGTTCCTTCAGTGACAGACAACATAATTTGGGCTTGTAAATGGTTCTTTAAAGACAAACAGGATGGCTTGTACCTGCATGTACATGTTCCTTTAATGAAAACCAACATGGCTTGTCATTAACAAAAAGTTCCTTTCATGACAACCAATATAAATTGGTATTGGTCATGTACATGTTCATTTAAATGAAACAAAAATCACTTGGTCATGTACATGTTCATTTAAAGACAACCAAACAATATTGGTCCTGTATCCGTTACTTTAAAGACAACCAACTTATTTGGCCATGTACATGCTCTATAAAGACTACCAATATAAATTGTCATTGGCCAGTTGTATGTTCCTTTTAAAGACAACCAACATAATTTGTCCATTTTCATGCCACTTTAAAGGGAACTTTAACTTTAAAACAGTCATTTGTTTTCCGATGTTAACATTTGTATGAATTTAAAAACACTGGTGTTTGGCGAAATATAGTTTTATATGGTCGTTTCTAATTGTATTTCCCTACAGGTCACGTCTTTACAAAATGGCATTCATCTTCAATACCATACGAATTACAAATAGTACTGTTCATGTGTACGGATTAATCACACTCCATTTTCGTATATTCAAAATTCGTGTTACGTTATTTCATAAAATTACAATTATGTAGCGCTCCTTGGATACTCAAGAACAAAGCTATTAGAGTCCTCTATCATTTTTGTGTTAATCGAACGTGTAAAATAATGCCTGTTCATACACTCATCCGGGTCACGTGATCTAGCATGATCGGTGTCATTTTAATGACTAATCACGACGCATAATTGCAGTGCTATCATCACCTCACTGAACAACTATAGGAACTGGAAACATCTCTCCGTATGTTATCGATTACGCCGAAGCATTTCTATGTATAGAGTAATGGTACTGCTGGGATTGTAAAATAGGGATTGTTTAAAATGAAATCCTTTACCATACACCATATTGACATTAGTTTGGTTTGTTTGTACGGCTTGATGTATTACATAACGACAATAGACATTTCAAAGTTTATGTAAGTGTGACGATCATATGCGATGAATAAATATATTTGATTTCCAATGTTATTGCTCATGAACACTTTAGTGCAATAATCAATTTACAGACTTGTCTTGCTTCTAATATCTCTCTATAGTTACGATTCAACCTGGCAAGGTTAAATATTTATTTATATCCAGTACTGTAACACTCGCAAGGTCAAACACTTTTCCATGTACTTCTGGCCTCCTTATGTAACGTAATTATAACTATCCCTAAACTGGTTCCTTGCATTGCAATAAAGATCATGAACTTCAGACATTCAAGAAAAAACAGCCAAGTACGTAATGCACATATAGGAAGACAGACGAACCATCGACAAAAGATATTGGTCATAATGCCAAACCAAAATTAACCACTGTATGTCATAATTATAGGTATACAATACCCATAAACAATAATTCAAGAATCACTGTAAAAATCACTGATATTTTAAAAAAAGAATGTCCCAACATATCGCTGGCTTAGAATGAAAAGGTCGTATCTACAAAATCAATATATTTTGAGGGTACAAAAAAAACTATCCGGCAATTACTCTTTATTTTTAGTAAAACAAGCTTTTTAAACTTCAGTTTGGTCAAAATGACCATTTCCAATTTTTATGACAATAGGCTCGTAAGAAGCGCCTTTTGGTATAGATTACAAATACTTATTAGTCTTATAAGGTCGTAAAATGCACTGACAACCTTTTCATTCCATGCTAAGCCAGCGATATATTCATATTTGTGCCATGCTGTTTCCTTAAACTGGTTCCCTTATGTGGCATATCGTGTCCATAAACTGGTTCCCTTATGTGGCATATCGTGTCCATAAACTGGTTCCCTTATGTGGCATATCATGTACATAATTTGGTTCCCTTATGTGGCATATCATGTCCATAAACTGGTTCCCTAATGTGGCATATCATGTCCATAAAATGGTTCCCTAATGTGGCATATCATGTCCATAAACTGGTTCCCTAATGTGGCATATCATGTCCATAAAATGGTTCCGTAATGTGGCATATCATGTCCATAAACTGGTTCCCTTATGTGGCATATCATGTCCATTAACTGGTTCCCTTATGTGACATATCATGTCCATAAATTGGTTCCCTTATGCATATTATCCTACCCACTGATATGGTGAGCTGATGTATCATGGTCTCATTTGGGTGTATTTATTTAATACATTAGCGAGTATTATCTGATCATTGGAAATGTAATCTAACGCCAATATATAAGGCATCACGAAGCTTATATATACGATGCCTCCACACATACCAAGTACAAAGTTCCCCGCAACACTCACATACCAGTTATTCAACACCAGGTGTTCTGGTGTTCCTCATTGCATACAAGTACTATCCAGCTTCCAACTGCACATTCTAGATCTCTAACAATACATAAGTATGAGTTCCACATGTCATATGGATCCTGGTATAGCAATTAAATCATATGAACAACGCATAAGACGTTGGAATTCCCATTTGTTGTTGGACATTTCTAAACGGTGTTCCTGCCACAGCAACTTCCCCTCCCATTAACAAAACCCAATTAGAAGTTATGACAGAGATTTAATGTGGACAGAAACGAAAAGAATACGAGCGTCGCCATGAAATGACAGGCAACAGAATAATACTTTGGAAACCACACCAGCAGTGTCCAATCCCTTGGCAAACCCACCAGAGAGTAGCCTAAGTATTCCAATAGTTCGGGATATTTACACAACCACCATTGAAGGTTAAATCAACATAAATGTATGTATGACTAGTAGAACACCATGACGTCATAGTCCCATGACGCTGTCATAGATGTGATTACATGGTGTAAATATGATGGCCAACCAGTTGTCGTGGTTCAAATGGATATTGGCTGACATTTTGAGTTATCACATTAACAAACTGCATGTAAATCATTCAAACACAAACCTCGTACCTTGTTCATTATGTCTACTAAGTTAGACCATACGAAGCCAGTTTCAAGTTCGAAATTCATATCGTTTCGTCTTTGGCGCCATTTTGATAATCATGGATCACCGGTGCATAGGTTAAAATTGACCAACAATATCTGGTAGGGGTCATTTTAAATGTATTAAATGTGGTTTTAATGACATTGTGTGGTACAATGTAATGGCAAATAAGTAATTTTGGATACGACTCATTTTGTGGTGGCGAATTGATAAAATTGAATAAAATAGATGAGCTACTCGCCCATAGTTTTAGGCATTTTGAAACTCTTTTTAACCATTCAAAAAAAAAGGTTTAGAACTTTAGGAACAGAGCGTGTGATGTTTTCTTGTCATCTGCTGATACTGTCTCGTTTATTTTCTCTTTTACTGGACTACATCATGTCTGTAAGCTGTCTTATTTAACAAAAACATTAAACATTGTTGATTTTAGCGCAATAGAATACAATAAATGAGTCATAAACGTCTTCAGTTGGCCATAAATAAAATCGAATATTGGAATTTCATTTTACGAGGCGTGCGTGTGGTATTAATTTATTGATGAGACAGTTTCAACTGATGCTTGAGTGATATGAGACAGTGTTGTCACGTGACAGTCATGTGACAATGACGTCATGCATCAAAATAATTCTAGAAGCGTTTATTGGTCAGTTGAATGAATGAAAGTGTGAGAGAAAGGGAAGTTGAATGGGTAATCTTTGAGCTGCTTTTATGGTCACATATATGGGACAATATGTAAACGGGTTGAAACAAGTCGTGAGGAACATGGAATGAGTTATAGAAACCGTGATCTAAGCTCCGGTATGAGGATAAGTAGACACTATTGGCCAAAGAAGAGATGCAAAAAACGATAACCATTTACACTTATTCATTACTGAAGAGTACAGAAAAAAACTGGAAGAAATCAATATTCAAACCTCTCAGAGCGTCTGATTGTCAGGTTCACTAGTTTAATGACATTTGATTGAATAGCGTAAACCACGTGGTCTTAAAGCACCGATGTCTGAATATGTCTTCCATCCCGACGTTTTGACAACATTCTTAGTTTTTGGAGGTCTTTCTGACAGTTCTACATTTTGACACTATTCGTAATTTCGATTCCTTCTTTGTTTTTTGACTGTACAGAGTGAATAGGTTAGTTAAACGTTATTAAGTTCATACTAATTTATTGAAAGTCGATTCTTACAACTTTGATCCGTCACTTTGAACACCTCATTCCAGATGGTATTCATAGCCAAGACGGTACATCGTAGAAACAATGCCATAAAACAATGACTAAAACCATATAAGGTCCTAATCTACAAAAAAATATACGAATTCGTTATCGGCAGTATGGAACATTTCTTCTGAACGTCTGGCAATATCAATTATCATCAAAATTTGTGACTTTCTAGAAAAAAAAGAAAAAAATGATTATTCAAATATTTGGTCTTGGCAAGTTTTAATTGGTAATTACACAGACTGACTAGTACGAGAGGGAAAACTGACAAACTTCGTGCCTCAACTGTCTAGCTAGTGAGTAGCAACTCTCCTCTGTGGAGATAGAAAAAGAAAATAACCATGAAATAAGCTGCTAAAATCATGTACACAATATCTTGTCCGATATCTGTCTCGCGATCTGAGAGCTAGTGTGGCACACACAGAGAATTTAAGAAGTTTGTCCTAAGGGCTATCGTAAAGATTTTTTCTTCAAAATCGGATTCCTTTTGTTGTCAACGTCGTGAATGTTGCTCCTAATTGGAGTCTGTTTCCTCTTGCTTTCGATTTATAATTGAACTAGGATTTTCACTTTTGATAGCAAGCGAATGGAACAAATATAACACGACACGTGTATAAGTAAGACTAAAACTCGGACTTAGACTTACTTTCGACATTTATAATCAATGTCATTTCTTTGTTATTATAACAAACCATGTAAACGTGTATCTGATTATTTGTTGCGACCCACTTTACATGTATACCAATTTATATCAGCACTTTTGTTCAACATGAGACCGAGTAGAACAATTTTGACAACGCCAAGTCTAAGACTGAGTTTTGGAGTTACAATGTTCGTGAATAAAGCCCCTGCCTTAAGACAAACATTGTCCACCAGAAGAGGATCTTTGTGAACATGGTATTATAGTGATGAACTCATGTAGGTCAGTAGGCTTCCTAGTCACCTTAGTGTGAATCTGTAATAAATAAGGAAATGTCTAGACTAGTTTCACGAGTTACTACGAATGTTTCTAGATTTTTTAAAATATGATTTCTAGAAAGTTTTAATAAAGTACATAACATGTGCCTATAACTTTGTATAACAGATCAAGGTCGCACTTATGTTACACTTTCTTCTAGTTATTCTAGACATGTTTCACATCATTTTACTGTTAGTAGATTCTAATTACATATTTCCTAGAAATGAAACTCGTAACCTTGACATTAAATAGAGCAACGTAAGCTGTACTGACAACTTCACACTTGAAATTTGATCAGTTGTGTTTCTTGCGTACCTAGGACATATAACTACATTGTAGATTCAATGCAACAAATATGTAGTTGTTGCGTAGCTGATGACATAAAATGATAAACACACCTTTTCGATCCTTTGCCGTTAGGCGACATCGCATTGTTATTGCACTTTGCACGGTGCGAAAGCAATAGACCCTTTTCGGTCACTGCAACAGGCCCTTCACTCCCACATAAAATAAAAGGCTGAACAAAGCTGCTGTGCTTTGTTAAAGCATTTCTTAACCCATTTAAGTTTATGCAATTATGCCATTTAGAATGAGTTAAAATGTGGTGCCAATGACGTACACCAGGGTCGGTATTCACAAAGCATCTTAAGTGAAAACTTAAATATTTTGACTTAAGTTAAAATATTGAGCTGCACATCGTTCACAACAAACAAAATATAGCCCTTGTTTACTATATGATTACTGTAGCTCTTTACATAAAGCATCTAAACAATGTAAATAAGTGTTGATATTAGTTTTCCTGTTTAGCTGATATACTTAAGGAAAATTTGAGATTTTAAGAAAATTTGAAGTTTTCACTTAAGATGCTTTATAAATGCCGGCTCAGAATATATATTTCCGCTTTGGGTATCCTTTAGATGAATTTTGCTGACTCGGCAAAAACGAAATTCAGAGAAACAGAGGGAAGTACATGTATTAGATACAGTACTAGTTTTCGTTCAAAAGTGTCTTCTTACAAGCGTTATTGTACAGTTTCGGAAGGACAAACAACATAATTGTCCGAGGCGAAGCCGAGGATAATTTGTTGTTCGTCCTTCCGAAACTGTACAATAACACTTGTAAGAAGACACTTTTGAGCGATAACAAGTTCTGTATCTGACTTATACTCCGACAAAAAGCAAAATGATCTCCAGAGAGACAATGGTTATCCAAAAGTTCCTTGCAAAATCCATGAACAGAGCATCGTTCGCAGCATAGAAAATATAGTTCTAATGTAAAAATATGCTTGGCCTATAATGTACCAAAGGGATTAAGTTAACTGTCCAAAAATGTCCATTTATAGGTTTAATTAGCTTGTGATCAAAATTCACAAGTGTCAATGTGTTTATACACCTTATAAGTGCTTATAATACACTTGCATCTAGTTTTCTTCATTCATTGATAAAGGACTTAGTGCACAAAGGTAGAACTTTATGCATCTTATTTTCACAATTGTCATATTTCTATGAAAATATTTGTATTGTTTTCTTTTTTAATACACATAACAAAGTTACATGTATATTCGTACTACCCATGTTGACGCTCACAGTCGTATTAATATATAGAATAAAGTTCAAAAATAAATTTTGCTTGGTATGAATATTCTGTAGCTTTGCTTCAATTGCTATAATTAATTTCTACTTTTCTTGGTCATTACAAGAATATAAATTTTGCTCCCCATTTGCGGTTTACAAAACAATAAGCAATTTATCTAAACTTTGTTCTAACCCAAATTAATCAAAAATATTGGAATTCATGATTTAGTTATCTACACTATTGATTCGAGTTAAACGCCACAAAATAGATGGTTTTACAGTAGTACAGGCTAATCTTGCACTATCATTGGGTGGATTTACAATTTTCTAGCTACATGTTTTTGACGTCAGACTATAAATAATTTAATTTCAATATAACAAAATTTGTGGATTTGGTGAAAAAGACCATTTTGTGGAAAGTTCAACGTAATTTAAAAGATTTTCGTGGTTGAAATCATCCACAAAATTCACGAAATTAAATCCCCCTTGAATATTATTGATTTTACAGTATGTCATTTATTTAACTGTTCATGTAGTTATAAGCGGATTTGTCATGATTTACCAATTATTTTCTGAGTAAATGTTTTGTACAAACAACTTTCTTACAACTCAAAAAGTGTACATTAACGAAAATAATGTACACTTTACCAATGGAGTCACAGGGCGTATCGGAGTATAAGGTATAATTATGTATAGTTATGTATAATTATACCATTATCATATCGCGTTTATACCATACCGTACATGGCCAGATCCAATGGTTAGAACCGACCTTTCGTTGACAGTGAATTACCAGTCAATGACACTGCCTTGGCCATGCGTTCACCGTCTCTCAGCGGTCCAAATTATCATTTAATAGACATTTATTTAGAACAACATTTCTATAAGCCCCTGTTCAATTGGACAATTATTTCCTAATCAATGCATAACTCGGTTCCCCGAAGACCTCTGGTCACATTTTACCACTAGTAGATCAATGCCTCTCGATTGTTAAGCGGGGAAAATGACTCATTCCAATAGAAGACAGAGCGTCCATCGATCGAGTCGCGACTGTAAGACACGATCGACAGCCTTTATTTCTCACCCATAGTGAGTATATCATTAATCCGCGAACATATGATATAATGTGATGTTTTCATGTGTTACCTTAGACAACGCCGTCCAACATTGAAATTTACGACTTTATTGACAATATTTGCAACATTTGCAACGTCTTCTGTCAATTTTGTTGCCAAAATGTTTGTTTTGGTGAGTCTAGTCCGCTTTATTGTTTTGTGTTTATGGTGATAGGTGTGTTCAGCTATGGATTGCTATTTCAAAATAGACTAGCTATAACATAACAAGCTTTCAATAGCAGTTGGACCAGCTATATTGACTGGAAGGTCATGACCACAAAGTTCATTGCAGACACTGGAGTCAAAGTATAGGACGAACGACTGAGGTGAGACCGGAAGGTTTGGCTATAATAGTGGTGTCTAGCTATATGACAAGGGTTGGCTATAGCTATGACAGGTAGGGCTAGCTATGACATTCGTAGCTGACTATAAAGGTGATGGACTATGACAGAAGTTATAGCTAGTAACATTACAAGCTATGTCATCTGTGATGTGTTACATATTGAATGAAGAACTACAATTTCATTAAATTCTGACCCTACTTACACTCCACAACTTTACGCTAATATAGACGTAAAGGAATGGAGCAAAATGTTAGGGTCTGCTTTAGTTTAGATTGGAAGCATTATAGCACAAGACTTACATTAAACCTAAACCCATCCCAGATACGCATATGCGATACAGCTGTCAAATGCGTAGGCGATGCAATATCGCTGTTCCAAATTGATGTATGCTATATTAACTGTTTTGTATGATTATATTCATACGTTGTATGTATTTCCAAATATTTTCAAATCTCTAGGAAGACTACATATTAATGAAAGTATAGGCATGCTATGAATGAAGACTTGATGAAGATGATAAATGACAATTCTGGTAAACAAACTAAACATGCCGTTGGCTGACTTTGAAATGTTTCCGGGTTCATTTATAGTGCGTGCTCTACGAATACAAAGGGAAACAACAGTTCGCCTCCAGCAATAGTGCCCTGACATATAGTCAAACAGTGTTGTCCTATGTAAAGGCTGAGTTGCTTGCTTTAAAACATGTTTTGTCTTTGTTTCATGCGTGTGTACATTTCTATAACGAAAGAATGAACAATAGAATTGATGTTTGGCACACTGGTTGCATTTAATTAGGTTTAGTCATAGAATGAATTGATGGATTGGTATGTGGTCCGTTTGATAAATGACTGGAATAAAGGATATGACATATACTAACTACCGGTAGTAGCTTTGTGAATTGTGTCACTGTTTCCCAGCCTATAGCATCATATATAAAATACGGTAGTAAATGGCTTAGCATCAATCAGATGATTTGGAAGGTAGTGCGCATGCAGACATGTACAATGGTACATGTAGTTGGGGAGCGGTGGACTAGAGGTAGGGGTCGCGATTCGGGATCGAGAGGTCGCGGGCTCAACCTAGTTAGTTTTATCTGCGTAAAACTAACCCACATGCTCCACTCCACCATTGCAAGGTGTAAGTTGGTACCCGTGCGATGATACCCGTTAGGACAGTGTCTATTCCACTAGTCGATGATGGCTGTCACACCCACATGAGAAAAGTAGTTGCCTCTTTTGACTGTCAATGGACGATTTCACCTATTGTAAATAATTGATATCTTAGTCAAATTATGTCGTCAGCCCGTGGAAAAATTACAAATTAATTATTTTGTCCTCAGTTGAAAAGTAGTATCAGAATATAAGTCCCTGACAAATTTAAATATGTTTCATACATTACAGTAGTAACTAGCAGAGTGGATTCTCTTGGAAAATTAGCCGCGCTCGTTTTCATGAAAATTTTGAGACAAAGTTCCGTGTGTAATCAGGTTCTACGGTTTAATGTATTACTCCGCACGAAACCAAGACAGTAAATTGTCGATTATAAGGAGATGACACGTCCCTGTTTATGAAATCTTCTTCGAATGTAACACTTTATAGTGAGAAAATCGATTTAATATCCCATTCGTGCCTTTCACTTTCACCATAATTTATCGTGTTTCATGACGATGTCAGTAGACATTGTTATTTGGTCCAACGTTTTGTGCCTGACTGTTTTATAATATTTATTTTATAATATCATTTTTTGTTTAGTTGTTTGCGATGTTTCGGAAAATATTTATTTGTCATCTTTGTTTTGTTGGCAATATTCCGGAAAGAAAACCGGTAGTTTTTTAAAAGGTCTTCTACAGTAGTGACTACGCATCTAGCGATACGTACACTTTGAAAGGTATTTCCTCCTATATAATAAGCAGCCATTTTTAATCGATACTGGTGTCATATTCCTGTTGAAACTTACGGTTACCAATTCAATCTTTGTACAGGATCGAACCACTTCACAAACAATTCGCTTTGTCTTATTCTTGTCGTAGACGGCATTTCATAATCGGAACCACTCGGACGTCATCACGGAAAGACCCGGGTAGTTATGATTGTGCATTTCACGCCCAAAGAACGTATGACGCTCCATGAATCATAGGGAAAATGCTCAAATGTTAAATGCATCTTAAAGAAGTTTTATCAGCACCTGATAAGTATAATACTGAGTTGAGCACGAGATATCTCGTGTACGCTTGTCGTTTATCACATCTAATTACCATTTTATTGCGTATCTGCAACGTTCAAAGATCTAGATAGATAGACACGTGCTTGCATAATGTCAGGCTGTTACGACAAGAGGTTTCAGAAATGCAATTTAAATCACGATGCTTATATTTGAAGAAGTTTTTATGTCGTTAAATGACACTTCATCTACATTAGTAGACCTACATTAAACTTTCTCGTGTGATCGAATAAAACGAATAATGAAACACGACAAGTGTAACTGTACTTAGAGATGTGATCTGCTTGACAATACGATGTATTGATGGATTGAGTGGGATGCGGTACACATGGTTGCAAGTGCACGTGCTAAGTGTGACAGGTGTTGTTGATGATGAGTGTTCCGGTGCAATGCGTGACAAGGGTTATGAGTGATAGCTCGCGTGTGTGGTACCCGTTGCGTGTGACAGATGATGTGTATGTGACACCACAAAAAGGGCGACGTACAGCGAAAAAGACATGCATGTGGTATGGCTGGTTGTGTGTGTGTGTGTGATTATGCGTGACCCGATGGGAATATGGCAGGTGGTGTACGTGACGAATAATAAGTGCGAAAAAGAGGAAGTGTGACAACATAAATGAATGCAACAGAAACATGTGTGTGGCAAATGTTAAGTGTAACACCTGCGTGTGTGACAGTCGATGAATGTGACATATGCGTGCGTCATTTTATAGACCAGTATTCCATGTCCATATGTATCACTATTTGATGCGACCGTAGACCCTGTACGAGGCAGAAATTCTCTACTTAATGCATTCTACTTGATGTGCAAAAAACCTATCGCGGCCGTTAATTGAGTCATTGTGGAGAACATATCAAATTACCGTGTTTATATTTTTGCTAATTACATTATTTCGTCAGTAAGTAGGACACAGGGAGTAGTACCATTGTTACGCGACTGACTCATCCCGCAACTACACTCGTTAATCTACGCTCGATAATTTTCTGTTGTAATTAATTAAAAAGATGTTTCATGGCTTTACATGACGGATGGTTTTTTAGCATCGTATATCTGTTTCTGACTTCGGTCACCTTTCAATCAATGCTCATTTTGACAAATGCAAGATGCCTTGTGCAAAACAATGTCTTTTTTATTTGTTCGCGTTCACATTGATTCAGCAGATTCAGAAGTCTCGATATTTAATTTTAACGGATTTAGCATTTTAATCAAGACCTTCCTACCTAGTCATTTTTAAAGCCGGATGCAAATACGACAAGAACTTGACATTGTGCTTTCCTTGTCATCTCCCTCTAGGTCATCACAATCGGGACCTCAAATGCCCCGACCAATCTGAATACAGGGTGCTGACACAAGCAAGTCAACTGTCTGAATAACGAGCCATAAAGGATGCTGTCAATTTTTAAAAAATCTGAATATAGGACTCAACTGACAGTTACAAGTTGAGATAAGTGTTGCCTTCCCAGGTCCAATTTCCTGCAATATGTTTTCTTTAGGTTACTGGTATAACAACTTCGATTTCACATGTACCCTCGTAATGATAATAGCTAATGAATTATTCTTTAAAAGTGTTTGCGACCATTGACCCAACACGATTGGACACGTGTCCTCTAATGTACGTCAGTTCGATAATGACACCACGATATCACTTAACCCCGAGTCTAATGCCAATGCAGCCGAGCTATGGTGTTCCTTTTCAGGACAATGCTTTCAAATTCTGGTTCAGTACGGTTTTTACTCTAACAATACCAATACCATTAGTAAGAATCTGACATCGATCAGCGACTTTTCATGCATAATTCATCGCACCTTTCTGCGGTATTTCATTAATTAAATCTGACCTAAACACGTAGTGGAAACAAATGGTAGAATACATGAGAGACGTATGGTGTGTCATAGATGATGTGTTCCTGTGTAATACGGGCACATTGACCTGATCCTAACCTCCTTTATGCATGGTTATATAGGACAGCATGAAGAGGATGTTTTGTTACGCTATGTGCACCGTGTTGATACGCTGTATCTTGTATTTCTGGAGACCTGCTTTGATTCCAGTTCCTTTCCACATATACTATTTATAGAAAAGGTCCTGCTTTCCAGCAGTAATTTGCGACTCATAGTTTACCGAATCATGCAGTGTTCCTGTGTAACTAGGGGTTAATACCTTTACAGCCAACACCAACCCATTCTACCCAATTCAACCGTTTATAACAAATTCCCTAGCAGATATCAGATTTGGTAATAATGTGGTTTTCGACAAATATTATTCAGTCAAGTCATCAGACAGAATAAAATGCCTCATTTATTGTTTGAATCAACGACCTCTAGACACAGTCTGGACGTGTACAGTCAACCATGAGGATAACCTGACTTAATCCACATAAATGCTTAATAGTACAGTTGAGTGTCGTTATCTCGAAATTTCTGAAAGCGTGGAAAATAAATGTGATAAGTCCTTATATGTTCAATTAAACCAATAAGGGTGAACTCCGGAATTCAACCACATGCCTAAGACATTATATCACAAACTACAGTTTTGACGTGCCAAATTTTCCCCATTCACTGTTTATAAAAGATTGAATAAATGAACAATATGGGAAATCAAAACCCTAGTTTGTGATATACAAATGTAATTTATTAGGCTGTGCTTCAACTTAACGATAAAAATTAAGCTGCCCTTGTTCGACATAAAACAGAGTGGGTTGTAGCCCTACTTGATCTGACAAATGGATGCAACCTTTTAAGCATTATTGTCTTCATGCACAATTAACAAAACAGGAACATGTTAATATGGTGTAATCTACATGATAGGACCAATGTATTTTTACAGAGAAGGAAGGGAAGATAACTCAGTGATAAAATCAGAGCAATCCGCACGGTGTAGATTTAGAAAGTACTAAGGGGAAGTAACTCAATAATGACCCTCTTTGGACAGACCAAGCTTAGCCGCTTGTTTGAAAGTCAGATTTCTGATGAAAATATGGCAGGCATATGAGTTCCTCCGCCTGGATTCGAACCGGGATCGCTGGATTAGACGACAAGCGCGCTGTTTACTGGGCTTTGAAGGCACCAGTTTTTTGCGTACAATTATATGTGTAGGTACAGTTCGGTTAACAAATAGTTGGAACAGTTCGGCAAGCAAACTATGGACTACGTTCTATCTACGATTGTATAGCTACTAATATATTCCTTTGATCTGGTGAATAATATGATCAAATTGCGTCCGTTGTTTGATATGTACACTAACGTAATTAACGTGAGTCACTATTCTTGTAAAGTGATTTTGCGTGCACCTGCTTAATGACGTAACAAGGGAACAAAATGATGTATCGGCATTATGCAATTTATTGTCAAAATCCATCAAAGCACACCAAATGCTGTTTTGTAGTTGTATGTTCCTATGTACCGTATGCACAACGTCCTGTGTATCCGGGAAATCGATTGACGGTAAAAACGTACACAGACTTTGATGGTAACCGAGCTGTGTAAAATTGGGCTCGACATGCAACATTCGACTTACGACATTCAAAAATTGATTGTAGTTTTTTACGACATTCGACATACGACATTTTGATTTATGTGAACCCAAATATACAATCTTTGTCTGTCTAGATAATAAGCATTTACAATTGCATTTTCATCATATATAGTAATGGACTCTAGAACTAGACAATCGGAACTCAACGGCGTTTATCTCACAAAAATGCGTATTTCTCAGTTACGGAAATGCCCGAGTAGTTACGATTGATCATTTTCGTCACTGGTTAGGACAAGTTATAATTATACATGTACGTATATATAATTATAGGTATATCAGATATTTCAGCTTTATATTCTCCCAACGGACTAATTATGCAAATGAGTTCAATATGAATATGTATGTATTCATATATTCATATTTAGCCATGTACAATTCTACGTCATTGCTAGTCTTAACCATCAGTACTTAACCTGGGAGCTATTATATGCGGTCCATGACTTAACAGACAGTGGAACAAACTACTTAATTACCGTAAGAATTTTTCCGTTGAAATAACTAGAACAAACGTACATAGAACACTTCATTCTGGTCACCACGGTCTGCATTGAAATATACCTCTAAGATAATATGGCGCCATACGGGAGTACTCTTGGTATTTTTACAAAAACAAACGGAAATGGGTTTTACCCGATTGAGAACACTTAAAAATCGTTTCGGAAATTTGGGCCGTCCTTGATTTTAACATTGATACTAAAAAAACCCAGAAAGTATTTGACGTATCTGCAAAGAAGCCAATAGCAAACGAGCCTACAAAGTGTAATTGTTCCCCCATGTTTCGTTGTCTTTGTATGTTGTATTATCTTTGAAACAAAATTAAATATGTGCAACACTTCTAATGTGTAAGCTTAACCAATACCAAGTGCAGAGTTATGTTCATCTTTTAGTTAGCTTCATCTTGATATTCAGGTTATTTTCGTATTAATTCGCATTTTTTCGAAATTTAGTGTGCAGCATACTAGCTTTTTTAATGTTGGCTAATTAGAAGTAATTAAACTTGGAATTTGTGCGTATGTAGTGAGCTTATTAAAAAGCTAGCACTGTTTCATTCACCGGAATGTCGGCTAATTATCACTTGAACTTTGAGTATGTAGTGAGTTACAATTCCTCTGAGTTGTGAACAATGTGTCACGTGTCACACATCCCTCAACTACTAATTACGCCCCTTAATTCTCGCCTTACTACGGGTCGATGTACTAATTACGCTCAGTAGCTTTTTTATTTGAAAATCAATGAATTGAAATGGGATTCTTTCATGGTGAAGTATTATTCTGTCTGTCTTAATTTGTTTACAGAGCAATTAAAACAGATTGAAATTCAATTAAATGTATTGACGAAAGAAAATATGTAGTCAAGCCTTGGTTGAAACTGCATTTTAGAACATATGTCCAATTTCATTTTACAACTTTTCTGAGCATGTACAAGTACTTGAAGTTTTATAACATTCACATTAAAAGTCAACTATGTGATTGGTGGAATTATCATTCAGAAAACAAATTATATTTCTTTCGTTGCACCTTTTTATTTACAAGTATGTTTGTGTTCCCTTGATATTGGGGTTGCATTGGCACTTTGCTTAACTTTTTGTTTAATTAGGGTGTACGTAATAACAACTTTTAAATACCCATTATTAATGAAAACATATATTCAATAATATGTGTATTTGGCAATAACATGTCATATTTTGTCTTTAGCAATATGAATGGGGGGTGTGTGATCTTTGTAATATGAAGGGGTATGTGTGGCTCTAGCAATATGAAGGAATGTTTGTGTCTTTGTCAATATGAAGGAATGTTTGTGTCTTTGGGAATATGAAGGGATGTTTGTGTCTTTAGCAATATGAAGGGGTGTTTGTGTTTTGGACAATATGAAGGGGTGTTTGTGTCTTTGACAATAGGAACGGGAATTGTGTCTTTGACAATATGAACGGGTATTGTGTCTTTGACAATATGAACGGGTGTTTGTGTCTTTGACAATATGAACGGGTGTTTGTGTCTTTGACAATATGAAAGGGTATTGTGTCTTTGACAATATGAAAGGGTGTTTGTGTCTTTGACAATATGAACGGGTGTTTGTGTCTTTGACAATATGAACGGGTGTTTGTGTCTTTGACAATATGAAAGGGTATTGTGTCTTTGACAATATGAAAGGGTGTTTGTGTCTTTGACAATATGAACGGGTGTTTGTGTCTTTGACAATATGAACGGGTATTGTGTGTTTGACAATATGAACGGGCATTGTGTCTTTGACAATTATAAACGGGTATTGTGTTTTGGACAATATGAAGGGGTGTTTGTGTATTTGTCAATATGAAGGGGTATGTGTGTCTTTGACAATATGAAGGGAATTTGTGTCTTTGACAATATGAAGGGATGTTTGTGTATTTGACAAGATGAAGGGATTTGTGTCTTGGACAATATGAAAGAGTGTTTGTGTCTTTGACAATATGAACGGGTATTGTGTCTTTGACAATATGAAAGAGTGTTTGTGTCTTTGACAATATGAACGGGTATTGTGTCTTTGACAATATGAACGGGTGTTTGTGTCTTTGACAATATGAACGGGTGTTTGTGTCTTTGACAATATGAAAGGGTGTTTGTGTCTTTGACAATATGAACGGGTATTGTGTCTTTGACAATATGATGGGGTGTTTGTGTCTTTGACAATATGAAAGAGTGTTTGTGTCTTTGACAATATGAACGGGTGTTTGTGTCTTTGACAATATGAACGGGTATTGTGTCTTTGACAATATGAACGGGTGTTTGTGTCTTTGACAATATGAACGGGTATTGTGTCTTTGACAATATGAACGGGTATTGTGTCTTTGACAATATGAACGGGTGTTTGTGTCTTTGACAATATGAACGGGTATTGTGTCTTTGACAATATGAAGGGGTGTTTGTGTCTTTGACAATATGAACGGGTATTGTGTCTTTGACAATATGAACGGGTATTGTGTCTTTGACAATATGAAAGGGTATTGTGTCTTTGACAATATGAAAGGGTATTGTGTCTTTGACAATATGAAAGGGTGTTTGTGTCTTTGACAATATGAACGGGTATTGTGTCTTTGACAATATGAACGGGTATTGTGTCTTTGACAATATGAAAGGGTATTGTGTCTTTGACAATATGAACGGGTATTGTGTCTTTGACAATATGAAAGGGTATTGTGTCTTTGACAATATGAAAGGGTGTTTGTGTCTTTGACAATATGAACGAGTGTTTGTGTCTTTGACAATATGAACGGGTGTTTGTGTCTTTGACAATATGAACGGGTATTGTGTCTTTGACAATATGAAAGGGTATTGTGTCTTTGACAATATGAACGGGTATTGTGTCTTTGACAATATGAAAGGGTATTGTGTCTTTGACAATATGAAAGGGTGTTTGTGTCTTTGACAATATGAAAGGGTGTTTGTGTCTTTGACAATATGAAAGGGTGTTTGTGTCTTTGACAATATGAACGGGTATTGTGTCTTTGACAATATGAAGGGATGTTTGTGTTTTTAACAATATGAAGGGATGTTTGTCTTATCAATATTTTGTATCAGAACAATGATAATTATTTAAATCTTAATATCCCTGCGTCGCGTTGGCACATATATGTGAATAGGACAATCGATTATTTTGTTCATTCATTTATATAATTCGCATTTATTGACATCCGATATGTTAAAATTCTATTAAACCATTTCTAGGTGAGAACAGCTTTGTTTCAAGGGTTGCACTCAGTGTTAAAACAAACATGGCTCTAGTTTTCAATTCATTACAAATAAAACACTCACATGCACCGACACCGTAGTCTGTTTAAATGATAAAAGAATACAAAAAGGAAAAAAACCTGGTTTAGAATTGATTGGTATTGGATTGTTTGTGTGAATCAATACTTAATCATAGTTCCACTGCGGCATCAACTTATGGTTTTGTGAGGAAGCAGATTTGATGCCAGGAAGCCCCAGTACAATCGTATACGACGACTGTTACAAATAACTGTGCTGTAAATTATTGTTTGAAACGTTTCTGCTGACGTGTATATTTTAATCCAGATGCCCTGGTAAAAAACAATCTAGTTCTACTGTAAAAAACATAGTAGTCGCGGGCATTTTGTTATGCAGATTTGGGTAAAATGGTAATTTGGTGGTTTGTTATAATTATTTACATTTTAATCCAAATGCCCTGTGCAACAACTCAATACGCCCTATATTGTTGTTAATCTATCTCTACTGTATTAAAATGTTTCGCGGGTTACTTTATTTTGCGATTTTGTAACGTTATAATGGTAATTTGGTGGTTTCTTCAAATCGTAAATTTAAGATACCTCATATTGAAAGAAAAGACCCTTGTTTGTTATTTTACATAACATATCGCTAGGTTAATGCCGAGCAAGTTTGGTCAGTTCTGAAACTCGGATAGCCACGCATTAAAGCGATACAGTCACTGTCTAAATCAAATGCGAAAAAGAGTATCAATCACTAATTTAAGATTTGGCACAAACGACATTTAAGACATTGTTCATCTTAGCCTTTAATCAGAATATTATCATTATCCACTGTAACTACAATGTACTAGTATGTCATATTTCGTATTTGTAATTTACTTTCTCTAACTATTTTCCCAGTGTTTCTTTCCAATCTGACGTAATGGGGACAATCTTGACGTTAGCAGTCTGGACAGGCTAGTGGGAATTCTCGAAGAATTAATTTGTTTAAGCTCCTTGTCAAACAGATTTACTCTCAGAAATTAAAATTAATATATAATTTTATTTGATTGCCAGGAAGATTCTTGTGATTTAGACTCTGTGTCAAAGTAACGGCGGACCAGAGTGAAGGGCACTGCAATAATGCACTGGAAAAGAGTGTAATAACTGCAATACTGAACTGGAAAAGAGTGCAATAACTGCAATACTGAACTGGAAAAGAGTGCAATAACTGCAATAATGCACTGAAAAAGAGTGTAATAACTGCAATTACGCACTGGAAAAGAGTGCAATTACTTCAATACTACACTGGAAAATAGTGCAATAACTGCAGTAATGCTCTGAAAATTGGTGCAATAGATGCAATACATTGGGAAATAGTGTAATAACTGCGATACCAATGTGGTATACGTGTACACCGGGTCTTGCGTTCGAATGAGTTTGTAGTCATAATGTTGTGCAATACCCCGTACACAAACGAGATACTTGACAATACTCCGTACAGTATATACATACGTTTATATGTTTTAGTAAGTACCTTATTGCGTTATTTGTTCTGAAATTTGGACTATGCGGATTTTGGCTCATCACAAATAAAAAGCTCATTTCAAAAGCAATAATACAATGTACCTTGGTGGTGCAATCACTCCAAAAACATTTTCAGTATTTCAAGTATCATTTGAGAGTACTCAGTTTCCTTCGTTTGGCAACAGTATCATTTTTATCCAGAAGTTATCGATTACTATTAATAGTCATATCTCAATAGCAACAACCTCTGTTTAACATCCAAATGTTGTGTTTTTCAATGGTTCTTGCTCTAGAGGGGTTGTACTCTGGTTGTTAACATTTAAAATAATATGAACTAACACAAAGGAGACACGATTGAAAGTTGTGATACGAGGTGGCAATCATTTAACGCTGTATTTTTCTGAATGGTGATTCATACACCGTTCCTGGTTACAGCCGTAAAAACAAGCTAGTGGAAGGAAGAAAATTACATCAGGAATGATTTGTCATTATCAATGCTGTTAGTATGGTTACAATTTGTGAAATAATGTAACATCGTGAACGTCTGTGTCTGAGTAGCCTCTTCCATTACAGCGTTTACGGCCTCAAGACGTCTACCATCGCTCATAATTGACCAAAACTTATTGACTAGTTTAGTACAGAGTCTGGGACTGTTCGGTTCTTCAGTTCTTTAGTTACCCAGACTGGAAAATGTCGATGTAATTATAAGCACCATAAGAGGGCCGTTCATTTAATACCCCGTCTACTATTGCTCAAAATTGACCACAACTTATTGACGGGTAGTCTAGTACTGTCTGTGACTGTTCGGTTCTTTAGTTACCCAGACTGAAAAATGTCGATGTACGATATAATTATAAAAATATACGTTCATTTAATACCCCGTCTACTATCGCATACAAATGACCAAAACTTATTAACTAGTAGTCTAGTTCAGTTTTTGGTAACCGTGACTAAAGATTTGAAAGAAATCGATGTAATTATTAGCTTATACGAGGGCTGTTCATTTAATACCCGAACGATGGTCAAAGTGCTTGATTCGGAAACATGCGATCGTAAGAATATTATTTCGTCTTCTTATACCTACGCTATATCAAGGCGATGGTTAACCCCGACCTTTCGACGCATCACAAGTAGACATCACAACACAAATTGTCTTTTTTTCTAAAATCAGAGAAGCAATAAGAGAAAATTGTGAAGTTCCAGCTATTGCAATTTTACTGTATAAGCTTAGAATACCACTTTTGTTCAGTGATGCTGATTTTTGAGTTCAGTATGCCAATATTAGAGTTGAGATCTAACTTATATGGAGATGCTTCTGGGGATTGGGACCTGAGTAACAATCTCACACTGGATAGAGCTCTTTGAATCTTCGTAAATATTGTACAATTCTGATCACATTGGTCATTGCAATATATGTACCGGAGACGACCGGAAATTACCGATTGTTCACGATTGATCTTGCACTAGAGTTCATCGAATTCATACACCAATTTTAAATTCTGTCTGGTGTCTAGACATTCCATTCACTGTTGCTGCAAAAATACGTCTGATTGTATAGATAACAGACTTGTTAAAGTTCTGAGCAGGCTAGGTTGCTAGGTGACGATTTTGTGTTCTTTTAAACCGGGGAACTTATGGTGATTATTTTGTGGGTTTAATTGAAAAAGACGCAGCTGCAATTTACGAAATATAGACAGCTAATATAGTCAAAGTGAGTATAATGTCAATATAAGTTTATATAAAACCAGACACACATATCTTTCGGCTATGGTAGACGATGATTAAATGTTTCCTATAAATGTATTTATATCAATATGTTCACCACAGTACAATAGACTTTAAATACCGAGAAAAACGGAAATGACCGAGCTTTCAGATTTCAGTATACAACTCTTGGTTTTGTGTAGTCAGGCTACCCGACTAGACAATATATTTTATCAATCAAATAGCATAACTATTTTAAATTTTAGCTTGATTGTATTTTGCCAGGGCTTGGGTTTTTTTTGAGAGAGCAAAGAGAAATAATTCCATGCGAAAGGAGTCGATTGAGGAGTTGTCTTTATATCCATAGGGTATGTTAGACGGACTAGGTTTTGTGCTTTGTAATCGTAACTGAACGGAACTTTCCCTCTGTGTCGAAGATATCATAGTCGATGCCGATGCGTTAAGTCACTGCTGTCTGAACTGTCCTGGTATGTTTATCTGGAACACAGTCTTAGACTTTGTGAAACAAGTAAGCAAGTAAATTAGGACTTTATTCAATGAGGATACACGTTTGCTGCTTTCCAAATATTCCTTTACTTATGTAAGATTCAATGCTACTAAAGTGGTACATGTATAAGCTAAAGTGGCTATAAGCTACTAGCTATTGAGGTTTTATAAAATTTCTAGTCCAAATTCTTTAATTATATGCATTCTAAGGTTTATCCGCGGTTATGAAAACGTATTAACAATGTACATGTTTGATAGAAATGCTGACGCTCCTTTAAACATCTTGCTTGGAAGCGCAAATTTTAGTGATGAAATATTGGGCTGTATGTGATCGTACCAGTATCCACGTACATGCTTCAAACTGAATCTATAAATTATATCGTCCTGTCGTGCAGTGCCGCCACAATCTCATCTAAGCTATAAAACTCTCGTGAGACTCTCGCGGGACTCTCTAACATGAAGGCGCACTGAATTATTACTTTACTGTTACGTAAATATTTCATTCTCTGTTAAATAATGAAAGTTTGATCACTTGGTTGTCTATAATTATCATAATATATCCCGTAGTCTGCTACGTACGCTTAATTACCCGGATGCAAAACTAGCATTAACACCATTACTAAATAGAATGTTGCAAAGTTGTTGTTAATTTTCAGCCAACCAGAGCTTGTTGTTGATAGTTATTGTCTGTGTAGACTTCAGTACTTTGCCCGTAGGTTTAACTAATGCGTTTGCACTTTTGAGATTTCGCAAATGCCTACCTACCAATCATCTTCGTCCCCTGTGGGACATAATGTCATTTTGCAAATGATCTAGCGATACCACCGTTCTGAATTAGATTCGAGCCCTATCATCATTGAGCAAATAACGTAACTTGTGTCATGTGGCGGTCGTAGAAACGTCTCTCCTGAAATACTTGCAGTTATTGGTGGTATCCATGTCAGCTGATTACTAGTTTGTCGTGAAGCAGTCACATTGATACAAAATTGTTATCTTGAACAGGGGGTCCGCAAGCTATCTCTTCTTGGCAAACTGAATTCTAAAAGCAAGCAAGCTCTTGATGCTAAAAATAGATTAAAGCGGTCAATCACATGGATAACTTCGGAATTAATCGCCTTGCAGTATTAGTAGTGCATTTACTGTACTTGATCTGGTAGCCGAATAGTACCTGAATGCGTTAGTACATTTTGTCATTTGCATTGTTAGTTTAGCATTTAAAATAACATCGACTGCATGGAACCCCGTACTATTGTTCGAGAAACTTCTGTTTTCTTCGGTAAATGCACTAGACTAAGTTAGTACTTCCAATGCGATAAAGCCCGAAGTCATCCCCGCAAATGACCACTCCAATCTATTTTTAGCATCACAGTCTTGATGGAGTATTTTTTCGCCTGATCTGAACAGGTTACCCTGTTCAAAAAGTTATGATTTACATGATTTGTCACTAAGTGTTCACATATATTTGATGAAAATAACATATAGCACTGTCCAAAATTACTCTGATGTTCAATGTAAAAAGTCAACAGACTTCAGCAGATAAACATCCAAATTGGCGTCACGTCCATAGTCTCCGAGGATAGAGTTTGTCAAATCTGGTCACATTGATTTATTGTCATTTACATTTATGTTCTGTTCTGTGGTCTTCATGATGACATTTTCCATTTAGAAATAAATAATATAACACACACTCGCCTGTCACATGTCTAATGGAAATGATTGCACGGATCGCGAAACGGGTCTAAAACGGACTTTTTCATCAACCGTTGGAAAATGAGATTTTCGTTTTCCCTTGCATAAAACGCTGGTTATTATTGTAAATGGTCTTCATAAAGAGATGTGGGTCTAACTTACTGTCATGTTCCGGTATATCTATATCTAGTTGATTTGTTGATTTGTTGATTTAATTTAGATAAGTTCGGTTTGTTGAATGCCTCCCACGCATTATGTAACCTTGCTATCTGAGGAAACAGATATTGTCATAAATTTGTGAATATGCCTACTGCTGCTATTTTATAAAACATCTAGCTGTTGTTATAAGATGGGGTTTTTTTAAACTTCAATGTTAAAAATATATATATGCTTGTTTATATGTGGCTTAAAATGCAAACAAATAGGTCGTGAACGCCCGCAATTGTATTGGGTGCGCTAAAACATTTACCCAGATTTTGAAAGTCTGTACAGGTATGCAGTAACGTTGTATAGTTAGCAAAGTTTGACGGAACAAGAATACAGTAGTCAACACCATGTTATAGTTTTAGTTCAGCTGAGCATAAAGTGTTGAAATGTTGAACATTTGTGGAGGTTAGGTGTCCTGCGTGTGGCATATGTTTGTGGTTGTATAAATATGTTTAATCTGATGATCATGTTTGCCCCAGGAATCAAATGTACATGTTCATTTGAAATGTTTAAATCATTCAAAAATGTCAATGGCTCCAGGTGTGCAATATAGGCCCATCCCGATCCTGTGTTCATATAAAGAAATGAGTGTCACCTAAAGCTACACTGCACAATCATCAAACATCATTTTCTACAATTAATTGTTTACTATAATAAGAATTGAGTGTCACAATTAGTTGCTTTTATATATTTATTACGAAATGAGTGTCACCTTAAGCTATATTGCATCTATAACTATTTACTCACTAGTTTCTGCAATTAATTGTTAGCTTTATTTATCTAGACACATCTCTACTTAGTGTTAGTATTCCTGGAATTATCTCCTAATTACATCAGCGCTATCAACTGTATTTTTATTAAATGCTATATTTGCACAATCAGGAAATTGATATTATACCATTATATGGCTTATAGGGGTGTCGTCTGGGTTATTAATAATTGTCGTCGACAATTTGCTTATATAATATGATCGCTAATGTCAGACTGAGAGAATATCTCGCTGATAATTACACCAATCGTGAAAGCTCGGCCATTTCCGTTTGTCTCCGGTAAATATGCTATTACAATGCACAAAGACCGAGGTGATCAGAATACCGGAGATAAACGGAAATGGCCGAGCTTTCACGAGTGACAGATAATCACACCAATCGTGAAAGATCGGATATTTCCGTTTGTCTCCGGTAAAATATCACACGTAGCAATATGAGACAATTCCCAGCAGAGTTTTACGTGACTCATCAGTTACGTAACACACGCCTGAAATGCCACTGATTAGCAATCAATATCAGTTGACAACAGTGTCTGCAAAATGTTTGGCTTTCTACGATTCAATGGGAAACAACTACTTTTACTTGTAAGTGTATTTATGTGCATTGAAATTAGATTGTGTAAGCTGCGTAAGTTTGCTTAAATGCATTGAATCAGCATAATCGACATCCACAACATTACATGTGCCAACCAGATCGTCATAAGCAACATCACCTTCCCCATTTACATCGTCTACAAACTCATAAGCAACAACATAAACGACACTAACACCATCGCAATCAGCGATAGCATCAATAATCTGAACATCACGATTGTCTTCGAAATCATTATCAACAATATAAACATCACCAATTACAGCAACATCATAATCGTTAACACCATTACTTTTGTCATCTTTAACACCAACATCACCATCATCATCATCATCAATGACCATCGTCGTCAAAGTTATCCTTACCCTTATCAGCAGCAGTAGCAGTATTAGCAGCAGCAGCAAAAGCAGCAGCGATATATAACTTTATTCGATTGGGTATACTCCAAACCTTCCCCGACATAATACCGCCCACTGCACCAGTGACACACTATAATGCCACGTTGGTGCAAATCAATAAACCATTCGTCGGTTTTTCTGTTGTCATAAATTTCGTCTTTACTGAAAGACCACATTTTGAGGTCTTGTCTGCTCATAAAACACCGATATATTAGAACATAAACATTTTGTACCGGATAATACGTACATAATATATTAAAATCTGCTGTCGGATTGAAAATCCATTTAAAATCCATGGTGTATGCTAGTGCGAAATAAGCCTTGTTAATGTATATGTTCCGCTTAGCATTTTTGCCTCGACGATGTGTATTTCCGATTTAGAACTGGGCATCGGAAGGCATCGGACGGCATCTGTAAAAGGGTACTCGTGGTCTAGGTGAAGCTTCTGGAAAATCATTGGAAAATTGGGGAATCCCTGATCCGGATGATGACTCCCGATGTGTATCTATTAAAATCGGGAGTACATTGCCGAGGCAAATAAAATGCTCAGTGTATAAACACAAAACAAACAGAAATGGTCGGTCTTTCACGATTGCCAGCGATATATAGGTACCATACTCATGTTAGTTTGTTTAAATTGCGTTATTGTTTATCTTCAGGTGGAATTGTTTGGCACATATGTATTTCTAAGTACACACTGTACTGCATGAACATTGGTTGTAAACCGGAACTGTGTTAGTTTCTCTAAAATTAATTACCCCTAGCTGTCACTTAATTACACCACTGTAAATTATTACAACACACATGAGTGTTAGTTAAACAGCCAAAGGCACTACTTAAACCGCTAGAACAATTCTTGAACATAAAATAAAGTCGTTTTATCTTTCCACATCGCCTTAAGAATCACAAATACTTATGTTTCAAATAGCATGGTCTTTACCAATATGTTCATTTACATACTACACTCTGTTCTGTTCTGTTCTGTTGTGCTCTGCTCTGCTCTGCTCTGCTCTGCCCTGCTCCTGCTCTGCTCTGCTCTGCTCTGCTCTGCTCTGCTCCTGCTCTGCTCTGATCTGCTCTGCTCTGCTCTGCTCTGCTCTGCTCTGCACTGTTCTGATCTGCACTGCACTGCTCTGCTCTGAGAGACCTGATATTTTTTCTTACCGTTAACCGTCATCCTAAATAGCAATGCAACATACATACAGAAGTGTTCATTTCAATTGCAATGTCTATAGCATCATAGCTGTCCTACTTTTAAAGTACATGTGTCCATAAACATAGCCATTTCATAGAAACCGCTGCGACCTCTTAGCCACCGCACAATAAATTGATACACATAAAAACGGATTCATGTATCATATAGGCACTGTATTACATGCAGTACTATAATTCTTCTTTGGTGTCCTGAAGGCCATAAGCTGAATGGCATCTTGTTCAAGGTTATATTACTGTTGAAGGTCAATGTTGCGAATATCAAGCTTAGGAAGGTCTCGTTGAACGTCTAATGAAGCGTATACGTTACATCATTAATTAAACACAACTTTGGTGGCAGTGGTTCGTCTTTCAACTAGTTCAATCCGGCGTTCGTTGCCTAAGCAAAGCGCTACGTAATGCTTTCCATAAGAGATAATCTATATTTAACGTGGTGCCACTGAATGAAGGCAACGCTTTGCTTTGGCTACGGACAACTGACTTCAACGCTTAAGTATGTTTTTTGTCGTAGGTCTTGCATTTGCTTTAAGAGACACCATTACCTTACGGTTTGTAATTTGTTCTGCTATGAAGGGGCAGTACATTGTACATTTCCAATCCAACATTCCAGACTGTTCTAAAAAATGTTAAATTGCAAAGCCAAAATAATGCTTATTAGCTAAAAAGTTGAATTGAAGTAGATTGTCATTTTGAAGTGTACGTAGTTTATTCTTTAAAATGTGACATCTTTCTGTATCATCATTAGACTTCATTAGAATGTCCAAAAACTCTGCAGAGTTCTCTAATTTTTCTATTAGAATGAAATTCATTGAGTACATGTGTATATAAATTAGAGATGACAAAAAGTTCAAAACTAACTTTGAGATAGCTGGTCAGATTTCATACATCAAAGAAGGAAAACTTCGGGACTTCCAAAAAAAATCGATTATCGGAAAATTATTGAAGTTATTGAAAGTATATCTGACTATTTGTTGTCTGTGTATTTCAGGTGCTGTTGGTTATTCGCGGGCAGAAGGTTATTGTTCGGATGACTATGGCACCATCTACTCCACTCCACCTAGCGGCAGCAGTCATTACGCCACGAAATCTCTTTCACCCGTGCCAAATCGGAAAGTTGCCGCTGCAACGCAGACGCCATCACACGTGAAGTTGTTGCGTAAACATAGTGCGGATTGTTTGCTTACTTATAAAACATATCAAATGGAGGACCCATATGCCACAATCGAGCCCTCCGCTCAGGAACCCAGGTACTCAAAACCACATATGCATTCTTCATCGAAGGGGCCAAAAGTGTCCCCAACCACTTCTACCTCTGTGACGTCAGCTGCTTCAAGCGCTGACCCCAGTAAATCAATAGACACTAACGGTCAGACGATAACTCGAACCTCAGCCAGCAGGTTTAGAGATTTGCAGTTAGCAAAACGGCCGCTGCAAATCGCTTACGGTGATTTTGATTGTTATAAAGTTGATCTGCGGAAGCGGAACGAGTACGCGCGTTCTGGAGGCTTTGATGGAATTCTCTGCGTCCATGTGTTATGTGGCCAAGGTCTCAAATGTACCCGGATGACGTTACGTGATCTATATTGTGTTGTGTCAATAGATTCTTTAAACAAAGCGCGGACTATGATACGAACAGGAGCCGTGAATTTCGATTGGGATGAAGCGTTTGATATTGATTTAGAAAACGCAAGAGACGTGTCATTTCTTATCTACAATTGGGATCCAAATTATAAACATAGATTGTGTTTTCATGGTTCTATATTTTTACCTGGATTTATTGAACCCAACCGAAAGAAAAACATAGCACTTAAAATGGAACCCAAAGGTCTTCTTTACCTCACTCTGCTTTATAAAGAACCCAAAGCAATTTTACAACGATCTCCATCGGGTAAAGCGGAAGGTGTTTTTGGTGTGGACTTAGATAGCGTGATAAAACGTGAACATGTGAATGTGCACGTTCCCTTATTGGTTGTGAAAAGCATAGCGGAAGTAGAACGCCGTGGAGCGGAAGTTGTGGGTATATATAGGTTGTGCGGTTCATCCCGGCGGAAGGCGCAGCTTAGAGAGGCGTTTGAGAAGAATTCAGCCAGCGTGGACCTTTCAGCTGAGAACGTGTCAGATATCCATGTCGTGACGGGTAAGTGATTTATATAACTTGCAATACTATTAAAATTGAGTTTCCTTAATTGAGTCGTCACTGTGTTACTTTAAAATGAATTATTTAAGGTCAATTATCAAACAGTTTTTCTAACTTATATAAATCACTCTCGACACCTCATTCGTGATGCTTTTCATCCCCACTGTTTTGACAGCTGAGCATAGTTTCCTACTTCAACTTACAGTGCAAGAGATGATGTTGGATCTTATTTTTGGCTCATAAATTGTCAAAGATGAAATTTTCAGACTTCAATAACCAAGCAAAAGTAATCAAATCTCATTATTCGCCGTTTTGTCTGGGGCCACTTTCTTGCTGAGCTATCAGTTTGTATAATGTTCTCTATGTGCCATTCGTGCTCTGTGAGTTCTGCTTGGTTCTGTCATCCCTATTTGTTTGTTACTTTCTGTAAGCTTCGTCGAGTAGAAATATTTAAGTAGACTGGTAAATAATCAGTAGTTTTATGAACGGGTTCGACCTATTACAATTGTATTCAATTCCTCCGTGACGACACCTTTTTGGGACACCTTTCAAATGTCTACGAAGAGCCTGTGTTTGCGTATCTTCGTGCAGTTCTATGCATTTCAACTCATTTGAAGTAATTCTCAAGGATGTAAACTATTAGTTTTTGTCACCAATTATTTAGAGCGATAATATACCCGACCGGTCGATAATGGCTCGAGTGATTCAACTACTCGTTTGCAATTATAATTATACTAGCACACAAAGCAACACCGCTCCTAGTTGCTGAATTTTTTTATGCCTGTACACATGTTCCATTTGTGGCAAGCTATTAAACATCACTAGATAAATTTTAAAATATCACTTTATATATATGGAGTAAAGATCTAATAACAATATCCAAATCTATCTCAAAGACACATTGTAATCATAAAACAAAATGCAGTTCTGCTTCTGATATTTGACGAACTTATCCCCATGGAATTCATGTTATAATTATTTTCTATGTTGTACTCTTTATAGATAATTAAACGTGTTTTTATGTAATCATTAATATTCCATCTAAAAGTAAAACTGTACTAACCGTAGGCGGAATCAATCACACGTAACGCCTACATCAAAACTAACATCATATCAAATTCTATAGACTTATTGACTAAACTCAAAATTATGAAACAAATCTCTGTAAACAATCACATCAAAATAAGTTAGACGGGAATGAGGCGTAAGTGCAGTATGACACAATAAGTATTGTGTGTTACGCAACTAGAAAACGAGTATTGAGCCGTCACTGCACGTTTAGTAATAGACCAAAATGTTACGGCTCAGAGGTCAAATTATATCTTTAGTGACTACGTTGTTTCAACTGATGGAATTGCCATTCACTGTAATAAGACGGTAGACAATAAATTGTCCGTGAGGAACATACTGTGTAGTCTTTTTGCAGAGAATAAACAATTAGAGTAATTTACGTTTGTGCCTAAATGACCGAGGTGCTCTGAATGGCGTACGTCATTAGACTGGTACCCTCGGTCCTATTTGATAATCACTTTTACTTTTTGAGCAGATACCCGTCTAGTACGATATGTGCTCTGAACTCAGTGTGGTGGGAACATTTGTTACAAAAATTCCAAATGCCGACCATAGCCTTTATTTGCCAGTCAGCTTTCTGCTGAATATGGCAGGCATATGTGTGCCTCAACCCGGATTTAACCCTGGTCGCCGGATTAGGCGACAAGCACACTATCCACTGAGCTACGCACGGAAAGGTTGGGACATTTATTATTCAAATCATTCGTTCTATTATAACTGTGGTTAACTCGTATATTTCCCATTCACATTGGGCCGCCAAGATCGTACGTCATGAGGAAACTAAAAGAATTGTGCTGTGGGAGCATTTTTTGCAATCATTTCTGCTGACTATGCAGATCTTCATTATAGATTTTGGTATTTTCTGCCCTGTGCTATCTGTCAGTGAGCGAATCTACGGCATTATTGGCACCATGAAAATTCATACACTTTCCTTTCTTATCTGGCTGAATTTTCATGAATATTTGATTTTACAAAGAAACATCTTAACATATCGATGAAATCGTGGAAAATCGTTTTTTCTCGAGAAAAATTGTGTGGGAAAGCTGGCTGTCTCATAAAGTTGATTATTTGATGCTAAGTCTGCTCCGAGTATTTTTGTAAACGATCGTCCCTGATTGAATAGGATAGAAACAGACTAGCGACCGAAATTACCATGTTTTACCATAGAATGATATTGACAAATGAGCAGACTTCTCATTGCTTTAAAATGTGAGTGAACGAAAAGATTATCGAAATGAACCGACGTTTTCAATCCATAATATTTAGAAAGTCTCTTAATTAACTTATTTGATGCAGTAAGAAGAACGATAGATTGAATGTAAAAAACACCATATCACCCGCATATATCATCATTTCCAAAATTCGTGACAATATACACAACTAGGGGACAAATATGTTACGTGTAACGAAGTTGAACCTAGCTGGATAAATGTGAACATTATATCATTCTTGCTCAGTGAAGCAGTGGTGTAGGTGAGGATCGAACCATGTGTCTGTCAAATTCAAATCACGCCCTACCTCTGGACTAACGCTCAACACAAGCATTAAAATTCTTCATTGTTATGTTATACAAATGCGTGTTTTCTCTTCCCTGGTACGAGGAGAAAAACAGACAGATATTATGACGACACGACTATCCTATGTGTAACTGTCTCATTTGAAATGACAATGAAATGCAGGATCCCTCCTTACATCCCCATTATACGTAATCACCAGTGTAATGATACGACAGGTCATTTACAGGCAGTATAATTATGCTATAGTTGTTAACATTTTTGAATATATGTATATTCACAAAATTCGCCATAGTCATAATGACTTTATAATGGCAAGTACGTGCTTGCTAAGAAAGGTTCGTAGTCATTGTGATTGCTTACCGTGTTTTTGAAATCGTAGAAAAAGAAAAAAATCATTTTCAAATTCTGAAGGTTGTATGATTAGTGAGAACAAAACTGATATACGGATATTTTACTGTCACAATGGTGGTTTCGTTGTCGTTAATGTACGTCGTCGTCAAGCCGAAACAGTAGCCCATGTCCATGTGTTTCAAAAATGAGAGTTTTGCACATTTTGAAAATAACATCCTAGGGCATAATTTCGAGTGCCAAGTGCTTCTTTGTAATAACGGTTTATACTTATGAATGGTGCAGTGTGTGAATTATGGTCATTTTCTAAAATAGATGTTCACAAATAACTATACAACTTAAACAATCAAGACGCCATCCACACTTTACCACCACAGTGTTTTAAAGTTATGTGTGTATGTTTGCGTTTCACTGAGAATTCTGTAAGTGAGTGGTTATCCGGGCGATTGAACTCCGACCTTCGACTTCCAGGAAAGAGACAGTTCCGAATCGACTCATATGATCTGTTTACGTACAAGGCTGATGTACAACGCCGATACACGCGACAATGTTTTTTATGATTGTTTATGCTATTTCTATATCTTTATATGTTATAAATCATCGTAGAGAATATCTTATTGGCAAAAGTATTACTATAAGTAGCAACAAATCTATACTTCCGTAAAATCCACGAATCTGTGAGAAATACTCTGATCTGCCAAGACCGTTTATTAGGCTTCCTTTCAGAACACCATAAATGTGATTTTCTCACGCCATAAAGCGTTGCCCTGGCAAAGGTTTTACTCGATGCTATTTTCGACCGAACTATGTGTGATTATTTCAAAGTTTTGATTATGATGTGTCCATACTTCCGAGTATGTACGTTTGTACTTCACGATGGAACATTTTACCCAAATTAGGGAGCGGACTCGGATATCGTTTCTTGTACGTGCGTTCTGCAATGCATCTGTCAGTTTCACTAAGAATCAGTGACAACTGGCCCAAATTCCTTACAACATGGGGTCATTAGCCCACATTCTGTACAAACCTTGGTCATTGGTCCAATTTTCCTACAAATTAGGTCATGCCAAATTCCGCAGAAACCAGGGTCATTTACATGTATTCCCTACCAACCGGAATTATTAGCCAAAATTCCCCACCTACTGTGGCCATTTGCCAATAACATGAAGACAGGTAAAAACTGCATGACCAGGCAAGTAGGACTTTCTCAGGTAGTCAACATAATTGAACGATTTTTCATAATTATGAACTATTTGTACTAGAAAATCATTATTCTTCAGTTACTAGTAAACGATTTTAAGGCTAAGGCTCTGTGATAAGAATTTCCGTATTTTCGTGCTAAAACTCATTTTCATTCCAAACATTTTCTCGAAGTGACAAGAACACAATTACGTGTTGAAAAGTTCTCCCTAGTTTGACTCAGGCACACGAGGTGAGATTAACTGGCTATATACATTTACAACAAGATTATCTCGTTGTTTATGGGATATAAACATTCCATTCGCCATCATCAGTTACCAGCGAAATGTTCCAGAGACAACACGAATGGATTTGCCATTTCTATATACAAAATGTTAGTATCAAACGCCTCCACGAGCATGTATAGTGGCATCAAGACTTAGATACTAAGGGAGTCATTACTACGATGACATTGAGTTGGCCTTTTCTATTGAGCTGCTACGTGGAGCAGGCTATTCTAGTAGTCTGGTGCACTTCCCATGTAAACACTACTATACCGAAAGCATGGTAATGACCAAAAGGCCAAATGCCACAACCAGACTTTATCGGAGAGTTAAACTCAATGTCAATACCATTACAAGAGTCAACCCCGATTGCAACTTGTAAAATTATGTGACCAGTTGCTGGAAGACAAATATAAATGAAAAGAAACATCTTTCAGCTTAGAGAAAATACAACAAAAACTCCATGATGTCAAGGCCTGTCACTAAGCACTAAGATAGTTGTTGTGGGGACATTTTTGGCATTTAGTGATTTAAGACAAAAATAGAGAAGCGTTACTCATCTGAGTCGTCAAAGAATGTTAACCACAAAACGGAGCCTGTACTTGCGATCATCTACTACTATTGTAGGTTTATTCTAAACGTTGCTCTATCGTCCACATAGCTAGTGTCTATTATTTCTAAGTACATTCTCCCAGATAAACGTAACACTCGGGTTTCCCAATCTATAGATACTAGTAACCATTCCTGGAAACAATCTAGCGATGTTGTAAAGGAAAATACGATCCCTGACTAACTTAACTACTTCACAGACGAATCATGTCGTATGCCAACTATGTTAAATTAATGAAACGGAGCATCAATATTTAATCATTGTAATTTCGCGTTTGCCACTGTGGTTGCTGAACGACAAACCTGGATAGCAAGCATACAGACCGGGAGATCGATAAACATTTAGCTTTTCTGTGAGCGCTAACAGTACTATGATTATAGTAGTCTGTTTCCAGGACTTCACTGTCTTCTTATTGGAATGTACGAGTATTTGTAAGATTGGAAACGGGAACCAGATCACTATGATTTCGGAACATTAAGAGTTATTTAACTGGATACAAAAGTTGAGAGAAGCTGTATTATACTGATAAAACGTACCTACGTTCCTTTCGTCCTTCATTCCTGTGTTTGTTCGTTGCTTCCTGTCATCGTTAGTTCCTTCATTCCTTCATTTATTCCATCGCTCGTTCGTTTAGAAAAGGCAGTTTTCAGTGCGTGGTTATTTTTTATTTTCCTCCCAGTTTGGCTAATGACCTCGGAATCTGCAAGCATGTCAATACTAATCGAGTTCAATGTCGTGCTCACCCCCGTCTTGTAATAGGGGAATAAATGAGTATAACGCACTACACGTTTGTAAATAAGGCACCTACTAGGTATAATGACTTTGTCAAGGTTCTTACTAGTTCGTGCATGCGCGAGAAACGCTAGATAATTAAGTTATAAAACTTGATAAAATAACATGTACTTCTCAAGTTCATTTGTGTGGTATGATGAATTGACGAAAAGACTTACATTGAAAGTGTAAGAAATTCGATATCATATGTTCGAGTAACATTGTTAAGATGGAGAAATAAGACTGATGTTATGACAGGCTCACTTTTACCGTATTACCAAAGTTCTGACGTTCAGCAAAATCAATACGAGGGGTTTGAGTAGCTTCGGATGCGGGCGTTTCTTAACAGACAATAAATTGAAAATTATATTGCAGTATATGTCACTTTGAAACGATACTAAACATGATTTTAAAACATTACTCGTTGATTTACGTCGTGCGTGGGTATAACGGACGATTAACAAGATGGATGGCTACATGTACTGCTTTTCTTCGTACTGCTAAACCTAGACAAGGAAACGATGAACTGAGGTCGTAGACAGCACTTATAAAAGCCCACGACAACACCCATCCAAAAGTCTCCCACCAGAAAAATAAACAATACAAACAAAAACAAACCGAACAGGGATGAAACCAGAGAAATTCGCATGATAGGACCAATATACATTGTACTTTAAATACATTGCAGTTGTAAGGACAGTCGTGAAAGCTCGACCATCTCCGTTTCTCTCCGGTCAAACTATAGCGCGCGTATAATTCCAGAATACACCAAAGTTAACAGACGGCGTGTCCTTGCGATGAACAAAGGTCAATGAATACTGCAACGGGCGATAACTCACTGATGTCTATCATCCCTTGGACCTAATGCAACAATCCGGATTCATCACGGAAAGGCCCGAGTAGTTACGATTGGTCTCTCATAAAACTAAAACATGTTTATTACAACTTCGTATTTGTATATTTTCAGGTGTACTGAAGGATTATTTCCGTGAGTTACCGGAACCTCTGGTTACTAACGCCCTCTATCAGATGATGTTGGATGCACTCAGTGTACGTCTGCCCAGTGATCCTGACGGTAGTGCTAAACTCATGCTTAGTATATTAGAGTGCCTTCCTAAGTCCAATCAGGTAAATAATGTCCATTATTTATATGTTCATTTTCCATGTTCCTTTTTAATACTAAATGTACGACATGCGGACGTATTTCTTAGCACCAATTCTCCCAGGACAAAACGTGTGTGTTCCCTTAGAATGATAATTATCACAGGAATGGACGTGTTTCTTTGGGGCCAAGGTTTCCTTTGCCATCATGGTGTGCTCCGGTATACGTTATTGTTCCCAGGTTATGACGTTTTCATTTGAAACACAAATCCTCACAGGACATGATGTGTTCCAATAGCTATTTGTCAAAAGTCAGGACATATTCTTCTGGGGTCATAGTGGATTTAGGAAACCCCACTGTAAAGCTCTTCTTAGCGCTTTTTAGGACCACGCGCACAATAATTCGCAGAATTGTACAAGGTATTCCGAGTGACATGCACATTATATATACTGATAACTGTCTGTCCAACTTGACTATCGCTGTATCCAAATGGGTATCAGTCTAGTTTTGTACTTGCCTATACTCTGTCTTTCGTCTGCTGTGTAGTGCGATTTCACATTTTTTAATCCTATCTATTACTAAGATCAAATTAATTACATTGATTGCCCGGCAACAATGCAGATTGAAATACATTAGTGATGAGTGGTGTGAGGTTTGCACTGATGTTTTAATTAATCAATCGAACTTCCTAATCAGACATGATTAATCTAAATATTTGAAAACAAACACGGATATGTGCATCCTTCTGTTCATTGAAAGCAGCCATTCAAATAATAATTTTTTACGTATTCAAATATTTCCTGTACGGGTAAAGGAAATGGCTTCTCAAATGTTAGCTATGTGATTAACATTGATTAATGTTTCTAAGGTGTATAGAAATTGGACCATTTTGTTGACTGACCATGTAAATCATCACGATTAGGCAGAATCAAGTTGTCCCCGGTGCTGCCTGATACCAAGCTGCTCACAGCGTTTGATTCCCTTACATTGACAATAGGTAGAAACCCGTGTAACAAGGGGTGGGGGTAACTTAGGTCCCATACTAATATCATAGTGTGTATCCCCATTGTTTGGGCTTTCTCTTTACTATGCAATAGCATGCCTTATGGCTTATATTACAACATGAAAGTCAAGTGGTCATTAAGTAAAGTTACTACTGTTGGCTGTGTGTAGATGTTACCAATGTTGCATGCGACTTATATAATCTTTTGCAAGACAAGAGGATATTAAGGGGAAGTAACTGATGTGTAGACCATGGTGGCAATGATATAACCATAGGGCTTCAATGTCTGGAAAAGTTTAGTCCGGAATACCCTGATAAGGTTCTTTCTGTTTTCCTAGCACAAATGTTACTGTATCACTTTTTATCTTCAATCATCCTTAAAACTTCGAAAATATTATTCAGTCCCGGCAATATGGCGATGTTCTTCATGTACCTACATATAGACTGATCGAACTTTTGTCCTTGTCTAAAAGCATTTCGAGGTATCCAGCATCAAAGTTCTGCAGTATATATAAGTTAGTTTCTTGAATTCACGATAAATAGGTTGACTATACACAACATGACCATGTTAATTCTCTTTATCTGTTTTCATTCATGAATAATTTACGTGTCGTTACCTAGGAGACCATGTCGATGGTGCTGAATCACCTACACAAAATGGCGGCCCACTGTGACAAGAATAAGATGTCGTTAGAACAATTAGCAGCCTGTCTAGGTCCTGTCTTATTGTGCCCATCCTCTACGGGAGCCGACGACGAGTCTCTGGATTATAGTAAACATATAGAAGTCCTTAAATATCTACTTGAAATCTGGGGAGATAGGAACTCGGGTAAGATTTCATGATTTTATGACGTCACGATTTCTTGACTGCACGATTTCATGATACCAAGTTTCACGATTCCATGATAGGTCAAGTTTTAATATGCCATGTTTTCCAGATTTATTCATAATACCGGTACTATCGTACATGGTTTTTAAAGTATCAATAAAATACAGTCAATTCTCTAAAAACCAGACCCGTCGAAATGAGGATTTTTTTACTGTTTGAACTGCACATGCACGTCATTCTTTCTAATGGTATGCTTATGATCCTTTGGACAGTATTGGACATAATAATGATGTGTTTCTCATATAATGCGTATGTACTATGTTGAGATGGAATTATATATAATTTTATTTTTCCAATTCTGTTTGTGATTTCAGAGACCTCCAAACCAACAAGCAGTGCGCCCACACCAGCGTCTTGTAGTCCATTACCCAATACCAGTTGACGTACAACAAATCTTTAGTCACTTTAATGTCTAAATGGACCATACTTTAGCCAGTTCCATACCGGAACCGGATATCGCGTCATGTAGCGGGAAAACGCACGAACCTGTCCAATAGCGAGCGCGAGACGGTACTGTCATGGCGGACAATCTTCTGCAAATCGTAATATCGGGAGACAAATCCTGTGTTTCTGTGAAAATATGATTGTAAAGTGCTGAATGCTGAAATAATTAACGTTTCGGTGTTATCAAATAGAAGTTTGACCTTCAAAGATCACTGCGGTATAACGTACACCGGATATTGCTCGTAAAGTGAGTAATATTATCAATTTTAAGGACATGAAATGGAGACCAGGGTAAGTTTAGAGACGAAATTTTCCAAATTACTGACTTCTTATCCATATCCCAATTGAGTTTTAACTTCTTCGGACATTTTGGTAACTTTATAGCACACTATCGTATATCAGATATTCACAGAAAGGTTAAAATGAACCAGCATTATGCCGTTACTCACTCGCAAATATTGACAGTAGGACTTTACAAGCTTCTGGAACGGCTGTAATGCCAAATTGTAGATTTTTTGAACAGGCCATTTTGTTTATATTGAACTCCAAAATGTTGTGACCAAATTTCATAAATATTGTTCGAAAAACAACAAAGATACACCCCAAAACAGATATGCGTGCGTGTACGGAGTATTGCTGTTTAGTGTACGGAGTATTGCACATAAGCTCAACGTTAGTATACGGAGAGTATGGCATAATAAAATGAGTAAATAAAGTATGTAAATGGACAGTTTTATCGTATTATTACGTCTGCTCACAAATATGGTCATGTTTTATGGGTTATACGATACAATAAGAATATTCTTAAATGATTATGTTAAAATATTTCAACCGTCAGGCAGATGAACGTGATTAACAATATAGAATGCTGAATTTTATGCATAAAGTGTTCTTGTGAGTAGTACAAAGGTGATATTTAGCTTGGATATATGCAATTCTTTGAGAGTAATACTATTGGTCAAATGGCAAATAAAGGCATTCACATCCATATATACAAAATGTACACACCAAGGTTTATTTTATTCCCTCTCAACTATTTCAGATACTGTAATGAGGTTCCTTTGCTATGATTTACGTTCAACGTTGCTAATTCAAAGTATTGGACATTGTAGTAGTTTTGTGTTTGTCAAATGCAATTGCTCAGCTATTTCTCTTTACTGTATGTGAAATACACGGTTACTAATAGAAGTTTCCCATAAAATTCAGGGAGGACTTGGAGCTAGGATTAGCTTTTTACATTAATTTGCTTCATGTAGTCCATACAATCCAATCTAATAGGTACATATCTATATAATAGATATAAGTTATTTTTTATAAAATAACGCTGCTTATACCTTGTATTTATTCGATTTTAGTGACAAATAGTCACTGTAAGTAAAAGCAATACTCTGTACACCAAACAGCAATACTCCGTACACCAGGGAGCAACTTTATAGCAATACTCCGTACACTAACACCTGCATTTATTCTCGCAATGCATCGTCATTTTCGATTAGTTTCGGATACTACATTTGCAATATAATCTTTGTAACAAAAATGACAATTCGCTCGATTCAAGTTGAGTATTTTAGCGAAAAATATAAACAAAAACATCTTATTTCGACAGATCGAGCTTACTTTCTGCGTGAGTAACGATACGAGTTTGGTCTTTTAATTACCCTTTTAAGAAATTCCTGGCAATTTACTGGTTGCACAGGCTAGGAAAATTTATGGAGAAGATAGCTTTGTATAAAATGTACATTAAAACACTCAGAAAAACTAACAATCATCTCTGAACTTACCCTTGTCAACACTAGAATGTCGCGAAAATTGATAATATTACTCATATTGCTAGCAATATCCGGTGTACGTTATACCGCAGTGAAGATGCATATTGTGAAAATTATTTGATTAACGGAAATCGGGTTTCACTGACTCTGAACGAAATTGAGAAACACGTGCTTCTGCGTTTGTCATTTCATTAGTAAGATATAAACTGCACTGGAATAACCTGCAATGATAAACGAGTGAGTATTGGTCGATGTTTGTGCACTTTAGAGGTGATTGACTTCTCAAGCCCCTGATATGATTATAGGTTGTCAATGTTAAAAATGTTTTAGAAGTTACCATAGAAATCGGAATGCTGATGACGTCAGCAAACAATCCGTATTATGTAATAGATTCTATTGTAGTTTATGTAGTAAAATGTGATAAAAATAGTAATACTAGAAAAACGTTATCTAGAAAATACGAGAATATATTTAAATTGTTTAGGTGGTCGACTCACATCCATACATTGGTCATTAAATTGTATCATTCACGGCGTAAGTTATGTCCCTTTATGTTACTTCGGCTTCGGCGCTGGCGTCAATGTCGACGTCCAGACTCTGTTAGCAATGGCATACATTTGCTCATGGTAGGGGCAATGTTTTATCCATTTCTACCACTAAAATATTTATTTTTCATATCGAGATAATACCAAACTGGATTGCATCAGAATCAAAAATATTTTGTTTTGCAATTAATCTTTATTTCTTTTTTGTGTAGATTCTTTATCATGTATAAATCTACTCAAGTTCTCTTCCTTCGTTCGGGCATTCCAGAGATATGCCCGGGTGTATAAGGATGTTTAGAAACATCAAATATGTGGGCTTTTTAAAAATAAAAATTCGAATACATCATCTATGGCTTTTTTCCGAGCAGTAAATTAAGGAACACATAAATATGACTTTCAAAATGACTGAGTCTAGTTATGACGGGGGTTGTTACAAAGACGAGGCTGGGTGCATATTTGACCGGATACCTTTAGAACATTTTAGCTGGGATTGCAAGAAAACTATTCAGAAATAAATTAGTTTTTATTGTACTTAGAAACACAGACTTACGCGTTGTTAGAAGTTTTGGCGAAATATACGTTTGTGTGTAAAGCCAGGCTGCACTTAATTGTTAGGCATTCTGTTGCGCATATACAGAGCTAAGACATTAGGGGCCTATGGTTGATAAAGGACTGATAAAAGGGCAACCATTGTCTTTCGAGATTTTGAACTGGTCTCAATATAGTATAACATACATTCATACATAGCTCACAATGTCTGTAAAATAATTTCATTATGTTAGGTCATATTATTAATTGTCACCGGGTCTGTAAAACAGGCTTTTCATCATTTTCGAGGGTTTCTTGGCGAAAGTCTTTGTCTAAGGTTCTCAGCAAGCGAATATATCCGTTGGATTATGCTATATGTACAACGTGTTCAATTCATTAAGAACGAAAAACCATGACCAGTGATACATTGTAACTTTACGAAAGAGAAACTATTATTTTCTTAAATTTAACATAATTTGGATGAATATTGTGTCACACCACAAGCAAGAGTTTCAGCAGAATACACTACTAAATTATGTCCGATGCTATTCCATTATGGATTGTTTACAAAATACAATCAATTAGCTTTTTAATTGCCAAATAGCTAATAATTTAATAATTGCTAAATAGTATGTATTAACTATAGTATGGATAGTGATGCCATCAATTTATATTTGTCTAGAAAACACACACTGCACGTTAGATTTGATATTTACATGTTTTGCACCGTCTGATACTTTCGTTCTGACTCATTCTGATCACCTCGGCCTTTTTCCAATGCAAATAGACAGAGATACCCGGAAATGACCGAGCTTTCACGATTGGTTCCGACTATAGAGCGAACAAATTAACTTAGTCCTCGACCTTTATGCTGGAATATATTACAAGCTCCTAATGCTCATTATATTGTCAATCATTTAATTTCAATGGGACAAAACGTGTTTTTGAGAAAACGACTATTTCGTGGAGACTTAAAATCAAGGATACATTTGTTTACCAACTAAGTCAAATAGAGCTCTACTAAAGAATTATTGATAATCGTGGAAATTTAATTTCCTGATTGGTGTCATTCACGAATTTAAATCAACAACGAATATTAATGAGTTTACAGCATTTATTTCCGCGATTTCAAAAGTCATTATTTGTCGGAGATTTCGATTGGTGTTTATATAGCACCTAATACAAGTTCGTAATACTCTCAGCTTGAGGAAATAAAAACCTTAAAGTAATTTCGTCAAAAAAACAACTGTTAAATTATGATAATCGAAAGTTCTGGGATTGCGTTAATTTTCTCGCACTATATATAGCTCTACAAGACAAGATGCCAATACTGTTAACATTTCTATCTGCAAAGTCTATTAATGATTTATATTTTGTGATAGAGCTTTTAGATATTGTCTTAAATGTAAATATATATGGTCTCTTGATAAACTGTTAGAAATGTGCTTGCACGATCTCAATTCTTCATAGAGTCGTCTGTGTAGAGAAATTCTGCCAAAGGGAGACAACTACAATTCACCGGTTAGATTAAAAAAGAGTACGACAGAGTTGTTGTTCTTGATACTTGTATATTATAGTCGTGATATTTCTACTGTTTGTGTATTCTGTATGTAACTTGACTCTAGTTTTAACAAATTACTAGTACATTGTAGCAATATCACGTGTCTTTGGGCTACAAACCAAAGACGATATGTGCTTCACTTCGAAAACAAGAATAGATTTGTAAACACCCTGTGAAATGTCTGACTATAGTCCCAAGCCGTTGTTCCATGGTTTCAGGGGTTGCTATACAAAACGTTCCAGCTGCTGACATGGGTTCTACATTTCATTGAAAGCATACACATTTTCTCTTAGCGTTGTGTATGTTTCAAAGAAATTAGTGTACAGATAAATACAAAAATCCAACGGCTATTTTTTGTTGTCCAATGTGGACAAATTTCGTCTTGGATATGTAGTCTTTGGTTACGTCAAAGTCACGTGGTATTGCTACACTGTAGTAAATGGATTATGATTGTTGCTACTGTTTGTTCGTAGATTTGTTGGGAGAATTCATAGTAGATTTTTTACAAATTGAGATTATGTATCCCGCGGGTTGTATGGGCTTCAATGTCCAGGAATACAGTAAAAATACTACACTCAGCTTTGTTATTATTCACTTTCCCTGTACACTGATTGCTGATTGCAATACAAGTTTAACAAATGCTTTATAAATCGTTTTTGAATGAGCCAAATACCATGTTTTGCTACAACACTGTCCTATATTGGTCAAAATCATGCGTGCAGAACGGCTCCACTCGCATTCACTACATGCGTCAAAACCCTTGTTTGTAATGTTCATGCATCCAAATGTATCGAAACGGTCACATGCTCCAAAACCATATTGCGACACAGGTTTGCATGCGCTAACATATTTTTTAAAAAGTTAACAACACGACCCGACATGCTCCAAATTATTGTTGGTCGCAAAGCTCTACATGCGTTACAAAAAATCTTTTTTGTCTATACATGCGCTATTTTACAGATCCTTGTTTGCAGTTCGGCTTTGTGGAACGAACGGCTCTACATTACCAAAAAACGTGTTTGCACCACGGCTACCTACTTAAGAAGTAAAGAACCAGTACTATAACGTGGATGAAGAGGGGATTCTTAGTACGTTACTATATTTGGTTAAGGTGACGTTGGCGAAACACATACTGGTAAAATAATGCATTATGTGCGTTTACTACTAGTATATATTCACCAGATTCTCTGCCAGTATATTTAGCTAAGACTGCAATTGTCGAGCAATAGGCGACGCGGAGCACATTTGCTGGCATCGATTTTAATCTGTATCGAAGTTAAATTGCCGTCATTATTTATTAGGTAAATTGGTTTAAAATAATTCATTTCAGCAAATTCTATTGCCGCTGGGATCAGCTATGTACCTCGCTGTTCACAGAGACAGAGAAACGTAGCTAAACTGTCTGCTAACTTGCCTCGAGCTTATATACTTCATTGAATTTGACAATACTAGAAATAAATGTGTACAGTAGTACTCTTGACTTATAGAGGGTAACATTTCAAACATTTAGGTTGTAAAGGTTGTGAGATATTGGCTGAAAGTTGATTTTTGGACTTGATTTTGATGGCTGAAATACGAACGTTCGGGTTTTTAACGGCTGAAACTAGGACTTTCGGTTTTTTGAAGACTGAAACTAACTAGGGCTTTCAGTCGGGTTTAGTTATTTTTCCCCGTTCAATAACTGAGGCTTCATTATCTTTTTAAAACAAATTTGAAAAGAATCGTAAGACGGTTTCATACAGAGTATATCTTACATTTGTTTTAAGTCAGAAGGAAATATTTTATCAATGAAAACAATCTCTCCGGAGTTCGGCTCCCAGAGTCTCACGTGCTGACTTCATTCTCAATTGTGTATTGACACGATTACTCGTGATTGGTTGACAATGCATGCTGAATACAAAATTAACTCGGAACACTCCCATTGGGAATTGACTCAAAATAAGATATGCTGTGCATGTCGAGTAAAATCATCGATTTGTCGGTAGTTCGTTCATAAAAACCTCCCTCACAAGTTATATTGGTAGTTAACGTCAAAGGGAGAGAATAAAAATAAAAATTGTTGACTCCTGAACTGCAGCAATACGTTGTTTCTTTGGTAAACCTTTTCTGTGCTCATGCGTCAGATTTTTTATTTTGGGTATCTCCCGTTGATTGAAACAAAGGTTCCAAAAATATTCACTGTTTCTTTTACCATTTAATAGTATCAATAATTTAACATAAACTTATTTGGTAAAGTTTCTTGAGTGGATAGTCTTTCTAAGGAAGGTACCATATCATATCTAAAGTGCACATCGGCAATCTATTTGGAGTAATAAAAGTACACAGACGAAAACTGCCATTCACCAATAGCCAGCTGGTGGGCACATGAATTTACAGTATGCCTCTGTGTTTAGTTATTTAGGAGCTTCGTTCCTCCGCCACAGCTCGTGTCACTGTGAGACTCTTTGATATTGCCATCTGATACTAAATATCGCCTAAACCTCAACAGACAAGTATAAATCTAACTGGTCAAAGGGAAACAACTCGATCTTCTAAATTGTGTTCTATTGGTCAAAGGGAAACAACTACATTGTCGAGACATTCCAAATGGCGCAGGGGAGGCAATTCTTCTGTTGCCATAAATTTCGTCAGGCAGTATAAAGCGAATTGATTCCCTTTAGATAATAAGACTGAAATACAGCCTTCCTTTTGACAAAAGAACTTGCCAAATTTAAGGGTTATTTCCACTCGACTATAAGAAATTCATGAAGTATATGCTTTTCCCCTTGACCAAAAGAATCCTTTTCGAGAAACCGGTCAGATTCCACCCTTGTCACATATTCTTACTGTGATCTTAGGGTCAATCTTACTGAAGTACTCGATCTTCGCCAGTTTGAGGATACGATTTATTCAGATTGATCCAGCTAGGGCGTTACTTAGATACTATCGCGCTTAAGGCAAGAATGAAGGAGGGAGATGTTTGCACATATTGTGCCAGAAATGCTCATTTACTTTTCACTTCTGATTTCACCATTCTTGTCCGACACCGACATCTTGAATCATATGACCACTCTCGTCAATGTATGGTAGTCAATATTCCTTGAAACATTAGTAACCCACGTATGTATGCATTCAAAATCAACAATACCACTTCTTCATTGTTGGGGGTGTATAACTTCGTCATTCCATTTTTGAAAATTTAGATTGTCAAGTTCACATCAGGAGCTCTTCAATATTTCCCTGGTTTACATCTATGCATAATATGTAAAAGGCAGATAACTCCTGAACCAGCATGATTATCCCTTCTCCCCCCACGCTTGAATATGTACATCGCCGTTTGGCCGACTAATTAGGCAGGGAAAATTAGAATGTGCTGTTACAGAGATTTTGGCTCAACATAGAGATGCTCTGAGAACGTTGTACTGTTATTGTGGAATCAAAATAATAAACATTGATTTCAATTTGCTATTTTTATTTATCCCACTATTACACGAAGGTTAAGGGGGGATGATCTATGCGTCAGCGATGGTGACTTCAACTTCTACACCTGGTTCAATACTGATAGATGTAATCTGTTTAACGATCTCACTAGGACTGTGAAGATCAATCAAACGTTTGTGGATTCTCATCTGGAATCTGAAATACAAGAGAGTCTTGGTCAAGTATATATTCAACACACCATACTTTTGTAGGTAACATTAATGTGTGTAGTTCACACCCCTTGACCCAACACATTTGAGATTAATAGTCTATACGAGGGTTTCAACAAAATAAGCTATGTCACCCTGCCCTCCCATAAAGGGCCACAACTTTGGCAATAATCAAGTGATATACCATTTTAACTACATGTTGCAACAGTGTCTCATTGTCAGGGTTTTTCTCCTTATATAACAGGCCTGTAAAAGGCCCCTTTCCAATTGGATTTCTTTTTTTAAAATAATGCAGTTTTCCCAAAAATCCCAATTTATACAGTACCTACTTTTATGTTTCCCATAACAGCAAATATCAAAATTTAGAGGTTAAGGCCCCTTCCAAAAAATCAAAAGAAAAATCCCTGATTTGGGTGCGAATCCCTAGTCCCCAAACTAGACTCACCAAACCGAAAATGAAAAGCGTTCCTGTCTGAGAACATGCAAAATCAAATTATTTAGGCTGCCAATGGGGTGCATTTAAATGCAAGCAATAGCTTACCTATCCCAAGTTTTGGATCCTTCACCACAGGGTGTCTTTCTTGTGGTGATTCTGAGGATCTTGGTTGGCATACGCACAGGTCCCTTAACCTTGAGGTTCTTTTCTTTAGCTCCCTTGATCAGGTCAGCACACACTGAAAGAAAGGTATCATACATCAAGATTGTTACATAGAAATTAGAATTAGTATCACGTGGCCATGAATTGACATTACGCCACAGCAGGAATAGCTCCACCTGATTGTTTGTCAAAGTTAATCCATTCGACCTGTCACCATGTGATTATAATTTACCATTAAAATTGATTTTAAACTTTAAAAGGTATTGATTGACAACTGGTGTAATGTCAATTATTGATTCCTTACCATTTACTAAAGGACTGAATCAATAGCAGGCCCTTCCCCAGGGTCAGAAGGCGCTGTGGTACCCCAGCGCCTTAATTCCAGAATTGACTTCCCCCCAGCACCTTAAACCTCAGAATGGTATCTTTAGATCACTATATTTTGTCAGTATTGTGTTATTTGAGAGATAAAGGCTTGTAATGTGTAAAAAGTACATTAATCAGCATCTTACTTATGCATATTATATGTTCTAAAACATTCTACCTATTCTTGTCGATGTCCTGAAGTATGTATTCTAGAAATACCCCAGCGCCTTAAAAATATTCTAGGGAAGGGCCTGAATAGGCTAAAATACTTTACTTCTGTCTGAAAACAAGCAATTTAATTTGTATAAAGTCAATTTTTAAGTAGAGCCAGAATAAAATATTCCTTTTTCATGTTGAAACATTACAATGACTTACCCTTTTCCAAGCTTTTGACATTTCTGCTGGTTAAAGTAATCCTGATCCTATGGATGGGAGCTTCATCAGTGGGGGCTTTGGAGTCTTTGTAAGACTGAAAATAAATAAGACATAGTGGTCAATATCTATTGTTGCAAACAATGCATACAAGGAATCAAACACCTAGGATGACCAAGCTATCAAGACTTCCCAATAGCCGTCGGACCAGTCCCCCGCAGGGTGGAGGTTTTGACAAACAAAAGTACAAATCCCCTCCCGATTTTAATATTACGATATTGATTCAGAGTGTCAGTGGGCTCTGTACTAAACAGGAAGAAGAATGTGGGGACCGGCGCCCGTGGGGACTAGGACTGTGCATTATAAATAAATTTCCCATACTATTTCAGAGACAAGTGAAACAGATTTGCAGTATGGGTTAATCAGAACCAGTAGGGACAAAACAAAGGATTATACATACGCCCTTCCCAGGGCTTTCAATTGATTGGTGCATAACAACCCCCAACTACAACCCCTTTATTTTTTTTCTAGATGGACATGCGTACCGTATACTTAGATAGGAAATATGTGACAATATACGGATGTGAATCACGATGCATAGCAGGCCACGTAGACGTTTCAACTTGTCGCTACATGGCGAGCCCAAAATCACCCACACAGTCGCATTCCGAAAACCCTGAAACACGTGGTTCTCATGCCCAGCTTATTTCCGAAAAAAATAACCACCAATTATGGTTCAATGTTTTGTTTTCAGTGCATTATTTATAACCAAAATGAAGATAAAAATATCATTTACACGCAGAACCTACCATGATGACGATCTGGCCGACTTAATCAAAGATAAACACAATTCTTTGAACAGTGGTGAGCCAGCGACTTTACTTGCTCGGAATGGCGGCGTGAAAGGCCGGTCAGCGTAAGATTTACAAAATCGTGAAATTCACTTTTGGTACAAAAATTCAGTGATCTCCCTTTGACTACTTACTCGCGATATACAGTTAATCCTCAATAATAAGACCTAGTGTTTTTTCCAGGCCCTTTCAGCATGGCGCATGCGCCATGCCCCTTACTCCCGAACTAACGATGCGCCATGCTGCCCTTATCAAAGGCCTTTTGCGCCAAGTGCCCTTTTGTCAGCTGCTAATTGTTTATTGTGCCCTCTCAATTTCATCAGAACAGCGGATGTAGACTGTCCTACATCCTGTCATATCATGACTGTCACCTAGAATACGACGTGTCAACGTGTATATTACACGACGGGGGTCTCGGCGGATTACAGTCGTTTCGTACACTAGTCGTTTCGTATACTGTAAAATTCGGTCGTTTCGTACACTATCGGTCGGTTGTTTCGTATACTGTTGAACAGTGTCGGTTGTTTCGTACACTCTTATTGCATATGTATTTATCATTGGTATAATTAACGTAATTAATATGTGTTTGGTACGATGTTACAAGATGTTTTTCGCGACTCTGAATTGGTTTATAGTTTTCTATTTAAAATCAAATAATTTATGAATAAATAATTATAGAAAAGAAATAAAAATTAATTTTACAAGTATACCGTTATAGTGAATGAACATGTAATATCTCCCTTATTAAAGAATATTATTGAGTACATACAATGATTTAATTACGTGAACTGAAAATAATTCAAAAAGCGTATACGGTATATATATACATGTATATATATATATATATATATATATATATATATATATATATATATATATATGTATTATGAGTAACCATGTAATGTTAGATTAATTTGTATATATACATTTACAGATCTATATTATTATCATGGGTTTTAAAATACGCCAAAAAGCCTGTGACATATAGGTCCATTGGGCTGGGTTATTTATAATATAATCGCTAAATCAATGGTTTATGGTGTATAAAGTGTGCATGAACGATTAATAAATTAGGCTTGCTGGAACTGTGTGTGTTACATGTTCTACTTAGTATGATACTAGACTGCAAATTAAACCTTTGGATGGGTTCCGTGTAGTCTATTCAATTGTCGAAAAATGGACGATTCTTATAGTTTCATAGGGTGTTCTAGCTAGGACACTTTCGTATGAAAATGGACACTGCAGTTTCAGGATATACTCTATTTATATAAATCCCTGGCAGTTTGCATGTCCAATAAATCACAGAGAGAAATTCTGTTAAAACTGGAGCGAAAAATGATGTAATGGATATGAAAGGATAATTGTTTTTCCGTTTTTGAAACTTTAAAAAAATATCTTCCGATATGTAGCTCTATACACTTTGAATGTGCGTATTTTAACAGTTTCATGTTCGTAAATGTGCTGATTTCACGCTAAAATGTGATTATTTGTTGCATGTTCATGTTGTCAGCTTCAGATATTATAATAATATGCTGATTGATATCAACGTTAGTACACTATGTGCTGTATTCATTGTTATTGTTTGTTTTATGTGTATGTATTTAAAAATTATAAAATTTATATGATTCTTATTTGTTTATACGTCGTCAATGAGTTATGAAAAATAACTATGAATATGATAAGTTCATATACAAACATGTAGTAGTTTGTAGTATCCTTGGTTATTAATTATATCTATATATATATATATATTTCTGAAATAAATCATGAGGTTGAAACTTGGAACGCTTTAAATATGTCAAATTGTGACCAATAATACATTCAATTCAAGAAAATAAACAGTTCAATAATTATAAGATTTCCTAAGATACTTCGTTAAATAGCGGTGATATTTCTGAAATAAAAATAAAGTTTGCAATTTAATTGCTCAAAATATACCATAATTATAGCCAATAAAAACATTCTGTATTGTGACAATTTGTGCGAATAACAAGTAGAATCTACACACACAAAGGCATGAATAACAGATCAATTACAAATTAATAGACCAATTAACACTGTCTACAATAGGAGTGTACGAAACAACCGACACTTTTCAATAGTATACGAAACAACCGACCGATAGTGTACGAAACGACCGAATTTTACAGTATACGAAACGACTAGTGTACGAAACGACTGGCTCCCGTCTCGGCAGTCGGGTGAAAAAGTCACGTGACTGGTTGCTTCTTTATCTTGAAAAAACGCGTGAACCAGTCGATATCTTTTACAGAAGGAAGAAATTTCCAGTAGACTGGTTGCATCATAATTTTGCATAAAAAAAGCATGAACTAGTCGGCAATTGACTTTTCACGGGCATAAAACACGAACCAGTCGCTATTTTTTCAATCAGTTGGCGAGCGTCGGCAATTAACAAATGAATGTTTTTCGCAAGATTACGGATTATTCCAATTAAAAATAAAACTGCCGACGATGATTGCCTAATCAAAATTTTGATATCATAAACTATTTCATATGCTCACGTGCGTTGTTGATATCCAAGTTATGTTGCGACTGACGAGAATTAAAAGTCATTAACAAAAGTACGCTCCGTGAAATTGGCGATTAAAACAGTAATCCAGTGGACGAGTTTTTATTATAAATCGCATAAATCCATGTAGTTTACGCTTTTAAAGTAATTAAAAGTAGCCTAAACACATTGCACATTTATCTTGCGAGAATTTGTGAAAATATGCCGACATACAGGTCACGTGACGCGCGTGTTGAACTGTTCTGCAAATATGCCGTGTCGAGAATGTAAACTCTTCGGCCGATGACAACGCTTGTATTATACGAACTTTTAGGACGGTCCAAGGGCATTTAACGAATCTATAACGGTTTAAACGCATTAATAACGAAAAATGGTCGAATTTATCGAGTCAGTAATACTGTGAGTGACGCAGTTTCGGATATTCACGTATTTTCGGATAAGTTTGTTTACGTTGATTATTGGCTACACGCTGGCAGATAAGACTACACAATATGATTAAATCATGCCATTTATTGTTTGGTCTGATATGTCAGCTACCAATTGCAATATTATACAGGGTTACCACGGTCAGGGATTTTTTTTCCAGGTCAGGGTTTTTTGTTCTCACAAAAAGGTCTGATCACTCCAAAATGTCAGGGAAAACTGCTATGTTGTCAGGAAACAGTCAGGGAATTTTACCTTAGAACATTTATGGGAACCCTGATATAGAATCCATATATCAAGCCTACTGATGCCAACAAAGTAGGCCTATTATTATAGGCTATATATATCCTCCTCTTGTAGATCTATGTGCAAAGTTGTAAACAATAAAAATGAAATAACTCAATTGATTTGCTCATTTTAGTCTTCAGAAACACACACTGGAGATGTACATTTTGTATGTGGCATATCCAAAGTGTTTGTTGCTAATTTGGCAATCATTTGCCAGAAAATTAAAAAAATCCATGTGTCTTTTTATGGTTGTGGCCCCACACTTATTTGTGGGAAGCATATAGCATTGATGCTGTCAGTCTGTCAGTTTTTAACTGCTCTTATATGAAAGACTAAAGTACTGGTTTAGATCCAGGACTCAATATTGCATGGTTAATGTACAGGTGCTGAATTGCCAGGAACTAGGTGGTTGCTTTACTCAGAAGGCTGGGTGCAACAAAGTGCCCTTTTTCATAAGGTCGCGCGCAAAAAAGTGCCCTTTTCTCAGAAAACGCCATGCCCCTAAAGGGTTCTGGAAAAAACACTAAGACCACCCTTAGCGCCAATGAAAACAGCTCTCATTTAGGGCCTTTTCTTTCATATTCTGGTCTTCACTTTAATTGAGGGTAATTTGTGTTGCGTTTATCAGAGACAATTGTAGTGTTCTGCGAGAGTGTTTATGTTACAAGGATTTTGGACATGATGTCCAAGCTATTTCCGAATAGACTACATGGTATGTTTCTGTTCTCAGTAGCACAGTGGTCAAGTGGTTAAATGCTTGACTCGTTCTCGTCCGGGACACTTAAGTCATTTCAGAAACGCTATTTAGTGTTTCCAACCCAACTAGAGATGATCCTGGTAGGAAACCCAGAGGTAGTCTCTCGTGTATCGCTGCTTTACACTGCACGTTAAAGAACCAAGGAATCTATTCGAAATTAGCTAAGGTATCGCACCCGGATTCCTTATATCTTTCCTGTCTCTAAAAATTTGCGATAATGCCCGTGAATGGGCCCTGCAAATTACATGGAAGAAAAAAGAAGATTCACTCAAGACTTCCTTCAGGTTTCCAACTAGTTTATCTCTAGATGGACGGTAAACACGGAAATTTCACATGGCCAGGCTAAAATTCACTCTGTTCAAGAAACTATAAAAATAAACATGACTGTGTGTTTCCTATTTTTACGTCATAGACGACAAATGGCCAATATTGTAGGAGATCAAATCAAGACACAAATTACGTAAAATATATTACCATTTTATTTCACCATATTTACAGCAATAGTTCATGATTAGAAGTCAGACAATCAGTAATAACTCAATAACTCCTATAACATACATACATAGTTTACAGACATTTGTAAATAAATAATAAGCTTGCTACATGTACATATTATTTATATATCTACCCCACAGAGTTCTTATAACACCCACTGCTTTTAGTTTTACTAGCCTCTGAAAGTTAGGAGAATAAAAATAGCTCATGACTCTTTATTTTTCGAGCATAGCAAAATGTTTCAAGAATATTTGCACTGTAAGCATAGCCTATAAAAAACAAAACCGAAGAATACATACTGACAAATACCACTGAACAACCTAAGAATGATAATACTTTTGATCAAGTAAATTTCAGAGGTTCTATGGCATAATTCTAAATCCTGAACACGAGTCACATATCAGGTTTGGGTGCCGTAAGAACTCACACCAACACCTTAACAAGGCTTCAAACATTGTTCTATGGTAACAATTTAGTAATGGAACTTCTAATGACCACAACTTTGTCAATCTTTGCATATATTTACCAAATAACTTTTAGTTTAAGCAGAAAATGTGATTCTTTCTTATGCATTAAATCTGGGTTTCCAGATTATTCCGGAATTCAATATCTACTTTAGCCATTGACAAATATGTTTGTATAATTCATTATCCTTGGAGGAACATACTTTCACGATTAATTTTCTAACCATCTTTCATGACAATGAGACACCAAATAATCAATTGTGTCATTGAGGCCAACATACTCACATGAGCAACAGTTTATCAATGCAGTCTAACTTATTTACACCCTCACATAATCACGTATTCACTAGCATTTAGATAATTTTGGCGTGAAAGGCAAGGTAGTATAGTATAGTAGCATTTGGAAACTGTTCATACACACTAAAATGAAGAACATCACTAAACTGAATAAAATAATGATTTATTCTCAGGCAAGTGTTTTTACAGAGAAAGGCATTATATGCCTAACATTGCTCCAATAGTAAAATAACAAACATATACAAGTGCAAGATTAGTTGTTACCTATGTTCATTCTTTAGATGTTGAGTCTCGAGAACTTTACCTGACCCTCTCAAATTTTATTAAACAATCTTTAATACTTAACTTCTTGTTCTATATATCAAGTTTCAGATGCATTTAGTGCAAACAAATTAACCCGCCCTCAACAGCTAAAATGTTCTCAAGGACCCAGATTATTTGTCCACACTTTACATGTATAGGCAGTGGTATCAGAAAGCACAACATTTTCTGTGAAAACAAATTCCTGCCAATGCATGATTTGCTAGCAAAAATTGGTAACATTATGTTGTATGCAAGATCCTTAAAGTATACTTATTTACAAGGCCATGAACATGTTATCTAAGTCAGTGCAAGACTGTAGAATATATCAAGTTAGTCAGGATAAATACTTAATGTGACCTGAAAACTACACTAAGGAAGGGTAATAAAAAAAAGCATATTGAACAGCAATACACAGGTACATGAAAGAATACAGTAAACTTTGGTCAAGCCCCTAGTGGTCAAGTAGGTTGAATATCAAGACTAAAGGATACAATGCTTTGGTCAGCGAGATTTTTAAGTTATCATACTTGAAATTTCCTTACACAGCATACAAGAATCAAATGCATCTAAATTAAGACTCCTCAATGGTTATTTCCATTAAAAGTGGTAAAAAAATCAGTGGTTTCTGAAATGGCTTTTAATAAGAATGTAAAAATGTCAACACATGACAAACAACTAATAATCCTGAAAGCTCACAATGAGATATGTATGAACCCACAGTATGTCTACTTTCAGTGCAGATTTACCAGAAGGTATGTACTTGGTACTGACAAGATTAAATCATTTACATTTGAGAAAAATGAAAGAACAATGTATGTGATAGACAATACATCATCACTGCAAACAATTCAATAAATCCCCTAGCAAATTAGTTATGAGATGGGATGTGTGCTGCAGGGCCTATGACCCTGCTGCGTAAAGAGCTAGCTACAGAAACCTTTACCAAAGATGTATAACAGCCTAAAGAGGACTAGGTATGTGCATAGGTAGGTAGAAAACTTGTGTGAATAATACACACAAAATCATCATCATCTGATCAATTCAAATCTCATAGTCATACCCATACTCATACTTCAAATATCTGGGATAGCATAACACACTTTAACGCACGGAATCAAAGCACAATACGTGATGATACCCAAACTTCAAATATCTGGGATAGCATACCATACTTTAACGCACGGAATCAAAGCACAATACGTGATGATACCCATACTTCAAATATCCGGGATAGCATAACACACTTTAACGCACGGAATCAAAGCACAATACGTGATGATACCCAAACTTCAAATATCTGGGATAGCATAACACACTTTAACGCACGGAATCAAAGCACAATACGTGATGATACCCAAACTTCAAATATCTGGGATAGCATACCATACTTTAACGCACGGAATCAAAGCACAATACGTGATGATACCCGAACTTCAAATATCCGGGATAGCATAACACACTTTAACGCACGGAATCAAAGCACAATACGTGATGATACCCAAACTTCAAATATCCGGGATAGCATAACACACTTTAACGCACGGAATCAAAGCACAATACGTGATGATACCCAAACTTAAATATCCGGGATAGCATACCATACTTTAACGCACGGAATCAAAGCACAATACGTGATGATACCCGAACTTCAAATATCCGGGATAGCATAACACACTTTAACGCACGGAATCAAAGCACAATACGTGATGATACCCAAACTTCAAATATCCGGGATAGCATAACACACTTTAACGCACGGAATCAAAGCACAATACGTGATGATACCCAAACTTCAAATATCCGGGATAGCATAACACACTTTAACGCACGGAATCAAAGCACAATACGTGATGATACCCAAACTTCAAATATCTGGGATAGCATACCATACTTTAACGCACGGAATCAAAGCACAATACGTGATGATACCCAAACTTCAAATATCCGGGATAGCATAACACACTTTAACGCACGGAATCAAAGCACAATACGTGATGATACCCAAACTTCAAATATCCGGGATAGCATACCATACTTTAACGCACGGAATCAAAGCACAATACGTGATGATACCCAAACTTCAAATATCTGGGATAGCATACCATACTTTAACGCACGGAATCAAAGCACAATACGTGATGATACCCAAACTTCAAATATCCAGGATAGCATACCATACTTTAACGCACGGAATCAAAGCACAATACGTGATGATACCCAAACTTCAAATATCCGGGATAGCATAACACACTTTAACGCACGGAATCAAAGCACAATACGTGATGATACCCAAACTTCAAATATCCGGGATAGCATAACACACTTTAACGCACGGAATCAAAGCACAATACGTGATGATACCCAAACTTCAAATATCTGGGATAGCATAACACACTTTAACGCACGGAATCAAAGCACAATACGTGATGATACCCAAACTTCAAATATCCGGGATAGCATAACACACTTTAACGCACAGAATCAAAGCACAATATGTGATGATACAATTATATACATTATTATCACAAACATAGTCTGGAATTCAAAACATACAAATGGTATAGGTCAAGATGTGTACAAGGTCATGTTACAATATATATGAGATATGCAGTACTGAGTAGATATGAAGCACTATCACTAAATTGTGAAAATAATCATCCGAAAATGTCAAATTTATGCAAACGAAATTGCCTCAAATCATTAAATATCAAGCAAAAAAGAACTACCCTGCTTATTACACTTTCCATGAATGAACTAAGCCTTGAATACCAATGAGATACAAATACTGTATGTAATTATAATTTATATGCGTAAGCTTTAATATGTCAATTATACATTTTTTTCTTGAAATGTGGTTTATCGTAAAATCACATCAGGATATTTTTTCCCGAGTATTTCTGATATACAGTTTACAATGGAATGGACAAATGGAAGTCAGTCAGAAAGATACTATGTGCAAGAATGTTAGTTGAAGACAAAATATGTACAGATATGTCTCTGACACCCACAGTACCGGAAAAGTGCACACATGTACATACAAATACATAGATCTATTATACAAGTCAATACAATCATACATTCAGTCATACAATATTTGTTCAGATGTATCAATATGTCTTACAGTTCATTCTATATCTCATATAACCAATGATTTTGCCCAGATAGACATCGATTTATAATGTTCAATATACTGATAGCAATGACATCACATCAAGCAATTTATCAATGACATCATACAGGTCAATAAGTCAAGTAAACAACATACACTAACAAAGTAATATAGGATTAAGATACATTTGCGCATGTAAAAGTCATGTTAGAATCCGAATAATACTTTAATAAGCCATGGTATAATATATTTAACCAACTTAGTTGTTCTGATGCTAGGTTAAAAACCACTCTAGCCTACGGCTTTTGCCATTAATTCCTATGCATCAGAACTCCAAACTGTTGTACAATAGCTAATTTACCACAATTTTTCATTTCTTAATTCACAAATACTTTTAATCCTTGTACCATATTAAGACCCATAAACTAACTTATCAAACTACTGTATAACAGATTTAATCTAAAATTGCAGCTAAGAATTTAACCATAGACTTTAACACACAGCTCTTAAAAAATCTAGCACAAGCAAATTCATACACACTTATCACAAAAAGTCTAGAAGGAAAATAGTCCCACATCTGGTCCATACGTAACACAATGAGTTTGTGAGCACAGTATTAGACATATTACCAACAAAAATTATCCCAAAACGTGACATACATTGAATGTAATGAACGTCAGTCACGAAAGATTTACATAAAATATGCCATGTATAACATAAAATTATATTCATAATATAATTGACTTTTTCCACAAACAGCATCCTTACAGTACAGCATTCCAAAGTATAACTTATAGTTTCTACGATTCTTATATAGTCTTACTATAAAGCACTCATAAGACTGGATTTGATGTGCAACTTTGACCAGAATCAACCATTGCACTAAGCAGGTTGTAATTTAAAGATGCAAAGAAATTGCATGCAAATTTAGACTAAGCTATAAGGTCGGCTAAGACCATCAAGACCTGTCCTTTATAGCTACTAGCATAAAATTTAATAAACAGTTTCCCTATCTTAGTAAAGAACCCTGTGTCCTGATTTTAATAGGACAAACAGTAGCCACTCTTATCTTAGGAGAGAAACTTTAACTCAAACAACAGTAGTTCAGTGTGGAAACAGCATCCTGGTCTTTGTTAAGGAACAGTATCCTGCCCATAGAGCAATGGTATCTTCATCGCAGTAGAGAACAGTATCCTATTCTTAGTAGAACAGTTTCCTGATCTTTATCGAGCACAGTATCCAGATCTTAGTAGAGTTACCCTTTTTTTGGTGAATCTGGCTCTGCCTGTAGACCAACGTTTATACACAATAGAATTAAATAATTGTATAGAGTCCTAAGTTCAGATGTTATTAGTCAATCTTGATTGCACTGTATATTTTTCGGATGAACCAATACGCTGCATAGAACCCAATAGTACCAGTCAGCAACCAGAATGTGGTCACCATGAGTAGTGTGTACCCAAAATACAGCAGAGTTGATACAAATGCTGTTATCTCCAACTGAAAATGTAAAAGATATTTTTACCACTGTAACCAGTAAATAGGTCCTTATTACGACAGTACATTGTAATATCAAAATACAAATAAAATGATTATTTGACGAATACTGTGCTTTAATACGGCATCAATTTTCCTAACTGATGTTTGAACAATCAATAATAAACCATTTACATCAATAGAAAAATGTATAAGTAGCTCCTGAAGGGTTGCTCATTTTAACAAGGTTGTCACTGTAAGGTACACAATTGTGCCACTGATAAAGCATATACATTAAACAAAATACAAATAGTGCACATACCTTTGTGACAAAGTAGAATATAGAATAAGCAAATATATATACAGCTGATCCACCGGACACAATGAATGATCTCCACCACCAGTGGTAGTCCTGTAATAAACAACATTCATTAATTAGGTTTTTCTGTGTTTTGCACCATTTTGAAACAATATTTTTCAGTCAATTTCCACATAAGGCTGACAATTGACTTGACCATTTATGCCACCAGCACACATCCCTTTACAAAACTGTTTAAACATTGTTTAATTGTTAAAATTCTGCTTGTGAATTTTCGAATGACCATATTTTTGTCAAAACTGTAATTTTTTCATCAAATTGCTTTTATTTTCTGCAGGAAAGATTATTCTTCATAGAACAGCAAAATTTAATCTAGATTCCCAAATAATTCCAGAATTGGAAAATCTGTTAAATTGACCATAACTTTGCCATTTCTCAAGATATTTTCATCCATTAACTTTGATCTTGGTCAGACATAAAAGTTATTTTAGGAAAGATAAATCAGGATTACCGAGGAAATCAACAAAATTGACAGCCCTGTAACACTAGTTAATGAAGAAAACTCCAAGTATCAGTTTTACTCACCTCACCACAGAGCTGGAAGTAGACCATCACTATAGAGATTTGTGATACAGAGATTATCAGGATAACAAACACAAGAAACAAGAAACCAAACATATAGTAGAACTGATTCTCCCAGATAGCCTGAAAATACAAAACAAACATTTTTTTACAATACTTAAATTCTTAAATTTTTATTATCAAGTTTTACTATAAAATCTAAAACCATAGCCACCAATCAATGTCTGTTTATTTCTTGAATGCAAGAGAAAGATAAAATTTGAGATTTTTTTCTTTTTAGCGAGATTGTCTCAATTAAGAACAAGTTTAAATATCTGAGATTTAACTACTTGGAATTTTTTACTATCATTTTCAGCCAGGACTATCACTATATGCCATGCCAGGGGAGAAAAACAAAACTGAGCCGCTTTAAGACAACATGCCAAGAATATAACACAACAGAATAGACCGTCAATTAAATCTGTATCAATAAGATATGAGAATGTGTTATTGATTTGATCAGTTGATACTTACAGTAAATATGAAGAACAATTCAATGAACATAGCTCCAAATGGTAGAATACCTGCCATCAGTATGCTGAAAATAACAATATGAGATTCTCAGTATACCTTAATAGCTTTATGTCTTATAGCAACAATTTTCACTAAGTTTTTGTCATATATGGTGGCCAATTGACAAAATTTCCAGGAATAAAGATCAACAACAACTTCTGAAACCAACAGACTACTTCAACAAAGACTGAGAACATGACTGTAGCTGATGCCTCGAAAGAACATAACCAGTCAAACCCAATAATCAAATCTGGATTAGGAGAGGGACTGTGAAACACACTCATACTCAATTCAGCAGTTTTATAGGAAATGTTAATCAAGTTTCTGTGCATGCAGTTAACCATGTCATGATTTCAGCAGATTGTTTTTAAAACATTATATATACTGACAAGAAGCAATGGACCAAGGTACCACTAAATGCCTCCGCGGACCAAGTGGTGATACACTCAAGTAGTCCTTAAAAAAACTTTGGTTTGCCTGTAAATGGAGATATTTCTTGACAAATGTGGATTTGAATGATGAAATTGAGCTTAAATGGTTGGTAAATATGCATGTGATGTAGTAAAACTGTAATATTTGTATTATTCCACTATTTTGGTCTTGATACCAAAGTGAAAGTAGACTAGGGTAAAACCCGGAACTTATAAATCCGGACATGTGTGAAAACGGATAAACCATGTTTGAAGGACAAAAACTTTCTTAGAAGATACATGACCCCCCTTTTTTATTGCATTATTTTGAAGCTTAAATGCCCCTCTTTACAATGAAATATGTGGTTCAGGTGGCCATAGACTAAAAACAGTTGAAAATTTGGGCCTACTATGGGCACTTTACATTGAGCTATAGAGCAAATTTATTTGGTGGTTTCTAACCTTAAGAAGGGCAAAATTCTATTAAATTCTTGCTTTCATTTTTTTGCATTCAAATGTATGGAAATGCATCCCAGATAGGGTTTTGACCACTTTTATCTGTTTAAATTGTCTAAAAAAAGTGAAAATTTGGATTTTTATCATGAAAATCTAGAAAATGTCAGATATTTTTCTTCTAAAATTGACATTATTATGTCAATATTGACCTTATTTTAGTGTCAGACAGGGGTAATTGTGATTCAATATGAAAAATAGACTTATTATTAGGCATCTAAAGCATAATTAGTGTTCAGTGAAACAGTTTTTTACAAATACAACCCCATTTAAAATCAATATTCATCATATTTTGCAGGTGCTGGCAAAATTTCTCCTTAAAGGCGCTTATGCGTGTTTGTCATTTTTTCTAGAATTCATGCACAAATTGTCTAAAATTGATTATTGTGTGCTGCATATACATAGTAGTATTGAGAAAAGTGCAAAAAACACTTAAATAAGTAAAACTAGGCTGTCTTAAGGTAAAGAACCACTAAATGCCTCCGCGGACCAAGTGGTGATACACTCAAGTAGTCCTTAAAAAAACTTTGGTTTGCCTGTAAATGGAGATATTTCTTGACAAATGTGGATTTGAATGATGAAATTGAGCTTAAATGGTTGGTAAATATGCATGTGATGTAGTAAAACTGTAATATTTGTATTATTCCACTATTTTGGTCTTGATACCAAAGTGAAAGTAGACTAGGGTAAAACCTGGAACTTATAAATCCGGACATGTGTGAAAACGGATAAACCATGTTTGAAGGACAAAAACTTTCTTAGAAGATACATGACCCCCCTTTTTTATTGCATTATTTTGAAGCTTAAATGCCCCTCTTTACAATGATATATGTGGTTCAGGTGGCCATAGACTAAAAACAGTTGAAAATTTGGGCCTACTATGGGCACTTTACATTGAGCTATAGAGCAAATTTATTTGGTGGTTTCTAACCTAACTAAATATCAATGGGCAAAGATTTATTATATATAAAACATAAAAACAATATTATTATGTTGCAGTAGGTTGATACATACCTCAAGCTAGGATTCATATACCATGCTTGTTCCGGAACTTGTCTAGGAATCTGGTTTGTTCTAACAGGGTGTTGATAAGCCTGTCAAATATAAACTCTAATTATAAACTGCACATCAAATAATCTTAATCAATACTTATTGACAGAAATAAGGCGACTTAACAAAATGTAACTTTATTTGTACAAAAGCAATTAATTAAAACATAATACTTTCATCTTAACAAGTTTCCTTCTTTTGTAAACATAGTTTGAGCCTTTATTCCACTTACTCCATGTGTATAGGCTTCATTTTCACATTTTATTTACAAATCCATAAATTTGCATAAATATGCTTTTCGTAACAAAAAGACCTATCCTAGAATTTTCCATTGCAGATTCATAAATCCACAAAATAAGTTTGTTACCAAGCATCATTTGCAAAATAGGAGATTACACAATTATAGAGTGATTTACAATATACTACAAGACTGTGTTCAATAAACGCTTATGCTCTGGTGGAAGCCTTGATCAATAACAGAATAGTGTACCATGGCTTTGACAATGTATTATGTCTATGAGGGTAAACAAGTATGCCATGTTTGAAAGCAATACCTTGATGGACATCTATTTAAATTTAAACATTTTGTAAAGGACGAACAAACAAACAGGTGAAATGCTATATGCCTCCTCATCAGTAGATGCCAGGGCTTTTAATATGTTAAAAGGAAAATATTCTTACCTGTTTTCTAAAACCAAAGTAGTAGCCAAGAAAGACGAGGGGTACAGAAATACCGAACCACATACAGAGTAGTGCTAACATGGTAGTGAATGGAACAGCTCCTGATGAATGTTTACCCCAGATGAAGAAGTTCAATATAAAACAGGAACTAAACATAAATCCTGGATATAGTGTGGCAGTCTGAAAATACAACATAATAAAGTTATACACATAATAATTGTCTGAAGTTTGTGTAAGTTAACCAATTACTTAGCCTTTGTAACTAAGGTGAATATTTTAACCTTGTAAATTATACTACAAAGTCCAATTCACTAACTAGAAACATTAAATTTCGAAACACATTCTTGGAACAAAAGCCTGAAAATGGGCACAATATAGGTGGTTTAATCTCGGGTCTTACTGAGGCATCATGCCAGATCCTGAAACTAAGATACATGTCTGTTTAAACTTTTGTTCTATTGATCAAATTCAGCTACTAAACTTTCAAATGACCATTACTTCTTCAGAACTTTGATTTTTTTGTCAATTTTCATTGTCTGGGGTTTTTAATGCCCAAAACCTGGATTTAAATATTATTCCGGTAAGCCCTGTAATACACCAAACACACAAATGTTACTGACCTGTAAAGCTGATTTCTTCCATTGAGCACCTTTCATTGTTTTATAGATTCTTGCAGCAAAATATCCAGCAAACAATCTAAAGAAAGAAACAGTGAGTAAATTAACAAAGAATTTCAACTAAAAGAAGTCTCTCACAAAGGGCGATAACTCTGTAAAAGCTCATCTCACCTGTCAATATGCCCAACTAGGCTTGGTATGAAATATTAGTGTAAAGTTTCATTGAAATCTGACTAAAGGTTACAGATACCAAGTGCAGACATATGCAGACATGGGTTCGATTACTTTGAAAAGTAATCGATTATTAATCGATTATTCAGACATTTTTGGATAATCGATTATTAATCGATTACCAAGCAAGTTACTGTTAATCGATTAAATTATTAATCATCCATTGAAGTAATCGATTGATTAATGATTACTTCTGAAAATTTGAACGGAATGAAATCATGTTTATTAAGTTAAAATCACATAACATCGATAAAGGGGGGTAATCTTTATTTTAGTATGTTCATTAAACTAATACAATGTAACTATAAATACTACTAAAACAGGATTGATGAACCAAGTCTTGAAAGTCACAAAGTGATATTTGAATGCTGCAGAATAAAACTTGCACAATTCAGAGCGTAGTTTGGATTCTTGGAATTTATATTGTGTATTTATATACATTTCCAAAGTGATTTATAATAACTGAGGCCAGAGAAAATTACGAAGGACCCATTAAAGTCTTGAAGAACCTGTAGCTGTTTCTGTTACAAATTTTATACTTATTAACTGCAAGACCAGTGACCAATTATGAATATAGTTAGTTTCTTCCCATGCAAAAAGTGCAATTTAATCTGAGAAACATAACATTTTTACTTCAAGGGTTCTAACTAGTTTCAAAACAACTTTTAAGTATAAGAAACTTACATGCTAAAATACAAGTATGAAAGTTCTATTCAGTGTGCAAGAAATAACTTAAACTGATACAAATATAATTATGACAACAGATTTTTCAAGGGTTAAACAATACCCAAAATAAGTATGCATTGCCTAAAGCCTTGAACAATAAGATTTCATCTTTCCCCATTGTGACTTTGCCCAAGGCAATGTACAGGACTGGTATATTGTAGCTCTGAGCATTACATTGGGTATAACTATAATAGGTGATGATTGTCACACCATATAAATGGATAATGTGTAAATTTTGACACATTATAGACAAACCCTACTAAAAAGGATTAAAGTGTAATTTTTGACATGTTATAGACAACAATTACCATGTCATATTATTATTTTACTTAAAATGCAGACTAATTAGTTTTGGTATTTGTTACTTCAACTTACTTGTAAATAACTTCAATACACATGTACATCAATTTAGTAAAAACTTACTTAGTTTATTTATAACTGATAATTTCCAGTAGATGCACTAAATATATTACATGTCAATTTGCATCCTGTTAATTTATTTCTATAAGTCAGTCTCAGATAATAATTTTCATTAATATGACAATTATATAAAGTTAAATAAAACACATATTAAACCTAAAGTAATCATAAAGTAATCGTAAAATAATCATGATTACTGCCTTTTTTCATCAATAATCGATTAAATTATTAATCATTAATCAGAAAAATCCATGATTACTGATTAATGATGATTAATGCAAAAAAGTAATCGATTATTAATCATGATGATTACTTTAATCGATTAACCCATGTCTGGACATATGATGAAATCACATCCAGACATACAGACATTCAACACTTTAGGACAAATGTCACAGTTGTTTGTGGGCATAAGTCTACACATACAGTACAACCACTCCAGAGACACCCTCTGTAGAGCAAAAACCTCTCGTTAACAACACTTCGAGGTTTCCTTACTCAATATTTATGATAAATTTAACCTCAGTTAAGCAACAACCACTAAACGATGCCAACATGCAAAGCTACCAAAGTGTTTCTTGCAGAATTTGTACGGTATTCGGAAAACATTGTCTGTATCCTGATTTGACTCAGGGCAAGCGAAGAAAATACAACATATTGTATAAGAGAAAGTGTATGAATATATCTTACCCCATGAAGACAAAGAGGAAGAGACCTGCTGTCATCAATGCTCCTCTAGATGCTGGTGACAACATACCTAACATGGCAAACACTGAAAAACATAAATGAGCAGGTATTATTACATCTTTGAAATAATTTGTTATGATGTTAATTAACAGTCAAAAAGCTATCATTTAAAGTTTTTGCATTCAACAGAGACAGTTACAATTTATGGCCATTTAGTTTCACCCATGCCTACTTGGCCAATAACCTTCCACCTCAAGAGAAGAAACAGAAAGTTTGTGTGATACAAGGAATGCTTATATCAAATATAATTCTTATTTCTGATGGTAAAATTATGTTTGAATGGTATGAATATCGACAAACAAACATAAACTTCTTATACAATAAGAATGTCCACAAACATGAAAACAATCATAAATCATACATACCCACAGTAATGAGGGCCATACAGAAGATTTGTATGCCTGCTCCGAGTAATGAAGCCAACAATTTGTTATGTTTTGGTGGTCTAAACACATCACCATGTACAAGTTTCCATCCCGTCTCTTCTAAGGTTTCCTCCTATAAACAATCAATACATAGCATTAAGTTTAACATAAGTACGCTTGTTTGTAAATGAAGCCAAACTAGAAGTGTTTGTGACACAAAAGTATATCTCCTACAAAGGGCCATAACTATATTTGGTAGTTTCCTTTCTAGCACATGAGGCAAAATTTGACTCAGATCCTGTTTTATGCAACCCTAAAATCTCACAAACTCGAAACATTTTCTGTGTTCCTAGGAAAACATATGGTATTTCCTTTATCTGCTCAACAACATTGCCCTATATGCACTAGTAAACTTCCATAATGACCAATGTATGAGACGCTAGTGGCTTTGTTAAGATTGAGTAAAACACAGAGCTTATATCATTTTTATTGATAATGTCAACAGCTCACTTGAGCTTAATTTTCTAAATTTTAAATGTCGTTATAAATTGACAATTTATTTAATATATAAGGAAACTAGTAAACTTACCAAGTCTTCATCTCGGTTATACTTGGCAATGTCTTTTCTTAGTGTTCTCACCATAATCATTGTCAAAATACCTGAATATGAAAAACAAATTGTCATCAATTTTATTGAGAACTTTTGAAATATCTTCAAAGATTGTTCTTTATCTTAGGCTAACTAATTTATGACACAGATTAACAAGTTGTTTATTTATAGGTTGAACACATATGCATGTTTATCAACAATTGTTCATTTATATATGGTGGCTAATTTGAACAACCAGTTTTTCCTGGACTAAATCCAAACCAGTAGAAGCTTACCCTTAACCAAAAACCAAGAAACTTATCAATGTCAAATATTCATGTTAGGGTATGACCTGCCCCGACCAGCAAACAAACCTGGATGTCTCAGGGATAGAAATCCAGCACACTTACATGTGGACAATGTCGGTGGTCAAACATAAAAGAAGTGTCATAATTACAGATATTAGACATTTTTTTAGAAAAATAGAGCAAAAGGTATGTAATTAATAACACTGGTGTAAAGGGATGTTTATGAATAAGATCAAGCGTCTATGGAGTAAAGGGCTAGAGACTAACTCACCTGATAGGAAGAATACAACGACTACAGAGTTGATGATAGAGAACACTCACCTGATAGGAAGAATACAACGACTACAGAGTTGATGATAGAGAACACTCACCTGATAGGAAGAATACAACGACTACAGAGTTGATGATAGAGAACCAATGTATCTGTACATCACTCATAGCTAGGTATGTATCCCATCTTGATGCCCAGATAATCTCACTCTTCTCCCATTGTATATCGTACGAAAATATCACCTGTATCTCTTCTGTAAGATATAGTCAAATATTAGTATATCGTGCGAAAATATCACCTGTATCTCTTCTGTAAGATATAGTCAAATATTAGCATATCGTACGAAAATATCACCTGTATCTCTTCTGTAAGATATAGTCAAATATTAGTATATCGTGCGAAAATATCACCTGTATCTCTTCTGTAAGATATAGTCAAATATTAGTATATCGTGCGAAAATATCACCTGTATCTCTTCTGTAAGATATAGTCAAATATTAGTATATCGTGCGAAAATATCACCTGTATCTCTTCTGTAAGATATAGTCAAATATTAGTATATCGTACGAAAATATCACCTGTATCTCTTCTGTAAGATATAGTACAATATTAGTATATCGTACGAAATATCACCTGTATCTCTTCTGTAAGATATAGTCAAATATTAGTATATCGTACGAAAATATCACCTGTATCTCTTCTGTAAGATATGGTCAAATATTAGTATATCGTACGAAAATATCACCTGTATCTCTTCTGTAAAATATGGTCAAATATTAGTATATCGTACGAAAATATCACCTGTATCTCTTCTGTAAGATATAGTACAATATTAGTATATCGTACGAAAATATCACCTGTATCTCTTCTGTAAGATATAGTACAATATTAGTATATCGTACGAAAATATCACCTGTATCTCTTCTGTAAGATATAATCAAATATTAGTATATCGTACGAAAATATCACCTGTATCTCTTCTGAAAGATATAGTCAAATATTAGTATATCGTACGAAAATATCACCTGTATCTCTTCTGTAAGATATAGTCAAATATTAGTTTATCGTGCGAAAATATCACCTGTATCTCTTCTGTAAGATATAGTCAAATATTAGTATATCGTTCGAAAATATCACCTGTATCTCTTCTGTAAGATATAGTCAAATATTAGTATATCGTAAGAAAGTATGTTTGTTTTAAAATTTATTCAGAATAAACGCAATTTCGAGGATGTGTATGAACATGATATTCCTGAATGCTGTATCTCGATGTTAGCTGCACACAAACCAGGAGAGAAATAGTCTCCTCAGGAAGGCTGAAAGAAAGGTTTCCTTTGGTAGCCCAATGACAAGGGCAAGTTGAATGTCAATAGTTGCCGAACTGCTGAAAATAGCCCTGGTCAACTTTTTACAATTTCTCAATAATTTTTCAGCTAACAGTGACCAATTCACCTAACCATTTTATTGGACTGTATCCTTAAAAATTCTAATTTACCCTTCCACAAGATACCATTACTGAAAAATTACACAAGATTGTGTTTTATTTTTACCTATCTTAGGTTCAATATTACAAAACTGCAGAAACTTTAACTAGTACTTACTTTTCCTTTCCACCAGAAATGCAGAAGGATCAGCTTTGTTCAAACTGGCTTTACTGGAGCAAACACCATCCTTTACTTCATAATCACCAACAGCACGACTCTCAGGTGTCACCTCAAACCCTACCACACGATTTCTTTGACTGAAAATTGACAAGTAAGTAAATGTAATGACACAGATTTTGAAACAACAGCAATTAAATAATGCAAAGCACTTGTTTAGTTCAGTCACACGTTATCACATAAATAGCAAAAATGAATTTCGAAAATTTAAATCCACATGTATTAACTTTCCAATAATACAACAGCACTTTTTGTTCCACTGCAAACAGTGGTGCTTATAATTACCAATAATATAAATAAAAGCAAAACTACATCTCAGCTGTCACACAGTTTGAATGATACAACTTCACTTACCTATTTACATCAAAATGATACTTCAATAATATCTTCAAGTGATTGTTCAAATACACCTGCAATAAACAAATAAATCGGACAATGTTATACGGTATGCAATAGCTATATGCGGAATATGACATCATACCTGACATCACGTTTTTTGTGTGAGCTCAAGAGTTATTTCAATCAATGAGCAGACGATGCAATACAGGTATTTTTACAAACTTATGGCATTACCACACAAGCATCCAATTATCATCTGAAAGAGGTGCACCCTGGCAGGTGATAGAAATAAGCTAGACAGTGGTAACATCCACCAGCTATTTAAACATGCTTGCTGGCTGCTTATTATCATTTTCTTTTTTACCTTCAGGGAGATTTAAAACCAGCTGCCTACATTTCAAGATTGACTGGTTACATGAAGTTATGCCTACACCCCAGGCCCTGTTAATTTGGATTTCCTTCCACACTATTAATACTATCAATGTATCATCCATACCTGACCATCCTTCTCAAAGCCTAACTTATACCCATGTTCATACTGTATCTCCTTTGTATCAAGCATAGCAAACTTTGTAGCACATGGCAAATTATCCACCAGTCTGAAATATAACATAATTTATAATGTTAAAACTTTTTATTATGTTTATGCAATATGACCATTTTCCAACAATTGTTCAGACATATGCTGAACAGTGTGCCATTCATTTAGCCTGTTTCTGTAGAATTATTTATGTAAATAACCTGTACAAACTAGCTCTTCCTTTAGCAACTGATAACTAAAAGACATGATCATAGGCTGTAACAGGCATACATTTGAACCAAATGAGTTTCAATCTAGAACTGTCAAACTCAAAGGTGGATATTGGAACCCAAAGACTTTAAATCAAAGGAAACTAAATAAAACAGAGATGAAATTAAACACAAAGGGTTTTAAACAACGGGCAGCAAAATGTGGTTAATTGAACCCAAAGAGTCTAAATCAAACTCTATAGTAGGTAGAGACGAACATCAACTTACAGATGCACGTAATAATCATTCTTGATTAAATCAGCTAATATGTCTGCCTTGTTAGCCGTCAGCTTTGTTATACCATCACCCTTACATAGTACAGTACAACCTTGGTTCTCTAGTGCTTTAACCTGTAATATATAGCATAGCATTAGTGTGACAGTATGTGTACAGTACAACCCTGGTTCTCCAGCGCTTTAACCTGTAATATATAGTAAAGCATTAGTGTGACAGTATGTGTACAGTACAACCCTGGTTCTCCAGCGCTTTAACCTGTAATATATAGCATAGCATTAGTGTGACAGTATGTGTAGTACAGTACAACCCTGGTTCTTCAGCGCTTTAACCTGTAATATATAGTATAGCATTAGTGTGACAGTATGTGTAGTACAGTACAACCCTGGTTCTCCAGCGCTTTAACCTGTAATATAAAGTATAGCATTAGTGTGACAGTATGTGTAGTACAGTACAACCCTGGTTCTCCAGCGCTTTAACCTGTAATATATAGCATAGCATTAGTGTGACAGTATGTGTAGTACAGTACAACCCTGGTTCTCCAGCGCTTTAACCTGTAATATATAGTATAGCATTAGTGTGACAGTATGTGTACAGTACAACCCTGGTTCTCCAGCGCTTTAACCTGTAATATATAGTATAGCATTAGTGTGACAGTATGTGTACAGTACAACCCTGGTTCTCCAGCGCTTTAACCTGTAATATATAGTATAGCATTAGTGTGACAGTACGTGTAGTACAGTACAACCCTGGTTCTCTAGTGCTTTAAACTGTAATATATAGTAAGGGATTCATTTAACAATATGTGTACAGTACAATTTGTAATTAAATCATAAGCATGTTCTACATAATCATAATGCAAAGAGATGTGTGAGTGTGTCAATAGAAATGCAAACATACCAAGCATAAAACACATTTATTTTACGTAATAGATATTTGATACCAATGTCCAGCTTTTAGTCAAAATATAAACTGCAATATGTAGCACTAGAATGGTTATGATTTCGCCAACTTTTATCTTCAAATAATCTATTCATCAATAAGCTATTCCCCCAAATATTGGTATTTAAACCCAAAAGCTATCTAGTTCCCTACCTTTTTATCAATCAATGAATAAATCCTCTACAAATGTACTATAAAGAATTCAATTGACAGAATCTCAGATATTAATATTAATTACAAATATATCGAGGACTCAGTGCAAAACTATGGTACATGCCACTTTAAATTGATGTAGTTACAATACATTTGCACTGAGCCAACAATATTTAATATTCAGTACAAAACAACGCACCTTGTAAGCTGTGGTAACAATTCTGTCACCTCTTAGCACTTCACCTGAAATTAGAAAACATTCATTGTTAGTATTGTACCCTCAATAAGACAACCCTTTGGATGTACATCATCATAATTTATTTGACTGTTTGTTTTTAAAAAATAGATTACTTTAAAGCAGCAAATTCTACACACAAAAACTAATTAACCAATGAAATTATTTAATTTATAGCTATAGTGCTAAATTTTCTTACAAAACTTGAAACATCCTTTATACCTGTTAATCAAAGTCATGCAGAATAAGGTTACTAGCTCTGGTCAAAATTATACAAACGAAACGAAAACACTTTTAAATACTACCAACAAGACAATGATAACAAAGACTCAAAGTTGAAACATACCTAGATTTTCTGACTTGTACTGGCCACCACCTTCAGGTTCACAGAATGGAGCACGGTAATATTCCATAGGTAGTTGTGTCTTCACACTCGTCAGTTTTACACCCTTTAATATTTATCAATAATCCATCTGTTTATTTAAAAATTATTTTTAAATATCTTCCTCAGACCCAATAAATGCTTCGCTACAGGTTTTCAGGAAGACTGTCACACGATTGTGTACTTAAAATCAAGTATTGTCAGCAAAACAGACAAGAGGGCCATGATGGCCCTATATCGCTCACCTGATTATAAACCCTGCACAATTTTCACCCAAAGGAATAATTTGAACATCTTGGTAGAAAACCACAAGATGATGCTACATACCAATAATCGAAATTCTAGGCAGTGTAGTTTTAGGCAAGAAGATATTAATATGTTTTCCCTATATATAAGTCTATGTAAAACGGTGACCCCCGAGTAGGACCAATTTTGACCCCAGGGGCATAATTTGAAAAATCTTGGTAGAGGACCACTAGATGATGCTACATACCAAATATCAAAGCTCTATGCAGTGTAGTTTTAGACAAGAAGATTTTTATATGTTTTCCCTATTTAAGTCTATGTAAAACGGTGACCCCCGGGGTTGGGCCAATTTTGACCCCAGAGGACCTCTAGCTGAGTCTATTTACCAAATATGAAAGGCTTTTAAGCCCTGGGCCAAGCAATTTCGGAGAAGAAGATTTTTTAAGGTTTTCTCTATATAACTCTATGTAAAACTAAGGGCCCCCGGGGCGGGGCCAATTTTGACCCTGGGGGCATAATTTGAACAATCTTTGTAGAGGACCTCTAGCTGAGTCTATATACCAAATATGAAAGTCCTGGGCCAAGCAATTTCGGAGAAGAAGATTTTTTAAGGTTTTCTCTATATAACTCTATGTAAAACTAAGGGCCCCTGGGGCGGGCCAATTTTGACCCTGGGGGCATAATTTGAACAATCTTTGTAGAGGACCTTTAGTTGAGTCTACGTACCAAATATGAAAGCCCTGGGCCAAGCGGTTTCGGAGAAGAAGATTTTTTAAGGTTTCCCCTATATAACTCTATGTAAAACTAAGGGCCCCCTGGGCGGGCCAATTTTGACCCCAGGGGCATAATTTGAACAATCTTTGTAGAGGACCTCTAGCTCAGTCTACATACCAAATATGAAAGCCCTGGGCCAAGCGGTTTCGGAGAAGAAGATTTTTAAAGGTTTCCCCTATATAACTCTATTTAAAACTAAGAGCCCCCGGGACGGGGCCAATTTTGACCCCAGGGACATAATTTGAACAATCTTTGTAGAGGACCTCTAGCTGAGTCTACATACCAAATATGAAAGCCCTGGGCCAAGCGGTTTTGGAGAAGAAGATTTTTTAAGGTTTCCCCTATATAAGTTAATAACTCTATGTAAAACTAAGGGCCCCTGGGGCGGGGCCAATTTTGACCCCAGGGACATAATTTGAACAATCTTTGCAAAGGAACCCCAAGGTGGTGCTACATACCAAATTTGAAAGCTCTAGGCCTTACGGTTTCAGAGAAGAAGATTTTTAAAGTTTCCTTTGTGAAAATCTATTTTTAGCCTGTGTGACCTAGTTATGCGACAGACCGGAAATTTTTTAACAACTTTGAAAGAGGACCACCCAAGGATCATTCCTGTGAAATTTGGTTAAATTCCATCAATTGGTTTAGGAGAAGAAGTCATTTAAAGGAATTGTTGACGGACGACGACGGACAGCCACCTATCCTAAAAGCTCACCAGTGAGCACTTCGTGCTCAGGTGAGCTAAAAAATTAGATTTTTGTATTATTGTTCATCAACTTTTAATGTTTAGGTTTGTTTGTATATTTAGGGTTAACTCCATCTCTCAACAGTTTTAAAACTAAAATACAAAAATTATATTCAATGAGGTTTAAATAAGTTCAATGCCTTAATGAGTTCCAATTTAATGAGTCAGGGACTTAGGACGTAGGATTCGCACAAAAATGAAACACTGAAAAGGCTTATGATTTATATTATTATAAGTGAACACTGATTATTGGTTAACAAAAGTTAATCCTGATGAAAGGATACTAAATCACCATATAAAATAAATATTATAATAATAACTGTTTACATGCAGCGTAATAAATTACCTTGACTTCAACATCATCCCCCTTATTAAACTCTACAGGTGCCACACCAGGTATGTAGAAACTGTCAACCAACTGAAGATAGACTATCAGTAAACACCAGCCTAGTAGGCCGACATGCGCCTGAAATATAAAATAATTATGTTTATATCAATGAAAATATGATTCTTTTGTTACAGTTCCGTACTGTATTTCACTATTTGTGAGCATGCACTGCCATGCAGACATGACGCAGGGCTGCATGATGTAGCACTTTTAGAGTGTGAGAAACTTTTGCTGTGTGTTATCTGCGTTTGGTCTGTGTGTACAGGTAACTGTTTGTCCCTGAATGTGCGACGTGTGTGCCTTCTAGTTCTACTGTCAATTTAACACAAACAGACAATGCATGTGGGCAATACGTTCTCCGTAGAATAACCCGACAATCGTACGAAGATTTTACGCTGTAATTATGTTGCACACGCGTTCAACTAGCCATGTGCACAAAGTAAGATACACACATTCACTCTTGGCCAGGGGACATGTGCGTGTGGCGTGCATCCAAGACCTGTCTCCGTTCTTACTTCCCACATGTTCGGGAAAAAATGTAGCTGCCGGTGCTTCCCAAAAAACCATACGTGTTAAAAACACAGACTTAGTGTTGTGAACAGGCCTTATATGATATCCACATGTTACCTCTTTTAGTTGCAACTTTTGTTGAAAACTATTTCGACAGACGTTAGATAATTATACGACTAGCATATAAAATATCACTTATTAAGTGATGCAAGAGGAACGCTACTTTGAAACTAACTTCTGGATATATCAACCTTATAGGCTTTTCTGTGTTTGACTCTTCTTGGCAAGTTGCTATTTAGTAATTTACTGAACATTACCAAAATATTTCTAGTGTATTCACTCGATACCTAGGATAGACGTACTGACATCACAAGGCAGCAGAGATTTGACTGTTATAATATATCAATAATTAATTTATTATTTAAATCACAGACAGACAGTTTTCGACCCTACAAGTCAAATTGAAAAGAACGACGCCTGTACGGACAAGTGAAAATTTCGGCGAGTAACGGACGAAATGGCAGTGTTATTCCTATTATCAAGACTGGCAGGATCTCAAAAAACCCTCTTGATTTTATACAGCGCTCTGTAGAAACAAACGTTTACTGATGGGACACCAGTCTAGATGTATTATCTATTTTCGCAACCTAAAACAAAAATATTCTGAAACGCGATATCATCGTTTTCCACTATGATGGATGATCGGCTCTCTGTTTACACAAAATCGCTCGTTCATCTGTCTTCTCAGGTGCAAAACTTTGGAAATAACATCGTATTTTCTAGTATTTGACAGAACAGTCACTGTATCGATGTTGGAGTCAGATTTGACTATATCATGAACACTTATAATATACTTAAATGACGTTTTGATGTTATTAATTTTGAACTATGGCTTTTGTGTCTTTCAAAACCCACTACTCGCGTTGTTTTTTAATATTCCACATTCAACATTTGACCATTTTATTCGGGCAAGTCAAATGGTTTCTGACAAGTGCTATTTAGATGTTGTCTGCCCGAATGGGCAAGTGATTTTGAAAGCTTAACGTGAAGACTGGACATCTTTTTTGACAGTTGATTGCCATTTTTCTGTCAAGACTGTCAAGGTTAAATTTTTCATATAACAGATAATTATATTAATTTCTTCTGAAGTTTTCATCTCGTGTTAATTAGTAAAATTGCACCTTAGGCCCAACACCAAGACTGGGCTTGTCCGAAAGACTTGCACTCGTTCGTTTTGACAACCGGCATTTATTTTTACACACTCCCTCAATTCTTCGACTTTGCAATCAAAATTGAAGTTTGAAACTGTGTGCAATATTGAGAAGAATCAATGTTTTAGCAACACGCTTCTGTATGAGCTTAAATGAATGATATAAATACACAAATCAACGAAATAAATATCAATTAAATAAAAATACAAACCTTCGACGCCATTTTGTATCAAACGTGGAGGTGATGACGTCAAAATTGATGTGTACTATACGGTAACTTATGAATCGTAAAACTCGGCCCTAGATCCGTGGGTGTAGAGTCTATAGAGACTAGAGAGGCCTATCAAGATTTTTATATAACATTAAATGCATGTATATGATTTTAAATTATATGGTTGACTTCAATATTAAAAAATTGGAATAAACAATTAAAAAAATAATGATAATAAAATTATTTAAAACATAGAATGTCAGCTTATTCAACCCCAGGCTCATTCAACCCCAGAAAAGCCAGGCTCATTCCGCCCCAACCCTAGGCTCATTCAGTTCAGACCCCTATGGTGTGAACACGGGGTCGATAAATTGTGTGATAAATACCATTCTGTATGCAATTAAACAGAGTCTGAAATTTTCAGAGTATTTATCTTGGTTTTTTTTTGGTTTGTTAAATTAATTATAAGTAAATTTCTAGGTAAGTGATATTGACATGCATTGAAACTATAAACTATGCATACTAGTAATGCATACATGTAGTCAAATGCGTTTCTTCGAAAGAAGTAAAAAAATCATGTTATATAATACATGTATGTAGTTTATAGTTTAAATATATATAAATTACCGAACTTAGATATTTACTTATAGTGTTTTGTGTTACTCAATACAATTATATCTATTTACAGTATTGCAGTGTGATAATCTATTATTCAACCCTTAACCATTCTCATGAATCAGTGTATAGTCAAGTCCCTAGACTATATATTATTATATATGTATTACGGAGGAAAAACAAGCTGGTTAAGCGAGAATGCCCTTAACTAATTATGTGCTCCTGGGTACTGTTTGATCAACGTACTTACGGAAACCGTAAACTTACGGTCAAATTCGAATTCAGTATAATTCTTTAACAACTGCACATCAAGGATAGATATTGTATTGTAGAAGTGCATTAGCTGAATCTTGATTAGTATTACAGCTATATTTACCACGTTTTATAGTTTTAAAGGTATTATAAAGAACTTAAATTTGAATCGTAAGTTTAAGATTGCCGTAAATGCTTTGATAAAACAGTGCCCAGATGTTGTTATGTTTCTTTTGATCTTGTAAATTATATAATTACGTTAATTATGTAATTACTGCATATTTAAACCATAGGTGATAATCTGCAATCAATAGTGTGATAATCTGTGATTTAACATATACCTTAAATTAACAGTTTGATCTGTTAATGATTTGATTATCAAAGTCTTTCTATAATTGTATATAATTATCTATAATTATTATAAATAAACCCAACTTATGATTGTTAAAATATGTATTCAAATTCAATGTAAAACATACTTTTTCTAAGTATTTCTATAATCATTGATTTTATTAATAACTATCTATATCTAAATAAAAACACATTTATCTTTTAACATACAGAATACCCCTACCAAACATTTTTTTCTTTGGGGTTGAATGAGCCTTACATATCTGGGGTTGAATGAGCCAAGGGTTGGGGTTGAATAAGCTCGGGGTTGAATAATACTGAAAATCGCTTGGGGTTGAATAAGCTCGGGGTTGAATGAGCCTGCTTCCAAAACATAGATATCATAATGCTCACTTCCTCAATATAATTATAAGTTAAACCATGGAGTTAGATAGACAAATATACACGGTCCATGGTTAAACCGTGAAAGCACGAGAAAAAACTCAGAAAAATTATGCTCATGCAACCTTAAGTTAAACCTGGTACGAGTATTATTCTTGATACCTTCTTGAATCCAATCCAATCCAATCCAATCCAATCCAATCCAATCCAATCCAATCCAATCCAATCCAATCCAATCCAATCCAATCCAATCCAATCCAATCCAATCCAATCCAATCCAATCCAATCCAATCCAATCCAATCCAATCCAATCCAATCCAATCCAATCCAATCCAATCCAATCCAATCCAATCCAATCCAATCCAATCCAATCCAATCCAATCCAATCCAATCCAATCCAATCCAATCCAATCCAATCCAATCCAATCCAATCCAATCCAATCCAATCCAATCCAATCCAATCCAATCCAATCCAATCCAATCCAATCCAATCCAATCCAATCCAATCCAATCCAATCCAATCCAATCCAATCCAATCCAATCCAATCCAATCCAATCCAATCCAATCCAATCCAATCCAATCCAATCCAATCCAATCCAATCCAATCCAATCCCATTCCATCATTCCATTCCATCATTTCATTCCATCATTTCATTCCATCATTTCATTCCATCATTTCATTCCATCATTCCATTCCATTCCATTCCATTCCATTCCATTCCATTCCATTCCATTCCATTCCATTCCATTCCATTCCATTCCATTCCATTCAATTCAATTCGTAATGTCCAAGACAGACATGAGGCTAAATTACTAAAATTACTTAATAATCAGTTTTGAGATGTTGTAAATGCAAAAATAATGATTGGCAATCTGAAATGGATAAGATGATTCAACATTTTTCAAAGCCATGCAAAACAATAACAAATAATAACAGAAGTGTAGCTAAAACATGTGATGGTAAATACCAGTATTCACTGATAAGCCTTTAGGAGGAAAATTGTCAGACAGGTTTTCCCTCATAAAACTTATACCCTCTCAGTTTTGCCTCTATTGTTCTTTGCCTGATGGTCTACCTCTTTGTCTATCCACCCTGAGTTGTCCATTAAAATTTTGTACTAATTCACTGCTAAAATATTAAATTAAGACTGTAAATTGTTTAGTGCAGGCTGTTTTGATGGGGAAATTCTTTTTTTAACCATTTTTTTCTCAAAGAAAGTAAGTAAGTAAGTGAGTAAGTGAGTGAGTGAGTGAGTGAGTGAGTGAGTGAGTGAGTGAGTGAGTGAGTGAGTGAGTGAGTGAGTGAGTGAGGACTTTATTTAACGAGGCTACACATTTGGTTACCCAATCTTTCATTATTTCAACCTATCGCAGGAATTTTGCATTGAATATTGATTGAATTGGTTGATGCATTAGAGGTTCATAAAAAAGATAAAAGAGTTGTTGTAAGTTGAATGGTGAATTTTGTACAAGACAATTTAAAGGTTTGTGTACGGGTGCATATCCCTATGTGAAATATATTGTTCACATTACTTATGGCCAGACAGATGGTCTGCGACAGGTGAAATTAAAATCTGACTATATCATAGGGCTATGCTGAACTTATAATTTTCTAGGACACTTTTGTATGCATATTTTATATACTTGTTGTATCTGTGATACTGTCAGGTTAACATGTGAATCCCTTTATAACATACACTGCCTTCTAAAACTTCCTACACACTCCTCAAATTATAGGCGTATATATGGGCATATGTTTCCCTCATGATTTTCATTCAATACCTTTGAAAATGCATTTTATTTCATGCTTATCGGTGGTTTACGGCGGAATAACGGTGGATTATTCCCCGATAATTTCACTGTTCATAATTTCACAGTTCATAATTTCACGCAAACGGACTATTTTTTAAAACAAATTTCCCCGCCGCCAAAAATATAAAATAATAAGCGTTTTCACTTGCTCTCTTAATCTTTAACAAATAACAGAACATTATATGTATCTAAATGTGAAACAAATGGACGACACTGAAACCATTGCAGAAGAACTATTTGATTGCAACTCGACGCGCGCATGGCGGGAAAACGACGTCACACAAAACATTCTGGACAGGCATATAGTGGATTGTTTTCATCATTTAAGCTATTTAAATCATGAAATAAATAGAATATTAGTATTTTTCCGTGTATGATCGGCTGATAATTCACCTCGTGAGCAGCTGACTTATATTTTCACTCGTGGCTACGCCACTCGTGAAAATATTACATCAGCTGCTCTCTCGGTGAACTATCAGCCGATCATACACGGAAAAATACAAATATCCTCTATATATTCATCCTTTTATTACGACTATGTACTTTGTCCACGTCTTTGAAAATAAATTCTGTTCTGTTCTTATTTGGTTGATGTATTTGCAATTATGCAACTGCAAGGCAATTGATAATTTTTACATTGGTGTAAATCAGTGATAGTTTGACAGGGATATGGTAATAGTCTCCATCCATCACAAATTTTGTTCAGAGCATACATTGAAAATTATTTTAGATATTGCATGACTTGCAACTTGAAATATGAATAGATGGCAACTTGGAGAAGTGCAGTGACCAAGAACCAAACTCTGTCTGTCTTACACTTAGATTTATCTCCCCTATATAATTTAGATAATCAAATTATCTCTCCTTTAGTATTTTCATAATACTTGTTTGTCCGGTTCATATCTTGCAAATCATTTAAGATATTGACTTGAAACTAGATGGCAAATTGGAGAAGTGCATTGACTAAGAAACATAATTCTACATATCTTAATTTTTAATTATCTCCCTTTACATATTTTCATAATTGTTTTTTTTTGTCCAGAGATTATCTCCAAATGGTGCAAGGGATTTACTTGAAACTTTGTATACAAATACATGACATCTTGAATCACGTGGCTAAAATGGTACTTAACACCGTGACAAATATCGCGGAAATCTGGACTTTTGGATAGGTTTTCGTTTCTAGGTAAGTACTCCTTCATTATTTCACTAGAACTTTAAATATATAGTGAAGACTATGTGATATTTAACATTATACTCCGATACGCCCTGTGACTCCATTGATAAAGTGTACATTATTTTCGTAAGTGTACACTTTTTGATTTGTAAGAAAGTTGTTTGTACAAAACATTTACTCAGAAAATAATTGGTCAATCATGACAAATCCGCTTATAACTACATGAACAGTTAAATAAATGACATACGGTAAAATCAATAATATTAGAGGGCCATTTAATTTCGTTAATTTTGTGGATGATTTCAACGACGAATATCCTTTAAATTACATTGAACTTTCCACGAAATGGTCTTTTTCACCAAATCCACAAATTTTGTCACATTGAAATTTAATTATTTTTACTCGTCAAAAACATGTTGCTAGAAAATTGTAAGTCCAGCCAAAGATAGTGCAATATTAGACTGTACTACTGTAAAACCATCTTATTTGTGGCTTTTACTCGAATCAATAGTGTAGATATTTAAATCATGAATTCCAACATTCTTGATTTATTTAGGCCAGAACAAATTTTAGAGAAATTGTTTATTGTTTTGTAAACCGCAAAATGGGGAGCAAAATTTATATTCTTGTAATGACCAAGAAAAGTAGAAATTAATTATAGCAATTGAAGCAAAGTTGCAAAATATTCATACCAAGCAAAATTTATTTTCTTATTATTCCCAAGAAAACAGTGCTTTTACAGTATTTTTTAAAGTATTTGTAACAATTTAAGCAAATTTAAGATTTAGCTGTAAAAATTCATTGTGCAATTAATTACATGTACAAGAAACCTGAATATATACAGAATACAAATAGTTACTATAATTGTCAATCAGGTGAACTTTATTCTATATATTATTATGACTGAGAGCGTCAACATGGGCAGTACGAATATAACCTTGTTGTGTATTAGAAATAAAACAATACCAATATTTTCATAGAAATATGACAATTATGAAAATAAGATGCATAAATTTCTACCTTTGTGCACTAAGTCCTTTATCAATGAATGAAGAAAACGAGATGCAAGTGTATTATAAGCACTTATAAGGTGTATAAACACATTGACACTTGTGTGAATTTTAATCACAAGCTAATTAAACCTATGAATGGACATTTTTGGACAGTTAACTTAATCCCTTTGGTACATTATAGGCCAAGCACATTTTTACATTAGAACTATATTTTCTATGCTGCGAACGATGCTCTGTTCATGGATTGTGCAAGGAACTTTTGGATAACCATGGTCTCTCTGGGGATCATTTTGCTTTTTGTCAGAGTATAAGTCAGATACAGAACTTGTTATCGCTCAAAAGTGTCTTCTTACAAGTGTTATTGTACAGTTTCGGAAGGACGAACAACAAATTATCCTCGGCTTCGCCTCGGACAATTATGTTGTTTGTCCTTCCGAAACTGTACAATAACGCTTGTAAGAAGACACTTTTGAACGAAAACTAGTACTGTATCTAATACTTCTTTCTAAGATACAGGTGCCTTTTATGTACTCTGGGTCTCTCTGTTTTCTGAGATACATTCAATCGCGCTTTTGGATTATTGATTGCAAAGTGTAAAATCGTAGGTGGTGTACCCTTTGATGTTTTTTTTCCAAAAAGGTATGAGAAAACCCTATAGCGAAGGTAGCACTCAACCTAACCAGCCGAGCACAAAATTCAGAAACACCACGACACAACTAGGCGAGGAGGAAATAAACTTCGTTTGTATAAATTAGTAAAATCAAATTTTGCAACTGAACCGTATTGTAAACCTTTTATGCCACCTAGACATAGATCAGCTTTAAGTAAATTTCGTTTTGGAGTAGCTCCTCTTAGAATTGAAACCGGTCGGTATGAACGTTTTGAGATTGATGAACGATGTCCTTTTTGTGATGCTGTCGAAACAGAATATCATGCACTTTTTAATTGTCCTGCATATTGTGATATACGAGAGCAGTTGCATATACAAGCTACTATATACAATAGCATGCTTGTGGCATTCCCTGAGGTTGCGAAATTTAAATTTTATTTTCCAACCCAGAAATTATTTGAACCTGTGCCCAAAGCGGCTATCAAATTTTACAAAGACGGATGTTTTTAACATGTAAATGATTTTATTTCTTTTAAATAATGTTCATTAATTTATTGTTATGTATGGTATTCATATCGTTTGAAACATTTTTGGTTAATCCAGCTCGCGATGATCTGATCATCGCGTTTATGGGTTTTTTTTTCACTCATCTTTTAATTTTGCACAATAGTGCTATTTTCCGTTTCTCAGTTTTTAAGCTAAAATTAATTTTATTGCATATTTTAATTCATCGATTAACAAGAATGTTTCAGTTTTACATTTATTGCGTGTACAATGTATACGTTTGTGTAAAGTTATTGGAATTCGTTGATATGTGTTTACTGTTTGTACATAATGTCTCTTATAATTCTTTATACATGGCATGTGCATGTGTTAACTGTGATTTAATGTTTTATATGTAATGTATCATGTATATATGAATGAGACAGAAATAAATAAATAAAATTCAATGTTTTCATTGCAAATAATTTGCCGAGCATAGCCTTTATTTGCTTTGTTTCTACTGAAACATGGCAGGCATAAATATGTACCTCCTCCCGGGCTTGAACCCGGGTCGCCAAATTATACGGCAAGCGCACTAACCACTGAGCTACGGAGGCACATATATAAATAATGCTGCAGATAACATTCACAGAAATTGCATTTCACACTACATCGTAGTTTTCTTGTACTTATTGTTCATTCTAAACTTACTTAAGACACCATGTCTTGTTAAAACCTAGCAAATCATTATGATTTTGGTATGGTTGAAGTGAAAAGTACACAATTAATACAGTCGATTAAAAAACAAAAACATAATGCATTATCATATCAAAAACATCATTCCCGAGGCAATTAGGTGATATATGTTTATGCTATGTAATTAAAAAAAAACAATTGAAATTGTACATACAATAATTAGTCTATCGGAAATAGTAAGTGTACCATACCCTTAGGTGTACACGTATTTTCCATGACGCTCACGACGAATAAGTAAAATCAAAGTTGTGTAATTGATAAATTTTTAATATAGCTTGGCTCTTTTGACATGAGCCTGACCTTTATGCAATAATGTATTACAAGGTTTTTGCTTTGAATAATTATATCAATTTCCGCAAGCAAATCGGCATTTACGATTTGTGTAAGTATTACATCTCGTGCGTCATCGTGATACTCCCCGATTATGAAAACATATAATCGGTGTTGTAAACGTAGACAATAAATCGACTGTTAAATTATGCTAATCAAAAGGTCAGGCTCATGTCAATGTGGCCAAGCTATATAAACATTAAATTTAAATCATCGAGAGCACTTACACGATGGTGTTTCGAATCTAGTGAATGGTTTTATGACTTTGAATGAACCGATTTGGTGGATTTGTTAAAACTTAACAAAAAATGTTTAGACAATTAAGTTTTGTCCGGCGATTATTTAATTTGTGTGTGGTTACGACAGCAGTTATCATTATTTTAAACTGGATCCTTCATGGGGACCTTAGATCGGGTACGCATGTTGTTTAACTGTTATATTAATTTATGTTCATTTTTCAACCTTGATCTTCCATAATTTTTGCGAAATGACGCGTTTTAAATGAGATTTGATGGGTTTTGATTGAATACAGTTGTATTTAAGTTGGACATTTATTATTGTAGATGGTCTTTGAGCTCATTAAGATTCAGACATTACACAGATTGTTCGTAAAATATGTTGAAACACGAAACTAGGGTCATTACTCAATAGAAACATCAGTACACGAAAGGGTACAGAAGACCACCTGAAATAAGTAAAAAATACCAAGTACATGTCAGAAGGACACTTTCACTAACCCGTCAGGATTCGAAATATCATCTGATTGTACAGGGTGTCCAAAAAGAGGCACTTATGAACTTGAATAAAATGTTTAAAACGGAAATATTGGTTACAGCCTGCCACTGAATAATAAAACCTACCTTTGATTCATGATTTATTCTAATTAAATGTTTTTATCGGGCAAAACATAAACAAAATTAAGTTTTCCATAACCTACTTCTTTCTACACTTGTAGAGCGGGTACCCCTATTTCCAAGGTATCAAATGTAAACAGTTCTTAGTGTCGCCTACAAGACACACACCGGTCGGAATCTCAGTAAGAATGTTAAGACATATATAGCAAACTGTAACATACAAGTGAACATAAGCGGTTATGTATAATTAAGATGCATATATATTCAACCAAAGTATTACAACCGAGTAATCATGCCAACATTCAGTATACTAATGAGCAGCAAAAATGAAACCGTTATAAAAACCTTGCTATTGAAAGAAAACGCATACTTTCATCAGCAAATTGACATTGACCATTAAGTAAATGCACGTATGACTGAAATGATTTAAAACATATTGCTGTAGATCTAATATATTTGTGAATTGTGTTATGCATGCGAATTATGTTGCATTTCTTTTTATCTCATATTATATATTTCATACATTTGCATTTGTATATATAATGCATGTTGATCTTGATCTTGATCTTGGGCCGGTGGCCATTATATCAAATAAACTATTGTCATTGGCATCGTATACTTGTGTTGCTAGAGGTTTAGCAAGTAATCTACTCTAAAAACACTAGAAAATGTACTCTTTTGATGAAAACGGTAAACAGAGAATTGGCCTTAATTATCTTAGATAATTCACAACTGTATCAGAAAAAAATATGTAAACATGTTGATTATAATATCCATAATCTGTTCAACCTAGTTGTGATCCAATGATGATTCCTTCGATGGAACTTACTTTTTATGGGTTTTTTCAACAAGAGCAAATTTAGTTATTATTGAATTTTATTTTTAGGAAGTGGTGAATATGGAGCAGCCAGTAAGCTTACATCATTGAAGGGTGTGTGAAGTTAGCTGTCCACTGTCCACTGTCCATTCTAGCTGTCCATTTATCAATTTGAATTAGAGAACTATCTCTAATTTATTTTTTGGACAACTGTCCACTGTCCATAATACCTGTCCACTCTAGTTGTCCACTCCAGTTGTCCACTCTGGCTATCCACTCTGGCTGTCCACTCTAGTTGTCCACTCTAGAAGTCCACTCTGGCTGTCCACTTAGGCTGTCCAGTCTAGTTGTCCACTCTGGCTGTACACTCTAGATGTCCACTCTGGCTGTCCACTCTAGTTGTCCACTCTAGTTGTCCACTCTGGCTGTCCACTCTAGTTGTCCACTCTAGTTGTCAACTCTGGCTATCCACTCTGGCTGTCCACCCTGGCTGTCCACTCTAGTTGTCCACTCCGGCTGTCCACTCTGGCTGTCCACTCTGGCTGTCCTCCTGGCTGTCCACTCTGGTTGTCCACTCTGGCTGTCCACTCTAGTTGTCCACTCTAGTTGTCCACTTTGGCTATCCACTCTGGCTGTCCACTCTGGCTGTCCACTCCAGTTGTCCACTCTGGCTATCCACTCTGGCTGTCCACTCTAGTTGTCCACTCTAGTTGTCCATTCTGGCTGTCCACTCTGGCTGTCCACTCGAGGTTTATAATCTGGTTGTCCACTCCGGCTGTCCACTCCGGCTGTCCACTCGAGTATTTATAATCTGGCTGTCCACTCTGGTTGTCCACTCTGGTTGTCCACTCGAGGTTTATAATCTGGTTGTCCACTCTGGCTGTCCACTCTGGCTGTCCACTCTGGCTGTCCACTCGAGGTTTATAATCTGGTTGTCCATTCCGGCTGTCCACTCTGGCTGTCCACTCGAGTATTTATAATCTGGCTGTCCACTCTGGTTGTCCACTCTGGCTGTCCACTCTGGCTGTCCACTCTTGTCGTCCACTCTGGCTGTCCACTCTGGCTGTCCACTCTAGTCGTCCACTCTGGCTGTCCACTCTAGTTGTCCACTCTTGTTGTCCACTCTGGCTGTCCACTCTGGCTGTCCACTCTAGTTGTCCACTCTAGAAGTCCACTCTGGCTGTCCACTTAGGCTGTCCAGTCTAGTTGTCCACTCTGGCTGTCCACTCTAGATGTCCACTCTGGCTGTCCACTCTAGTTGTCCACTCTAGTTGTCCACTCTGGCTGTCCACTCTAGTTGTCCACTCTAGTTGTCAACTCTAGCTATCCACTCTGGCTGTCCACTCTGGCTGTCCACTCTAGTTGTCCACTGTGGCTGTCCACTCTGGCTGTCCACTCTGACTGTCCTCCTGGCTGTCCACTCTGGTTGTCCACTCTGGCTGTCCACTCTAGTTGTCCACTCTAGTTGTCCACATTGGCTATCCACTCTGGCTATCAACTCTGGCTGTCCACTCTAGTTGTCCACTCCAGTTGTCCACTCTGGCTATCCACTCTGGCTGTCCACTCTAGTTGTCCACTCTAGTTGTCCATTCTGGCTGTCCACTCTAGCTGTCCACTCGAGGTTTATAATCTGGTTGTCCAGTCCGGCTGTCCACTCTGGCTGTCCACTCGAGTATTTATAATCTGGCTGTCCACTCTGGTTGTCCACTCTGGTTGTCCACTCGAGGTTTATAATCTGGTTGTCCACTCTGGCTGTCCACTCTGGCTGTCCACTCTGGCTGTCCACTCGAGGTTTATAATCTGGTTGTCCATTCCGGCTGTCCACTCTGGCCGTCCACTCGAGTATTTATAATCTGGCTGTCCACTCTGGTTGTCCACTATGGTTGTCCATTCGAGGTGTATAATCTGGTTGTCCACTCCGGCTGTCCACTCCGGCTGTCCACTCGAGTATTTATAATCTGGCTGTCCACTCTGGTTGTCCACTCTGGTTGTCCACTCGAGGTTTATAATCTGGTTGTCCACTCTGGCTGTCCACTCTGGCTGTCCACTCTGGCTGTCCACTCGAGGTTTACAATCTGGTTGTCCACTCCGGCTGTCCACTCTGGCTGTCCACTCGAGTATTTATAATCTGGCTGTCCACTCTGGTTGTCCACTCTGGTTGTCCACTCGAGGTTTATAATCTGGTTGTCCACTCTGGCTGTCCACTCTGGCTGTCCACTCGAGTATTTATAATCTGGCTGTCCACACTTGTTGTCCACTCTGGTTGTCCACTCGAGGTTTATAATCTGGTTGTCCACTCTGGCTGTCCACTCTGGCTGTCCACTCTAGTTGTCCACTCTGGCTGTCCACTCTGGCTGTCCACTCAGGCTGTCCAGTCTAGTTGTCCACTCTGGTTGTCCACTCTGGCTGTCCACTCTGGTTGTGCACTCTGGCTGTCCACTCTGGCTGTCCACTCTTGTCGTCCACTCTGGCTGTCCACTCTGGCTGTCCACTCTAGTCGTCCACTCTGGCTGTCCACTCTAGTTGTCCACTCTTGTTTTCCACTCTGGCTGTCCACTCTGGCTGTCCACTCTAGTTGTCCACTCTAGAAGTCCACTCTGGCTGTCCACTTAGGCTGTCCAGTCTAGTTGTCCACTCTGGCTGTCCACTCTAGATGTCCACTCTGGCTGTCCACTCTAGTTGTCCACTCTAGTTGTCCACTCTGGCTGTCCACTCTAGTTGTCCACTCTAGTTGTCAACTCCAGCTATCCACTCTGGCTGTCCACTCTGGCTGTCCACTCTAGTTGTCCACTGTGGCTGTCCACTCTGGCTGTCCACTCTGACTGTCCTCCTGGCTGTCCACTCTGGTTGTCCACTCTGGCTGTCCACTCTAGTTGTCCACTCTAGCTGTCCACTTTGGCTATCCACTCTGGCTATCCACTCTGGCTGTCCACTCTAGTTGTCCACTCCAGTTGTCCACTCTGGCTATCCACTCTGGCTGTCCACTCTAGTTGTCCACTCTAGTTGTCCATTCTGGCTGTCCACTCTAGCTGTCCACTCGAGGTTTATAATCTGGTTGTCCAGTCCGGCTGTCCACTCTGGCTGTCCACTCGAGTATTTATAATCTGGCTGTCCACTCTGGTTGTCCACTCTGGCTGTCCACTCGAGGTTTATAATCTGGTTGTCTACTCTGGCTGTCCACTCTGGCTGTCCACTCTGGCTGTCCACTCGAGGTTTATAATCTGGTTGTCCATTCCGGCTGTCCACTCTGGCTGTCCACTCGAGTATTTATAATCTGGCTGTCCACTCTGGTTGTCCACTATGGTTGTCCATTCGAGGTGTATAATCTGGTTGTCCACTCTGGCTGTCCACTCTGGCTGTCCACTCTAGTTGTCCACTCTGGCTGTCCACTCTGGCTGTCCAATCAGGCTGTCCAGTCTAGTTGTCCACTCTGGCTGTCCACTCTGGCTGTCCACTCTGGTTGTCCACTCTGGCTGTCCACTCTGGCTGTCCACTCTTGTCGTTAACTCTGGCTGTCCACTCTGGCTGTCCACTCTAGTCGTCCACTCTGGTTGTCCACTCTGGCTGTCCACTCTGGTTGTGCACTCTGGCTGTCCACTCTGGCTGTCCACTCTTGTCGTCCACTCTGGCTGTCCACTCTGGCTGTCCACTCTAGTCGTCCACTCTGGCTGTCCACTCTAGTTGTCCACTCTTGTTGTCCACTCTGGCTGTCCACTCTGGCTGTCCACTCTAGTTGTCCACTCTAGAAGTCCACTCTGGCTGTCCACTTAGGCTGTCCAGTCTAGTTGTCCACTCTGGCTGTCCACTCTAGATGTCCACTCTGGCTGTCCACTCTAGTTGTCCACTCTAGTTGTCCACTCTGGCTGTCCACTCTAGTTGTCCACTCTAGTTGTCAACTCCAGCTATCCACTCTGGCTGTCCACTCTGGCTGTCCACTCTAGTTGTCCACTGTGGCTGTCCACTCTGGCTGTCCACTCTGACTGTCCTCCTGGCTGTCCACTCTGGTTGTCCACTCTGGCTGTCCACTCTAGTTGTCCACTCTAGCTGTCCACTTTGGCTATCCACTCTGGCTATCCACTCTGGCTGTCCACTCTAGTTGTCCACTCCAGTTGTCCACTCTGGCTATCCACTCTGGCTGTCCACTCTAGTTGTCCACTCTAGTTGTCCATTCTGGCTGTCCACTCTAGCTGTCCACTCGAGGTTTATAATCTGGTTGTCCAGTCCGGCTGTCCACTCTGGCTGTCCACTCGAGTATTTATAATCTGGCTGTCCACTCTGGTTGTCCACTCTGGCTGTCCACTCGAGGTTTATAATCTGGTTGTCCACTCTGGCTGTCCACTCTTGCTGTCCACTCTGGCTGTCCACTCGAGGTTTATAATCTGGTTGTCCATTCCGGCTGTCCACTCTGGCTGTCCACTCGAGTATTTATAATCTGGCTGTCCACTCTGGTTGTCCACTATGGTTGTCCATTCGAGGTGTATAATCTGGTTGTCCACTCTGGCTGTCCACTCTGGCTGTCCACTCTAGTTGTCCACTCTGGCTGTCCACTCTGGCTGTCCAATCAGGCTGTCCAGTCTAGTTGTCCACTCTGGCTGTCCACTCTGGCTGTCCACTCTGGTTGTCCACTCTGGCTGTCCACTCTGGCTGTCCACTCTTGTCGTTAACTCTGGCTGTCCACTCTGGCTGTCCACTCTAGTCGTCCAATCTGGCTGTCCACTCTAGTTGTCCACTCTTGTTGTCCACTCTGGCTGTCCACTCTGGCTGTCCACTCTAGTTGTCCACTCTAGTTGTCCACTCTGGCTGTCCACTAAGGCTGTCCAGTCTAGTTGTCCACTCTGGCTGTCCACTCTAGATGTCCACTCTGGCTGTCCACTCTAGTTGTCCACTCTAGTTGTCCACTCTGGCTGTCCACTCTAGTTGTCCACTCTAGTTGTCAACTCTAGCTATCCACTCTGGCTGTCCACTCTGGCTGTCCACTCTAGTTGTCCACTGTGGCTGTCCACTCTGGCTGTCCACTCTGTCTGTCCTCCTGGCTGTCCACTCTGGTTGTCCACTCTAGTCGTCCACTCTGGCTGTCCACTCTAGTTGTCCACTCTTGTTGTCCACTCTGGCTGTCCACTTTGGCTGTCCACTCTAGTTGTCCACTCTAGAAGTCCACTCTGGCTGTCCACTCTGGCTGTCCACTCTAGTTGTCCACTCCAGTTGTCCACTCTGGCTATCCACTCTGGCTGTCCACTCTAGTTGTCCACTCTAGTTGTCCATTCTTGCTGTCCACTCTGGCTGTCCACTCGAGGTTTATAATCTGGTTGTCCACTCCGGCTGTCCACTCTGGCTGTCCACTCGAGTATTTATAATCTGGCTGTCTACTCTGGTTGTCCACTCTGGTTGTCCACTCGAGGTTTATAATCTGGTTGTCCACTCTGGCTGTCCACTCTGGCTGTCCACTCTAGCTGTCCACTCGAGGTTTATAATCTGGTTGTCCATTCCGGCTGTCCACTCTGGCTGTCCACTCGAGTATTTATAATCTGGCTGTCCACTCTGGTTGTCCACTCTGGTTGTCCATTCGAGGTTTATAATCTGGTTGTCCACTCTGGCTGTCCACTCTGGCTGTCCACTCTAGTTGTCCACTCTGGCTGTCCACTCTGGCTGTCCACTCAGGCTGTCCAGTCTAGTTGTCCACTCTGGCTGCCCACTGTGGCTGTCCACTCTGGTTGTCCACTCTGGCTGTCCACTCTGGCTGTCCACTCTTGTCGTCCACTCTGGCTGTCCTCCTGGCTGTCCACTCTGGTTGTCCACTCTGGCTGTCCACTCTAGTTGTCCACTCTAGCTGTCCACTTTGGCTATCCACTCTGGCTGTCCACTCTGGCTGTCCACTCTAGTTGTCCACTCTAGTTGTCCACTCTGGCTGTCCACTTAGGCTGTCCAGTCTAGTTGTCCACTCAAGTTGTCCATTCTTGCTGTCCACTCTGGCTGTCCACTCGAGGTTTATAATCTGGTTGTCCACTCCGGCTGTCCACTCTGGCTGTCCACTCGAGTATTTATAATCTGGCTGTCTACTCTGGTTGTCCACTCTGGTTGTCCACTCGAGGTTTATAATCTGGTTGTCCACTCTGGCTGTCCACTCTGGCTGTCCACTCTGGCTGTCCACTCGAGGTTTATAATCTGGTTGTCCATTCCGGCTGTCCACTCTGGCTGTCCACTCGAGTATTTATAATCTGGCTGTCCACTCTGGTTGTCCACTCTGGTTGTCCATTCGAGGTTTATAATCTGGTTGTCCACTCTGGCTGTCCACTCTGGCTGTCCACTCTAGTTGTCCACTCTGGCTGTCCACTCTGGCTGTCCACTCAGGCTGTCCAGTCTAGTTGTCCACTCTGGCTGCCCACTGTGGCTGTCCACTCTGGTTGTCCACTCTGGCTGTCCACTCTGGCTGTCCACTCTTGTCGTCCACTCTGGCTGTCCTCCTGGCTGTCCACTCTGGCTGTCCACTCTGGCTGTCTACTCTGTCTGTCCTCCTGGCTGTCCACTCTGGTTGTCCACTCTGGCTGTCCACTTTAGTTGTCCACTCTAGCTGTCCACTTTGGCTATCCACTCTGGCTGTCCACTCTGGCTGTCCACTCTAGTTGTCCACTCTAGTTGTCCACTCTGGCTATCCACTCTGGCTGTCCAGTCTAGTTGTCCACTCTAGTTGTCCATTCTTGCTGTCCACTCTGGCTGTCCACTCGAGGTTTATAATCTGGTTGTCCACTCCGGCTGTCCACTCTAGCTGTCCACTTTGGCTATCCACTCTGGCTGTCCACTCTGGCTGTCCACTCTAGTTGTCCACTCTAGTTGTCCACTCTGGCTGTCCACTTAGGCTGTCCAGTCTAGTTGTCCACTCTGGCTGTCCACTCTGGCTGTCCACTCCAGTTGTCCACTCCAGTTGTCCACTCTGGCTATCCGGTCTGGCTGTCCACTCTAGTTGTCCACTTTAGTTGTCCACTCTGGCTGTCCACTCTGGCTGTCCACTCGATGTTTATAATCTGGTTGTCCACTCCGGCTGTCCACCCTGGCTGTCCACTCGAGTATTTATAATCTGGCTGTCCACTCTGGTTGTCCACTCTGGTTGTCCACTCGAGGTTTATAATCTGGTTGTCCAATCTGGCTGTCCACTCTGGCTGTCCACTCTGGCTGTCTACTCGAGGTTTATAATCTGGTTGTCCACTCCGGCTGTCCACTCTGGCTGTCCACTCGAGTATTTATAATCTGGCTGTCCACTCTGGTTGTCCACTCTGGTTGTCCACTCGAGGTTTATAATCTGGTTGTCCACTCTGGCTGTCCACTCTGGCTGTCCACTCTAGTTGTCCATTCAGGCTGTCCACTCTGGCTGTCCACTCAGGCTGTCCAGTCTAGTTGTCCACTCTGGCTGTCCACTCTGGCTGTCCACTCTTGTTGTCTACTCTGGCTGTCCACTCTGGCTGTCCACTCTTGTCGTCCACTCTGGCTGTCCACTCTGGCTGTCCACTTTAGTCGTCCACTCTGGCTGTCCACTCTAGTTGTCCACTCTTGTTGTCCACTCTGGCTGTCCACTCTGGCTGTCCACTCTGGCTGTCCACTCTGGCTGTCCACTCTAGTTGTCCACTTTGGCTGTCCACTCTGGCTGTCTACTCTAGTTGTCCACTGTGGCTGTCCACTCTGGCTGTCCACTCAGGCTGTCCAGTCTAGTTGTCCACTCTGGCTGTCCACTCTGGCTGTCCACTCTGGTTGTCCACTCTGGCTGTCCACTCTGGCTGTCCACTCTTGACGTCCACTTTGGCTGTCCACTCTGATTGTCCACACTAGTTGTCCACTGTGGCTGTCCACTCTGGCTGTCCACTCTGGCTGTCGACTCTGGCTGTCCACTCTGGCTGTCCACTCCGGTTGTCCACTCTGGCTGTACACTCTAGTTGTCCACTCTAGTTGTCCACTTTGGCTATCCACTCTAGATGTCCACTCTGGCTGTCCACTCTGGCTGTCCACTCTAGATGTCCACTCTGGCTGTCCACTCTAGTTTTCCACTCTAGTTGTCCACTCTGGCTGTCCACTCTAGTTGTCCACTTTAGTTGTCAACTCTGGCTATCCACTCGGGCTGTCCACTCTGGCTGTCCACTCTAGTTGTCCACTCTGGCTGTCCACTCTGGCTGTCCACTCTGGCTGTCCTCCTGGCTGTCCACTCTGGTTGTCAACTCTGGCTGTCCACTCTAGTTGTCCACTCTAGTTGTCCACTTTGGCTATCCACTCTGGCTGTCCACTCTGGCTGTCCACTCTAGTTGTCCACTCCAGTTGTCCACTCTGGCTATCCACTCTGGCTGTCCACTCTAGTTGTCCACTCTAGTTGTCCATTCTGGCTGTCCACTCTAGCTGTCCACACGAGGTTTATAATCTGGTTGTCCACTCCGGCTGTCCACTCTGGCTGTCCACTCGAGTATTTATAATCTGGCTGTCCACTCTGGTTGTCCACTCTGGTTGTCCACTCGAGGTTTATAATCTGGTTGTCCACTCTGGCTGTCCACTCTGGCTGTCCACTCTGGCTGTCCACTCGAGGTTTATAATCTGGTTGTCCACTCTGGCTGTCCACTCTGGCTGTCCACTCGAGTATTTATAATCTGGCTGTCCACTCTGGTTGTCCACTCTTGTTGTCCACTCGAGGTTTATAATCTGGTTGTGCACTCTGGCTGTCCACTCTGGCTGTCCACTCTAGTTGTCCACTCTAGTTGTCCACTCTAGTTGTGCACTCTGGCTGTCCACTCTAGTTGTCCACTCTAGTTGTCAACTCTGGCTATCCACTCTGGCTGTCCACTCTGGCTGTCCACTCTAGTTGTCCACTGTGGCTGTCCACTCTGGCTGTCCACTTTGGCTGTCCTCCTGGCTGTCCACTCTGGTTGTCCACTCTGGCTGTCCACTCTAGTTGTCCACTCTAGTTGTCCACTTTGGCTGTCCACTCTGGCTGTCCACTCTGGCTGTCCACTCTAGTTGTCCACTCCAGTTGTCCACTCTGGCTATCCGGTCTGGCTGTCCACTCTAGTTGTCCACTTTAGTTGTCCACTCTGGCTGTCCACTCTGGCTGTCCACTCGAGGTTTATAATCTGGTTGTCCACTCCGGCTGTCCACTCTGGCTGTCCACTCGAGTATTTATAATCTGGCTGTCCACTCTGGTTGTCCACTCTGGTTGTCCACTCGAGGTTTATAGTCTGGTTGTCCAATCTGGCTGTCCACTCTGGCTGTCCACTCTGGCTGTCTACTCGAGGTTTATAATCTGGTTGTCCACTCAGGGTGTCCACTCTGGCTGTCCACTCGAGTATTTATAATCTGGCTGTCCACTCTGGTTGTCCACTCTGGTTGTCCACTCGAGGTTTATAATCTGGTTGTCCACTCTGGCTGTCCACTCTGGCTGTCCACTCTAGTTGTCCATTCTGGCTGTCCACTCTGGCTGTCCACTCAGGCTGTCCAGTCTAGTTGTCCACTCTGGCTGTCCACTCTGGCTGTCCACTCTGGTTGTCTACTCTGGCTGTCCACTCTGGTTGTCCACTCTGGCTGTCCACTCTAGTTGTCCACTCTAGTTGTCCACTTTGGCTATCCACTCTGGTTGTCCACTCTGGCTGTCCACTCTGGCTGTCCACTCTTGTCGTCCACTTTGGCTGTCCACTCTGATTGTCCACACTAGTTGTCCACTGTGGCTGTCCACTCTGGCTGTCCACTCTGGCTGTCCACTCTGGCTGTCCACTCTGGCTGTCCACTCTGGTTGTCCACTCTGGCTGTACACTCTAGTTGTCCACTCTAGTTGTCCACTTTGGCTATCCACTCTAGATGTCCACTCTGGCTGTCCACTCTGGCTGTCCACTCTAGATGTCCACTCTGGCTGTCCACTCTAGTTGTCCACTCTAGTTGTCCACTCTGGCTGTCCACTCTAGTTGTCCACTTTAGTTGTCAACTCCGGCTATCCACTCGGGCTGTCCACTCTGGCTGTCCACTCTAGTTGTCCACTCTGGCTGTCCACTCTGGCTGTCCACTCTGGCTGTCCTCCTGGCTGTCCACTCTGTTTGTCCACTCTGGCTGTCCACTCTAGTTGTCCACTCTAGTTGTCCACTTTGGCTATCCACTCTGGCTGTCCACTCTGGCTGTCCACTCTAGTTGTCCACTTCAGTTGTCCACTCTGGCTATCCACTCTGGCTGTCCACTCTTGTTGTCCACTCTAGTTGTCCATTCTGGCTGTCCACTCTGGCTGTCCACTCGAGGTTTATAATCTGGTTGTCCACTCCGGCTGTCCACTCTGGCTGTCCACTCGAGTATTTATAATCTGGCTGTCCACTCTGGTTGTCCACTTTGGTTGTCCACTCGAGGTTTATAATCTGGTTGTCCACTCTGGCTGTCCACTCTGGCTGTCCACTCTGGCTGTCCACTCGAGGTTTATAATCTGGTTGTCCACTCTGGCTGTCCACTCTGGCTGTCCACTCGAGTATTTATAATCTGGCTGTCCACTCAGGTTGTCCACTCTGGTTGTCCACTCGAGGTTTATAATCTGGTTGTGCACTCTGGCTGTCCACTCTGGCTGTCCACTCTAGTTGTCCACTCTGGCTGTCCACTCTGGCTGTCCACTCAGGCTGTCCAGTCTATTTGTCCACTCTGGCTGTCCACTCTGGCTGTCCACTCTGGTTGTCCACTCTGGCTGTCCACTCTGGCTGTCCACTCTTGTCGTCCACTCTGGCTGTCCACTCTGGCTGTCCACTCTAGTCGGCCACTCTGGCTGTCCACTCTAGTTGTCCACTCTTGTTGTCCACTCTGGCTGTCCACACTGGCTGTCCACTCTTGTTGTCCACTCTAGTTGTCCACTCTGGCTGTCCACTTAGGCTGTCCAGTCTAGTTGTCCACCCTGGCTGTCCACTCTAGATGTCCACTCTGGCTGTCCACTCTAGTTGTCCACTCTAGTTGTCCACTCTGGCTGTACACTCTAGTTGTCCACTCTAGTTGTCCACTTTGGCTATCCACTCTAGATGTCCACTCTGGCTGTCCACTGTGGCTGTCCACTCTAGTTGTCCACTGTGGCTGTCCACTCTGGCTGTCCACTCTGACTGTCCTCCTGGCTGTCCACTCAGGTTGTCCACTCTGACTGTCCTCCTGGCTGTCCACTCTATTTGTCCACTCTAGTTGTCCACTTTGGCTATCCACTCTGGCAGTCCACTTTGGCTGTCTACTCTAGTTGTCCACTCCAGTTGTCCACTCTGGCTATCCACTCTGGCTGTCCACTCTAGTTGTCCACTCTAGTTGTCCATTCTGGCTGTTCACTCTGGCTGTCCACTCGAGGTTTATAATCTGGTTGTCCACTCCGGCTGTCCACTCTGGCTGTCCACTCGAGTATTTATAATCTGGCTGTCCACTCTGGTTGTCCACTCTGGTTGTCCACTCGAGGTTTTTAATCTGGTTGTCCACTCTGGCTGTCCACTCTGGCTGTCCACTCTAGTTGTCCACTCTGGTTGTCCACTCTGGCTGTCCACTCAGGCTGTCCAGTCAAGTTGTCCACTCTGGCTGTCCGCTCTGGCTGTCCACTCTGGTTGTCTACTCTGGTTGTCCACTCTGGCTGTCCACTCTTGTCGTCCACTCTGGCTGTCCACTCTGGCTGTCCACTGTGGCTGTCCACTCTAGTTGTCCACTTTGGCTGTCCACTCTGGCTGTCCACTCTAGTTGTCCACTCAGGCTGTCCACTCTGGCTGTCCACTCTAATTGTCCACTCTGGCTGTCCACTCTGGCTGTCCACTCTAGTTGACCACTCTTGCTGTCCACTCTTATTGTCAACTCTGGCTGTCCACTCTGGCTGTCCACTCTGGTTGTCCACTCTAGTTGTCCACTGTGGCTGTCCACTGTGGCTGTCCACTCTGGCTGTCCTCCTGAATGTCCACTCTGGTTGTCCACTCTGGCTGTCCACTCTAGTTGTCCACTCTTGTTGTCCACTCTGGCTGTCCACTCTGGCTGTCCACTCTGGCTGTCCACTCTAGTTGTCCACTTTGGCTGCCCACTCTGGCTGTCCACTCTGGCTGTCCACTCTGGCTGTCCACTCTAGTTGTCCACTCTTGCTGTCCACTCTAATTGTCAACTCTGGCTGTCCACTCTGGCTGTCCACTCTCGTTGTCCACTGTGGCTGTCCACTCAGGCTCTCCAATCTAGTTGTCCACTTTGGCTGTCTACTCTAGTTGTCCACTCTGGTTGTCCACTCTGGTTGTCCACTCTGGCTGTCCACTCTAGTTGTCCACTCTAGTTGTCCACTCTGGCTATTCACTCTGGCTGGCCACTCTGGCTGTCCACTCTAGTTGTCCACTCTAGTTGTCCACTCTGGCTATCCACTCTGGCTGTCCACTCTGGCTGTCCACTCTATTTGTTCACTCTAGTTGTCCACTCTGGCTGTCCACTTAGGCTGTCAAGGCTAGTTGTCCACTCTGGCTGTCCACTCTAGATGTCCACTCTGGCTGTCCACTCTAGTTGTCCACTCTGGCTGTCCACTCTGGCTGTCCACTCTGGCTGTCCTCCTGAATGTCCACTCTGGTTGTCCATTCTGGCTGTCCACTCTAGTTGTCCACTCTAGTTGTCCACTCTGGCTGTCCGCTCTGACTGTCCACTCTGGCTGTCCACTCTGGCTGTCCACTCTAGTTGTCCACTTTGGCTGTCCACTCTGGCTGTCCTCTCTATTTGTCCTGTCTAGTTGTCTACTCTGGCTGTCCACTCTGGCTGTCCACCCTGGCTGTCCAATCTGGCTGTCCATATTGGCTGTCCACTCTGGCTTTCCACTCTAGTTGTCAGTCTGGCTGTCCAATCTGGCTGTCCACTCTGGTTGTCCACTCTGGCTGTCCGCTCTGGCTGTCCACTCTGGCTGTCTACTATGGCTGTCCATGCTCGAAGTCCACTCTAGCTTTCCACTCTGCGTCTACTTTTAAATGGTTTTTTCACAAATTGAGATCCGCAAACATCACATTAAGTGGTTTTTCACCAGTATGCATTCCTTAGTGTGTTTCCAAGTCCCATTTGAATGTAAATGAATATCCACAAAATTGCGATTTAAATGGTTATTTATCAGTGTTATTCTTCTGTGGCATATCGTAATATGCTTGGTTGTAATTATGGAACGACATACATGAACTTTAAAATGGTTTTTCAGTAGTACGTGTTCTTCATAAAGTTCAATATTTCTTTTGAGTTTGAATGTAGTTCTACAAACACTACATACACATGGTTTTTCACACTATCTTTTCTTCTGTGGCACTTTAATGGTTGGTTTCTTGTGAATGTGGATACTCCAACATGAAATTTAAGTGGTTTTTTTCACTAGTATGCATTATTGTCTGTTATTCCAAGTTAGCTTAGTTTGTGCATGCATATACGTGTACACATGCCATTTAAATGGGTTTTCACCAGTCTGTTTTTTTCCTGTCAAGTCAAATTATGTTAAGTTGAAGATATAGATACACAGACATCACAATATAATGGTTTTTCACCAGTTTGTTTTTTCCTGTCAAGTCAAATTAAGTTAAGTTGAAGATATAGATCCACAGACATCACACTACAATGGTTTTTCATCAGTTTGTTTTTTCCTGTTAAGTCAAATTATGTTAAGTTGAAGATATAGATCCACAGACATCACATTGCAAAGGGTTTTCACCAGCATGCGTCCTTTGTTTTGTTGTGAATGCGGACCCAACGACTAATAACAAGTGAAAAACCATTTAAATTTCATATTAGAGTATCCACATTCAGAAGCAAATATCATTAAAAATGCCAAAGAAGGAAATACACTGTGAAAAACCATTTGCATCTAGTGTTTGTAGATCGGCACCCAAACTCAAAAAAAAAGTAATATTCAACTTCACTGAAGAAAACCACGGGGGTGAATCGCACTAGTTTCTATCAAAACAAAAAAGATGGCCGCCACGCAAAAAAGGTATGTTTTGCCAATATCTGTTTCATCAAGCAATTGTGGAAACTGAGATGTAGCTATTAACCTGCTCAACTCTATTCTGCACATTCTGATATAAGTAGATTCTTCAACAGCCTCGTAGTTATCTTGGAATGCTGGTCACAGGAATCGAGTCGATGAATTTCCCAACAAATTCGGACGATAAAGTTTAGTGCTATGTGCTAAAATCGACCGTTTCGCCTAAATATGCACGTCCGTATGCGCATTTGTCATTTATTAGAAGTTTTGTTTTATGTCTGTCATAAAATTAATTGGCTGGAGCTATAAAATAGCCTTAACTTAAAAATACGGCGTTTTCTTATTTATGGTAGGAACTAGTGACAATGAACTGATGGGTAGAGCGGAGTGTCATTTCTAAAACATATAGCTCTATGTAGTACACTTGCTTATTTCAGAGTGTATAAGATGATTGTGCAGCGTCGTAGGAACAGGGACCCAACAAGTCTAAGATGCTGCCTACACAGCGGATAGGAATCCCGGATGCTGAAACATAATTCCTAATATCGTGGATATTTTCTGTACCATATAATTTATAATAAAAGTCACTAAACGCTAAGTGTACAATGTATTTCCAGTGTGTCTGTTATTCCTTACAGTCTAACGAGGAAAATCAAAACACCATTGACAGTCGATGATGAAGAACGAAAAGGTTACTTGTAAACTAATTTATTTGAAATATTGCTCGTATTAATCCCACAGGTAACAGTATTGTTGAAAAAGAAATAAAAAACTTGAAATTAAAAAAAAAATCTCGAAATTTAGGTATTATCTACTATATAATATCTTAATTTCGAGATTTTTATGCTCCCCGAAAATTCGGGGGAGCATAATTTTATAGTTGCCGCGTTGTCCGTCCGTCCGTCGTTCTGTCGTTCCGACCGAATATTTTTGTCCGGAGCCTATCTCAAAAAGTATGTGAGTTATCATCATGAAACTTAATAGGTGGATAGATCTCAATGAGTAGAAGTGCAGTGCTCAAGAACCGCAACTCTACATAACCTGTTTTTGGAGATATTGCCCATTGTTATTTTTCATACTTTATTCATACTTAATTCTTGTCCGGGCCATAACTCCAATAGTGTTTGAGATATCAATTTGAAACTTCATAGGTGAATATATCCCATCGAATGGCAGTGCACAAGAACCATGACTGTTCGTTACATATTTTTTTAGTTATTCCCCTTTGTAATTTTTCATACCTAATTCCTGTCTATGCCATAACTCAACAGTATTAGAGATATCAATTTGAAACTTCATAGGTAAATAGATCTCATTGTGGGAAAGTTCAATGGCTAAGAACCATAACTCTCTTTTGCATATTCTGGAGTATTTTTTCTGTGACAAACATCCCACGGTGAGCATCACCCGTCACTGACGGCTCTTGTTTTTTTTCAATTTGATTTTTTAAAATTTCTTTTTCAACGATACTGTTACCTGTGATAAATCCTTGATTGGAACGATGTATCACAATAGGTATCACACTATAACAGTGCGTGTATCACAGAGAATCATAGGAAATCACAAGCAATCACATATACCCACTTACATAAAACAGAAAAATTAAGCAAACTATATTACAACAGCATTGTATTACTAGATCTACTAAAGGGCGGGCAAAAGTGGTATTTATATTTCAAATTCTAATGATAAACACTAAGTTAACGTGTATAATGAGTTTGAATAGTTGTGTCTTAGAATTGACTCTTAATGCAAGTTACAATAATATGATATTGAAAACGAGATTGCTTAACGATGAAGCATTAGTGGCTACAGCAAAGTCAGCATGCACTCGCCATATAGTAGTGTACGATTTTGATAACATAGTAATAATTATTCTGGTACAGTGTCTGTCATTTAGCTCGTCAACAGCCAGTTTCCATCGAGTCGAAAGGTACGACTTCAATTCAAGACTGTTCATATTGTGCGAATTTCATCAAAATATATATTTCAGTTAGACTTTTCTAAGAGGAACATGTTCTCATAAACATTCATCGGAATCGGGACAGGGTCTAGGGGAAGCTTCGGGGAAGTCATGAAATCGTGATGAATCGGGAGGCGCCAGGAGAACTCCCGATGTGTTCCCGATCTTACGCGTCGAACAACTGCATCTGGGATGTACTTCCGATTGAAATTAGATGAACCACGATGTCATAGGGAATCACCCGGATGCATCGGCGAAGCATCGGGAAGATTTGAGACATTTTATAATGTCGCGAACACGTCAGGATAGTTCAATGCATGTCTTGAACTTTACCCGATGTTCTCACGACTTCATGTCGTAAATATCTCGAGGAGACATTCCCGATGTTCGGGAATAGATCTGGTGGCATCAACAAAGTACATATAGACGTCGCGCACGGTGTTGCGTCGTGGAAGCGTCACACGGAAAGCGTAAAATGTAACGTCAAAATATTCGATCAGTCATTTTCATCGCGTTGTCTTGACAAAATTACTAAAGTGATGCGTCTTAAATCCAATACATTGTTCAAGTATATATCAACGATAATAATACTGAAAATAATACGAATATAACTTGTAATTTCATTAAATAAATTTATAAAGAACGTCGGAAAAGTAGTGTGTATTTACAAAAAGAACGGTTTTATAATGTTTCACGGTTCTTCTTCAACAGTAAGATCTTTAATTTAGTAGTAACCTTTATCTTACATTTATTACTTGTAAATAACCTCTATACGATTTATTACTCCATAGAAACAATGTGCTGGCTTAGAATGAGAAGGTCGTTAACTACAAAATCGATATTTAGAGAAATCAAGAAAAAAAAACTTTACGAACTTATGGTAAATCAAGCTGTTTCAACATCGGTTCGATCAACATGACAAATTCCAATTTTGATGGAAATATGCTCATAAGGATCGCCCTGTAAAGTAGATTTCAAATATGAATCAGTCTCATACGAAAGCAAGTAATAGTTACGACCTTCTCATTCTAAGCTAGCGAAAGTCTTGAGCGACATGTAATTGATAACTAGATTATTTTAATAATTCAATATTTCTTATATTATTGACGTGTAAGTATTAAAATTTTATCCCTTTGATAAGATTTCATTCACAAAACATAATGTTTAACATAAAACATGCATAAACTATATTGATATCATACACGTGTGTTTTCAGTGTGGTGTGTAATAAAAATATGTATCGTTGTGTCCGAACATGCGGGCGTCAATTATGCCCGACGTCATGTTTAGAGCGTAAATTTGTAAAAGTTTACAAGCTAAAATGTTGATGTAAAATATAGTACTATTATATCATTTATGTTGGGAAAGTTATAAAATTTTACATGATAAATCTGTCATGAAAACGGAATATGAATATCATAGTTTTGTTACAGTATTCATTAAAATCTAATGACACCGTAGTTCAAATAATAATGAATAATTATAGTAATGATTCGAATTTTAACATTTTAGAAAAAGTTTACAAAACGCCTTACATCCGAATATAACCTTTCAAGGTCAAAATTAATGACCCTAGCTATTTGAAATTTCGACGATTTGATGAAAGTATAACAATCAATGAAACAGTATATTTTTATTTTATGAAATTATGTTGCACCATCCAATATGAATGAATTAAGATAAACCACTCGGACGCTAAATACGAAAAATTCGTCATTTTCTATTTTGTGACACGCCGGGTGGCAAACCAAGAATACTTTTAAAATCATAAAAAATATAGTTCAGTTAATTTTAATTAGTGTATGCTTTGCATGATGATCATAAGTATACCGTGTGGATACCGAGGTAAATATATCTCATTGTGGGAAAGTTCAATGGCTAAGAACCATAACTCTCTTTTGCATATTCTGGAGTATTTTTTCTGTGACAAACATCCCACGGGGAGCATCACCCGTCACTGACGGCTCTTGTTTTTTTTCAAGAGAAAAGTGACGATCATAAAAAAATATTTATGAATGAAACTTTTTTGCGGATTTTACTATCGCGTCAAAAGGATTTGTGACACATTTTTGTATTTTTATGAAATTGTCGTATTTACTAAAATTGCGTTTTGTCGAACAGTTTTTCACTACTAGTTTGATGTCATATTATTTTTCTTAATGTGTACAAAATATCAATATTTTGAATGAAAAATTAAAATAACTACTGGAATTTTTATAAAGAAGTTTTATATATTTTACGCAAAAAATGGCAAAGTTACAGAATTTAACAAACTATATAACAAATACCAATAGCCATGCTTGACGTCTCACGTTCAAATGTAATATGCCATCTTGTTCGTTATTCATTTGCGAACACATGTGGTATCTCACCGTAACACTTGACCTTAAACAATAATTTGTGACACTTTTTTGTATTTTTTATAAAATTGTTGTATTTTCTAAAATTGCGTTTTCTCAACCATTTTTTCACTACTAGTTTGATGACATATTATTTCTCTTAAAGTGTACAAAATATCAATATTTTGCAGGGAAAATGAAAATAACTGGAGGAATTTTTATATAGAAGTTTTATATATTTTACGCAAAAAATGGCAAAGTTACAGAATTTTACAAACTATTTAACAATTACCAACAGCTATGTTTGACGTCTCACGTTCAAATGTAATATGACATCTTGTTAGTTATTCATTTTGCGAACACACATGACATCTTCCCGTAACAATTGATGTTAAATTGACTTCTGAAAGGTGAAATATCACACACTGCATGAAGACAAATGTGACGCAGTTACACGACGTTTTTCAATGAAATTTCAAGAAAAGTCCCTATTATAGATTTTCAGGGGAGGAGTTCATCTATTTCGCAAATATGACCAAGAAGTAAATTTTAAAAGCTACTCCTAGTAAAAATTTGAAAGAAATCCGATAAAAATTAAGTTCTTTACAAATTTTCTTCAAGTGCGCATACCTTAAAAACGTAAAAAGACGGAACAGCATCAGAGAATGATCGAGGCGACTTCCGCGATAAAACATTATCCACAAGGCATCACCGTAGTCTGGTTCCCTGTCGTACTATAGAGTTTTAGTAACTTTGTGATATTGGGGAGGCATTTCAGACTAGGCATCACCGATTCCCCAAAACATCGGCGATGTTTTGCAAACCTTCGGGAATGTTTCGGCGAAATATTCGCGGTCACTTGATTTAATCCATGCATATTCGCCGATATTTTCGGGGAGAAGTTTGATGTACTGGTAGGCATAGGGAGTATTCCTGATGTATTCCCGACGTTTCAACGTTTGTCCAACTGATTCGGGGATGCACTCTCGATATAAATTGGAGGCAACGGGGAATTATCGGGGTTCCTCGGGACAACTAGAGTGGACAACCAGAGTGGACAACTAGAGTGGACAACCAGAGTGGACAGCTCGAGTGGACAGCCAGAGTGGACAACTAGAGTGGACAGCCAGAGTGGACAACCAGAGGGGACAACCAGAGTGGACAGCCAGAGTGGACAGCCAGAGTGGACAGCCATAGTAGACAACTAGAGTGGACAGCCAGAGTGGACAACTAGAGTGGACAACTAGAGTGGACAGCCAGAGTGGACAACCAGATTGGACAACCAGAGTGGACAGCCAGAGTGGACAGCCAGAGTGGACAACTAGAGTGGACAGCCAGAGTGTACAACCAGAGTGGACATTCAGGAGGACAGTCAGAGTGGACAGCCAGAGTGGACAGCCAGAGTGGACAACCAGAGTGGACAACCAGAGTGGACAGCCAGGAGGACAGCCAGAGTGGACAGCCAGAGTGGACAGCCACAGTGGACAACTAGAGTGGACAGCCAGAGTGGACAGCCAGAGTGGATAGCCAGAGTTGACAACTAGAGTGGACAACTAGAGTGGACAGCCAGAGTGGACAACTAGAGTGGACAACTAGAGTGGACAACTAGAGTGGACAACTAGAGTGGACAGCCAGAGTGGACATCTAGAGTGGACAGCCAGAGTGGACAACTAGACTGGACAGCCTAAGTGGACAGCCAGAGTGGACAACTAGAGTGGACAACTAGAGTGGACAGCCAGAGTGGACAGCCAGAGTGGACAGCCTTAGTGGACAAAAAGAGTGGACAACTACAGTAGACAGCCAGAGTGGACGACTAGAGTGGACAGCCAGAGTGGACAGCCAGAGTGGACGACAAGAGTGGACAGCCAGAGTGGACAGTCAGAGTGGACAACCAGAGTGGACAGCCACAGTGGACAGCCAGAGTGGACAACTAGACTGGACAGCCAGAGTGGACAGCCAGAGTGGACAACCAGATTATAAACCTCGAATGGACAACCAGAGTGGACAACCAGAGTGGACAGCCAGATTATAAATACTCGAGTGGACAGCCAGAGTGGACAGCCGGAATGGACAACCAGATTATAAACCTCGAGTGGACAGTCAGAGTGGACAGCCGGAGTGGACAACCAGATTATAAACCTCGAGTGGACAGCCAGAGTGGACAGCCAGAATGGACAACTAGAGTGGACAACTAGAGTGGACGCCAGAGTGGATAGCCAGAGTGGACAACTGGAGTGGACAACTAGAGTGGACAGCCAGAGTGGACAGCCAGAGTGGACAACCAGAGTGGACAGCCAGATTATAAATACTCGAGTGGACAGCCAGAGTGGACAGCCGGAGTGGACAACCGGATTATAAACCTCGAGTGGACAGCCAGAGTGGACAACTGGAGTGGACAACTAGAGTGGACAGCCAGAGTGGATAGCCAAAGTGGACAACTAGAGTGGACAACTAGAGTGGACAGCCAGAGTGGACAACCAGAGTGGACAGCCCGGAGGACAGCCAGAGTGGACGGCCAGAGTGGACAGCCACAGTGGACAACTAGAGTGGACAGCCAGAGTGGACAGCCAGAGTGGATAGCCAGAGTGGACAACTAGAGTGGACAACTAGAGTGGACAGCCAGAGTGGACAACCTGAGTGGACAACTAGAGTGCACAGCCAGAGTGGACAGCCAGAGTGGACAGCCTGAGTGGACAACTAGAGTGGACAACCAGAGTGGACAGCCAGAGTGGACAACCAGAGTTGACAACCAGAGTGGACAGCCTGAGTGGACAGCCAGAGTGGACAGCCAGAGTTGACAACTGGAGTGAACAGCCAGAGTAGACAACTAGAGTGGACAACTGGAGTGGACAGCCAGATTGGACAGCCAGAGTGGACAGCCAGAGTGGACAGCCAGAGTGGACGACTAGAGTGGACAGCCAGAGTGGACAGCCATAGTGGACGACAAGAGTGGACAGCCAGAGTGGACAGCCAGAAAGGACAACCAGTGTGGACAGCCAGAGTGGACAGCCAGAGTGGACAACTAGACTGGACATCCTGAGTGGACAGCCAGAGTGGACAGCCAGAGCGGAAAACTAGAGTGGACAGCCAGAGTGGACAGCCAGAGTGGACAACCAGATTATAAACCTCGAGTGCACAACCAGAGTGGACAACCAGAGTGGACAGCCAGATTATAAACCTCGAGTGGACAGCCAGAGTGGACAGCGAGAGTGGACAGCCAGAGTGGACAACCAGATTATAAACCTCGAGTGGACAACCAGAGTGGACAACCGGAGTGGACAGCCAGATTATAAATACTCGAGTGGACAGCCAGAATGGACAGCCGGAGTGGACAACCAGATTATAATCCTCGAGTTGACAGCCAGAGTGGACAACTGGAGTGGACAACTAGAGTGGACAGCCAGAGTGGACAGCCAGAGTGGACAACTAAAGTGGACAGCCAGAGTGGACAGCCAGAGTGGACAACCAGATTATAAACCTCGAGTGCACAACCAGAGTGGACAACCAGAGTGGACAGCCAGATTATAAATACTCGAGTGGACAGCCAGAGTGGACAGCCGGAGTGGACAACCAGATTATAAACCTCGAGTGGACAGCCAGAGTGGACAGCGAGAGTGGACAGCCAGAGTGGACAACCAGATTATAAACCTCGAGTGGACAACCAGAGTGGACAACCGGAGTGGACAGCCAGATTATAAATACTCGAGTGGACAGCCAGAATGGACAGCCGGAGTGGACAACCAGATTATAATCCTCGAGTTGACAGCCAGAGTGGACAACTGGAGTGGACAACTAGAGTGGACAGCCAGAGTGGACAGCCAGAGTGGATAGCCAAAGTGGACAACTAGAGTGGACAACTAGAGTGGACAGCCAGAGTGGACAACCAGAGTGGACAGCCAGGAGGACAGCCAGAGTGGACAGCCAGAGTGGACAGCCACAGTGGCCAACTAGAGTGGACAGCCAGAGTGGGCAGCCAGAGTGGACAGCCAGAGTGGACAACCAGAGTGGACAGCCAGATTATGCATACTCGAGTGGACAGCCAGAGTGGACAGCCGGAGTGGACAACCAGATTATAAACCTCGAGTGGACAGCCAGAGTGGACAACAGGAATGGACAACTAGAGTGGACAGCCAGAGTGGACAGCCAGAGTGGATTGTCAAAGTGGACAACTAGAGTGGACAACTAGAGTGGACAGCCAGAGTGGACAACCAGAGTGGACAGCCAGGAGGACAGCCAGAGTCGACAGCCAGAGTGGACAGCCACAGTGGACAACTAGAGTGGACAGCCACAGTGGACAGCCAGAGTGGATAGCCAGAGTGGACAACTAGAGTGGACAACTAGAGTGGACAGCCAGAGTGGAAAACCAGAGTGGACAACTAGAGTGGACAGCCAGAGTGGACAGCCAGAGTGGACAACTAGACTGGACATCCTGAGTGGACAGCCAGAGTGGACAGCCAGAGTGGACAACCAGAGTGGACAGCCTGAGTGGACAGCCAGAGTGGACAGCCAGAGTTGACAACTGGAGTGAACATCCAGAGTAGACAACTAGAGTGGACAACTGGATTGGACAGCCAGAGTGGACAGCCAGAGTGGACAGCCAGAGTGGACAGCCAGAGTGGACGACTAGAGTGGACAGCCAGAGTGGACAGCCATAGTGGACGACAAGAGTGGACAGCCAGAGTGGACAGCCAGAGAGGACAACCAGAGTGGACAGCCAGAGTGGACAGCCAGAGTGGACAACTAGACTGGACAGCCTGAGTGGACAGCCAGAGTGGACAGCCAGAGTGGACAACTAGAGTGGACAGCCAGAGTGGACAGCCAGAGTGGACAACCAGATTATAAACCTCGAGTGGACAACCAGAGTGGACAACCAGAGTGGACAGGCAGATTATAAATACTCGAGTGGACAGCCAGAGTGGACAGCCGGAGTGGACAACCAGATTATAAACCTCGAGTGGACAGCCAGAGTGGATAGCCAGAGTGGACAGCCAGAGTGGAAAACCAGATTATAAACCTCGAGTGGACAACCAGAGTGGACAACCAGAGTGGACAGCCAGATTATAAATACTCGAGTGGACAGCCAGAGTGGACAGCCGGAGTGGACAATCAGATTATAAACCTCGAGTGGACAGCCATAGTGGACAACTGGAGTGGACAACTAGAGTGGACAGCCAGAGTGGACAGCCAGAGTGGATAGCCAAAGTGGACAACTAGAGTGGACAACTAGAGTGGACAGCCAGAGTGGACAACCAGAGTGGACAGCCAGGAGGACAGCCAGAGAGGACAGCCAGAGAGGACAGCCACAGTGGACAACTAGAGTGGACAGCCAGAGTGGACAGCCAGAGTGGACAACCAGAGTGGACAGCCAGATTATAAATACTCGAGTGGACAGCCAGAGTGGACAGCCGAAGTGGACAACCAGATTATAAACCTCGAGTGGACAGCCAGAGTGGACAACTGGAGTGGACAACTAGAGTGGACAGCCAGAGTGGACAGCCAGAGTGGATAGCCAAAGTGGACAACTAGAGTGGACAACTAGAGTGGACAGCCAGAGTGGACAACCAGAGTGGACAGCCAGGAGGACAGCCAGAGTGGACAGCCAGAGTGGACAACTAGAGTGGACAGCCAGAGTGGACAGCCAGAGTGGACAACCAGAGTGGACAGCCAGATTATAAATACTCGAGTGGACAGCCAGAGTGGACAGCCGGAGTGGACAACCAGATTATAAACCTCGAGTGGACAGCCAGAGTGGACAACTGGAGTGGACAACTAGAGTGGACAGCCAGAGTGGACAGCCAGAGTGGATAGCCAAAGTGGACAACTAGAGTGGACAACTAGAGTGGACAGCCAGAGTGGACAACCAGAGTGGACAGCCAGGAGGACAGCCAGAGTGGACAGCCACAGTGGACAGCCACAGTGGACAACTAGAGTGGACAGCCACAGTGGGCAGCCAGAGTGGATAGCCAGAGTGGACAACTAGAGTGGACAACTAGAGTGGACAGCCAGAGTGGACAACCAGAGTGGACAACTAGAGTTGACAGCCAGAGTGGACATCTAGAGTGGACAGCCAGAGTGGACAACTAGACTGGACAGCCTAAGTGGACAGCCAGAGTGGACAACTAGAGTGGACAACTAGAGTGGACAGCCAGAGTGGATAGCCAGAGTGGACAACTGGAGTGGACAACTAGAGTGGACAGCCAGAGTGGACAGCCAGAGTGGACAACCAGAGTGGACAGCCAGATTATAAATACTCGAGTGGACAGCCAGATTGGACAGCCGGAGTGGACAACCAGATTATAAACCTCGAGTGGACAGCCAGAGTGGACAACTGGAGTGGACAACTAGAGTGGACAGCCAGAGTGGATAGCCAAAGTGGACAACTAGAGTGGACAACTAGAGTGGATAGCCAGAGTGGACAACCAGAGTGGACAGCCCGGAGGACAGCCAGAGTGGACGGCCAGAGTGGACAGCCACAGTGGACAACTAGAGTGGACAGCCAGAGTGGACAGCCAGAGTGGATAGCCAGAGTGGACAACTAGAGTGGACAGCCAGAGTGGACAACCAGAGTGGACAACTAAAGTGGACAGCCAGAGTGGACAGCCAGAGTGGACAGCCTGAGTGGACAACTAGAGTGGACAACCAGAGTGGACAGCCAGAGTGGACAACCAGAGTGGACAACCAGAGTGGACAGCCTGAGTGGACAGCCAGAGTGGACAGCCAGAGTTGACAACTGGAGTGAACAGCCAGAGTAGACAACTAGAGTGGACAACTGGAGTGGACAGACAGAGTGGACAGCCAGAGTGGACAGCCAGAGTGGACAGCCGGAGTGGACGACTAGAGTGGACAGCCAGAGTGGACAGCCATAGTGGACGACAAGAGTGGACAGCCAGAGTGGACAGCCAGAGAGGACAACCAGAGTGGACAGCCAGAGTGGACAGCCAGAGTGGACAACTAGACTGGACATCCTGAGTGGACAGCCAGAGTGGACAGCCAGAGTGGACAACTAGAGTGGACAGCCAGAGTGGACAACCAGATTATAAACCTCGAGTGCACAACCAGAGTGGACAACCAGAGTGGACAGCCAGATTATAAATACTCGAGTGGACAGCCAGAGTGGACAGCCGGAGTGGACAACCAGATTATAAACCTCGAGTGGACAGCCAGAGTGGACAGCCAGAGTGGACAGCCAGAGTGGACAACCAGATTATAAACCTCGAGTGGACAACCAGAGTGGACAACCGGAGTGGACAGCCAGATTATAAATACTCGAGTGGAAAGCCAGAGTGGACAGCCGGAGTGGACAACCAGATTATAAACCTCGAGTGAACAGCCAGAGTGGACAACTGGAGTGGACAACTAGAGTGGACAGCCAGAGTGGACAGCCAGAGTGGATAGCCAAAGTGGACAACTAGAGTTGACAACTAGATTGGACAGCCAGAGTGGACAACCAGAGTGGACAGCCAGGAGGACAGCCAGAGTGGACAGCCACAGTGGACAGCCACAGTGGCCAACTAGAGTGGACAGCTATAGTGGACAGCCAGAGTGGACAACCAGAGTGGACAGCCAGATTATAAATACTCGAGTGGACAGCCAGAGTGGACAGCCGGAGTGGACAACCAGATTATAAACCTCGAGTGGACAGCCAGAGTGGACAACTGGAGTGGACAACTAGAGTGGACAGCCAGAGTGGACAGCCAGAGTGGATTGCCAAAGTGGACAACTAGAGTGGACAACTAGAGTGGACAGCCAGAGTGGACAACCAGAGTGGACAGCCAGGAGGACAGCCAGAGTGGACAGCCACAGTGGACAGCCACAGTGGACAACTAGAGTGGACAGCCACAGTGGACAGCCAGAGTGGATAGCCAGAGTGGACAACTAGAGTGGACAACTAGAGTGGACAGCCAGAGTGGACAACCAGAGTGGACAACTAGAGTTGACAGCCAGAGTGGACATCTAGAGTGGACAGCCAGAGTGGACAACTAGACTGGACAGCCTAAGTGGACAGCCAGAGTGGACAACTAGAGTGGACAACTAGAGTGGACAGCCAAAGTGGATAGCCAGAGTGGACAACTGGAGTGGACAACTAGAGTGGACAGCCAGAGTGGACAGCCAGAGTGGACAACCAGAGTGGACAGCCAGATTATAAATACTCGAGTGGACAGCCAGATTGGACAGCCGGAGTGGACAACCAGATTATAAACCTCGAGTGGACAGCCAGAGTGGACAACTGGAGTGGACAACTAGAGTGGACAGCCAGAGTGGATAGCCAAAGTGGACAACTAGAGTGGACAACTAGAGTGGACAGCCAGAGTGGACAACCAGAGTGGACAGCCCGGAGGACAGCCAGAGTGGACGGCCAGAGTGGACAGCCACAGTGGACAACTAGAGTGGACAGCCAGAGTGGACAGCCAGAGTGGATAGCCAGAGTGGACAACTAGAGTGGACAGCCAGAGTGGACAACCAGAGTGGACAACTAAAGTGGACAGCCAGAGTGGACAGCCAGAGTGGACAGCCTGAGTGGACAACTAGAGTGGACAACCAGAGTGGACAGCCAGAGTGGACAACCAGAGTGGACAACCAGAGTGGACAGCCTGAGTGGACAGCCAGAGTGGACAGCCAGAGTTGACAACTGGAGTGAACAGCCAGAGTAGACAACTAGAGTGGACAACTGGAGTGGACAGCCAGAGTGGACAGCCAGAGTGGACAGCCAGATTGGACAGCCAAAGTGGACGACTAGAGTGGACAGCCAGAGTGGACAGCCATAGTGGACGACAAGAGTGGACAGCCAGAGTGGACAGCCAGAGAGGACAACCAGAGTGGACAGCCAGAGTGGACAGCCAGAGTGGACAACTAGACTGGACATCCTGAGTGGACAGCCAGAGTGGACAGCCAGAGTGGACAACTAGAGTGGACAGCCAGAGTGGACAACCAGATTATAAACCTCGAGTGGACAACCAGAGTGGACAACCAGATTGGACAGCCAGATTATAAATACTCGAGTGGACAGCCAGAGTGGACAGCCGGAGTGGACAACCAGATTATAAACCTCGAGTGGACAGCCAGAGTGGACAGCCAGAGTGGACAGCCAGAGTGGACAACCAGATTATAAACCTCGAGTGGACAACCAGAGTGGACAACCGGAGTGGACAGCCAGATTATAAATACTCGAGTGGAAATCCAGAGTGGACAGCCGGTGTGGACAACCAGATTATAAACCTCGAGTGGACAGCCAGAGTGGACAACTGGAGTGGACAACTAGAGTGGACAGCCAGAGTGGACAGACAGAGTGGATAGCCAAAGTGGACAACTAGAGTTGACAACTAGATTGGACAGCCAGAGTGGACAACCAGAGTGGACAGCCAGGAGGACAGCCAGAGTGGACAGCCACAGTGGACAGCCACAGTGGCCAACTAGAGTGGACAGCTAGAGTGGACAGCCAGAGTGGACAACCAGAGTGGACAGCCAGATTATAAATACTCGAGTGGACAGCCAGAGTGGACAGCCGGAGTGGACAACCAGATTATAAACCTCGAGTGGACAGCCAGAGTGGACAACTGGAGTGGACAACTAGAGTGGACAGCCAGAGTGGACAGCCAGAGTGGATTGCCAAAGTGGACAACTAGAGTGGACAACTAGAGTGGACAGCCAGAGTGGACAACCAGAGTGGACAGCCAGGAGGACAGCCAGAGTGGACAGCCACAGTGGACAGCCACAGTGGACAACTAGAGTGGACAGCCACAGTGGACAGCCAGAGTGGATAGCCAGAGTGGACAACTAGTGTGGACAACTAGAGTGGACAGCCAGAGTGGACAACCAGAGTGGACAACTAGAGTGGACAGCCAGAGTTGACATCTAGAGTGGACAGCCAGAGTGGACAACTAGACTGGACAGCCTAAGTGGACAGCCAGAGTGGACAACTAGAGTGGACAACTAGAGTGGACAGCCAGAGTGGATAGCCAGAGTGGACAACTGGAGTGGACAACTAGAGTGGACAGCCAGAGTGGACAGCCAGAGTTGACAGCCAGAGTGGACAGCCAGATTATAAATACTCGAGTGGACAGCCAGAGTGGACAGCCGGAGTGGACAACCAGATTATAAACCTCGAGTGGACAGCCAGAGTGGACAACTGGAGTGGACAACTAGAGTGGACAGCCAGAGTGGATAGCCAAAGTGGACAACTAGAGTGGACAACTAGAGTGGACAGCCAGAGTGGACAACCAGAGTGGACAGCCCGGAGGACAGCCAGAGTGGACGGCCAGAGTGGACAGCCACAGTGGACAACTAGAGTGGACAGCCAGAGTGGACAGCCAGAGTGGATAGCCAGAGTGGACAACTAGAGTGGACAGCCAGAGTGGACAACCAGAGTGGACAACTAAAGTGGACAGCCAGAGTGGACAGCTAGAGTGGACATCCTGAGTGGACAACTAGAGTGGACAACCAGAGTGGACAGCCAGAGTGGACAACCACAGTGGACAACCAGAGTGGACAGCCTGAGTGGACAGCCAGAGTGGACAGCCAGAGTTGACAACTGGAGTGAACAGCCAGAGTAGACAACTAGAGTGGACAACTGGAGTGGACAACTAGAGTGGACAGCCAGAGTGGACAGCCAGAGTGGATAGCCAAAGTGGACAACTAGAGTTGACAACTAGATTGGACAGCCAGAGTGGACAACCAGAGTGGACAGCCAGGAGGACAGCCAGAGTGGACAGCCAGAGTGGACAGCCATAGTGGCCAACTAGAGTGGACAGCCAGAGTGGACAGCCAGAGTGGACAACCAGAGTGGACAGCCAGATTATAAATACTCGAGTGGACAGCCAGAGTGGACAGCCGGAGTGGACAACCAGATTATAAACCTCGAGTGGACAGCCAGAGTGGACAACTGGAGTGGACAACTAGAGTGGACAGCCAGAGTGGACAGCCAGAGTGGATTGCCAAAGTGGACAACTAGAGTGGACAACTAGAGTGGACAGCCAGAGTGGACAACCAGAGTGGACAGCCAGGAGGACAGCCAGAGTGGACAGCCACAGTGGACAGCCACAGTGGACAACTAGAGTGGACAGCCACAGTGGACAGCCAGAGTGGATAGCCAGAGTGGACAACTAGAGTGGACAACTAGAGTGGACAGCCAGAGTGGACAACCAGAGTGGACAACTAGAGTGGACAGCCAGAGTTGACATCTAGAGTGGACAGCCAGAGTGGACAACTAGACTGGACAGCCTAAGTGGACAGCCAGAGTGGACAACTAGAGTGGACAACTAGAGTGGACAGCCAGAGTGGATAGCCAGAGTGGACAACTGGAGTGGACAACTAGAGTGGACAGCCAGAGTGGACAGCCAGAGTGGACAACCAGAGTGGACAGCCAGATTATAAATACTCGAGTGGACAGCCAGAGTGGACAGCCGGAGTGGACAACCAGATTATAAACCTCGAGTGGACAGCCAGAGTGGACAACCAGAGTGGACAACTAGAGTGGACAGCCAGAGTGGACAGCCAGAGTGGATAGCCAAAGTGGACAACTAGAGTGGACAACTAGAGTGGACAACTAGAGTGGACAGCCAGAGTGGACAACCACAGTGGACAGCCAGGAGGACAACCAGAGTGGACAGCCAGAGTGGACAGCCACAGTGGACAACTAGAGTGGACAGCCACAGTTGACAGCCAGAGTGGATAGCCAGAGTGGACAACTAGAGTGGACAACTTGAGTGGACAGCCATAGTGGACAACCAGAGTGGACAACTAGAGTGGACAGCCGGAGTGGACAGCCAGAGTGGACAGCCTGAGTGGACAACTAGAGTGGACAACCAGAGTGGACAGCCACAGTGGACAACCAGAGTGGACAACCAGAGTGGACAGCCTGAGTGGACAGCCAGAGTGGACAGCCAGAGTTGACAACTGGAGTGAACAGCCAGAGTAGACAACTAGTGTGGACAACTGGAGTGGACAGCCAGAGTGGACAGCCAGAGTGGACAGCCAGAGTGGACAGCCAGAGTGGACGACTAGAGTGGACAGCCAGAGTGGACAGCCATAGTGGACGACAAGAGTAGACAGCCAGAGTGGACAGCCAGAGAGGACAACCAGAGTGGACAACCAGAGTGGACAGCCAGAGTGGACAACTAGACTGGACATCCTGAGTGGACAGCCAGAGTGGACAGCCAGAGTGGACAGCCAGAGTGGACAACCAGATTATAAACCTCGAGTGGACAACCAGAGTGGACAACCAGATTATAAACCTCGAGTGGACAGCCAGAGTGGACAGCCAGAGTGGACAGCCAGAGTGGACAACCAGATTATAAACCTCGAGTGGACAACCAGAGTGGACAACCAGAGTGGACAGCCAGATTGTAAATACTCGAGTGGACAGCCAGAGTGGACAGCCGGAGTGGACAACCAGATTATAAACCTCGAGTGGACAGCCAGAGTGGACAACTGGAGTGGACAACTAGAGTGGACAGCCAGAGTGGACAGCCAGAGTGGACAGCCACAGTGGACAACTAGAGTGTACAGCTAGAGTGGACAGCCAGAGTGGACAACCAGAGTGGACAGCCAGATTATAAATACTCGTTTGGACAGCCAGAGTGGACAGCCGGAGTGGACAACCAGATTATAAACCTCGAGTGGACAGCCAGAGTGGACAACTGGAGTGGACAACTAGAGTGGACAGCCAGAGTGGACAGCCAGAGTGGATAGCCAAAGTGGACAACTAGAGTGGACAACTAGAGTGGACAGCCAGAGTGGACAACCAGAGTGGACAGCCAGGAGGACAGCCAGAGTGGATAGCCAGAGTGGACAACTAGAGTGGACAACTAGAGTGGACAGCCAGAGTGGACAACTAGAGTGGACAACTAGAGTGGACAGCCAGAGTGGACATCTAGAGTGGACAGCCAGAGTGGACAACTAGACTGGACAGCCTAAGTGGACAGCCAGAGTGGACAACTAGAGTGGACAACTAGAGTGGACAGCCAGAGTGGATAGCCAGAGTGGACAACTGGAGTGGACAACTAGAGTGGACAGCCAGAGTGGACAGCCAGAGTGGACAACCAGAGTGGACAGCCAGATTATAAATACTCGAGTGGACAGCCAGAGTGGACAGCCGGAGTGGACAACCAGATTAAAAACCTCGAGTGGACAGCCAGAGTGGACAACTGGAGTGGACAACTAGAGTGGACAGCCAGAGTGGACAGCCAGAGTGGATAGCCAAAGTGGACAACTAGAGTGGACAACTAGAGTGGACAACTAGAGTGGACAGCCAGAGTGGACAACCAGAGTGGACAGCCAGGAGGACAACCAGAGTGGACAGCCAGAGTGGACAGCCACAGTGGACAACTAGAGTGGACAGCCACAGTGGACAGCCAGCGTGGATAGCCAGAGTGGACAACTAGAGTGGACAACTAGAGTGGACAGCCAGAGTGGACAACCAGAGTGGACAACTAGAGTGGACAGCCAGAGTGGACATCTAGAGTGGACAGCCAGAGTGGACAACTAGAGTGGACAACTAGAGTGGACAGCCAGAGTGGATAGCCAGAGTGGACAACTGGAGTGGACAACTAGAGTGGACAGTTATTATGGACAGTGGACAGTTGTCCAAAAAATGAATTAGAGATAGTTCTCTAATTCAAATTGATAAATGGACAGCTAGAATGGACAGTGGACAGTGGACAGCTAACTTCACACACCCATCATTGAATGCAAATTCACCACATCACAGGGTGTGTACTACAGTTTTAAGCAAGAGAAACAAACTCAATTATAATTTAATTAAACCTAACCTTCCAATCAATATGCGAGTTTCAATTACGAAAACGCTATATTATGCAATGATGATTTTCAAGATATCTGAAAAAAGAGTTTCCAAAGGGCTCTATGTAGCTCACCTGTCTAAATGGAATTTGGTGACCTAAGAAATCATTTGCACCTTCTAACAAGTAAGACTACTTGGTGCTACATACTGGGGAGTGGTGGCCCAGAGGTAGGGCGCGCGCTTCGGGATCGAGAGGTCCCGGGTTCTACCCCTCTCTGGACCACTGGTTAATTTCTCTGAACAAGACCCACATGCTCCACTCCATTATGGTGTAAAATGGTACCTGTGAGGACAGTCTATTCCTGGGCGCCGCAGATCGATGTTGGCTGCCACACTCACAGGAGAGAAATAGTCTCCCCAGGTGGACACGAGTGTAGGTTTCCATAGGTAGCCCAGTGACCAGGGGATGTTTAATGTCAAAGGGTGCTTAGAGCCCTAGAAAATTGGTAGCTTAACTTTTGACATTACTAGTATATCAAAGCTCTAGACGTTGTATATATCAGGCTTTCCATCATCTCGTCGAGAACTAGAGTAATAACGGATTTAACACAGTGTCTCAAACTATTATCAGCTATAAACGTCGACCAATTCTCCTACCATGTTTTATTTCTAGAATACTGAAATTGCATTAGGCCATACGCTACATGCTATCATTATATCGTAAAAATCACTTGTGTTGATGTTTGTGGGGGATTTAATTTCGTGGATGATCCCAACCATCCACGAACCACGGAATGAAATCCCTTACAGATTCTATAGTAGTTATGTCAGGCTTAGCGGATGATGAATCCTTGAAATTGCATCCCAACAAAATGGTATTTTTCATAAAAACACGAACTTTTGTCCAGTTGAAATTTAATGATTTTACAGTACATTGTTTGGATAATAGTTTTGAGCCGGATAACGCGTTTGGTGGTATGGATACTATAGTCCACCGGTGATAACTCTAGCCTTCCCTTACAATAAATCAAAGCGCTGTAAGCGCTGAAGGCCTAGGGCTAAACTTTGTATGCTTTGAAAGAAGTTTAGTGACTAAACTGAAGTACATGTATATGTAAACGGATCCACGCTCTTTTACTGCCAGCTGCAGTGTACAGTTATGTTGACCGTACAAAGTTGAAGGTTTAATCTATTGGTCATGCTTAACTTGCCTATCTAGTTTAAGCACTATTAAACAAGAGATTTCAGAATGACATTTATGCCTTACATGCACAGTCACATAGACTGTGACAATTGAACAACATGTAGTATTACCTTGCTAATGTTTTGGCAAACAATTTCTTAAAGATTTTGAAACTTATGGCTGAAGTCGACTTTCTAATACAGTAAAACTCGCTTATAACGAAATGCCAGGGGGTATAAAAATTATTTCGCTGTAACCGAGTTTTCATTGTAACAGAACACACGCTTATAGTGAAATTTCACTGTAAGTTGCTCACATACAACGAACTTCGTTATAACCTGTATCGGAGATATAATTCTTCTAGTTCTGTGTAAATATACTTCATGCATTTCCAGATCGATGACGTTTTCGCGATGGTGATGAAGTTGATAAATGAAGACTGAATAATCATGTCTTTCATTTTCAATATTCCAGTGATCGTGTTCGGTGCTACTTCAAATTTCTTTGCAACACTAGTTTTAGATTCTGTTTCACACGCCTTTATAATCTCATATTTGGTATTTAATGTCAGTTGTTTTCGAGATGGCGACCCTTCCATAATTATTTTAACATAAATATTTCCTGACTGACTAACGCAAACAAAATGAGACATTTAAAATGTATGCAATTTTATTTTGTAAATCCTTTTCACTCAATAAACATGAAATAATTGACCGCGAAAACATTGAGAACTTACTCAAACAAAATAATTTAAATTGATACACTCCGGTAATCGGTATTTATCACCCATGAAAACGCTATTGAATTTCATAACAATGGAAAGCTACGGGTCAAAATGATATCTAATACGTAATTATCACGGTCAGTAAAAGTTTTTGCTTTGATGTTTGAAAAAATTTAGTTTCATTGTAACCGAGCATATTTCCTCTAAAATATGATTCTGGTGCCAAAAAATCATTTCACTGTAACCGAGTTTTCACTGTAACCGAGTTAACTGTAACCGTACATTTTTATTTAGAATAAAGAAGGCCTCAGCCGGGCCAAAAAAAATGTTTCACTGTAACCGAGTTTTCACTGTAACCGAGTTCGCTGTAAGTGAGTTTTACTGAACTATGTTAAATTAAATAGATTTTAAAAAAATTGATGGGTGCGACTTATACAGAGTATAAATGCAAAATGAAATAACAATATTTAAAATATGTTTATATAAATACCAAATCAAATGTCTTCAAAAAATGTCTCAGAAAAAAAGTTTCTTCTTACTGTCTCCGTAAACACTCGGCATAAGACGTCAAGTGAGGAACTTATTCTCGCATGAATATGTAAACAATAGAAACTATGTCCTTGTCAATGCTTAGCAATTTTGCTTCAATAATATTTCTTTTACACTTTTTTATGAAACTGTAATGTTAAATAGTGATGTTCGGCATTTTTAAAGGTGGGTTAGCGAGATCCGCGAAGAACTACTTTTATATTGGCATGAAAGTGGTGATTGGGAGTTTTGGGATTTTGAAAGGTCAATTCTAGTAGGCTGAGAAATTGGTATCATAACTATGGCCTTGGGGCCTCGTTGATCATGTTCATACACTCTTGTAAGAAATTACTTTTTTATATATATATTTTTTTCAATCTATACTATAGATAAACCATGTTTTTTTAGCCGTGACGGAAGGTTACACTAAATAGTCATGGTATGTGAATATTCATGGTTAAAATCTCTTTGGGCCATGTATTGGTTACTGTCATTGATCACATATATTGCTTAAGCCTTAATACAAACCCTATATCTATCCTTTGAGGGCAAATCAACCTTCCTGCATAAATTAGTCACGGCTCAAAAAACATGGTTTTTCTTTAAAAACAAGCAACCTGTCGACCTGAGTGTGTTGGTTTTTTTTCGACATTTTGTGTTTATGTACAAAGCTAGGTTTATCATCGGCGATCTATACACGAGCTCCCCAATAACTATGAGTGTTACATACATTTCAAAGCCCGATATGTTTTATTGTCAAAATATTAATTCATCGATGCATTCTAACATCCCTGACAAATCAGGGTATTCAACCTGTGATATACACTGATTTGTCATGGATGTTTGGATGCATCGATGAATTAAGATTTTCACATCAAAACATAGACAAGCGTTCTTTTAAGAAATACAACAGTTTAAAGTTCAATTTTGAACCCTAAGCCATGACCTTTTAGACGAGTCTATTTGTGCGGGTAACACGTGATTTATTGATTTCAATAGTCATGATTTAAAGATAAGCTATAGATGAACCATGTTTTTGAGCCGTGACTAATTCATGCAGGGATGTTTATTTGCCCTCAAAGGGACGTATAGGTATAGGGTATGCATTAAGACTTAAGGTGATTCACCTGTGTTGGATTTTCTGCACAAGCTATATAAACCTGTTATATTTATAAAAAACAACAACATTTTACAGCAATCATTCTGGAAAATCCCAACAGTTTTGCTCGGCTAGTTTTTAAGGTATTCTTGAATTTTTGAGACAACCCCTAAAAAATGAAAATTGTAATTTACCGAAAAAGTTTTGATTCAATCCTCATAAAATTTGGTATACATAAAATTTCGTATACAAGGAATCAAACATTAAAGTTTATGTTATACTGTGCAAGTTAAATTATTGTTAAAATGATATTTTAAAATATGTAAACTTTTGTTTTTGATTTTAACATGAAAAATGCATGCAACAAGTAGGGTGACAAATATTGAAGTTTCATGCAAAATTTCATGGCGATTGATTGGCTAGTTTATTTTAATTGCACTTTAAATGATTTCAGAAACGCTGAAAACAGGGGTGGTTACAACATCAATCAACGTTTTGCATCCGTTGTATTCGTATTTTGCGATTATTCTATTTTCAAAATTAGTGCACAATTCAACGTGCTGACAGTTTTTATTCGGGTTCTTCTGGGTGTATTAGTTTATATTATTCAGGAATAAATGCAAAATAACCGTCTACTAAAATGCTCGGGATATTGTTGTTTAAAACTATTGAATAATTTTGATATGGGCGCATAAACTACGCTTAACTACGTTGTAACCAATTCGCTAGATTAGAAGTTTTATATAATTTGGAATAAATCATCCGTAGGGATTGAGCTAAGTGTGATTCTGTATTGTCATTGAAAGTATATAATCGTAATAACTATTCAGTGCAATTGCGATTTTAAGACAAGGGAAGATGCTGAAAAATCAATTTTAAGCATTTTGTATTATTTGATCTCGGTTATAAGACGTTCACAGTTCACCTAAGTTACTATGATTTTTTAACTTCCACCAAACTCAAAAGCGGTGAAACACCTTAAGCATTATTCGATGCCGCCAGGCATCGAGTATGAAAGGGTGCAAGCAGATGTCCCAGGAGGATACAAGATTTGATTGGTTATAACGCTGTTGGACTCGCCCGTCAGGGGTAAAATAGGATGATAAATGTTCGGTAGGTACTAAAGTCCAAGTCCCAGGAGGATACAAGATTTGATTGGTTATAACGCTGTTGGACTCGCCCGTCAGGGGTAAAATAGGATGATAAATGTTCGGTAGGTACTAAAGTCCAAATCAGTTCGGAACGGGTGTTTATATAACGGCTACATATGTTGCAATTTGCGGGTCTTAGCAGGGGCTATTAAAAAGTAAAAAAAAACTATTTGCGCGGAGCGGCGATTTTCCTTTCGAACTTTTATGGAACATGTTAAATACTTTCATGTCTGTCAGATATTTTTTAGTTATGATTTTCGATTTTTTCCAGTTCTTAGGTTTTGTCTTAATCTAAATTTGATAAATGCAAGTGTTTTTTTAATCTCTATGTTTCTTTATTTATGTATGTCAGAATAGTTTGTTTTGCCAAAATTTAAACGGGTAAATATAGCTTGCCAACATTGAACTGACACTTCTTATTTACAAAATATTCATATGCGCTCCTATACTCCTGCCAAATGGAACTAGTTCTATGCATATTTTAAACTATGTTGAACGTATTAATTCGCAATAAATTTACTTATCAAGCTCACAAACCACGAAATAACAATGTCCTTTAGTGTCAGTTTCACGTTGTCAGGCTATACCACGTTATTGGAATACACTTTGTTATTTTATGAAACATGCTAAATGCCATCTGTGAAGCATTAATCAATATTATAATGGTGCTCATATTTCTAAAACATGTTATGTTCATTTGAATAAATATTTCAATAGAAAATAGAATGTTTTCATGTTTTCTATTCTTTCCTGGTGTTTCACTGCCTTCAAGTTTTTAACCAGGTTTTCCAAAGGAAAACTCTGGTTATTAGATTGCTGAATGTCGGCGGGCCTTAACAATTTCTTCTGTGCACAACTCCTCCTACATTTCTTCATAGATTTCAACCAAACTTTCAGAGAATGATTGTCATCATGTGACCTGGTGCATATTATCAGGGTTTTATGATTCAACCAATTTTGACGGAGTTATGGCCCTTGAAACAGAAAAAATTGGCCGCTTTCCTTATGTCGCACGGTACTCAAAGTACACGACATAGAGTCATGAAACCTTCACAGAAATGGTCAGGATGTTTTCTCTACACCTGGGGTTTCACTCCCCTTTCAGTTTAGTACATCCAGAGTTATTAGCCATTGAAATGGTGTAAAATAGCCATTTTTGACTTGTTTCACATGCTACTCAAAAAGTATTTGACCTAGGATCATGAAACCTTTATAGAAATGTTTGACAGCATGTACTCTAGTGCACCTGGGGTTTCACTCCCCTTTCAATTTAGTACAACCAGAGTTATTGCCCTTGAATTAGTGAAAAATACCCATTTTCAGCAATCTTAAGTTTTTGCAGCGTACACTCAACACATGAGAATAACTTCCCTTGTGCATCACACATCACGCCGGAATTTTAGTTTGTTTACAAGTTTCTACCAATACCTTTTACTAAATAAAAAGATTTACTTAAAAAGAACTAGCGGCATCTTTGATGCCCAGCATCAACATTTCACTTGTAATTAATTTGTGATCAATGAGAGTAACCAATACATGGCTATGGAACGCCTTAACTATCTTAGGAAACAGTTCGATAGTACATTTGTGTATGTCAATATCGCAGAACATAAAATGCATGCGACCACTATATAATGGCAAAATTTATAAATATAAAAGATGAATGTATAATGACAAAACATTAATATTGTATGTTAATAAATGGGCGATTTGATATTAGCCCTGATATTTGTTCAACGTCTGTCCTGATGACAAATAACAGGGTTAATATAAAATAACCCATTGACAATTTAATTAAATAAGTATCAATTATTTTAAAATTTTCTTCGCATGTAACTGCGAAAAATTTCAGATTTTTGCATCCAAATGAAGACCAAATTGTAGCAAATGATCTAACTAAGAAAATGAATACCCATATGGCATGTTTCCGTTCAGTAATAAAAACGTTATGAACTTATAATATATACATTTTAGTGAGTAAAAATCGATTCTCAATAATTTCAGCTGAAAATCTATATAACTTTTTGGCATGTCTATTAGCCAATCAGATTGCTTTATAGGCGGGCAAATATTGATATCACTTTTCGGTCGCATGCATTTGTGTTCAGCGATATTGACATTATATCGAACTGTTTGCTAATATAAGACAGTTAAGGCGTTCCATACATGGTGTTTAACCAGGTATATTCACATACCATGACTGCAAAATGTGATGTTCTGTCACGGCTCAAAAACATGGTTTATCTATACTTACTAATGTGTGTATACATATCTGAATAGTCCCACGACCCAATCCCACGCCAATCTTTATCGGCGAATGGATTAAACTTTAAAAGTGCAGTCACGGCTCAATGCTCGAAATCGAACTATAACTACATGTTTTCTGAAAACGCGCCTCTCTGAGTGCACAAAATCGTTTTTTAAGTTAACTGGATAACTATGGCGTACATTCAGGGTCAATTTAAGTTAGGGCAGCCCTAACCAAGTTAGGGCAGCCCTAACCTCAGCCCTAACCAGGTTATGGCAGCCCTAACCTGGTTAGACCAGCCCTAACTTCAGCCCTAACCTGGTTAGGGCAGCCCTAACCTCAGCCCTAACCTGGTTAGGGCAGCCCTAACCAGGCCTAACTCGAGGTTAGGGCAGGTCTTACTTATTTATGACCCTCTTGTACGCTTAAATACAAAGTTTGACTAAAAGTTAGGGCTGAAGTTAGGGCTGCCCTAACCAGGTTAGGGCTGAGGTTAGGGCTGCCCTAACCAGGTTAGGGCTGAAGTTAGGGCTGGTCTAACCTTAGGTTTTGGATTTTGCTTGTTGAATATTTGACCAATCAGCGATTTCGTTACAAATTAGTCATGATATACATGCTAATATTATTCTTTCCATATTTCACCAGTTTGATCGGGTTTGACCAGAAGTTAGGGCAGGCCTAACCAGGTTAGGGCTGAAGTTAGGGCTGAAGTTAGGGCTGCCCTAACCTGATCTTATTTAAGACCCTTAATGTACGTCACAGCTTGATATCAGCAGGTGGTGAATATGATTGTTAATCTAAGGCCATAAAACACGGAATCTGGTCACTATCACCGGTCAATGTAATTGATAAGAGATCACTACCGTTGTATATCTAGGGTCATAAAACACAACAACTGGTCAGGGATCAGTAATCTACTTAATTCCAATAATTTTCTACTGTATTACATTTTTATATATAAACACTAGAAAGTATCGGTTATATTATGCTTTTGTTTTAATTTGTACAATTTAATTTGTAACGTAAGATTTAGATTATTGATCTGTTTATTAAATATTGTTTCTATATGGTGTTCTTTCATCTTGATGTCGGTACAGTATATTAATTTAACAGTATTTCACACTATTATGTAATATTGCACAGCCTGTTAGTTAGTATATCGTTTTATGGCGCGCCCCTCTGTGATTGCCACAGCATGAGGTGTAATATAATTTGTTTTGCGGCAATATTGGTTAAATCATTGCCGATTCTAATTAATTAAGTCTTAATATGTACCCTATACTTACCATTTGAGAGCAAATCAACATGCCTGCGTAAATTAGTCACGGCTACAAAACATGGTTTATCTATACTAAATGTGTATCTAGTGGCCGTGTAATAAACATTACACCGGTAAAATGCCTTTTACACATTTTTGTCGCAATTAAAACTAATAAAAACCATATTTAATATACTTATCAATAATCTTAATTCACAAATTAAACAAACGCATAATATAACCGATACTAGATATACAATGATAGTGATCTCCTCTTAAACAGATGCTGTGTTTTATGACCCTAGATAAACAATGATAGGCAACTCCTGCTGCTATCATGCTGCGGCGTACATTTAGGGTCTTTAATAAGATCAGATCTAACCTGGTTAGGGCAGCCCTAACTTCAGTCCTAACCAGGTTAGGGCAGCCCTTACTTCAGCCCTAACTTAGTAAGACCTACCCTAACTTATGGTCAAACCTCTGACCAAACGTTTCAAGCTTACCCCGTATATAACGGCGCTTTTGATTGGATTGAGTTTTTCGCGTGACTGGTTAGGGCAGGTCTAACTTAAATCAGGTATAACTTCACGCGTACGGAGAGGGTCTAAAATACCATCTTAAGTTAGGGCTGCCCTAACCTGGTTAGGGCTGAAGTTAGGGCTGCCCTAACCTGGTTAGGGCTGAGGTTAGGACTGCCCTAACCTGGTTAGGGCTGAAGTTAGGGCTGCCCTAACCAGGTTAGGGCTGAGGTTAGGGCTGCCCTAACCAGGTTAGGGCTGCCCTAACTTAAATTGACCCTGAATGTACGCCATAGATAACTGTAAGTTTTCTTATGATGCTAATTGATCATGTTCCATGTTTTCTATGAGAGTTTCGTACGTAACTGGTTGATTATATACAATGGTTTCTTTCAGAGTTCACAAAACAATTTAAAGATGATTGGGAAACGGAACGAAATGAGACTTGAGAATATCAAGCATACTTGTCAAGATCTAGGATTAACTCAAGGCCATACACAAGATGTGAGAGCCCTCATGGATCCCCATCATAATATAATGTGGTGTAGGGTGAACAAGGCAGCCTCAACATATACAATAGAAATGCTGGAACACATATTTAACTGTTCAATATCTTGTTTGAGAGATTCCGCACAGAAGCTCACGACTCAGCCATTGCAAACAGCGATTGCAAAAGCGTTCAAAATAACATTTGTGCGTGAACCTTATGGACGACTATTTGCAACGTACAGCAATAAGTTTTTCTTCCCCAAAGAGGACTGGGCTCCCACGGGTCCAGATGCTGTAAGAAGGTATCGCAATAACCCGTCTCAGAATAGCTTGAAATATGGACACGATATAACCTTTGAAGAAATGATTAGATACGTAGTAGATCAGTTTGATACAGGAAGTGCTATGGATGAACACCTGAGACCAATGAATACAGGATGCTTTACATGTGATTATCAGTACGACTTTATTGGCAAGCTCGAAACACTCGTCTCGGATTGGGATTATCTGAAGGCGGTGTGGACAAAGGACATGCATATAGAGAACATACCAGAGTATGCGGGTGAAAAGAAACCAGAAAAACATCCCAATGTAAACCATATTCTTGACATTTTCGAAATCATGAAAGGCTCTAGTATATCACGCTACTATCTTTATCTTCGATCATGGTCTTATTACCAAATGGTTGGGTATATTTATAAACATATTGAAATGCCTTTTGCAGAAGATAGTGATATAGGACACAAGCAGTTTAAGCAGGCACTGAAAGAAGCGAGAGAGAAATCTATACTTCATGCTGACCAATTAAAACGACAGAAGTTTGATGCTATGAAGCAAGCATATGATTCCCTACCAAGACACCTATTGGAAAATCTAAGAAGAGTTGTCGCACTTGATTGTAAGTTGTACGGATATGAACTTACTCCAGAATGGGTTTTCACACGGAGTAGTCAACCACTAGATTTTGATTATTACAAACATTTACACGAGTGAAAGAAAAGTACAAAATGTCTTAAATTATACCCACAGTTGTTACTTTCTTATATCGCTGGCTTAGAATTAGAAGGTCGTAAATACAAAATCGATATTATGAGAAAACAATTAAAAAACTGTAATTTACACTTTACTGAGAGTAAATCAAACTTTATGTTGATGCAACAGATTAATTATTCAACTTTAAAATGCTACCTCATTATTGATATCAGTCAAGGAACGAAACAGTAGACCCCGAATGGAAAAAATCCAAGTTTATCAGAAAATTCCCGATTTGCCTCATTCTTGAAAATCCTTAGTTTCTGTTATAAGAGGTAGACAAAAATGAGTTTCTTTATGCAGTAGAAGAACATGAACTCTTCAACATGATCCATTGTTCATATAAATTGAATGACAAAAACGTTTTATACCCTGTAAAAAACATGGACAGGATTATGTCCACCCTGTCAAAAATGAGGGGCCGGTATTCTGTCCACCCGGGATTTTGTCCTACACTCTGATTTTATAGTTGTTGTCAAATACAACAAGCAGTACTGTAGACCATACTGGTTTTTTTTCGGAAGAACTTTTGTGAAAAGTTTTTTCGTATAACCGTATACTGTAGCAAGTTCCCCCAACCAGTTTTCCTGACTCCTATCATAATTAGTACAGTAAAACAACAACACCCTTTCACGCGAAACAAGTACCTTGTCACATTAGGAAGGAACGTACCGCCTCCTCGATGGCCTAGTGGTTGAGCGTTCGCTTCGAGTGTGGGAGGTCTGGGTTCTATCACAGTCGTCGTCGTACCAAAGACGAAATAAAAATGGTACCATAAATTCCCCTGCTAAGCATATAAAGAAAACTTGCTTCCCTTGTCTCATACCCTCGTGGCGATGGATTACATCAGGAATGAGGTGTCGAGAGTGATTAATATAAGTTGGAAAAACAATCGACCGTAAATAAATTAGTATAAACTAGGAAGAAAGTCGACGTTGTTGTGAAATTTTCACGGACCATATGGGGAATCGAACCAATATCCAGCGCCACATGCTAGCTCACTTAGACAGTATATTGCCTAATGCTCTATTAGCTCTCATGTTGTTATCGATGAACCGATTTTGATATCAATGGGTATACATGTTTCGTTGGTAACAAAAAATAATCAGATAAATTTTCACATGATTAAATCTATTTTAAAAGAAATGACAGTGTTTATAAATGTTGTCAATTTTTAATGTGAGTTTCAGTCCTACAATGTTGGTGACTAAGACCTCTGGATTGGGAGACAACCAAGTTACTTGAAGGTACTGTACTAGATTGTTTGACAGAGTTAACAAGGGATACATACCTGTACCATGTTACTTATAGGTACTATACTAGATTGTTTGACAGAGTTAACAAGGGATACATACCTGTACCATGTTCAACAACTTGGATATGACGTAACGCTTTGATTGAACCTGAGATCACACGTACTTGAAGCGGGCTCTCTACCACTTGGCTATCGGGCGGATAGCATTTCAAATGACCAATGTTTGACCTAAGGGGAACACTTCGTTGCTGATAGCAATTGACCTCAGGAATAATTTCAACGTTCAATGCAGCACAACATGCCAATATTGCCTGAAGCAATATATAAAAATCTTTAATTTATTAAAACTGATACATGTATAACAGAAATAATTGATATGATAATTGTATCTATCAAATTTACTTTTTGCACGTCGACAGCACGTTAGACAGCACGTATAGCTTGCCCACAATGACACGAGCCTGACCTATTGATTAGCCTAATTTAACAGTCGATATATTATCGACGTATATAACACCGATTGTATGTTTTCATAATCGGGGAGTATCACGAAGACGCAAGAACCTTGTAATATATTCTTGCATAAAGGTCAGGCTCAAGTCAACATAGTTAAGCTATACTTGCACGTACGTCCATTTGTGACCGCCGGCTAGATTCTGGTCTGGTTCGATTTTCTGAGCATGCTCTATGTTTCGATTGACGCCAAAATCCATATTTCGTGTTTTAATAGTTTCAAGATGCAAAGATGAAACAAAAGCAAACAATCGGTGTTTAGATCATAGTCTAATCACTGACGGTTTACACGATCTCTAATCGAACTTTGATGGCCATGGATAGCTGCAAAACTAGATGCATGTACACTGTATCCTATACAATATTGCTATTCTTGATTCAGAACTAAGTCTCTATTGTAATAATTACATACACATTTTGGGTTGAGTTAAGTATGTATAACAATTAAATATTAGCGCGCTGCCTTTAATAAGCCAAGGCATGCATATCGCCATATCCATGCATTTCTGGAATTAGGGTTGGGACTAGATGTACTTCTGAAATCAATGTATGAAACAAATCTCTAATAGTAACCAATTTTATTCAAAACATGGAATAAAACAAAGGATATATATCAAATCCAGTCCCATATATTTGTATTCTGCGTAAGGAAATAAAGAATTCAACATACAGTGACAAAACGTGAATCAGTTCCCTCTCGACATAGGAACCATGAAAGCGATTGCAAATATTATATGTACAACAGCAAATAATATCATGAAGACTACGTCAAGCACGTGTCCAACAAAGGTCCAAGTCATTTCATTACTTGTGACCTTAGTCGTAGCTGAACTAGAAGATGTTGCAAAAGTTGAAGTACTAATTCTTGTAGATGCAGTTCTACCATCGTCAGATTCAGTTTTGATATCGCTAGCTGACATGAAGGCTCGATCACTTTTATCACTAACACTGGCGCCTAGTTTAGAGCAATCATCGCTAACACCACTGTCTTTTGTATCGCTCATTTTCTCATCCGGTGAACTTTCGGTTTTTGTCTGATCTAATTCGTCTGTGGCACTTGTCACTTCAATAGTTGTTTTAGCTACGGCTTGGAACATATCAGGTGCATTTTCTACCGGGGTAATGTCAGTATTGGTCTTTAATTTTTTACCCTTTCGTCCCATTCTCGATCGCGATCTCTTCGGAATTAAATCATGTCTAATGCTTGTTTTCATTTTGTTGGAGTGTAAACCACGTGGCAAATACGTATTGAAACTGAGTGTATAACCTTCTTCGACCATGGTTGGTTTTATAGCCATACTTCGGGTTGTATATGTAGTTTCCAAGCTAGAAATTGACGCTTTTTCTGAATCATTCATTTCGTTATTAGTATCCAAGGCAATTCCTGCAACGCCATCTCTAGTGCGGTGGGTGCCATTTTCAACAATGACTGAGTCTGCTGCTTCGTCAATTGTGATAATTCCGGCGTTATCTTTCCCTACATTTTCCAGCCTATTAATTTGTTCCGATGTATCTCCTAGGTCGGCAATATGACCACCGTATTCATCTGTCTTGTCTGCTGCCTCACCATTATCATCACTTAACTCGAACACCGAATCTTCCTCTTCTTCTTCGATTATTTCACCATTTAGTTCTTCGCCGACAATGCTTTTAGTTGGAAACCTTGTGTTGAAAACCGTGTCTTGTCTTTCAAGAGGAAAAGTCATATCTTGTACCTTTGATACGCTTTTGCATCGTCGCAACGTTATAATGTTGATACATTTCTGTAGAAGTTCCGGAACCTTTCCGGTAAATTTTCCGCAATGAATTCGCATCATGATCACATTTACAATACCTACTGCCGCGTTGAGTATGAACATGATGAGTAGATAGACACAGACAAGTGAGCCTGGAAAGAACTCTCGTGGTATGACATTGGTCAAGCAATCTAACAGAACCATGTAAGAAAGAAAACACATCACTGTAAAACATAAACGTTCTTGTAAAAATGGTGGTATGATGAATGAGAATAACGAAAGAAAAGATATAATTAAGACTGGGGTTAGCATAACAGTAATTACAAACTGTGGCTTTCTTTTTATAGTTATTTTAAAGATGGCGTCGTGAGTTTTTTCCGTGTTCAACTCGGTTGATGTTCCGATAATGTCCCATAATGCGCTTGGTTCAAGGTAGTCGGTGTTCCATTGGTCTGCTGAATGGTTGAGTCGAACATCTGATGAGGCATGTAACCAGGAACGTACAGTAAGTACACATGTGTGCTCGTCGTATGGGAAGTACACCATGTAGGGAGTGCACGTCACTTTCATGATCAAGGAAATGTCCCAGGTACATTCACCGGTACTACAATATAAAATTGATCAGGTGTTTAAACATACGAAGGTAAGGTTACTAAGATGCAAGAATTTCTAGTACAACTTGGTATGAACGAATTCCAACGGGACCTCACCTGTCTTTTCAGTTCGTTAATTATATTGTTCGCTTTAATATTGTTGTTGTGAAATTTATTATAACGCCTGCCATTACAAAACGATAATATACCATCAGGTAAGGGGGGTACTCAACTTAAACAACTTTTACCTGGGTCACAAATCATCTGAAGACCGGACGATGTTTATTGGGGTCAGTGTATGTGTAACCGGTGTAAACCCATTGCAATACCAAACGTCTTGACATCTTATGTTTTTTTTACCACTATGATGATATTGATGATGTTAAATTTGTTCTATACTCATGGATTGTATATATCTATTGTATTTGAAAATAAACTATCATCTTCAAACACTACCGGGTGCGGTATTGAATCTTGGACAAAGGGTTCTTTTTAAGGTATTTGAGGTATATTGTTAAATAATTTCTGCGGTCCTGACCCTCTCAATACCCCATTCCTGATGAGAGGGGAATCAGGGAATTGCATAACAGAAGCCAGTAACTGTTTCATATGCTAATGAGCACCAGAGCCAGGGAACAGATGACCAGATTATATATCATATGTTTACCTTGTATTATATCGGATGTTATCGTCAGCTTCTCCAAGTTTACCATCAAAATCTTGACCATTAACCACAACTAGATCCGGGGTCCATATTTGATCCTTTGTGACAATAATTGGAGACAAGTTTTGTTTGAATGTAACGTTAGCACCAGCCATTTCTTGTATCTCGTCTTGCCACACCACATTCAAACTACCTCCAAGTTGTAGATATCCATCGACTGCGTCAAAACCAAGCATACCATGAAGACTCAAACCTGAAAGTACGCAAACATGTTTGATGAGTACGCCAAACCTGGTGTATAGGTACCGAAGTGTAAACATGATTAATAACATTTGAGGTTAGTTGCCAAAGTTTAACCTATTCTATGTCCTTTATTCAAAGCGATTTAAGCCAATGACTCGTCACAAAAAAACTCTACTAAGTTGACATGAAAAGGGTATACATGTACGTGTGGTGATAATACTCTTGCAGTGGTTTGTTTTTAATAATAATGTTTTGTTCTATAATTCGATACTTCAATTTAATTATCCATTTGAACAATTTTTGCAGTAAAACCCCAATCTTTTGCGTAAATATAATTAGCTAGGCGCCACACATAGTCAAAGAATAAGTATAGCTAATAATGTCACAACACTACAAAAATGTCATACCTAAATACACAACCAAAGGTCCTGACGTCAAATTCTTTGGTATCACATCATGCAGTTCTCCGGATTGAGATACCTGTAAAAAAGACGACTTTTTAATGTAAATTATCATAAGATACTCTGTATCAGTATATTCTTATAAGAACTACTTTATGTATGTGTAGTATCGCCTTTCATACTGATAGGTGGCAGTATCAGTGTTTGGAAAAAAAATGAAAAAAAATCCGTCACTGAGCTAAATCACTACATGAACCGTATATATATAGATTGTCTATCTAACTCCATGTACACTATCAAAGTATATTAGCTCAGTGAAGGATTTTTTATATATTGTTTTATTTTATTTTTTTAATCGTACCAAACACTGATACTGCCACCTGCATTCATACTAGGCAGCATGTAAATTTGTAGAAGGGTATTATAGCTTGACCATTTTGACATGAGCCTGACCTATTGATTTGCATAATTTAACAGTCGATATATTGTCTACGTTTACAACACCGAATGTATGTTTTCATAACCGGGGTGTATCACAAAGACGCTCGAGATGTAATATAAACACAAATGTGAAATACCGATATTGCACGATTTGCTTGCAGAAATTGATATACTAGTATGCAAAGCAAGAACCTTGTAATATATTCTTGCATAAAGGTCAGGTTCAGGTCAAAATAGCCAAGCTATACAAACGTATACAATAAACACTCAACACTGTTTACAAACAAATACAAATGTAAATACTGGCTATGTATTTGTTTCATCGTTGTCAACATATCATCTCCCTAATCAAGGGAATTCCATGACCAGCCCTATAAGGAATCAAAGGCGGCCACCCAACTGAGTCAATCAGGCATCATCGTGTACACGCCGAACACACTAATGAGCAGTATTGACTCCTGGACGAAGGGAGCCAGACGAACATCGGGTAATGATCATGTTTTGTCTACCAGCCGTCGGGTGGTCGTAGGCGGGTCAGCGTAGGATTACCTACAAATGTCGTTGACACAAAGCACGCCTTTGTTTTGTTTTGAGATGCCTCGATAACCGACCAATGTCCGCCCGGCATTCGATCCGATCAGCGACAAACTAGGTCGGCCGATCATCGGACAGTATAATCGGATTGGATATGTGACTCTGGTATTAGCGAAGCTCAAACAGAAATAGCCGAATGGCTTATCAGTAAATCGATATGTTTGAACCTATAAGTCAAGTGGTCATTATTAAGACAATATAACAGTTTCTTACCTGGTAGGCCGTTAACAGCGTCTCAAAGTCCGACTTCACATCGGCGTACGGGATGTTAGCCTCAACTTTGAAAATGTTGGCACAAACCAACAAAATGATGCTGGTTATATATCTCGTTTTAGTTTCCATGGTAACAAGAAGAAACTATCTATAGTACATTTCAGAATTTAAGTTTCTATTCGAATTTCCCATGCACCTATACACTTTCTATACTTAGGTACTATTTCACACGTACGAGTTTAAAATGTCCATTTTTTTATTGATATTTTAGCCACACGTAGATTGTACTCAGGTAAAGTTACAGACATACGAATTCAACACCATACAATAAAAAAATATGTAAATTATCATATAGACGATGACAATACATTATTTGTGATGATATTTTATCTAAAGTTATTAAATCTTTAACGTTAATTAATAACCAATTTTAATGAAATATGATCTTAAGGTACAAAGTCCTATCAATCATTTATTGTGTTCGGTTGATTTGTAGATGTAATCAGGGTGTCGGGGAGGTCTGTGCGTAAAAAGAACTGTCCGTGATAAAAATCCGGACATTATAAAGACTTTAAACTGTTTCTAATATTGTATTGTAATGTTCACGTATTTTTAACTAAATATCAAGGTCACGGAGACAATGTCTTACCAGTGTCGACATTCCAACATAGAGTATGAAGACAAATTAATCTTGTCAATTGTTTTAGAACAAACATAATTTAACAACGGCTCAACAACTGTATAATTACGCATGTGTTCTTTTTTGATAATAACACTTAGGTTAAAACCACCCAGCACTCGGTCAGGATGTTTTGTCCTTGATTGATGTTGTTGCGATATTTCAATTTTATGCATACATTACCTATTTTCATTTTTGTTCAATTTTCTGTTGGTGGCTTGTGTTGTGTTTTTTCGACTCTGTTATTTCAGATGAATGCTTTTCTTTCTGATTGGATATTGTGCAGATCAAAGTTATTCATTGTAAATCATTTTGGACAAATACTTTAACCGTCAGCACATGCATGTTCTGTCCTTGATAAATCTTGTTGCGTTTTATGCCTTTATTGTTCATCTCCATGTTTTTGTTTCTGTTCACCTTTGTGTTATCCTTCCTTCTGCTCTACTCTTTCCTGATTTAGCTTGTATTATTTCATGACGTCATTCGTCTCGATTCCGCACGTTTTCGCGTACATTTTGTACTTATCGCTGGAGTACTACCAACGTAACGTGAACCACGTGCAAATCGGGGATTTTAAAACTCGTGTTTGCTTTTGACGTCATTTGTAAATTCTGCACGTTTTTCACGTATCTTGAATTTTACGCTATAAGTTCAACCAACAGTTCGTGAATCACGATTTCATTTTTGGTAACGTCAATCTGGTTTGAAGCACTTTGGCACGGAATGTGAGTGCCATAAAGGTCGAGAAGCATACTAAGGGCAAATATTTGATCAACTACCATCATAAATACATTTACTAGTACATATAATGTCTACACCATGCCATCCAACATTTGAGAATAATTATGGTCCCTGGTAGACTAGCCAGCTATTAATGTAGACAAGGGATCCACTAGGGCGTAATGTACTAATCAATTAAAACTCCGCCCACCAACCTCGGAGAAGGGCTATTTTGGCGCGGTACGAAATCAGCGCACTCATTCGGCAGTGCGGGGACATCGGAAAGGTAAAACCCCGGCACTTTTCCCACGCCATCCTCCATTCCTTCTCGGGAGGGGGTTCAATTGACTGGTGCATTACATTGACTACACTATGTTATCCAACATTTGAGCAGAATTATGAACCCTGGTTGACTTGGCCAGTCATTAATATAGACTAGTCTAGGTCTCCAATAGGGCGTGATGCACCAATCAATTGAAACCCTGGTCAAACCCCGGTAAATGGTGGGAATTTTCACTTTTGCCTTTTCAAACCCCTGGTAAAATTCATGGCACAAGGGCTATACAGATTGTAAAACCCGGCGTAGTTGCCCCCGTCCTAAACCAGTGAATTTAATGGTCACAATTCTACTCCTTGCTTTTTTTGGCACAAAGGCACAGCAGTGTGAGGACCAATCGTGAAAGCTCAGATACTTCCGTTTGTCTCCGGTAAATATATCTATATTCTAATTTGTCGCTTAGCAACGGATCGATAATTATTTCTTTATTTGACGTCTTAGTAATGGTTTTCACTATCACATAGTAAGAGACCTCAACCAGACTTTCCATCTGAGTATTATATGACTTCGATATTCCAATTATTTCGCTACTACTACAGTGTAAACTCTCTGCGAGGAGGTTTCGCAATCAAATTTTTAATGCGTATTTATTGCGAGGTGTAAGCTGGTAATATGCATTTCCACCACGTCATTCGTATCGGTTTTACACGTTTTTCACGCACTTGTCGTTTGTTGTTATAAATGTTACGTGGATCACGTGTAAACTGGAGATTCTATTTTTGACGTCATTTATAATTTCTGCAGGTTTTTCACGTATTAGAGTTCACGTTTCACCGAGTTTTACAGTGCATAAATCACGAGTGCACGCTTGACTACGACAATCTAATTTGAAGCCAGAATTCCTCGACACTGATTGTTACACCAGTCATTTGTAACCTAAGCCCGGGGAAGGGTTGGGACGTTTGCTTTTTCAAACCTCGGGTTAACCCCCCCCCCCCCCCCTCCATGGCCATGCAAAAGGTAAACTTCAAGCAAAATCACCTCATCCTAAACCAGAGAAATATAGGGCCGGATATATGTCCCGCTATTTTGATGGCCGAAATTACTTGTTTGACAGTTCCGATGGATACCATTGTCTTCATTGAAATCCGCCTGTTGGTTAGTGCATGTGTCCTATTTATCACACGCCCAATGGGTACGAGTATTCAAGAATTTGTCACTTTTTAGCATTTTTAAAAACTAGTTTGTGTCATTTCATTTATGGGAGCAAAAAAACAAAAGCACCCTTCTAGAGCCGAACGCTACTGATTATCTTGATGAAAAGGGTGCCTCCTATGGCAAGCCAAATGTCCAATAATTTCGTAAACCCATGTTCACGGGCGTAAAACTAGGTTTAGGTTTTACGGTCGATAAACTAGGTTTTACGAACGTAAAACCAGGTTTTACGAATGTTAACCCATATTTTCGAGCGAAAACATAGGATAACGTCGTAAACCATAGTTCACGCTCGTAAACATAGGTTCACGTTCGTAAACATAGGTTCACGTTCGTAAACCTATGTTTACGGTCGAAAACATGGGTTGTATTTCGTAAACTATGGTTTACGAGCGTGAACCAGGGTTTACCAGCGTAAACATAGGTTAATGGTCGTAAACATAGGATAACGGTCGAAATTCATAGTTCAATCGAGAAACCTAGTTTATCGAACGTAAACCCATGTTCACGAGCGTGAACTATGGTTTACGACTGTTATCCTATGTTTTTGCTCGAAAATACAGGTTAACATTCGTAAAACCTGGTTTTACGTTCGTAAAACCTAGTTTATCGACCGTAAAACTAGTTTTACGACCGTGCAAGCCAAATGTCCAATAATTTCGTAAACCCATGTTCACGGGCGTAAAACTAGGTTTTACGGTCGATAAACTAGGTTTTACGAACGTAAAACCAGGTTTTACGAATGTTAACCCATATTTTCGGGCGAAAACATAGGATAACGTCGTAAACCATAGTTCACGCTCGTAAACATAGGTTCACGTTCGTAAACATAGGTTCACGTTCGTAAACCTATGTTTACGGTCGAAAACATGGATTGTATTTCGTAAACTTTGGTTTACGAGCGTGAACCATGGTTTACCAGCGTAAACATAGGTTAATGGTCGTAAACATAGGATAACGGTCGAAATTCATAGTTCAATCGAGAAACCTAGTTTATCGAACGTAAACCCATGTTCACGAGCGTGAACTATGGTTTACGACTGTTTTCGCTCGAAAATACAGGTTAACATTCGTAAAACCTGGTTTTACATTCGTAAAACCTAGTTTATCGACCGTAAAACCTAGTTTTACGACCGTGAACATGGGTTTACGTAATTATTGGACATTTGGCTTGCCATAGCCTCCGTGTTTCTTCAACGTATTCTTAATGTTTCGTTGGATAATTTGGCCTTCAAAATTCCAAAAACCACATCCTCTATAGAATGGTCGATTTCGGATGGAACCATATTGAACCCAACCCATACAATGATTGTATATGATGCCTGGCACATTCCTTTTATCGGCTCAAAAGAGATATTTCATTTGTATCGGAATATAACAAAAACATATTGTATTTTTAACACTTTTCAAATATAAGTGGAACACATCTCTTTGAAAACTAACGGCATGCAATGGCATGTGCGAGCTTTTTTCGAATTCTAGGTCGAGTAAGTTATGTTCTGTTCTGTTTTGTTCTAGGGAAACATGGGATACGTACGACCTGGCCATGCCCTCCACTCTTGGCCAGGCATTTTGTCACCAGTTATTTGAAGAAGAGCAAGTTAGCAATTCAAGACAAAAACGGTTTGGTCAACCAGGAGCCATTGAACAGTATATTATAAGATCCGTGGGTCAGCTGACCACTTATATAAATGATGACTATAATGTTGATGATAAACGGTGCTTAAAAGTAAAAAAAAAACTTAATTATTTAAAATTGATTGATATTACCGATTTACCGATCTACATTAGAACAAATATTTTAACTGTCTATGAATAAGTCGGTTAATGTCATTATAATTATTGTCAATTAGCCCATCTGTGATCTACCTTCATATTTATAATAAAGTCGCCATCAGATGGACCAGTAACTGTAACCCGGTATAACAATTGAACCCGTCTCTTGTAGAATGTTTTTTTCTGTCAGAAAATACAAAGTATAATGAACTGTTTTGTTATACAACACACTGGTATAAAATAATACACATCTATAAGACGTTCACGTAAAGTATCAATTAAGTCTTTTGTTTGGTGTACTATTTATCTATCAAGTTTATCTCAGTGCGTGAACTGGTTATTCATCTAAATATCAATTTGAATAATTTAAAAACAATAAGCCTAAGAAATTAATTTAGACCAAAATATAATGATCTACATTTCGCAGTTGCAATACAAAGTCATATCGAGTAAACACGAGTAAATGTATAAAGTCAAAGTTTCAAAATATACAAACGCACTTGCCTATTCTATGAAGTTTGTAATCGGACTTAGTGTATAATTAATTGAATAGCAAGATACTAAATCTGAACATAGTACGCTGCAGATGGATCATGAAGTTGGAAAGAAAATAGCAGATATTTTGTAAGAAAATAAGAAGGACATACACGTTAACAATAAAACGGACATAACATCAAACTGAAGGCGATGGCGAATGTGTTTTTGTGTTTAAGTTGGACCTTTCTTTTTACCTATTGTTACGGAGGTACGTGGACTGAGATTAAAGACCAGCACGTGGCGTTGTATGATGCGTACGCAGTACAGAAGGATGCATTTGTCGACATTATTCCAAGAACAGATCAAGATAATCCAATTAATGTTGCATTGGGGTTTGATCTATATGCCTTTGCTGAGTTCGATGCAGTAAGTGGCGCTCTTGAGCTGATGGGAAGTTTGTCAATGACCTGGACTGATGAAATACAGACATTGAATTCAACATTAGTATTTGGGACAAACGCGGCAGACGAAATAGTTGTGGACTATTTGAAACTATGGACGCCCGTTATCGTACTCATCAACTCTGCAGACTCCGTAAAACGGGTTGGAGATGAAACTTACAAAGTTCGATACAGCAAACTAAACGGCACGGTAACATGGCAGCCAAGGATGATTATAAGAGTTGCTTGTACACCGGATGTGACGTTTTTCCCATTTGATGAGCAAACATGCGTGCTAAGATTCACTCCATGGTTCACTGATTCGACTATGGTAAGGTTGACCGTACCTTCAAGCGAGTGGAATCTCGACCAATATGGCGGAAATGGTGTCTGGAAAGTGCAGTCCACTTCAACAAATACTTTCCTGTCAGGTGATTACTATTACGCCGACTTCTCGATTACGTTTAACCGGGCACCAATCTACTTTACTGTGAACATTGTACTTCCGGTACTGCTACTCTCTTTGTTGAGTGGATTCGTTTTCTTACTTCCGGCAGCTTCCGGTGAACGAGTAGGATTCGCAATCACGTGCTTCCTGTCTTTCGTTGTACTTTTGCAAACCATGATGAAATTTCTCCCAGAAGCCTCGGCGCCAATGTCACTGTTCTGCTATTACGTCATAGTTATGATGCTGTTCTCTGGCCTTGTAACGATTGTCACAACCTTACTGCTTCGGGTTCATCACAAAGCAGCTACAGGAGACGAGGTTTGGAGATGGTTGGTGCATGTGATTGAGGTGATCACGTGCGTTAAGTGCAAGAGAATGAAGTGTGACTGCAAGAGGAATAGTGTAAACGACGACCAGACCGGAAGCTCCAGTCAAATTATGAATAAAGGAAGCGGCGACATGCCTAAAAACAGCACATTCAAGAGAAGGAACACGTCCTCCAATACGCCAGTGGTGATTATAGTGGAAGAGCGTAAAGGCAAAGAGGGAAAAGTCAACAATAGTAAGGTCAACAAACAGTCTGACATGGACGATCAAAAAAGCGGAACATCGGATGAATCAAATGATGAACTAAGCGACATCAGCTGGGAGGATGTTTGTAGAATTTTGGATTTCTTTTTCTTTCTTGCCTTTCTGGGGGTACAGGCTGCTTTCAGTATGTTCTTTCTGGTACCTCTTGGTACCAGAGCCTGATACAGAAGACATTGAATATTTTTGTGTTTCCTTTTTCATACTAGTTGTAAAATGTAAATTGTATAGTTAAACATGTCTTGTGTGTACTTGGACATTATTTGGAGGGGAACAATGTAACCAGTATGAGTACTTTCTGTGCTTTGAATAACGTGGACATTTCATTATTCAGACATAAACAGTATATGGGAACAATTTCACCCTATAGTTCGCCCCATCAGCACCCTCAGTGCTTTGATTATATAATAGTTCGATTATATATAATAATTTGATCTTCTGATCGTATTATTACAATGTAGCAAAGGGTGTAAATGTTAGGGGTTGAATTGAAATACGTGAAATAATGTTCGCTTGTGTTTAACAGTATTCGCAAACAAGTTTTCTTGCATATCAAGGTAGACATATCCAAGGAATGCATAGATTTCGTTTCTCACGTTGTGTAGTATATAGTTGTACGAGCCATTTTGAGCAAGTTTAGACTTTGATAATTGTAAACATTTTTATGTTGTTGTTTTTTTTAATTCCAAATGTAAACATGTTTTTATGCTTTCTTTACAGGCTTTGGAATATGTAAAAACGTCATTTTGTTCGCTCGATGTACGAATATATTACCTAGAAATATGTAAACATGTAAAAGATTTATAATGTTTCCTTTACAATCTTCGAAACATTGAAACATGCTATTATGCTCGTTTTAGTGTAAGCACTTTTACTTTTCTCGGTTTATATGCATATGCATTGTACTTGAAATATGATTTTTGAAGTGTGTAATAAAATGAATGTATTTTCCGATAGGTGTTGGTTGTAACCTAACGTGGTGTTACTCATGCAACAAATCATAAGTATAAAAGTCAACAGCTATACATACTTGTAAGAAATTTGCACAGTTCTTTGTGAGACAAGTTCAGACAACTCAACCAACCCCAAAAGAACCTTATAGTTGAGACCATGTCAATATTGAGGTCAATACCATAAATAAACGTATCCGCAAAGAGACAATGACTCAGACCACCAAGGACCCCAGAGAGCATGATCCCTTTGTTATAATGTATAGTGAATCCGAGTCAATGGGGGATAGCGTGTATATACGTGGCTAGTGCGTTTGCAATCTAATCTGGCGACCCGGGTTCAAATCCGGGTGGAGGCATGTACGTGCGTATATATATGACTGTCGTATTTCAGCAGGAAGCTGACCGGCGAATAAAGCCTATGCTCGGCATATTAAGTCTTATTTAGGACATAACCCTTCGCGTTACCTTGACCAGCCATGGTATGAATATGAATATGAAACCCATACGTACATACTATGGGTCAGTTCGAAGAAGGGATTGAGTGTGTCAACGTGCCAGAATCACGATATACCTGTCTTCAGTTGCAGTGGTTGCCTTTTCAATCGTGTAGTCTAACTTGTCTTACTTGAGTGTCAGTTTGCTGTGCTTGTTAAAAACACCAACTTCGAGAGCTGATGTCAGCTGTTCAGCCTCCCATTAAACCTTGGACATTTAACTTTCCCTGGTCATTGGGCTACCTTACGAAACATACATTCGAGTCTACCTGGGTAGACTGTTTCTCTCATCGTCGGTCTAATTCTACAATCGCATACGTCTTTGGTATAGTTGGCATCGCATTGACGAGCTCTACATGATGATGTTTACTGTATGTTTATAGTTCTTACACAACACCCGTAATAGGCTGTTCCAAAAACGCATAAGTGACGATTTGAAGTTATTTTCAGTTCCACAAACTTTTTACGATAACAGTTTTAATTTTCCATGGATATTGCTAATCTTTGGATATATTTTCGAACATTTAGACATACAACGCTCAACAACGATCAAGATCCGTGAAAATGGATGAGCTTTGTCAATGGTCGAAACTTTAAATGCGATTTACAAAAAATGAAAAAGTGCAGTTATGCGGTTGTAGAATTAGACCGACGTCATGTACTGGTCATCAAAGTGTGGTACAAAAAACTTCACACTAAAGGCGACCCTTCCTAGCGTTGGGTAGCCCCACCATTCACATAACCCGTCGTCAACATTTGGCTTCAGGCAAATGTCGTCTTACAACATCTTCTTGAGCAATGCAATATTTTATATCTACTATGGACGCCGGATAGTAACATTCTAATTGCTTAAACACAGAGCATAGATTTAGGTGTCAATCAACTTTCTGCTAAAACATGGCAGGCATGTGTGCCTCATACGGATTTGAACCCGTGCAAGCACACTAACCGATGAATACTTGTATAATATCGCTGGCTTAGAATGAGAAGGTCGCAACTACAAAATCGATTTATTAAACTGTCTGTATAGTAATTTACTCTTTACCTATGGGAGAACAAGTTTTTTAAACTTCATTTTGGTCAACATGACAATTTCAGATTTTCAAGAAAATAGGCTCAAAAGAAGCGCCCCGTGAAGCAGATTTCAAATATGTATGGGTCTTATAAATACGTTCGTAAGAAGTAGTTACGACCTTCCAGTCTAAGCCATCGATATGTCAGTCTTCGACAATTTCAGACAGGAATAGGGGAGAATACATGTTATATAAAACATGTTAAGTTATGCTAATACGGAGAATATAGTTATGTCCCTTTGTCCAAATGGCAGGTAAATATAGCACACACGCTGTTGGTAATCATGAGCAATACATCAGCTGATTACCTTCGTATCATAATTAATGTCATATATGCAACACATATTTTCAATAGACAGCCTGTCAAAGCGAGCACTCAACCCAACCAGCCGAGCACAGAAATCAGAAACACCACGACACAACTACCCTGAGCAGTGCCCATAGAAACACATGCCAAATCCGCGACCAAATTAGGCACAACATCCCCGGGGCGTGACGTAGGTTAAAACACTAAGGACCGTGATCTAACGTTATGCAACCTAAAGCGGCAGAACTACGACTTGACCAAGTTAAAATAATGGGCAAGGAAGTAATGGGGTGGGAAATAATTTTACATATTCCTAGCAACTACAATGAGCAATTCCCACACATAAGCCAAAGAAACAACCAAAGATCCAATTCCCGTCGATAACATGCAGGAAGACCCACATTCACAAGGAAATTATATAATAGCGGTTATTGCCGAATGAAACGAAGCCAATACTCGACGAAGTTCCCAAATATCCACTACACGGCGAGCCAACCACACAAACCCATGCCAAAACGGCGACTAAATGAGGCACAACCACCTCCTGACCTAGTTAAAAACACCAAGGACAGTGACAAAACGTTAATACGTGTTAAAGAGGCTTTATGGGACTTGACCTAGTTTACAATAATGGGCAAAAAGAGGGCGAAATATACATGCTAAAAACGTATCTTATAGTGACCAAACAGCACAGTGACCTAATGAAAAGTATCTCATCCAGCATCTCCACAAGACATCAAATGATGAAAAGAGGGGATGTAGTGGGCGGTGGACTTAAAAACAAATGGCCGAGGAAATTAGCTTCCAAGGACAAGTGGAAACCAAAATACGTACGTGACCTAATAAAGGTATCTCGTCCTGCTTCTCCTTAAGATACAAATGATGAAAAGAGGGAGTGTTGTGGGCGGTGGACTTAAAAAACAAATGTCAGGGGAAAATTACTTCCAAGGACAAGTGGAAACAAAAATTAACCGACACTGCACAGTGCTGTAAAAAGGAGGGGCGACTTGACCTAATTTACATTAATGGGTAAAAAGAGGGCTAAAATATATATGCCAAAACTGTTTATTATAGTGACCAAACAGCACAGTAACCTATTTAAAAAGTATCTCATCCAGCATCTACGCGAGGTTCAACTGATGAAGAAGGGGGAAATGGGCGGTGGACCTAAAGGGAGGGCAAGGAAATAACTTTCAAGGACAAGTGGAAAAAAAATACACCGACACTGGACAGTGCTGTAAAAGGGAGGGGACCAAAGACACTGCTATAACAGAGTACATCTTGAAGACAACAGGTATACGAGTTACACAAACCCGAAATCCCACCCCCTGCGTTTTGTCGCCTCAGTCAGTCAAACTACGCGAGGCAAGAACCAAGCGACAAGACTAGACCAAGGGACAACACGCAGAACATGTACAATAATAATACAGTTACAGAAAGGAAGGCCCTAAGCCAAAAATTGTTTTTGGAGTTTTCTATTTTAATTTTTTACTATAAAGTGGACAATGCATACATAAAGCAAGGTTGTCAATGAGGCTTCCGCCTTGGAACGGACAGCGACAATTGTCACCGGGGGTTTAAACTAGTTTATGGTGCACCAAACCTCACACTTACCTATAGAACAGGACAGCGTAAATTAAGGTTTCCCGCAATGCAATGTCCCCTAACAAAAAGGTCACAATTACAGGTAATAAAAGAATGTTAAACATGGAACATTATATTAACAACCCCCGTATAGTAGCATAGAAAGTACTTAAATTACCTATCGGAAGTCAGAGCAACAAGGGAGCAAAGCATATAAGGGCACGACAGGATAATGTAACAGACAAGCATCAACACCTACCGTCTGAAAAGGATTAAGGTTAGGCATATTCATATAGTCTGAATATCATCCGGTCATCACACAATGAAATAGGAAGCATAGTGGCGAACTGTAAATGGATCCACCACCAAGCATGTAAGTGTTGTAACTTGACAGATAAAAACTAGGTCTTCTGTTATATAGCAGTCAAATACTTATTGAAGTACAGTGTGGAGTAAAGCTTTTCCTGCACAATGGGCATTTTTGTAAAAAATCTTGTTTGCCAATGTTCATTGTATAAAATTCATGGACATAAATTGATATAATTATAATTGCCTGTTTTAAAAGTCATATCGTGCTTATAAATGCGTGATTTCTATATCCGACTACTAACTAATACAGTACCATTATATCACTATAATTATGCCAAACTTGGGAATGAAATACTGTTAGCATCTTTCCCCATGTCTGTCTACACCTACCCTTTGTTTGTAGGAAACAAATCATCAGTGTACGATTATTCGTGAAATTATTTCACTTAGACCCTTAAACATAAGATCTGTACAACCTTGATTTTCGTATCGCCTTTATTGTGGCGATTGAAAGTATCCTCAGACGGTCAAGGGAATTACAGCTGATAGTCATCTCGGTATTAAAAGTGCGACAATCTAGAATATTAATGTACCTTGACAGGCATTTGTAATTCGCTACCCAATTTGTTCGTTGTTCTCAATCCTGAATAGCTAAGTAATAGTTTGATGTTACAAGATGAATAAAACTTTTCTTTGAGTATCAATAGTGATTTTTAGAATCGGAGTTATCTGCTATTTACTTTCTATATGTCATATGTATATAAAAAAATATTATAAGAACAGTACGGTACGTTTTTGACTGGGTAGTTTTGGATAACATGGTAATGCCGCCGTTTTCGTATTGCTTCGGATTATTTGATCTGTATATTACAATGAAAGAAATAGAGAACACACACACGTTTTGGGGACGAGACTTCGTTTCACTACTTTGTTGACCAAACCTAGGATTGATAACTACGAGCTTGTTATAATTTATTTAAACCAATGGGAAGTAACCGAGGAGTTTGTTTGGTCAAACGGAAGATCTTTAGTAAACAGATTCGTTCGATTGTGGCCCTTCTACAAAATGTATTTTAAGAAGCCATACCGCCTCTTTTGATCTATATTTGAACAAGCAGAGCAAATCTTTAAAAAAAAATGCGACGGCGTACACATGGCTATAGCATGGGCGTAGGAGCAGGGGGGGGCAGCCCCCCCCCCCCAATGTCTGGACCGGGGGGCCAACATATCTTTTGCCCCCCCCCATAATTCAGACGAAAAATTATAATTTACGACCTAATATATCTCGTTATAGGCAATTTGCCTTCAGTTCTTGGTTAAAACGTATCAAATTTTTTTTTGCTCGCTTCGCTCGCATAATAACTTCCTTATATTCAAATACCTACTCACCCATTGTTTGCAAAAATACACTTGTGCCATAAATTGTTCTCTTAATGTCCCCCAACCCTCCTATATGACTTTGGGACGTTGCCAATTATATATAAAGCCTTTGAAACAAACGTTTTCACCTTTAAAATTTAAATTTGATGCAAACACTTAATTGTGTTTTTGTAAGAACTTAAATTCCCTGCATTAAGGTCCCTTTGAATGCAAAATAAGGTATATCAGAACGCCTAGAATGCACTAGATTTATCCACAGTTTAGAAAAATTTCCGGAGGGCTATGCCCCGGACCCGTTTATACTTGAACGAATTAACTTCCAGTTAAGACGTAATTACTTACTCAAATGACCACAGAACCCTAAACTCACAATTAGTATATAGATGTAGGAGTGTTTTGGACGTTTAAGAGTACAGTTTGCGTGTAGAATAGTTTTTGTGCAAATATTGCGTGTTGACTAATTGACATAAGAAAGTTACTTTGCGAGCGTAGCGAGCACAATTTTCTTTTTACCCCAAGTTGCCAAATGTTTGCCCCCCCCCCCCCAATGTTGAAGACGCTCCTACGCCCATGTATAGTGCATCCCATACTTAGTCGTTAAAATGTCGTTCAATATACCATTTGTTAAATTCTTCTGTTAACAATATACGTCAAAACAACGTCTTATCAGATATATATCCATGCTGTATGGTTTGATACCATCAACGCAGCTGGTAAATCATAACAATGGTTGGTTTTATTTGAGTATTGGACCAAAAAACGTTAAACTGTTTTGAAGAATGTGATGATACTGATAGCAAACGTGTTAAATCAAGATAGTTTAATATTTTGGCACAATTATTACAACAATTACTCTACAGTTTTTATAAAATGTTACGAAATTAATTGTGACTTGAAGTTATATTTTTCTGCAAATATAGAGCGCGTGTTTATCTGAAACATTTTAAACATGGCGGATTAACACGAGATGGCATCATTTCTGCGAGAAACGCTCCGTGTAAAAAACGTTTTATTTGTAATGTTTTGTATACAAGTATTGGTGGTGAATTCGGTTAACATTTCATTCGACGAAACAAGAGACGTGCACGAGAGAGTGCTGAACTTTTACACAAATGGCAACAATCACTTGAAAACGTTGATACCACAGGAGGATTTATCACGACCAATCAACGTGTTTCTTACATTTCACATATACTCACTGGATCGGCGGGATACTCGGACTGGTGTAATTGAATTAACCGGAAGTCTACTGGCAGAATGGACAGACCAAACTTTATCATCATCCATGGGAAATTATTCATTCGATACCGAAGAAGGTAAGGGCAAACTGAAAAGGTTTTATCTGTTATAAGGCCATTCATATTAAAAGGGCTAATGAATTTATATCACGAGACACCTGCTTTCTCTGTCTTGCATCAGGCGGACAGGCACATGGTAACCATTCCTCACAAACCAGCGGTTCACTTACCTATCATACAAGCCCAAACCCCTTTTCGGGATTTGCTATTTTCATGGGCCAAATCATCACCTATATATGCCTATTTTCTTTTTGTTGACATACAGAATTTCATGTACCATTTATGTTATTTTTTACACTTTTTATGACTAGACTGTGACAGTTAAAATGAAGTATTTCAGCTGAAACTACTGTCGTACTTTTAGCAGTTAAGTTTCGTTGTTTCGTTCAGTTGAGTTTGACGTCGTGGCATATGTATACACGGTCTGTGGGTTTTTTCTGGTCAGTACTGCCTTCCCTGTCCTATTTTTCACCGTCGTTTTGTTATAAGTATATTTAAAAAAGCACGTTGTCACAGTGGTGTTTCAATACTAACGGTTAACTCTGTTATTTCAGGACATACCGTTTTTCTACCATCAGACGTGGTATGGACACCAAATATTCGCCTGAACAACGCTGCAGTCACGCACAAAACCAGTTACAGGTCATACTTACTACGATATAATGTATACGACGGTCGTATAATTTGGAGCCCAAAAATGAAAATGGCGGTAACTTGCAAACCTGACGTCACACATTTTCCATTTGACATACACGATTGTGATATGTATTTTTCACCGCATGGATATTCAAGTGATGAAATACAACTCGAAAGTGCTCAGTCGTATTTGGATGTGTGTGACTGCACGTCCAATGGTGTATGGGAAATACGCAAAGTACGGACCGACCACGTGGTCAGAAATAACAAATCAAATATCAAAATCTCATTTCAAATAGAAAGAAAATCATTACTTACTATCATAAAGACAATATGTCCAATCATTTTAATTGCCATTTTGAGTAGTTGTGGTTTTCTACTTCCACCTAAAAGCTCAGGGAGGATGAAATTTACTTCAGCGTGTTTTCTCTCATTTGTGTTTATTTTCCGGACAGTCGTACAACATCTACCTCAAAATGCGGACCCAATCTCATCATTTTGTTATTTCGTCCTAACTATGATGGCTATAAACGCTTGTATTGTTATAGTGACTGTATTCATTCAACGGATGTACTATACTCCATCGTCTGAGAGTGTGCCTACATATGTGCAGACAATGACACGGTGCATACAATACTGTTCGTGCAAGAACAATTGCCAGAAAGACACGAACACAAATACAGCGGATTATACCGGTAAGTCCTGTGCAATCGTAGAAGCTTGGCTCCGGTAAACAAAGTATTGCAATGCATAAAAACCGGTGTGATCAAAATGAAGTCCAATGTTGACAGAACTATTTATTTGTATACAGTTCGCTTTAAGGTGGTTGGCTACCATTGCGCGACGTCATGAAGTTTATATGACGTCGCACAATTGTAGAGAGCCTCCTATTTGTTCATGTTTATTGTATAGACGATAACTAATTTTAAAATGACAAAGACTCAACAAAGATAAAAATAACACAAACATAGCGTGTAAAAAGTTGCGTCTTTGCATGACAAAATCGGCGATACATTTATACTCACTATCTTAAAGGGAAAACAGATGTCAGAGTACGTCTATGATGTTTTGTATTACAATGTGTTAGTATTTTTTGTTTTGACATACGTACACTACGAACGCCTAACGTCTTCAACTCTTGTTCAACGTTTCGTTTTCGTTTCAGACGCAGAAGCATCACATGTTACCAAGCAACCTGACTATATAATGAAACCATCAGACTTCTCCAACATTCGCCCATCTACAAGAATGACGCTGGCTAGTCGATTGTCTGTTACCACGTATGCCAGCTCTTCAAAGGACACTTTTATAACCAATTCTGATAGTAGTGACACAATCACGTGGTGTGACGTCGCTCAATCAATGGACAGACTATTTTTCATTGTGTTTCTCATCAGCCAATGTCTCATATCATTTATTTTCATTCTATCTCTAGCCTTGACCTCAGATTGATGACTCGTGATTAGACACTGTAGAAAAGACATGAGAAAATCGGTCAGGGCATCACTCAACTAAGCCAACTGAGTATAGAAAAAAGTAAAAACATAACGCAACTACACGGAGCAATGCCCACACACAACCCAAATAACTGATTAAAAGTCCAAGTCACCGCCGCAAAAAATCCAGGATGATCCAATAATTTCACAAAGAAATAACTCAAAAACGGTGATCCCAAGTGACCGAATGAGATCCCAAGTGACCAAATGAAATGCAAAAGAGCAGGATGACCTAGTTTCACAAATACGTATATGACAAAACGGCGACACCAAGCGACCAAACGAGGCGCCACTGTGACTTTACCTAGTGATCAAGAACCATGTCCCAAACGGCGAATTACAGCCGTAAAACAATGCAGCCCATTGACCAAATCACAAACACGTACGTATAATACTGCCATCTCCCGTGACCTAACAAGTTCCTTCCAAAATTTCACGTAGAAATATTTTTTGCGTTCGATTAAGACTGTCATCAGTGGCTGGCCATTCGTTTTTTTTCCTGCCAGATTGGTCAATAATATCTGTCTCCGTGAGAAGAGACAACCATGTGATATATGGAATATGGGTGGGCTACCCTAACTTCTTCGATCCGAATGAGGTCGTTATTTCTTTTACATTACCGGAACACATCACCGATGTACAAGCTTATACCCCTGGGTTACCAAACACATCACCTAAAGTCGGATGGGAAACACTAAAAAACGTTTCAGAAATTAATAGTTGTCCCCCTGTCGAGAATCGAACCAGTAACCTTTAGATATGGAGTCAGACCTTCATTCATCACGGTCTGAAGTTATGGTGTTGCGACATAAAGTCGTTAGCTTCATTCAACACGGTCTGGAGTTATGGTGTTGCGACATAACATCGTTAGCTTCTATCAACACGGTCTGAAGTTATGGTGTTGCGACATAAAGTCGTTAGCTTCATTCAACACGGTCTGAAGTTATGGTGTTGCGACATAAAGTCGTTAGCTTCATTCAACACGGTCTAGAGTTATGGTGTTGCGACATAAAGTCGTTAGCTTCTATCAACACGGTCTGAAGTTATGGTGTTGCGACATAAAATCGTTAGCTTCATTCAACACGGTCTGGAGTTATGGTGTTGCGACATAAAATCGTTAGCTTCATTCAACACGGTCTGGAGTTATGGTGTTGATCTATAACACTCTCTCTACAGTGACATATACTGCGATTATTTTTGCACCAAATTCTTTTACTATATAAATTATATTTGCATATTGTCAAATATCACAACCATCCTTACATAAACTGGGTGATCCTTATGATAGTTTGTTTTCATTACATGTACCATTTGTCCCGGCTACTTTGCCCACAACGCTCGGGGCAATGTGTTTCATTTACTTACCGTTTTCAACTCTTTGTAGTTGAATTTACATGTATTAAATAAAGAATGGTTCGGTTAAATTCAATGGTAGTTATGTTATCTTTTAAGGTGTATGCCAGCAAGTTTGATAACTTTAAAATATTCGATAGATAACCATTGTATGTTTTGCAGTAGTTTATTGCTATTATTATTTATTTTATAAAGAACCATTTTACAAATGTATACGACACTTTGGTCAAGTAATTACAAGAAATGGTTGAAACGATTTAAAATTTGAATGTACAGATATAAGCATTCCAGTCCAAATATGGGTAAGAGACTTGAGGAAATCGGACAGAGAAGGTAGCACTCAACATAATCAGCCGAGCACAGAAAACATTTACAACATAAAATGGAACAATGCCCACACATAACTTAACGAGAGAAAAAAAGCAAAAGTCCCCGCTGTAAAAGAGCAGGATGACCTAGTTTCAAAGAGAAATACTAAATAACGTTGACGCCAAGTGACCAAATGAAGCGCATATACACTTTTAGGTACATAAAATCATTTGTGTGGCGATGTGTGATTTACGTAACCAGTAAAAATACACACAACGGGTGTTTCAAGCCAGGTTGTCACCGTAAGTTGTCTTGTTTGTCGAAAAAGTGTATAGCTGACTTATCGGGACTGATGACGCGATATTCGTTCTGGAATCCAATGACAGTCGTGATTGTCTGCAATAAAACATGGGCTCATTTGTATACCTGGCTTTCATCTGAAGGCGGAGTTTCTGATGTCTCAATGTGGAGATATAGTTGAAAATAAAACAATATAACAAATGTTTACATAATATTACGAAACATAGTTAAGAGTAAAGATTAGAGGCTTATTAACTGCATTTGAACTCGACTTATTGAACCAGGTTATTGTAACGGTCATGTGAGCTATGCGTCAATTGTGACCTCAAGCAGGTCAAAAGGGGAAACGTTACTGAAATAAGTCGTAAACATGCATAACATAGATATTTACTATATTGGCTGACGTGTAAATACATTGTAAAAAAGTGACCAGCTCAGAAGACGACATGCAAAAAGATATGAGGAAATCGGACAAGGAAGGCAGCACTCTGCACAGAAAACAGTAACAACACAACACGGAGCAATACCCACATATAACAATAATATATTTAACGAACGTGAAAACAACAACACAAAAGAAACTTCCCAGATAAAAGACAACAGTCGATACTGACAACTGACAATATGTGATAGTTTGGTCAGAAATATTGAGTCTGACCTTAATCTATGTACATGTGTGTATATTTGTATTACAAAGTATTTGCATCATTTTCCGCCTCGTCGGTCTTTAAGTGTTTTATTTATATTAAACATTGAGCGTAATTCGTTATATACATGTCCAAGCATCTTCACATGTGACCACCCGAAGAGGTAGCTTATAATACGCGTGTTTTAGGGATATGATATTCGCAACACTATCAAAATTCAATGCGAATATTTGACAATTTTCTTTAATTCAGTTTGCACTATGCCAATATGTGATTCGTCATCTTAAATTTTGAACTTAACTTGAACTGAATGTATTTATTGTAACAACAAAACACCGTTTTGTATATTTTATACATATTTCATTGCCGGATGAAAACCATTATTCACCTTTCTCTATAGCCAAAGTAAAATATTTTAGTTCATTATATTCCTACATATAAATACGTATTCATTAATATTCCAACTCACAAATACGTTTAAATCTTATCAAAGTTATTTGGCAATTATACATTTCCCTTGGGGAATAATTCATTAGTTCATACTAGGTGAAAACCGGGACAAAATCGGTCTAATATTTCCTGTCATTATTGTCTATGAAAAAACAGAAAAGAAAAGATATGAATATCAAAATGGATACCCTTCAACATTTTGGATAGCTGATTTATCGGAACTTTATTTAATTTAACTTTGAATGTGACATGGTTCTAGTAGGGTATTTAATAGCCAGCGAAGCTGGCTATTGAAAATAGCCACACCAATAACGGGTCCACGTGCCTGTCTTCGTCGAGTCTCTGCCCGTACTAATGCTTTCAAAAAAAGTTATTTCCGGTCAAAAATTTCAGGCAGTTTTCCGAGGTGAATAATCTTGGAAAATAAGAAAATTCTTAATCTCGAAACGGTTGAGCCCAAATGTTTTCTTTTGTATTCTTCAATTTTAAAAAAATATTCTATGAAATGAAACAAAATTATTGAATCAACAAAGGGAAGTAAACACTCCGAGGAGCGGAGCGACGAGTTTTAGTTCGTTCCCTTTTTCAAAACAAAACAAAAACATCGTGTGCTGCAGTTAACTTTAGCCAACTTAAGACGTTAAGTAACCAAAACGAAAAAGTATATAAAATATTTATTTATATGGATTGATTCCGGATTAATCGTCAACCAGGTTGAGCACTTCGATGTTGTTGTAAATTTGCTTCGATCGAAATTGGAAAGAGAGTCGCGAAATCATGTTCCGGATGAGCTGATAGTCCGAGAGTCTACACACTCACTGTATGCAAGCTGCGAAGCACAATTGTGTGATATTTGTTGTGGGTTTAGATCTAGTGATATATACCTGGGCCCCATCAAATATCGTACGGTGTCGCTTTTGTAATATCTTCGATTTTCCAAGCGGATACAGTATGGACGAAAGACAAACATGGTTAGGTAGGCCTGGGAGGCTGGAAATTATCTATATTTCGGGACAAAATAAAACCTCATACAGTAGGCCTACACTATTACAGTACAGTATAGGTATGTCGTTGGTTTTATTGATTTTGAATCAAATTATGACAATTTCAATGCATTGAATTGATTTGTACAATGATAGTTTAAAAACGTAGTGGTAAGGGAAGAAACTCCAGACTATGTACAATGATTGCATACATTTGTTATCTCCCTTGGATAAGCATATATAGTAGCAACTGGAACCCGTTTGTATATCTTCAAATATAGCCTAGCTGTTATCTAATATTTATTAAATACCGATTTAGGCGATGCCTTAGTTCATATTAAACCTCTATGCAACTATGTCATTCCGACCTTTTTTAAGAAGATGCATTTCTTGCTTACAATAAGCTTGTAAGTACAAAAATGCTGTTTTGAGAGAAAAAGAAAAGAACTGACTGCATAACACTAGAAAAAAAACATTGAGTAGTTTGGTTTGGTCAGCATGTCCATTTCCGATTTTCGTGAAAAAAGGCTCATACGATGGGCAAATTGTGATGCAGACTTAAAATAGGTATGAGTCTTATAAGGTCATATAAAGTAGTACGCGGTCTGTATACCACGATACGGTCAAATGTATGCGAATACGCTCGAGGTGAAATCCAAACACAAGTCTAAAGGACCGATGATGGGGAAATTGATGCAAACTCATTCAAGCATAAAGGTCAGGAAAAGGTTACTAAATGTACGTGTCTTCTGACTGCTAGTATAACTACTATCATCTCGTCTGTTTAGTAGTTCAGTAATGGATAAGATATTTTAGCTTGAAAATTGATTGGATTGCCGACCTTAAGAGGTAAATTTTGTATAAAAATATAAAGTAATTGCAACTACATGTATTAAAATGAAAGTGCATTTCTTCGACGCGAAATTGAAACTTCAAGTATAATTTAGTAAAGGCAATAAATATGTATCATTTTCAAGCAACTTGTCTTGCTCATTATAATTTCACGTGGACGTCTTAATTTCTCAATATTCGTCATTTTGACCGGGACCCGGGCCCAATTTTAGAGATAGCTTGGAATTATTTTCGTATCAATTATCTGTCCTCTATTTTATTCGTCCGTGGTATTTGCATCCCTTCATATTTCTTCATATAGTTAAATGCTTATGTAGGGCTATGTATGTAGTTTTAGTGGCTATACTACAATATTTGTTTCAGGTTCCAATTCATAATTTGTTTATTCACAGTCCTGGCAAGATGTTTCAACATTTCTGCCTGCTTATAGTGTGTAGTCTTGTCAACTCAGGTAGATATACTCTTCACTTTGGGGGTTTTGTCGTCTAGTTTTCTATTTTGGTATACAGGGTGTTTCATAATATCTGTCCCCATTACAAACTAAAGCCACGAGAACATGCTTGGTTTCATCTGATGTATGTATATACCGATGGAAAGCCAACATTACGTGTAGCAATTCTTGGCTATGCGGTTTTAATTAGCTTTTACACTAATAGGCTACATGTCGTAGATGAGAAAAGTAATCCTCGATGATAGAATAATAAACAATCAGTGCTATTATGCTTTCGTATTGGTACATCTGGAAAACTATTTTTATTGTATTATTGTCTCTTTAATCGCCGTCTATACCGTACCTTAATAGCATTATCTGTGTTCCATGATACGAAATGCATATTAATACTATGTACAAATACTTTCATCTAAATTATTAAGAAGTCATATCACAAAATAAAGAGTTTTGACATCACCATTTCATTTCAAGAGAAGTGTCAAAAAACGGGGCTTACAAAACTACGGTATTATGTGATATGATTTCTTAGTACCCATGTACTTCATTACGCAATAAACGGACATAACACAATGCAACATACACAGTTTAGACTCCGGAGAGGCGTGCATACCAATGAGTAGCACTGAAGATTTATTTGGCCGCCACTCGATGCTCCAAAAAGTCCCGACGGCCAGACGAAGTCAGCCGTCCCCTGTCAGATAGCAAAACAAATCGTTAACAGATCATCATATCGCAAGAAGTTCAATATTTTAAATACACCATTTCTTTTGTAGAAGAACTAGTGATGAACGCAGCGGACGCATGTGGCAAAGCCTACCAGTTGGACACTGAATTCTCTGTGTATATCAGATACAACGGCACCTTAAGCACGGAACAATGTGATATTAAATTTAATGTAACATCACAATTCTATTACGATATTTGTGTTCAACCTATTTCACTGGACCTGGATTGTGATACACGCATTCAATACCATGAGCATCTTGTATATGAAAGTCTCAAAGAAGGAGTAAGTAAAACACGCGTAATTTGTTTTGAAGTTTATGTATAATGTATTTGGTCTAACTTATGTCATATTTGCAAACAAGCTCAACAAACACGACACATACACAGTATTTCGGAAGCACGTGGCCACACCACAGAAACGCAATCGTAAAAGCTCGGCCATTTCCGTTTGCCTCCATTGGATAAAAACCGAGGTGATCAAAATGCACAGAAACGATGCCTTCGCGTGTAGCTTCCCACGTAAAACATAGCGTGACTGTTAGTGAGACCAAAAAAACTTTAAAAAGAGAATTTAAGCTTATCAGAGAGTGCCCGTTGTGTTTGTACCCTAAATTTTTCTTTAGTTCATCAATATACTCCGATATGTATTTAGATAGCAGTTAATATTCTTTTCCTTTTTTCATGTGCTAAATGAAATGAGGAAATCTGTTTTTGATTCTCAAAGAAATAAAAATGTTTACATGAAACGTTACATGTCACTGTTACATAATTATCTTTGATTTTTCAGGAGCTCACGTGTACCTTAAATAATAACAATGCATACGAAGAATATTGTGCTCTATACGCACGAAAATTCTTCATTGTTATAAAATCTACCAATTCATCTGAAGCTAGGAACGAATCAGCAGATATTAGAGTTTACGCAACACACGACGAACCCACATCTTCAACATGGCCTGCTCCTTACACCGGTATAAAAACATCTTGTATATCACACCAAAAAGAAGTTACAGCCCTACCATATTAAACTGAGACTCCTTGCATAATTCGTAAAAGTCCGGAGATCACGGTATATAGTAAATTAACATACAAATCGAATACAACTGAGCATGGCCGGAGGAGCTTTACGAACTTAGATGAGTGTCAGTTAAATCAAGCTATACTTGAAGAAATCTTACACACATCTAAGCAACGTTGGGTTGTTGGTGTCTAAAATACAGATACGTAAATGTTGTCTTACCGAGCAAAGTACAAATAGTCAAATACTAATGTCCGTCTATTTTGTTGGTCCTATTTACAAAGGTTGTTGCTTTCTAATTTAACCTAAAACCCTATATTTGGTGAATCGAATATAAGCAATGTCTTTATCTATTGCAATACAATTAAATAACGCCACAGACGCGTCTTACAACTGTATTTACAATTGCTAAGCAGTTGTTAGTCTGGAGTCCCTTCCACTACGTTAGCTTTGTAATCAGAAAAATAGGAAACCAGACTAAGCAGTTTTTTTTTCAGAAGCCCCACCGTCATCCTCAGGTTCAGAATGGAAATACGCTTGGTTCAGTGTATTACCGGGGGTGGTTATTGTGATTTGTGTGGCTAGTGTTTGTGTACGAAGACGACAACGGCAACAGTGTGCAAGACTTAGTACAAACATAAGCTACACTAATACAACAACTAATGCCGCAACAGCAGGCCAAGTTCCTCCATCAGTCGATGGACCAAAGAACAACCAGTATGCTCAACCATGACCAACAACAAACCGTGGTAAACCCACTCAACACGAGGCAGCATAACCTTCATCTTCCTATAAAAGTATTGTACCATCGTAAACAATCGGGAAAGGTCGGCCATTTCCGTTTCTTCGGTGAGCTTCAGTGAACGTGTGGCATGTGAACAAGTGACGGAATCACCGAATGATTACAAGTATACAATCGAATAAACAATATACATTCAACGATATCCATTTGCACGTTAGGTTATGTGTAGGATGAAAGGTCAACTATACGGTCATTGTTTTATCCCATTGTACCAATGCCAAATTTCTCTGAGCAAGTAAAAATCAAAATTATATACCCGAGAGAGTCCAGAAATTCGAAAGAAATAAACTATATTCTATTCATAAAGACGTGTATATCGATGGCTTAGAATGAGAAGGTCGTAAGTGCCACTTTAGACCTTTTAAGATTCATACATATTTAGAATAAGTATCACAAGGCGCTTCTTATGAGCCCATTTTCATAAAAATCTAAACTTGTCATGTTGACCAAAATGAAGTTGTAAAAGTTTGTTTTACCATAAGTAAAGACTAAAGTCAGACAGTTTTTCCGTGTTTTCTCAAAATATCGATTTGGTAGTTACGACCTTCTCATTCTAAGCCATCGATATATCCGTCGTTATGAATAGAATATAGCTTATTTCTTTCCAATTTCTGGACTCTCTCGGGTATATAATTTTGATTTTTACTCGCTCAGAGAAATTAAACATTGGGACAATGAAATAAAACAATGACCGTATAGCTGACCTTTCATCCTGTACTTGCATATACAGAGTAGGATGTTAATAGAGATATGAACGAAGCCACCAATCACTGATGCTAATAGTATGATCAGGAGATTGGATTGTACTTTGGTCTCCTCTGAAATAAATGAGAACATGTATATAAGTTAGTTTATTATACGTGATATTGGTTGACATATGATTTGCAGTGTGAATGTTAAGAACACAGTTTCATGAAAATCGGAAATAACCATACACTGTGTACTGATAAAAAACGAAGTAAATAAAGCTTGATTTCCCTATATAAAAAGCAGTTTACCGTTCGTTTGTTTGTAAACTGCCATAAATAACAATATAATATGACCAGTATGTTGTTGGTACGTATCGTGCTTTTTATAATCCTACTCACACAAACATCAATATTCCTACACACACAAACACCAATATTCCTACACACACGAACTCAAATATTCCTACACACAAACATCAATATTCCTACACACACAAACACCAATATTCCTACACACACGAACACAAATATTCCTACACACAAACACCAATATTCCTACTCACACAGACACCAATATTCCTTCTCACACAAACATCAATATTCCTACTCACACAAACATTAATATACCTACTCGCACAAACATTAATATTCCTACTCACACAAACATTAATATTCCTACTCACACAGACATCAATATCCCTACTCACACAAACATTTATATTCCTACTCACACACTCATTTATATTCCTACTCAAACAAACATTGATATTCCTACTCGCACAAACATCAATATCCCTACTCACACAAACATTAATATTCCTACTCACACAAACATTAATATTCCTACTCACACAAACATTAATATTCCTACTCACACAAACATTAATATTCCTACTCACACAAACATTAATATTCCTACACACACAGACAATAATATTCCTACTCACACAGACACCAATATTCCTACTCAATCAGACATTAATATTCCTACTCACACAAACACCAATATTCCTACTCAATCAAACACCAATATCCCTACTCACACAAACACCAATATTCCTACTCACACTAACATTAATATTCCTACTCACGCAAACATAAATATTCCTACTCACACAGACATTAATATTCCTACTCAATCAGACATTAATATTCCTACTCACACAAACACCAATATTCCTACTCAATCAAACACCAATATCCCTACTCACACAAACACCAATATTCCTACTCACACTAACATTAATATTCCTACTCACACAGACATTAATATTCCTACACACACAGACAATAATATTCCTACTCACACATACATTAATATTCCTACTCACACAGACATTAATATTCCTACTCACACAAACACCAATATTCCTACTCACACACACATCTATAATCCTACTCACACAAACACCAATATTCCTACTCAATCAGACATTAATATTCCTACTCACACATACATTAATATTCCTACTCACACAAACATTAATATTCCTACTCACACAGACATTAATATTCCTACTCACACAGACATTAATATTCCTACTCACACAAACAATAATATTCCTACTCACACAAACACCAATATTCCTACTCACACAAACACCAATTTTTACTCACACAAACACCAATATTTCTACTCTTACAAACACCAATATTTCTACTCTTACAAACACCAATATTCCTACTCACACAGACATTAATATTCCTACTCACACATACATCAATATTTCTACTCACACAAACATTAATATTCCTACTCACACATACATCAATATTTCTACTCACACATACATTAATATTTCTACTCACACAAACATTAATATTCCTACTCACACATACATCAATATTTCTACTCACACATACATTAATATTTCTACTCACACAAACACCAATATTCCTACTCACACAGACACCAATATTCCTACTCACACAGACACCAATATTCCTACACACACATAGATAAATATTTCTACTCACACAAACACCAATATTCCTACTCACACATACATTAATATTTCTACTCACACAAACACCAATATTCCTACTCACACAGACACCAATATTCCTACTCACACAGACACCAATATTCCTACACACACATAGATTAATATTCCTACTCACACATACATTAATATTCCTACTCACACAAACACCAATATTCCTACTCAATCAGACATTAATATTCCTACTCACACAGACATCAATAATCCTACTAACACAAACACCAATATTCCTACTCACACAAACATCAATATTCCTACTCACACAGACAATAATATTCCTACTCGCACAAACATTAATATTCCTACTCACACAGACAATAATATTCCTACTCGCACAAACATTAATATTCCTACTCACACAGACAATAATATTCCTACTCACACAAACACCAATATTCCTACTCACACAGACAATAATATTCCTACTCGCACATACACCAATATTCCTACTCACACAGACATTAATATTTCTACTCACACAAACACCAATATTCCTACTCACACAAACATCAATATTCCTACTCACACAAACAATAATATTCCAATAATATTCCCACTCACACATTCTTTACAGATATTTTACATTCCTAACTCCTATTTGTAATACTTATAATCTAGGGGAGATCAATGCTGGTTCGTTCTTATCAGCCTAGAATAGAATAGAATAGAATAGAACAGACCTACTTGTAGTTGAACGGCTCAAATATATAAATTGGATATTGCGAAAAAGTGTGTCATATCGTCGCTGTTTATCTGAATAGGATAATATGCTTCAATAAGGACGTGCGTAAGAGAGACAGGTAAGATTTACATCATTTATCCTTACAACTTACTATCGACGTTAATCAAGTATATACGAATTCATATTTTCTTCAACTTATAATTTGAAATTTAGGTTATTAAGTATTGTGATAAAATTTTCTCTGGTCTAAACTATTGGTCGTTCAGAGGTCGTCTCGTTTTCACTTTAATGCACCCAGGTATTTAGAACGGCTAATCTATTTTTAGCAAAACATTTTATGAATGGTATACAAATATGTATTTTGGCGTAAAGTTAACACATGTATTTTCCACAGCATAAAAACAAATCACTGTATGATTAATTGGGATACTACACAACTCAAACTGTATGACTTATTGCAATAAAAAGAACTAGCTAAATCTGGTCGCTGTATGACTTGTTGCCGTACTATGTAATTCAACGTATATATTATGACTTATTGCAATTGCCGAAAATCGACTCGTCTATACATTGTGTTTACCCTGGGTCTTAAAATAGAGTTTTATATCCAAATTTCAATAAATGAGTTTTTTGTCAGTATTATAAGCTCGTATTGAATACAATCTTTTAAATACATAAGGTACATTATAACAAACTTAATGCGTTTCATTGATTATATCTCTTTTTTGCAGGTACCTTTTCGAAAGACACGGGGTCCATATTCACAGTACTGGAAAAATGTTTCAACATTTGGTTTTTATTTTAGTGTTTTCCTTCGTTAATGCAGGTATTGTGGTATGAACTAACTCACATATCGCTGGATTAGAATGAGATGGTCGTAGGTACAGAATGGATATTTTAAGAAAACAAGGAAAACTGTCTGCAAATTACTCTTTAACTATGCAAAAACGAACTTTTTAAACATGACATGTTCCGATTTGCATGAAAATAGGCTCAGCACATAAGAAGCGCATTGTGATGCTGATTTTAAATATGTATCAGTCTTAATAGGTCGTAATAAGTAGCACTTACGACCTTCTCATTCTAAGCCAGCGATGTGTAGAATATTTTTTCAGGTATGTCACTTGTTATTTCAAAACATAAAGTATTTAAATCCGATAAAACGGATGTGAAATTCGATACCTTATGTCTTATAATTTATAACGTTATATATATCTACATAATATGTATGTATCTGTTTTTTATAAATTGATAAGAGAAATTACAATGTTTACATACACAGGTTATGTAAGCAGATGACGAGCCTTTTTATTTTGAGTCAATACTAGTACAAACTCTTGGGAGCGTCCCGAACTACTTCAAGTATTAGCAGTAAAGTGCATCATAAACTTATTTAAACTATAAGTCAGTCTCCTGGAAAACCTGCTATTTTGACAGAAGTATTAATTTTGAGATTTTTCATAATTTTAAAGAACTATGTAATTGAAACACAGTGCAAAAGATATGTTGATAAAATCTTGAGTTTTAAGGAAGTTACAGTTGATTTTGTACAGTCAAGGTACAGTCTTTCAAACGTTATTCGGCGTTACGCAAACACGTATTTCAAAATTACACCATTTGATCAATCATTCAATGCTGTTCAAAATAGCATTATGTTTAAGTATTATGTTTCATTATCTAAATGTGTATCAAAATCGAAATTATTTGAATTCAAAGATAGACAAATATTTCCAAAAAAATGGTCACCATAGCATGTAAAGTATGTGATTTCGACATAATTTATGGGAACGGTTATAGCTAAGATATACATCTACGTCATATAGTTCTTTTTGGGTAAATTACTTATACAGAATAAAAAGGTAAAAAAATAGTTCTTCGTTTGTTGCTTTTTAAAACCTCTATTATATTATAATTACATTAATGTAAAAAAGTCCTTTTTCCTGGAGAATGACTCGTATGGTGTGGGGTTTTTTGTGTGTAAAAGTATTCCAACTCAGCAAAATAGAGTTACAATGGACGCCATCAAAATCATGAAAAAGAACATTGGGGTTTGTTTAATTTTGTTTGATATTCATTACGCTACAATTATTTACTAGTAAAGATTTATGGCATGTAATGTCTATACGCTACACAAACATAAAGTGTACTGCTAAATTATATCAATCAACAGAATGGATTTTTCATGAATTAAGGACTCGAATAATACGTTCACGTAATGAATGTTTGAAGTTTATACCTGTGTTTGTGCTTTTTAGGGACTCAACTCCAGTTGGTAAATTGAATTTTTTTTCAAAAAGTTATCTTAATTTTTTTTTTGGCTTGACCTACCTAATACATTTATATGCGAATCTGGACTTATTCATCTAGAAGAAACATATTCGCATAACGTCGGTTTATTAAATTTAAAACCCCTAAAATCTACTGCATGACTAACACAGTAAAGTATAATAATTTTATTTAAGGTTGTTCTATGGTATAGTAGTCTATCAATGCCGAGAAAAATCGTAACCTAATTATCGGACGGTAAAATTTGTTCGTGAGTTTCGTCAATAGCGCATTCGATCGTAATGTAAATTGTAAGAATACTTTATATATTTGTAATACATGGTTTTTTTTTATACAAAAACGTGTTTTAATCATCAAATTGAGTTCAGTCTATTTAAATGGATCATTTTCATTGTAGAAGAACAGGAGGTCGGTCCAGCAGCTGCTTGTGGGAACAGCTTCAGTTTGGGTGGCAGCTTAAATTCTGTGCTGTTCAAATACAGAGATGGCGTATTCAGTGGACAATGCGAGATTGAATTTACCATAGATTCGACGTACACCCACAAGATTTGTGTCCAACCTATTTCATTAAATCTGGATTGTGAGACACGAATTGAGTATCAGAAGTTTTTTGTAGCTTCTTCGATCAACGATGGGGTAAGTTGTATATTGTAGCACAAAACACACACAATCACACCAAGTTCTTGGATACCACAAAACACACACAATCACACCATGTTCTTGGATACCACAAAACACACACAATCACACCATGTTCTTGGATACCACAAAACACACACAATCACACCAAGGTGTGGTTAACCGTAAAGCACACACAACCACACCAACGTCTGGGATACCGTAAAGCACACACAACCACACCAAGGTCTGTGATACCGTTAAGCACACACAACCACACCAAGGTCTGTGATACCGTTAAGCACACACAATCACACCAAGCTCTTGGATACCACAAAACACACACAATCACACCAAGTTATTGGATACCACAAAACACACACAAACACACTAAATTCTTGGATACCACAAAACACACACAATCACACCAAATTCTTGGATACCACAGAACACACGCAATCACACCCAGTTCTTGGATACCACAAAACACACACAATCACACCCAGTTCTTGGATACCACAAAACACACACAATCATACCAAGTTATTGGATACCACAAAACACACACTAACACACTAAATTCTTGGATACCACAAAACACACACAATCACACTAAATTCTTGGATACCACAAAACACACACAATCACACCCAGTTCTTGGATACCACAAAACACACACAATCATACCAAGTTATTGGATACCACAAAACACACACTAACACACTAAATTCTTGGATACCACAAAACACACACAATCACACTAAATTCTTGGATACCTCAAAACACACACAATCACACTAAATTCTTGGATACCACAAAACACACACAATCACACCAATTCTTGGATACCACAAAACACACACAATCACATCAAGTTCTTGGATACCGTAAAGTACACACAATCACACCAAGGTCTGTGAATCACACATAAGCACACCAAGTCAGAGATACCATAGCGTACACACAATCACTGTGAGGAACTGAGTATTAGTATTCGAGTTTTAAGTGTTAAAAAATTAATATAATTATTTTTTTTAATTATACAGACGTCGCGCACGGTGTTGCGTCGTGGAAGCGTCACACGGAAAACGTAAAAATTAACGTCAAAATATTCGAACAGTCATTTTCATCGCGCTGTCTTGAAAAAACTACTGTAAGTAATGTGTTTTAAATCCAATACATTGTTCCGGTATATATCGATGAGCATATTACAGAAAAGAAAACTAATCTAACTTGTAAGTTTATTTAATAAATTTTATAAAGAACTTTGGGCAATTCTTTTGCATTTAGAAAATGAACAGGTTTAATGATGTTTTACGGCTCTTTCTTTAACTGTAAGATCTTTAATTGTATAGTAATCTTCATCTTCAATGTATTACTTGTAAATAACATGAATATGTTTTATTACTGTGTCAACATGACAATGTCCAATTTTCATGAAAAAAGGTTCATAAGAAGCAGATTTCAAATATGTTTCAGTCTTATTAGGTCGTAAGTAATAGTTACGACCTTCTCATTCTAAGCGAGCGAATGTCATGTAACCTGTTATTGATAACTAGGTTATTTTAATAATTCAATACATGTATTTCTTACATTATTAACGTGTTTGTATTTGTTTCCTTCATAAGATTTCATTCACTAAACAGAATGTTTTACATAAAATATGCATAAAATATTTGCATATCATACACGTGTGTGTTTAATTGTTATGTGTAATAAAATTATGTATATTTTTGTCAGAACATGCGGACGTCAATAATGCCCGACGTCATGTTTAGAGCGTAAATTTATAAAAGTTTACAAGCTATGGTGGCGATGTAAATTATCGTATAATTTTATCATCTATGTTGGGAAACTTATGAAATTTTACATGATAAAACTGTCATGAAAACAGAATATGAATATCGTATTTTTGTTTCAGTATTAGTTAAAATATATTAAAATCATAGTTAAAATAATAATGAATAATTCTAGCCATGATTCGAATTTCAACATTTTAGAAAAAGTTTACAAAACGCCTTACGCCCGAATATAACCTTTCAAGGACAACATTCATGACCCTAGCTATTCGAAATTTTTACAATTTGATGAAGGTGTAACAATCAATGAAACAGTACCTTTCATTTTCAATAAATTGTGTTACAACATTCAATATTAATGAAATAAGATAAACCACTGGGACGCTAACTACGAAAAATACGTCATTTTACATTTTGTGACACACCGGGTGACAAACGAAGAATGCTTTTTAAATCATGAAAAATATAGTGAAGTTATTTTTTAATTATTGTATACATTGCATGATGATCATAATTATAACATGTGGATAAGGAAAAAAGAAAAGTGACGATAATAAAAAAGATATTTGTGTATGAAACCTTTTTGCGGATTTTACTGTCGCGTCAAAAGAATTTGTGACACTTTTTTGTATTTTTATGAAATCATCGTATTTTCTAAAATTGCGTTTTGTCCAACATTTTTTCACTACTAGTTCGATGTCATATTATTTCTCTTAAAGTGTACAAAATATCGATATTTTGTATGGAATATAAAAATAACTGGAGGAATTTTGATATTGATTTTTTAAATATTTTACGCAAAAAATGGCAAAGTTACAGAATTCAACGAACTATTTAAAAATTGCCAACAGCCATGTTTGACGTCTCACGTTCAATCGTAATATGACATCTTGTTCGTTATTCATTTGCGAACACACAAGGTATCTTCCCGTAAAAACTGACCTTTAATTGACTTCTTTAAGGTGAAATTTTGCACACTGCATCAAGACAAATGTGACGCAGTTACACGACGTTTTTCAACGAAAATCTCAAGGAAAATGCCAATTAGAAATCTTTAGGAAGATGCTCATCTATTTCGCAATTATGGCCGAAAAGTCAATTTAAAAATCTACTCCCAGTAAAAATTTAAACGGGATTCAATATAAATTAAGCTCCTTACCAATTTTCTTCCACTGCGCCTACCCTAAAAACGTAAAAAGACGGAACACCGTGCGCGACGTCACAGTGATGCAGTACAAACGTACACGTCATATTTTACGTCATGTTTTATTTTGCAGGAACTCACGTGTGAATTAAACCATCTAAGTACATACGACGAAATGTGTGTGGAGGCATCTACTTTCTTCATTGTTGTCAAAAGTGAATATTCACTTCAGATGAATTCCGAAACTGCAGAAATTAGAGTATATGCAAAAGAGACCCATAGAGGTGCGTCATGTTTCCGGCTATCACTTAAGCAAACTTTCTAAGTTGAAATTAAAAACATTCTGTCCACCTAATACTAATATAATCAATATTTATTTTTCTATGTTGCATGATAATCTTCTTTTGTATTAAATATGGATGTAAATTATAAATTCTTTATACAACCGAGAATGCATTTTACATATATCTAAAACGGATTGTTTCGATTCTATTTAAAATTCATACATAAGCATAGTGCATGTAGTCACGTACAAAAGTTTATATACACGTAATGAAAAATACCGAACTATATTTCTTTATCCCATAGCCAAAGGGTTTTGAGATAGGACACATGTGCATCCGTTGCTCAGTGAAAAGTGCTCTTGTCGTCTAATCTGGCGACCCGGGTTCAAATCCGGTTCAAATCCGGGTGGGTCACATATACATGCCTGCCATATTTCAGCAGAAAGCTTACTAGAAAATAAAGGCTAATAAGCTCGGCATTCACAATATTTCATCATGCATTTATTTGTTTTCAGAATCCTCGTCATCAAGCAGATTCAATTACGCCTGGGTTAGTATTTTACCGGGAATCATTATTGTCATATGTGTGGCCGGAGTGTGTGCACGGAACCAAAGACGTCGACAGTGCACAAACACAAACATAAATTACACTACCACAACTGGTGCTGCTACTATTAATACAGGTTATTTTCTTGTATTTTGTACATGACTAAGCCGCCTTTTTGTTCCCTAATGACAGAGGTCTTAGGATATTAATTACTTCAAGTTTGGTTTCTGAAACCATGCTTTCATTAGATACAACTACCCACTAGTTACACAATTTTGATTTTAATTTTATGATTTTAAAGTACCCGTAGCCTTATTCTTGAAAATGGCGCGTCAGTGTTACTATGACACCCAGTTACTGCAAAGCTAAAAAGAGCGCTAAGGAATCCCTGTGAATGTTCACTTTTATCTATTTTTAGCATCAAGGTCCCGTTTGGTTTTAAATAACGCTAACAATGCATAGACTAACCTGTGCAAAAACAAGAAATATTTGCTGAACGTTCAACACAAAAGAGAAACCTGTTTCTCTCCCCTTTCTATCCTTGCGACGACTGATAACATCAGAAATGATGCGCCAAAAGTGATGATTGTTTCTATAAGTTGGAAAAGATTGTTTCACAATCGACACAGAATAAATTAGTAAAAACTAAAGTCAAAGTTATTTTTATTTCACATGCATCAAAACGTCATGATCAGTAACAGCTACTATACATATTTAGTTCATGCTTAACTTTGACTTTGCTTTCTATTCATACTAATTATAGATTTGGACAAGAATTGTAAATAAATGGCCCTCATCTCTTGGACTATCGTGTTTTAAAGTTATTTTGTTCTACCAGGTTATCCACAAGCAACGATTGCCAGCAACAACACTGGACAACAACAGTATATGAATGGTTACAATGTTCATCCTGCGGTGACAGCCAGTCAGGTGCCACCAGTTCCTGGACCCTATAACTATCAGTACGCTCAACCGTCTCCAGCAAATACTTCAGGTTGGTAATCTTTCGTCCTTAAAATAGTATTTGACTTAGTGGTGCGTGCAACTTAAATTAGCGTTGTAGCTATCAGTATGTAAGCATGGAACTTAGTGAACTAACTTGAGTGTATTTGCAGCAATAACGTTGGTGTGATTTATCCACAATTGGTTTGTAGAAATAAGTTAGGCATAGTAAGCATTGGAATTTGGAACCGTTTCAAACAGATGACATACCAGTCGGCTACAATGTATATTTATAGTGGTTACGACATAATCTCCAAAGATAAAACTTCGTTTATCTATTTTTTAATACATGTGCACTTAACTGCAAAATGCACTAGTATGTTCCTAAATGTGATTACATGTACATGACTATACACGTATGTACACAGTTTCTTTATGTCACAATTGCGTACCGGTAGCTCCCCCTCAATACAAATTGTAACTTTGTAATTATGTTGTTTTTATTTCTTGACTTTAGCTCCACCTCAAAATGAGAAAGCAGCACCGCCGCCTTCCTATGAAAGTCTCGTGCATCAGTGACCTCATGTGGTGTAGACAGGTACCAGTATCAACGAACATTGAAAGTGTCCTGTTCTATCTCTTCAAATATACCATAGTTATATGTATCTTGAAAAAAAGAGTGACAATTATTATACACTAAACTGGTTTGGCTTTAACATTTCATAGAATTCCATATCATTTGCTGAAGGGTTGTGTTTTACATACAACGTGTGGTATAGAACTATCTGTGTTAAACAACATATTGATACACTGAACAATATTTTTTTTTCTAATTTTTATTATGCCGAGCATAGTCTTTATTTGCTTTATTTCTGCTGAAACATGGCAGGTATATATATGTATCTCCACCCGGAATTGAACCCGGGTCGCCAGATTAGACGACAAGCGCACTAACCACTGAGCTACGGAGGCACATAGTTCATGATGGGTTATTGTTTCTTTATACATATCTGTTATTGTTGTTATGATCTAAATATTATTCGGGTTATTTTTTATATCATATTTGACTGTTAACTGATGCCTTGAGAGTTCACTTGTTATATATTATATATTTTTATAGTCGTGTACATGTCAGTCAATATTAACACTTAAATGCTATACATGCAGTTTGTGTAATAGTTACTTTAGTATTTCGATCAAGTGTTTGTTATATCCAACAATTATTAAAAACATGTAGATCTAATGTATTGTATTATACCTGTGTATATGGTCGAATCAACGCCAATTCATTTTATTCTTGTTTAATCTAGTCTACTCAAAGGCAATTATGGGTGTTGTCGTCTGGAGAAACTAGACGGTGCAGATTAACGACCTAGACTAGACTATACACATACTATATGTTTAGCACCAAAATATCAACAAAAGCGAAGCAAGAGTATAATAATTATTTGTGGTTTTCGTGGGTTCTAGTTGGTTAACTTACGGTAATGATGACGGGTGCCTAAAAATCTAGTTAGAACATTTAAGAGATCACCGTATATAAGGTTGGTACCGATCATATTGAAGAAAAATAAGGGAGGTAATGCTAATGCGTATAATAATTTTGAGTTTTACGAGTGATCGCCCGTTAAAATACTCCCGGGCGCAAGGATTATGGTTAGATGCAAATCTTACATCAATTATATCTAACATCCAAAAGGTGGAAACAATACGTCAGTTTTTCTTACGTTACCCCAAACTGTTAGAACTAATAAGCTCATCGGTGCACAAGTCAAGTGAAACCACGCCCACGCCCCGGTGAAAGGCGGGATTTTTTACTTTGCCTTTTCAAACTGTGTGTGAAATCCCTACTCAATGGTCATGCAGAAGGTAAACCCCGACAAATTGCCTCCACTTAAAGCAATTGAAACAGTCACGGCTATATTGCATTGTCGCACTGTTTTAGGGCGAAACACGTCAGCCTGTGGGGACATCGTAAAGGTAATTTTAAACACGGGACATGCTTTTTGTACATTTTAATGAATCAAGGATCGTGCACTATCACAAACAAACAAAATAACAAAACATGATATCATGGCTACCTGATGTTAACAGAAGAGTGTCGCTAAATCAAAAGATAATTGATGGGTGTGTGTTCATTGGCAAAGGAATGAGTGCAATAACTACAGTGCACGAAAATATTAGTCTGTACTGAAGTAATTGCACTCATCATCCCATCGTTCATACTTTAATCGTACATTATTAACTTATTACTAATAATAAACCAACTATGAGCAGAGCCTGCTCGCGACCCGAACAACAGATGTAAGATGTAACTTCTGGGTTTTATTTGTCATGGATCTCCTTAGGATTCCCGGTCCCAGGTGGCTACGATAAATAAAATCATATTATTCAAACAGATCAAATAGGAACAAACTTAATTTCGATGTACGTATTTCTAAGACGATAGACGGATTGAACCAAAGTTTTGTTATTGTCCAATGGTTTGCACAGAAGAGACACACACACGAATATACATGTGTTCAAAACAAAATGGAAGAAGATGATGACTAAAGGGAATTTTTATATATAATTATCTATGATATAATTTTGTATCGCGCACATGTATCACTCATACGTGTGTTCTGTGGACTGAGTACGTGCAAATTCCTTGTCGCAGTAAAGCCATACCAAACCGTTTCTTCGTTTATCGTCCAAGGACGGATGGCTTTCATAGTGTTCATACATGTTCGCCATCATGTCCCCAATCCCTACATACGTCAGTAGGTTTCTTACAAACAATTTTTCAGTAAGTTTTTTTAAGATTGGTAATGCTTGAAGCTATATTAGTAAGCCGTATAAGACGATGATAAAAGTGGTTCCGACTTTTTTCTAGGGCGCTGTTTATTTTGTCTCAGGATTGCTAGACCTAGGTTTTCGAACTTATAGAGGACGATAAACGAAAAAACTATTTGGTATGGCCTAAACAGCTAAGTTCGTTGCCTTGGCCATTTAAAAGTCGCCAATCCTAGAACACATCTCGCCATACGGATTTTTTTCTGGCGAGAATTTGTTAGCACAGTATAATCACGGAGGTAGATCTAGGGTAGTCAGATCTGCGTACTGTCAATAAATAAGCGCGAATGCACATAACTACATGCGATATAGAGCGTATGATAAGAGAAGGTGACTGTGATCTGAAAATATAACATATAAAGTAGTGATTATACACCATATTACATAATTATATGCTGCATGCCGTTTAGTTATTTTCATCGCTGGCTTAGAATGAGAAGGTCGTAACTACAAAATCAATATTTTCAGAAATTTAAATTCAAGAAAACACTGTCTGAAATTTAGTCTTTACTTATTGAAAAACAAGCTTTTGCATCTTCATTTTGGTCAACATGACAAGTTCCGATTTAAATGAAAATAAATTATGCTCCTTAGGATGAAGATTTAAAATATATATCAGTCTTATAAGGTCGTAAGTTGTAGTTATGAACTTATGACCTTCTCCTTCTAAGCCTGTGATATGTAGGGCACTACCTACAATTACCCAGTCACATTATCATAATGACACGGAACCAACCAGCAGTCACCTTATTACATATGTATGATGCGTGTCAGACAAGAGCTATGCACAACAATGTACATGCACGTGCAGTACTGTATTTAACGTCTCTGTGATCGAACACAAGACCCCTAGCACTGGAAACGACCACTAAACAGTCGATGTAGCAGGCAACTTACGATGTAAGGAAACTGAAGACGGGTGCATTTCATCCTTTATTGTGTACATGAGAAATTTTCCCGTTCAATAAGCAAAAAATACTGGTGACTCGTGTTTGAAGGAACATTCTAAAGTATACATTGTCTTTGATAACGGTCGGTATTGTTCGCAACAAATCCTTCTGTCCTCAATTATAACACCTGATAAGGCTAAAGCCCAAATTGTAATAAATGTTTTTTACACCCAAATTTATGCAATGTACACTTATAGCTCAATTGTTGATATTTTTGTTTTTTATTAAACTGGAAGTCAATCCAGGGAGAAGAATTTAATAAGAAAAAGTGTCTTTCGTTCTAATCCCCTTTTCCTTATGTTTATGTTATTTTGTACTGTAAATTGTATGCATACTGTAATGTTTTTGGGGGAAATAAATATGTTTAAACTAATAAATGTTTGTTCATGATTTATACTCCGACAATATGACCATTCTTCGTGCTCTCCAACTTCGCCTGGGAGGCACAAAAAACACTGTTATGCACTATTCTACGCATGCAATGTTCGATGTTATTATAATAAAGTTCCGGACCACGAGGCGTCTAAAATATCAAAATCCAAGTCAGTGGTGAAAATTGATATTCTAAGACTGAATGGTGCTTTCTTTGTGACGATGTAACACTGGGATTCGATTTCCCTCAGAAGCTTGGGGAGATTTCAGGCGGATTGCGAAACGTTCTGTGAGCCAATTATTCCATGATTCAAGCGCATGCTAGGGGAATGGTCGATAGCAGGCTCTAATTCGAGATCTCTAAATAAAACAATTCTTTGACGTCTTGGAAAAATGAAATGTGATCAGGCTAGCGGCATAAATTTAGCAAAAAGCCCAAACTCTGTAATCGGTTTTGGAGAAATGCAAACTGTCTTTTTATCAGAAATTTCTTTCTCTTGAAAAATCAATGGTAACAATTTATGGTTTTTCAGAATTTTACGAATTGAGAATGCGTTACCGCGGGTTCCTAATATGACACGTGGAGATTGTCAGGTCTCAGTGTGTCTTTAACTATCGAGTTATTATTTCTTGATTCGACATGCGCTGAACAGAATGACAAAATTACATGAGGGAAAAATGCAAACACATGACAAGAGACATCTCGGCTGAACTAATGATCGCCAGCAAACATTGTGAATGAAAATTTATACATTTTAAATAAACTGTTAGTTAGCTGGTGAAAATCAAAATAAATGTGGACGATTTTTTATTCAATGTTAAAAATTTGCAAAGTTGTATACTGAATGTCAGAATAATTTTATAAATATGAACCAAGATTATTTACAGAACATCTATGACAAGGTAGAAGGTAGTTAGCATGACCATGTATGCAATGAAAATACCAAAGGTTTGACCAAACCGACTTTACATATCGCTGGCTCAGTGTGAGAAGGCCGTATACGTACAAAAACAATATTTTGACAAAAAAATGAAAATTACTCTTATGGTAAAAGCTTTTACAACTTCGTTTTGGTCAACATGACAAATTCCGATTTTTCTGAAAATAGGCTCATAACAAGCGCCTTAAGATGCCGATTTCAAATATGCATTATTCTTATAAGGTCGTTAGTACAAAAATGTAGTAGTTACGACCTTCTCATTTTAAGCCAGCGATATATCATGGGAGAAAACAAAGTGTAGATACTTCGATTTTCACCACCCTCAACGCGGTCATATTGTATTACGTATCTGGGTTCCGTGCTCAATAAAAGGTACCGCCTAATGGCTTATAATAAGGCCTATATGAGCCAGGGATGTTTTTATGAAGAAAGCAACTTCCCCATACGTGGAGGAAATTCGACAGTGATATGTAACTTACATTGAAAGGTATCACGGACCCACCACGATCAAGCGTCTAACCCGGATTACCGGATTACAAATGCAGCGTACTAATAACTGGACCTCATGTTGCGGCTATGACGGTTTATTTCTAAGCAATTGTTTATTATCAGCGGTAACTCCACTCCCGAACTCGTTACATCAATGAGTGTCGCCTGGGCCCGAAACATCATAGTATTTTTGTTTCTATGTAATTACTATTCAACCTTTAAAGATCACTGGTACGGAGCGATGTCAAAGCGTAACGCAAGTCCAGACGACAGCCTGTTATAGACTCTTTCAGACAATAGCCAATACTTCTTAGTACCTTGGGGCGGGTTAAACAGGTTTAAAGGGTATTTTCACTTATTTCTTATGTTTTTATGGAAACAAAGATAATGTTCAACAGTGAATGATTATCCTATGTATCAATGTACCCATTTAGCATTCTAAATGCTTAACACTTTGATTTTGTTTCGTTATTAGTATGGTGTAATCAGCGGAAACATAATATATTTAAATAAAGGCTTATATGTTATCTTAATATATGAAATATACCATTTGAATAGTTAATACAATACCTATAATTGACATGCTTGTAATACCATGCAAAATAATCACCTTATAACAAATTATTTCCAAAAAATAAAATTCATACATGTCATAGTTTCGATCAGACGGTGTCATGGTCTGCATACGAAGTCCAAGTACGGTGTCGTGATCTCTAAACGAAACCTTTATAAAATACATTTCTTTCGGAGTGCAGAGTTTGCATTATTTCTGGCATACACGTTGTTATGACGATATCGAGAGAAACAGAAAATGGTAAGGAAGTCTTGTATGTGTTATCGGGTGATTTTAACTTGAGTATGAATGCACTATTTCTTCAAAGTAACTTACTAACGGACATGTTACATACACACACAAATCAAAATATCAATCTGCAGCAACTACATATTATCAACAATTATAATGGCTTGGCGTTATTTGACTATTAAAACATTATTAATAGTACATGCCTCTCTTTATCACACTCACACTTGGATACAAATATGTGGCTTCTTTTAGTTAATAAGACCCAATGGGTCAAAGACGTATTTTGTGGTTTTTTTTCGGCCACTGGTCCTAGCATTTGTAATTTCCTTAATATGGAGATTGGCGCTCTCAATTGAATGATCATTTGATTGTTACACATAGAAATACATAAAATGTTCAATGGAATGTGCCGTACGCATCTTTTTAAACACATTTTTTCTAATATAATGGCATGTATCCCCGCTCAATTTAGCTGCGCCTGCTTCATACGTGGACTGGTTATGTGTTATCTCGTTTGAAATGGCCACTCATCTCTGTTACAAAATATGTCTTACAAATGTTTTGTTTAGCCGAGTGGAATATTGTAGTGAAATCATTACCTCTTATTATCATTAATACTATTTATGATTTTACTTTTTTGGAACACAAGTTCAAATGCAGCTTTTGTGAAGTGTGCAGTGAGAGTGAAAATTCAGCAATAAGGCACTGCATGCGAAGTCACGACGATGAGAAGATTTCTTATCTTCATTTCTTCAAATCAGAGGACAAACTAAAATACAAAATATGTTGTTTTAAAATTACAGGAAGTGAGTTAAACTGTGATCCGAAATCAGTGTATATTAATCAGGAGACAAGAAAACTTAACATTCCTATACAACAATGTGGCACAAGTCCAATAAAAAATATGTGTAAAGTAAACAACAGTTCGAACTCAACACAACAAGGTATTCAATGACATTGACAACACTTCGTCTACATGTGAAGGTTAACTCGGATAGTACTCCTAGTAGTACTTATCGAATCAAGGTTAACTCGGATAGTACTCCTAGTACTTATCGAATCAAGGTTAACTCGGATAGTGCTCCTAGTACTTATCGAATCAGAAAAAAGCATATGAACACAACAACTCTTGTTGACTATCATTACGATTTAGTTTGATGACTACATAAGTTTAACAAAAGTTCTCCTGCAAGTATTTTCATTCTATGTCCCATCCGCATTTGTTCTATGACATTAAAACTACCTATATATCACAATAATTCATCAAGTTTTGAATAAACGCCTTAACATTTTGAACTAACGAACAGGTAAGCGATGTTTATATAGATTTGGCTGGGTATAAGATATATACATCAGTTAACGGGATAGTTCCCTCATTTGTATTACTAATTGAATGGACTATCTTTGGTTATCATTAACATTGTGTGTTAAGATAGAACGTAAAAAGTAGTTCTACAACACCTGTTATTAAAAGTCGACGACAGAATGGTTGGAGTATCCGCATCTTGAGCAGTAAAATACGGGTCTGATCCAGGCACGGATCCAGGCAGTGGGCACGAGGGCCCGTGCCCCCCAGTTGGTTGAGATTTTTTTTAAAAACTTTGAATAAATAGTAAAACAGGTATTGAACAGACATCTTTAAATAATATGGGTATTTCTAGATGAAAAAGTATTTGTAAGATGGGCATTTTTCGTGCTAGCTTCGCTCGCAGAATATTTTTAATATACATGTATATATTTATACGTAGCTGTTGCATCACAGAAAGCAATTACAAGATAATTTTTGTCCTAGCTCATTATATAACCTTTTGACTGTTAAATAATCATAACTAAACCTTTAAGGTTAACTCTCAGAATAAAGAAAAAAAGGTATTTCAGGGCTCCCAGATAGGCTTAGAATGCACTAGATTCATCCATTGCTTTGAAAAATTTTCCGGGGGGAGTATGCCTGCGGACCCCCCTACTTATGTTATAATATTCCAATGGCCAAAAGGATGAAAGCTGGTGTATACAAATACTGTATGTGAACACTTACTAATATGCACGAACATACACAATGTACATGTTGACGCTTATAACATAAAAAGTACTATGGATTCCCCCAACTCTACAACTGTACCCCTTCCTGTGCATTATCACACACATATTAATCAAATGCCCCCCCCCCCCGGAATCCCGTACATACCTCGTGCCCCCCCACTCGGAAATTTCTGGATCCGGGCCTGTGATCCCAGGCAAATTGTATATGTTACCAGGATGATATATAGGTAGTCTTAATGTCATAGAACAAATGCGGATGGGACATAGAATGAAAATACTTACAGGAGAACTTTCTTTACAGGCGTACTGAACATTTGTGGTTCAGAAATGTCTGTCGTCGTTACATCCATAAATGAGCCGACATTTATGCCACTAACATCAACCGAATCTCCATATTCGTAAGAGATTTCCTTCTTGAGAATGTCGTCTATTATCTATATCACTTTCGTTTAGAGACCATGACAAAATATTTTAAGTCGTTTAGAGTGCAAGACATTCCCCAAAAATCAACAGCTTCACATTTTACGGCCTGTGAGACATGTTCGTATATCAATACACGTATCATAGCAAAGATAGTTCTTATAGAACATTATCTGGTTATAATAACTCATTTGTACTATTCATATTGCGATATATTAAACATAATTAGTATTTTCTTTATTTTTTCGCAAAACATGACTACTTCAGGTATAAATATAAACTTACTACACGCGTTTAATCAATTTTTTTAGCGTGATCATTTATAACAAATACATATATGTCGATGTGTTGAACGATCGCATCAAGTAAAACGTTATTAGAGGGGTAAATCGTTGTAAAGAAGACACACTCAAAAGCGTGCTGCCTGATGTGCAAAGTTTCTATGGTATTTTCGCGAGGAGTCTATAGCAGGCTGTCGTCTGGACTTGCGTTACGCTTTGACATCGCTCCGTACCAGTGAAGATGGTTGTAATAAAGGAGTGATATGGATGAAGTGTTTATCTTCATGAAATTATGTCAACAAAATCATACTCGATAGCAGTTTAAGACGCATTTATGTGCTTCGAATCACCAAAAAATATGCTTTCCTTCTGGCATGACGTTCGAATTAAATTCTCAATATCAATTTAATACGGATTTGAATAACGAAAAACAAATATCGAATTCGTAATCATGTTATGCTTTTCTTCTGGTCTGACGTGTAAATCAGACACTAAATACGAAAAAAATATCGGAAAAATGCTTTCTTCTGGTGTGACATTTAGATTGGATACCTCCGTATCCCGGAACTTAGAGTTTATGTACATACTGGTGAAACTCTAACAAACACTCCCATCTGGTCGTCTTGTCGAGCTTTGTGTACATTTCTACTTGAGATTATCGGTATAAGACCCTCTGGAGGGCTGACAACAATAGGCCGGCGAACCCTTTGTGAGTCCAAGCGATCTGAGAGGTATAGAGTCATAAGAGTGCACATACGGACACGGATTTTAAACACTAGGCATATTTGTTGTGGTAGATTTATTTTAAATCCGTAGCATAAATGCCATTGAGGTGACTTCGGACCATAGACTTCTATGTCCGAAAGCTCTTAAAGAGATTTAAGATTTAGATATTAACGCCTTCAAATCAGTATATTGATATAAAACAAAATGTTCGATCTACTGGAAGTTTTTGAGAGGGATTCGTGGGTGCCGCTTTACTTTTTGCATTGACTGAATTTAATTCTTTATTGTACCTTTTGTTTGAACATAAACTACTAAATTTAGTTTAAATATTTTCGCTAGCATGTAGATATTATATTTATAGCAAATCCATTGAATATGTGAAACATGTATCACCCATTCGATTTTGTAAATTCTTGGCAAGTTAATCACTAGTAATTCGGTCTTCTAAACTATGAGATATACGTAGCACGCACGTTATAATTTCTACGTGGACATAGGCAACTAATGCACAAGTCAGTTGTAGACCTATCCACTGCCCCCATCCTAGGGATGGACCGGTATTTTTACTTTTGGGTTGTCAAACCCCCACCCTTCCACGGCCCTGCGGGGAACAGCTGCTGGTGGTAAAATCTCCGGTATTTCCCGGCCGTTGACAACTAAGTATTGTCTTCGGAGACAAGCCTCACATTTCTCCGGCAGTGCGGGGGAAGCTGGAAGGTAAAAATACGACTGTTTTATCCCCGAGGATCCCCTGGGTGGGTCGTGGATGCAACTGACTGGTGGATAAATTAAGTATACAGCCTTCTATCACTACTTCGTTTCATATTGCATGCCCAAGTATTAATGCCCAACTTGAGCTGGAGTCCCGGGTAACATGATATAAAATTTGACACACAGACACAATTTATAAAAACAATTATTAGTTAGCTTAGTATACATGTATTTTAGTTTAAATAAGAATGCATTACATTACATTGTAGGCCTACTAGAAACGTTGGTTTCCTTAGAATGGTTGGAAATAACGTGTTGCGCTATTTTTAAAAAATAGATTAAGATCTACATGTACCATAATTATGTTACAACTAAGACGTTAGTTTTTTAAAATTAATTTATCATTTTATTATTTAACATTAATTCATTTTAATACATATCTTTCATATATCTAATTAAAGTGATAATAAATAATAAACATTAATTAGGCACGTGACCACAACTTAATCAAAACAAAATCTGTGAAAGAATATTTTCGCCACGTGCATTTCAAAAAGATCGCGACTGTGTTTATTCCAGCAGCGCGCGGAGCTGATAAGGAAAATACTTGATAGATCTAATTAATTATCGCTCAAGTGTAACGTAATTTCACTCTAAGTCCTTAGATTAAACAAATCTGCACATTTTGAATACTCAGCATGCGAATCAAAACGCTCCACAGCAACGTTCGATTATAAATCAATAGTTCTGTAACACACCCATGCAATTCGTCTATACAAATAATACATCATTTTACGCATTGTTGACATTTTTATTGCTAGTAATCTCGACTTGAATGAGTTTTTGCTACGCGCCAACCGGGGCACAAATACACACGCGTAAAATGTATATTACAGAAGAATGAAAATTCCTATGGCCCGTATCGCGCATTCAACTAATATGACCTAAGTTGACGCATGCGCATTAAACTTATTCGGATTATTTCACGCATGCGCATTGACAATAATATAATCAGATGTTCCCAATGGCGGCTGCTAAGCGAACACGGACTTCGCTTGGCGAGAATAATAGGGACCAAAATGGACAAAACGGGAAAGGAAATTCCTCTAAAAGTGGAAAAACTTATAAAATAGAGTCTCTTCTCGATATATGTGCTAAAATTGTGGGTGAAAACATACCATTTCAAAAGATCGAGCAACGTTTTGACAGGATACCCGAACCCGTTCAAAGTCGGATAGTTTTCTGGTCGTTTCCTCGAAATGAACGTGATATTTGCATGTATTCCTCGTTTTCGCAGGTCGGAAAGGAAAATGCAGATAGTGATAAACTTCCATTCAATCAAGGAGTTAAACTTTTGGAATCAGGGGCTGTGGATAAAGTGCTACAAATAGGTGAGAATCGAGAGAAATTGGTCGGTACTTTCGTCACGCATGGCTGAGCATTGGATGGGCCATTTCCTGACTAGAAATTTCGTGGTTTCTTAGTGTCAGGAGTTTAGTGCTTTTGTGATTACTTAGTCAAAGTTTTTATTGGCAATAAGTCGTGTATATTCTTATGCTGTTGATGTAGATCATTCGATCAAAAGCTTGTTTCCAACAAAACACTGTAACCATCTCCCCCATTGTGTCATTAATTTTCCTCCCAGGGTTGAATAGGTCCACGTTTTATTGTCAAGTGCAATACACTTAGTTAACTAATGAGACAGGATGGTTATTATTCATACATGTGAGCCTTTGTGAGGACAAAGTAATTTTATAACACAACAATTGTATCGTCAGTGACAAAGACCTATTTATTTTAATGTAAATTTGCATAATGACATACAATCTTATGACGATATGTCAAATTCAGTGAAATTATTGTTCTCCCTCTTTCTTGCACCACTTTGAAGTTAATTACAAAACTGATAAATGATGTAATCGTTCAAACATTATATTGTTCTGCTCTGATGATTAAATAAATTAGTAATTAATGATTGATTATTATTTTCCTACTTCATTTGTGTGGAATTATGAAACATTGACCCCTAAAGATTGAATTTTATTATCAATTCATTACGTGGGTTATGCTTGATAATGTCTCAACTTCATGTGTGTATAACTAAAATTATAAAGTATAGGCTTGCTCAATGTGTGTTGTTTTTTTTGTCATAAGTTTGCCTTGTTACTTAAAATAAAGTTAATTGGTTTCTTTTGTTGCATTTTAGTTGGTGGAGCATCCTGTTCAGCTCAAACAGGACACTCATATATAAACTTTATAAACAATAATTTTTAAGAAGTTTTCAATCTGAATTCTGATTGTATCACTTGACATTTATTACTGGGGTTCCACTTGAAAATTGAATAAATACCATGATAATATTTGCTCCAAGCTCAAGAAAATATCAATGATTGATTTCTTAAAATTTAAAGTTCTTCAATCATTATGATACTCTTAAGACAATTCAACATGTAACATACTAACTTTCTTGCACTTTCATACACATTTTAATAATGAATTATTAAAACTTGAAACTAGGATGAACCATAGGCTATAAATAGCACAAATCATAATGAAAAACCGTCAAGACTGTAAAGAAAATCAATTTGAATAAGTGCACTCAGTCTTTGTTATAAAAATTTCCATCCTTTAAATATAGTCCTAATTATCTGAGTTGAATAATTTATCGTATTGCTTTGATATCCTGTCATAACAAACATTAATGAGTGTGTTTGAATTCTGTGTTTGTTGGCTTTCATGTGGTATATATTTAATGTTTTAGTACTGATTATTATATATATCTAGCCAATAAATTCATATCCCTCTGAGGCACGTACATGACGTTGTACTCTTTGAGTATGATTATTATTGATATGTATCTGTGTTTTATTAGGGCTGGTAACAGCTTTGTGGGTAACTTACGTACATGTATTATACATCATATCGCTTGAGTGCTTGCTATCCTTTGTGGTGAACTTGACTCTTGAGTTACTGGTAAATCATTTATGCTTCAAAAAGTTCAAACATGTTTAAAACATCATGATAGATGACGTTGAGTAACAATAATTTTTTTTACCACAGGTACACTATGAGTTTGCAAGTTTTTGTTGGTGAAATTTGCTGAATTTTTTTATACATTAATTTATAAATAAATCAAGAATTTATTATAAATGTAAATTTATGGTTTGAGGCTCAGACAGTGTGGTAAATTAATGCTTGAATTGGTTATAATTTTAAAGTGTAATCCCCTTTATCTTGCTCTGAGAATTTTCATTAATAGAAAATGAGAATGCAGGGTTTCTGCAATTCTAGGTATTCCAATTTGTTAAACACCAAAAAGAGTGACCTTTCCTGCAGATCATGATGACAAAGTATTGTCTCCATGTGTGGTGAACTTGATGGCACCTGAAACAGACTTACAATACAAGTAAAAAGTTACAGGATTGGGTACTGTGACGGTGTGTGTGCCTCAGTAGAACCCCCGTTGTATACAATAATACTGTGTATACCAGGCTGACAATGATTTTGTCAGCTTTTACTAATTTATACATATGGATAATTTTATGCCTATTTCCAATTTGGCAATGTCAAAAAATTCTGGTATGAACATAGGTTACAAGAGTACAAACATGCATTGAATATATCACCCATACATGAACTAAGCGTTCTTCTTTATATTATGATGATATAAAATACTGTTGACATAATTCTACTTGCATTAAAAAATTTACTAAAATTCTTGCTTTTATGTACCAATCAATAGAAACCGGGCCAGGACCCAAATCTCTGGGAAAGTCTGGGATTGCGACTTTTGCTTTTTCAAATCACAGGTAAAATTCCTGCCCATGGGCTACACAGAAGGTAAAACACGCCATCCATTGCTCCTGTCTGCCTTAAACCAGTGATAATTGAAATATTGTCCTGGCTGTAGTGACCCATTATTTTAATGCGGAACAAAGCCCCACACTCACCCAGTGCTGGGTCATCAGGAATGTAAAAGTCTGGGACTCAGGGTGACCACAGACTCGGGAAAACAGGGAAAATGTCCAAAATAAATTCCCTACAGGGAAAAATCAGGGAATTTCAAAATTGGGCAAAAATCCGGGAATTATCAGGGAATTTTACAAAATTGGAGAAATAAAATAGTCTTGTAATAGTTAATTTGCCGTTTGTTTCGGTGAAAAAGTATGAAATGTAAATGTTCGTGCTCGCTTCGCTCGCAAATTAAGTTTAATCTATATAAACATCTTATCAGGTAGCTGCAAAAAGAAATAGTAAGATAAAGTTTGCACCATGGCCTATATTGCCATTAGGTTTTATGTTAAATAATAAAACAGCCTTTACTAAACCATGGTCGCAAACGCCGCACAAATCATGGAAAATAACCTTGTGGTCAGGGGAAAATCAGGGAATAATCAGGGAATTTCAATCTTCATTTTCTGTGGCCACCCTGGGGACTATTCCCCTGCTATCCCCCTTTCTTCTGTGGGGTTTTGGCTTTTGGGGACAGGTTTTTTAATTGACTGGTGCATGATTATGTCCTCAAATCAGAAGTAAGTTTTGTTATTTTGGAAGTCCAAACATTCTTATGTTACGATAACAGGCCATTCCCCAGGATTTTTTTAAGGCGCTGGGGTGATATATCGCGGACGTTTGTGGGGTGGGATACGGGAGGGGTGTCCCCTCCCGAATTCGTTTTTTTTTAAAAAACTCAAGCCGAAATGGTGCATTTTTAAGTAGTATGATATGCAATACAACAACAATTTTTGTTACATATATTTCTCTACTTTTTCTTAAAATATATAATTATAATAAATCATTTTAAACAACATAATCTAAATCATGGGTCTTTGACAACAGCAACATCAGTCTTGAACGGTTAAGGTCTTCCAGTAAAAGCCGCAGGGTTCAGGAGATATATACTTTAGTAGTTGTCTTATTCTTTACCTGAAATTACAAAAGATAAAAAATTATTTAGTAATTGACAATATCATGGTTAAATAATGCTTCTCAACATTCTTTCAATAACAGTTTGAGGTTACCAGCTTTGTCATTGTAACAAAGACTTGATCTAAGTATCAATGAGGCTGTGACAGTCTGTCAGAGCTTTGATTTCAAACCTGTCGGATATAATGATTATGGGTTTGATTCCCAGTCACTGAAAATGTGTCAACTATTTTTGTTGAGGTTGATTTTTGGGTTGCAAAAACCCCTGCCATTCCTCGACCTGCGAGAGCCAGCTAATGGTAAAATCTCTGGTATTTCACCAGCCCCGACAACTAAATATAGTCCCGGGTTTTGGTTTGGAGAAATTCCCCGGCAATGCGATGGAAGCTCGAAAGTAAAAACCAGGCTGTTTACCAGCAACTGATGGGTGCATTATGCAGTCAATTCCTTGTGGAAAGTTATGTTAACAAGGAAACTGCTTAGTTGATTCGCTGCATATAACTGAAAATTTGGTAAGGACTAAAAGAACTGCTTAAATCTGAATAAACTCATAAAAATTAAGTAATAATGACTATTTATTAACTATGTTAACTTACTCATGAATATTTATGACAAGGTTAGGTGTCTGGGAAGTTCAGTCTTCATCTGCCAATATAGACACAGGTTGCAGGTTCAAGGTTTTGTTCCAGTTTGCTTCAAATGTCATGGTTCCAAGAGACTTTCACCCCTGTTGTATCTTCTTAAAGAATCTCTATTTGTTACCTTATTTGTCACATATAAACCATGACAACCCAAGCAGTCTTTACATGTCAGATACAGAGGCTGCATTACATACCTGAAATCAAAGAAATTAAAATCTCATTAATAAACATGCACCCAAAATATGTACGTTACAGTAACAGCAGCTTCAGGGTTTTTTTTGTATGACTTGAACCCAAGACTTTTTTTCCATGTTTAACCCAGGTCAAATAACTCCTAAAACCATGCAATATTTCTGGAAATCATTAATAAATGGTCTTTGATTTAATATTTTATACGTCAATCTTTTACTAAAAGTTTTAGATGAAATGGAATGCTCGCTCCCTTCAAAGAGCTTGGACAAGTTAAACACGTTACACGGTGGCCTTTCTACTGCTAATTGGTCTGAATTAACAAGTACACTTACCCAACTGTTATCTTTGCCCAATTATAATCCATAACTAATTATAATCCAATCACTGATTGTCCGATAACTTGTCAAAACACCGACAATTAAATCTTTAAACCCCCCCTCTATGCAGGTGTTGCGAGTTAACACAGTGTACTGCAGTGCAGTGTACACTCAGTGTGTAGATAAACTCTCACTGAGAGGCACCATACGGGGATAAAATCATTCATTGACTCAAGATGCTGGACTTTTAATTGAGGCACCGCGCGGGATATTTAGGCGCAGCGGTATGCTATATTTGCTTTTTTAAGCACCGCGGAACCGCGGCGGCTTATTGGGCTGGGGAAGGGCCTGAATAATGATTCAAAACTTGTTACAATGTAAAGAGTAATGACTGCCAGAACTTCAACTTCTGAAAACAATTGTTCCACGTTATAAACATTTGTTCTTGTACATAGATTTACAGCAGTATACATTGTATAATTCATGTTATTGTTGATTTTAGGTTTCCACTTAAGTGGCACTGTAAGAGAGCCAGCCAGCCCTTTGTTTTCCCAGCCAGAACGTGTCTTTCAAGTATCTATTAGTTTTGATCGGTAAGTACTTGTACTTATAGTATGCAACTGTCACAAAAACATGGATTACATATGAGCTGTTCTCCAGGAAAACCTGCTATTTGACAATGTGTTGTGTAATTTCAATATGAAACAAGGTTAGAAAAAAGCTCAAAAAAAAAGAAAAAAATATACATCAATTGATTCTTTTTAAGTAATTTACCCTTATTGTGCAATATCTTATCTTTAAAATTTTCCAAGAGTTATGTCAAAAACACATGTTTCGTTATTATGGTGACCAATTTCGGAAAATTACTCTGATCAATTGAGAAAAACATGTAGTATGCTATACCCTGAAAAGGTAATGTGATTGAAAACAATTTCGATTTTGATACATATTTGAGACTTACAACATCATTCTTAAACTTGATGCTATTTTGAACATTTAATGACAGAAATTGCAGAATTGATTTAATTATGTAATTATGAAATTCTTGTCCTCTTAAATGTCAAATAATGTTTGGATGACATTCGTGACGTCATACTGAACAAAAATACTCTGAATATGGACTAAACAAAAACAACTAAATTCTTCAAAACCCAAGATAATCATAATAACACAATTTGCTTCATTGACTTTATTCTTTAAAACTTCGAAAAATCTCAAATTTTGAAAATTAAATCATTCTTGTCAAAATAGCAGGTTTTCCGGGGGAGTCTGGCTCAAATATTTTATCAAGGTCATCCTTAATGTACATGTATCTGAAGCAACTTTTTAATAATTATGGTCTGTACAGTGAGACGTGGGATGGATGGTATGTCTTGGTAAAAAATACCTACCGGTATCTATACCGATACTAATAGAATTGGGGGAAATGAATTAATAGGTTGGTCGGTCCTGTGAATAGGTTGTTTGGTCAGTCCTTTTCCTTAAGGACTCAGGGTCTGTTTTCAGGACCAACAGTTGTTTTGGAAAACTATGGCGGACCGTAATTCAGATTATTATTTCTGGTAAGGAACATGATTGTATGCCAGGCCTGATGTACGCCATTGGATACAATTGATAATATTTGTGTGGGGAATAATCTTGTAAAGTTGTGTGTGACTTAGTACAGTGATACATCAATATGTCATATAGGGAGCCTTCTGGTTCTAGACATACTGTAATTGTCTTTTGATATATAATTTACCTTCCAGCCTTTGTAATTGCCACATTGAATGTGTTTATAAAGTTTGTCTCCAGTATAAACTGAAAAATTGTTTTTGGGGAAGATAAAGTTTGTTGTCAATGTGTTATAAATCATTGTGTCGATGCTGAAACCTTCTGGTCGTAGACAAATAATAAACTTTAAAAAAAAATTGAGAACTTGGAAAACTTGAGTTCATTTATGATTTTTCTGCGTATATTTTGGGTACTCAATATGTATACTTCTCACGTTTATGCTGAATTTGCAGACTTATTACCGTGTGAGTGAAAACTTTCACAGGGTTGAACTAATATAGCCTGACAAAATGTCTGTATTTTCTCCTGATTACATTGATTTAACAATTTCCCTTTGTTCTCCGCCTGTAACTATAGTAGATTCCTGGGTTGATCTTTGCGCATTTGATGTATAGTGCAACGTCGAGGCTTTAGGGCAGATTGAGAGAAAAAATACAAAATATCGAAGATGGAAACTTTAGATGACATCCATCAAGTGTTGTATTGGGTGATAGTGTAATATATAATTCATTACACCACTTGTGTTGTGCATTGATTTTCAACTATATACTGCAGATAACTTTGTTAATTTATGGGTGATTGTTATTTTGTGAAAACTAATAAATAAATGATAATTGTCACACATATAATTATCAGCATTGATTTTCCAATCTTCTCTCCCAGGCTGTTAAGTGTTAACTTAGTTGTTAGATATCCGTGGCACTGTGGTGAACATGATTGTGTGGTGAAAACATTTCCTCCAAGGGTCCCAATTTGATCTATTTTGCTATTTTATCAAGGGTATTACATATAGGATGTCAGGAATTTCTCTTTACTGCAGGGTTATAAGTTTCCAAAAATTGACTATTTTCTTTACTTTTCCATTGACAATTTTTCAGGATTTTCAAATTTTCTAACTTTTACCTATATCTTAAGTTATTCCTGCAGAGAAATAACATCAAATCTGTACCCTTTGTAATGGGAACCTTGTCAGAATGACTATTTTGCAAATTTGGTAGCGCCAGTGTCGTTTAATAAAAAAAATTCGGTCGAAATCTCTTTGACTACCAAAGTGGTTAGCATGCATGTCTGATTATCTGCACCTACCAATTTTCACCACCTTGATGCTTCTCATCGTGCTGACAACAAAGAAAAAAATCTTACTTATCGCCACAGGTGAAACAATCAGGTCAACCTTGAACCATGTTCATGGTATCTATTTTATCATTGTTTTCACAGTGGCAGTTATAGAACTTTATAACCTTTGGTATAGCTTGGCTACTTTGACCTGAGCCTGACCTTTATGCATGAATACATTACAAGGTTCTTGCTTTGAATCCATCAATTTCCGCAAGCAAATCCTGCAATATCCGTATTTCATGTTTGTGTTGGTATTACATCTCGAGCGCCTTCGTGATACTCCCCGATTATGAAAACATACAATTGGTATTGTAAACGTAGACAATATATCGACTGTTAAATTATGCTAATCTAAAGATCAGACTCGTGTCAATGTGGCCAAGCTATAACCATAGTGTCCTTGATGAAGATTTCTACAAAATCTGCTATACAGAAGACCTATCAATGTTATAAAATAATGAAAAAAATAAGTATTTTCAGCACTTACTGACTTGCACTTACCGGTATACTTTTAAAGTCTTTTAAGGACTATGCCTCTGTACTAGGTATGATACTGTGTTATTGCTCTACATTAGTCGTGTTTAAACCTAATTACAACTATTTTTATTTTGTAGGTGCAAAATTACCTCTGTAAAATGTGGTTGTGGTAACAAAGATATATTTTGGTGCCAACATGTTGTGGCTTTATCATTGTATAGAATACGTAAAGCTAGAAGTGTCCAATTACGTGTTCCTATATCAGGTATGCACTTCTCTAACTGTCTGTTTGTCTGTTATGTTTCCCCCCTGAACCCTAGAATCCTCTAACTTTACATGGAAGCTGGTTATCAATATTAGATGACCCCTATTGTTTTTAGCTCAGTTTGCGGAAGCCAACTTTAGGTCAAGATTGCTGTGAACTTTAAATAAATAAACCAAATGGTTGTAATGTAGGCTGATGCACCTTACCAGTTCTTTACCAGTACTAAGTGACTCATTCAGGAGAAACCAGCAACTTCTTCCCAAGTGGTTGAAACTACAAAGTCTACATTATTCGTGAAAGGTTATGATCTGCTTTGACTATGAATCAAACCCAGATCAGTGGGTAACAGTAGTTCTGTACTAGCTCACACTGTTTTGAAATATTTACTCATGTAACTTGTAAGCAAATTTCTAGGTCATGTAATTACTTGCATTGGTTAGAAGTTACTAAAAAGAAAAAGAACTATTGGACAGTTTTACTCGCCAAACTTTCAAGCAAATTTCTAGGTCATGTAATTTCTTGCACTCAATAGAAGTAACTTGAAAGACAATTTGCATAAAAACAAGTCCACATTTGGTAATATAATGTCTTATGAATTAGCATATGCAAACTTTGTCATACAATGAGCGTTTTGTAATATTTGTTTAAAACACAAGGATTTGAATAATCAATGAATGTTGAAGCCTTGAAGGTCAATCTCCTGACATTGTATTTGAATACAAATCTGACTGGCTGCAAGTTCTCCTGTGTGTGCTCAGTTTTAATGTTTTCTATCAATTGTTGTTAAAGTTATTTGATTTCTTCCTATGCAGCCAAATCTCTGCCATTTGCTTAGACTAACGTTTTCTACTGTTGTTAATTTCTTTCTTTCATTACAGCCGAATCCTTTTTATTTGCACAGACTATAAAAGTCTTCTATTCTTTATATTATGTTTCATGAAATACTCAGAATTTCTTTGCCTTTCAAGTATTACAGAAAAACGTTATTGCAGTATGCATGGTTTGTTATTTCATTTCAACTGAATACAATACCATACAATGCAATAGTTTATTCAATTGTTATTAGTATTACAAAACTTGTGTTTCAAGAAATATTATGAATTTCCCTTCTTTCCAGAAAAGTTATTACAAAATAATGAAGAGCAAACAAACACACATATATATATTTGCTTTGCTGCGTGTCTTATAAGTTGTGTATCTATTTTTCTGAAAAAAATAATTTTGCAATTCATAAAATAATCTGAATTTCACCTCTTTATTGAAACTTTATTACAAATGAACAAAGAACCATTCCAAAATGTCTCTTAGTATCATAAAAGTTGTGTTTTACTTTTAGGCAATAACTCAAACAGTTTTCAAGCTAGGTTTAATGAAATTTGGCATGTGGATAGGGACCAATAAGGAGATTATGCACATCTAATAGTTTTTGTATACCGACAAAAATTATAGTTACGGAAACAGAAACAAAAACATTATTGACAATCTGAAAACCAGATAGGAGACTTCCGTTCCTAATTACTTGTATATGAAATTTTTCTGAATTTCTCTTACTTTAATTTTTTCAGAAACATTATTACAAATGAATAGAGAACAATTACAAAAGTTTGCTCAGTATTTGATATCAGAACATCATACAGATGTGTTACCCACAGCACAGAACATCGCTGATGAAATACTGCAGGCCCAGTCACAGATCAATCGTTTACCTGGTGAGTACTCTGAACTATTTGTCTTTGTGTGTGAACTATTTGTCTTTGTGAGTGAATTATTTGTCTTTGTGAGGTATTTGTCTTCGTACACATAGTGATGACTCATTGTCTCTACATCGATGGCTTAGAATGAGAAGGTCATAAGCAGTGACCTTATAAGACTGATGCATATTTGAAATCAGCATCGCAAGCCAGTTCTGATGAGTTATTTTCATTAAAATTACAACTTGTCATGTTGACCATACTGAAGTTGAAAAGCTTGATTTACCATGTATGTAAAGAGTAATTTTCTGACAGTTTTTAAAGAATCGTTCTTTCTCAAAATATCGATTTTGTACTTACAACCTTCTCATTTTAAGCCAGCGGCGTGATCTCCCAGCGTGTCTTGGTCAGGAAATCATGACTCTGAACTCCTAGAAAGATTTCATTATCATGACAAAATACTGGAAGTAGTAAAATGAGTTCCATTAGCTTCTGAATCTGAAGGGTCATTTTAATTCTTTTGACAAAATTTAACCATTTTATAGACATACTACACATGCTTTTTTTAGAGGAAATGTCCTTTCAACCCAAAGTATTGAGGGTCAAAATTTAGCTTTTTGGGACACCAATGGGTCAACGGCTCATTGTAAAAAAATGGAATTTGGTTTCTCTGCCTATCTAACCCTCAGTCCTGGTGATGGCTAACAGAAGAAATGAGCGTGTGGAGAGTGATTATTATTGATCAATAAAAGTTGGAAAAAACTTTGTTACAAAATCGACTGAAAATAAATTTGTATCAATTTAAATGTTATTGTTAAATTTATCTGCAGGTGCTTTGGACCCGACTTGTCCAAACTAAACTGTTAAATTTAAAATTATATTTCTCCCCCAGGTGCTCCGGACCCTACAGCTGGTGCATCGGTGGACGATGATAACAGCTGGCATCTTGACGAGGATCAAGTACGTGAACAAGTTCGATCCTATCTCTCTCAGGGAAACTACCTCAGCTCCGCTAATCACCTCAACTCTATGTTTGCAAAAGTAAGTAACTCCGCTAATCACCTCAACTCAATATTTGCAAAAGTAAGTAACTCAGCTAATCACCTCAACTCAATATTTGCAAAAGTAAGTAACTCAGCTAATCACCTCAACTCAATATTTGCAAAAGTAAGTAACTCCGCTAATCACCTCAACTCAATATTTGCAAAAGTAAGTAACTCCGCTAATCACCTCAACTCAATATTTGCAAAAGTAAGTAACTCAGCTAATCACCTCAACTCAATATTTGCAAAAGTAAGTAGCTCCGCTAATCAACTCAACTCAATATTTGCAAAAGTAAGTAACTCAGCTAATCCACTCAACTCAATATTTGCAAAAGTAAGTAGCTCCGCTAATCAACTCAACTCTATATTTTAATTATAAAGGTCGCTTTGTTACTTGGGTATCTAAAATTATTTCAGTCAGTCAGGGTTCTCAATTACAGCAGGCTGCAGGCCAAATTGACTGCTGAATATGTGAAATTTATACACAATTTGAAAAAAGTAGTTGCATTAAGGACCTTATCAGGCCTGTTGGTTAAGCATTTCGGCCTGATAGGTTAAACCGTATTGGGAACCATGGTCAGTGCGAAAATTTGTCATTTTGGGTGACTAAAAGAACTTTTTACATAGATATACTCATTACTGACCTTTGTCTGTGTTACTGAAGGTTACTGTGTAAATTGGATGGCTAAAATTAGTCTTAGTTATCAGTGCACAAAATTGAAATGTGTCATTTTAGATGTCTTAAAGAACATGGTATCTAGTAACTCATTGTTGACCTATATCTGTTATAGAAATGTCACTTTGTAAATGGGGTTCCTAAAATTACTTTAAATTTTTAGTGCACAAATGTGTCATTTTGTTGTCTAAACGAAACATTTCTACATACATACTCATTATTGCCTTTGTTCCTTTTTGGATTATTGATAGGTCAGTTTGTACAGTAACTTGGGTATCTAAAATTACCTCTGTCAGTGAAAGAATGTGGCATTTTATGTGACTTAATGACTTTTTCTATGTACATTGTATCTACTCTTCATTGACCTTTTTCTAGAAAGGTTTCTTGGAAGCTAAGGTGTCTAAGAAACAAATGCGTCATTTATTTTTTTTGTTTAAAATGACTATCTTCGTACATAGTCAGTATTGAACTTTGTCCATGCTGCATTATGGAAAGGTTACTTTGTTACTTGGGTGGCGAAATATTTTTTACGTCTGTCAGTGAAAACATGTGTCATTTTATGTTTCTCAACAAACTTTTGATGTAGTCATTATTGACCTTTTCCATGTTGCGTTATTGAAAGGTTACCTGGTAACTAGGGCTGTAATGGTACGCTCACTTCACGGTATGATACGTACCGTCAATGTTTCTAACGGTTCGGTATATTTCGGTATGATACAATATTCTCTAACAGCAGCTAAAAACTACAACTTTTAAGTGCCAATGAATTTGTTGATTCTAAAACAGCAATTGCAATATTGCTATCAACTATTTTAAATGAATTTCGTCAATATGAGGCATATATTAATACAATTAAAAGGAGTGAAGCATGGTAATTTTACATAATCAGAGGACTATCAGACATTTTGTATCTCTGAATATTATTTTGCTCATGAAAAAGCTTATACCGAACCGTACCGAAATTCACAACTCTTGTACCGTGAACCGTGTGGAATTGAAGTCCGCGTTCTTTCGTGTACCGCGGTATACCGTTACAGCCCTACTGGTAACCAGGGTGTCTTTGACACAATTGCATGGGTGTCTTAAATAACTTTTCTAAGTATAAAGTCGTTATAATTGACCTTTTCTATGTAGCATGTTATAGAAAGGTTACATGTACTTTGAAATAACTTTTCCTCTGTATGAACATGACTGTCCTAGCCAGAAGCTGTATATATTGAAGAATTGGTCAGGTAAAACTACTTGGAAAGTTTCTTGGGAATGGGCTGTGCTAAATGTGATAATATGAGTGTTTATTTATTCTGCGTCATAAATTTATGACAAACTGAAAGACTACTGCGTAAATATGGTGTTGTAACTTTTACCAGGGCCTGGTTATAATGGTACCTTTGTTAATCACCTAGTTTCGCATCTAGGTTGACACAAATCTGAACAAACTGTTAACAGGTGTGCCAACATTCAGAAGGTGTGCAGTCATTCAAGTCATTATTTCTTTCTCATGTATTGTCTTGGTACAGGCATGTCTCGTGGTGATTAATTTGGAGCGAGTCTCTGACTCACAAAAATGGCTGGGGACCCATTAAATTTTGAAAATATTTCATTTTTGCACAGTGGGACTCGTTGATTTTCTAAGTTTAATGGGAAAAGACTAATAGTTTTCAAAACCAAAATGAAACACTGGTCTTGTATAGGTCTGAACTCTGAGGTACATGTACATGGAACAGGAATATAAAGTTCTATCCATCTACGACACTTGCGAAAAGATTTCATCAACAGCTCACCTGGTGAAATGACATTTGATATTACACAAAAAACTCACATATATCCTTAGGCTTTGTGTAACAGTCAAGGATGGCAAACATGGTCTCATGTAGTCTTAAAAATCTTTTTGGAAACGCACTGTATACATTAATATAACAGTTTGATGAAACTTGATAAGTAAAGTCAAGTAAGGATTAGTGTTTTCCAGTTTAAACTAGTTTTTATAGTACTTCATTTGTTTTAATGTGTTGAAAGTTATACTCACTGTTTATGTTATGTAGCAGTATAATGTTCAGTTCTTATTATAATTGTTAAATGTCGATGAAATGGACTTAATACATTGATGTAATGATTCATAAAATGCTGAAAACTTTGTTTTTTATTGGAATATAAAATAAAACAAACCACAATGCCTTATGACTGTAGACACATTGCACACTTTGCTATGATAGAAAATAAATCTATATGCTCTTCATTAAATTGATTTGGTGGGGCATAAAACACAATTACTTCATTTCCTTAATATTGTAACCACATATTTCCTTGTCTGCCACATGAGTGCATTGTCCACTCAAAGGAAGATTTTAGATTACTGCTATCATTGTTTATGGTATAATAATGCTCCCCTAAAAAATTAGTATTCACATGATATTGACTTGCCTTTTGTGAATAAAGTCCTTATTGTTTAATATTAATGTTTGAAACTAAAAAAAGTCCTCAGCCCTTGTAATTTAACACAAAGCCTTAAGTTAATTTGTCATGAATTGGTAGGATGTCATTGAACCATCACATGAAGTCTTGGTACCAAGCCTAGGTGTGCATGTTGTCAGGTCGAGGAATTTGTTGACTTTTGCCAGAATCATAAATTTCAGAGTTACAACTCAAGAGTTACGGCACTTTGTTGGATACACACAAACACTTATCTGTCATACTAATATGTATTCTTTCATTCTTCAGGTACGAGAAATGTTGCAAGCGAAAGATTCAAATGGTGCTCGAATGTTGCGCCTAATCACCGAACAATTTTTAGCTGATCCTAGATTAGTTGTTTGGAGAACGCAAGGGACCCCGATGAATGACAAGTGTCGACAACTTTGGGACGAACTTGGTTAGTAACATTCAATGTTATTTATAACGTATCCCTCTTTAATGAGGGGGTATATTGCTCAGTCGATGTTGGTCACTTGGTACATGTACCAAATGGTTTCCATTCAAAAACTCTTGAACGCTTTGAAATGAATGACAAGTGTTGTCAACTTTGGGATGAACTTGGTTACTAACATGCAATGGTGAGTGTTTAAATATTATTTGCATTACTTATAATAAATTTTCAATAGAATTGTTCATCTTGACACTAAAATTATACTGCCTTCATAATCTGCCCCGGCATCTACTGGCGCAGGAGGCATTTAGTGATTGTCCTGTCGGTCCGTCTGTATTAATGTTCACCTCATCAATACGATGTATCATTGCCCCTCTTAAGAAAGCTTAAGTATAGAACAAATTACAAGCCCCTGATTAACTTAGCTAGTTAGTGTGACAAGAATTCTGCCAGGGCATTACATTTAATTGAACACATTTTTGTTCAACATTCATGTATCATAGTTGCAGCTGAAAAAGTGCAATAACTGAAATACTGGTGCAGAAAGGAGATCAATATTTTGTTTTCATGAAGTCTGGATAGATATTTGTTATGATATTGACATAATTATATTTTGTTTCTTACAGGTGCACTGTGGGTATGTGTGGTGCTTAATCCAAACTCAAATAGCATAGAAAAAGAGCAATGGCAACAATTACTAGATGAGTGGTCCACAGATCAGGTCTGTCCATTAGAGGATGCCGATAGTCGAAATATGATGACCGCTCATATAGGAGCCGATAGTTTAGGTAGGTTAGATTTTAAATGCTGAGCACTGCATTGCCTTAATTAGCAGTCCGTTTTCTGCTGCAATATGGGATTTTCATTTGTCCCCATGTATTAGTCATGGTCTTGTATTGGACACAGATGAAAAAAAAAACCGTAAAAAAAATATTTTCGGCTGCCATTTTGTGTTCTGTAAAAATCACCCAAACATGATAATTACTATGGTATATGGCAGGCATATTAGTGCCACAACCTTTATTTGAAATTTTGAATCTGACTCATCAGATTAGAGGACAAGCCTGCTAACCACTGAGCTATGGAGGCACAAACTGTAAAGTGAAGTTAGCGATGTGTAATTCTTTGAGTCATTTCCTTGAACATGAATTTTTGCTTATAAGCAACTTCACAAATACTTATCAAAATCGCTAATATTTCCACATGCTAAATGTCAACTTGCTTAATATGCTGGTCAAGGTTGAGAAGTGTATCTGTACCTGGTATGTTGTGAATATGTGTCATATGTATTGTGAATATGTGTCATATGTATTGTGAATATGTGTCATATGTATTGTGAATATGTGTCATCGTCTCTCTGCAAAATATCATTTGGCTTTTACAAACGTCAAAAAATCTGAAACTTACAAAGCACCTTATTTTCCAAAGTTTTCTTGTTGCTCAGTCAGTAAGAATGTTTATTGTTCTCGTCTTTTATATAAAAATAGTCCAGGGGCCTTATTCACAAACATTGTAAGTCTAAAACTCTGAATTAGACTTTACATTGTCAAATGTTCTATTTGCTCTCATGTTGTTATAAATGTATCGATTTTGATAAAAATGGGTATACATGTTCTGTGGGTAACAACAAACAATCAGATAAAATTTCACATGATTAAATCTAATTGCAAAGAAATAGCAGTGATTATAAATGTTGTCAATTGTAAGTCTAAATCTGAATTTCAGTCTAACAATGTTGGCGAATAAGGCCCCAGATAATAGTTTGAGTTGAGATATCTACACCACATTGTAACACGTCTAATGATACATTTATCATTCTATGTAATCAGTTATACACTCAACGTTTCATCATTCTCAAGGTTCTGTTGCTAAACTAATTAATGAAAACAATTGTTATAATGTTATGTGCCCATTTTTGATGATCAGGTAAATAAATTTTAAATTTATTTAAATTTTTGTGCTACTGCATTACATAAATCATTTAGTTTCAAAGTTCATCTGTACTTTAGAAATACTAGGTTTTAAACACAAATGTACTGTTAAAAGGAAAAGTTGTTTCAATAATTTACGCATATATAATGTTTATTTGGTAGCAACGTATGTGATTAAGATAACGATCCTTCAACTGTATCCAAATAATCCGCCTTCAGTCTTGTAGCTTACTGTCTGTATCTGGTGTTATTCCTCAGATTGGCCCCTGCACTAAATCAATTTAGGTTGGCGGAATATTAAAATGTCTATTAGCATAGGAAAAATACTAAATCCTGAAGTTTAGGAAAAATCTTGACTACTTTAACCTATGCTTAAGTTCTCCTGCAGTTTCTATCCTCTGACCAGGGATACCGTCAATACACCCATTAAATACTCACCGATCTTAGTTATTTTGTGAATATGTTTTCTGTTTAAACAATGATGCACATCAGCCGTTCTATATTGATTGTACTGTACTTGGATGATATACCTAATCAATAGTACTGCAGACACTCAGACAGCCTGATATCATGTAGTAAACATATGCTTTAAAGTACGGAGAATTTGACCTGATCCTGACCTTTATGCATGAATACAAGGTTCTTGCGTTGAAATGAATATAATTATTATCAATTTCTGCAAGGTTCTTTTCTGGAAATCGCTGCATATCGTTCATTTTTCAGTGGTATATAGTACAGAGAATGTGACTCGATTCTGACCTTTACACATGTTTCTAGTACTGATAATATGACCTTGTCCTGACCTTAATGCATAAATATACTGATATTTCAAGGTTTTTGTGTTGACTATATTTACAGGAGTGTCAATCTTCCTGATTAATACAAAATTCCGGATTTACATACACTGAAAGAGCCATGATTTCTGACAAAAATAAAAGTAACTAGTATTTGATGAAAATATCTTGAGAAATAGCAAAGTTATAGTCAATTTAGTCTGTTTTGAAGAAATGTCTTGATAAAAACTGTGTTTTGTTTGAAAACAATGTGGTTTTGGGCCTCTTATTTGGCAAAAATAGTTGACCACATCTGATATTCCTGATTTTAAATTTGGCTCTGTTGACACCATTGTAACTGATCGAGTTGTGTATCTTTAGGTGCTGCCTTGAGCAATCAGCAAGTACGAGCGAGAACAATCTTTCAACGAGCCCAGGAGGCAAGCAAACTGACGTGGCATGATGAACATCTACAACTCATATTGAGACATGACCTTGACCTTGATGACATTGATACCGATTCAGATATGTTTAACAGTCGTGGTATCCCTCTCTGGCCTGGTAAGTTCATACTTCCTGCATAATTGCCAATTTTTCGTTGATTTGATGATTGTCTCAAACACAATACAACCTCTAAGTCTTGATTATGAAATTCTATGTTTGGAATTCAAGAAAAATGGTGACGAGCTGGATCTGTTGTGCCCAAAAGAATGAACCTTTATGCTGAAAAAAGTTATTCAGATCTAATGAAAAAATGAAGGTATTGACTAAGTCAAGTCAACCCCGGGATTTATCAATTTATTGATGCAGCAATGTGTGCTGATGTCATCCGAAACCAGACTTCATCTTGCCTTTTAGTTTTTGGATTGGGTATTATGCCTCAGTAGAACCCCTGCTTCAGAAATATTTTAAAATTATGTATAAATATGTATATATGCAGAGTTAAGTAGATTTTCAGCATATTTGTATATCATACTTTATTTCAATTTTTTTTCAGAGCATTTGCCAACTGCGTGTGCGCGAGTCGATGCACTACGGTCACATGGTTACAGTGATGAAGGATTACGATTGGCTGTTGTAATTATACAGACTTTAAAACATCAACAAAGAGTACATCTAGAAAAACATAAAATAGAAATGGAAGGTTAGTGTTGTTATAATATATGTCACTTCTTACCTGAAATACTGTGTTTATATATTTATTTGTGGGATTATCCGATATATTGTTTTACACATGTGAGTCAGTATTTGTCTGTTGGCTGGTAGACCAAATGAGTTCCGTTTCAATAACTCTAGAAAGCCCCCTTTCACCTAAGAACCACAAATTATACACATACACAGTACATGACCCCCCATTGATTTTAGGTCAGTAATCCTTTAATATATATAAATAGACCAAATGGATTCTGATACAAGGATGGTTAGTCCCAAGATGATCACACTTTGTATGGAGGGTGGTCTACATTCAAAGTTGACCCCTATTGATTATGAAGTCAGTAGGTCAAAAGTAGAAGTTGCTTCTACCATTGATATAGCCGTCTATTTGATTACCTTGGGGCATACATATTTTACAAACATCTCTTGTAAATTAGCTTATTTCTACTATAATGTATTCAATAGGTTGAACTCATTAAAGACACCTGGAAACCAATAATACAAACCAGAGTTCTATCAGAATTATTTTATTCATTTTACTGAATAATTACCTTACAATTAGTTTCCAGATTCATAATATAAACTTCTTTTACCAGCAAGTAAGCTACATGGCCTGCAGCTTAACAATGTTTTCATACTTGAAACAAAACAAAAAACATTTGTGCAAAACTTGCAGTTGTACTTTGAGAAAATAATTTCATAAAAGATATTTGAGTTAACAGAACGGATGAAACGTCTTTTATGGCATTGCATATGCTGAAGAGACTATAGATATTGTCTATGGCATATTTGACTTTTTTGCAGAACTACTTTCGAAATAATTTGATAAAGGATAATTCATTTAAAGTGCAGACAAACGTCTTTTGTATGGCATAGCATATGTTACTTTTACAAGTATTTGGTGCACAAAGCTTTCAACTGTTAATTGCTATTGGCATTGCTTATTTATTTAACATAATTATGTTTTGTTATTATTTCTGTACCTCTTTTATTTATTGTATTATTATACTCTTTGTCTCTGACTAATAATGTGGTCGTTTCTGTTGTAGACAAATATTTGTAGAGAGAAGTTGCCAGTTCTTTGTGACAGTATTGCTTTGTAAATGGGTTATTTAATGCTGGTTTTAAAAGTCATAACATACAGTCCAGGAGAACTTGTTGTGTGAATTGGCTGTCATTTCTAACTGAAAATTATAAGTTAAAATGTTGTGAAACACACAGGTAACTTTATCGTTGAAAATGAAAAAAAACTAAAAACAATTTTTTTTTAGAAAATTTTAATTTTTCTATAGAAACATAAATTTTCAAAAACAATTTTTTTCTTTTTTTTTTGTTCTCAACAATACAGTATTTGTGGTGAAACATTGTTGAAATTGAATAACAAACAAAACGTGTTATGTCATATTCTCACATTTCTTGTTATTCTACTTCAGGTATGCCAAGTTCTAGTCGTGGGTCCGGTACCTCATTCTTGGTGCAGACAAACATGGAGGCATGGGTCGGACACCCGTTGGATCCAATTAGTGTGCTATTTGATACTCTACTCGAAGCTTCAAAGGCTAGGGAAGAATCTCCACAAAATCTAGGTAGGTTCGTTTCCATTATATATTTTGGTTATCTGCAAGCCTGGTATTTTCAGGCAAGTTTCTGATTTCAGGTTTTTGGGTCTTGAATTTTCTTTCTTTGTCTTTGTATTGAAAAGTGGAATTTCAGGCTTTGAAATAAGGATATTAAGGATTGAGAATGATTGCTAATTACCAGGCCTGACCTGTTAACTGTGTTGCCTGCCAGTTGTGGGGGAAAATGTATTGATTTCGTGCCATTCATCTGTCTATTAGGATGTATATGATATAGTTTCCACTCTTGTTAAACTGGAAATATCACATATTTTTGCACACTCCTGAAGATTCACATAGTAACCTTTGAACAAAAAGTACACATGTGTGAATCTTGGTTCCTTTGTCTAGTGTAGGTGTGTTTTTCCATTAGACTTGACGTGAGAATACCAGGTTCTTTTCTAGGTTACATACTAGGTCATACATACTTTTCTAAGAAAGAAAGTTGATTAAAATGTCCTTTTCCTCCACTATTGGAGATTTTATGATTTATTTTGAAAGGGTAAATAGTACTGGTCAGAATACAGTGTCCAGGAAATCTGGTTTTGTGGATTTGCCCTATATATCTAAGAAAAATTGTTGAATAACCCTTGTTTATTATATACATATAGTGGAGATAGTATACTCCTCGAACATTTTCTAGGGATGATAAAATTATGAGTAGATTTTGTACTTGGACCCTAAAAATGGCAGAAATTTCCACCACCCAGAAATAGCTGAAAAACACTCAAGAATGGACTAGACCACTGGTTCCTGTAATTCGTTGTACATGAAATCAAAATTAAACTTTGTTCTGCCTATTTACGTTGCAGATCCTTTGAGTAGTCGGTTATTTTTCAACGAGAATGGGTCCAGCTGTTTACCTGTACGGTATATACATAAGGGAATACCTGGTCATTGTGACAACAGTGAGTCATACCTGACACTTGCCCTCGAAGTTGCTCTTATTGGTAAGTACTTGTATATTCTAAACATTAAAATTATCTTGTCAGATTGTTTCTTGGTTTTCATTTTAACTGACCCTTATATCCCTGACATTTCTAAAAGCACCATATAGACCTTACTGAAGGGTTATATTTTCTTAAATGTTTGTTACTTTTGCTATAAAATGGTAAAATCCACTCTTTATTACTGGCTTCTACTGGAACCGCTGATTATATCCCGCTCCTATTTATTATGGTTGTCAGTTTCTGTAATAATTAATATGTTGCTGAATGGCACTGTTCTGGAATTTCTTCTGAATTGCGACCAAAGTTGTAAAGTGTCTCACAAATATTCTGTCCATGTTTATGGCATTTTGAGTTTGTTTTCCTATAATTGCAATACACGTGTGAACACCTCGCTCCAAACAATGTTAATGAAAGGATGAACCCATTGGTTTGCCTACGTGTTGTTTGTGATGTTACTTTAAATGCTGTGAGAGTCTCCATGTGCCCCACCCCCCTGTGTGTTGGTCAATTGTCAGGTTACTTGTGTACATACGTAGGTAGGTATTTTCAATGCTTGGAGAACCCATGTGCTCCCCTGGAGTGGCAGTTTGCTATCCATTACGTGCATACTTACGTAGGTGGGTGTGAGTGAAATGATGGATGAACATACTCTTGTGTGTACGTGTCGTTCGTAATCAATGCTCCCTGATTGTGTTAATTTTTTGTCCGGTTATGTTTACTGTTGATTGCAGTTTATTGTCAGGGTATGTGCGTACTTACGTAGGGATTGATGAACATTATATTGTGTGTACGTGATATCTGTGATCTTGCCTCAAGAATACATATCTCTCTGTTTGTGGCAGTTTCCTGTCAGGTTACGTGCATACTTACGTAAGTGGGGAGAATGTAAGTACTGAATACTAATACGGAAAGGATGGTGCACAGGACATACACCTCAAACATATGAAATTGTGAATCATTTATATAAGTGAGATGATTATCAAATGTTCTGTTAACTGTCGCATAAACGTTGTGAGTAGTCACAACTTTTAGAGTTAGTAAGATCTGATTTTCTGTTCATTAGGGCCCTGCAAATTTTTTGCAGGTGCCCTATAGTAATCACCCTGTCTGTCTGTCCGCACACACGAAAGCTACCTTAGGTGGTTGGAGGTGTGGCCTAACACAATAGAAATTTATTCAATTCATTCCGTGACCACTTAATTCTTTTGTCCTTTAAGTGGTCGTTCCTTTGATCTTAAACAATGGAATGACCACCTAAGGTAGCGATCGTGGGGGCATCCGTCCGTCAGTCCGTCTGTCCGCACACACGAAAGCTACCTTAGGTGGTCGGAGGTGTGGCCTAACACAATAGAAATCTATTCAATTCATTCCGTGACCACTTAATTCTATTGTCCTTTAAGTGGTCGTTCCTTTGATCTTAAACAATGGAATAACCACCTAAGGTAGCGATCGTGGGGGCGTCCGTCCACATTTTTCATGTTTTTTTAGCTCACCTGTCACAAAGTGACAAGGTGAGCTTTTGTGATCGCTCTTCGTCCGTCGTCCGTCCGTCTGTTCACAATTGCTTGTGAACACACTAGAGGTCACAAATTTAGCCTGATCATAATGAAACTTGATCACAATGATCATCTCCATAAAATCTAGGTCAAGTTCGATATTGGGTCATCTGGGGTCAAAAACTAGATCACTAGGTCAAATCAAAGGAAAACCTTGTGAACACATTAGAGGTCACAATTTGAGCCTGATCATTATGAAACTTGATCACAATGATCATCTCCATAAAATCTAGGTCAAGTTCGATATTGGGTCATCTGGGGTCAAAAACTAGGTCACTAGGTCAAATCAAAGGAAAACCTTGTGAACACATTAGAGGTCACAATTTGAGCCTGATCATTATGAAACTTGATCACAATGATCATCTCCATAAAATCTAGGTCAAGTTCGATATTGGGTCATCTGGGGTCAAAAACTAGGTCACTAGGTCAAATCAAAGGAAAACCTTGTGAACACATTAGAGGTCACAATTTGAGCCTAATCTTTATGAAACTTGATCACAATGATCATCTCTGTAAAATCTAGGTCAAGTTCGATATTGGTTCATGTGGGGTCAAAAACTAGGTCACTAGGCCAAATCATTGAAAAACCTTGTGAACACATTAGAGGTCACAATTTGTGACTAATCTTTATGAAAATTGATCACACTGATCATCTCTATAAAATCTAGGTCAAGTTCGATATTGGGTCATCTGGGGTCAAAAACTAGGTCACAAGGCCAAATCATTGAAAAAGCTTGTGAACACACTAGAGGTCACAATTTGAGACTAATCTTTATGAAAATTGATCACAATAATCATCTCTATAAAATCTACGTCAAGTTCGATATTGGGTCATCCGGGGTCAAAAACTAGGTCACAAGCCTTTGAAGGCCAAATCATTGAAAAAGCTTGTGAACACACTAGAGGTCACAATTTGAGCCTAATCTTTATGAAACTTGATCACACTGATCATCACTATAAAATTTTGGTCAAGTTCGATATTTGGTCATCAGGAGTCAAAAACTAGGTCACGAGGCCAAATCATTGAAAAAGCTTGTGAACACACTAGAGGTCACAATTTTGACCTTATCTTTATGAAACTTGATCACAATGATCATCATTATAAAATTAAGGTCAAGTTCGATATTGGGTCATCTGGGGTCAAAAACTAGGTCACGAGGCCAAATCATTGAAAAATCTTGTGAACACACTAGAGGTCACAATTTTGACTCTATCTTTATGAAACTTGGTCACAATGTTTATCTCTATGAAATCTAGGTCAAGTAAGATACTGTGTTATTTGGGCCAAAATCTAGGTCACTAGGCCAAACAGGTGAGCGACCCAGGGCCCTTTGGACCCTCTTGTCTTAATAACTTGCAAACCGTTAAAGGTATTGACTTCAAACTTAAAACATAAGGTCACAGCAACAATACCCTATTGTATGCCAAGTTATGTTACTCCAGCTACAATATTGTAAGGCCACAACAAATTGATCATGCGTTCGTCGGGAGCGCCCGCTCCTGATTTTTCCAAAATGAAAAATAAATATTTAAATTTAAATTATTGCACCCGCACCTGAGAAAACCACGCGCATGTGATTTTTTCCTACATTTTTTTTTTATTATTTTGCCGCTAGCATCAATATTTACAAATTACCAAAAATAAAGCCAACTTGTTTATAATTTCGTCACTCACTCACTGTTATTACAGAATATGTTCTGGGAAAGCGCGCTCTGCTGAGGATGTTAGTTACTCGATTAATTTTAGCAGTAAATTGTTGCACACTAAAATCGTGTGTAACTTTTTACGCAAGCGTCTGGTGAAATGATGAACCTGTCTGAATATTATGCCCTTTACAAAAAACACGCATAGGTGTATAAACGTAGTAAAATGGGAAGAATTGCGATTGCGGAATGAACCAACAAGCGTGTCTAGATATGTTTGTATTCATTATTATTACTAGTATTCCGTACTACCGACGAAATCATGAATTGTCACCCATTTTCGCGACAATGCCGTCTCGTTTATACATGGTCCGTGGTATGTGATAATAACAGTTTTATGCGTCCCGGACACGCAACGCACATGTTAATAAGTTTCTATACTGTATCCTACATAATTTCATCAGGGATTTTAAATACTGTTCATAGAGAAACCTTCAGAAGGTCCTACTTTCATCAGAGTTAAAAAAAATTGATAAAAATAGTTTGCTCTAATTATTGCACTAAATGCTGTACTTTTCAGTCACTTGCTAAAATCCCAGCTAGATCTATTACAAATGGATAAATAACAGCTTATGTAAGATTTCATACTGCAGTTCTCAACATCTGTCATAACATTTTACCACGGTGGTCGAGTGGTAAGATGCTTAACTCCTGATCGAGAGGTCCCGGGTTCGATTCTCAGCCGTGACACTTGGTCATTTTTAGAAACGCTTTTTAGTGTTTCCCAACCAGCTAGAGGTGATCCTGGTTGGAAACCCAGAGGTAGTCTTGCGTGTATCGGTGCTTTACACCGGGCACGTTAAAGAACCAAGGAATTTATTCGAAACGAGCTAGGGTATCACACCCAGATTCCTTGTATCTCGCCTCTGTCTCTAACATTTGCCATAATGCCCCAGAGTGGGACCTGCAAATTACATGGAAGAAAGAAAGGACCTTGTATATCCCTAAGGGAAGTGTGTTTGATGTGGGGCTAGATCCTATGACGGTAACCTTGCATAGCATTATGCATCGGTGCGCTACTAACAGTGCTAAATAAACAGCCGTCTGAGCATGATGTATCATTACAAGAACAAAACTATACAGCTTGATGCTTAGTTGATGTGAATCTTTAAGTTTAACCACTGGTCACTCAGTGCATTTGTGTTCATTATAATTTATATGTATGTGACAATGTCTGCTCACAATTACCTTGAATACCTGTATTCCGGTAAAATAATTTGATAAATCCTACACAACATAACAAGAAATGTATAACAATCATTTATGTGGCCTTATTTCTTATTTAAGCTGTTGTAATAGACACTATTTCCTAAAAATGGGTGCATCAGAAATGAATAGGGCACTTTTGCTCCTTCACACGCTTTCAAAAATGGCATTTTCAAAAATAAATTTATAAAAATTTATTTCGCTCCTTCGCTCGCTCTCAATTACGGGTTTTTTCAAAAATAAATATTTAAATTTATATTTCGCTCGCTCGCCCCTAATTTTTGCCAAAAAAATCCGTAGAACCAAAAATTAATTTGGTGTGGCCTAAGAATTATGGCCCTTTATTAAAATTTTCCTCATTTTTCATCTTTTTTTCTACATTACTTCAAAACCCAGAGCTACAGATGAGGTTTTAGTCCATTGGGTATTTTACCCCCCCCCCCACCCGTTTCAATTTTGATAGGGTTTTGACAAATTTTTTTGGGTATTTAATCAAACTCAAAGGGTAAATGATATTTTATGTACTGTTTTTCACTATATCACCCTTTTCTAATTGGGTATTTCAGATTGTAAATGCTTTTTCTTACTCCCTCCTCTCAAAATCTATTGGGTTTTTAAGAAAATTAATTGGGTAATTACCCTAATACGCAGCTTATCTGTAGCTCTGAAAACCGTTACAGATATTCAAATGAAACTTGCTATACACAGGGCACTGATCACGACAGTGATGGTTCTAGTTGGTTTTGGGATGATTTTTCAGTCAATATTACAGTAACCTGACTGAGACTTGTGTTTGCCCAACCCAAGAATAAAAAATAAATCTGAGGTGGAAGGCATCACTCAATACAAACAGCAGAGGCACAAAACTCACTAAAAGAACAGAGTACTAAATTGCTATCTTTGGGTGTAAATGGTCCTGTTTAAAATGACAAATAGGGAATCCCTTAATTAGGTGTGATGTATGAAAGTGTTATACTTCTAGGATAAACCCTGTTGTATTAATATCTTAGCTCAATCAAACTGTTTAATTTAGTATGTTGCAACTGTAGTAACTCTGTCTTCTACAGAGTGTGTTTGATATACTATTAAAAATTGTGCTGGACATCTGCAATTCTGTCTGTCTGGACATAATGTTTTGTGTCAAAAAACAAATTAGTTGTAACCAAGTCATTATTTGACCATAGATATGATGATTCTTATGTGTTATGACTTATTCTATGATTATTTGTATTGATCAGGTCTAGGACAACAAAGAAACATGCCAACTGGGACATATGCTCAAGAGAAAACATGTAAGCAAGAAGAGAAATTGTTGTCCAAACTTCAAGCATTAGATCTGGATTCTACTTTAGTCAAAGTGTTATGTAGACAGTGTGTTCAAATGTTAGAAGGTAAGTTGAGGGTTGAAGGTTCAAGTCTGGATTTTTTACTGTGAAGAGAATGAACTTTTCTGAAAGGAAAACTTATTTATCGAAAAAAAATCAAGAGTATTGACTTAGTTATGGTCATTTGACGTTTGACCTGATTTAACAGTAGAACAATGTCCTCAAACATTGTATGTATTAAGTGTTTACAATTATGTAAACTAAATTGTATAACTCACGTTTTAATGCAATACCTATTATTGCCTAATTTGAACTTTGTTTTTCACTAACAAATGGCTGTCAATAGTTGAGCACCACCCATGTCTAATGACAGCCCTTGTTACATTTAAGCCACTAAGAGTATGTCTCCATATTTCAGGTGGACCAACGTGCGGTCTGGGTATGGGTATACATACAGAGAGTTATCCCATGCATACATTTGCCAAGTTTCTCTTCACCAATTTATTGTCTCATGATGAAGATTTAGCCTACAGGATGGGTTTACGTGCCCTCAGGTAAATACTCAAAACTCAGGATTTATCAGGAAATAAAGTATGTGTCCAGTCAAATGAACACAATCCGTCAATTAATATCCACTTTTATTTAATGGCTTCTGTATATATTTATTAAACGAACCTCTAACAAGCTTAACATTTCCTGAACATGGGAAATAAAAATTTGTATAAAAAAGTGTTAAACTCTTTTTAAACCCCAGCATCTTATAATTATCCTACTTATCAACAGAACTTTGGTCCCTTATTGACATAATTATAATATCTCTGATTTAATTTCATAGGGAATAGTTATTTAACACTAGTATGGTTCATACTCTTATTTATTTAACGTTTCGGCATAAGCCTTTCTAGAAACACACATTTAAAAAATAACTTATTCTACATTTGGGCTGGCATTGTTGTTAGCCATTTTTAAATTTGGGCCATTATTTTAAAATGGCCGACAACAATGCCAGCACAAATGTAGAATGAGTTTTTTTTAAATGTGTGTTTCAAGAAAGGCTTATGCCGAAACGTTAAATAAATTAGAGTATGAACCATACTAGTGTAAATTATAATAGACGAGGCTTTTCCTGGGGCATTAGCCTTTATAGAATGTATTCATGTTATTTCTGCTGGTCGAATCTTACCAGCACTTGTTTATAACTCAAAATTTAACGTTGATATTATACCTGTAATAGTTTTAATATTTTAAAACACTATATGTTATTTCTGTGTGTCAATGCCTTTCCAGCAGTTTTTGTTAGTGCAAAAATTTAACCCTATGTGATATTGTCCCTGTGATAGTTTTAATATTTTAAAACAAACTTTCTTGTTGAGTTTTAATATTTCAAAACAAACTTTCTTGTTGAGTTTTAATATTTCAAAACAAACTTTCTTGTTGAGTTTTAATATTTCAAAACAAACTTTCTTGTTGAGTTTTAATATTTTAAAACAAACTTTCTTGTTGTGTTCAGATTGCCGGTGCTAGAGAATACAGAAGAATTAGATGATGCTTTAAATAACGTTGGATCTGTTGTGTTGTCAAGGTTTCCACGCTGGTTTATTCTTGGACATGTTGAGAATCAGCAGTGTGAATTAGCTTGCACTCTTCTTAATGCTGCTAAAGGTGGGTTTAGTGTTCGTGTTTTGTCAATTTGGCAACTAATGTCCATTTTCGTCCTTTCATCCACATATGGAGAAGTTGATGATTCATTTTTGAAAGGGCAAATTAGTTTTGGTTTTAGTACATGTGTACTGATAGTGAGAACTGGTTAAATGATTCAACCAACATAGTGATGGCTTAGAATAAGAAGGTCTTAACTACGAAATCAAGTCAAACAAGCTTTTTCAACTTCAGTTCAACATTCTAACATGACAAGTTCAGATTTCCTGGCAATAGGTTCATAAGAAGTGCCTTTTGATGTATATTTAAAATATGCATGTGTCTTATAAGGTTGTAAGTGGCACTTAAGACCTTCACATTCTAAGCCAGCGATATTGTGTAACCGAAAAATTGTTTAGAGATAGCATTAAACCAGAATAAAAATAAAACAAATTGTTTATATTATGTTTATATATATAGTTTGTTTTCAAATTACACAAGCTACCTGGTATCACTTTACAACAATCCCACTGAAACTAAAGAACACTTAAACCTTTAAAATAAAGTAGAAGTCTATCTGTTCTGAGTAAAATTTAATAGTGGAAATTTGCTGTACATTGGCTGTGATAATTTTACCACAGGTAAAAACACGTGTTTTCACAGACAGGTGTGTAAGGAACGACTGTTGATAATATATCTTGTCATTAAATCTGACGGTGATAATAATTTATTAACCACTCTTTATATTGGGAACGAAAAGTTAAAATCCTTTGTCTTTTCTGCGTAGCAAGTCTGTAAGTGTTAATGGCCGCAGTTTGTATTGCTTGTACTCTAGAGGTCATTAGTGTTATACATGTATTCTGTATATATACATGTGTGACTTGAAATTAGCATATACCTGTATATACATACATAAAGGCGTGTAACAACATGAACATATTCAAGTATTTTGTGCGAGTTTCAGTTAGCAGTTAGATCATACGCATCTTGTTATTGCATTCTATTCTGTACATTTTAACTTGTTTGTAGTACAAGTTCCTTTATTTATCAAACAGCGTTTCACAAATTTTTTATGCCCCCGTATCGATAGATCGGGAGGCATATAGTGATTCACCTGTCCGTCCGTCCGTTCGTGCGTCTGTTCGTCCGTCCGGCCTGGTTAACCCAAATTGACTGTTTCTTCTAGCATCAATATGGCTTGCTACAAAGCTTTCAAACTTGCATGGATGTTGTATATGACTACTCTCCACACGCCTGTATCACCTGACTCCATTTTGACCTTCACCTTGACCTAATTTTGGACGTAGACTTATTGAAAGGCCAAATTCTTGGTTAACCCAAATTGACCGTTTCTTCTAGCATTAATATGGCTTGCTACAAAGCTTTCAAACTTGCATGGATGTTGTATATGACCACTCTCCACCAGCCTGTATCACCTGACTCTATTTTGACCTTCACCTTGACCTAACTTTGGACTTCGGCTTATTGAAATGGCTCCCACAGGGGGCATAAGCGTTTATTGAACGCAGTCTTGTTTTGTTCTGTTCAGAAAATTATTTTTGGTTACATTTTAGGTAAAATCTGATTATTCTGGTCTGTAAAATGTAGACACACATGGAAATATCAAATCAATATTGTATTTCTATTGGTTTAGATATTTATTTTAGAAAAAGGCAGTGAAAATTAAAGCCCTTTTCGCTGTGTTTTATTCGTATACACATAATACCTATAAGTGGCCTCCATAGCTGAGTGGTTAGTGCACTAGCCGCCTTATCTGGCGACCTTTAACCGAAGTTTAAATCAATACATGTGGAAGCACACATATGCATATCATATTCGGCAGAAAGCTAAAATAATACGCCAATAAGAGAAATTGCGTGTTGTTACAACACATTATTGTAAATGTTTACAAGTGACTGACCTGAACAATCAATTTATACTTATATTAGTTATCATACATATCTTCTAATAATGTTTTTCAACAACCATAATATTTGATTATATTTTAGGTACTTCAACGAGGTTGCACACTGTGCTAGACGCAGCTCAGCGTCACATTCACAGCTCATCACAACTGTTCAAATTAGCCCAAGATGCATTCAAAATTGCCACGCCCCCAGATAACCCAAAACATATACCTGCTTTAAAAGCAGCATATAAACTCGGTCTTCAAGTGATGCGTATGACATTAATGACAATGAATTGGCGTCGAAGAGAAATGGTTCATTGGTTAGTGACTTGTGCTACGGAAGTTGGGCTTGAAGCCCTAATGTCCATCATGCAGAATTGGTATTCTCTCTTCCAGCCCATTGAAGCCACTGGTAAGTTGGTATTTTGTTTAATCTCACGTTGTTCAGTGTCTGCAATGAACTTTGTGGTCTTCCTCAGATCATCAGCTTCTTCATAGAGCTTCTCTTGAAGAGTTGTGTTTGTGGGCCACATTTTGTTCACCCCTGATTCTTAGTTTGGCGATGTTGAGACCTTTGCAGTCTTGAATAACTTATCTTAGTTTCCTTTAAATTTTCACTTTATTTGTGAAATTGATAAGTTTGTGAAAATTTACGTTCATGAACGCAAATAGCATTTAAAGAACAGAAAGTTGTTCTTTCTGAACTTTTATAATCACATACATTTAACTTCGAGAACTTGTAAATAACAAATTTGTAGAATATATACCTTGTGAAAAATTTTGATTTAACTATATAAAGTTGATGTTCTTTCTTGCATCTCCCCTAAATGATGTTTCTTTGTTTGTAGGTATGGTTGCTTCTACGATTATGACTCAGGCTACAATGATTCAGTTAAACTTGAACTTTTCCGAACGAGAGGAACTTGCCAAATGTGCTCGAGCTTTAGCTCTTCAATGTGCTACCAAAGATCCCCAGAACTGCGCTCTATGTGCACTGACTCTATGTGAAAAAGACGCTATCGCCTTCGAGACCGCATATCAGATCGTTGTGGACGCCGCGTCTCACACGATGAATTCAAGTCACTTGTTTAATATAGCAAGATATATGGAACCCCGAGGTTACCCTAACAGGGCCTACAAACTTTCCTTACTCGCTATGAAGAATCTTCATTTAGCTTATAATCAAGACACACACCCAGCAATAAATGATATACATTGGGCGTGTGCACTTAGTCACTCGTTAGGTCGTGTAGAACTCAGCAATATCATTCCACTGCTTGTGAAAAATGTGCAATGTGCGACTGTGTTGTCAGACATTCTCCGACGTTGTACTCTTACCGCTCCAGGCTTAGCCAACACGGACGGTAAACGACGAGCGGTAAAATTGTTATCGTATGATAAACAGCCACTTAGACAATTAATGGAGGCTACCATTTGTGCATATATCAACACTACTCATTCAAAATTGACCCACATCAGTCCGCGCCATTATGGGGATTTTATCGACTTCCTCAGCAAAGCTCGAGAAACGTTCCTGTTAGCTCATGATGGACATATGCAATTCACTCAATTACTGGAGAGTATGAAGCTAGTCTATAAGGGAAAGAAAAAGCTGATGTCGCTGATCAAAGAACGATTCGGCTTGTGATGATGTCATACTACATCTTTGTAATGCTAGAATTAAGCATACAAGATGTAGGAAGTTAGAAAAACTAAACTGAACATGTTTGTGAAGCATTTAAGTTGTTTTTGGGTTTTTTCGTTCAAAAATGTGCGAATTCTTTAAAAATAGTATCTTTGATAGATTTTGTTTCAACTTTGTTTATATAATATTGTTACAGATAAGTTCTTTGCTTAACAATTACTGTTGGAGTTTATTTATTTGTTTTTCATATATACATATTTTGAATCATTCTAAGAGAGAATCAAAGTTATCAGATATTTAGTATGGAGAAGTATCTCTTTAATATGTCCTATGGTAAGAACTACTTCTTTTTATATCCAAACTAACATACAATATCTTAAAACACTTGGCATTTTAAAAAAAACCCCGGAAACTTGCATTAATAATGCACTGGATTTGTAATCAAATGTTAATCAATTTTGCTTTTAATTATAGATACTGAATTTTTAGTCAGGTTTTATCAATTTTGATTTTAATTATAGATCTTTAATGGCCAAAATACGGTGGATTATTATGGGTTAAATTTGGATTTTACTATTATTTATTATTATGATTTTTATGTTAAATTTATTTTAATAGAGAGATGGACTTGTTTGTTGACCAAACATTTGTATATGATTTTACCCGACAAGTAATTTTAAAACAGTATATATACACTTGATTTTTTAATCAGCTGGAGCAGAGTCAATTGGCCTAGCGTTTTATATTATACCGTCGGAAATTCTGACTTATTTGTATTGTATATAAAAAAACTTTGTGCTTGTAATGTGCTTACGGTGTCATTGTTTGTATGTTAATTTTAATTTTTTATCGTACAAAGTTTTATTTATTGTCTTGACGTATTTCTGGGCATTTTCTGTCTACGATCTGACTTTGTCTTATCAAATATTCATTTTAGCTTATATGACGTTCATTTTAACTTATATGACATTCATTTTAAAGTGCTCATATTTCTGTATATACTATCAATGTGCTATGTTCAATGAGCGACCTGTCAGCCCATGCCAAAATATGATATGATGTCAAGAATAGATCACACACATTATTTCTACTTCAGTAATTCTCCGTGTTCAATCTCTAAATGTGTTACAATCACATTAAAATAAGATCCTAACATTTGCTTCATTCCTTTAAGCTGTTAGTTAGATCTGACTCAATTCTGTAAGAGGTCACATTCAAATGGCCTCTCTGGTGCATGTAGTATTATGGCTGTTCACCTGTTTGTATAGAGAGTGTACTAAAGTCAGTCTATGCTTAGCTCTCTATGTTTAAACATCTCTCTCACTGTAAACGAGGTAGTTCAGCAGAGATTCTCTGCACTATCAGATTTGTGAAAGAAGGGACTTCATTGGATGATGTAAAGCTTACATTGACATGACCGCATACAGAGTGTGATCAGATCCTGTATCAGTGTAAAGTAGTGCAGCGTGTTATGGGTCTGATTAAAATGAGATTGAATGTGTTGTTGTTTTATTTATAATACACTTACTGCTACTATATGAATATAGTATGATATTTGTGAAGCTATGATTATTGAAGATACCTTCTAACTTTCATCCTTAAACACTTACTCCCTATGTCTCATGTTTGGATGACAAAACTTTCTAGTTAACTTAATTTGACTCTCGTAATTTGCTTAAATCGTCCAAAACTGTGGTTTGGATAGAAAAAAAGATGTATGCAGCATTTGGTTTCGATTCTGGTCACCACTTTGACTTTTACATCGCCATATTTTAATTTTTTGTGGATATTAGTCAGTGAAAAAATATGATCGCAATGTTTTAAAACAGAGTTGAAATGCTGACTCTTAGCCATACAGAGGTGTCAGAATCACTCTTAGGCACTGTGATGAAAATTTGAGAAATTACAATACAACAATTTTAGAAAAAGAAACACCTTAATTTCTGTAGAAAATGATTGTCTCTGCTTCGTCTCTAAATAATGTCTATGACTGAAGTCTAAGGATAATTTTATCTGCTTGGTGCTAGTGCTTTTAAAATATGTGTTTTAAATATATTTTTGTTTTCATTTTAGATGTTGTTAAGATGATATATTAAGTTGATATTTATGTTGTATAAATAGGCATGTATAATTCTGAAGTTGTTTTTGGACTTTGGGGTATATTCATTGATTCACGATAGAGGTACTCGATTGTGTTTCGTGAATATACCAGTTTTATTAGAATTGGTAAAAATTTGTATAGATAGTTCTGGCTATGACAATGGGAAATTTTCTGTACAATATTTGTACAAAATTGCATGTATAATGACCATGATAATATATTATGTCTTGTGCTTAAAGCATAATTTGTTGGTATGTCATGTTGATGTTTATATTTTCCATGCAATCATGATTATGTCTTGTATACACATCATTAGATTTTACATTTAGATCTGTTGTCATCGTCACGTTTGATCGTGTTGCTAGTTTTTCACCTCATCCGTTCATTCATTAAATTTGTTAAAAAAATGGATTTGTATATATTAAATATATAAAAGTTTGTGTCAAAGAATAGTTCATATGTCATGCTGTCATTGATTTCATAGTTATAGTTTTAGCATCAATTGTAAAATTACATTAAAATGCCATTAAATTCCATTGTATTATTTCTCTTAAGAAGAACTTGCTTAACATTTATTTTGACACGAAACATGAAAGGTATCGGAATACATTTTGAACAACAATAAATGCAATTTATAATAATTTTATTCTACTACCATATTTATAACTCCACAGACTGTTCATAATTTAAATCATCATCACATCATCTATATATAATCTTAAATGGTCCTACCTCATAGCTTGTTGTCCACAGTGATTTCAGCATCGTACCAACATTGTTGTTTTTGTTGGCGGGTCCTGGTACTTGGAACAAGCTTATTGTGAAACATATAAACATTTCCATGTAACATTTATCGGCCAATTTTACTGTATATTTATCCTCATGATGTCTGGTATGATGTTTGCCATGTTATGGGGAAGTTACACTACAACGTATTATGACCATGTATGCCGAATGTATAAGAAATTTTAACCAAAACGCTGACATGCATTAATATCAAGGGTGTCAATTTTCCTGACTAATCCACACTTCCGATTTATCATTCCTGAAAGAGCAATGAGTTCTGACCAAAATAAAAAGTTATTAGATGAAAATATCTCAAGAAATGACAATGTTATTGTAAATTTCATCTTGTCTGAAGGATTTTCTTTAATAAAACTGAGTAAATAGGGAAATAATATTCAAATCTTGGCAAAAACATGTGTGGCTGCATACGCTTTTTCGGATTTTCTTTTTGGCTCTGTTGATACCCCTGTGTCCAACAGCTTACACATGTAAAATTCCTGTACATTCCACATGCAATATTGTAATATGTTTCAGTGTCACTGTGCCGTTATTAATTATTATCGACCTTAAAATGTTCATGTTTTTAAAACTCTGCTGAGCGAAGAATGAACAAAAGAAGTATAGGTGTTTTCAACTGAGTAAGAGTATGCCTGCAACTATTTTCAAAAAGCAATAATTTGATATCATATCTGCAGAATTATGGATTTTGAGCATTTAAGTTGAGTTTCAAAGCGGAAAACACCATAAGATGGAAGAACAAGATACGCAGCCATTAGTTGGTTTGTAGACAAAATGATAAATGCTTAATTTATATTCAAAGGGAAGCAACTTTGCAAAATCATGATTTTGTCCAATATTATTTAGACTGATATAGTTAACATTCTGTGGTCAATTACTGGTAATTTGTTGAAAACATCCTAATTCCTTGTATTTTGATTTACTGGATGATTGGAAAATTATTTGAAAGAGATAATGAGGCTTTAAACGAGAAGAGGTCACCATTCACTACTTTAGTCTCTGATAGAATTTAATTTTTTACATGGATATTTGGTTTGGTGATTACGTATGAAATGATGCATGACCGAATGTTTGGTTACTTTATCAAATATTGTAACATTGATTTATATATGTACTGTTGTACTTATCGGATTTGTAAAAGTTTGTAAAGCATGATTGTTGTCGAGTCTATCATTGAGAGAATGTTGTGTTGCCATTTCATATGATTATCTAAGGTAATGTTCATATTGTACGAACAAATTAACCTGTTCCTTGAGCCTTATATTAGTTAAATATAAAGATTGAGTACCCGGTTAATTTGTTTGCACAATACATCTCAAAGTGTCCAAAAATTTATATTCGTAATAATTTAATTTAAATTGTGTTGATTTTCTCGAGTACTGAGTTCAAAATTTGGCATAACCGTTCTTTATCTATGGAAAAGTTTTTATAGTATTATTATCATATTAAAAAATATTATGTCAATGTGGGTTTTAACTCCGTCAGTTCAATATACATACAAGTTCAATCATTTATTAAAACGCCAGTGATTTGATAGTGTCTCAAAATTCTCTTTACAGTCAATTAAACTACCGATATGATTTATTGATACAGTTTTTGTACACATGTGGACCATGAGAAGTATTGTTTGTCAATTGTCAATATTTTTATAAATTATAAATAGCTATTTGTGCGAACATCAGTATTTATGTTTAATACGAAGATTGTTTTAATACTAAGATTATCTTAAAGACATTTTTGCGTAATTTAAAAATATGTACGGTATTTCATAAATACTATATTTTTTGTCAAGACTTAGTCTCGACTTGTTATACTACGTGAATTTGTATATTATACATTTCCATGGTATTTTAGAATTTTGTTAAGTGATAAATTTCAAACATTAGGCCAGTTGTGAAATATATTATGGTATATTATACCTGCAGAAATGTTACGTTTTAAGTTTATGCGATCAGTGCAGAGTCAGTGGTGATCAATCATTCCTGGCCAAAATGTGTGGAATTGCAAACCTGATAAAAAATGCTGACTCAACAATGGGCATTTTATCCAAAAAAAAAATATATTTTAATTTTATGGTTGAGCTCTCAAGACTTAAATCAGTGGCCACTTGGACCAAAATTTGTTAATCTATTTCCACCAGATAATAGGAAAAATTGTATAGATAACGATGTTATTGTCACATATGATTTCTTATATCGCTTACGAAAAATTCTTGATATGATAATTTTTGTCCAATGTTTCATTTAGTCCAACAATTCGCCTGACTCTCACATTCGATTGCACTACAGTAGAACTACAATGCCTCAAACTGTCTAAAAGTCTTCAAACCGGGAAAAAATAGTTAACTATCTGTTTGAGACGTGTACTGTGTATTAGAACATGGTCATTTTTTTCTTGACCAAAGACTCGTTAGCTTTGTTTCAAGGGTATGCTAGGCATGTGATGTGTACATGTATATTGGTACATCGTCATTTCGCCTTGATCGAACGATGAACCTGTTGGTGGTTTTTAGAGGGTTTGAGGCATCGTCGTTCTGCTGTATTCTTGTTTTATGTTACCTAATTTACAGGTAAAAGTTCTCGATGAATCTATTAATTCTGTAATGACAGTATTTAATTATGTCCAAATTGTCTCGGTCTTTTGATGACCAGTTGTATAAGATTTTGTTAGGTTTATAGTTGCATTCTCTTAGAGAATAAAATGCAATTGAGCGAGAAATTGATTGAGACAAGTCTATATTGTTCCAAATAATTATTGAACAAATAAATCTATGGATTTGTAACCTGTGTCTTTGTTATTTGTATCCCAGGTATGTGGAATCTTACCAAATGCTGGGAATATTCAAACATTAGGCCTTAAACTGCTATTTTAATAAGCTATAACTTGGTAACCTCTCAGCAGAATGATGCTATTTGAGCACTTAAGTTGATTCCCCAATGTTGAAAACACCATAGGATTGATGAAAATGTAATTAGCCATAGTTTGTTACCAAAATGCACGATTTAAAGTCTAAGGGGAGCAACTCTCGCAAAATTTGTATCTTGTTCAAGTTTCAATGTCAAAATGCTGCAAGACCAAGAGTCAAATGACAAAAAGCTGAAGTAAAGTTCAGTTTGAAACAAGTGTGTGATTGTGCACACTATCTTGACATAATAAATAAATAATCAACTGTGGGGAGCGGTGGCCTAGAGGTAGGGTGCGCGCTTCGGGATCGAGAGGTTCCGGGTTCAATCCACTCTGGACCACTGGTTAATTTCTCTGAGCAAGACCCACATGCTCCACTACACCATGGTGTAAAATGGTACCTGTGAGGGCAGTCTATTCCTGGGCGCCACAGATCGATGTTGGCTGCCACACCCACAAGAGAGAAATAGTCTCCCCAGGGAGACACAAGTGTAGGTTTCCATTGGTAGCCCAATGACCTGGGGAAGTTAAATGTCAAAGGGTGCTTGAGCGGCCTAACAGCTGAAAAGAGCCCTAGAAAATTGGTAACTTAACAAAATGAGGACTATAATGCTTCCATTAATCGGTTGGCTTGTTTCAGATTTAAATTTTGGAAGTAATAACCTTGAAATTATTATGCACAGTTGCATAATGAAATGGGTTCTCTTGTATATCTATGACAAACAATAAGATGTGGTTATCTCTGCATTTGTGCAAGGTCATAATTAGCCCAGTTTCTTGGAATATTCCATGTTGACCCTTTGCAAATGAAATGAATTAGCCATTGTCCACTCCAGTGTGCTTGATTGGTAACTCGGCAATGTTAACTTTCCAACATGTCTGTCGTGGTTAAGCTGCTGGTTCCCTGTGGAAGTGTAAGTTACTACTGGTTTAGATAACAGTCCAGGAAAATTGGTTAGGGGATTCAGCCATCACATGTCACTGAGCCTGGGAGATATTTAAACTAACAAGCAATAGACAACTAGTCTGAATATGTTGGTCATGGTTTGAAGCTGGCTTTGCTGGATGATGACCTAGTACCTTTATAGCAACTGTGCAAGCATGGCAAGCTTGCAATAACTAAATCACCACAGGTTTTGTCTTTAGTCGAGCACAGTCTGGGACTCTGGGATCAAACCCATGACCTCCCACACTCAAGTGGACGCTCAACAACTAAGCTATCAAGGAGGGGGTATTGAGGTAATATATTCAGCTTGGTTAAAAAATAAAACAACATGAATGAATATAATACTTTTACATTTATTATAATAATAATGAAATGAGACAAAAGTTAAAAACACCCAACCATATTAAGACATCAAACCTGTTCAATATCCCACACATGTATAATTTACAGTCAAACAATATGGAAGACGACTGGATACAAACTTACGAGTCATCTCATGATCTGGGAAAGAATTAAATACTTCTGCATTTTACTGTTTTGTAAGTTTGACAGTATATAATTTAGCAAACTTATCAAATTCTCGAATATAACTAAATGATAATTATCCTTCAAGAAAACTTGATTTCATGATTTATTATGCTTTTGTCTTTGTCCTCCGTTTGACTGACACAACAAAGTTACTCGATTCAATACCTGGTAAATGAAAATGAGCGAATCATGCACAGATCAAGAGGGGGACAGGGTCCCTTCCTGGAATTTTGGCAAAATGTCGATATCTAATATCATGGCTTTTATTTTGTTAGTTAAGATAAAGAGTCTTGGCAGGACCCCCTCAAGAAAAAAACAGCTTGTTGGGCTACTTTTCAATGAATAACAGTAGGAAAGAGCCAACTTAAAAAAATTGCTGGATTAATTTGCACAAAATTATAATAATAATGACACGTAAGTCTGTCATGAAGGCTAAAGTACAACACTTTGGTTAGCAGCATCAATATCCCTGTTCAGTCAAAAACGTATTATCGCTCCTTCTTAGGTTCATCTCCACCATCGTTGTTACTGGCAGTATTAGTATCAGAATTCACTTGTTTCTGGCTTTTATCCTTCCTCATAGTCTGCTGTCGAATTTTCATCTGTTTAACGTTAGATATAAGCACACCGACGTCCCACAACCACGAGACGACAATCACCAGACAGTTAATTAATAATGGAACAGAAAATACGATAGAAATAAATAGACCATTGCTGTCAAAATACTGCTGATGTGCGAACAAGCTCCAATTATTGGCGGCCCATTCGTTGATATATTCCGCACAGAAGACGAGAATCATCAGAAGTCCGAAATAGGCAGATTGAATGACTCCTAAATTACGTGTAAGTACTGTCAGTATTGCACAACTTATGTGAAATATGGCAAGCCCACAAAACCACGGCTCTTTCCAGTCTATCGACTGCAGGAACGCTATCAAGCCATCAATCTCGTTAATTCTAATTGGCTTCACTGGGCCACCAAACTCGTTATTCGGATTATTTGGGTTTCCATCCATCTTATCAGAATGCGTAGAATGTGTACCGTAATGTCAGCAACTACAATGACTGTCTAATGGAATTCTGACATAAAATCAATAAAAGTCTACAATTATTCTTCACTTTTGTTGTTGTTGTGTTGTTACACTTTTCCTTCAATTAAATGAGTTCCTTCCTACTTTTTTTGAGCTACACAACCTTTGAATGAATTCAGTCTCACGTCAATTTCACCTTCTTCAAGCTGAAACAGTCACACAAGAAATACAATAATAATTATAATTGAATTTAGAAACTTGAAAAAATTTGAAATCTTTAAAATGTGACAAAGAAATGATGTACAGTCAATAATGAGTTCATGAGTAAAAGTTAGAAATTTTGAAATCCTGTAATTTATAGTTTATATCTAATTTTAAAAATGTAACAACGAAATGATAACAAGTAAAGTTAAACGTGTGTTCATGGACACTAGCTGATTATTTGAAAAAATCCAAAATCCTGATTTTTTAAAAAAATTCCATAAAATTTTATTAGCTACAGTAGGAAGGTAAAGGTAAAATAGTTAATGTTTTAAATTAGACCTATCTAAATGTAAGTATTACCGGATCTGCAGAATAAATATCCTGGTAACAGAACTCGGAGATACACTTTCGGATACAGATGGCCTGTTCAGCACCTCGCTTAGATAAACAATCTGGATTTACTTCGCACGGCTGCTTTGAGCTCTTATAAACCTTGTCCTGCAATATAAAACATAGTCTAGGATGAATTTTTGTTAACTTTATCTATAATACAGTATTATCATGTGTCACCAAATTATCAACTAGAAGGGATTTTGACTTTTTGACACAAAAAGATTTGTCACCCCTTCAATTTGGAAAAAAATTATCTGACTTACATTTCTTGACAATACAATATTCTGTAAAATTCATAACTATGCATGTCTTGTTTGGTACCAAGTATTCCTGTCACATGAATGTTCCTTGAAAAAGGACCAGTGGTTTAGGAAAAGCGCGGTCAAAATTTGTGACAGACATCCAGCAACACAGAGTCAAAACATTCAGATACATGTCCAGCACAAAATCAACATGTCTCCCCCTGGCCCCACATATAGATGGAGCCATAATAAACACCTAATTGCAGGTAATCAGCATGCACAGTTGCAATATAACTGAACAAAATAATAATAAATTTCCCATATTGTACACAGGTCAGACAGCTTTGTAGACTAATCTATGAATGGCAATATAACTTTCTACAGTTTTTTTTCATGTAAAAGTAGTTGGATTTTCCGTTTATTGAAGATGTTGTTCGAAGTGTAAACAGTCAAGTAGATACTTACGTCTCTCTTTTTTCTGTATGTGTATTTCTTATACTGATATTGGACACTACCAGCCTGTACTTCATAAATGGCATCCAAAACTAACAAGCAAAACAAACACACAAAAACACAGCTCCTCAAATTTGCCTTCATATCTTGAATGAACCTGAAATTAGAAAACATTGAATTCTAGTTTTAGATTTTACAAATTTATATTGATTGCCATTGAATTTGTTTTGATAATTGAAAGCAGCAAACAAACGAGTGATCTTCAAGTGGACAGATATATGTTATATACACTCTATAACCAAAGACATAAAATATTATGATTTTGCTATTACAGACTCTTTATTAGTGAATCAATTATTAGTGCCCATGGCTAATTCTGCTGGATTCTTTGACGTTCCGAATTGTCTGGACCTCAAGTTCCTGCTCTCATAAAACCGTTGTAGTAATTGCAAAAAGAAGAGGCGAAGATGCTCGAACATATGGTACTGAAATAGCATGTCTATCGATGCACACATGCACTGTACTGCAGTCAGAAAAGCAATGTAATCTGCAACGTTTTAAACTTTAGTCGAAAAAGTGCAACATCCGAATTATGGTTAGTTCAATAGGTTAAACAGTATTATCGTTGATATTACATACAAGAAACTATTAAAACATATGGTAATTGATTACATACGTGTACTTCGATAAAATTAACACATTAAGGACAAGAAAAATGCCGAAACTTACCCAATTTCTCAGACATTATAAAATTGCACTAGGTCAAAATCGATGATGACGTCCACTACGAAACTTTCTAACGAATACGAAATCTAAAGATAAACATCGTCTTGTCCTCGGGCATGGGTGGATGGATGGATGGATGGATGAATGGATGGTTGGTTGGATGGATTATAACAGGACATAAATACAGGAACAGTACAAATGTATTATAGGGCTGAATAGTAGGCCTATAGAGAATGAGTAGAAGCCGTGGTTATCACGAAGTTGTTTTTTTTCATTACGGTTGGGGCTTCATAAGTATTTACTTGATAGGCATTGGAAAAACCATCCAATGCTATACACATATTCAGTGAATTATAAAGAAAGCTACACATGATACAAGTACAGATGAAACGAAGAGCCAAATATAGAGGAACGATCGACGTTCCTGCGCTTGGAAACTACTTAGGTAGCCTTAAGTAGGTAGATACAAAATCACCTACTTTACAGTCCAGTTAGGATATTTTTCCAATGACGTAGCCGTTTATGTCTACCCATTTAAGATTACAACCATAGCCAGAACAGGTAAAGTTTAGTTTAGCATTAAAATAACACAAACCTGTTTGTATAAGCCTTTATAATTTGTTTTACACCGTAATAGTGGATTCTACCTCTGCGTCACTGTCATATCTTACCCTAACTGGACTGTAGGTCCAGGTTGGGTATTCTGACAGTGACGTCATCGTTAATGTATACTCAAAAGATTAAAACCATTGCTTAAACAGTTTAGTTTGATATTGAACTCTTGGTATAAGCTTACTTGTTTTTACACCGTACTATAGTGGATTGCTCCACCGTGTCACTGTATTTTTATCCTAACTGGACTGTAGATAATATTACCTAGCACAGGACCTTGTCTATAAATAGTATCTAGATCTAGTCCTTATTTAGCCATAAATACAATGTACATAGTTTCTGGTACTCGCATCAGTCTACGTCACCCTGTGGAGCGGTGGCCTCGAGGTAGGACGCGCGCTTCGGGATCAAGAGGACCCGGGTTCAACCCCCCTCTGGAGCACTGGTTAATTTCTATGAGCAAGACCCACATACTCCACTCCACCATGCTGTAAAATGGTACCTGTGAGGGCAGTGTCTATTCCTGGGCACCGCAGATCGATGTTGGCTGCCACACACACAGGAGAAAAATAGTCTCACCAGGGAGACACGAGTGTAGGTTTCCAATGGTGACCCAATGACCAAGGAAAGTTAAATGCCAAAGGGTGCTTGAGCGACCTAACAGCTGAAATTATAGTCATATATATATATATATAATAGATGCGAAATAGCAGTCCCAAACTGGGAATGGAGTGAAGGTGCTTGTCTATATAATAGCATGGGTAAGAAACCCAGTATCAGCTGAGCAGTAACCTAAGTTTTGGCGTGGAATTGAGCCAGTATAATGCCTACTTAGTACATACACGATATATAATTCAGGGGTGTCAATCAATCAGAAATGGCAAAGTTATAGTCAATTGAATCTGTTTTGATGGGCTTTCTTAATACTTTTTAATAGATATTGATTCAAATATGAAAACATTGGGTTGAAGGCATCTTGTTTGTCAAAAATGGTTGACCACATCTGATTTTTTTTATTTTAAATTCGCCTCCCTGGTAATTCTATCCGTAGCCTACAAATATTACTGATGAAGTAAGAGGTGTGTATTGTAAATTATATTGCACTTGTACATGTATGTTTATTGCATAATGCATGCATAAATGCCCCCCCCCCATTAAACTAATTAATAGAATACATAGATTCCTATCTGATACTGTCAGAATGTTGCTGTGGGCAAGCACGCGTTTTGTTGATGTTGCTGATAAAAATAATTATGTTTTGTATTGGTGTATGCATAAATACACTGACTGGTTATGCATAACGATAAATTATTAATGTAGGCTTACGTGTATGGTGGTGCATGTGCAACGGCAGTGTGCACTGGCTGTCGACAAGAATTATAACTTATCAATCAAGCATTCTTTTCGATTTTGGACTTGATTATTGATTATTTAATTGGAGACCCGAAGTGAAAAATCTGAGAAAAAACCCAATAGATTGACTAGTTGTCTCCTATAAGGATTGAGTTAGTATTGGCAAACTACTACTGTACAATATTGGTGAGAATTATACAAGGATCGCCCAAAGACTTGTTTCTGCTAAACCACTCCGTGTTTCAATATTTCGACCCTTCTCGTATTAGAACTAGAAAAATGCTTAATATTGAGACATATTTAGCGTACGTGATTTAGCAACATATATTATTACAAAATGTATTAATGTGACCGCATATTAGCCTTTATTATGTATATTTTACGACTACATCCAATTCCAATTCTTATTGGCCATGCTTTTCAGGCCAATGGTATCAGTTCTGTTTTCTTGTCGTAGACTTAAAAAGAGCACAAGCTCGCAAGTTCTGAACGCTACATCCAATTTCGACTTTCTCTTATATACTTTATAGAATGTACCTTGCTCATCGATGATTTAGTATGTTGAGATTTAAGTCAATATCTGCTATAGTTATTGGGAAAATTATACTGAAGCGAAATCTCTAAAAAGGACAATAACTCATTGATAAAGTTACTTCATCTCATGGGGTCATCACTGTGATTAGGTGTATTGAGTATCAAGTCCATGTCTCTGACAGATAATTAGAAATGATTATCTATTTAAGCAAATAGTCAAAACTCAAGTTCAAAACTATCCAGTTGCCTCTTCTTATCTACAAAACTTGATCTCACCCAAACGCTTGTGTTTTGAAACTTTTGACATTGAGGGTCTCTAAATAGGACGAAAAAATATATACAATTTTCCAAGTTATTTTGTTTTGGTTGCGTTGCTCCCTGTCAATAGGGCTTGTCAGTTGTTGCTCATGAAAAACCGACATTGCATTATGTCAGTGTTTAAACCAAAATTCATCACATGATTGTATACAAATTTTGCATCAGATAATATGATATTTTAATACTTGCACAACATTTTCTTAATCTGTTATGTTCAGTTATAGCAAGACGGACATGGATATTGATTACCCGGCCGACCCTCTCCAATATTTGAGTAGTCTATTTGGGTAACCTTTTTACTAGTAAGTGCTTGTTCAAAAGAGGTTTTCTGCTACTTTCACTTTCAAAGCTATGTACTAAATGGGTCCATCCAGTTAGCACATGCCTGTATGATTTTGATATGTTTAAATGACAAAATGTACGGACCATGACCCATTAACACTACAATCCAATTAAGGACATTGAGCTGACTTGCAAAATAATTTAATCGGTGCCAGACCAATGTTTGTTTTTCGTAATGCAGTATTAAATGTGTCCTCGGGGATGTTACCAAAATACCGACTATATTACATGTAAAAGCATTTATTCAAATACAAAATATTATAACACAATTAAATCACATAAAGTTATCTATCACAGATGCTTCAATAAATACAAAATGTAAACCAAATGTAAAGTTGCCCCTAAGTTCGTCAAACATGATTGAATATACATGAGGGATTTCTCCCAAACACATGTACAAAGAAAGGGAAAATAAATCAACTTTTGCCATAATTCAAATGACAATATCACAAATCCTTTGCTTTTTGGTATGCCGACGACATTGGGATTTTTACATCATTATTATCGCAACGACGAGGCGTATTTTTATTTCTACAAATGCCTAAGTCAACGTCCAACCAGAACAAAACCTAAAGAGGCATGTTTGTCAACCGTGTAGACAACACACCAAGATCTGCTATTTGTGAAAAGGGTCTCTGTTCTGTCAGAAAAGACAGAACCAGGAAACATGTACCACAAATATTAGCACAAATTTTCATTATTTCATAAAAAACAGAGTTCCTTTAAAAAGTCCGAAAACCTTTTCAAGATAGCATCGACACTTACACTTTTCAACTCGAAGTTGTGTGCGATAATACTTTATTGCAAAGAAAAGAAAATTATTAATAAAAGTGTCGCTCCCGAAAATTAAGGGTTTTTCTACGGTGTTCCGTTTGGACAAACGTATTTTTTGTGTCTCCCTGAACCACGATGCACGATGGTGAAAGTACGATGGTACGATGGTACGATGGTACGATGATGAAACCACGATGGCACGATGATGAAAACACGATGGTACGATGACGAAAACGTGATGTTATTATCGTGCTTTCACCATCGTACCATCGTACTTTCACCATCGTACCATCGCGTTTTCGCCATCGAACCATCGCGTTTTCATCATCTTACCATCGTACCATCGTACTTTCACCATCGTACCATCGTACTTTCACCATCGTACCATCGTACTTTCACCATCGTACCATCGCGTTTTCACCATCGAACCATCGCGTTTTCATCATCTTACCATCGTACCATTGTACTTTCACCATCGTACCATCGTACATCGCGGTTCAGGGAGACACACAAAAAATACGTTTGTCCAAACGGAACACCGTATTTTGCATCTTCCACATTTTAAAGTGATGCCGTTGATAATTTTAGCACTGTCTTATTTGCGTAGTTAGATATTGACATCATTCGTTAATTGTATTGGTTAATCCAGTGTTGACATTTGCTGTCAATGTCTTCTTCAGATTTTTCTAGCGAATGGAGAACGTCAGTAAATGTTTTTGGTGGCCGCGGTTTGAATGGATCATCATGAAATCTAATTCTTGGTCGTTTAGGCCGTTCGTTGCGAGATTTGCGTCCCTTGGATAACGAGCTGTGTTCCAATCTTGGCGTCAACACAGGTGGACTTTTAGACGCTCGTCGTGAACTGTCTGGAATGCTGACGAGTTGCATGTCGGGTATTTCTGCTGGCTCTTCAGCGATTGTTACAGTCGAATCTGAAGTGCCGGGAATTTCTTCTTCGCTGGACCCAAGTATTGTCCTGGGCGACTTTTTATTTGGATGCAAAATTTTATCAATTCTTTCCAACATCATAAATGTCTTTTCACGTTCTATATTTTCTATGTCAAATGTTTCTTGTTTGTAACTTTGTTGATATTTTTCAACTTCCGGTAAAGGGTCCAATGGTTTGATTATTCGAATGGTTCCGTTTCTCGAACTCCGAAAGTTGGTCACTGTTCGCTGATGTCTGTCGCGCTCATTTGCTGCAACCCGGCTCATAGGCATTGCCTTTCTTGGAATTGGCTTCACGACAATTTTTCTACTATCTCGGTAAAGGAATGGCATTTCCCTCGGTTTGAGGTCGTCTGCTGTTAATCTCGTCTGGTCTTCAAGGGGTGAGTGACTTGTCCCCCAAGGATTAAAGTTTACGTCTCGTTCAGGTTCCGGGATATTGTCAAGTTGCGATTGTGCCAACGCTGTCGGTCGATGATGAATAATTCGAGAAATGTGAGAAGGTAAACTCATTTGGCTGTGATATCCGGTATACGTACTTCCGGTTCCGCTCATCATGGACATGCTCTGTCGAGGTGTTGACGTCACCATCGTCTGGCTCCGGAATGAGGACGAGTCTTGCTCGCTCAGAACCGAAGTTGTAATTTTTGGAAGAATTGACAATTTTCGCGGAGCTGGTGGAAACTTTGGTATGTTTGATTTCCATTGTGCCTCAGCAATGTGGTCTAATTTCTTGTAATATTCAGTCCCGCGTTTTATGTCAGCCAGACGCTTGTTTCGTACTCCATCGGTGTGGACAAAAAGAGGCGATTCGTGCCCTGTCGGACTTTCCGCTAACATGTTAATAGTCTAGTTCTTTTTTCCCACTATCCATCACTGAATATTTCGGAAACGTATGTACGTCTACCGCTATACTGTCACCATTGTCCACGACTTGTATTCGTTCAAACCTGAAATATATAATACATACCATTTTGAAGAATTGTTTTAAACAAAAATACTATCAATTGTATCTTTTTATGCATATTAGAGATTCGCCACCATAGTCAATGTACCATTGCATTGCATAAACAGTGAATACATTTTGTCTTTTCTAGCCGATAGTGTAATCGTTAATATCTCAATCAGTGGTCTGTATTTGTAATGCATGTAAAGAAAACTACGTGCGTCATTTTAAAGTTTAGTTAAGTGTTGACTCCCGCCGGTATGCCCAAACATATATACATGTAGTCCTTATTCTTCCGTAATATCTAACTCGCATCACGGTTACTGTATATTTTACTTAAATTCATACGGAGGATGAACTCAAAGTTGGCATTACGAAACAGAAACAGTATTGTTTATAGTTGAATTCAGTGCAATTTCAAGACCGTTAAGATTTCTTTCAACCTTAGCCTCTCGTTTGAGAAAACAATTCATATGAGTTGAGACTTCTTCTTGTCTATGAGTCTTCAGGAGACCGAGTAATATAAGGTTAAAATGAACACAGTACTAAGCAATAATCAACAAACTTAAGATGGCCTTCCACAAAGGTTTTAATGCAATGTGTAGCACAGCACACTTCACAATATTTATATATAAATATGTGGAGCCATTAAACCATTAACAAGTGTTCGATAAATAACCTTGATAAACTTCTTGGTGGCCGGATTGAACATTTGATATATAATGAAAATATTTGTATGTCTTATTTGTTGAAACCTATACGTTAACATCGGGTATACAGCACTCTGTTATTTGATCATTTTAATCTATGGACAAATGTACCAACACCTTAAGTTGTGAGACAAAATATACCATTGTATTTCATGTTTGGATGGCTGGTTTTATTCAATAATCAGATATGCGTTAAACTGAATATAAATACTATATCAAATACGGGTAACAAAGTAACAATATTAACAGAGTAGCTATCTTCAAATCCAGGATTGCATTTGGCTTCGATCGAGCATGCCCTTAATGATAGTCACTTTAAATTGTGATTTAATTACACGCTAACTATGAATGTTTGTTCTTCATGACAATTTGTCTTGACTTTTTTGCAATATATATGAACAAGTACAGCAAAGGCAGTTTGGCGTTAATGGTCAATGCATGAAACTAGTGTGTTGCAATTGGTTTCCTGTGACATTTAACGTAGAAATTCGTGCACTTATCATGTATCTGCAATACCACGCGGAGAAAAGAGCAAAAAACGTCACATAAAAAACTTTCATTCACTCGAAAATAAATATGCAAAGTTTTATACCATATAAAATACACCCAATGGTGTGTACAGCACTGTATGAATATATATACGTGCACAACGTACTTTGAAAGAAAACTTTGGTTTTTTTAGTTTCGATGTGCACTTATTTTATGTTCATATATAATTATTCTAATATAACGATCTTATTTCAAGAAGCTCAATGATTTTGTATAATAATTCCTCAAAAACGTTTATATGGTAATTTCTGAAACATAATGAACCAATTTTAAGTAAATTGATACACGTTAAAGTATACACATTGAACCATTGAAAAGCACCGTAGGACTCAATGACATTCATGAATTGATAAATAATTAAACAAAATTGTGATTGATCTAATTTATTCTCTAGTAAATGGATCGAGTAAAACGGTTACATATTATTTATACATGTACGTTGCAATTTGAATGTTGGACAGTAGCTTACTTATAACTTGCCGAATATGATATAAGCATAGAAACGTATGTGTTGTAAACTTTTAATATTATTTTTAACCTCACTGGTGAAACAGTATGTCAGTCATATAGAGACTACCCAGTCCTATTAATTCATCCTTTTATAAGTAATACAGAGTGACAACGGCCGGATAACGGGGTCGGCAGAGCATTCGCCATGAAAGGTGCTAAACACATAATAAACAATAATCACTTCTTCGTTTGAACGATGGCATCTAATACTAGTATAGCCTAGCGATGATGCCAACAAAAAGGGTATTCATTTTACAAGCCAATGCACCCACCAGCTAGCTACTAGTATTATAAAATGGTTGGTGTAAGACGTGTTTTATTGTCCGCTCATCAGGAATATACGTGTTATTTTGCATACGAATAAGTGTTCTTCCCTAAGTTGAATAGTTCCCTAACAAATAACAGTACTTAATATAGTTATGTTATCCTTTCACAAACACTTGAAAGTTTTCAATGCATACATTGCACAAATAACACAAATAGCTTATCCTCTTTGTAAGCTTATGCTTTAACATAGTTTATTGACGGAGTGTAAGATAAGTTTTGACTTTTAATGGACCCGTTTGTCAATATGTCGTCTTTTTATCTCTTAGTACGTGATAACATTTATATGACAGAAATCATAGTGTATGTTCATGTATAGATCAAACAAGTTTATGTAATCGTTTTTCATTGAGATGAACGCAGTTTTTCAACCACCCCCCCCCCCTTATTACCCCTCATCTTTCAAGTTTTTCTTTTGGTTTCCGGAAGTAGATCTGTAAGTATCCAATACTGAAGTGCACATAGACTTTAATGCCACACCGAAACGGTGACAGTGCCTAGCCACCCACACACATAGAACAAACTATCCATAACCCCATTCACGCAAGTCAGTATAATTATATACCTCCACAATAAAGACGCAGTGGGGTTTTCAATTTCGTGCATATTAATGTAGCGTCTCGTTGGAAAGAAGAGAGGCTGAGAACACGATAAATGTTTAACGATTTTATTACTAACCAGCACACAATATTTTAAGGAAGTCTTAGTAACTGCCAACTTCTGGACAAGTAAAAGTGCTTACTGGTTAGTCAATATCAATCCCTGGAATTATGCGTGGAATGCACAAGAAACCACCTGTAGTGGCAAACCAACTGCACTATCATACGAAGACGTCCATATTATCGGAGGTACCCAGAGTAGAAAACTAAGTCAAGTGTGAAATAGAAATCAGACTAAGGTACTTTAACCATCGAACGAACGTAGTCAAATTAACAATACTACTTCAAATCGATGCTAGAATCGGAAAGCAATAATGATAACTTGATGAATACGTGACATTCATTATGTGAAATGGATCAAACTAAATCACAACTGATTCAAGTAAACACCCCCTCTTCGAAAGGTTTTCTCATTTATACATGTACATGTATGTACATTGTACACAACATAACATAAACGTTTTACGAGAACTTGTCAATAAAACACGAAGTTTGGATGTTGTACAGAGGTTGTTGCTCTGGAGAGATATACTTATATCAAATATTAGTAGCTACTTTTGGAACAAAAGTATCATGGTTCTTAAGAGAGTGCTGTTGCGATGAAGTGCCGCTATGAAGAGGTTGCACTGTACATGTATTATTACATGTACTTATTACATGAATTTTATTTATAACTTCAATAGTAAAAACATGCATACAGATATGATTTAAGCTGTAATGAGATTAAAGGAAATGTCTTACTCATGTTTACTTACAATGTTTATGATATCCTTTTATATCCTTACATCTTTAGCATTCTTCTGTATAATAGATTTAGATTTAACCAATAAAATGAATTCTTTTTTAAATGAAAATTCGAACTAAACGAGCAGTTATCGTTTGAATATTGAATGGTATGAAAATGATCAGATAAACAAACTTACAGTAGTAATAAAAAGATGATCCAGTATAAGAAGAATGCTCAATTTCAAAGGGATGATTTCTTTAATTTTTTATTTAATGAAAAGTTAATCGATGATACCCAAGTACTATTATAGCATGGGCTAGGGATAGGCTGCATTGGCGAAATCTGATGAAAGCCTTATGTACAAAGACAGGTCTAAGAAAATCATGTCACAAAATGCAGTTTCGACGTCTTTTAAAGTGAATGGGTGAAGATTTCGGGACGTCAAAACTGCAATTTGTGGTATAATTTCTTAGACATGTGGTGCAACTATAGTCGAACCCATACTGCACGGTGCTATTGCATAGCAATTGAAGGTAGACATTGGAAATAATAAGAAAGAATTTTATTTCAAATACTAGTATCATTTTCATTTTCGAACGAATAATGCAGTCACAACGGTAGAATTTGAATACAAGGTATACAAAAATCTATTACCAGAAGGGGTTCTACAATTTAACTAATATATGCTTTCTTAAACGTATTAATCGTAACGTTACATTTTGTATTTACCTGATAACGTTCGCCGTTTTAGGGCATTACGTAACAAATTCCTAGCCATGCCATACGGACTCACCTGCCAATAAATATCCCTTACTCAAAAAAGATCATTTACGTTAGGGGTCAGGTGACAACCCGGACAATTTGGGAATTAATTGAACATTTATGACATGCTAGCATTCTATCAACTTGCAGATTGTCTTATAAAGATGACAATAGCTCGCTGTTTGATAACTTAAATTATGCCTATCAATAAGCAGCCAAAGATCTTTAAAAAATGTGTGTCAAAGTGCAACCTCCTAGGGTAGACATAAGACTACACAAGTCGTACGATGTATAAGTACACAGTACAACCTCTGTAGAGCAATGCCCTTTGGGAGCTGTGAATATTGGCCATTGTACAGAGATTTTTGCTCAACAGAGGTTAAATGTTTAAAGTAAATATCAGTAAATTGATTTTAAGATGTTCTAAGAATGCACCAACAACGCATTGTAAAGTAGCGCTATTTTGGACACCACAAGGAAAGAGGAAATCAGGAAGACCACGAAATACCTGGCAAAAAACGGTAAAAAATGTAGCTGAGATGAACTACACTGGGGGACGTGCGCAGTTCACAGCAATGACAGAGGCAAATGTAGGGAACTTGTTGTGGCCTGATGTCCCACAGGGGACGAAGAGAATAGATCAGGTTTTTAAGATGTTGTTATAGAAAGGTTATTGTCCTGCAGAGGGCCGCTCTAGTGAGGTTGCTTTGTATATTATGCTTCTCCGGTGAGGTTGCTTTGGATATTATGCATTTACAAAACATGATCTATTTTAGTTCATGATCTCGGCATCATAAGATCGTATCACAGACCTACGAAATTATATCACAAACTACAGTACAATGTTGACTTTCCCTAACTTTCACCCTTTCAATATAACAGACTTTTATATAATTATATAGAATAAGTGAACATTAGGGAAAGTCAAAACTGCAGTTTGTAGTATCGTGTCGTAGGCCTGTGGTCGTATTCAGAGTTGCTGGTTTGGGATTCCGCTAATTTCAGGTACAGGCAAGATTATCTCCGGGTAACGGACATGTTAAATGTCTTTATTATGATAAATTGGATCAATAAAACCAAGCAATACGTACGTACTGGTCGGATAGGGTTTATAATTGATACATTAACAAACTCATTGAGATAATTAATGAGATAGTCATGCTGAGTTGTCCTTATCCGTTAATTCGATACACAAATAATACAGAGAAAAGGATCATCGAATCATGTCATCATGTGGTTGATGTATGGTACAGATTATCGAAAAGTTATTTACTTGTATCTACGTGAGGGGTATTCTTGTTGTTTTCAACGCTCACCACTACATGTAACGATCATTGATTAAGAGCAAAACGTAAATTATATATTTTTCTAGAAAGATTACTTTTATCAAAGATACAGTTACCTGTGTTCACCACGACTACAGAATCGCATACAGGTTATAGTACAATATTGGTCGTTGTTCAAAGGGTTTTGCTCTACAAAATAAAACTAAATATCAGTAGCAAATATTGGCTTATTGGAAATTTGAAGCTGTTGTTATAGAGATGTTGTTGCTCTATAAAGGGTCACCATAGAAAGGTTGTACTGCCCTCCGATTGTCAAACATGATTTTTTTCCAGCAAAAATTTATTAGTCCACGAAAGAATTATTATCACATTTACAAGAAATTCACAGAACTGAGAATGCATAATGCATACAAATACATGTACGGTATAAAGACAATCTTTTTAACACGATGACGATAACCACATACATTGACTTGAGGTGAGTGATACGAACATGATAACTACATTACTTCTTTGACCAAACAGATGATTTCTACTTATTTCACTTTGGAAGTCCATGAAAACTGAAAAGTACTTATACATGTATATTATGTCGTTACCGAAACCCCAGGTTGTCTTAAAATGTATATTCTTGTTCAATCAGCGTATATGTTCGTACAAAACACGATAGTCTAAGGACTTGACTAACCATAAGAGAATGGCACTGTTCAGTATAACCTAAGCCTAAGATAAAACCATTTGCACTGAAAAAGTGGTTTAGCCTTTATATTTGACTTAACTGAAGTTGTTTCAACCTAAGATTTAGTGTTTATCCAACGTCACTTTCGTAGCGATTCCAGAACTACGACTGACATATGGCATTGCAAATATACCGTGGTCAATATCAGTCTCTATGATCGATCATAATATGTTGACATTAAAGTTCACATTAGGACTTCAAACTCTGTCTGTTCAGTTTCATTCATGCTTGTTTTTTTAGTGTACTTATTTGTGGCGTGCGCTTATGGTATGTGGTGCTTTTTATTGCGTGTGCTCCTTTCGTGTCTTTCGTGCTCTGTCCGATATATTAATTCTCTTTTTGGGAAATGCTGTTATTGGTTACTGTAAAATCATTTAATTTCGTCGGGACGAAATTTCGTGGTTTTGGTATAAATGACAATTTCGTTGGGACTTGAATTCGTGGAATTTACATTTCAGGTAATAAAACAAGGGTCAAAATTAATGTCCGTTGGGATTAAAGTTCGTGGTTGAGGTGAACCACGAAATCCACGAAATTTAATCCCCCACGAAAATTAATGATTTTACAGTATTTAATATTTATCCAAATACCTGTCTTTTTCATTCTAATAAATTTTATTCATTTTAGTTGGCTATAGAATTAACACCCATGAGACAATAAACTAACTAAATTTCCACACACAGGTTATTTAGAAGTACATCCACTGCATTTTGTATGTTAACTGATCATTAATACTATACATTAAAACAATCTGTTGATCGGTTCCAAAACGTGGTTTAGTTTTAAATTACAGCATAAAGTTAAGTTCAAAGTATTCTATTCATTATTTTGTATGATGCCCAATAGCACTTGGCCCTGTACAGTATGGCATTCACGGTGATGCTCTAAAATTACGCTTCGAGTGCGAGAGGTCTATGGTACAAACCAAGCCTGCGACAAGCCAAAGTCATTTAAAATGGTGCTAGTGTATATTCCTTGATTGCCGCTCAGCATAGTTAGTTTCATGCAACTGCTGGCTTGCCTCAGTGGTACCGTGATATTAATGTGACTATATACACATTCCCCATTTTGACTGAATAATGTTGACCAGTGGAAACTTAAAACAATATTTTAGAAAATCCTTAAGATCTATAAAACTGGTAGCATGTAAATAAAATACCTGATGATAAGATACAGAAGTCCTTCAGTTTATTTTACATCCAAGAACACAGCACTACTACAGGTGTATGTTTGTCCGACTATACTCGGTGTCGCTTTAAACATACTGAACAGTTTTATTGCCGTAAATTTTAGTTCGATAATTTTTCAATACAAAACCTGATATTTATCACTCGGGTTTGTTTGGATATTATCGATACGTGCGATGATTCCTTTAAAGCTATTTGCTAATACAATATTCCACCGGTTTGTTGACATATAACAGAACATCAGGGTCAATTTAGACAACTGATTAAGGTCAATACCACCAATACCATAGTTTGAATATTGCTAAGATTATTGAATATTTTAAAGTTGCATAATAGGTGTCGGTCGTTAATAAAGCGGTGATAAAAATCTGTATTCAAATGGTTTCAATATGAAGCTAGATTGGGCTATGATGATTGATGGTTGACTTTGGTTGCGTGTAGTGCGAGCTTATTTCATGGCATTTAGCGTGAGTAATTGTAGGGCAATAAGTTCATGATTTTGATAGAATATTTGATTCCAGTATACAGTCGTACATGTAAGTGATATAATAGTAAATTATAGTCACTGAGGCGTCAGTGGACGAGCGGCCCCGACCCCTCCCCACACGAATGCCTTTTCCCAACAACCACTGTATGAACTGGGTCAGTTCATTGCTTAAGGTATGGTTACTTTAAACAAACTCCCGCCAAATTTTATAAGATCGGCAAATATCGGTTAGTTTCGGTAACATTTGTTAAATGTCTAATTTTTCCCAAAATTTGTTTCAGTGAAAGTTTTATTTTGATTGGTAATTATACAGGTTTGCGTACTATGTACAGTGACATATACACCCAAAAGGGTTTCAGTGGTTAGTTTTATTCTGATCACCTCGGTTATTATGCATTGCAATATATTCACCGGAGACAGACGGAAATGGTCGAGTTTTCACGATTGCGGTTAGTTGCTTAGACAATTCGCGCATGTACGAACACAATCATTTTATAGTGGTTCAATCACACAGATTCGAGAATCAATAGTAAAATGGATTTCATTTTTTTGCAATCGTGATATGTATCTATATATACACACACTTCAGCTTTAAAAACTGTTGTTGACTCTCTCATTAACTTTTCCATTGCAAACATGTTATAAATTATTCCCTTATAGTCTATATCGCCACCCATTTGAAGTGGGCTTCCGTTTTTCATTAGAGCAAATAATAACAACCGTTCTACTTCAAACCTAGCAATATTTTAAAGCTCTTTATATTCCAAGTAGTCGTGTGTAGGGTAAATTGTCGCAAGTGTAAGTGAATTGCAACCATAAAACATACAATTTGTTTGTACCCGTTATGTACGACATTTGTATTGTACTTGCACTTTATTTATACACGCATATACGTATCCCATAAATTAAGACTAAAATACAAGTATTGATATGGGGTGCCTGAATATTCCTTTAAATTGGTTGAGGATAATAGCTGTATAAAATTAAACATGCTAGGATTTCTCCGAAAGTATACTTTTATATATACGTTTCTAATATCCGTATACACCGGACATATGATTATGAGATGGTACTCATCTTCGATGTCATTTTTGTCACATAAAACACATTTACGTTCTTCTCTAGGTATATTATTAAATTTACCAGTTTCACTCGCCAGAGGGTGCGATGACAACCGTATTCTCGCTACAGCAGAACGTATTTTGATATTTGTTATTCTATTCAAACAGTCTGATAGTACAAAATTATCTTTGATACTACTATATAACACAAGAGGCACCATCACCTAGCAATCCGAAGTAAGAATGGAACAGACTACTTGGATACTAGCACGTATCCCCCAAGTCAACTAGACTCTTTAAATTTGATGTCAAGAAAATATACTACTGTATAGAAATAACCGTTGGTGTCTGGAAAGTTTGAAAACGTTTCAATATATATTTTATGAAAAGCGTGTAGTTTGATTCCACAAAAGAGGAGTGGTTGCTTACCATATGACCATATGATGCAGTTATTAAATAAATTTGTTATTTGGAGTAACATTTGCTTTGACATACTAACGTCAGTATGTGCGACAGAAGGGGGTTGGTACCTAGTGGAGTGGTCGCGAATGTTGCTGGATGTTGTGTGGAAGGTCTCTGCTGGTATGTCGACGAATCCGTGAGTATTTCTGTAGACCTTCACCAGCTTGGTGTTCAGTGAGGGGTTTCCAGCCAATTTCTGCAATCAACTGGTTTGTACTGAAGGTGGTGCTGTAATCCCCTTTGACGAATCGTGCTGCACGACTTCAATTGGAGGCAGCTCGCCTAATCAAGGATGGGTCTGGCAAGGATATGGTAACATTGTGCCTTTATCTGTTATGTACAGTTTGTCAGCTTTCGCCTTTAAGAAATTCGAAGCTGTAATCGTTGTTGACCGTCTTAGTGGTAGCGATGCTGCTATGAAAGAAGATTTTCGTCTGCGTGTATACGCACAGGTACTAGCCATGTGCACCTGTCACAAGCAATATTCGACACAAAAGTAAAACCAATAATATATAATTATATACTTTCAACTTTGATAACTATACGTACAATGTGTTTCATGCTGGTGTTACGGAGTGTCGGTACAAGTCATCCCAACCATTTGAGTGCGTTCTATATAGCCGCTACATTGCCCGTTCTAGTCACTCGTGATATGTTGTTTTTTCCCCTAAAAGACAACCAGGTACGAAAATATGCCTACGGGCACGAGGACCACGTGCGCAAACGCAACAATTTTCAGTCGCAACTAACGTTTACATTCCGCATGAAAGGGTTTGTACACGGATCTGGAAATCGACAGATTATAGTGCGTGGAATCGGGCACAATTGACATTTTGTGCTTGGTGGAATGAACAAATAACGATTATATTGCAAGATATTATATTTTACAGGGTATATAGTTTATTCTTACTAAGGGAAGGTCTAACCAGGAACAATATAATTCTAACCGGTAAGAATTATATTGTTCCTGGTCTAACTCTAAATGTAGGTCTACGGATTACAGCGATCTAAAAGAGCCTACTTTGATTAGATTATATTAAAATATTTTAATAAAATAATTAATTCATAGTATATACTCGTATGTATGTGCATAAACTGACAACTTAAGACAAAGGAAAACAAAAACGAATTTGTTTACATCGATATTGACGGTACGGTACGGTTAGAAACGGTATTTATCCTATCTCAGCAGGTGGCGTAACGAGTCAAGATGGCAAATCCCGAGAATTTGTTCGATGAGAAATGTGAATAAAAACAGCAAAATAATTAACCTATTCAATCCAACAATACTTACAATGACCTACAAACAGACTCGTTTAATTAGTTCCTGAGTGAGTCCATTTATTGAGCATTATTTGCATGGGCTGTAGCCAAACAAACTTATTTTCATCAATTTAATTAAAATTGTCACTAGTTTTCGCGTCATTGCACTTTTTCGTTTTGTTTACTTTTGAGATAGATGTTGTTGATTTGTCCAATATTAAGATGAACAGTTTTCATTTTTTAAAAATCTGGTACATTACATTGTGTTGCAATTTCTAGATGTGCTAATAATAAGCAATAATTAAAAAAACTCAATATTGTGCAATACGCCAATAGTCAAAATGTCAATATTCGGTCTGGGTCTCATCACTGGACTTGTGCATTTCATTCTGTAGCTCCCGTAGGAACATTTATCCAAACAGTTGGTGGTAATCACATGGCGTAGAGCTTCTGCTCGTGCTATGATGTCAAACTAGTCTTCTGACTAAAAAGGTAAATGGACAGTGTAAAGACGATACCTCCGAACCCGTGGTTATTCGGCTGTAAAACCGGAATTAACTTGATGCAGCTGTAAAGCACATATAATACCATTCAAGTAAACTTAGTTAATTTTAGAAAATCCCATGGAGTAACCAAGGATCCAATTCAGACAATTAATACAAAGTTGAAACAATCACTAAGGAGGTTGGCCAACACAGTTACACCTTTGCTTGAATTTGAGCCACATAAACGAACATTGGCTTGGTTTGAGAGGTATTAAATGACTCATAATTTAGTTAGTTTGAAATTTTATCAATGTTATAACTTTCAGTTTTTCTTTTAGAACAGGATTAGACGAAAGAACTAAGCATCTACAGTTGAGTATTTACCTTCTAATAATGGAGAGTACACAGGTTTTATCTGGTGGTGTTGAACAATTGAAAAACACAAATGGTGGTTTGTTTCAAGATGGATATAATCCAGAACCTCATCCAGAAGAGGAGAATGTTCCATTGTTAGACATTAGTATTAGTAATGTAGTATGCAGCTTCAGTACGAAATGTCACCTCAACCTGAAGAAAATAGCCATGGAGGGAAGCAATGTTGAGTACCACAGACAACATGGGGTAACTATTTAATTTCAGTAATAGTGACAAGGTGAGCTTTTGTGATCACTCTTCGTCCGTCGTCCGTCCGTCAACCATTGGCTTGTGTACACTCTAGAGGCAACAGTTTTGATCTAATCTTTATGAAATTTGGTGAGAATGTTGTTCTCCATGAAATCTGGGCCAAGTTTGAAACTGGGTCATGTGGGGTCAAACACTAGGTCACCAGGTCAAATCTTAGAAAAACATTGTGAGCACTCTAGATGTCACAAATTTTATCTAATCTTCATGAAACTTGATCAGAATGTTGTTCTCCATAAAATCTAGGCCAAGTTCGAAACTGGGTCATGTGTGATCAAAAACAAGGTCACTAGGTTAAATCTGAGAAAAACCTTGTGTACAGTCCAGAGGTCGCTGTTTTGATCAAATCTTATTGAAACTTGGTCAGAATGTTGTTCTCCATGAAATCTAGGCTTAGTTCGAAACTGTGTCATGTGGGGTCAAAAACTAGGTCACTAGGTCAAATCTTAGGAAAAACCTTGTGTACGCTCCAGTGGTCACCAATTTGATCGAATCTTAATGAAATAGGGCCCTCTTGTTCAGATGTAGAACAGCAGTCAGGAATCCTACAATTTCAGGAAATCTGGATTTATTGTCCAAGAAAGAAATAGTTTTTAAGGAGATAATGAAAGTAATTTAATTAAAACCTACAAAGAATTCACTGGTTTGCTGTACCAAAAAGCATGAACTTTTCTGCAGAAATTTCAAAATAAGTCTGTCTGTTACTGTTATTTGATTAAAAAATACCAGTTACTTAGTTATGGTCATTCAAAATGTGTTTTGCAGAATGTTACAGTTAACATTTGTAACTAAACTAAGAATATATTGATATTTCAGATGCTATACATGAGATTACGACAACCATATACAACTGCTAATATCTGGTCTTCTGGGAAGATTACTTGTACTGGTGCTCAGAGGTAATTAATTCTATTCTGATGTTGACAAAATGTGTCATTTTAAAAATGCTGAAGATTCATGTGAAATCGCAGGTTAGGATATTAAATTAAAAAAGAAGAAACAATCATGAGTTCTGCGAAGATTATTTTGACATACTAATTTAAATGCACTATGGAGCTGTCACAGCCTATGTGCCTCCTTCTAATTTGTATTACTTAATATTCATTATCACACATCTACATTCTGTAAACTCAATAAATAACATTTTGTGAAATGTAATTTCATAGGCTTGTTATTTCATGAATAAAGGTGTTAAATGTTAACCTCTTGGTTTCTATTTGAGGCTATTTCAGTAATCAATTGAGCATGGGGTTTTCATTTTGTGGTCAAATTCTTACAAGTAATCGACCAAAATTTACTGCCTCTATGAAAATAATTATTTTTCAGTACCATCAATTGTGTTTACATTCTAATCGTATGCTTGATCTATTTACAGTGAAGATTTATCAAAAGAAGCTGCCAGAAAAATCGCCCGAAAAATACAAAAAATGGGTTACAAAGTGAAATTTACCAATTTTCGTGTTGTGAATGTTCTTGGGACATGTATATTACCATTTGCTATCGATATCACAAAGTTCTCAAGACAGCACAAAGAAGCTAGGTAAGTATTTGTCTCTTGCTGACATGGTGATGTAATCTCATTTTCAGAGACTTTGTAGTTGAGGTTTGTACTTGAGATGTTTCAGAAAAGCTGAGCCTTGTCTCAAACAAATACATTTCTTTCCACTTGCATTATTTGCCATTATTAACTCCAGTTTGAAGATACTTATAGGAATAAAATTCTCCTCAATTTACTAGGAACAGTAAAATTGTACATATTAAATAATTATTCACAAAAATAAACAAATCACATTTAGTATAATATTTAAAAATATTTTGAATCTGGGTAGAAATATGTTTAATCATTAGTTAATGTATGTGTCCCGTATGTATTTATGTCTGTGTTTATATTTTCAGTTATGAGCCAGAGTTGCATCCTGGTGTCACTTATAAAATAAAATCTCCCAAAGCCACTTTAAAAATATTCTCCACCGGCAGTATAACTGTTACAGGTTAGTGTTGAGTTTGTTTCCTTGCTTTCATGTTAAGTTTGTAAACGTGTATAAAAATATATTAAGGGGGCTTTATTGGAGTCATGCTTAAGGTTGGTCTGCCTTTTCTGTTTGTCGACAAAATTTGGTTTTGCCATTTCTTTGTTACATGTTCGGTGGGAAACACCAAAAAACATTTAGTTTAGAAATGACCTAGTTCCCTGGACCATGTTCGAACCGTGAACATCACGATTCGAGGTCAAGAGCAATACCAACTTGTTAACTGTGCCACAAACTCGGCTGCTAAATAATGATATAGGAGTTTAGGAGGATTCGGCTTCTTAGATAATTTAAGGACATATCATTTTATTGTCTAATAATAAGTCAGATAGAAGATTAGTTCAGCCACTAGTTCAAAAACTGAGCTACAGCAATCATACATAAACAAGTTACAAAATGATAATAATTTTTTCTTCATAATATTTTATCCTATCATATATATTTTTCAGCCCCCAGAGTTGCAAATGTTCAGTCAGCTATAGAGTATATATATCCATTAGTGGCAGATTTCAATGCTGGACCTAGACCTGTGAAGAAAAGTGCATCTAATAGAAACACTTATGTGAACAAGCAACATCATGTTACGCGCCACGTTGTGGCAAACGATGATGAAGATTCAGATTTTGATGGTTCTAGTATTGACGATGATGACTTCGACAGTGACGTTAGTCAGGACTAGAGTTACCCGTCTTAGTTTGAAGTGTGATCTTGTTCTCTCTGTCTTTTTCACATTGATATAAATGACCTGCGGCATTGAAGTGCGACTGTATTGTTGAAAATGTGATTTTGTACAAACTTTCTGTGTACTTGTAGCATTTATATGAATGACTGCATCAGAGTTTGGCTGTATTTGTGAAAATGTGATTTTGTTTTGAATAACTTTAATTCTGCATACAATGGAAGTGTTGCTGTATTTGAGACATTGCGATTGTGTTCTAAATGACTTACGACGTAGATGTTCGGCTGTATTTGTGACAATGTGTTTACAGATTAGCTAACAGTGCTCTTAGAATAGAAATGTTGCAGTATATGACTTACGTCTTAGAAATCTCAGTTGTATTTGTGGTTTAGTTTGATGTGTAGTTATAGCTGAATGTTAATAGATTATTTGAACAAAGGATAAATGTTACATGATATATTATACAGCGAGGTATGAATGCGACGGATGTTTATACCTTGGACTAGTAGAAAGTGATTATGTATTGCAGTCATACTATATTGACCTGTCAAAAAATATGTAATTACACAATATGCAAATGGAATACTATGGATCTATAAGTGAGACCAAAAATAATTTGCTTGTTTCCGCTACCCCTACCGACCCTATTTTCCCCCTTACCCTAGAGGTATTTTTTTAACAAAATTAAAGAAAAAAAATCAAAATCTCTTTGAGTATTTTTTTTCTAAAAAAAAAATGAATCAAAGTTAACACTCTTACATAGTAAGATAAACCTTGCTGTCAAATAAGAAAGATTACCAATGGAAAGCGAGTATAGCTTGGCTAATTTATCACAAGTCTGACCTTTTGATTAGCATAATTTAACAGTCGATATTTTACAGCCTACAATACAACATAATTGTATGTTTTCATAGTCGGGGAGTATCACGAAGATGCTCGAGACGTACCGGTAATACAAACTCAAAACTCAAATACCGATATTGCACAATTAACTGGGGGAAATTTATATATTTAAAGCAAGAACCCTGTAATATTTTCTTGCATAAAGGTCGGGTTCATGTCAAAATATCCAAGCTATTGCAACCGTGAAATCATGTTTATTGAGACAGGTCAATAAAGTTGTTTATATGAGTGGGGTATATGTTATTGTTTGTTTGATTGTTGAAATATTATACTAGTATATGTTGTATTAGTTGCTGTGTTAATATGTTGTAATCATTTGTCGTTCATATTTTTTTTCATGAATTTGCAAATTATTGATGTTATTTGCCAATCTAGAAATCCTGAAGTTAATGATATTTAATTAATAGTATTTAATACATATACTTCTGTCTCCAAACATGTCTTTACGTTTCTTCTCATGACAATCTGAGAAATAAGTACTTGTAAGATTGTCGGGGATAAGTAATTATTGCTTTGGTGTAGTAACGTTTGTAGGAAATGTGTATAAAGGAGACCTGTTCTCATTTGCTGATTCGGGCCAGTAATTTGTATCCTAAATTTGCAGAATAAATGTTTTGAATACATTTGTTGGGTGGATGACTGAACATTTTGTTGAGTAAGACAATACATATATAATAACTACAGGCAGGTGATACCTGTATAATGCAATAAAGTTTAGTGCAAAGAAAATAGTGTTTGTTTCACTGCAATTTTACTCAACTGTTGATTATTCCTGTCCTTTTCATGCAAGTTTAACATTACTGGCAAATTGACTGCTATGTTAATATTTTTGATGAATGAAAACATTCTCTAGTCTACTTGCCTTGTTTTGAGCATTTAACCACTTGTTAAATATTGCCTAATACCGGTAATGTTAATGCAATTATTCCTGAACAGTACATGAGGTTGAATTTAGGATATCTTGTAAAAAGATACATAAATAGTAAATTAATAAGGAAGTTGTAGATAGCCTAATAGAGGATAAAGGTCTTAATAGAATAATTAACTATTTTGTTTGACATTGTCATTTATTCATTTACAGCTGTTAGCCGATACTTCTAGCAAATAGGGGCCTTAATCAAAAACATTTAAGACTAGAATTCAGACTCTCATGTTGTTATAAATTTACTAATTTTGATATGAATGGGTATGCGTGTTTGTTCAGTGGGTAACAACAAAATTTCATATGGTTCAATTCAATAGCAAAGAAATGGCAGTGATTATAAATGCTGTCAATTTAAATCCAAATCTGAATTGCAGTCTTTCGATGTTGGTGAATAAGGCCCCAAATCATCCTAAACAGATATCAGTGAGAATATATACCACATGGTATTTGAAATGTGATACTGTGAGGACCAACTTAAACAAATAAAAATTATAATCATTTATTTATTTTACATTGTGTTTGTTCCTACTTTTGACATGGCTTGATGGTTGCTGTTGTTGTTATGCTGAATATTAAAATGTTAAATTAGATGTTACATTACTGTTTAAGTAGTACTTTGCTCACGAAGCTATGCAAGTCATATATTAAAGGGATAATGGGTTGTTGCTATTGAGTTGCTATCTGGATGTCGGTTGGAATATATCTTCTCACTTTCAGCCAGATTTGCTTGTATCTACATGCCAACTAAGGGAAAACCTTCCTTGCTTGACTTCTGGGTACAAACAAATCTGGCATAGTTAGACAGGTTTGTGTTCATATCCAAACACAATTAACCAAAAAACTAGTGTCAAAATAGTACCTACATGCAAATTAAGGGGAAAACCACCTTGCACAATGTTTTGGATGCTACATGTATTCTTGAATATTTTTACCTAATAACTTATTTTCTGCTCAAAAGTTCATTCTTTCTTTTAGGACCCCTGCATTCTTTTTCACTTTATCTGTATTATGTGGTTTAGTTTTCAATAAAAAGGATCCATTCTCTTGTATATCTTTACATTCATTATGAAATCTTAACCCTGAACTTTATATCTTGTCATATTTATGCCACAGGTAACTGTATCGTTGAAAATGAAAAAAAAAATGAAACAAAATTTATATTGAAAGAAAAATATAAATTTTCAAATAAAAACTTTTTTTTCGTTTTCAATGATACAGTTACCTGTGACTTATGCTCTGTAATTATTTAATTTGTACCCATTATATACTTGTCTCTATATGCATGTTTCTGAATTTAAAATATGGCCCAAGTTATTTTTGTACCTGATTTTGAAACAATGCTACATGTAACTTCATCATAGAATTTATTGCCTTTGTTCATCTTTTTGTGCTGTATTTTCTGTCAACAATTTCACTGTATGTGTTATTTATTTGTATTCAAATAATATTTACTACATGTACCAACAATTGTCATTGTGTTCTCATACATATATCCTGTCTAGTGCAGTTTTATTTACCTGTCAAATTAAATGTAACTGCACAGCAGTCATCTCCAGAAACATGGAGGATTATATCAAAGCCCTAAAGAATTTGGGGTCAAATGGAAAGGTTACCATGGGCTTTTACTTGACTATTTGAGATTATCCTGACTTCAATAGTATGTATGTGCTTACTTTTTCACTACTGGGTATATGTTCATATTTCAATGTGAAGTTTTAAACCTTTCGGGTACATTTTGTGATCTACATGTACCTGAAGAATGATGTGCTGAGCTGGTCTAGTCAAAGTAATGAAATGTTTGTTGAAATTGTTTGTGATGTTTCGACAAATCTTGGGTTAATAAATTTGTTTAATGTTTTCTGTGTAGTCTCTTGTGGTTCTTGTCTTGTTTCTAGGTACAGTAGATTTTGGCAGTATGGTATTAATACTCTATGGTTGTTGCGTCTTGTTGTTCTTGGAAGTATATTGGACAATAAAAATTTAAGTCATAATTCATTTCTAGGATATTTTGCAGGAAATCATTTCTTGGGTTTAAAGTATACACAATTCTAGGCATAACCAATTTCATGAAGCACAACTTGTCTAACAAAAATATTGAAATTCAATGTACTTCAAATTCATTTGGTTCCTGTATTTTAACAACCTCAGAGTTATACTGAGCTTGAATCAGAACAGAAATGACGTTACTTTCAGCTATTTTTGTTTTCAAATTTGTTCTTGGATCTGATACATTTAGTGGCTTCAAAGCCACATGGTATTGCTTCTCTTTGTTTGTTGTAATTCCATACTTGATTTTCATTTACTTTGCTGGTACCACTTGAACTTTGATACATTGTCCGGGTGGTTTGATGTAAGTTTTGTCTCATGGCTTCATGCTTCTGTAATTTGTACTCATCATTTTATATGACATGACATGATGTCATGTCCACTTTGCTTTTTTCCATGCTATCACTTTGTATGCTACTTAATAACATACCTCTTGTTATATGATTTTGTTTATAAATTTGCATGTGGACTTACGTCCAGGTATGTATGTGGATTAGCTGGGGCCTTATAATTCACCAACATTGTAAGACTGAAATTAAGACTTAAGACTTAAATGACAACATTATATTCACTGCCATTTCTTTGCATTTAGATTCGACCATGTGAAATTTTATCTGATTATTTGTTGTTACCAACTTAACATGTATACACATTAATATTGATACATTTATAAGAACATTTGTCAATGTAAAGTCCAAGTTTGAGTTTTAGACTTACAATGTTTGTGAATAAGGCCCCTGGACATGTGTCAGAGTTAGGTACATGTATTTTGTTGAATTCCATGAAGAATTGATGATCATTTACAAGACTCCCATTATAATAAGCCATATGATGTTATGAATAAAAACTATGACTTCAGATGTGTCTATTCTGTTTGTTATTTTACTGATATAGTTGAGTCAGCTTGTCTGTCCGTCCACACATGTTAGCTACCTTAGGTGGTCATAGAAGTGGCCATTGGAATGACTACCTAAGGTTAGGTAGATTATGTGGGGGCATCCGTTTGTCCATAGTTGCAGTCTTCTGCATACAGCTTTTCTACGGATTTGGCAGAATTTCTTCCCAATTTTCACTGGTGGACATTTCTCAGCAAGTAGATGATCTTGAAGAAACTAATTTCAGCTCTGACAGTTTTGCCTGAATTATGGCCCTTGGGTCACTTTGTGGCAGGTGAGCTAAAAAGCACTACATAGGGGACGAAGCCAAAAATTCATATGCTACCAGTGCGCGACTGCTGCTAGCAGATCGTTGCACAGCAAAGCGCTACAGAAGCAGTCTGTGTGTGTAATGCTTGCCTAGCAAAGTACTGAGAAACAGTATGCTAGCAGTGAGCACTGCTTACTGCCAGGTAGCTTGTAGTGGCATAGCTTAACAAAGGGCTACCAAAAAGCGCTCAGTACTTAGTAGCCCCTTTGTTAGAAATCAGGCTCTGGAATACATTCGCAAATGGGTTAGCATCGAATCCGGGAGGAATTTTAGTTTTCAAATTCAATGTGAGATAAAACCAAAGATATGAAAAGAATTACAACGAAAATACATGTCAAAGTCAAATATTTATTTAACAATTTGAAATTAATGAAAAGATAATGAAAATGAATGTTTTACTACATGTATCAAAATGTATGAAACTGATGATTCACACAATTCATAATGTTCTGATTTCATGATTGAAGATGACAGTTCTAATCCACAAATGTAATGGCGCTCAGTAATCATTGACAATCGTCTAGAATTCTAATTTTGTTACAGACATAAATGTCTACAAAAATGATAATATCTTCTTATAAAATACTGATAGTTATTCAGTTCAGAGATATATTGATTTAAACACTAAGATAATGTTTCATGTCCCAGTTATCACAATTTGTTAAGATCTGTGTTTTCCTGTCCTGTCCAATTAACAGTGAATATAGGTAGAAATTTGCGATTCAGCTGATCATAAAAATTAGTTGTGGTTTTGAGAATCATGCCGATTTTCAAAAACAGATGACAAAAAATAAAATCCAAACAGTCGAAATTGCCACTCGGATACGTCTATACCAATTGAACGAGTTTTCTGTCACTTGGTTATTTTAGTTCAAATTTAAGAGAATTTCTAGTCCGCAATTATAACCTCAGTTCATCAGCTGCTTTCCACATTAATAATTTTAATCCTCTGGCCTTTCTGGAGGTGGTCCACAAGGTTGTACCATTCGTTCCAGCATATTGAACTTAATTCTTGCTTTGCATTCATTCTCTGCCACAGCAAAATAGTTCAACATGTCAAAATGTCCCAGGTATGAAGCAGAACTGTCCCTGTGTTGATTCGTAAGCCATTCCCACTTGCTAGTATCAGCGTGACCCGTTCCAATATATTTGGACTGCAAATGTTCCAACTGACTGTGTATATTATAACGATCCCCCATCGTTATCGAACTTGTGTAACAATATAACTGATTCAAAGGAGATAAATATGAGAAAACTTCAAAAGAAAATTTGTTTCTAAAACGTTTTTTTTGCCGGAAGTGTCTTTGCTAGCTTGGTTATGTCTAAAACTTTAAAGACATCAATATCGCTGTCGTCCTATTGTCCGGAAAACAGTGCGGAAGAACTCACTATCCATTTAATAATCTACCTTACCAACAATTGAATAGCATTTGCTATCCAAAATGTTGCGATTGTTGAAATACTTAGACATAACGGACTTAGATTTGTTTTTGATGGAAATAATCGATATGCAACACCGTCTTTGTTAGTCGCTCGGGTTTTATACAAACCAATCGTCTGCCGACACTGACTTGGCGCCGAAGTGTGTTCATAAAAATATCTGTGTTTTACCAAAACTACACTGTTTTAACTTATTTTATTTATCGACACAAACAAAAGGTAATGTATCAATGCAGTTCTTTACTGAAAAAGTCATTGAATCATCATTATCGTTAATATAATTGAGAGTGTCATATGTTTCCGCGATGTACACAGCCGGTAGAAAATCAACATGCATATACTACTACGATGTAGATATGTCACGACATACTTGTGTGACCAGTTTTGTCCTAATTCATTTTACGAAAAAGATATGTAAAGAAATACTTATTATCCAATGCAGCCGCATCCACGACCCCATCCCCGCTAGTTCTACTAGAAAAATCTTGCAAATAGATTCTGTCTACTTGGATTTTAAAAAGGCGTTCGACAGTGTCCCTCATCGTAGACTACTTCAAAAGGTTAAAGCCTATGGTATATCGGGGAATATTCTGAATTGGTTGAAAAACTTCCTGGACAGTCGGAAGAAGCGTGTCGTCATTAGTGGTCAAAGGTCTCAGTGGAAATCAGTCTCGTCCGGTATTCCTCAGGGTTCAATATTGGGACCAACTTTGTTCATTATCTTTGTAAATGACTTGCCTGAAAAAGTGGGATCAGTGTGTAAAATGTTTGCAGATGACTGTAAGGTTTACAGAAATATAGAGTCTAGACAAGATCAGGAAGAGCTCCAAGCGGATATTAAACGGCTATGTGAATGGAGTAAGGATTGGCTACTGAAATTTAACACACAAGTGTAAAGTGGTTACATACGGTAATGAAAAATTTCACAATTATTATAATATGTTTGACGAGACTGCTGGGGAGTGCTTGTTGTCAAGAGATGATTCTGAGAAAGACCTGGGAATTTTATTCACAAACAAATTGAACTTTGAACAGCATATTAATAGTACAGTTAATAAAGTTAACAGAATAGTTGGTCTGGTGAGGAGGAAGTTTACGTTCATGGACAAATCTTTATTTTTGGTGTTGTACAAAGCGTTGATTCGTTCACATCTCGACTATGGAAATTTGGTGTATTTTCCTGTGACGAAGAAGTGTAAACAGCTGATAGAAAACACACAAAGACGTGCTACCCGATTGGTACCTGAACTTAGAGGACAATCCTATCCAGAGAGATTACGGGAATTGAAACTTCCGTCTCTAGACTACCGTAGGAAAAGATTTGATATGATTCAGGTGTTTAGGGTGATTCATGGAAAGGATGATGTAAATATAGACACGTTCTTCAGTTTTGCTGGTGATGGTGGAACAAGGGGTCATAACCTAAAACTGTACAAGCCTAAAGCTAAGAAGTCATTACGTTTAAATTCATTTGGTCATCGCACTATTCAAACGTGGAACAGTTTGCCAAAAGACATTGTCAACAGTATTTCTGTAAATTCTTTCAAAAGTAAATTAGATGAATTCTGGGCAGATAAGCGTTACGATGTTGTGGAAGTGTATTAGTTTTTGATAACCTAAAACTGTACAAGCCTAAAGCTAAGAAGTCATTACGTTTAAATTCCTTTGGTCATCGGACTACTCAAATCATGGAACAGTTTAACAAAAGACATCTATGTATAGTCAACAGTTTTTCTGTAAATTCATTCTGGATATGATGTTGCTGAAGTGTATCGAGTTATTGATCAGACCGGAGACAGTCGAGCAGTTTTAATGAAGAAGTTTAAGGGGGCTTCATTAGCCTAAGGGGCTACAAAGTGTCCCCAGAAGACAAAAGGTAGGTTTTGTCTTTGGATCAAAAGGATAAAACTCAGATACTCGCGGTATGAATATGCTCCTATACTGAGTTTTATAGCTCTATTAATAGCTCTCCATAGCAAAGTGTAATTTGCAAACTAAACCACCTATTCTGTATTTAACAGCTAACATGGTCATAGTAACGCTTATTTCATTCATAAACTACAAAAACATCATTAAATATACCTTTACACAACCAATATTAGATAAAACGTTTTTCTGACAGCCGCCGTGAATCAATTTCAGTTGACCCCATTTTGGTTATCTAATGTAGACGCACGTGTCTTAGACGAAATAATTAATCTGTACAGAGTAGTCGTTCTTGATTATCGTTCCGGGTTTTATATTCCGGATACCGGGTTTTAGCCACTTTTTTCGTCTAATAAAAATTCGCCATATTGTTGTTTGTCAACATTCTGGAAATTTCAGTAATTTGGCAGTGGAAGTGAAACTGGATTAATTTGTGCATCAGTGAGGTTAGTGTTCTTGCAAATATTGGTATTGAACGATAGGAAAGGTATTTATGAAGGCATGTGTGGTGTGCTTTAACTGTATATTGAATTTAAATGCTCTAAATCGGTCACCAAACAGCGACAAAGAATCGTGTCGCAAAAAGCTATGCACATCTAAGAGCCGCTATTTAGCACCCAAGTTTGTGAAACATAGTGTAGCATACCGTGAAGCAATCGCAGGGTCTATCATTAGCACTACATCCCCGCTAGTCAAACAATCTCGACTTAGAGTTGCCACATCTAAGTCAAGACCATTATGCGCTTCACTGATCAGTTTTTGAGTTTCATGAATTCTGTCTTTTACGCCAAATTAGAGCCATTTTCAGCATTGAACATGTAAAATATAATAAAAATAAACGAATGGAACAGAATACCTGTTAATATTGGTCCTTATAATCAATAAATCGATAAATAAATCAGCACGTGTAATTTCCGAAAATCCAATGTAAACATAACTGTGAGTATCCGGTACGCGTATACAGCCCGTACAGATGAGCGCAACACGTGTGTAATTCATATGCTAACGTCGTGCGAATCGCTAAGCGAGCAGTAAAATTCATTTAACTTATCGTATTCTGTTCATAAGTCATTAACTATCAGTTTACAAGAAAAATCAGCTCAATTTGTCAACAAATCTTCGTTAATTTTTCGTTTTTAGTGTCACCCGAGCGAGCTCAGTATCATTGGTTTCGCGGGTACCAGTGTACATCACAGTGAAAACCAAATAGTGCCGAAGATCTCCCAGCATCCTCCATTGTTCTAGAAACTCATTCCATTGAGTATTCTGATTGGTCGATAGGGGAATGCGATTTGCATATCAACAACAAATAGCTGTGTAGTGGAATTTAAAAGTGCGACATCATCGTGTTAAAATTGTCGGACAAACGAACCGCTGAGTGTTTTATGGATGTTTTTGGTGCAGATAACGAGAAAAAGGGTTGATCTTCGTGGACATGCTATATATTTCATGGTATTTACAACTTTTCATTCACCTTTTCAAGTTGCGCCAAAAATTTGATCGCAAATTCCCCCATAAATATGACACTTTAGTGCACATCTGCGATGGAGATAAAGGTCAGAAATTAAAAAATCTCCTAGCAGATTGCCCCACATCTACATCCCCGCAGGAACAGCTGAATAGCCATAAAATCTCTGGTATTCACCTGACTTTCCCAGAGAATTTGTTGGAGAAAAATTTCCCTGGAAGTATGAGGAAGCTGGAAGGTAAAAACCAAACCGTTTCGCCGGCTATCCACCGCCCATCCCCAGGGTGACAGGCAGGTTGCAACTGACTGGTGTATAGTCGTGGTAGGGGCAATTAATGCACCAGTCAATTAAAACTCCAATACAGCGGAAGGTCAGGAAAATTTCTTTTTCAAACCTTTGGTAAATCTCTGCCGCCAGGGCCATGCAAAAGAGTAACCCCAATCCCCCAGCTAGTCCTACTAATCTGACTTATATGGTTTTGTAGCATTATGGAAACTTGTTACTCAAGATTTCTTGACCACCCCCAGAGTAATTCCACATTATAAACTAGAGAAAGTTCACTACTATATTTCCTCTTATTTTGGGGCAATATGAAAGCCCTACACTCTCAGGGCAGTGTTGGGAAATTATAGGAAAGGTAAAAACCTGCACAGCTATTCCCTCTCCCTGGCCCTTCCACGTTTTCCTTGTTGCGGCATTTATCAAGTGAAACATTATTTCACCTATAAAGTTTATAAACGATAAGTCGGTCATCCGAATGCGTAATTTTCAATGTTATTTGTCTTTGAATACTTGTATACTGTAACAGCAGCATCAGCAACTTTCTTTCTTGAAAAGTAATGTGTATGACCATCCTAATAAAAAGATACCTTGAAACCTAGAAAAATGCTTAATTTAAATTAGCGTATATTCCCATTTACAAGTTTTTATGATTTAATAAATTTCAAGTACTCAAGGTCAAATCAGACAATACTTGACTGTTGCAACAATATCCCCGGTATAATAATCCCTATTCTTTAGTAACATTGAGACTGGATTACTCCATTTTAAATAAGTTGTTTAAAAAATGTGAAATTCAAATATCTTTTTACTCTTTAAATTTGATCTAATTAATTTGGCTTTGACATCTGTATAATTAAATTAATAGGAATAACTCCCTGTTGAGTAAAATGTATCAGTTGGTGTTGATTTAATCAATTAATCATTTCCTTCAATTAATTAGTGATTAAATTTGACAGTTTTATGGGTTTCCTATTGTTGATTTCATGGTTGATTAATTCTGAGTTGTTAGGTGTCAGACTGTTTGCTTGATTGGTTCTCAACTTGTCACTGGTACATTTGTACTACCTCTGACTTTGCCCTGAGGTGTCATAGGTCACCCCCAAATTAGGGGCACAGATTATATATATACACATGTTACTCTATGTTATCATTAGTGCAATCTTACAAAGGGGATTACTTTGTCAGCTGGATAGTTTAGGAGGGAAATTTAATCTACCACTCCACTGTTGCATTTGAAGAGCAACCAGACAGTTGTATTTATAGAGAAGCTCTGTGATTTTAGTTTTTACCTTGTTTTTAATAAATAGAAAAAAATAACATGCCACCTTTGGAAGGAAAAGCAGAACTAGAAGTATCAACTACTACCAATATTGGGGATTTATTTAAAGGAGCTACAAAGGTATTTTTGATAAAAATTGAAAAAAAAATTATTGCTGTATTAATTCATTTGTTTGTTTTTGTGCCTGACATCTGTCTGTTTGCATTAAATTAAGTATTTGTAATTGAATTAAGCCTCACACAAATATTTGCTACCAAGCCTAGTTGCAGCAATCATGATGCTTGTGCATATTATAAACTCATTTGATTTCAATGGGACAAAATTTCATGGTTCGTGTCATTTCGAAGCGACATCATTTCTAGGATAGGCCTACAACATTCACTAAGTCTAGTATTAATCTGTAGAATCTTTAATATTCATTGGGGATTTAATTTCACAAAATCCACAAAATTAAATTCCCCACAAATATTAATGATTTTACAGTATACTTTATGACAACAAGGGTAGGGAAATTTAGGTTGAACCTCATAATAAATTTTTGCTGGTCCGAACACTGTTAATTTCTATGTGATTTATTGATTAATTTTAAGAAATCGTTTTTTACTATTACAGATGGCTGGCAGAGGAAAGAAGAGAACTCGGGAATCAGAGTCTGATGGACAAACTAACAAGAGACAGAAAGGTACTAACGGTTAGTTAATGGATATTTTTGTTTAATACCCATACTTTTTCTTGATAAAAATTAAACTGCCCGTGCCTTTGAAGTTTGGAAACTGTTAGTGCGACCGATAGGAAATTATTAAAAAAGATTGTAACTCAAATAATTTTCTAAGTTCATCAGCATTCAGCTGGGTACCACTTGTCAAAGCCTGTTTGCTGCTTTCAACCCAGAACAAGCTCAGAGTTGAGGAGAAGTACTTAGTTGGTATTAATATAGTTAGTTTTGTGCTTCCAGCTTAGAGTCAGATCCCTCATTTTAATACTCAATTAATAAAACATATATTTTTCAATGTATGCATTCGTTACTGTGCAAACAATTTAACATATCCTCAAACCTTCTTTTAGCTGTAGCATAATTTAATAGCTGATTTCTATAATTGATTATCATTTGGATCCTACTTTCATTTACAGTACACCATGCATCACACAGCTGTGTACCTGGTAAGGTGTTGGCATGCGGTGAAGGTGATGTTGGACAGCTTGGTCTTGGTGAAGACGTGATGGAGAGGACTCGACCTGGTCTGGTGAATATACCAGATCCTGTCGTACAGATCTGTGGTGGTGGTATGCACACAGTGTGTCTCACTGAGAAAGGAGAGGTAAATCTTCAAAATCCATTTGTTAACGAGTCTTTGTCATTCATTGTGTATGATATTTTTGTCTGCATATTCGCGTAATCACGTTGATGTATAACTTATAAGAAATATACTACTGGTCACATGACAAAGGAGTTCATTTCTAGTTAGGGAAAAATTCTAAATAAAAACATTTATGACATTATGATTTAAGAAATTAAAGAATTCCAACTTCAAGTGCCCTAGTGGAGAATCGAAACTATTTCAACCCATAGTCAAGACCCAACAAATATATTAAATGAGATCTATATTATATACAAAGAGTAGTTTCTACTTGTAGACCACACAGTGTTGTTTATAATCTGAGTATGTTTTATTATGAGTGAAGTTATTCTCCTGATATTAAATTAATATTATGTTGCTTGATGTTACAGGTGTATAGCTTTGGTTGTAATGATGAGGGTACATTGGGACGTGACACATCAGAGGAGGGAAGTGAAACATTGCCGGGTAAAGTTGACGGTTTACCAAAGATTGTACAGATCTGTGCTGGTGATAGTCATACTGCAGTATTATCTGAAGATGGTCGAGTCTACGCATGGGGAAACTTTAGGGTATGTTTTTAGTAATAATTTACCTATTTTACTCTGGAATAGGAAAATTCCTGACACATTGTAAGATTTAAAACTCATGTTAATTTGTAAATATTTAAGTCGATTAAGAAAGATGTTCATGTAACTTATATAAATCACTGGTCACCTCATTCCTTATTGTATATTTTAAACAAAGCAGAATCAACTTTATTTGTGTCATGAAATTTTTAAGCCTTTAAGAGGTGTCACACCAGTGAACTTTCTGCCATTCAAATTAATGCAAAATCACCCAAATTCGCATATCTCCCTCTGTTTCACTGACATTCCGGGTGATTTTCTGTGGCCGTTTCCTTAAAAAGCAATCCCTGTCATCCAAAATTAGCTGGAGAAAATGGCTTGTCGATAGTTTTGTTTTCGAGCTACTGCAGGGCTTCTGGAAGGACAACGCTATTTTCCATGTCCCAAAAGCTGATTTGACCGAAGCACACATACATGGTCAGTCTTCAGCCAGGGAAAGATAATTCAGAACAATATCAGTTAAACACTCTTAAAGTTAGTATGCAGGTCATATTTGAGCTACATTCATGTTATTTGGTCAACAATTAGGAGTTTCACATAAAAACAGTACTTCAACAGACATGTATCCAATTTTTGAAAGGGACTATTTTAGCATACTACGACCTGGAAGCACTTTCCACCGGTGTGACACCAAGAGCTAACCCTAGCACAAAAAGCGGCTTTTACATATGCAGAGGAAACTGAAAATTAACATATGTTGTCAAATTATGGGTGTGTCCTGCTGCAACCAGGAATTGAACCTGTATGTCCGGATTACAAATTAAAGTACACTAAACCCCAGACCATAACCATGACTTTTTATTAAATATATACTTTGTACTCTGATTTCACATCTAATTATTTTCCTTAACTTTCATGTACAGGATGCTAATGGATCTATGGGTCTGACTGTGACTGGTATACAGAATACAGCTATAGAAATGTTAGAGGGAGAAACCATTGTGAAGATAATATCAGGGGGAGACCACTTAGTGTGCTTGTCTGATAATGGTGAAATATTTACTTGTGGTAAGTTAAAACTATACCCGTATATTGTATCAAATCCAAAAACGTGACTTTTAACTGATGCATTAGAATTAATTGAATATGTTTTATTATGTCAAGCCTTCAAGGCACATTAAGAAAAATGTTCTTGAAATCTAAAACTAAGCCAACATCATTCCACTTTAGTATCAATAGTATTGATAACTTGCATAAAAATTACCAAACTTAAACTTAAGTTGCAACGAATATTGTAGCTATTACTAAGCCAAAAATGTATGATAGTTGTTAAGATAGTTACTCCTACTTTAATAATATTATTAAGATTATTGCACAACTTGCTGTTTTAATTGATGAGCCTGCTATTATTAACGTTTCTGTTATATTATAGGCTGTGCAGAACAGGGACAGTTAGGAAGAGTTGCTGAATGTTTTTCACATAGAGGAGGCAGGAAAGGATTAGGTAAACCACACTGACTATTTTATTGCAAATTATAAATTGTTATGGCTTCCTTTTCTTTCAACCCAATTCAATGAGAATGTTGTTTTATCATTCCTCCACTATTACTTGCTACATAGATTTAACCCTCTTCATGGAACATAAGGCCTTCACCAGATTTTGTCAATGCGGTCTGCTCTGGTATTTGTGTCTGTAGTCTGCATCTTTGTTATTTACATGGCTTAGCTGCTAATAGGGCTGTAACGGTATACCGAGCTGCTAATAGGGCTGTAACGGTATACCGTGGTGCACGAAAGAACGCAGACTTCAGTCCCACACGTTTCACGGTACAAGAGTTGCAAATTTTGGTACGGTTCGGTATAAGCTTTTTTATGAGTAAAATGATATTCGGAGAACGAAAATGTCTGAAAGCCCTCTGATTATGTATAATTACCACACATCATTCGTTTTCATTGTATTAAGATATGTCTCATATCATTTAAAATAGTTGATAGCTACATAATAATTGCTGTTATAGAATCAACAAATTCATTGTCGCTTAAAAATTGTTGAATTTAAGCTGCTGTTAGAGAATATTGTATCATACCGAAATATACCAAACCGTTAGAAAAATTGACGGTACGTATCATATCGTGAGGTGAGTGTACCGTTACTGCCCTAGCTGCTAACCCAATGCACTGACTCCTTCTTTCACATCCAGGCTTGCGACTCATTTGCTGAGTATCTGTACTGTGTAATTAAAAATGCATGAATTTGTATGACTAAGTTTTATATGTTATATATTTCAGATTATATTTTAAAGCCAGACAAAGTAAGATTCCGTAGAAAGAAGACCGTATTCAGCGACATCTGGGCTGGACAGTATATAACATTTGCTAAAGAGAAGAACACTGGAGAAATGTATGGTTGGGGATTAAATAACTACTTCCAGTTAGGTAGGAACATTGTTGGTATACTTGGTGTTGATTTGATTAAATTTATCAGGCTTTTGTCATGCCATCTATCATTAGTGTGCTGGTTTAACTTGAAAACCTAAAAAAGTGAAAGGAGCCTTCTGCACATGCATGAGTCATTTGTTTATGCATAAAAGGATTTTGGTGTCTGAGGGAATGTCATTTTACGTCAAGATCTAATCCTGAACAGACTATAATTTCTGACTAAAATGAAACTTATTTGATGAAAATATCTCCAAAAATGACAAAGTTATTGTCAAATTAATCTAGTTAAATATATGTGGAAACATTGTGGTTTCATGTCTTGTATTAGCCAAAAATCATCAGCCACTTATAATTTTCTGCTTAATGATTTCCTGATTTCTCATTCACTTGTTCTATTTTCTTCAGGTTTTGATGACATGTCCAACAGATTCGTGCCAGAGAAGATAAAATCATTTGACAAGAAAAACTGGGTCAGTTTGGATGGTGGGCAGCATCATACAGTAGCTCTAGATAGCGATGGTAAATATCCTTATCAAATTCTTTCATATCAAAGGCAGAGGGCATTGGCATATACAGCAGGGATAAAACTGAATGCCTACACACTACGACTGTCGCAAAAATATGTATTGGTGAACTTGAGACACAGTATTGTGAAAAAAAACTGTATTTTTTAAAAATAAAGCAATTTCTAAGAATTTACCTGAACCTAGGGACTTTAAATGTCCTAAAATTTACTTTTTCCTACTTAAAGCGATTTTACTGATCAAAGTATACAAGTTGTATATCCTAAAGAAAACATTTGTACAATAGTAATTGTTAATTTTCTAAACATTTTTCTTGTTTAAACCACTTTTCTTGACTGTAAATTTTTTTTATCAAGTATTATAGTATCAAAACAGTATCAAAACTTTAAGGGTAAGTTATAAATGGTTAGGATACAGTTCATGAAAACTGGCAGCCTGCCATATGTAACCGAAACATTATTAAAAAACTACATTAAAGTTAAACACAAATAAACAAACAAAAATTTCCTGTTTTAGGTAATGTGTATACACTGGGTCGAGCAGAGTACGGTAGATTAGGACTGGGTGAGGACTCCGGGGAGAAGAAAGAACCAACATTAGTCAAGTTAGAAAGTAAATGTACGAGTATATCTGCTGGTCAGTCTGTATCGTTTGCTCTCCTAGAAGATGGTAAGTTTGTGTGAATTGTTTCTTCTTTATAGCTCAATCATCGAAGAAAAAAAAGAAATGTTTGTTACATCATTTAACCTCAGTGGTGACCTGTATTTATCAAGTAACATGTCCTTGTTTCCATATCTGATCATCCTTGAATGTTAACTTTATCGGTGTCTGTAGAAATAGTTTGCCAAAAATCACATGTAATTAAGTGTTTGAAAGCAAAATACTAAAAAGAGTAACTTCCCCGCATTCTCTAAATGTTTCATTTTGCAGATACTGCACTTCGAAAAAAGTTGATGAGGGCTTAACGGGACTGTGACAAAAAACTTATTTTAATTTTATTATGTGATAAAGAATATGTTTGACATGTGTATATATATTGACAGGTACTGTAGCATGTTGGGGTATGGGTACCAGTAAACAGTTAGGTAATGGAGATGAAGAAGATGCATGGATACCAACAAAAATGGCCGGCAAACAGCTCAATGAAAGGTATAGTGTTTATCTTCAACATACAGAGAAGTTGTAACAAAGATAATAATTAATTTAATTAGGAAGGCAGCATTCAATCAAAACAGCCCATCATGAAAGGCACAAAAAGGAACACACAAAAAGTTGCTTGTTGTTATCATGCTTATAAAAAGCAAGCTTGTTTACATGCTTATAATGTTTTTTTAGGAAAACTGTTTGGTGGTAGTTATTTAAACTTTCACTGAGTGATGAACAAATCCCAATGTAAAGGTGACACTGAAATATGCAATTTTGCTGCATCAATTTTTACCAGATTGATGGCTCTAAGTTACTTTGACTTTATCAGCCTAAAAAAGGCAAAATCATTTGTGCTATAATAGGTGCACCCAAATTTTATGGACACGCATCTAGTAAAAATTCTATATGACTTGTTAAACTTATCATACCTAACAAACCTATTAATATTTTTCAGGAATGTTGTACAGGTATCATCAGGAGGACAGCACACAGTTTTATTGGTGGTAGATAAATGATAACAGCTCAATGTTTTAACCTTGTACAAAGACTTGTTTTAATCGTCGACAGTGTCTTCCTTACAAGAAATACGAAGATCGCTAGATGGATTATTCTCTAAGAACCTACTTGATGATGCCCTCTGAACATTCTGCAAGAGTACTAGATGTCTGATGGAAGTGTTCACAGTGTTCAATAATGAACTGTCAGGTGTGTACCAAGGAAGGTTACTCACTACTCAGTGGACTGAATACTTGATTGTCAAAGAGTGATAAATACTGCCCTATTGAAAGTCAAACATTCTCTCATAATGCAGTCTGATTGAAATCAAGCATGTTGTTATCAAGTGAAATGATTGACTGTACGGATGATCAGGATTGTGCTTTTCAGTCACCAGGGAAGAATGGAATTCACATCAAACATTAAAAAGACAATATGAAGGATATTCACCCTTGTTCTCTAAAACTTGTTGATCTCCTGTGTAATCACTGTAATTAATACATTCAATTAGTCATAATAGACATCATCAACTACCACACAGGTCTGCTATATCCTGTTGAACAAAACTTTCTTGTTTAGTTTTTGTATTAAATATGGGCAGTGTAATCCAGTATTGTATTTCTGTTGCCAATCATTTTTTGTATGGAAGACATTTTGTTTTTATATTTCTGTGCTTTTAGTCAATGTGTTATGTATGTAGCAAATGTTTTTATATCACCAAACAGTGTGTATGATTTTAGTTGTAAATGCGTTGTATGATTTTAGATTATGTAATATTATGCAGTTATAGTATTGCTTGTGTATGTATGTCAGATGGGTTTTCTGCTATCTACTTTATAATCTTGATTCCTACTGACTATACTTTTCACTGGTCTTCAATTTAGTATGTTTAATGTACATGCAATTAAATTTGATTTACATTTATTTAATTTTCTATTTTCGGTCATCATTTTGCATTCGCTTTGATGTCTTATTATCATAAAACTGTAAAACAGCACATAACATGGTGACCAAAAAAGTGTTAAATTCAATGTGTTCAAAATCATTGTGTTATACACAAAATTAGTGTCATGCGTAAAATCATTGAAAATCATGTCATGCAACGATATGCAGCATTTAGGAGAAAACCAAGATAATCTATCTCAGGGTCAACCTTCAAGGTCACCATTATTGTATTGTAAATACATGCATAGTACTCACTGTTTGATATTTTTCATATGCTGATTTACTATCAATAAATGTGTATAAAGCCATAAGACATCTGACTTTCTTTACGTTTATTTTTTGACCTATTTATATATATATTCTAACTTAAGGCCAAGTATTAAATGACTTTGGTTACATTGATTAAAGCTTAAAAAGCTGCAGTGTACAGTTAAACTCCGTTACATGATTTGTAAGACTTTCTTTCAACATTCTTATGATTGGGTATCCATTTGACCATTACATGTTATTATTTCAAAGAAAAATCTGTTAATAAATGTTACCATGAGGTATTTTAGCTTTATTGATCAGTCAAAACTATAAATTCATGGTAAGTGAACACTTTAGATAACTCATCTCCCGAAAATTGGGTAAAAAAGCCAATTGATAGTGTGCTGCAACTGTGTAGTTTTATTAATTTTGACAAGATAAGAACTATGATGTTAGTGAGCTACCCTGCTGTATATTTGAAGAAAGTTAGTGTATGTGTGTTGGATTATTTGGTTAAAACTGTGTTCTAGAAATGTAAAAATGTCAGTAGTTATGTTGCCATAGATAGCTGCTTCTAATTTATTGATGATAATTTGTGTACGGAAGACAAAAGTATGCATGTTAAATAACTGACGGCATAATATAATGTTGTAAATACTAGCGTCTAAAATGAAATATTGTTTATTCCCTAACTGCTAAAATTGCCTTTCCTGTGAGCATTGTTTATGAGAAATTTTTGGAAAAAAATTGGCTACAAAATCAGTAAATTAATTTAATACTTCAAATGTACTTCAGTGAATTTTTTAATGAAAAAGTTATTTTTCTGATGTACCAAGTCTTAATTGAAATGGGTCGTGGTAGGAGAACCAACATTATTTTCTTTTAGACCTACTATAGTCTATAGTTAGTAGTACTAAGGAGTATAGAAAGTACATTGTCATTTCTCTATCAGCCTATGTGTTCTATTTGCACTTGTTATTTTACATATTTTAATGCTTTCTGTATAAAAGCCTATTAGATATAGTTTTGTCTAAAAAATCTTAGCTTTTTTCAAATCTTGATTTCTCAGTTTCTTTTAATTTTCTAATTTGAAAACAGAATGATTTAGGATGAAAATTTGAAATTTACTGTAATGTGAAAATGTATGACTTAAGAAAATTTCTTTAAACTATTAAGAAACATAGTGAATGCAGAACATGTTTTTGCTTTTTTGGAACAAATTTTAGACAAAATTACCTCCCCTTGTTTCTAAAATTCAGGGAATTTCCACATTTGTTGTTGTCATTCATACATTTCCATGATTTACTCTGTGCTCTAGGAATCAATACATTAATGATATTAAATGTTTACATCAATACTGATCTCACGCTTGTAGATACCGCTATCAGTGTAGCCATACAATGTGACTTTGGGCTACAATGCCAAGACTAAATTTTCTTTGCTTCAGGAACAAAAACTGCCATAAGTTTGTTATATTCTTTACTGATTTCTATGAAGCCTACACCACACTGGAAAATATAGAAATTGAAGTACTTACTGCTGTTTTTGTTTTCAAAGTGTAGCAAATTTTAATTTCGCCTTGGGTCTGTAGTCCAAAGTAATATTGTATTGCTACACTGATAATGTTAGTAGAATATCCTGTATGCTTTAGAAAAATAAAGTCATTTTTCCTGCTGTATGTTTGTCTGTGCTGTAGTGTCATTATCAAGTTTTTTTTTAAAATGTCGAAAAATGGAAATTTTCATTTTTTCTGTAACTTCATTTTCAAGATACAATTTTTAAGTATTTAGAATATAAGGAAAAATCCTTGAGGGGATGGGATATAATAATTGCAAATTCAAAATCATGGTAAAGTTTAAATTTAGAAAAAATCGTATTTTGTTGATACTAGATATAGGTTAGTTTTCCATTTTCTAGAATAGATTTTTGTTATGTTGAACTAATCCAGTACTGTACAATCATACATTTTCATGACATCTAAATTTTTGAGAATTTGATATCCACAATAAATTTGTGAAGTTAAAATTTAATGGTCTCATTCTTTACACTTTAAGAATATCCTTTTCCCTCTTTAAGTGCTGTTTGAGATCACAGTTGTATAAAGTAACATTTTACAAAATTGACAAATTCTCGAATAAAAAAGTGTATGAGGAAAATATATCCCTTACAAAGCGTATGATTTTACAGTACAGCATTTATGATTAGTGAAGAATAATTTCCTTCTGGAAAAACAAAATGTTCTTTTACTTTAGCATTTGTATCTAAAATGTTGAACATTTTTAAGCATGCTAACATAATATTGTATATGAATAAAAGTAATAAAAACTTATGTTCTGAAAATTGCTTTTATTATTTTTTTACATGGCACTATGTCCCCACGGATATCACTCTTGACTTTGCATCTAGTGGCCACGGGTTCAATTCTCGGCCAGGACACTTGGTCAGTTCTGAATTGCTGCTAGTTGAATTGCGTATTAGTGTTTCAACCAAACAAGAGATGAACTGGTTAGTAGCCTAGAGGTAGTCTCATGTGTGTCTATGCTGTACACCAGGGATGTTATAAGGTATCAAGTGGTATATTCAATAAGAACTAGGGTATTGCACCCGGATTCCTTGTACCAAACAACTTTTCCTTTAGGGACCAATTAGGCAGGGACATAAACTTAGGACCTACTATTATCACTTACTGCCGTCTTAGTTGTCAGATAACTAAACCCGAGATATAGTCTGCCGATGATACCTCTAGCCTTTATTTATAAATGGAAATTATATGCATTTCCGATGTCCATTTTTAGCTCACCTGTCACAAAGTGACAGAGTGAGCTTTTGTGATCACTCTTCGTCCGTCGTCCGTCCGTCTGTCCGTCCGTCAACAATTGGGTTGTGTCCTCTCTAGCGGTCACAATTTTAGCCTAATCTTTATGAAACTTGGTCACAATGATCATCTTAACAAAATCTAGGTCAAGTTCGATATTGGGTCATCTGGGGTCAAAAACTAGGTCACTAGGTCAAATCAAAGGAAAACCTTGTGAACACATTAGAGGTCACAATTTGAGCCTAATCTTTATGAAACTTGATCACAATGATCATCTCTGTAAAATCTAGATCAAGTTCGATATTGGGTCATCTGGGGTCAAAAACTAGGTCACTAGGTCAAATCAAAGGAAAACCTTGTGAACACATTAGAGGTCACAATTTGAGCCTAATCTTTATGAAACTTGATCACAATGATCATCTCTGTAAAATCTAGGTCAAGTTCGATATTGGGTCATCTGGGGTCAAAAACTAGGTCACTAGGCCAAATCATTGAAAAACCTTGTAAACACATTAGAGGTCACAATTTTGACTCTATCTTTATGAAAATTGATCACAATGACCATCTCTATAAAATCTAGGTTAAGTTCGATATCGGGTCATCTAGGGTCAAAAACTAGGTCACAAGGCCAAATCATTGAAAAAGCTTGTGAACACACTAGAGGTCACAATTTGAGCCTAATCTTTATGAAAATTGATCACAATGATCATCTCTATAAAATCTACGTCAAGTTCGATATTGGGTCATCCGGGGTCAAAAACTAGGTCACAAGCCTTTGAAGGCCAAATCATTGAAAAAGCTTGTGAACACACTAGAGGTCACAATTTGAGCCTAATCTTTATGAAACTTGATCACACTGATCATCACTATAAAATTTTGGGCAAGTTTGATATTGGGTCATCCGGAGTCAAAAACTAGGTCACGAGGCCAAATCATTGAAAAAGCTTGTGAACACACTAGAGGTCACAATTTTGACCTTATCTTTATGAAACTTGATCACAATGATCATCATTATAAAATTTAGGTCAAGTTCGATATTGGGTCATCTGGGGTCAAAAACTAGGTCACGAGGCCAAATCATTGAAAAATCTTGTGAACACACTAGAGGTCACAATTTTGACTCTATCTTTATGAAACTTGGTCACAATGTTTATCTCTATAAAATCTAGGTCAAGTTAGATACTGTGTCATTTGGGCCAAAATCTAGGTCACTAGGCCAAACAGGTGAGCGACCCAGGGCCCTTTGGACCCTCATGTTGTTTAATCTTGAGTGTAGTTACTTTTAATTCTACACCCTTTCAATATACACCGAAAACAAGCATCCAGTCGACCGTGGTGTGTTGATAAAACAAATTGTTTGTTTATATTAAAAGCTAAAGTTAATTATCGTCGGCGATATATAGGAAGTGTTCATGGCGAGCTTTAAGCATGGTGTCTTGGATGGTTTTAAATACGCGTTTTTATATGGTACTACAGTGTTCTTGCTGAGTCATTACCACTGTCTGTCCATATGAGTAACAACTTGGATAAGAATGAAACAATGTTCCAATACCATATAACCTATCATGGATGTGCATGCATTCATGCCAGATCTCCTGCATCATGCAGAAATCTCCTGCATTTGAGACTACTCCTGCACGATTTGCGGTCAATTGATCAAATATCCTGCAGTTCTTGGAATACTGGAACCTTGACATGTTTTGTTTTCATGATGAAAATGATAACAAATATTAATTTAAATAGCTTTATGAAGCATGTATGGAAATGTCCTACAAGTAAAATAGGTAAAACCTGCATATTAACTTCGTTCATTTAAGTTTAAAGTTTGAGCAAGAAAAATCTCCTGCATTTCGTTGTATACTCCTGCATTTCCATTACCAATCTCCTGCATTGGCTTCATGCAAATCTGGCATGTATGTGCATGTTACATAATTATTTTGTCCGTGGTGTTATCATCCATAAAACGCAGAATAGCCTTTATTTGCCAGTTAGCTTTCTGCTGAAATATGACAGGCATGTGCCTCCATGCGGATTTGAAACCGGGTCGCCAAATAAGATGACAAGCGAACTAACCACTGAGCTACGAAGGCACATATTCCAGATACTGTCATGATGTTATATCGCTGGCTTAGAATGAGAAGGTCGTAACTACAAAATCAATATATTAAGAAAACAAGAGAAAACTGTCTGTAATTTCCCTTGTGTATCGCCTTGTGAAGCAGATTTCTAATATGTATGAGTCGTATAAGGTCTTAAGTAGTAGTTACGACCTTCTCATTCTAAGCCATCGATATTATATGATAATATGCTGTCTGGCTGTCATTCCAGCTTGTCCACGCAATAACATTTTTACTGTATTATTCATGCTGTCTCATGGATGGTTATGAATGCATTGATTGAGATTGTGTAAATATTTGGCATTGATTGATTAGGTGAGAAAATGAAATACGGAACTGGATAATTGGGAACTTGAAACGTGTTTGTATCTGTTGATACTTGGGAGGTTTTAAAACTTATGGGCATAGAAGTTTCTACCCTTACACGTAGACGTATAGCTTGGCTATTTTGACCTGAACCTGACCTTTTTCAAGAATATATTACAAGGTTATTCCTTAGAAAATATCAATTTCCCCAAGCAAATCGTGCAATATCGGTATTTAAGATTTGTGTTTGTATAACATCTCGAGCGTCTTCGTGATACTCCCCGATTATGAAAACATACACTAGGCAATATATGGACTGTTAAATTTTGCTAATCAAAAGGTCAGGCTAATGTCAATGTGGCCAAGCTATACTAGTTGCAATATATATGTTAAAAACACTTGCGCGAGTATAATGACATGACAGTTGACATATTTTTTAGATCATTGGACATGTGTGAATAAAACTCGAAGATTCCATGTGTGAAATGACTTTGAATCCCGTGTCTAAGCTGTGTGATGAAGGACACAAAACCTCCACGAGTTCAATTTCGTTGGTCACACGTTTTTCCTTTGTAGAAACTAAACATATCAGAATTACGTGATTTGTTCTTCACATACTTGTGTATTTTCAGGTTCTGCAACCTCTCCATTGACATTTAGTATCCAGCACCCGCCAGTATACATTATTTTGTACTTCAACCGTGTACAATTGTACAATAAGCAACATTTAGATTGAACTAGCAGAACCTACAGAATGACGAACTATGTTCAATTTATAAATCATCATTTTATGTATTAGTAATTATGCCTGATATGATTTGACAAGCAGACATGCATTGAAAATGTTCAGACGTCACGTTTAAGTTACCGGAAATTTACCTTACCGACAGTTAATTGCATATTACAAATGCGCATTAATAATAAACATATCAATAATTAATGAACTGTGTCGCTGGTTTTCTTGAATAATTCATTTTTTAACAAACAGGAATGCTTAGATCATTTGTAAAGGGCGGCTGCGTAACGATATACAGTACTGTACAAATATATGTGTTTAGTTATCTGCCCGACATATCGCAAGCCATGCACATGTAGCTTATTTCGAAAAACACCATAGCGACCTTCGCGGTCATGATTTTAAATGACACCAATATAATAAATAATAATGAATGCATTAAGGAAACTACCGGTATTCAACCTGGGACACGAAAGAACATTTTTTACTTTTCGTGTGGTGGATAATTGGAACAAAGTTACAGAGGATCAAGCTGCTGCGCCTAGCGGGGATTCTTCCCAAAATTATAAATCCGGAGCGTTACGCCAAAGGACAACGTGACTTTCGTATACACCAAGTAACCTAACATGTGTATGGCAGTACATGAACATTTTTATTCAATAAATTACAAGAAACATTAAACACAATTCTCGTACAATCAGCGTATTTTTTCATCTGAAATATAGTCTAGGAACATGACAAACGATCACAATTGTATTAATAGACAATTACACATGGAAAATATGGACAGTACGTAAATAAGCCACGTAAGTACCAGTCTTTGTTGTGCCCAGAACACAAAGCACAAGGCCATGGGCTTATTAACATTGGACTTTTCAATCTGATAATGAGAGTAATCAATTCATAAATGGTTAGATGATTTTTACGCATATACCAATACTCACTTAAAATCGGGCTTATTTTAGGACAGTCCTAAGAAATTATATCACAAAAACAGAGTTTGACATTCCCAAATTTCACCCATTCATAAGAGAAAAGGATATGCTGGTATTTTGGGAAATAAAAACTGTAGTTTGTGATATAATTTCTTATTATAGTTCTGTGATTTTAGCGACGTAACGATCGTTAATTGTGAGCTGAGTCCTGACGCAGCGTCGGTCACTTGCGATATTGTCCCTTCCTAAGCAAAGCGCAATAAGAATTAAATAGCGCTTTCTACTGGAGGTATTCCATGTCTTCTATATATTTAATTGAACGGGAGGTAACTGAATGAAAGTGGTCGATAATGCTTTGCTTAGGAAATGGACACCCGGGCACTGTTTTATCAAAGCATTTACGCTAGCGTAAACCTAAGGTTTCCTAAAATATTGCGTACGTCGATAATATTTGCGTAAATGCGTTTTACAAAGATATTTTAGTTCACATTCTGTCGTAAGTTTTAGCTTATTTCTACGCCAAGGCTGGGCAACCCTAAATGGCAAATATGAACGTAAGTGAAGAGTTTTTAACACGCACTGATGATTTTTGACCGTCGCATGTTGATTTTGACCGTCGTTTTTTGTTTTAGACCGTCACTTGTTGTTTTAGGCGTGATTAATAATCAAATCTTGACGTATATTTATTCATTCTGGTACCCGTTATATTTGTTATATTGGTTATATTGTGTCCCGAATTACGTTCAATCTTCAATATTATTTGCGTAAATGTATGCGAGTACTTGCGATCGTTTAGTAAAACACACTTACCAGTTTGCGTAAGGTGGATATCTATGCGTAAATATACGCGACATTTACGCATTGTTAGTAAAACAGTGCCCCGGTGTTTCTATACGACGCACGATGACTTCTTATTCCACAGCTGTGAAAGGTAGAACCCCCCCCCCCCCTTGTTTGTCAACTGACCTATTTCATGTATTAACACATTGGATACATGTATTCATTTTAAAAATATATTGACACACGCTGGAAGTGTTGAACATTAAGTAAACAGTACCTAATTGAAAAACAGTTTCAACAGCACGAACTTAATAACGATTTTCCGATCGACTTGTCGAGAAGTGACTCTTTGAATGAAACTTTCACTAGTCATTCTATCAGGAGTGGTTAATGCCAGCTGTTATTGTGTCCCATTTAAGACACGTAATAACGACGATAATATAAAAATATAGTAAACACAGAAGCCAAAACACGAAACTGCGATAATGAAAGTCAAAGTACGATGATGAAAACACCAAAGCACGGAAACCACGAGTAATATATTTAATACAAGAAAACAGCGATTATAAAAACACATAATAATATCGACCTTTCAATATCGTACTTCGTTCATTTCGTTTTTTCATAATCGTCCATTTGTGTTTTCACTATCAAGTTTCCGACTATTCACCATTAACTTTTCAACTTTTAACCGCCGTAGGAACACGTTTCGTAGTTTCGAGATACATGTACTGCAGTTATGGCACTGATGGGACACCGTAGCTAAATATACAAAATAAACACAATATGCGAACCAGTAATTCATAGGGTGGTCTCACTCTGGATCCCATGTCCCCTGAGGGCCGCTCCTCAATGATACGCGCACGAGAACAAGTGCACTTTAATATTAACAAGAGTATACCTACCAAGTGAATGCAATTTACAATGCATTGTATGACAACATTGCTTATAAAGAATTCACCATGTTTGCATGAATTAGTTCTACATACATCACATAATCTGACTCATTACCTTATAACAATAAATTGAATAATATTTCAAGCAGATGGCTATGTTGATAAAGCGCTATACGACAGATTCGATTTCGGGATCGATTTAATTATTTCATGACTTCCGCGATGTCCTATGGCTCTATAAATACTGCTATCAAGGACCGGGTGGCATTGTGCGCTTGCTTAATGCAATAGCTAACAGAAAAGCAATAATAGTGCAGCAGAATGCACAACTTCCTTACTAGTACATTTGTATTTCATGTATTGAATTTGATGGGGGTTGTCCATACCAGCGGGAGGGGACGCACCAGTAGAGATTAGTATTTACGACGTTGCGTTCACCGTGCGTCACTCACACACTAGTGCGTACGGCAGTCGTATGATTGACAAAAGTGAGGCTATACTTCTGGATACACTTGACACTCCTCCCACCACATAAAGGATCGTCAAAAAGAAACCGAAAACATGTGTACGGTTGTCACAAGACTGATAGGACAAAAGCTTTCACTTAGTATTTAAACTTACCTGTTTAGGCTTCCAATCGTTAATCAATACTGGCATGTTAATTGAATTTTGAATTACAATTTTAAACACCACATTGATCAGTCGTTTGTAAAATGATGAATATTACATGTTGTGTTTCCATTTATTTTGAATAAGCTATTACGCACATCTCTAACTACAATGTATGGCATGATTATTAGACAAAGTTGAAAAACTACGGACAGTTGCAAGACATCACCAGAAACACATGTTTAATGCTATTGCAAAATATAATGATAAAAAAACAATACTAGACCGGACGATTGTGCTTGACAACATCAGAAATGACACCGCTGTTAGACAAAGTTGGGCATAAAAACGGACTGTTGTAAGACCAATTTGGGCATAAAACAGGACTACTGTACATAAGACAAAATTGGGCATACAAACAGACGATTGCAAATTGGTCATACAAACAGACGATTGTAAGACAAAATTGGTCATACAAACAGACGATTGTAAGACAAAATTGGTCATACAAACAGACGATTGTAAGACAAAATTGGGAAATTGGTCATACAAACAGACGATTGTAAGACAAAATTGGGAAATTGGGCATACAAACAGACGATTGTAAGACAAAATTTGGCATACAAACAGACGATTGTAAGACAAAATTGGGAAAACAACCTTTTACGTTCCTGTCATACAAACAGACGATTGTAAGACAAAATTTGGCATACAAACAGACGATTATTAGACTAAATTAGTCATACAACGGACTTTTGTAAGACCAAATTAGGCATAAAAACCGGACTACTGTAATACAAAATTGGACTTAAAACCGGGCGGGTGTAAGACAACTTCGGACATAAAACCTAAAGGTTGTAACACAGCATCGAACATGACACTGGACTGTATATTGGTCATATGATTATGATCACCACAGGTGGTGACGTGTATTTGCTTGTTGAGTAGCAACTATGTATGATTGTTCTGGTTAAATCATAATTCCAGGAATACCGATTAAGTCAACTGGTACCCGCATACAGGACATTAAACGGTTGAAAAAAGTCAGCGCAAAATGCAAAAACAAATGACAAACAACTGCCATTAGATTCATAACTATACCATGTAGCCAATTCAGCGTTTCAACAAATAGGTATACGCGTGAACAGCGAACTATTGTCGCAACAACTCATATAATAAATCCAGGTATCGATGTTATGAAATCGATTTACATTGACATTTCATAGCGGCCCGTTGTATAGCTTTACCTGGTAAAATCAATTATAAGAACAAACCGTCAAATTCAAAGCCAGAAACAGTCGCTCGATGTCAACGATTGACGTATTATTTCTCTGGTCATAAGACCTTCGTGAATGTGCAAGATCTTACCAGAAAACAGCTAAGAAAAGATAGACATGTCTTGAAATGTTGCAATGAAGTTGGGAGTTTAATGTTTTATAAATAAAAGGATATACAATGTGTAATGTTCGAGGAATTACGGTTAGAAATTACACATATTTAAGGACTAAACTCGTTATTATATCCAACTAAAACGGAAATTCACTTAGATTTCTACGTCGGAGAAAGTGGGAAATTGAACTTCGTTTTCCTGTTCTTCATAAAATCAGATTTATAATCGTTGTAGAATAACACGACGTCATCATGGAGGAGTTACTCAAAAATTCCGTGGTGAGGTCAAAGATCCAAGGACTATCGCCACCAGTCAAGGTTTGTAGATATGTGATTCTTAATTATAATTATATGAAAAGTACATTGGTCGAATAAGTTGTCGAGCGGGTAACGCTCTTGACTACAAATATAGAGCACCACTCAGCAATTCTGATCAATTGACCAGTTCAATTCTCGCCCGGGAGACTTGGTCATTTCTGAAACGCTTTTCAATATTTCTCACTTGGTTGGCAACCAAGAGCTAGTAGACTATAGTTTCGAGTTATCGTGTTTCGGTGCTATACATCGGGCATATTAAAGAACAAAATAGCATATTCGGAACGAGCTACTCATAGCGTACAGTCACCCGAATTCCTTGTATCACACAACTGTTTCTTCCCTCGAGACCGGATGTTATTTGCCAATTAGCCAAAAACTAAAGAATGGCCACACGCAGTCGATCACAAACAAACAAAGATATTCATAACTCTTATGATAGTTAGGACATTGCTAAAATAACCGTTGTTTTAACATTCGCCTGAGAAAGTCGCATTATGTAATGATTCGGTTTAATCCCTGCCTAATTGGACTATGACATCCGACTTTGAGGGAACAGACGAAAGGGTTGTGATACAAGGACTTTGATTGTGCTTCTTTAGCTCTTTCCGACTAGACTCCTTGGTTCTTGGTCGTTCCCGGTATAGCACCTATGCTCATGAGACTACCTCAGAGTTCCCAATCAGTTAATCTCTAGATGGGTAGGCAAGATTCAAGCACGCTTCTGAAGGGTCCAGTAACCCGACAGAGGTTCTATCCAGGGACTTTCGAATTAGTAGTCTAAATGTCTAACCACTCTGTCGCCGTTCCATCCATTACTAGTAACCGTTATGAATGAACGCCAGTTCGTGTGTAAGAAGGCTTGGCGGTAAGATTAAAGTTAATTGCTGACCGTGTAATATCATAAATAATACATGATTTAGTTTGATACTAGTAGTTATGACATTGCCATGATAATTGTGACACCAAGGGTGAATAGGCATCAATTCTAGTGAACAGATGCGTGGCACGGATTTGAATTCTTGAACAAAACAGCTATTCAACGATATACTAGATTCAGCGATACGACGTTACAATGAATTATGCAGAATTATAACTTTTGCACATTAACTAGTTCAAGCGCATGCCGAAACATGCTTTTTATATAATTACATACTGAAATTTTAGTTCAGGATTCATAAAATATTTATATATTTATACGAAGCATGTAATTAGGTATACAGTCAAAAGAGTTGAAATGATCGCTATTAAGAGCAACAGTTCGTGGCCTATGTCGCATGGTGATGTCATTTTCAAATTTTTAAAGATTGTTTGTAGTAGTAACTTTTACGGTATTTGTATAAAGAAGACTAAACGTTCTCTTAGCTTAGCAGATGCTATGGTCGTTCCAATTTGGAACGAACTACATACACGAAGGGTCACTTTACAGTACGCACGTCACCACCATCTGATTATATTAAATTCCCAAATGACAGCTTCACTGTCCGTACCAAGACGGAAAGATTCGGACATGGAAGGCATTACATACCAGAAACAGCAAAGCACAAAATGCATAGAAGGAACAATGTTCAGATTTATAGCTCTACAAGTAAATGGTCATTCTGATCACCTCGACGTATTTGGATTGCAATACTTACCGGAGACAAACGGAATTGGCCACACATGCATGGGCCTTTATTTCGGTATGATAATACTGTTCACTAAAATGTTATAAAACAAAACTCTTAGGAAAATTACAAAATGGCATTTGCAACTGTTATTTGTTATTGTCTTCTGATTCTTACTCTGGTTATGACAAATGCGTGAGGCTGTCGCGGAAGTACGAGTAGTCATGTTTTTTCAGCTGTTGAGTTTCATTCTATAATGGTTGTCTTTGTGACCTGTACTTGTAACATGTTTCCCATTTTGTGCATTTTGTTTTGCATATGTGTTATTGATCGTTATCAGTTGGCTCTTTGAACGCTTCCTCGGATGACCAAAACTTGTTTCGATCTAAGTTTTTAGTAATTCAATAAAAAATGTTCGTGGTTTCAAATGGTGTTATTAAAATTTATGCACTTATATTGTTTTGATATCATATAAAACTTAATGACGTAATGAAGTAGACCATTTTCCACGAAGTGGTAGGTCATTGGCCAATCATTGACAGGGTCAAATCCGAATAACAGCGCACTTAGACTATTTCAGCCGAGCACAAACAAATAAGAAGTGGACCATGTAACTCTGTTATGTCATCATATATCTCCTATATATATGATTGAGTACCCAGTACCATCGATTTGAAAAAAGACTGATGGCCTATTCATTGTTATAAGCGACGCCACACATATGACTTGATAACCGGAAGTGGTCTAACTTTCTACTTCATTATTGACACTTCAATTAATACGAATCACAATCACAGCCAACTACGATGCATATCAAACATGCATGCAATTTACGCTGATGTATTTATAGACCTAACATCTATTTTGTAGTAGTTATTAACGATTCGTCTTTCGGAAACATCGACAATTCCTCTTATGGAAACATCATACACGCTATCAGAAATATTTGACATGTTCTGAAGCTTTTTACTCAGCCGAGTTACTTTCTTTGACGTTTGGTTTGATTTATATACAGTCGGAAATGTCAAACAATCTATCAGAAATCGTTGATATATTATGTTACCTTTTTTGTAGCTCCTTTCGTTGACGTTTGACACGGCGCTTCTAAATGTTGTGACACAAACGCAGCATAACAGCTATTTAAAATATCACCATTTTCTAACCAATATAAATACAATTTTGTATATACCAAGGCTTTTCCAATGAATGTAAACCTACCATATGTCTATTGCTACTATTGTTTCCACACAGACCCATTGTTTTTTGGATTTTTGTGCCCACAATGAATGCAAATAATGGGGAATTTCAAACAATTTACATGTATCAGAAACCTTTGACATGTCCTGTTCCACTGTTGCTAGTCATGCTTCTTCTTTGATGTTTGACATGGATTCAAAACAGTTGGAACTTTCAAACAATCTGAAGCTTTGAAACTCTCTGCATAACAAAGCTCATTTGGTTTACGTTTAACAGGGCTAATATAGCATAGTCGTAAATATCAAACAATGTACGGAAGATCTATCACTCGTTGTCAATTGATATAAATTGATATTAAACGAGTTCTGGAAGTTTTATTAAACGAGCCTCCCGCATGCTAATTACCATTTCCTCAACTTGTTTAAAACATAAATATATCAAATGACAACTAGTGTTAGATTATTCTTTATATCTTATGACATTAATAAAGCAGCACTACGCATCTTTCTATTGAAAAGGATCTAACGTTTTACTACGCTAATGTAGGACTGGAATATACGTATGTGGTTTACTAACCCAGATACATGACTTAGTACAATCATGGGATATATCACGAATCTTTAACATGTTATTTAGCTCTCTGCCTAACCAAGCTCCTTTCGTGTTCGTTCAAGGTGGCTTATAGATAGTCGGAAATGACAAACAATCTAACAGGATTCTTAAACATGCAATGTAGCTCTCTCTCGTTAGGCAGGATTTCCTCGTTGGAGTTTACCATGACTTCTAAATAGTCGGGCATGTCAAGTAATATGTCAGGAAACTTTGACATATTCTGTAGCTCGTTGCTAAGTCATGTTCCTTTCTTTGACGCTTAGCTTGACATGACATATAAATAGTCGGAAATATCTTGAAAAATCTTTCAAAATCTGCGACATGTTCTATAGCTTCCTGACTAACCAGTCTCCTTGGCATGGCGTCAAAATAGTGTGACACAAAAGCAGCACAATAGCTCTTTAAAATATCATCATTTTCTAACCGATATAAATATGTATACAGAGGCTTTTCTAATGAATGTAAAACTACCCTATGTTTATTGCTGCTATTGTTTCCATACAGGACCAATGTTGTTGGTTTTTGTGTCGACAATGAATGCTATAGTGAAACACGGAAGATGTCCCGCTGAATGATATTATAAAATCAATGTAATGCTGATTGCAAGATCACTTAGAAGCCTTCTATACCGTCCCCAAAGGTATAACACAAACGGTCTTAGAATCAATACGACATAATGCAATACATTAACTTTAAAGTGAATGCTGCCGTATTTTAATAAATACTTAAATACGATTTTTAAATTTCACAGTATAATTATACTAATATGTACCATCAAAATTCTTTAAAGAGGATATTTTCGTATTTTTAGAAATACCATTGCATTGAAATCGCTGTTTAGCCTCTTGGCAATTCATCGCTAAAAGACCGACTTTCGGTGATTTCTATATAGCTATTTCCGAACCTTACGGAAATAGCCGAAATGTCACGGTTGTTATTCACCGTGTCCCCTACCTTAAGTGGTTGTAACATTGATAAGGATTTTTTTATTTCGTCTTTAATATGCCTTTGCCTAGGGTCGAACGGGGTCACCAATACTGGAAGCGGTCGCTAAAAAATACCACTAGACTACCAGTGAACCCTTTTCCAGACGCTCAGCATAAACTTTAAACTGTCATATTTGTTCTAATACATCACAGCGATGGAAAGCATCAGAGATAAGGTGTCGAAAGCAATAGAATAAAAGTTTCATTATAAGGGATGCATTATACGTATATTAATTCTGTAAAAAGTTCATTCGTTGACAATGACACAGTTACCTGTGTTCGTTCCGATCTGTTGTCTGGTGACATCCCGTATTTATGTTATCCAACACTGTGGAACGCGTTCAATAAATTTGCTATTAATAATATATGACTTTGACTTTAAATGGCTTTGACATTCATGTTAAATGAAGAATGTCTAAGTACGAAATAAAATGACAAAACTGTTTCCGAGAGTAAGCACATATAATAGAATATTAGTTGGTCTCTAGAGTTGTATATCACGTAACGTTTTATACCACAAACATCATTGTACGCCCGGTGTATTTGATTTATGTACATAATTTATAGTTTTTAAAAAAATCGGTCTGGGAAAACAACACTCAACGTAAACAGCCGAGCACAGGAAACATTAAAACAATACCGACTTCCATGGCACGACACAATGCCAAACAAATCAACACTACTGACAGGGAAAATAAACTTATCGATGAAGGTCCAAGTTGTAGCAATAAAAACCGAACGCACTAGTTCCAGCAGTCAAGACGATAAGATAGTTTCACCTTCAGAAAACCTAAACTACATAGATCATTTCCGTCTTATATTATTGCCGAGGTGAAATATCACAGACATATATTTATGCACATTCTTGGAAATATATAAAAGAATGTATAATTACGAATAGAAATAACAAAACTGTTTCAGAGTAAAGTAAAAAAAATAGTACTAGTATTAGTTGGTCCCTAGGGATGTGCATACTGTTATGTTTTAAACAACATTAATAATTTTAGTCCGGGATATTTGATTTATAGTATTTTTGGTCTAATTGACCCTGGGTAATGTCTGCAGTACCCAGTATGCTGTGCTTCAGATGTGTTTGTTGGATCATATTAATAAAAGGGGTTGCCTTGATACAGTGGAATATGAATTGGCCTTTTCACAGGTGACCCGGATAAGCCCTATTTGCAGAGATCAGACCAGAACAAATATTTTTTAAAACATCCTCGAAAACCCAGCGGTGACACCACTTCCGAACTCGCTATTTCGATTTAGCGAGTGCAGGAGCAGAGTATCGCCTGGGGTTTCGAGAATGATTTTAACCAACATAATCATTTTGCAAAATGTTCACAAGGTTCATGTATTGACCCTTATTTTGACCCTTCCTTGCATCTGCTTTTGAGTACTTTATATCTCGATACATTTTTAATACATTTATTGTTCCTGTTTAAACAAAATGTATACATTAGCCGACCAGTTTCATAAAATACGTCATCAATTACAAATGAATATTGACATAACTCAAGTTTTCACTCCCTAGTTTCTGGGTGATATTACAATATAATATATAATACTGAGGCTTATACTTGTAGTCACGTGGTACTTGAAGTCACGAGGATCTATTATTGATCAATAAGTTGAATACACCACGGGAACTCTGAAATGTTTATAACCATGTCTAGGTGATCGACCCAACGTCTACTATAAAGTATCAATAAGAGGTGACCTTAGGCTACAGTGCCAAGACAAAATTTGTTTGATTTCGAAAACAAAAAACATGTGATTTATCCATCATTTTTATGAAATTTACACCAAGCTAAGGGAAAGATACATGTAATAGCTTTCTGTAACATTTAGTATCTCTTGCTTATATCTCTTTAGTGTCATAGCTGTGACGTTTATGCAAACACCACGTGGTACCTCCAAAGTATCGGTCTACAGTTTCACGCCTCTTTCCCAAGGTTTCACATTGTGTCAGACAAAACGGCACAGGGATCCTGCATTTCTTTGGAAGCTTACATATTTCCCTTAGTGTGACGTACATTTCATGATATATGAAAAAATATCAAACAGTTACATAAATGTATTTTTTGTTTTCAAAGTGAAGCCAATTTCGTCTTGGTGCTGTAGCCAAACGGCACGTGGTATTGCAACTCTGGTTTAGGTGATCGACCCAAAGTTTAGTACGATTTTATTTTGTTACTTATCCTTGCTGGTTCCATTAAGGTTCTTGGAAACTTTTATATTGATGTTTAGGAGATCGACCCAAAGTCTACGTGATTTTTGTAACATGTCCTTGCCGCCTCCATTAAGAAGCATACAAATATTCTACGTATACATAACCCATACAAACACATATCATAATGAACTTCCGGTAACTGTTAGTGGCTGCCGTTTGTTTGCACTCAATAAATGTATGAATCCGTATTCGTTTTCTAATCAATGACCATAATCTTGGTTGGAAATCAGCAATGTCTGTTTCAATATCAAAATCGATCTGTCGTGTTTTTATCAACAGGTATTGTCAACATGTATTGTACATAGCGTGAATTGGACACTCGAGAAAATGAAGGGTTTTTGTTTGTATACTCCTTTCTGATAAGCTCTGTATGATCTAACGTTGGTGTTGAGCACAAAATTCCTTTATCGATGGTCAAACATTGGTAATGAACAGCAAACACATATACAGTGAAACAATGGGTATGACATTGGTGTAGAACATAAAATGCCGTTTAGTATGGGCCAGACTTATGAGGTGAGCACCCGATTCTGTTTATCAATTATGGACCAGACATCGAAATTCAAAGAATCTCTGTGAAAAACAATACCCTAGTCCATTAAATATGTACATACACAAAGGAGCTTTGGTATACGCTGCTCTGATATAAACGCATACGGGAAAAATACAAAAACTAATCGGGTAGGAAAAACAGTAGAGTCTACTCATATCAATAGAAATAGCATAGCATGCAGAACACAAAAAGAGAAACACAAAAAGAAAATATAATAATAAACACTAGATTTCTTTAAAGTTTTTATATTTTTTTTATAATGTTTATTTCATTTCAGAAAGCGTTTATCGAGAGTCTATTGGATCTGTACGAACAGGAAACGGAAGAGATGATCGATGTGATTGAGGAAAGTCGCATGGAACTAAGGGGAGATTATCGCTCGTTTCAAGATGAAACTCAGAATCTCAGGGCGGAGTCTAGAATGCTTGGTATGTCACTGAATTCTTGGTTATGGCACTGAGCGTCTGTTGGACCAACAGGGGGTATTACTCTTTAATGCATGAGGCACTCAAGCTCGAAAATCAGTTTGGAAATAATTATTAGGAGTTAAAAGAGATAACTCTTTTTATCATATCGTTCAGAGAACGTAGCAATCAACATGAATGGGATATTTTCAATTATTTTGTATACATCAATCTTTAATTTCTTTTACCTACAAGTGCTTCTGTAAGTGTATTGTATTGAGATACGAATATTATTTATGTCCGATGCCTTAAGGACTGTGATACTTACATATTATTCGTTACGTCATTGGATGCTTTGTATCATTGGTTTTCTTGTATACATGTGCGCTGAACTCGGAGTTAATTTTAAAACTAGTTCGCTATTTAAATATGTGCCATTGTTTTAAAAGGTTTGAAACAAGAGTAATATCTGTAATTTAAAACTACAGATAAATATTTAAAGGTTAACCTGTACACACTGCAGAACATAAATAGTTACCGATCAATATCGTCCATTGTTGAACATTGTGCAGGACCAGCACAGGCAAGAACTCATTGGAACGAACTAGGAATGCAAATATAATCTATAATATTAAAATAATTATATTATTAATGGTATTGCTAATATGCATAGTGTCAGTCAGTGATATAGAATGTCAACCTGGTACAGTACCACACCGTTGAAGTTGGTCTGAAATATATCTTTTAAAAATCCGGAACAGAGCTGAACTTATAAAAACATGTATGACCTAGCTTTCATTGTCTGCAATAAAGTAGGTTTATTCACCAGAATGAATCTGAAGAACATTTTAAATCAACCCAGTTTGAGTTAGAAATTAACTAAGATCACCTTCTATGATATGGCACTGTGATATACGGGTTTAACATGAACCCAAACACAGAGGTATATTTCATTAAGGTAAAAGAAACAGGTCTCAGAAGTTCCAGCAATAATGACAAAGACGAAAATAAACAAGTGCATGTAGAAATGCTAAAAAGGTACAAAGTCCTACTTTTATGCGTAAGTTGGACCCAAAATGCGCATGAGGGTGTGACAACGCCATAAAATGCATTTTACGCAACTTTGGAATTGCATACTTTTATGGTTGTCAACAAAACGATAACAACAACAAATACAACTTGATTATTTTCAGAGGATAAACGTAAAGATCATGACAACCAGTGTGTGGACAGATATGTGCAGTCACGTGCATCCCGGGTGTCAGAATCCCGGATGTCGTATGTGGATGAAAACAGCAAAGCGGTCAAAGACTACATCAAAAAGCGCGGGAAGAAAGGTCCGCCATTGGCTGAGGAGATTAAACGAAGTCATAGCCAGACAAGTGATAGATACTCGTCCAAATCTCGTCCTGACAGCGTGATGACGACACGAAGCTTGCCCACACCAGCTACACTACGTACAGTCGAAGAGGTAACTATAGATAATACAACATTGTTAAGTCCGTGTCATCTCGCTACCCTCCGTTACCATTTGCACCTTCCATTCCATGGCGTATTTAGTTAAATGTCATTGATATACGTCTCTAATTTCAGTACAATTTACTAAATAATAAAAAGTCAACTAATAAGAAATATGTGTTGTACATGTACGTCCGAAATGGCTGCACAAAATGGTAAAGGTCACAGTGACTGTAATCTCTGACCGACTTAATTCAAAATCATTATGGCAATTTACCGTTGCTGGCCAACCTCCATATAAAGTGTGAACTTAGAAGCTCCTAGGACAAATCACCTTTGTGTTATTGTACCATTTGATCTACAGACCGACCTATTGACCAACATACCGAACGACAGCAAAATACAACTAATCAAAGATCGGACATAACTATGCTTATAAGCATTTTGAGAATCAGGTTAATTTGTTCATATTATACGAAGTTGATTTTCACATATCTGACCTTTATTTCATCAGGAGAAGGACGAAGTAATGAAGAATTTATCCTCAGCTAACCAACAAAACGAAGTAGAACGACAGAGACAAGCTGAGTTAATCGCACAACGAAGAGAGAAGAGACGCAATGAGAAGAAATCCACGGAAGAAAAAGCTCTAGAATTGTTAGAGAAAGCTGTGGCTATGGATAAAATGTAAGTTTTTGGTGATTTTGTATTTGTTGGTACCGTACATATCCGCTTATAAGTCGGCTTGGGCCATAAGACGAACTAAACTAGACCGACATATTAGATTTTTGCATCGACCGTCTTATACGCCAGATAACATCATACGGTTATTACTATATTGATACGGAAGTGTTATCTACGAATGGAACGGATACAAAAATAACGAAAATAAAGATAAAACATTTAGGATCACTGCAGTTAATTTTTAATACGCGGGGTAAATGGCAACAAGTCCATTTCATGTCTAAGATGTATGTTTGGTATCTTTGTAAAAGCCTTATCAAACAGTTTGACATCCATGTGAATGTGTATGCATTAGTATATAGGAGCTTTGTTCCTAGCTATTATGTGCTTTTATACCAACAGAATGTTCGTCAATATGTCAATTTGTGTTTCTTTGCATGACATTATACTGTGTATACTTCAATCCATATAAACTGTTCCATTGCCATTTATTTCTCAATTTGTGATTTTGTGTATGGCATTATACCATGTGCTGCAATTTAAATGGAATGTCTGCCAATTTGTCAATAAGTGTGTATGCACATGACGATATAATACGATATGAGATCGATTACGTCTGTTGATCAGATGTTGTCTCCCACCACCAGCGTTCTGACTGTCACATCGATCATTATTAGCTCAGGCATATCCGGATTATAATGCACGTGATCAGGCTTAGTCTGTGGTATGACGTACATCGATGGAATGTTCCACTTACTTATAGCTTTTCTTCTTCATCCCCAATGGGACACAATGCTACTAAGGCAATGTTCGAACTGGGCCCAAAACTATGCTAATTGTGAAACATCAGACAGGGAAGGTTACACTCAACTGAGACAGATGAACACAAAAGACACTCAATGGGAACAAACAAAGAAGAAGAAAAAACACAGACCGAAAGCATGCGTCACAATACTAAAACGCAAACAATGAAGAACACAATGAAACCTAAACTGCTACAAGACCTAATTTCCGATGTCAAAAAAGTCCCAAAAGTTTGTGAAACAGTAGTTAGGAAAATATCCAAAATATCATAATTATACTTCAGATGAAAAAAACACTGATTGTACGAGAATTGTGAAACACTTTAAATTGTATTATTATTTAAGCTTCAATTTTATTTTAGGCTTCAAGAAAGAAAACAAGAACAAGAACAATTGGTACGACAGCGGTTAGAGGACGCAAAACGCAAGAGAGCTGAATCTCGTATTGGTGATCGTGCTGACACCACGCTTGACCTACAGGATTCTAGAGATGAAAGAAAGTATGAAAATAAAGCAGAAGACAGAAAGAAAACCTCAGAGAGTAGGGCAGATGACAGACAGAAGCATAGATCGTCAGAAAGTCAGGACCAAGATCGGCACAGATCGTCTGAGAGTCGGGATAAAGACAACCATAGGAATAGTCGAGGGGATTCTGAAAGCAGAGAAGCCGATAGAAGAGCACAGAAAACGTCAGAAAATCGTGCAGGCGAAAATGAAAAAGAAAAGCGGAAATCTTCGGATTCACGTGATGATAAAAATGGCGCCAATGATAAACGGTCAGAATCTGGCAGCAAAAGTCGATCATCCGAGAAAAGGTCAGAAAAAAGAAGTGAAAATAGAGACAGAGACTCTGAAAAGCGCCACTCATCGGGTAAAAGTGAAAAGCGAGAAAACGATAAGGGTAAAGAAAACGATAAAAAGAAAGAAAGTGTTTCTGATTACGACTTTTCTATTTATTGAAACATTGCTAGTGAAAATGGATACTTACGTACGCATATGTGGGATGTGTGGGATGTTCCGAAATGTATGAGATGTAGTGACTATATCTACATGGTAGTTTGTGAAGATTTAGTCACAGTTTAGTTCGTTTGTACGTCATTTGAATGACGTCGCGTATTCGACGCCAGTGTTTTACTCGTTCAATGTATTAGAAAATAATTTTGGGTAAACAAATTTATTGCTGACTTGTTGATTTTGCGATTTATCTCTGTGTTCAAGTCTCGAATTCGTTTATTTGGGAGGTTGCGAAACGAAAGTATACGTGTTGTTATTTAAGTACCCGGGGAAGGAAATGTTCAACCAGACGGGGGCTCGAACCCGGAACCCTTAGCTTACGAATGTTCTATCGACTGAGCTAGACGGTTGCTTACACAAATTGTTCCCCTATTAGCTATTAAGCCATATACTAGAGTACACACACCTAGAATTTCAATTTGATTGCGTAATAATATACATGAACTAGTACTAGTATGGTGCACGCTCAATTTCGCAACCTCTAGATTGTTTAAATGAGCGGGGTTATTAATGAGTGCCTAGAAAGAGATTAACAATACGAATAATACGGGTAATAAAACGTTTAGTTTAGATAGAAATGGACCGTTCAAATTCAATTGTTTTCTTTGAAACTGTATACTCCCACTCGGGCTGTTCGGTATTAACCGTCCAAGATCGATAAGTGTGCTTAAATACATGGCATCAGTCAATAATATACCATTATGTAATTTGCTTTGTCGTGTTAGGTAGTTCCAACTTTTGCCTTCCATTATGAAGCTTGTAAAAAAAATCTATTAGGTAATAAAAAGTATGTCAAGTGTCGTAAAACATTTCTAACTTTCTAAGCACTCTAGAGAGCGTTGCTCTGTTATATGCATTCTGGCATGAGGTACATTTGCATGAAATTGTTATCTAAGAATTTTGAACATGTAGGGTCCGTTTCTGGTGTTGTTTTGTTCTGTTTGTTTGCGTTCGACCGGGACAGTCGGACAGACTAAACGTCTGTTTATAGTGTTCCACACCCAACTGGAGATAAATTAATTTGAAAACCAGAGGTTACCCTATGAGTCAGGACCAGTGCTGTACATCGGGTGCGTGAAACGGAACCAATGAGTCTATTCGGTAAAGGCTCAGATATCGCACCCGGATTCTTTGTATCACACAACTGTCGCTCCCCTCTTAGTTGGATGCCATTGGTCAAGTTAATAATTATAGAAGTACTTAATAATCACACACTGAAGCAATGTCTAAGTCGAACGCAAAACAAAACAAACGTTTGGAGATAATAAGAATAATAGTTCTAAACATCATGTGCTGCAAAGTTGCAAAAACGACCAGCAGTCAGAGACTTATGGTATTGTTATAGTCTATATGTATTAAAGCAATTACATTGTCTTTTCTACAATGTTAAGAAAGAGTAATGACTGTTTCAATTGAACGTTGAGACAAATCGCATTTTTAACAAAAATAATTTTTTTTTAAATAATATGTTGATTGATTGCAGAGTTTTCATTATTGTTATCATATTTAAATCGTCTCCATTATATCATTGCGTGAACTGATATACGTGTGTTCGCTCGTTCGTTCGTGCGTTCGTGCGTTCGTGCGTTCGTGCGTTCGTGCGTTCGTGCGTTCGTGCGTTCGTAAATTGGAATGGAAGTTGTATGAATGCTGCAAATAGAATATATAAATAACGAGCATATTTTCATATGCACAACCATTAGTATTATTCCATTGTAAACTTCGACACAGGGTGACTTCTCTTTATCGACAAGGGAGGTAACTATGTGTTGGAGTTTGATGTCATTTATCAACCCTTCGACTTGATATTATTTTTATCAGATGTTTAACTTTCCTAGAAATACTATATTTTTCTAGATGTGTCCCTCTGTGTTTATGTTATTTGTTTCGTTTCTTATTTATCTGCTCTTTACTATGTAAAACTACCAGGACCCGTATTCCTATAAGTTGTAAGGAGACGTTATTTTCTAAGTAAAAAAAGAGTTCTCATTTTTTATTAAAACATTATAGTTTTATCTAAGATGGGTTTTTTGCTAAACATGCATTTGAAAGCAGATTTGTCCACGATGAAACATTATGAGTAATACGTTTCGTCTAAGAAATAAATGACTACTGGTTTTTACTTTGGACGGTAGGGGCGGGACTTGTCAGTTGTCACTAGATAAACGTATATGAGTGCAGCAATTTTGAATGAAACGAGTTATATGATAGTTTATTGATACAATTTCAATTCCTGTGATTTTTTTAGTTACATTTGGTATTTTAAAAATTATTCTCTGAAAAAGTCATGCTTTTACATGTAATCCTACCTACTATAATAATGTTCGTTTTTACCAAACTCTTATTTAGGATATCTCTGTTTACAAGACAACGTCCTTACAAAGCCCTTTGTCTGTAATGTACAAGGACCAGGACTAGGATCAAGAAGGACAATACCTACAAAAAGTCATGTTCTACACACTGGTAACTGTTTCGTTGAAAAGAGTAAAACATGATTATTATAAATTTGTATAATCTTACGCTTCATATCAATTTCGAGAATAACATAGACGTTCCATTGTTTTACTCTTTTTCAATGATACAGTCATTTGTAATTCTATACTGCTGTTTGTTAAGAGAAGATTTAAAACTATAACTTACTAGAATGTCCATACAGAAATATAATTTAACAAAAATATACGAGTGTTGTTGTGTATATTGGTCAGTTACTCCTTCTTAGACGGAGTGTTATCTTAATTGCATGATCAGCTACATGAACGAACTTCAGCAATCACATTTAAATTAGACCCATATAACGCTCCACTACTTTACACTGATATAGGATCTGACGACACTCCTTATGGGATCATGTCGATGTGACCTTTACATCATCCAATCAAATATATTCTTTCACAAATCTGAAAGTGCAGAGAATCTCTGCTGTAGTTTACAGTAAGAGAGATGTTTAAACTTTATACATAGAGAGCAAAGCGTAGAAAACTCTCTCTACTTGCATGTCACTAGCCATAATACAACCAACTGGAGCTTCTTTCCACTGATCTTGAGATCTTGCTGACCAACATATTCCACGTAGATCCTGAGATGTATAACCTGTAACAATTTACATATGTATACATGGGTAAAAACCGTAATGACTTACAGGCCTCTTCATTGACCATGTCTGTGCTGACCAACCAGTCTCTGGACACACTTTGATCTTTTCAGCATATTGGAGACGCTTCTACTGGCAATCCCCCTCCGGACCACTGGTTAATTTCTCTGAGCAAGACCCTACTCCACATGGTGTAAAATGGTACCTGTAAGGGTAGTGTCTATTCCTGGGCGCCGCAGATCGATGTTGGCTGCCACACCACAGGAGAGAAATAGTATCCCCAGGGAGGCACGAGTGTAGGTTTCCATATGTAGCCCAATGAACAGGGAAGTTTAAATGTCAAAGGGTGCTTGAGCGGCCTAACAGCTGAAGAGAGCTCTAGAAAACTGGTAACTTAACTTTTTTACTAAGTGACCTCACCAGGGCACATCATTTTGTCCAAAAAGAGATCATTTACATTTCTGAACCGAAGTATTGCGAATGCTGCACCATGTGCAATTTCAAAGAGTACTGTCTTCATAATAAGGGTCCCAGCTGTAGTTGGCACCAATAACAAGACAAATACATACATAATTAATTAATTATACTTAGTAATATATATATATATATATATATTTTATTTCTAATTCCACATATACAATTACAACAGTCTGGTGTAAGCTAATAAGCCCATGACCCGACAATGAATATAATAGTACATAGATATTGGCGGACATGTAATACGCATAATGAATGGTGAAATGGTCCGCTGTACTGGTACCTAGTATAATTTCAGAATGATAGAGTATAAGCCGATATACTAGAATAGCGAGGGTAGAGGGCAAATTGAACATGGTCGGCAAAACATAGAGACAAACATCCTTTGCATGTTGGACATCAAACTCATTGACTTCACAAACGTATCCGACAGTGTTTTAAACACGTCTCAGAACAACCCAGACTAGAAATGCTGATTGAATGTATAGGTAACATTAAATATTTACTGTACAATGTCAACGCACTGACGACCAATCATAAATATGATACTATATTTTCATTTAATATTTTAATCAATACATGTATACTTATTCTTTGATCATTATGACTAAGAGTAGCCCGACCTTGAGGACGCCACAGTGACCTACATACCTTACAAGAAGCAGGGATTGTTCATTCGGTAGCAGCACAATCACTGATCCGATAAATTTAAAATCTTATCTGAATCTAAGCAGGATGTAACATTTGCAAGACTTTCAATAGTGCCTGGTCAAATTTCTTGATCAAAGGGAGAGAACTCATGACATACTCCTGTGCGATCAGAATAAGAGTTGTCGTTACTTTATTGTATCCCCCTACTGGTATTCGTCTGTGGAACTAACTGCCAGAGACAATGCCAATGACGATGACAATTCTATATTTGATATTGGCCACCAGCCCACAACAATATTATAAACATATTTACAGAACATACATAGGTTAGTACCTGAATTAGACATACATAGTTTGAAAACAAGCGGAAAATCATCATTTCTAAGTCAATTTAAAAAATATGAACTTTAAACAAGTGGTAAATACATACATATATTTACATTTGCTTCTACATATGAGACAATGTCGCAGAGTGGAACCAGCAAATTAGTTGGAAGAAGAAGACAAAGTGTCGGTCCAAGCCCAAAATAATCGGTAAATAATTATGTTGATCTGTATAAATGTAAATCATAATATCTAGCTTTTATTATTCCCCATTATAAGTAAAAACCCAATACTAACGTTAGAATACAACTTAATGTGATGGACGCTGTGAGGAACATGGTGAGAGGGTGTGACCTTTCAGTCTCCAAATATGGCGATATTTCATAGAACAGTGTGACCTGGATCAAATTTCGATAATTATAATAGTGATAAAGTATCACATTGCAACACCAGGTAAGTGAATGTGATGTTTCACATTTTAACAAATTTCCAGGAGAGTTATATAATTCTATAAGCTACCTTACACTATATTATATTAGAATTCTATTCAATGTGGCGTCGCGTGAGAACTCAGACCAGTGCTTCTCTTCAGCATGTATTTAGAACAGCCATTTCATTTCGAACTCAAATTTCCTTGGGTAAGGAAAGTTAAAACGTTAAGATGTGCCCGAATGTCTCGAAACAGGTAACTTTCTAAAAAGTTTTATATTGAATATGATTTTTTTTTTGAATAAATAGACAAATAAACACGAACTGAGCCGACGATTAGGGGGGTGGCGTTTATACAAAGGGAAGCGACCGTGACATATTTCGGTGTGATTAAATGTAAATACACGGTTATTCACTATTCAGCATTTTGATTAAATCTATTCTGACAGTTTACATAAAATTTGGAACGCGTTCATATTTACATTCATTATTTAAATAAGGATACGCTGTACTATAAACTATTAATATTAATATACTTATAAGAGATTTTGGATTATGTACAACTATACTTGAACTGCATCGCACGGATTTATAGGACTACGAAGGCTACAACATTGAAATTGGGGTAAATAATTAAGATATGATCAAGCACTGATCGGGTGATGCGGATTAATGCGGATTAATGCAACTCATTGTAAAGATTATAGATAGATTTCTACTTACACGGATTTATTTTTATTTTTTGTTTTTGGTGTGAATTAAAAGTTGTTCAAAATTCACTGACCTGAGTGTGGGAATATATTTCAACAATGTGCCAATAATACAAGGAGGATAGCTTATCGAAATGTGTCAGTAATATATAGGTAAGACATTTTATGTTTGTTATAATAGGATAATATTATATACGTGCACGTTTATGCGCACAAAATATTCTACACTTTTTTCTTCCAGAGTTCTTGAATGCGGTTAGTTTACACTAATTTATTTAAGGTCGATTGTGAAACAAGTTTTTCCAACTTATATTAATCACTCTAGACTCCTCATTCCTGATGTTATCCATCGCCCCGAGGGTATGAGAGAAGAGAAGCCAGTTTCCCTTATATGCTGAGTGTCTAGCAAGGGAATTTCTTGTACCATTTTTATGTCGTCTTTGGTATGACGCGGCCTGGGGTCGAACCCGTGACCACCCGCACTTGAAGCGAACGTTCAAACATTAGGCTATTGAATACGGTTCTAGAGTACGTGCACTTAAGTGTTATATCACAATGATCCAGGTTTCAAAACGGTCCGTATACTATATTTACAAGCTCCTGTGCGAACGAATTAAACCGATCCTCGAAACTTCTATTTTTCAACAGTTGATTGCTTCAATATAATTTCAATTCTGCTTTTGTTTTCATAAGTGGCGAGTAACATAGTCATTGCCAGACTCGACAAGTTGAATATTTATTTTATTTTGTCTATTTGTTTACCAAAAATAACTGAAGTTGTACTAAGTATAACTGAAGAAAATCAACAAACAAGTGTGTGGTATGGTTTAACTGTTTGTACAAACACTGCCAGTTTATTCAGTATACATAGTAAACAAGAATGAATATGAATGAGTAATTTATGGAAGTTCTACCCGGGTTATATACATACATTACATATATCATAAACGTGATATGACTCTGTCCTCTATACCGACGTAAACACTACATGTGAATGATAAAATGTGGCATAGAATAGTTGGTGACATCACAAAATCACCTCTGGAATGTTTATAAACAGGTAATGTAGCATAACATTTTTACAAATTCTATAGAGTATGGATATTTTCTTCCTTTAACAATAATTATAGCAATACCACATGACTTGGCTACAAAGCCAAGAATAGTTTTGCTTCATTCCGAAAAAAAAATTGCCTTAAGTATGTTGTTTCTAGAAATGCAATCGTAAGTATGTTGTTTCTAGAAATGCAACCGTAAGTATGTTGTTTCTAGAAATGCAATCGTAAGTATGTTGTTTCTAGAAATGAAATACTTACAGCCGTTTTTGTTTTCGAAGTGAAGCAAATTTCGTCTTGGTATTGTAGCCACAAATCACGCGTATTGTGGTATTGCTACACTATAAATGAAAGTTTGTAGAAAATCAACGTTAACTTCTATATTAGGATCAACTTCACGTTTTGTATCGTAAGCTTGCAACTTGAACTTCTTGAACATGTCGAGAGAAAATATTATTTCTTTCGACTTTACCGGAATGTGATTTGTGGAAGTTGAAATTTAAGAATTGCATGACTGTATGTCTAGTAAGAATTTGTGTGGTCATGAAGTTGAATTAGTGAACTGGTAGAATGGACAATTAATTATATACCTGTCATATTTCAGCAGAAAGCTGACTCAATGTGACTGGCAAATAAATGCTATAGTCTGCAACATGTTATGGTCATTTCTAAAGTAACTATAGTTTAAAGATCGCAAATAATTAACAACGCGAACTAACGCAACTTTACTTTAGCTAAAATGCGAAATTTTGTCAACGTGAAATTAAAATTGTACATTTTTGTACATATTTTACATTAGGTAACTTATGAAAGTGAGTACAGTTAGGTTCATATGTGCGTTGCATGTGGTTCATAAGAAACAATGATACCTCAATTAACAAATTTAATTACTTGTTAATGTTCATGTTTTGCAATTTGTTAAATCATAATTGCTAACATTATACGAATTATGTAAAACATAAGTTGCATAATAGCAACAGAATTATCCCGAAATGTAAGACGGTCATTAATGTCAACTGTAAAATGTTACATTTACAATTCTTGTACATTTACTACAAAATCATACATTTTCGCGAAGTAACGTTACTTAATTTTCGCGGGGTGTTAATTTTCGCGATTATACGAGAATTCGATAAAATTCGCGAAAATAGGCCTACGTGCTCCTGCGAACAACCATGACACTCAGAACACGGTTCTTTCCGAAGTTTACAAAATTATTATGCCGAGCATAGCCTTAGCCTTTGTTTGCATTATTTCTACTGAAACATGGCAGTCATATATATGTACCTCCACCCGGATTTGAACCAGGTCGCCAGATTAGACGGCAAGCGCACTAACCACTGGGCTACGGAGGAACAGCTTCTTATAACTGAAATTCACATAAGCAGAAGATGGCGAAATTTTGAAATCGCGAAAATAACTGACTTTACAGTTTACAAAGTGACACACTTTTCAGGCGAATCTGACATCCATAAAGACCTATGTTTACTATGCATATGATTATAATAATAAACTTTAAATAAAGCATTTACAATCATGTCAGAAACAAACATGTCACATGTTGAAATATTTTTGTACTGTCATGTACTTTGTCACACTCAGTGTATTTATCACAATGTTTAGTGTCTGACTGTCCTTTCAAGAGTCGTGTCTAAGGTTGAGATTAAATTAATAAACATACATGTATTCAAATGTTAAGATATGTTTGCTTGCTCTGCTCTGCTCTGCTCTGCTCTGCTCTGCTCTGCTCTGCTCTGCTCTGCTCTGCTCTGCTCTGCTCTGCTCTGCTCTGCTCTGCTCTGCTCTGCTCTGCTCTGCTCTGCTCTGCTCTGCTCTGCTCTGCTCTGCTCTGCTCTGCTCTGCTCTGCTCTGCTCTGCTCTGCTCTGCTCTGCTCTGCTCTGCTCTGCTCTGCTCTGCTCAATAATAGATAAGACAAGATTCAAGAATGTATAGATGACGTACATGTTGACACTCCATATCAATACAGAAGATTATATTTTATTTACACGAACTTTGTAACATCTTTGATTCAGCCATTAAAGAAAACGGTGACAATTTGATGTATGAAACATGACACAACATCGTGTTTTACAAAGACAAACATGGTCAGTTAGAAAAAATGGCGGATGTAAAAACTGGTGGAATGCATGCTTACAAAATTCCTGCACGGAAAGTGTCACATTTTTGTCTGGTAAATTTAGGTCATGATGGTGTTCATATCGTTCATATTCGTAGTTAAGAAGCAAATAGAGAGTCTCGATCGTGGTCCAGTGATTATTTTAGACGAAGTCCGGCTTGACTAGCTTTAACCAGGAGAGCATTTTTCACAGGACGAACCTATAGATAGTTCGTTGGCGTTCCGTCACACAGAAACCATATTGAGACTGGGAATTGCCAAAATGCTTGAAATACTTCGATAAAAAGTTCATAAGAAAATAAAAACTAATGCCGTTTGTTTCGACAGTTTGCTCGGGCTTCGTATAAAGTGAATATGGAAAAAGAAAACGTCAATGTTAAATCGGTTAATTGGAAATTAGCTTTAATAATAAAGTTATTTAAACAGGCAGTTTATGATAAATATTTTATATGATATTCGTGTCGGGTCCGTACGTCATGTCGAGATTTTTCGGATATGTGGCATGAAACCCGGATGTTACCAGCTTGGCAGACGATACGGCGCGAAATTAAAAGTTTTTGCACGTGTTTCTGCTGATTCTGTCAATACTTGTTTTAAAACGTGTATACAATTTTAAAATAATTTCGAAAAACGGTATATCAATGGAGCATTACTCCTTCTCGTCTGTTTGGATTCCTGACAGACTGCACATGTGGTACGTCATTATATTGCCAACCAGCCAGCCAGCCGATATGGGTTCTTATCCGTACGTGCTTCGGCTGTACCAATCGTGAAAAGCTCGGCAATTTCCAAATGTCCGCGGTAAAGTCTATTTGCAGCTTCATAAAAGACCGATATGTTAAGAATATTCACCAATCGTGAAAATCCGGTCAATTCCGTTATCTCCCGGTAAAGTATATTGCAATTCATAAGGATGCTGCTGTAACAATCGTGAAAGCTCGGTCAATTCCGTTTTCTCCCGGTAAAGTATATTGCAATTCATAAGGGTTTTGTTGTACCAATCGTGGAAATCCGGTCAGTTCCGTTTTCTCCCGGTAAAGTATATTGCAATTCATAAGGATGCTGCTGTAACAATCGTGGAAATCCGGTCAGTTCCGTTTTCTCCCGGTAAAGTATATTGCAATTCATAAGGATGCTGCTGTAACAATCGTGGAAATCCGGTCAGTTCCGTTTTCTCCCAGTAAAGTATATTGCAATAGACCTACTCCGGATCTACACTAATCTGTAGGTACAAATAAAGTTTTACCGTTATAATCCTTTTGAGGCTTGAATATTCATATCTGGACAATAGAGGTGGGGTCATTTGTGTTTGCATATGAATACAAAACCAGTCTAACTAGGCCAGATTTGTTTGTACCTACATGTAAATTAAGGGGAAAACCACCTTGCACAGAGTTCCGGATATCAACTATTCATAAGGGTGCTGTACCAATCGTGAAAGCTTGAAAATTCATCGTAGATCTACCTGATCGCCTTTCTGGCAGTATTAAAATTTTATTTCGTTCTATGCTATGATTAAATTATAATTAAAAACATATCCAACCACCTGTTTTATTTAGCAGAAGGAATAATGTAACAGATTTTTAAAGTTTATCATCAGACGTATAGAAACAAAATTCATTTCATTTATAAGATGTAATCTGGTAAGAACATACATTTTGAAGTGTTATTCAATTTTTCAAATTATCAAATAAAGTGTTTATTTGGATTCTTATTGGAGGAAAATTAGTTATCTCAGGACAACAAACACAAAAAATCGGTGCCTAGGATTATAAAGCGTTTATATGTGGATATTGAAATTGTCTTCCAATGGTTTTGGTGCGTTGTTTATCATGGACAAGACAATGTACAAACACTCTCAACAGAACCAGTTTAACACACGTATGAAAATGTTCTGAATATTTAACTCATAAACTTTAGAAAGAGACTATTCTTGTCACACAATGAATTTTTAATCATGAGTTAAATAAGCAGTGACAATTTTCTTGATTTATGCGTTTTTAATATGTTCTATTATTGGCGTGGAATTTATTCTAGAACTTTTACAGTAATAATTTGCTAAGAACCATACTACGCGAATATAATGTTGATGGTATAGTTGGTCTTTGTTAAAACAGTTTCGTTTCTTTTGCAGGTCCCTTGTGAATTGAAGTTAAATAGACAGCGACACTTTTCTTGATTTATGCGTTCTTAATATGTTCTATTATTATTGAGGAAATTGTTCTAAAACTGCTTTGTTTCTTTTCAGGTCACACACGGACTGAGTTCGGAATGTGAGGGTACACGTACATCAATATTCCCGTGCCGAAGTTAAATTTTCTACAAACTATAATTATTTTTACTGTCTGTTAGTATTTGTCAAGTTCCGTTGAAGCCACGAGAATTCCCAAGAGAGTTCGAACTAATTGATTTTTTAAAAGAAGAAAAAATGCCCGGGAGTAGTAAAATTTAACTGCTTGAAGTTAATTAGAGCTGAGACAAAAATGTGCCAACTCAGAGTTACTCACAACTAAATTCCCCAGATGAGTTCAATTGCTATGGTGTACAAAAAGACATGACTAGGATTATGGTCGCCAGACACATGAAAGTGCCAAATATTCAGGGAAACTGGAAAATTAACTAAGGACTGGCGAATAGCGTTCAGAAAATAAATATGTACATGTAGAAAAAAAATCTTTTTATAATACATGCTTTGGGTTTATAGTGTTAGATCAAAACAGAGTAGCGTTTTCAAATAAAACTATTACTAGAAATGCTGGGTATATAAAATCTGGAGAATTAAATGTGGACTCATGGCTTTCAGAAAATACGTGTTTGCATGTAGTGAAAAGTGTTCTATCAAAACACAGTAGCTGTTTCAAATGAAAGTACATGTATTACCTTTTTATGGAAAGGCCGGATATATAAATGAACGCAGTTTTCTATTTATTTTCGAGCTTTTGAGTGCAGATGTTGGTTTTTGTTGCCGGATGTCACTAAATTCTGTTGATTTAAATTCCGATGTTGCAAAAATTTTGAGATACTCAATTCAATTCAATTTATTGGCATATGAACATATTTACATACATTCTTCGCCATATAAGGCGGCATGAATTACATAAAAGAGAAGAGTATGATACTCACACGCACAGATACGCACACACACACGCGCACACCCACACACGCACGCACCCACACACACACAACCACACCACTTGCAATCATCATGTTATATAAAGCATATATACATGTATACAATCATCAAGCATCATGTTACATAATATAATATTTGCAATCATCATGGTATTTACAAGGCATACATAGTACAAAATAATTATTACAATTTACAACATTTATAAAGAACGTTTTATAGTAATCCTGTTATATGACAGCGTATATTTCTCGATACAATCTAACAATGGAAAATTTATATATATGATCAATAATAATATTATTTTAAGTCGATAAAGACTCACGTAGAAGGTTCGCATTATATATATATTTAGCAAGCATATTAATAAGTTTGGTTTTAGAAGACGACAACAGGTTGATAAATTTTTGTTTTGTTGGCCAGTGGCAAAAATAATTTGGTAAACATGTTTTCCTAATATCACGAAAGCAAGGACATACAAGAATGAAATGATATTCATCTTCTTCAACATTCATATTACAGAATAAGCACTTTCTATTATTTCTCTCTATATTTCTGAATCGACCTTCTTCAATAGCTAGTTTATGAGCTGAACATCTCATCCTTGTTAATGCAATTCGGTGATTGTCATTCTTTATACAGTTCAGATATTTTTCCATACCAATAGTATGTTTGAATGTTCTATAAGTACTCAATTTTGGAAGATTGTCTAAGGAAGAATACCAACTCTGATAATATTGATCATACAGTCTTTCTATGACATTATTTATTTGTGTAATTGATATCGGTCCCTCGATATCCCATAGATACGTAAAACCAAGATTGTTTAACAATATTCTTACATTATTGACCCAGATATCATTTGTTTCTTTTTGATGCATGAAAGCCTTATGTACCAAGCTACCAGGAGTATTAATAATTTTACACCAATATTTTAAAATTCGTTCTTTTCTTAAAATATCTAGTGGAATTTTTCCTAACTCTCCATATACAGTTGCATTCGTGGTCTGTGGTCTTACATGAAGTACTTGCTTTAGAAATTTAATATAGACTTTTTCTATATCTGGTGATTTATGGAACCCCCATATTTCTGCACCATAATTAAGTATTGGTATGATCATTGTATCAAATAGTTTAATTTTTTCATTTACATTTAGTGCTACATGCTTGAATAGAGAATTTAATGTATAAATAGCACGTAGTGCTTGTTCAGACATAGCTTTTTGAGCATTGTAAAATTTACCATTTGAGGATAAAGTTACGCCTAAGTAGACAAACCTATTGACAACAATTAATTTACAATCATTATAATATACATCAAAATGTTCTATTCTGGTACCTGGTTTGAAAACCATAGCAACCGTCTTAGTTGTATTTACAGTTATATCCCACTTAATACAGTAGCGTTTCAGATTGTTCAATAATATTTGTAATCCATTTACAGAATACGAAAATAACACCGTGTCGTCAGCAAAAAGTAACATAAATATTTGTAATTCATTCAGAGATATAATATCAGCGTTAACATCATTAAGGCTTTCTTCCATATCATTAATGAACATAATAAATAGTAATGGTGATAACGTTTCGCCTTGTTTGACACCCATATAGCTATCAAAATAATCTGATAGATTTCCATTTACTTTGACACATGTTTTAACAGAACAATACATAGATTTAAGCATTTTAATAAATTTACACGAAAACCCACTATTCATCAACTTGTACCAAATTCCATTTCTATAAACTGTGTCGAACGCTTTTTTAAAATCAACAAATGCGCAGTATAGTTTTTTCTTTTCATTATGAATTACTTTATTAATTATGCTCTGTAAAACGAAAATGCAATCTATAGTGCTTTTTTGTTTTCTAAAGCCAAATTGGCAATCAGTAAGAATACTATTTTCTTCAATGAATCTATTAGCACGGAAATCGAGCAATAAGGAGAATAGTTTTGAAAAAATACTTGTCAACATAATACCTCTATAGTTATCAACATTGTTTATGTCTCCCTTCTTCGGAACTGGCACTATGACACCACGGGTCCACGTTTCAGGATAAACACCATTATTGTATATATAGTTGAAAAGTTTACATAACGAAGGAGCAATAATATGTTTAGAATCAATAAAGATTTCTGCGATTAGTTTATCTTCGCCAGAACTTTTATTTCTTTTCAGCTTACTAATTGCCTTTATTATCTCATCGATAGAAAAATCAATGTCAAGGGAGGCTATATTCACATCGTTAAAATCGTTTCCGTTTACGTCATTTTCAACATTCTCATCAACAAAAATGTCGTTTTCTGAAAATAACTCTTTGAAGTGGATAAAAAATTCCTGAGCTGTAATGTTATTTTTTTTGTTATTCGTTTTCTTATATTTTCGTATGAGATCCCAAAATCGTTTTGGGTTATTCTTGGCAGCGTGCTGTAAATCCGATTTTTGTTTATTTTTATATCGCGCTATTGCTTGGCGTTTAACCCTCTTATAATACCTTCGTTTGTCAATGACAATACACGAATACGCATGTGTTCGGTGTTTCCGATATTGTTTATTAGCTCGATTTAAATCACTTTTAGCAGTTTTACATTCATTCGTGAACCACGGATTCACGTGATTTGTGTTTGCCGATACACAGTTGGTGTCATATATTCTACGACTAACACCGCATGTATTAAACGCGCAATCATACAGTACGTTTCCAAAAGTTCGAACTCCATCGGAAATGTCAACATCGCTAGATATGATACTAGATACAATATTATCTAATCTTTGGCGTTCATGGATTAATGTATTATTAAATGTGTCAACTATGGACGCATCCCATTTAAGTTTATGTACAATGTGGGAATTAATATCTTGATTCGGCATTTCAAATTTTGCAGATATGTTCATTTGTATGGGGACATGTGAGGAAAATGTATAACAATCATGTACAATAAAATTGGAAATTAATGGAAACAAGTCAACAGAAGTAAGTGCGTAATCAATCACACTTTTACCTAATGAAGAAAGAAAGGTGTACAACCCCAATCCGTCGTCTTCACCCATGCGACCGTTTAATATTCTGATGTCGGTGCTTTTACATAACTCTAGCAATTTTAAACCTGACGAGTTACAGATGCTGTCCTCGCTAGTTCTATTACCAAGTACATTGTCAGTATTGTCATGGCCTTGACCATCAATAACATCAATATATCTATCAAACATATTTGGAGAATCGGTAAAATCATTGCGCACACCAGTCCGTGCGTTTAGGTCACCAACTATAGCAATTTTACCAACATCAGAATATTTACGTACATTTTGTTCTAATTTTTCAAAAAACCCAATATCGTGCGATTTGAAATACACAGACTCACTAGGAGGAATATAAGCAAAACAAATACATATATCAAACTCTAAACTGAAAAAAGTTTTGTTTAGTTTTAACCAAATATACCCATCCGGGTCTTTATCTAATATATCAACACCTTTAAGTAATGTTTCCCTAACAAATAAGCATACACCACCATGACCTCTATTGCTCTTTCTATTTACAGTCACACTTTCTTTTCGAGGTACACTGATGGATTCATAACCACTCAGTTTGTATACATCGTATGCAGTTTGCCATGTCTCAGAACAAAATACAAAATCATAATTTGATACAAAATTTACAAAGTCAGTGTCAGATAAACATTTACTAAGGCACTCAACGTTCCAGGCTAGAAAGGATAAGTCACACTCTCCTCGCCTGTCCTAATTATTGTTGGGTACGTACAGCTGATTGTTAATGTACAGTTTATCTCTGACAAGTGAAACATGTTTCCCTTCCTTCTTGGCTTGGTCCCGTATTGGAAGTAGCGCTTTTCTGCGATCCTGTACTTCACGCGGCAGTTGGTCGAAAACTGCGTAAGGGGTTTTGTTAAGCCAAACGTTTCTCAAAGCTGATTTTATATGTAGTTTGGAAACGGTGTCCAGAAATTTTACGATGATAGCTCGTGTTTTACCAGGAATCGGTTTGATTGGAGATCTATGAGCACGATCTATTTTTAACTTTGATTTGGCATCATGAATTTTGAGCACTTGTTCACAGAACGAGAACACTTTTTCCGCACAATTCTCGGAAACAGCATTAGCATAGGAGCCATTTAACACGTTTGCCGAAGCATTTACCTCCCCTGGTTGTGATGAGTTGGTTTCCATGGATTGTTGTGATACGGGTGTGGAGATGCCTGCAGATTCAGATGCGTTGGTTGCCATATTCGGGGCTGATACTGGTACGAAAGTACTGGTCGACTCAGGAATTCCAAGAAATACCATGTTGTCCCTCATAGATCTACATTTTAGATCTAATATGTCGTCTGCTAGTTCATTGTTAGCTTTTGATAAGTTCATGTTTGCTGTAGATAAAACTTTTACCTCACCCTGTAACTTTTTTATTTCTGTGTTACACGTTTCATTGCTGGTTTTGACATTGTCATACACTTGGCTAAGAAAAGAAGTGGTACTTTCAATTTCGTTGATTTTACTTTGAGCATTCGTAATCAAATGTTTGTTGTCGAGTATTTTAGCGTCTATCATATTCAGACGACTGACTATAGTGGCTTGCTGCTTTTCAATTTCATCAAGTTTTGAAACTTTCGACAGGATAATGTCTATTTTAGAATTTAATTCAGTATTCATTGGCATCATGTGTGATTGATTTGGATTTGGATTATGATATGTAGGAGCATCCATATTCGCCGGTTGGTCCGGTTGAGTATATACCAAAAACGGATTTACTGCTGGATCACCAAGGTTTCCAAAATTAAAGACAGAATTCGTACTGTTTGATGGACCTGTCTGTTCAGGAGTTGAGACACTTGGAGTTGTTACATCAGGAGGCTTTACAGGTAAAGTGTTATTAATTTTCGCGTTATCCGCCATATTGGATTCTACCTGTTCCTTTGTTGTAGAAGTGTCGTCGGAATTTGATCCTTTTGTGCGCCTCCTACGCCTCTTTTTGATACGAACATCAGACATATGTATAACAGACCATCAATTGTCCAATAATACACACTTTCTTGTTTTGATCTTTCGTGGCTGTAGTTTAAAATGATAATTTTCTTATTTTCTCCGCCATATTCACGTGACCGGAAGTATATATACTTATAATAATTACTGACATCGTTTAAAATAACAATGGGATAAAGTATGTGTTAATAAGTGAAAGCTGTGAAAAGCGGGCGGATCAAAGGCGCAAACTACATTGTGTAATACTTTAAAAGTTTAACCTTAAAGTTAAACAAACTGTGAAATGTAAGAATGAAAATGCGCTGCAATTGAAAGAAAAATGTGCATAATACAATCTGCATAATATAGGAAACTAGATAGTTAGTGCCCTCAGGGACATTGTTTGTTTTTTGTATCAATTTATTTGTTTGTATCGTAGAATTAGTGTACCGATGCGGCATTTCAAGGGATAAACATACCTTCATAGAGCAAAAACTGGACAAGACATTTAATTCATTCTCCATTCATTAACTTGGACAAAGTGCAATATAGAGACACATTTTGGATATTACAAGTGCATTACATGTCATCCAGGTGAGTGTATTTTTTATTTAACATTTTATTATTAGGTTACAGTACTTTTAAAATTTGCATACATAGCAATAATTGAACTTTAAAACTTGAATTTGGATCTGGGTGCATTTTAGTGATGGTCTTAAAGTTTTACTGTAAACAGGGATCTTATTTTTACTCAGTCCCAGCTATACGTTACACCGTTAGACGTTTGCTCTCAAAGTCCGCGAATAACAGACACTTTTGTCATTGGGAAGTTTTAATGCTGTTTTTTTCCCTCAACCAGCAAATAGAGCTTTACTTATACGCCATATCAGGGGGTTTACTATACTGAATAGAACAGCTCCTGGTCAGGTATACATTCTTTCTATTTAAATCCAATCGAATACGCTTAGTTGATAATTTAAGAAAGTTGAACTTTTAATTTCAGTGTCCAGCGCTCGGTGAAAAAAAAACAATTAGGTCTATTAGTATTAGTCAGGATTTATAGAATAAAACATACCGTTTGGTTAAAGTTTTGCTCCGTTCATTAATCAGGAATTATAACAACTAAACGACAATGAATGAAATATTTGTAGGTATTAATACTGATTTTTATCAGATTATAAAATTCTCTACATTTTAGCGCGTATTACATTTTGTATAATTGTTCACCAACTAATAACATTGTTAATGTAAATGTTAGAAGGACTACGTGGGATATTCGATGCCATGTATAGGTTATAGATCATATATTAGATTTATAAACAAATTAGTGCAAGGGAGCGCTAGCGACCGCAGTACTAATTTGTTTATAATTCTAATATGTGATCTATAACCGGCTTATAGTTTACCCGCCCACTTTTAGTGACCCTTTGTATGCAAACAATAGCATGCCCAATTTTGGGATAATGAGAGTGAAATTGCACAAAATTGTTTTATACTTGCTAAAAGGAATAACAGTAAAATTATGAGGGAAGGTGGGTCTAGTTTTCCATATTTGGAATCAGCAAAATTGTCCTAATAAACAGATTTACTAAATAGTTATTATGCCCATTGCACAAATAAATGAATAAGTGGTCCCAAAATTTGAAAATCCCTGGCTTTTGATTGGACAAAGAAGTAGGGTAAACTATAAGTTTGGATTGTGTTCAAGGTTTTAGGTTACACAAGGGAATTGTGTGCTTGCTTCTCGGTTAAGCGTACGTTTTGTCCCGTTTTCTTGTCTTCCCAATTGAATAAATTAGCTAAATTTCTTTCAATATGTATGCATTATTAGTACATCACTCTTCTACGTTCGATAGTTGTACTCGCCAGCAAGAGGGGAGGGGCGGTGCTGGTTGACTTCAATTTCCATCTGAGTATAAATCGAAATCTTGTGACATGATTCATTAGCACTTAGATGCTGTAGTTGGTAAAATGTGTTAATATAGTAATATTACATTTCATAGCATCGGTAATGATTTTGCCTGTATGACAAAGACTTAGACTTGTTCAAGCGTGATAAACTGTTCAAGTTGCATGTTCGATCGGTGAAGTTTTGTCAGTCTTTTTTAGTGTATCAGTACAATGTGACTCTGACGTCACAAAAGTATCACATCCAGAAACATTTCCCAGAGTTCTGTACATAGCTTACGGACCAACTTCTGATAGAGCCCTAAGACAGACCTGAGATGCTTCTTGAAAAATGATAAAGAAATACAATACTATCCAGGTAATTTTCGTTTTCCAATAGGAATGGATGCTGACTAAGGATTTGTTCTTGGTGTTGATGCCTTCATTAGTGACGACAGAATTACGTGCTATTGCTAAAATTAAAATATTTGATTTTTATTTATTTAGATGAGTAACATGGAGTTGAACGGAAAATGTGACGTTGAGATCAGTATTACGTTAGACGGTTTGGAAACCGTGGAAGCCGTGCCTGAATGTCTACAGGAAGTGTTCATGTGCGCGTCACCGACGGAAGAGGAAGCTAGTGCGCATAATCACGTGACGTTGCCCAATAGATATGCGCAGTGGATCAATAATTGTACAGACGTTGAGAAACAACGAATTGCAGGCAATGGTGAGGCAGACGACGAACTGGTTGATCGAGAAAGAGACCTGGGTACCGCTCTAAAATGGATAAAACAAGAAATGGTAAGTGGACTTTTGTTCATAGTTTCATATACATCATCGTTATGATGATAATAGTAATAGAAAGTGACAATGACGTTTGTGACGCCAGAGGACGTCTGTTGTTAGGGCATTGCTAAAATGCTAACGTTTCATTTCACATTCTCGCACAGACATTCGATCAGTTAGATATAGAAAAATACTTAAGATTCTCACATACGAATTATGTTTATTGCTTAGTGTGTGCAGGATTGTATTCAACAATAGTGTCACTATAAAATGCATATTCCACAGTCCTATGAGACACACTCATAGCGTGTAACCCAATAATAACGTGTAAAATAGTATATCACATCATTGACGTCATCTTTTGCGTTTGAAGTGACCCTACTACACTATTATATACCATACAATAACACGTGCAATCGCGTTAACCTGGGCTACATACGAACACTATAGCATATTTACTGATTAAGGACATAAATAATGTTACTTCCTTCTCTTGCCAAATTTTTCAAATATATCGTTATCATTTTTGGACACCCTCCCACTATGTACAAGCAATACTATATACAATTAGAGTTTTCGCGAAGGATTAGTTTTTGAGATACACGCGAATTCGATAAATAAGCAAACTTCGATGCTCGCTCGTCAAAATAAAATTAATAAACAAATGTAGTAAAATGCATAACATTGCTACTGCTGAGTGTTAAAACGCAACTATTTTTAAAACCGCGAACTTAGCAATAGGGAAAATCGCGAATTTTAACATCGCGAAAATATATGACATTTTATTATAGTAATAAACTATCGAGTATTGATTGTTGTATTTAATTGTAGTAGTTAGAGATAAGATAACCCATTGAACTGTTCATTTAGTACACCATTATTTAATATTTTAGAAGAAATACTTGACCTAGATCACTATCAAGATTTTTATTGCTATCACTATTGCCCATTTCTTTGATAAAGCTAGGATATCAACGTTTTAATGTTTTGGTGCCAAATTCATACACAAATACATGTACAACAATCAGAAAAATACGCGATGTAAAATCAAAACAGCAGATGTTAGTGTCGCTTGGTGGCTTTAAAAAGTTTCCCCTTATTTTACTTCAGTGTAGTTGTCATTTACAATTACCCCCTATAGTAATAACTATGCTAATTTCATACAATGTCATTAACTGAGGGATCAGAATGTATGGTAGCTATATGTATTCTTTTCTTCAATACTTTGACATATGTATGGCACGCTCTTAGTCTGTATCTTGCATTGGTGAGAATGGTGACCTACGAGTAGACTCTCAACCGTTTAACCCACATATAGGACGGTTTGAATTATTAGACGTTTCCGAATTTTGCTTTGAACAAGATCTTCTTATTAGCAAGTTTACATGGTAACCATTGGATGTCCTGGAAAGTACCGTATGTATGTTCGTGTAAGTTGATCTCGATTATAAGTCGCACTGGACAATGTACCAACGTATTAAACTTTTGCATATTGGAACCTCGTGTATAAATGAGGTTCGTTAAGTTGATGTACTAGTTTGTCGATGAGGTTATCAATATTTATGGTTTTAGTATAAGTATAAGTGTTAGTCAATTATAAGTATGATGGCACATTCTACCGTTTATTTCAGGTAATAATGAAGGAACAAGATAAGGCATTGGTGAGACAGTTTGTGACTCTAAGATCTAAGATCATGCAGTTACGGTGTATGTTTGACTTGAGTGAATCATATTCAGACATTAGTATGGACGATAGCACGTATTCTGTGGATGATATTTCTGAAAGTTCAAACACTAACGGCTACCTCAGTAACCCGGATATGGACTCTACCGACTTCCGGGAACGTACAGCGTCTATGCTGGTACCCAGGAGTCAGAAATTGGGACCAGTAACACGAATAAAGTGGAAAAGTCATGAATACTTGTAGTGACGTCATAACCACGTGATTTGATATCACGGGATTCACGACATATGATCGGCAGGACCAAGCGGCGATGACCGGTGTTGCATCCTGCAGTCGTTCGACGACAAGACGAGATCAGGGCTGAATATGAAAGGCGAACCGTCGAATACGACATGTGATAATGGTTTGTACGGAATGAGATTATGGCAAATGTTATTGAACTGTTGACGTTGGTATTTTTTTGGAAATGTCTGTGACCTTGATGGTTGTGACTTGATTGAATGTGTCAAGCATGTGTGTCTATCTTTCAAAATAATGCTTCTCATTTCACACCTTATACAGTATTAATACAATTATATAAAAATGTGCCTAAATATAGTCATATAATTATGGTCTCATATCGGGACAGTCTCGGCCCTCGGGCGAGAAAAAAAGTTAAGGAAGATAACTCTTCTGAGCCTGTGGAATGACAATTAGATTAGTGATCCATAGGATTCAATTCCTTGTGAATCTAGTCAATACTGCATGTGTGTGTTTTTTAAAAATAATATTAAACACATATGACAACTTTTGTGTAATGTATTATTCGTATGGGTATTTTGATCTGATTTGTTTTTGCTTTAAAACTATTGTTCAGATTGTCCTTGTATGACTATTATTATGATTATCTTAGTTGAATGTGTTCAAACTTTGTAGCGTCTATGAGCGTATCAGAAACAGAAAAATACGAAAATATCGTAGCTGGTCCCCAAACGTAATCTACTCTTGAAGTTCATGCTTTCTCCCAATTTGCATATTCAAGGGCAGATAACTCATAATTAAGCCCACTGACCTATGCTTATATTGTGCACTTTTGTAATATGATACTAGGTCCATAATTATGCATAGTTTGAAGAAGAAAAAAAACTACATTGTATATTTTATCAATCAAGGGAGGTAAATATTTGGTTTATAACCACATCGTTTACACAGATCATTCAAATATTTATTTACATATATTGAGATTAAACAGTTACCAAGTTGTTATTTTTGTTTTTATTGTTCTATACAAGCAGTTTTTACAACATTCTGTCTTTAATATGCGGTGTCTGATTCATCTAACCAGTTTCACTAGACTGTAGAAAACTAGTACTAACTTACCCTTCCACGAGAAACCAGCAACTTCTCCACATGTCGGGGAAATCCAAATTGTTGTCAACTATTCATGGATTGGTTAGTCCTGCCCCGACCGGGAGTCGAACTAGGATCACATGAAAAATGTTACAAATCATACTCACTTGGCCACCAGACCTCGAGTCAATCACCGTTTATGAGACAACTCCCTAAAAAGAACGTGGTCACCATACACACATGGGCACTGTTTTACTAACAATGCGTATATTTACGCATAGGTATCTACTTTACGCAAACTCGTAAGTGTGTTTTACTAAACGATCGCAAGTACTTGCATACATTTACGCAAAAAATATTGAAGATTGAACGTAATTCGGGACACAATATAACCAATATAACAAATATAACGGGTACCAGAAGGAATAAATATGCGTCAAGATTTGAAGATTAATCACGCCTAAAATTTACGACAGATCGCGAACTAAAATATCTTTGTAAAACGCATTTACGCAAATATTATCGACGTACGCAATATTTTAGGAAATCTTAGGTTTGCCCTGTTTTATCAAAGCATTTACGCTAGCGTAAACCTAAGATTTCCTAAAATATTGCGTACGTCGATAATATTTGCGTAAATGCGTTTTACAAAGATATTTTAGTTCGCGATCTGTCGTAAATTTTAGCTTATTTCTACGCCAAGGCTAGGCAACCCTAAATTGCAAATATGAACGTAAGTGAAGAGGTTTTAACACGCACTGATGATTTTTGACCGTCGCCTGTTATTTTAGACCGCCGTTTGTTGTTTTAGAACGTCACTTGTTGTTTTATGCGTGATTAATCATCAAATCTTGACGTATATTTATTAATTCTGGTATAGTTCGATTTCGAGCATTGAGCCGTGACTGCACTTTTAAAGTTTAATAAATTCGCCAATAAAGCTTGTTGCGGCATTGACTAACTGCGCTAAATTGCCAATTGATAAATTACACATATTAGTTAGTATCATATCTTAAACCATGACTATTGAAATCAATAAATCACGGGTTACTCGCCCCAATAGACTCGTCTTTAGAAAAGGTCATGGCTCAGGGTTCAAAATTGAACTATACCCGTTATATTTGTTATATTGGTTATATTGTGTCCCGAATTACGTTCAATCTTCAATATTTTTTGCGTAAATGTATGCGAGTACTTGCGATCTTTTAGTAAAACACACTTACGAGTTTGCGTAAGGTAGATATCTATGCGTAAATATACGCAACATTTACGCATTGTTAGTAAAACAGTGCCCTGGAAACGTGGAACAACATTTTTCAAATCTTGCATGAGATCATAGTCACTATTATGTTCAACTATTTATGCTAAACGTTATGTTTGGTACAGTTACCCAATGGGAAACTCTCAAAAACACCTTCCAATCCGAGCAGGGACAAGAGGGATTTCGGACACGCTTTTAAGGGTTTCCCACCGTACTGGAGATGAGCTGTCTGGTATAGAACCATGAGACAAATCGGTACAATAAACTAGGTAAGTAAAATAACAAAATAGTCGATTCGGAAAGAGCTTGGGCAGCGCGCCTGGATTCCTCGTATCACAAGCCTGTCCCTTTCATCGAAGTCGGAGGTATGTGGGCAATCCGGCACGAATGTACATTTACACACAGCATCAGCATCAGAACATTATCATCTTTATACGTGTAATATCATTTATCTTACACATTGTAACAGTTGATTCTCAGCACACTCGTCTTAGTCCAGTGTCTAAAAGTATGAGACAATCTGACAGGGAAGTAGCACAACTGTAATCACCCAAGGGAGGTAAACATTCTGCTTATATTATTTTCATCGGAGAGTTGTTTCCCTTTGCCCATATCACTGTGAATGAAGCCAAATTGCAAACATGTGGGTATGTACTATTCTCATTCAATCATAGTGACAAATTATTTGCAGCAGTTAGCAAGAATAAAACATATCATAATGTATTGATAAATTTTTAACCATCAGCATCTGACAAGGGAAGTAATCGATGCAGGTAGTTTTTGCAGTCATGCGCGAGTTGTCTTTCTTAATTAGCACGGGTGCCATAGTTGTAGAGGGGGTAACACTCTTTACAGTGCATCGATTATCTGCAATACCACTTAATTATTTCTTGAACTATTTTCATTTTTCCAACCGCCTATCTGGAGATGAGCTGATTGGTAACCCTGAGATGGTCTCGCATGAATACTGTACATTTATCACAACACATTGAACTGACACAAGGAGTGTATTCGGACATAGCTAGGGTAGCGCACCCTGATTCCTCGAAGGACCACTTAGGCACCGAAAGACCACCTATTTACGATTTTCTCAGGGGTGGGGGCAATTACAAACCTCACAAACTTGTGTATACTTATTATACTAGTATTGAGTCACAATAACTTTATATGCATACGTTTCAGAGTTTAATACACTTAACACAATTTAATTAAATAATTATAAGTGCGCATCTTTTATTTTCATATAACTGTTTTTATTAATCGCTGTTTGCACGAAATTTTGTGGAACTACTATTGACAAGATTTCCAGTGAAATATCGTGCTCATAAGCTTCGGTCGATATTTTACGGTCCGTTGAGCAGAGCAACCTTGCAATCAATATAATGCACGAGAATAGATTCCATTCGGTCATGTTTATGCAATAGCGACCTACACGTCAGAAAAACACCAAATGCTACGACCATCAAATGAACAACGCAGAAAAGCCACCGGTCTGGTAAATACAGGTGTCCAGAAATCAAAGGTGCGTCTCAATATATATTCGTTTTCATTTATTCAAAGTCATGTTCATTCAGTATTTTTCAATCAATATCACTATTAAATAAAACAGTAATTACGAAACTGTATTCTAAGTACTAATTTTATGCCTTTCGTACAACGTTGTATTCTGTTGAATGCTGCATTCTCTACGTGACGTGTCCGCTTTGTTATTCTCTTTTCCATCAAATAAAACCTTCCCCGCATAGTAATGAGAAGCATTATTAGTTATTATTCAAACATGTATTACACATCTGGGGTGGTATTCACAAAGCATCTTAAGTGAAAACTTAAATATTTTGACTTAAGTCAAAATATTGAGCTGCACATATTTCCCAAGAAACGAAGAATAACACATGTTTTCTATATGATTACTGTAGCTCTTTACACAGTGCTTCTAAAGAAAGTAATTGATTGTTAATTTTGATTTTTCTGTTAATCTGATACACTTAAGGAAAATTTGAGATTTTAAGAAAATTCTAAGTTTTCACTTAAGTTTCTTTGAGAATACCACCCCTGTTCTGTTAATATGCATTGTATTGACCTCACGGGCTTATATTCTTTTTAAAGTGGTCATATGAAAGTTCTAAGTTTATGATTATTTAGACTACAGTACAGTAACGAAATTATTTTCATCGTGAGCATGACAGTAATTATTGATTTCAGTAGGTTTATGTTGTTTTGATTATATGGTCATCTAAACATTTTATTACTGAACATGAAACCAGTAGTTAGACATTGTTGTTTTGTTTTCTCTTATTTCTTGACGACATCTTTAAATTTCGCGACTTCAACAAAGCGCTATCTATTGGCATCTAGTGACTGTTTACGTTATTTTCGTCTGACATGATGTATGCTTTAAAATAAACAATACATTTCTCCATTCATAATGACAATTAATCACCACTCAGCAAAACAAAAATAAATGTAATCAAAATATCCCAAAAATTGTAACAGTTTCAATTCCCGCGCAGAAAAATATCGCCCAATAGTACACAGCTGTTGTTAGCGAACTCTGCACAACATTAGCATAATCCTAACATGCCGAAATGTTTTCAATCGATCGGCGGTTTCTTCCTTTCAAAGCAGACAATGGTGTACTGTACCGAATGTTATGTTTCTAGAATCAATAGTTCATACAAATGAGACGAAACCTCTTTAGTTTCACACCATTGTCTAAATTGTTGTTTGTTTCCCGATTTTGACAACCAAGAAAAAACCCGCCCAGTGACAGAGATTCTTAAGAAAATGTGATGTCAGGAATTAATTGAAACAGACGCGTGATTGGTGAATACATCCCTATTGAGACTTGTTTTGGTGATGTAAAGATGTAACGTTTTCTAACTATTAACCCCATTGTACGTCAAGGGGTCTGTTGTTTTGAAAAATGAGTGTTAAGTAATACGATAGTGCTATTCCCAATAGAAGAGCTAAAGCGAGTTACTGGTGTTTCAAAATGTGTTGTTATTGGTGCTAACGTGTTAGTCTATTCCATACATAGTGTTTCCCAAATCGGATATAATCTGACAGAGGGATTAGCCCGTCAATATTAGAAGTTCCCAATTTGGATAGACGTTGTGAACTGACATAGGAATTTCAAACCGGAGTCGCATAGTGTAAACATAGGATACTTAAACATAAGACAGGGTTCTAGTTGAAGGATACTATTCCAACATTGACATTTGGAAAACGTACGTTCAATTCAATAAGTATTGCTGACGATGGGATTACCCCAGTCGAAAGAATACCAGGGACTACATTTAACTCAGTTACTTCCAGACGAACGAGCTTATGTTTATAACCGTTATCATTTAATATAGAACGGATTGTGAAGAGTACATAGTAGCATTTAATGTTTATAGTGTAATAGTACGACTATATGAATGTTGTTCAACCATTCTAGAGACGGTTTTCATTCGTATTGGATTTTTATTTTCCCCACTTATTCCTGGCATTCCTTGCGAATAACAGAATAACACGCATGGATGTCTTATAGATTAGTCTCCCATTTCCACATGCTGGAAATCCGATACATGTATATACTAGTAGTCCTTTACTAAATATGTGATACAACATTGTTTATAAATACTCGAAACAACAGTGATGGCAACAACATTAAAGTGATGACTTGAATAGTGCAGTGTTGTGTTGTTTTATGGTATTTTAAAGTGTTATACCGGTAGCGTGTTGGTGTTTACTGCAGTGTAGTGTTGTTTTGGAATTTTATCATATTTTGTTACTGGATTTAAATTGGATACTGAAACAACTATGATGGTAAACAACCGGCTTTCAGCCTCATGGTAAGACATCTTTAATTCTTTGTAACGTTACATAGTAGTAGACGTTGTAAATGACTCTTAGAATCGTCATTGGCTTTAACGGTTCGTGTAGGGACCGGTGGTTGTCAACATGTTATTATATAGCTTAGAGTTACCAGTAAATGAAATACCGGTAGGCTGGTATCATTACTAACTGCCTTACAATGAATAGGTCTGAAACACCCGTCTATACCATAGAGCACATATCATTAACTCGTTTCAAGAAGCATATTTATTTATGGAGCATTGGTTTACTGCAATTCCATCTTGAACATACTACCCTCATGACAATAACAGTCTTTCAAAAACACAAGCGCTTGTCACAATTATACTTTGGTCAGTCACAGTGACCATTTGAACACATGCATTTGTCACAATAACCTACTTCACAAGTGTCGATTACATTGTCCGTTGTCCACTTGGTACTTAGTGACCACTGGAGTTGATGCAATATCATGCTTACTACTGGATGAGGTTCCAATAGCCTAAATGTTCTAATGACTGTCAAAAGGTCTATTGACAAAATTGTACGGGTGGGGTATGGCTATATCTCACCGGCCAATGACCCACTGGAGGGTGTCCCAATAGTATTCAGGTATCAAAATCATATTATTAACCTGCGGCCTTGAGCCGCAGGTTATATTTGTATGCAACAAGAAAAAATTCCATGTAGGGGCACGTGACATGTTCTGGATGGTTTACCATTTCAAAAAAAAAATCAAAAAAAAATCAGCATTTTTTAAGAATGTCGTGAACCAGACTAATACCATTTTTTTATATTTTTTTTTATTGAGATTCGTATAGGTCTATTTTATTTTATTTTAAAATAAAGTATTAGCCATAATTTACCCCTTTAAGTAATAATTAATAAGAAAAAAATGTGTTTCGAAATGTGTTTTAACGCGCACTTGACCTTTCGTTAGTCTGGTTCACGCGTTCAAAACTAAATCCAAAAAAATGAAGCACTTTGTGCGAATGTCGTAAACCAGACTAGATCGATCACTATTATTTTATTTTTTATTTAAAATAAAGTTATGTAAGTTAATAACTATAATTATTTGTTTTACCCCTTTAAGTAATTAAAAATAAGAAAAAAATGTGTTTCGATATGTGTTTTGGCGTGCACCTGCAGTCTGGATTACCTCTCCTAGATCTCCGTTAACTAGGTCAGGACGCGTCGGCATTAAACACCCAAATCTTACCCAAATCTTAACCAAATAGTAACGTTTTTACCCAAATACTTGTATTTAACTTACAATATGGGGTTGATTAACTATATTACGCATTTTAATGACCAGTGATGACTAAATAAACGTAAACTAGCAAGTTTTTCGGCAAGACTCGGCCCAGAATCATTTCGAACTGGCGTCCATAATATTTGCACGTCGTGAGAATCGCTTTATTTTACTTTCTGACTACGGGCGCCGATATCAAATATACAAAAGTATGAACTTTTTTTACCCAAATACTTGTATTTAATAAACTATTTATCGTAAATAAACTATATTACGCATTTGAATAACTAATAATGAAAATAGCACCATTTTCGGTAAATTATACTAGGTAAATATACCCAAACACACATAAGCCTACTCAATCAGAGAGGTTTGTAAAATTCCGCATTTTTCGGCGGGGACTTGGACTTTTAATTGTTTCTTTGGCTCACGTGTGTGCATTGCTCATTGTACACGTATCGTGTTGTTACTGATGCGAGTCTTTGCTCAGCTGGTAAAGTGTGCTGCCTCCCCTGTCCGAGTTCCTCATACCTTTATATCAAGCCTTATAAACATCTTAAAAAGTTGTAGTTTTTAAAATTATAAAACAATGTCTCTCACAATACTGGTCTGTAAAATAATTGGCCGCAGGAACTATTTAACTTGTAGTAATTTAGATGCATATTTACATGAAGTAATGTGGTCACAAGGGCATTTGACATTATCCTCAGATTTGTATTCGGTTACTCGTATTAGAACAACAAGAAAACTTGCTGAAAATAATGGATTGAATATGGTCTTCAAACACTAACTACATGCATGTATAACGTAAATTTATATCGTGGGCGACAACAACATGGGTTTGATCATACAGTCGTGACAATTGCAGACAATACCAGCAAATTGATCTTGTTTGCATACCATTAACGTACTCGTATATACTAACTACTCGTCCTTAGGGACAGTACACGCGGCTGTGAGTGGATTCCTATGACATCCATGGAATGTCGACTTGTAAAAGCAATATCATTACCACTACACTATAGGAGGTTGACATCAATTGGTGCTTTTCCACATTTCGATGTCACCGCTATAGTTTATTAATTGACTTATTTCATCTGTTTATTTTTTTTAAATTACCAGAATATGTTCATTCTAAATGCTGGTACACGTACAACCCCGTTCATGTTTGCACATTTACAAAGTAAAGTTCGGCTTGTAACTTAATTACAGTCTACAACACGAAGATGTGGTTTTAATCAACCGGCGGACTTAGTAGCGGACTATTTTTGTTCCCAAGTTAAGACCTTTGGTGCTTTGAAATTGCAAATATCTTGCGGAGCTTTACTGTACATTTGCTCGCATGTTGGTTTTCTCCAAATATCTTGTTAAGTTCACTGTTATTAGGTTTTCGTAATTAATAGCATTTGATATAACAACTATCCAGCTGTTTTGTATATGATGTTACAAGTTCAAATATCAGTTTGATAGCTAGGTTCCTATAGTGACCGGAAGTCGGTAATCATTTCACGTGTTTTGTACCATGAACGTTATTCCTAAATTGTCTGAATGTATTAATACATGTGTACATGGGTTTAAAGGCGTTCACTGCAGGTTTTTGTTTGAAAGATGGGGTAATTTTTAATAGTAGAATTTGTTCACAGTGTATGTATCATGTTTGAAGCAGAAAATATATATCAAAATATCCATTGGTCACCGGATTTGTTTATGAGTTATCTGCCCTTGACACTAGTTTCTTCTTGTTCAATATTTGGTATTCAATGGCAGATGACTCACAACCAAGCACGGTGATAGTATTGTAATGTTTGCAGTTTGCTGTTTAGAATATGATATACACATCCATATGCAAAGACCGAACCTTTTTATAAGGAAATTTCGCGTAAACGGAAGCAACCAATGCTTACCAGTTTTAAAAGCTCGTAACAAAATTCTAAAAATAGCACAAAAGAACTCATTCGGACCATATCGGCCGTGATAGCCTTACAAAGGTTCATGTTTATACTACAGTATAGTGACTAAGTATACAATACACATCATATTGGAGGCACAGGTAACAGTATCATTGAAAAAGAAATAAAAAAATTGAAATTGAAAAAAAAAATTATCGAAATTTAGGTATTATATACAGTATATATTATATAGTATATAATACCTAAATTTCGATAAAAAATTTTTTTTTTCAATTTCAATTTTTTTATTTCTTTTTTCAATGATACTGTTACCTGTGATTGGAGGCAGATGCGTTAACGATTTCATACATGCACTCTGTTGTCTGTATTAAATGTTGTTGCAGAAAAAACATATGAGTATGGTAATGATACATGTATCATTCTGTATCCGCTGTTGTTTTGATGCTTCTCTACAAATAGCTGTGATCATCATTAAATGATGTTTCATTAATATAAAAGCCATTGATCTTAATTAAAATGTCGGCTTGACAAAGAAATAAGCACACTTGATTACTTTTTATAATAATTAATCTTTTAACAGTAAATGATAAACTATACATTTTCCTCGGAGAAATTATACTAACCATGGTTTGGGAAATCAAACAAATAAAAACTATTTCTGGGAGCTTTTGATTACAACTGTTTTGCATACATCTTTACAATCATAAAGCTCTTTTCATATTGCCAACATATCCAACGTTGTAAAGAAATGACGTCATAAATTACGCATCGCCAAAACTCTCATAGTTTTTAGGCTGGCGATTTGCGCCAGACTATTACAATCCTAAAAAATGAAATCCACTAAGATGAATTTACTCCCGAAACTGACAACACAGAATCTATTCACCCAATGCAAATAGTTCCTCCTCGTTAATCAGTTTTGCAAGATAAGAACATTCAACTTTCCTTGTTTCATTTATTCTGTTCGATTGTAATATTGAAATGGAAGGAAATTGTATGAAATTAAAAAAAAAGGTGTTTAAAGGCGTTGATAATTTTTACTACGCGTTCGTATACTAAGCGTTACGAACGCGATATAGCGCGCGCATAAATGATTTTATTATGTTAAATTATTTAGGTCAGTATTCTCCAACGAGATCGTGGTCGAGTGGATGAGCAACTCGCTTAGTAATTTTCTGATGCTAAGGTCCAGCGATCGAATCACGGCGGCTCCAAATTTTTATTTTTTTTTGTTGAGTCCAGCACTTACCTCTCTTTCGACTTAGAAAACCACTTGATGTTATATTACTTGAAAAGCTATTGTTCCTTAGCAGTTCGCCAGCCTGTCAGTACTTTCAGTACTTTGATTATTTTAGTAAAAGAAATCCCGATTAATTCTAGAAGAGATTTCCTGAACTTCTTTTCATGATTTCGTCCAATACCTGGCCAGGACTTCAACCTTAAATTTGTTTGGATGAGATTTGTGCAAATCACGCATGTCTGACATGATTATTCATCAATCAAAATTAATTTGCATCTTTATGCGTAATCCAAAGCTATGAATAATGTAAGGCTTATTTCAATCGATGTCTTCTGGTCTTCTAATATCAATATATTGCACATGCAAAACTTCTGCAGGTTGGCTCTACTACTAATTAATTTTCCACACGATATAGCTTGTCATACCTGTTATCATTTGATTAAAAGGTGAATGTAATTATCTAATTGACTTTTATGTTTGGCACGAACATTTGAATTCATTTTGATTATTGTAATTAATTGTTTCAGCGGATCATAGAAGTTCTTTGGACTTATTAAGCCATATGGCTGAACACATGGGTATACTTTTACTGGTCAACTGATTTCTCAATTCAGCCGTAAGGTAATTTCATAGAATGTTCCTGAAAAGTGACAAATCACGTGAGCATTACGTCACATCCGGTATCATCAATAAATATCGTCTGCGGAGGATTTGATTAATAGCAATAAAATATAATCAAAGTTAGAATCTCTGTTAGCGGACATTATCAACATTAAAGTTGTCTGTCAATATCGATTAGTCAACTTGATGCATTGGTAAACATGCAAGGAATTCTTAGAAAACATCATCAATGTATCGAATCATTAAACTCATAGTAAAGTATGGTACACCGTATCTACCATCAAAGTAATCTCACACATTGCCAGAAATGGTAGTACCAAATTCCAAGATTGCAATTACTATAGCAAGGGTTACATTACCATTTTCAAATGTTTTACAGAAAACCAAATTTCATGAATGTCATTGCTATTGTAAAGAAATACCTAACATGACCAAGCACCATAACTATCATAAAACGTGAATGCCACGAGTGTCATTATATTCGTCATTAGTGCCACAAGCATTGCCATTGGTGCCATTGGTGTCATTGGTGTCATTAACATTGCAACTGGCACCATAGACATTACCATGGTTGCAATAAAACGATGTTAAAAGCATCACTAGTTACGTCCATAATAATTAGCTAAACAATTGTTAAGCTACCGCACAGTTGATATTTGTCGTTGTATTTGTAGTTTATAATCCATCACCTTGGTTGGATCCGTGTTTGTATATCAAACCATTAGAACGAACCATACCAGGTCTTAAATCTAACGACCGAAGAGTTACACATTCCAATCTATGAAGATTCCACAAAGTACCGTTAGTGCGTGTTCGCCCACAACTTCTCCACGTATCTGTTTACATCTATTGACCTTTTCAGCTTGGTTAAACATATCTTTAATTATTCATTCTTCTCTTAGATCCATTTACATTCTTCTTCTATTCATCTCATCCATTTCACAGTAATTAAGATTCAATCGTGACACGTCGTCTATTTCCGGTTTCTTCCGGCTATTGTCGTTTTTCTTGTAAATAAACATAAATTGTAATCGTGAAACGTCGGTCGTTTCCGGCTTTTTTAAATACTGAAATCGAGAAGTATTGGTTATTACCGTTTTCTTTCGTATCCTCGACTTGGCTTTTGGTGTCATTTGAAACGCTTCAAACGAACATGTGGGTTAGATAATCTAACCAGACTATACTTATGTTGGTGCCAAACCCAGCCTCTGTGACTAGACTGATACGTGTGTTCGATTTTGACGACATCATTCTGATCACCTCGGTCTTACCGGAGACAAATGAAAATGACCGAACGTTCAATATAGGTATTCAAACAGGTACATTGTACCAGTCTATTCTGTGGTTCGGTGTTGTTGACCTGATAGTATAACAAAGACCATGGTACTCCCATGTTTATGATCCACATAGAAACCAGATTACCATATCCCTCCTGGGATTTCTGTATGTAGATTGTTTCCATAATTATATTATACTAGTTGTTAATTGTCTTTATATGGGACAAACTTCAAAGGTAATCGAACTGTTTACAGTAGTTCCTGCTATAAATATGAGTTATTTTCTCCAATGAAGAACAACTACGCTATATAAAGCTCGACAATAACTGATGTAGTAGTATCATTTGTGCTATTGTCTCTGTTTAAATGACAGTAATTCTATTACTTTCTTCAGCAAAACGAGGGTATTATAATACATATGTTTCTAGAAGTTGCAATATATCGAACGTTGTAAATACCAAAATGTAGCTTGAGTTAGCAAGGGCATTTCAAATGCCATTCTGTTTTTCTGAACAATTTTTATACGAAGCATGTACTCATAACTGAAAGTGCAGTACGCTGATGTTGATATATGTTCATACTTACAGTACGGACTGCACTGCTCATTATACACGACTATTTTTGGACATACACTGGAAGTGGCAGCGTTTTATTCTAAAAACAACATCAATGATGGTGTGAGTACACTTCACTGACAAACAACACTCGCTGATCAATATATTGGTATTTTCTATTCGTATGTTCCCCCGTTAGCTATATCACACTCTGTTCACTGTGAAACAACATTAGGTTTTCTCTTCCGTAAAATTCACTGATTTCTATGTATGATAAAAACCTATGAATTTAAACGTTCCATGATTCTGAGAAGACTTCTTGAAAGTCTATTTCTTTCTGCGTCTGAAGCATTCATAACTGGATGTTCGTTTTGTCTCGGTGAAATTGTTTTTAAAATGTAATTGTATTTACATTTCTTAAACAACGAACAACGCCACGTACTTTCGTGGTGTTTGCTTTTGTTGACGCACATGTGATATCAAACTTTGTCAAGGTATTGCCGTCACTCAAATTATATGTACATTTCTACCGTATGTATTTGATTCTAACTGTGTGTGAATTAATTAGTTTTCCCAGTCACTGATAGTCGCATTATGTCCCTAATACAGAAGAAGGTCGGAAGATCGCCAACTTTATCCGCAACGGAAACAAGATGTAATATGGTATACTTCCCCGTAGCCGTACCGTTCCGGATCTGGCTATGTAGCGAAGGTTGAAATCAAATGCCAATGGTTTTACCTGGAACTATCACCACAACCCCTTTGTTATCCACGTGCTCCTAACCTTTACTATTTGCCCATTTGACTTTGAACATTTATAATTCACGGTTGTATTGGTCATTGGCTGATCTTGCATGGAGAAAACCAACTGAATATACACTTAGAACTGTCTTTGTCAATCACAAACAACACAAACAATAATAACAATAACAAAATAGGTTTACATTATAGTCAATGAAACCATTAACAACACTACTATGCAGTCACATTTATACGCTTTGGCTGCTTAAAGAGAAATTTGATATCATTTCTAATGGATGAAATTCCTCTCAATTTCTGCAGATATTTCTGTAATGTTTTTTTTTTTATTTGATGAGTGAGATTGCTTCATTTTTCACTAAACGAATGCCAAACATTTCACAATTTTGTGCATTACTGGCAGCTAAGCTTCGTGTTTTGACAGTCCAAGCATTGCTACCACAGTGTTTTGTTTCCCGATGCAATTCGATCTGATTAAATCATTCACATGTCCAAAATTATAAAAGTACTTTGCAAAACTGATACGTCAAGCCAGTTCGTAAAAAGTTTCCAATATTTTGCGCTGCATATCTGACGATTTCCCAACATGTAGCAAGTGGTCATTGCCCAATCTGACGAGAAAGAACCCGGATGACAGTTCAAGCACGAGTGCTTCAGTCGAACGCATTTACAAATCAATAGAAATATATACATATGCTATTTTCACATTGAATGGAACATATTATGTTGAATCTGCTGCACATATTGCTGGCATAATCTGTCCATGCACGTCCAATATTCATGTTCATTGTAAATGAATACCAAAAGGTGCGTTCTATCACATTTCTAGAAGAATACATATCGCTGCAGGGATGTCGTAATCAGATTAAATGAACCCTTTCTGCCTCGTTGGTGATGCACGGAAGTGACTTAATGCACCAGTCATTTGACAAGTTGGTCTTAATTAGAAGTTATCGATCAATAGTCAATAAAACATGTCTTCTGCTGCTCACATCGACGGTATCCTGTAGGTTTCTTTAAGATGTTTTACCCTTGACAACAATATGCATACTCTATTGTGCATTTTATTGAATCGGAGAACCTCGGATAGCCTATGGGAAGCACTTTTAGTGAGAGAGATTTTGGGTTCGGTCCTTCACTCGTGAAAGCTCGGCCATTTCCATTTATCTCCGGTAAAAATACCTCGTGTATCAGTTTAGTGATACACCAAAGTGATTCGCCCGTCATAATAAGGTCATGCAGCTACATCCACATGAATGTAACATAATAATAATTATTTTTTTTGTAAGACTCTGCATATGAAAGTCATTTATGGTCCTTGTTTGATGTCCTGCATAATTAATGTCCATGTAACTATTGGTTCGGCCGCTGTCTTGCGGATAATGTGTCTAGGTAGTGTCCGCATGACTAAATTCCTGTTGACCAATGAGACTTCCACTTCGTCCAGAGGTATGTTTACAATACAGTCTTTATTTTGAGTCGGATGTGCGACGAAATATAACTTGTACCAAAAATTCCCTTGCTAGACGCGCAGCATATTGGGGGAAACTGGCGTCTCTTCTCTCATACCCTCGTGGCGATGGATAACACCAGGAATGAGGTGTCGAGAGTGGTGAATATAAGTTGGAAAAACTTGTTTCATAAGCGACCTTAAATAAACTAGTCATCATTTGAAATACAGCTCAGTTTGCAAGTTAAGGGATACGCAATTAGATTACATGTTGCATGCAGATATTGGTATCTGACGTCATGGTTTGTTTGTGGTAGGATATTATACGAATTATAATTAGATCTAAATAATGGAATAACTATGCTTAATAGATCGAATGTTATGTTATTATGTAAATTGAATTCCAAAGGTTCCTGTAATCTGACATTATATTACATGATGATCCTATCACTACCATGGAGCACATGCATTAATATTAACGTTGACGTTATTTTCCTAAAAACTAAATCTGATTCATTGCAAGTTATTAATAATCGATGCTCTAAACAATATTGTAGAATAGGAACATGAACCTTAATGGTTGCTACTAGTTCCCTTGGCATGTCTAATTTAATATGGCTTTAGCTTCAAACAGTATCAATTCTATTTAAGCCAGACCAGACGCCAATCGTAAGTATTCGGGTCTTCCCGGGACGAATCCGGAAGATTGTTGCGTTAGTAACGTCCGAGGGTCACGATCGACCGGACGCAATCTCTACCCAGAGTTGTCGTTCCTACTACACTCACACTGATTAAAAAAGAACGACAACTCTGGGTAGAGATTGCGACCGGACCCTTGATTTCATTCTGATCACCTTGACCTTTATCCATTGCGTTTAGGAGATACATATTTACCAGAGACTGCAACAGAGCTTGCCGATTTTTCACGAGTGGTTTGTTTTGTCTCAATCATTCCCAGAAAGACACACAGCTTGTGTAATTAGTCGTCTGCCTCGTCACGTGGCACGTAATTGAAACATTCAGACTTTTTATGACTAGTCCTAGAAGTTTCCAGACGTACAAAGGCAAGATTATTTATACCATGACTTGAGACAATACGACTGCTAGTGAACACGTTTTGATCTTTATGTTGACACGATCATTCAAACAGCGAACGGGTAAAATTTTTAAAGATCACGCACATGTAACACGTGTTACTTTTTTGCTTTTCTTTAATGTCTTCGGGGAAACATGATTCGTTCTTGTCTCGTCTACTGACTTCTGGTCCGGTTGTATTGGGCTTGCCGGTTCTCTAGTCTGATGGGTTTGGGTATCGGGCACGTATTTGCTGTTGATCAGTGCCGTTTATGCCCTCCTTTTGATATCGACAGCTGCTGTCCGTTTTGTTATTTGTCAACGTCAATGGTCACCGGTAGTATTTACTGCTATGAACAGTCTAACAATAGATAAACATAATGGAATGCATACGACCTCTATTTTCTTTTTTGTGTTATCTTCTCGAGATAATTGCGCGGTAAATCTGGGTTGTAAGGGGTTCTTTTATGAGTTTAGCTACCAGCATGTCCTCATTATGTCAAAATGTTGACAGTTGCTTGCGAGAGCTTTGTTGGAAAAAAACTTGGAAAACATACTTAAGTCATAATCAAAACGGACATAGAACAGCAGTATTTAACGGAAACAGCAGAGCACACAGAAACTCAATACGAAGGTGACAAACAAACAATGCAATACCGGAAGTACGCGTATAAGGGAACAAGTGACAAAGGCGACCAACAAATGAATAAGAAAAATGGAAAGGCACAATGACAAATAAATCCACAAAAAAGCAAGAGTACAAAAGTGAACTAAAAGGACTACCGCACATCGCAAGGAAACACCCGAACGTAAAGACTTTATTCTTCTAAACAAATTATGTTTGTAAAAACGTTACACTTACAGAAATAGTTATTCATTTATCTAGTCAACGTATATTTGGTCTATATGTTAGACGGAAAATTGTTGCAATATAGCGTATGACCGCCTTGTAAAACGGAGCAACCATAATAACATGTTTATGTAAAACGACATGTCATTTGTTGTTGTCTGTAGACTTTTTCTATGTTTGACAGACTGAGGATGGTTAGAGAAGCTTGTACACTATTTGTAGCTTTGTAGTCTTATTTTTATTGTTCATTTTGATCGAAGTCAATGAGACTTGCGCTAGTATGTCCTTGTGGTGTACTTTCCCTTGTACGTTTAATAAGTCCGGAGAGAAAAAACGGAAATGACCGAGCTTGAAAATCACGATCACATGCTGCTGATGCTCCTGTTCATCAACGCGTGCTACTCACTAATAGTGAGTGTAATGCGTTCACCGGGTGCCACCATGAATTTCACGTCGTAAGAATCATGTGTCGCGTGCCATTAAAGTGGACATTCTCAGGAGATATGGCGTACGTCACATCATGACAGTAATCCTGTCGACACGTTAGAGGAATACCATGCCGAATTACAATAAGGGTTTCACATTAAAGTAAGACAGTCAGCTAATATATTACCATCACTCGTACATGCTTGCACACGTACAACTTACAGTTCTGCTTGTAACTCTATTACAGTCTACAACATGAAGATGTGGTTTTAATTCACTGTGGCGCGGACTTTTGTTCCAATGTTAAAACATTCGAAGCTTTGAAATTTCAAATATTTGGTGGAGCTTTATGGTACATTTGCTCGCATGTTAGATTTCATTGAGGTTCTTGTTACGACCACTGTTATTAGGTATTCTTAATTAATATTATTTGATATACTAGTAACCACTATCCAGCTACTTTGTATCCGAGTTTGTAGTTCAAATATCAGTTTGATAGCTTACCGAAATAGTGACCGAAAGTCAGTAATCATTCCACTTTTTTGTGCCGATGTACATACAAATGTAGTACATTACTCTAAAATTGACAGAATTATTAATACATGTACATGGTTTTAAAGGTGCACGCTGCAGTTTCCTTTTTGAAAGACGGGACACCTTTTCAATTGTAGAATTTATTTATATTTGTACACAACTTAGAGTTGATTTACCATGACACTAACCGATACATATCGTAGGTCACCGGACTTGTTGATGAGTAGTTTGACCTTGAAACAAGTGTTTTTCTTCAATATTTGATTTTCAAGGGCAGGTAACTCAAAACAAAACACGTGTTTGCAATTTGCTGTTTTGTTTCGTATGATACACTGTTCATATACAAAGCCCGAGCCTTTCTGAATTGGGCAAACCCAACTAAACATCAGTACCCCACGCATACCAGCTTTAAAAGCTCATTAATAAAATTCTAAAACTAGCACATCGACCTTGATCGCCTTGCAAAGATTCCTGTTTATACTATAGTTTATACAATTTATACATTAATATATACAACATAGTGGTGGCAGATGCTTTAACGAGTGCATGTACGCAAACTGTTGTCTGAATCAAATGTTGTTGCAGAAACAACATTATGAGTATGGTAATACTACGTGCATCCTTCTGCGTCCACCATTGTTTCTCTACAAATTGCTGTGATGATTTTTTATTAATATAAAATGATTTAAGTCCATTGGTCGTAATTAATATGTCGGCCTGGCAAAGCAATACGCACACTTGATTACTTTTTGTTATAATTGATCTTTTAACAGTAAATCATAAAGTATTATACAACAATTATACGAACCATGGTTTGGGAAATCAAACAAATAAAACAAGCTTATTCTGGATGATTGTAATAACATCTTTTTCATTCATCGTTTGAACCGTTATGCTGTTCATATATTGCCAATATATCAAACGTTGTAAAAACGTCATCAATAACGTATGACCAAAACATCAATTGTTTGTATTTCAGTTAAAAAAATCCGATTACAAAGTTAGAAATTTGGATTTCCTGAACTTCTTTTCTTGATTTTGTCCAGAGCAATTACTTCAACCTTGAATCTACTTCGATGAATTAATTTCTCTAGATTTCGTCCAGAGCAATAACTAGCCTGGGCTTCAACTTTGTATCTGCTTCTATGAGTTTTGTTCAAATCACGCATGGAATACTAAACGGATTAAAAAACGCGACACTGGGGTATGTTGTTTGGTAGCAAACAATTCAGGTTTATGCTGGTATTTGAATAGTGCAGATTAAAGGTCAATTTGATGTCGTCATTTTGGTACCAAGATAATAAAAATCAGATGAGTATTAATAAATCTATTGTGCAATTAGTAGGTCAATCCAGAAAACGAAAGTCGCATTCTGGTCAATTGGCAGTACATTGTGTACGTGTAAATATTGATGAATTCAAATTGCACTGGACCCAGACACAAGCTGCAGTCTATTCATTTCATGCATCAAAATGGGTTAGTTATTGGACAACTGACCAGCTATGTACGCTGATTTAAATCCATTTGAATCTAAAGCGAGGAATTTGGCTACGCTGACTAAACATCGTACTGAATCTTCATGTTGTACTGCAAGCAGAATGATTTCCTCAGACATTTTAGAACATTAATGCAGGTCTAAGCGACAACGATGTGTTGATGTTAGCAATGCTCGAGGAGGACAATGTAACATTGATCAATGGACTCCTTAATTATAATTATGTTGAGACATGATTTTATAGGACGTGTATGGATAAGTAATCATTTCAATAAAATCAAATTTATGCAGTTTTCTAATGGCATAAAGTCAATGAAATCATACCATGACTTAAAGCATCCATAATCGCCAACTGTCATATAGAGTGATTTCTATTTCTGAGAACATTACACAATATGGTTCCCGCAACAATATAAACATATTTCGAATAATGGGACATCATAACATAATTATTTCATTTATGATATTGATTTAGAATGTGTGTATAACAGGTAGGAAACCCATACGTGTGCATGCGACCTCGTTATACAGACTAGTAATAATCAACGCTGAAATCAATGAGCCGATAAATATGTTACTTTCGTTTTCTTGACTAGTGTCTTATTCGTGTTTTATACACGTTGGAATATGTTGCGTTTGGTATCAAAATGACGGCATTGAATCACCCTTTCCGAATATATAAAGCTATGTTTGATAGGAATCTGGTTTCCTAAAATATACCAACATAACCAAGTGTCGCGTTTTTAAATCCGTTAACCATAATTAAACCGACTCAGTATGTTCTTACATATTTCCAAGTGAAGCTAACTGCTGACACATTATTATTAACAGACTGCATTTGGACATAATTCGTCAATCAAATTTAATTTGCATCTTTATGCGTAATCCATAGCCATAAATAATGTAACGTTTTTTTTCTATCGACGTCTTCTGGTCTTCTAATATCAATATATTGCAAATGCAAAACTTGTGAAGGTTAGCTCTTCTTCTAATTAATTATCACACGATATAGCTTGTCATACCTGTTTGATATTTGATTAAAGTTGAACGTAATTATCTAATTGACTTCTATGTTTGGCACGAACATTTGAATTCATTTTTGGTTAAGCGGATCATAGAAGTTATTTGGATTTCTTTGAGCGGACGTTCCGTTAAACGTGCTTTGTGGCGGTAGCCTCGTGTCATATTGTTTTGTTCACTCGTTTAATAAAACTCGTATGTAATGAGCACTCATGCAAGATCCTCTATTTCATGTATGTTCAAAACCACTCTCAAGTGTGACATAACCATAAACACGCTTCATGAATGTTCCAAATAATTGCCAAGAGTGACATAACCATAAGCAAGCTTTATGAATGTCATAACCATTGTTAGGAGTGAAATAATCATAAAAAAGTTTCATAAATGTCATATCCATTGTTAGGAGTGAAATAACCAAGTTTGTCATCACTATTTCACATGTTTCATTAACATTGTCATGTATGTTATAACCATTGTCAAAATGTTATGATATTTGCCATTTGTGCCACAGTTATTGCCATTGATGTCATTAACATTTCAATTGGCACAATAAACATTGCCATGAATGACATAAAACAATGCTAAAACGTAATTAGTAAGTTAGTAACGTTCATAAACATTCGTCAAACAAATGTTGTGTAACAACCCAGTTGCTCGTATATCACATTTGCTGGATCCATGGTTGTATCCAAGAGCAAGCCATACCTTGTAGCTGGTCTTAAATCTAATCTAAGTGTTACACATTCCAATCCATGAAAATTACACAAAGTGATGCGTGTTCGCCTACTATTGAACTTTTCGGCTTGGTTAAACATATCTTTAATTATTCATTCTTCTCTCAGATCCATTTACATTCTTCTTCCATTCATCTGATCCATTTCACAGTAATTAAGATTCAATCGTGAAACATCGCCTATTTCCGTTTTCTCTCGTTAATAAACGTATTGTAATCGTGAAACATCGGCTATTTTCGTTTTCTCTCGTAAATAAACTTATTCCAATCGTGACACGTCGACTGTTTTCGTTATCTCTCGTAATAGAGAAATATAATGAACTCGAGAAGTATTGGTTGTTTCCGTCTTCTTTCATAAATAAAGCTTGGCTTGGTTTTGGCGTTTGCTATAGTCTAGTCACGTTCGATGATCTGCACAAGTCTGGTTTCACATGTCGCCAAAACCCAGCCGCTGTTGATTGACTGGTATATGAGTTCGATTTTTGCTACAACATATATTCCGGCAAACAGGTACCAGTCTTTTCTGTGGTTGGGTGTTGTTGACCTTATAAGTATAACAAAGGCAATGGCACTGCCTTGTTTATCATGTACACACACAATCCAGATTACCATGTCTCTCCTGGGATATCTATATGTAGATTGTTTCCGTCATTATATTATACTAGTTGTTAATTGTCTTTATATGGGGCGAACTTCTAAGGTTATCGAACTGTAACTACTATAAATATGAGTTGTATTCTCTAATGAAGTACTACTACGCCATATAAAGCTAGGTAATAACTCATGTAGTCGTAACATCTCTACTATTGTCGCTGTTTAAATTACAATAATTCCATTCCATTCTTCAACAAAATGAGGGTATTATAACTAGATATACGAGGGGGTATCAAAAAGTTCGTGGACTGAGCCTGCCATTTGTTTAGTTTTTTACCGAATTCAGTAAAAATCACACTTTCTTTAAAACAATGTACAAAAATGTATTTTGAATTGATTTTAAAATTTCCAGCGCATTTAACTTTTTACCGAGTATGTGGTGGTTACTATGGTAACTTGAATTATGCTTCGCGGCGGTCTTTAAAAATATCATTCACTTGTCCTCCCACATAAACCTATAATTCTGTGAATCTTCATCCGATTCGAAATATAAAACCATCGACATGAACATTAAGACCGTAGCACCATTCTGGTGTATATATTATAACGCTGTTGCCACGTATACTGTGAAATTGAAAATATCTGGTGGAGCTATATGGTACATTTGCTAGCATGTTAGTTTTCGTTCAGGATCTTGTTACGTCCACTGTTATTAGTTATTCTTAATTCATACTATTTGATATAATAACTATCCAGCTGTTTTGTATACGAGTTTGTAAGTTCAAATATGTACGCAAAGATGTTTGCAATTTGCTGGGGTTTTTTCGTATGATACACTGTTCATATACAAAGTCCGAGCCGTTCTGAATTGGGCAAATCCAAGTTCTACATCAGTAACCCACGCATACCAGCTTTAAAAGCTCGTAAATAAGATTCTAAAACTATCACATCGACCTTGATCGCCTTGCAAAGATTCCTGTTTATACTATTGTTTATACAATGTACGTTATATAATGTAGTGAGTACATACATCATATTAGTGACAGATGCTTTAACGAGTGCATGTACGCAAACTGTTGTCTGAATCAAATGGTGTTGCAGAAACAACATTATGAGTATGGTAATAACACGTGTATCATCCTGTGTCCGCTGTTGTTTTGTTGTTTCTCTGAAAATTCCTGTGAGTATCATTAAATAATGTTTCATTGATATAAAATGATTAAAGTCCATTGATCGTAATTAATATGTCGGCTTGACAAAGCAATAAGCACACATGATTACTTTTTGTTATAATTGATGTTTAACAGTAAATGATAAACTATACGTTTTCCTCGGAGCAATTATACGAACCTCGGATTGGGAAATCAGATAAATAAAAAAAAACAATTTCTGGATGATTGCAATAACAACGTCTTGCATTCATTGTTTGAACCGTTATGATTTTCATTTATTGCCAGCATATCAAAAGTTGTAAATAATCAACGTTGTAAAAACGTCATAAATTACGCATGACCAAAACATCGATTGTTTTTATTTCAGTTAAAAAATCCCGATTCTGAATTTCCTGAACTTTTTTTCTTGATTTCGTCCAGAGCAATTACTTCAACCTTTGGATTTATTTCTCGTGATTTTGTCCAGAGCAATAACTAGCCTGGGCTTCAACATTGTATATGCTTTTATGAGCTTTGTTCAAATCACGCATGGCTGACATAATAAACAAGGCTCAGTATGTTCTTACATATTACCAAGTGAAGCTAACTGCTAACACATTATTATTAACAGACTGCCTATGGACAACATTTCATCAATCAACTATAATTTGCATCTTTATGCGTAATCCATAGCCATGAATAATGTAAGGCTTATTACAATCGATGTCTTCTGGTCTTCTAATATCAATATAGTGCACATGCAAAACTTCTGCAGGTTGGCTCTACTACTAATTAATTTTCCACACGATATAGCTTGTCATACCTGTTATCATTCGATTAAAGGTGAATGTAATTATCTAATTGACTTCTGTATTTGGCACGAACATTGGAATTTATTTTTGGTCATTATAATTTATTGTTAAAGTGGATAATAGAATTTCTTAGGACTTCTATGAGCGGATGTACCGTTAAACGTGTTATGTGGCTAAACACATGTGTATACTTTTATTGGTCAACTGATTTCTCGATTCAGTCGTGAAGTAAATTCATAGAATTTTGTTATTTACAGTGACAAACCTCGATTTTCTTCGACAAATCACGTGTACATTATGTCACACCCGGTTCATAAATAAATATCGTCTGTGGAGGATTTGATTGATAGCAATAAAATATAATCAAAGTTAGAATCTCCGTAAGCGGACATTATCAACATTAAAGTTGTCTGTGATTATCGATTAGTCAACTTGATGCATTGGAAAACATGCAAAGAATGCTTAGAAAACCTCGTCAATGTATCGAATCATTGACTTAATAGTTAAGTATGGAATGCCATTTCTGCATCCTAAGTCACAGTAAACATGAAGTTTCACATACGTATGTCCTAACAGTTATCAGAAGTAATATGGCCAAGTTTCATGAATGGCATAACCATCTTTAGGAGTGCATAACCAAGCGTATCATAACATTTCACCAGTTCCATTAATATGGTTATGAATGTCATAACCATTGTCATTAGTATCATAATATTGTTACTTGTGCCACAAGCGTTGCCATTGGTGTCATTAACATTGCAATTGGCACCATAGGCATTGTCATGAATGCCATAAAACAATGCTTAAAGCATCATTAGTTACGCCCATAAACATTAGCTAAACAATTGTTAAGCTACCGCACAGTTGATATTTGTCGTTGTATTTGTAGTTTATAATCCATCACCTTGGTTGTATCCGTGTTTGTATATCAAACCATTAGAACAAACCATAGCTGGTCTTAAATATAACAATCAAAGTGTTACACATTCCAATCTATGAAGATTCCACAAAGTAACGTTAGTGCGTGTTCGCCTACAACTTCTCCACGTATCTGTTTACATCTATTGACCTTTTCAGCTTGGTTAAACATATCTTTAATTATTAATTCTTCTCTCAGATCCATTTACATTCTTCCTCTATTCATCTCATCCATTTCACAGTAATTAAGATTCAATCGTGACACGTCGTCTATTTCCGGTTTCTTCCGGCTATTGCCGTTTTTCTTGTAAATAAACATAAATTGTAATCGTGAAACGTCGGTCGTTTCCGGCTTTTTTAAATACTGAAATCGAGAAGTATTGGTTATTACCGTTTTCTTTCGTAACCTCGACTTGGTTTTTGGTGTCATTTGAAACGCTTCAAACGAACATGTGGGTTAGATAATCTAACCAGACTATACTTATGTTGGTGCCAAACCCAGCCTCTGTGACTAGACTGATACGTGTGTTCGATTTTGACGACATCATTCTGATCACCTCGGTCTTACCGGAGACAAATGAAAATGACCGAACTTTCAAGATTGGTATTCAAACAGGTACATTGTATCAGTCTATTCTGTGGTTCGGTGTTGTTGACCTGATAGTATAACAAAGACAATGGTACTCCCATGTTTATGATCCACATAGAAACCAGATTACCATATCTCTCCTGGGATATCAGTATGTAGATTGTTTCCATTATTATATTATACTAGTTGTTAATTGTCTTTATATGGGACAAACTTCAAAGGTAATCGAACTGTTTACAGTAGTTCCTGCTATAAATATGAGTTATTTTCTCTAATGAAGAACAACTACGCTATATAAAGCTCGACAATAACTGATGTAGTAGTATCATTTGTGCTATTGTCTCTGTTTAAATGACAGTAATTCTATTACTTTCTTCAGCAAAACGAGGGTATTATAACCAAACATATGTTTCTAGAAGTTGCAATATATCGAACGTTGTAAATACCAAAATGTAGCTTGAGTTAGCAAGGGCATTTCAAATGCCATTCTGTTTTTCTGAACAATTTTTATACGAAGCATGTACTCATAACTGATAGTGCAGTACGCTGATGTTGATATATGTTCATACTTACAGTACGGACTGCACTGTTCATTATACACGACTATTTTTGGACATACACTGGAAGTGGCAGCGTTTTATTCTAAAAACAACATCAATGATGGTGTGAGTACACTTCACTGACAAACAACACTCGCTGATCAATATATTGGTATTTCTATTCGTATGTTCCCCCGTTAGCTATATCACACTCTGTTCACTGTGAAACAACATTAGGTTTTCTCTTCCGTTAAATTCACTAATTTCTATGTATGATAAAAATCCATGAATTTAAACGTTCCATGATTCTGAGAAGACTTCTTGAAAGTCTATTTCTTTCTGCGTCTGAAGCATTCTTAACTGGATGTTCGTTTTGTCTCGGTGAAATTGTTTTTAAAATGTAATTGTATTTACATTGCTTAAACAACGAACAACGTCGCGTACTTTCGTGGTGTTTGCTTTTGTTGATGCACATGTGATATCAAACTTTGTCAAGGTATTGCCGTCACTCAAATTATATGTACATTTCTACCGTATGTATTTGATTCTAACTGTGTGTGAATTAATTAGTTTTCCCAGTCACCGATAGTCGCATTATGTCCCTAATACAGAAGAAGGTCGGAAGATCGCCAACTTTATCCGCAACGGAAACAAGATGTAATTTGGTATACTTCCCCGTAGCCGTACCGTTCCGGATCTGGCTATGTAGCGAAGGTTGAAATCAAATGCCAATGGTTTTACCTGGAACTATCACCACAGCCCCTTTGTTATCCACGTGCTCCTAACCTTTACTATTTGCCCATTTGACTTTAAACATTTATAATTCATCGTTGTATTGGTCATTGGCTGATCTTGCATGGAGACAACCAACTGAATATACATTTAGAACAATAATAACAATAACAAAAACAATAAAAACAATAACAAAATAAGTTTACATTATAGTCAATGAAACCATGCTTCAAGAGAAATTTGATATCATTTCTAATAGATGAAATTCCTCTCAATTTCTGCAGATATTTCTGTAATGTTTTTTTATTAGATGAATGAGATTGCTACATTTTTCACTAAACGAAAGCAAAACTTTTCACAATTTTGTGCATGACTGGCAGCTTAGCTTCGTGTTTTGACAGTCCAAGCATTGCTACCACAGTGTTTTGTTTCCCGATGCAATTCGATCTGATTAAATCATTCACATGTCCAAAATTATAAGAGTACTTTGCAAAACGGATACGTCAAGCCAGTTCGTGAAAAGTTTCCAATCTTTTGCGCTGTATATCTGACGGTCTCTACACACGTAGGCAGTCGTCATTACCCAATCTGGCAAGAAAGAACCCGGATGACATTTCAAGTACGAGTGCTACAGTCGAACACATTTACAAATGAATAGAAATACATACTAGTATGAATATATATTCCTCATTGAATGGAACATATTATGTGGAATCTGCTGCACATATTACAGGCATGATGTGTCCATGCATGTCCGATATTCATGTTTGTAAAAGGGATATCAAAAGGCGCGTTTTATCACATTTCTAGAAGAATACGTATCGCTGCAGGGATGTCATAATCAGATTAAATGAACCTTTTATTCCTCGCTTGTGATTCACAGAAGTGACTTAATGCACCAGTCATTTGACAAGTTGGTCTTAATTAGAAGTTATCGATCAATAGTCAATAAAACATGTCTTCTGCTCATTGTATGGGTGGAATCTTGTAGGTTTCTTTAAGATGGTTTACCATATTGAAAACAATACTATTCATACTCAATTGAGCATTTTATTGAATCAGAGAACCTCGGATAGCCTAGGCGAAGCACTTCGAGTGAGAGAGATCTTGAGATCGATCCCCACTCGTGAAAGTTCGACAATTTCCATTTGTCTCCGGTGAATGTACCTCGTGTATAAGTGTAGTGATACACGAAAGTAATTCGCCCGTCATACTAAGGTCAGCTACATCCACGGGATAGTAACAGCTGTATGTATGTCGTTTATGGTCCTAGTTTGATGTCCTGTATAGTTGTAATTATTTAAACCTTTCGGTCAAGGATATCCCATGAAAGTGCAAGCACTTGTTGCCAATGGGGTCTTGTATTTTTGCTGAAGTGACAGCAGGTGAAAGAGACAGTTGTGTGATAAAGATATCTGGGCGCGCTGCCCTAGCTCTTTTCTAGACTTCTACTGCTTCCAGAGGTATGGTTACAATAAAGTCTTTGAGTCCGATGTGTTGTGTAACATAAGTAATCATTTGAAATACAGGAACAGTTTAGTTTGCAAGTCAAGGGAGAAACGATTAGAGTATTACAAATTTCATGATCTTTTCATTGCTTGTGTTACATGCGGATATTGAAATCTGACGTCATGGTTTATTTGTGGTTTGATATATACGATTCATAATTAGATATAAATAATAGAAGAATTATGCTTAATAGATCGAATGGTATGTTATTTTTGGTTATTGAATTTCAAAGGTTCCTGTAATCTGACATTATATTGTATGATGATCATCGCTACCATGTCGTTTTTTCTAGAATTGATATAGGTGTACATGTATTGGTATGCGTTATCGTCATTTGTCGAAAAGTAAATCTGATTAACTGCAAGTAGTAAATAATCGATTATCTAAACTGAGAGATGAAGATCAAATGGATGTAATAGGAACACGAACTTTGATGGTTGCTGAAAGTTCCCATTGGTATGTCTGATTTAATATGGCTTTAGTTTCAAAAAGTTTCAAATCTACAGATCACCGCTGCATTTATACATTGCATTTAAGAGAAAAACGGCAATTGCCGACTTTTCACGATTGGTTTGGTTTGTCTGGAACATTCCCAGAAAGACACACAGCTTATGTAATTAGTCGTCTGCCTTGTCACGTGGCACGTAATTGAAACATTCAGACGTTTAATGACTAGTCCTAGAACTTTCCAGATGAACAAAGGCAAGTTTATTTCTACCATGACTTGAGACAAAAATACTAGTAGTGTTGCTGAACACGTTCCGATCTTCGTTTTAACACGATCATCCACCCAGCGAACGGGTCAAATTGTTTAAGAACACGCACATATAACACATGTTACTTTGCTGCTTTTAAAATGTGGTTCCTTCTTGTCTGCTGGTTTCTGCACCTGTTGTGTTTGGTCTGCTAATTCGGAAGTCTGGCGAGGGTTGTGTACCGTGTTTGTATTTGTTGTTGTTCAGGCCGCCTAGGCCGCTTAGGCTCTCCTTTTAATGTTGACAGCTGATGTCCGGTTTGTTTTAGTAGTTTCTTTATTTCATTCAAAGGTCAACGGCTGTGTTTACTGCTATGAGAAGTCTAATAATAAATAAACAGAATGTGATGCATACGAACGCTATTTATTACCTTTTGTGTGTTACCGTCTCTAGATAATCACCGGCATATCCGAGTGGTACGGGGTTCTTTAATGACTTTAACTACCAGCATGTCCTCATTATGCCGAAATGTTGACAGTTTCTCGCGGAAGTATTCTTCGAAAGAAAAACTAGGAAAATAAACCGTTAGGTAATAATCAAATCGGACATGGACATGCAGCATTCAATGGAAACAGAAGAGCACACAGTAACGCAATACTACGAAGGTGACAAACAAACAATACAGTACTGGTAGTACAAGTATAAGGGGGGAATTCACAAGTGGCAAAATAACAAGAAAAAATGGGAAGGCACAAAAAATCCACTAAAAAGCACGCATACAAAAATTCTTTAATACAAATCCTTTTAGAAAAGTTATTCATTTATCTAGTCAACACATGATCTATACATGCATGTCAGACGGATAGTTGTTACAATATAGCGCATGGTCGACTTGTTAAAAGGAGCAACCAGTATAACATGTTTTTGTAAAGCTACTTTTGATTCGTTGTTGTCTGTAGACTCTTTCTATGTTTGACAGACTGAGGCGGGTTAGAGAAGCTTGCATAGTATTTGTAGCTTTGCAGTCTTGTTTTTACTGTTCATTTTGATCGACGTCAATGGGACTTGCGTTAGTATGTCCGTTTTGTGTGCTTGCGCTTCTTGTCTCTGTTTTGTGTGTGTTCACAAAGACTTTTCCCTCTTCTTTGAGGTTTTGTACCTATTATGATATGTCCACTCTGCTGAATGTTGTTGGCTCTGTCCAATTTGTTCAATGTTTTGATTACATTTCCTGATTTCCTATTGATCTCATAAATATAATTGTACAGAACTTTGGTTCTGTCTAGAGGGGATGGTGTAACGTTGATATATTGAGAAGATGTCATTGGTCAAGCCATGTTTTACTAGATAACTAATTGCTCTCCGTGAATAGGGACTGATAATTAAGCGGCGAATGTGGTTCTCAGTATTTGGCGAAATCGGTTATTTCTGTAAATTGCAGGAACATCCCATCGAGCTATGATTATATGCCATCCATGATTGTGGTCATGTCAATCATTATTTTTACTCATCCTTTACGTATTCAAGTCACGTGAGCAACTCAGGCTTACTCAGAAATGTTTCCGGTACATGGTGCAATGCTTGGTTCGTCTACAAGACGCCCACTTCTTGCCCTTCCTTGCAGAAACTACTCATACTTTGATGACGTCGAAATCTTTGCGTAGTCGTACACGTACAAGCTCTGTTTGAAACTCCCTTTGTCCGGGGAAAAAAACGAAAATAAATGAGATGGAAAAACACGATTACATGCAGCTGGTGCTTCTGTTCATCAACGCGTGCTACTCACTAATAGTGAGTATAATTCGTTCACCGGAAGTAACCATGAATTCCACATCGACAGAAGCATGGGTCGCGTACCACCAAAGTGGACATTCTCAGGAGATATGGCATGTTTCGCCATGTTAGAGGAGTACCATGCCGAATTACAATAAGGGTTTTACATTAAAGTGAGACGGTCAGCTAGTATTATACCATCCCTCGTACATGCTTGCACACGTACAACGTACAGTTCTGCTTGTAACTGTATTACAGTCTACAGCACGAAGCTGTGGTTTTAATTCACTGTGTTCCAATGTTATAACATTTGATGCTTTGAAATTGCAAATATCTGGTGGAGCTATATAGTACATTTGCTCGCATGTTAGTTTTCATTCAGGATCTTGTTACGTCCACTGTTATTAGGTATTCTTAATCGATATCATTTGATATACGATATTCCTAAATTGACAGAATTATTAATACATGTACACCGTTTTAAAGTTGCACGCTGCAGTTTCTTGTTTGAAAGACGGGACACCTTTTCAATTGTAGAATTTATTTATATTTGTACACAACTTAGAGTTGATTTACCATGACACTAACCGATACATATCGTAGGTGACCGGACTTGTTGATGAGTAGTTTGACCTTGAAACAAGTGTTTTTCTTCAATATTTGATTTTCAAGGGCAGGTAACTCAAAACAAAACACGTGTTTGCAATTTGCTGTTTTGTTTCTTATGATACACTGTTCATATACAAAGTCCGAGCCTTTCTGAATTTGGCAAACCCAAGTAAACATCAGTACCCCACGCATACCAGCTTTAAAAGCTCGTTAATAAAATTCTAAAACTAGCACATCGACCTTGATCGCCTTGCAAAGATTTCTGTTTATACTATAGTTTATACAATTTATACATTAATATATATTATATAATGTATTGAGTATATACAACATAGTGGTGGCTGATGCTTTAACGAGTGCATGTACGCAAACTGTTGTCTGAATCAAATGTTGTTGCAGAAACAAAATTATGAGTATGGTAATACCACGTGCACCCTTCTGCGTCCACCATTGTTTCTTTACCAATTGCTGTGATCACCATTAAATGATGTTTCATGAATATAAAATGTCCATTGATTGTAATTAAAATGTCGGCTTGACAAAGCAATAAGCACATTGGTTAAATGATAAACTATACATTTTCCTCGGAGTAATTATACGAACCACGGATTGGGAAATCAAACAAATAAAAAAAACAATTTCTGGATGATTGCAATAACAACGTCTTGCCTTCATTGTTTGAACCGTTATGCTTTTCATTTATTGCCAGCATATCAAAAGTTGTAAAGATTCAACGTTGTAAAAACGTCCTCAATTACGCATGACCAAAACATCGATTGTTTTTATTTCAGTTAAAAAATCCCGATTCTGGATTTCCTGAACTTCTTTTCTTGATTTCGTCCGGAGCAATTACTTCAACCTAGGATTTATTTCTCGTGATTTTGTCCAGAGCAATAACTAGCCTGGGCTTCAACATTGTATATGCTTTTATGCGCTTTGTTCAAATCACACATGGCTGACATAATAAACAAGGCTCAGTATGTTCTTACATATTACCAAGTGAAGCTAACTGCTAACACATTATTATTAACAGACTGCCTATGGACAACATTTCATCAATCAAATATAATTTGCATCTTTATGCGTAATCCAAAGCTATGAATAATGTGAGGCTTATTACAATCGATGTCTTCTGGTCTTCTAATATAAATATAGTTCACATGCAAAACTTCTGCAGGTTGGCTCTACTACTAATTAATTTTCCACACGATATAGCTTGTCATACCTGTTATCATTTGATTAAAAGGTGAAACGTAATTATCTAATTGAATTCTATGTTTGGCACGAACATTTTCCTTCATTTTGATTATTGTAATTAATTGTTTAAGCGGATCATAGAAGTTCTTTGGACTTCTTAAACCATATGGCTGAACACATGGGTATACTTTTACTGGTCAACTGATTTCTCAATTCAGCCGTAAGGTAATTTCATAGAATGTTCCTGAAAAGTGACAAATCACGTGAGCATTACGTCACATCCGGTATCATAAATAAATATCGTCTGCGGAGGATTTGATTAATTAATAAAATATAATCAAAGTTAGAATCTCTGTGAACGGACATTATCAACATTAAAGTTGTCTGTCAATATCGATTAGTCAACTTGATGCATTGGTAAACATGCAAAGAATTCTTAGAAAACATCATCAATGTATCGAATCATTGAATTCATAGTAAAGTATGGTACACCGTATTTGCCATCAAAGTAATCATGACAAGTTTCAACAGTGACGTAACCATTGTCAGAAGTGACATAATTTCTTGCATGAGTAACATATTTGTCATGAAAGACATAACAAAGTGTCACAAATGTCGTTACCATTGTCAGGTATGTCATGACCAAGAACCACGAGTATTATACCCATTTAATACTAATTGTGTCATAACATTGATGCAAGTTTCATTAGCATTACCATGGATGTCGTGGGTGTAATACTATTTGCCATTAGTGCCACAAGCATTGTCATTGGTGTCATTAACATTGCAACTGATACCATAGACATTACCATGAATAAAACAATGCTAAAGGCATCATTAGATACGTCCATAAACATTAGCTAAACAATTGTTATGTTACCGCACAGTAAATGTTGATATTTTTCGTTGCATTGTAGTTAATTAGCCATCACCTTGGTTGGATCCGTGTTTGTATATCAAACCATTAGAACAAACCATAGCTGGTCTTAAATATAACGACAAAAGTGTTACACATTCCAATCTAGGAAGATTCCACAAAGTAACGTTAGTGCGTGTTCGCCTACAACTTCTCCACTTATCTGTTTACATCTATTGACCTTTTCAGCTTGGTTAAACATATCTTTAATTATTCATTCTTCTCTCAGATCCATTTACATTCTTCTTCTATTCATCTCATCCATTTCACAGTAATTAAGATTCAATCGTGACACATCGTCTATTTCCGGTTTCTTCCGGCTATTGCCGTTTTCCTTGTAAATAAACATAAATTGTAATCGTGAAACGTCGGTCGTTTCCGGCTTTTTTAAATACCGAAATCGAGAAGTATTGGTTATTACCGTTTTCTTTCGTAACCTCGACTTGGTTTTTGGTGTCATTTTGAAACGCTTCAAACGAACATGTGGGTTAGATAATCTAACCAGACTATACTTATGTTGGTGCCAAACCCAGCCTCTGTGACTAGACTGATACGTGTGTTCGATTTTGACGACATCATTCTGATCACCTCCGTCTTACCGGAGACAAATGAAAATGACCGAACTTTCAAGATTGGTATTCAAACAGGTACATTGTATCAGTCTATTCTGTGGTTGGGTGTTGTTGACCTGATAGTATAACAAAGACCATGGTACTCCCATGTTTATGATCCACATAGAAACCAGATTACCATATCCCTCCTGGGATTTCTGTATGTAGATTGTTTCTATTATTATATTATACTAGTTGTTAATTGTCTTTATATGGGACAAACTTCAAAGGTAATCGAACTGTTTACAGTAGTTCCTGCTTTAAATATGAGTTATTTTCTCTAATGAAGAACAACTACGCTATATAAAGCTCGACAATAACTGATGTAGTAGTATCATTTGTGCTATTGTCTCTGTTTAAATGACAGTAATTCTATTACTTTCTTCAGCAAAACGAGGGTATTATAATACATATGTTTCTAGAAGTTGCAATATATCGAACGTTGTAAATACCAAAATGTAGCTTGAGCTAGCAAGGGCATTTCAAATGCCATTTTGTTTTTCTGAACAATTTTTATACGAAGCATGTACTCATAACTGATAGTGCAGTACGCTGATGTTGATATATGTTCATACTTACAGTACGGACTGCACTGTTCATTATACACGACTATTTTTGGACATACACTGGAAGTGGCAGCGTTTTATTCTACAAACAACATCAATGATGGTGTGAGTACACTTCACTGACAAACAACACTCGCTGATCAATATATTGGTATTTCTATTCGTATGTTCCCCCGTTAGCTATATCACACTCTGTTCACTGTGAAACAACATTAGGTTTTCTCTTCCGTTAAATTCACTGATTTCTATGTATGATAAAAATCCATGAATTCAAACGTTCCGTGATTCTGAGAAGACTTCTTGAAAGTATATTTCTTTCTGCGCCTGAAGCATTCATAACTGGATGTTCGTTTTGTCTCGGTGAAATTGTTTTTAAAATGTAATTGTATTTACATTGCTTAAACAACGAACAACGTCGCGTACTTTCGTGGTGTTTGCTTTTGTTGATGCACATGTGATATCAAACTTTGTCAAGCTATTGCCGTCACTCAAATTATATGTACATTTCTACCGTATGTATTTGATTCTTACTGTGTGTGAATTAATTAGTTTTCCCAGTCACCGATAGTCGCATTATGTCCCTAATATAGAAGAAGGTCGGAAGATCGCCAACTTTATCCGCAACGGAAACAAGATGTAATTTGGTATACTTCCCCGTAGCCGTACCGTTCCGGATCTGGCTATGTAGCGAAGGTTGAAATCAAATGCCAATGGTTTTACCTGGAACTATCACCACAGCCCCTTTGTTATCCACGTGCTCCTAACCTTTACTATTTGCCCATTTGACTTTGAACATTTATAATTCATGGTTGTATTGGTCATTGGCTGATCTTGCATGGAGAAAACAAACTGAATATACACTTAGAACTGTCTTTGTCAATCACAAACAACAAAAACAATAATAACAATAACAAAATAGGTTTACATTATAGTCAATGAAACCATTAACAACACTACTATACAGTCACATTTATACTTTTTGGCTGCTTAAAGAGAAATTTGATATCATTTCTAATGGATGAAATTCCTCTCAATTTCTGCAGATATTTCTGTTATGTTTTTTTTTATTTGATTAATGAGATTGCTTCATTTTTCACTAAACGAATGCCAAACATTTCACAATTTTGTGCATGACTGGCAGCTAAGCTTCGTGTTTTGACAGTCCAAGCATTGCTACCACAGTGTTTTGTTTCCCGATGCAATTCGATCTGATTAAATCATTCACATGTCCAAAATTATAAAAGTACTTTGCAAAACTGATACGTCAAGCCAGTTCGTAAAAAGTTTCTGACGATTTCCCAACATGTAGCAAGTGGTCATTGCCCAATCTGGCAAGAAAGAACCCGGATGACAGTTCAAGCACGAGTGCTTCAGTCGAACGCATTTACAAATCAATAGAAATATATACATATTCTATTTTCACAATGAATGGAACATATTATGTTGAATCTGCTGCACATATTGCTGGCATAATCTGTCCATGCACGTCCAATATTCATGTTCATTGTAAATGAATACAAAAAGGCGCGTTCTATCACATTTCTAGAAGAATACATATCGCTGCAGGGATGTCGTAATCAGATTAAATGAACCTTTTCTTCCTCGTTGGTGATGCACGGAAGTGACTTAATGCACCAGTCATTTGACAAGTTGGTCTTAATTAGAAGTTATCGATCAATAGTCAATAAAACAAGTCTTCTGCTGCTCACATCGACGGTATCCTGTAGGTTTCTTTAAGATGTTTTACCCTTGACAACAATATGCATACTCTATTGTGCATTTTATTGAATCGGAGAACCTCGGATAGCCTATGGGAAGCACTTTTAGTGAGAGAGATTTTGGGTTCGGTTCTTTACTAGTGAAAGCTCGGCCATTTCCGTTTATCTCCGGTAAAAATACCTCGTGTATCAGTTTAGTGATACACCAAAGTGATTCGCCCGTCATAATAAGGTCATGCAGCTACATCCACATGAATGTAACATAATAATAATTATTAGTTTTGTAAGACTCTGCATATGAAAGTCATTTATGGTCCTTGTTTGATGTCCTGCATAATTAATGTCCATGTAACTATTGGTTCGGCCGCTATCTTGCGGATAATGGGTCCGCATGACTAAATTCCTGTTGACCAATGAGACTTCCACTTCGTCCAGAGGTATGTTTACAATACAGTCTTTATTTTGAGTCGGATGTGCGACGAAATATAACTTGTACCAAAAATTCCCTTGCTAGACGCTCAGCATATTGGGGAAACTAGCGTCTCTTCTCTCATACCCTCGTGGCGATGGATAACACCAGGAATGAGGTGTCGAGAGTGGTGAATATAAGTTGGAAAAACTTGTTTCATAAGCGACCTTAAATAAATTAGTATAAACTTATACTAGTCATCATTTGAAATACAGCTCGGTTTGCAAGTTAAGGGAAACGCAGTTAGATTACATGTTGCATGCAGATATTGGTATCTGACGTCATGGTTTGTTTGTGGTAGGATATTATACGAATTATAATTAGATCTAAATAATGGAATAACTATTCTTAACAGATCGAATGTTATGTTATTATGTAAATTGAATTCCAAAGGTTCCTGTGATCTGACATTATATTACATGATGATCCTATCACTACCATGGAGTACATGCATTAATATTAACGTTGACGTTATTTTCCTAAAAACTAAATCTGATTCATTGCAAGTTATTAATAATCGATGCTCTAAACAATATTGTAGAATAGGAACATGAACCTAAATGGTTGCTACTAGTTCCCTTGGCAAACAGTATCAATTCTATTTAAAGCCCGACCAGACGCCAATCGTAAGTATTCGGGTCTTCCCGGGACGAATCCGGAACATTGTTGCGTTAGTAACGTCCGAAGGGTCACGATCGACCGGACGCAATCTCTACCCAGAGTTGTCGTTCCTGCTACACTCACACTGATTAAAAAAGAACGACAACTCTGGGTAGAGATTGCGACCGGACCCTTGATTTCATTCTGATCACCTTGACCTTTATCCATTGCGTTTAGGAAATACATATTTACCAGAGACTGCAACAGAGCTTGCCGATTTTTCACGAGTGGTTTGTTTTGTCTCAATCATTCCCAGAAAGACACACAGCTTGTGTAATTAGTCGTCTGTCTCGTCACGTGGCACGTAATTGAAACATTCAGACTTTTAATGACTAGTCCTAGAAGTTTCCAGACGTACAAAGGCAAGATTATTTATACCATGACTTGAGACAATACGACTGCTAGTGAATACGTTTTGATCTTTATGTTGACACGATCATTCAAACAGCGAACGGGTAAAATTTTTAAAGATCACGCACATGTAACACGTGTTACTTTTTTGCTTTTCTTTAATGTCTTCGGGGAAACATGATTCGTTCTTGTCTCGTCTACTGACTTCTGGTCCGGTTGTGTTGGGCTTGTCGGTTCTCTAGTCTGACGGGGTTGGGTATCGGGCTCCATCCTTTTGATATCGACAGCTGCTGTCCGTTTTGTTATTTGTCAACGTCAATGGTCACTGGTAGTATTCACTACTATGAACAGTCTAACAATAGATAAACATAATGGAATGCATACGACCTCTATTTTCTTTTTTGTGTTATCTTCTCGAGATAATTGCGCGGTAAATCTGGGTTGTAAGGGGTTCTTTTATGAGTTTAGCTACCAGCATGTCCTCATTATGTCAAAATGTTGACAGTTGCTTGCGAGAGTTTTGTCCGAAAAAAACTTGGAAAACATACTTAAGTCATAATCAAAACGGACATGGAAAAGCAGTATTTAACGGAAACAGCAGAGCACACAGAAACTCAATACGAAGGTGAAACAAACAATGCAATACCGGAAGTACACATATAAGGGAACAAGTGACAAGGGCGGCCAACAGTGGAACAAGAAAAATGGAAAGGCACAATGACAAATAAATCCACAAAAAAGCAAGAGTACAAAAGTGAACTAAAAGGACAACCGCACATCGCAAGGAAACACCCGAACGTAAAGACTTTATTCTTCTAAACAAATTATATTTGTAAAAACGTTACACTTACAGAAATAGTTATTCATTTATCTAGTCAACGTATATTTGGTCTATATGTTAGACGGAAAATTGTTGCAATATAGCGTATGACCGCCTTGTGAAAAGGAGCAACCATAATAACATGTTTATGTAAAACGACATGTCATTTGTTGTTGTCTGTAGACTTTTTCTATGTTTGACAGACTGAGGATGGTTAGAGAAGCTTGTACACTATTTGTAGCTTTGCAGTCTTATTTTTATTGTTCATTTTGATCGAAGTCATTGAGACTTGCGCTAGTATGTCCTTGTGGTGTACTTACGCTTCTTGTCTCTGTTTTGTGTGTGTTCACAAAGACCTTTTTTCTTCTTTGAGGTTTTGTGCCTATAATGATATGTCCACTCTGCTTGTTGCTTGCTCTGTCCAATTTGTTCAATGTTTTGATTACATTTCCTGATTTTCTATTGATCTCATAAATATAATTGTACAGAACTTTGGTTCTGTCTGGAGGGGCGTGGCGTAACGTTGATATATTGAGAAGATGTCATTGGTCAAGCCATGTTTTACTAGATAACTAATTGCTATCGGTGAATAGGGACTGATAATTAAGCGGGGAATGTGGTTCTCAGTAATTAGGCGAAATAAGTTTTTTTCTGTAAATTGCGGGGAACATCCCATCCAGCTATGATTATATGCAATTCATGATTGCGGTCATGTCAATCATTATGTTTTACTCATCCTTACGTATGCAAGTCACGTGAGAAACTCGGACTACTCGAACCTACTCGGACTTACTTGGAAATGGTTCCGGTACATGGTGCAATGCCTTGTTCGTCGTCTTTTGTTGCAGAAACTACTCACACTTTGATGACATCACGATCTATACTTTGTCGTACACGTACAAGCTCTGTTCGCAATTTCCCTTGTACGTTTAATAAGTCCGGAGAGAAAAAACGGAAATGACCGAGCTTGGAAATCACGATCACATGCTGCTGATGCTCCTGTATATCAACGCGTTCTACTCACTAATAGTGAGTGTAATGCGTTCACCGGGTGCCACCATGAATTTCACGTCGTAAGAATCATGTGTCGCGTGCCATTAAAGTGGACATTCTCAGGAGATATGGCGTATGTCGCATCATGACAGTAATCCTGTTGACACGATAGAGGAATACCATGCCGAATTACAATAAGGGTTTCACATTAAAGTGAGACGGTCAGCTAATATTTGACCATCCCTCGTACACGCTTGCACACGTACAACGTACAGTTCTGTTTTTAACTCTATTACGATCTTCATCAAGAAGATGTGGTTTTAATTCACTGTGGCGCGGACTTTTGTCCCAATGTTAAAACATTTGATGCTTTGAAATTGCAAATATCTTGTGGAGCTTTATGGTACATTTGCTAGCATGTTAGTTTTCATTCAGGATCTTGTTACGTCCACTGTTATTAGGTATTCTTAATTAATACTATTTGATAAAACAACTATCCAGCTGTTTTGTACACGAGTTTGTAAGTTCAAATTTCAGTTTGATAGCTTGGTTCCTATAGTGACCGGAAATCAGTAATCATTCCACTTGTTTGGTACCGATGTACGTTATTCCTAAATTGACAGAATTATTAATACATATACATGGTTTTAAATGTGCACGCTGCAGTTTCTTGTTTGAAAGACGGAACACCTTTTCAATTGTAGAATTTATTTATATTTGTACTCAACTTAAAGTTGATTTATCATGACACTAACCGATAAATATATCAAATACACATCGTAGGTCACCGGACTTGGTGATGAATAGTTTGCCCTTGAAACAAGTGTTTTTCTTCAATATTTGATTTTCAAGGGCAGGTAAGTCAAAACCAAACACGTGTTTGCCATTTATTTATTTTTCGTATGATACACTGTTCATATAAAAAGTACGAGCCTTTCTGAATTTGGCAAATCCAAGTAAACATCAGCAACCCACGCATACCAGCTTTAAAAGTTCGTAAATAAAATTCTAAAACAAGTACATCGACCTTGATCGCCTTGCAAAGATTCCTGTTTATACTATGTGATTATCGTTAAATGAAGTTTCAATCATATAAAATTCATTGCTCGTAATTAAATGTCGACTTCACAAAGCAATAAGCACACTTGGTTAAATGATAAAGTATACATTTTCCTCGGAGCAAAAACCAATTGTTTTTATTTCAATTAAAAAATCCCGATTACAACTTTTAGAAATCTGGATTTCCTGAACTTTTTTTCTTGATTTCGTCCAGAGCAATTACTTCAACCTTGAATCTACTTCTATGGATTTATTTCTCGTGATTTCGTACAGAGCAATAACTAGCCTGGGCTTCAATATTTGCTTCTATGAGCTTTGTTCAAATCACACATGGCTGACATGAGGCTCAGTATGTTCTGACATATTACCAAATGAAGCTAATAGCTGCTAACACATTCTTATTAACAGACTGCCTATGGACAACATTTCATCAATCAAATATAATTTGCATCTTTATGCGTAATCCATAGCCATGAATAATGTAAGGCTTATTTCAATCGACGTCTTCTGGTCTTCTAATATCAATATAGTGCACATGCAAAACTTCTGCAGGTTGGCTCTACTACTAATTAATTTTCCACACGATATAGCTTGTCAAACCTGTTATCATTTGATTTAAGGTTTTTGTAATTATCTAATTGACAACTATGTTTGGCACGAACATTGGAATTCATTTTTGGTTACTGTAATTAATTGTTAAAGCGGATAATAGAAGTTCTTTGAACTATATAAGCGGATTTTCCGTACAATGTGCTGCTATGTGGCTGAACACATTGGTTTACTTTTATTGGTCAACTGATTTCTCGATTAAGCCGTAATGTAAATTCATAGAATTTTGTCACTGGCAGGGACAAACCTCGATTTTCTACGACAAATCACGTGTACATTACGTCACATCCGGTATCATAAATAAATATCGTCTCCGAAGGATTGGATTAATAGTAATAAAATATAATCAAAGTTAGAATCTCTGTTAGCGGACATTATCAACATTAAAGTTGTCTGTTAATGTCGATTAGTCAACTTGATGCTTTGGAAAACATGCAAAGAATTCTTAGAAAATCTCGTCAATGTATCGAAGCATTGAATTCATAGTAAAGTATAGCACGCCATATTTGCCATAAAAAAGTAACCATGCCAATTGTCAGGAGTGATATTACCAAATTCCAAGAATGCAATTTCTATAGCAAGGGTTACATAACCATATACCATAACAATTGTCAAAAAAGACATAACATGAACAAGAACCTTGGCTATCATAAATCGTGAATGTCATAACTATTGTGATGAGTGTCATAATATTTGCCATTAGTGCCACACGCATTGTCGTTGGTGGCATTAACATTGTAATTGGCACCATATGCATTAACATGAATGTCATAAAGCAATACTAAAACAGCATTAGTAAGTTAGTAACATCCATGAACATTCGCTAAAAAAAGGTTATTCTACAACACCATTGGTGTTTATCTTTGAATTTTACGTTAGGGGTCCATTCTTATTCTCATACTGAAATTCCATACTCAATGTTCAAACTTAAAAACAGGGAGGGTGTGGGGTAGAATTTTGCATCAAAACCAATACCAACAGCGGCAAATGATATAATATAGAAAATGAACCCACATGATATGTTTCCATTCATTACCAAGTTACAGCATATGAATATGAGCATGGAGTACGTACTCCAATGTTTATAATCAAGGGACCAGGACATGACAACATGACAACTATTATACTCCAATATCGAACTGCCACATATTCCAATCTATGAAGTTCAACAAAGTAACGTATTGCGTGTTCACCTATAACTTCACCACGTATCTGTTTAAATCTATTGACCTTTTCAGCTTGGTTAAACATATCTTTAATTATTCATTCTTCTCTCAGATCCGTTTACATTCTTCTTCCGTTTATTTCATCCATTTCACAGTAATTAAGATTCAATCGTGAAGCATCGACAATTTCTGTTTTCTCTCGTAAATAAACGTATTTCAATTGCGAAACGTCGGCTTATTTCGTTTTCTTCCGTAAATAAAGTTAGGCTTTGTTTGGCGCTAACTATGGTAACTATGGTTCAAAAAGTGACCGCGAAAGCCGTCAGTGGTTAAACTATGGTCGAACTATCGATATTTCTTTTTTTGTTCTTGTTTATACAGCACAACTTGAAACTGTTCTGACGAAATGTGTTCTTTGGCGTCAGGATAATGCAGACAAGACTATAGTAAAAAGAACCTGTTGGCACCAAACAAGCCTCTGTGGCTAGACTGGTACATGTGTTCGATTTTGACTACAAAATGCATTCAAACAAGTACCAGTCTGTTCAATCGTGAAACTGGACCATTTCCGTAAATATCCGGTCTATTGCAATGCATAAAGTAGAGGGTGATAGGAATGCAGGACATTCTGCGGTCCGGTGTTGTTGACCTGATAGTATAACAGAGACAATGGTACTCCCATGTTTATGATCCACAACGAAACCAGATTACCATATCCCTCCTGGGATTTGTGTATGTAGATTGTGTCCATTATTATATTATACTAGTTGTTAATTGTCTTTATATGGGACAAACTTCAAAGGTTATCTAACTGTTCCTACAATAAATATGAGTAGTATTCTCTGATTTAGTACTACTACGCCATATAAAGCTCGGTAATAACTGATGTAGTCGTAACATATTATGTACTATTGTTACTGTTTAAATGGCTGTAATTTCATTACTTTCTTCAGTCAAAAGGACCAAAAATATACTAATTTTGGGTCATATCGAGAATAGTGCCACACTAGGGCAACATAACGAAGTTCCTTACAATTTAATCAATTGTTTATTTTGAATTATCCTATGGATAATAAAAAGAACTATAAAAAAATGCTTTTTATAAATTTACTTGAATTTTCAAACATAGCCCACATACTTGGTGATGGTAATTTGCTGCACCCCTGTGCAATTAGCAGCTCCAGTTTAGAACATACACATTCTTGAGTATGTATTAATTGTCAATAAATTAGTCCAAGTGTAAATTATGAACTATTTCTAAAAAAATTCAAGTTAAATAAATGTTTTAGATATTAGGCATTGTGTGTAAAAACAGTATGACTTGTTGGTCAAAAGCCATGTTGCCATGACAACCATTGCAATGTCTGAATTAAAACCATTGGGAATTCATACAAAAAACATTTTATACCTTACGTATACTTATGAACAGGTTTTTTTTTTGTTTTTCAAATAAAACAACTGGGAACATTATATAACTAACACTGTAGTACGCTAATTTTCAGCTATTTTCATCGCCACAGTACGGGTTAACACTGTTCAGTATACACGACTATTTTTGGACGTACATACACTGGTGTATTTATTCAAAAAACAACACCAATGATGGTGTGAGTACACTTCACTGACAAACAACACTCGCTGATCAATATTGGTATTTCTATTCGTACGTTCTTCCCGTTAGCTATATAACGCTCTAACAGCTCACTGTGAAACAACATTAGGTTTTCTCTTCCGTAAAATTCACTGATTTTTTTATATATGATAAAAATCCAGGAATTTAAACGTTCCATTATTCTGAGAAGACTTCTTGAAAGTATATCTTTATGCTTCTGAAGTATTCATTACTGGATGTTCTTTTTGTCTTGGTGAATTTGTTTTTAAAATGTAATTGTATTTAAATTGCTTAAAAAACGAACAACGCCACGTACTTTCATGGTGTTTGAATTTGTTGATGCACATGTAATATCAAACTTTGTCAAGGTATTGGCGTCACTCAAATTATATGTACATTTTTACCATATGTATTTGATTCTAACTGTGTGTGAATTAATTAGTTTTCCCAGTCACCGATAGTCACATAGTAGAAGGTCGGGATGTCGCCATCTTTAACCGCAACGGAAACAAGATGCAGTTAGGCATAATTACCGGGATGTAGCGACAGTTGAACTCAAATGCATAACTATGTTTTACTTGGAACTATCACCACAGCTCCTTTGTTCTCCACGTGCTCCCTACCTTTACTACATTAGTATTCGCCCATTTGACTTTGAACATTTATAATTCATCGTTGTATTGGTCATTGGCTGATCTTGCATGGAGACAACCAACTGAATATACATTTAGAACAATAATAACAATAACAAAAACAATAAAAACAATAACAAAATAAGTTTACATTATAGTCAATGAAACCATGATTCAAGAGAAATTTGATATCATTTCTAATAGATGAAATTCTTCTCAATTTCTGCAGATATTTCTGTAATGTTTTTTTATTTGATGAATGAGATTGCTACATTTTTCACTAAACGAAAGCAAAACTTTTCACAATTTTGTGCATGACTGGCAGCTTAGCTTCGTGTTTTGACAGTCCAAGCATTGCTACCACAGTGTTTTGTTTCCCGATGCAATTCGATCTGATTAAATCATTCACATGTCCAAAATTATAAGAGTACTTTGCAAAACGGATACGTCAAGCCAGTTCGTGAAAAGTTTCCAATCTTTTGCGCTGTATATCTGACGGTCTCTACACACGTAGGCAGTCATCATTACCCAATCTGGCAAGAAAGAACCCGGATGACATTTCAAGTACGAGTGCTACAGTCGAACACATTTACAAATGAATAGAAATACATACTAGTATGAATATATATTCCTCATTGAATGGAACATATTATGTGGAATCTGCTGCACATATTACAGGCATGATGTGTCCATGCATGTCCGATATTCATGTTTGTAAAAGGGATATCAAAAGGCGCGTTTTATCACATTTCTAGAAGAATACGTATTGCTGCAGGGATGTCATAATCAGATTAAATGAACCTTTTATTCCTCGCTGGTGATTCACGGAAGTGACTTAATGCACCAGTCATTTGACAAGTTGGTCTTAATTAGAAGTTATCGATCAATAGTCAATAAAACATGTCTTCTGCTCATTGTATGGGTGGAATCTTGTAGGTTTCTTTAAGATGGTTTACCATATTGAAAACAATACTATTCATACTCAATTGAGCATTTTATTGAATCAGAGAATCTCGGATAGCCTAGGCGAAGCACTTCGAGTGAAAGAGATCTTGAGATCGATCCCCACTCGTGAAAGTTCGACAATTTCCATTTGTCTCCGGTGAATGTACCTCGTGTATTAGTGTAGTGATACACGAAAGTAATTCGCCCGTCATACTAAGGTCAGCTACATCCACGGGATAGTAACAGCTGTATGTAAGTCGTTTATGGTCCTAGTTTGATGTCCTGTATAGTTGTAATTATTTAAACCTTTCGGTCAAGGATATCCCATGAAAGTGCAAGCACTTGTTGCCAATGGGGTCTTGTGTTTTTGCTGAAGTGACAGCAGGTGAAAGAGACAGTTGTGTGATAAAGATATCCGGGCACGCTGCCCTAGCTCTTTTCTAGACTTCTACTGCTTCCAGAGGTATGGTTACAATACAGTCTTTGAGTCCGATGTATTGTGTAACATTAGTAATCATTTGAAATACAGGAACAGTTTAGTTTGCAAGTCAAGGGAGAAACGATTAGAGTATTACAAATTTCATGATCTTTTCATTGCTTTTGTTACATGCGGATATTGAAATCTGACGTCATGGTTTATTTGTGGTTTGATATATACGATTCATAATTAGATATAAATAATAGAAGAATTATGCTTAATAGATCGAATGGTATGTTATTTTTGGTTATTGAATTTCAAAGGTTCCTGTAATCTGACATTATATTGTATGATGATCATCGCTACCATGTCGTTTTTTCTAGAATTGATATAGGTGTACATGTATTGGTATGCGTTATCGTCATTTGTCGAAAAGTAAATCTGATTAACTGCAAGTAGTAAATAATCGATTATCTAAACTGAGAGATGAAGATCAAATGGATGTAATAGGAACACGAACTTTAATGGTTGCTGAAAGTTCCCATTGGTATGTCTGATTTAATATGGCTTTAGTTTCAAAAAGTTTCAAATCTATATATAAAGCCGGCCCGAAGCTTGATTTCATGCAGATCACCGCTGCATTTATACATTGCATTTAAGAGAAAAACGGCAATTGCCGACTTTTCACGATTGGTTTGTTTTGTCTGGAACATTCCCAGAAAGACACACAGCTTGTGTAATTAGTCGTCTGCCTTGTCACGTGGCACGTAATTGAAACATTCAGACGTTTAATGACTAGTCCTAGAACTTTCCAGATGAACAAAGGCAAGTTTATTTCTACCATGACTTGAGACAAAAATACTAGTAGTGTTGCTGAACACGTTCCGATCTTCGTTTTAACACGATCATCCACCCAGCGAACGGGTCAAATTGTTTAAGAACACGCACATATAACACATGTTACTTTGCTGCTTTTAAAATGTGGTTCCTTCTTGTCTGCTGGTTTCTGCACCTGTTGTGTTTGGTCTGCTAATTCGGAAGTCTGGCGAGGGTTGCGTACCGTGTTTGTATTTGTTGTTGTTCAGGCCGCCTAGGCCGCTTAGGCTCTCCTTTTAATGTTGACAGCTGATGTCCGGTTTGTTTTAGTAGTTTCCTTATTTCATTCAAAGGTCAACGGCTGTGTTTACTGCTATGAGAAGCCTAATAATAAATAAACAGAATGTGATGCATACGAACGCTATTTATTACCTTTTGTGTGTTACCGTCTCTAGATAATCACCGGCATATCCGAGTTGTACGGGGTTCTTTAATGACTTTAACTACCAGCATGTCCTCATTATGTCGAAATGTTGACAGTTTCTCGCGGAAGTATTCTTCGAAAGAAAAACTAGGAAAATATACCGTTAGGTAATAATCAAATCGGACATGGACATGCATCATTCAATGGAAACAGAAGAGCACACAGTAACGCAATACTACGAAGGTGACAAACAAACAATACAGTACTGGTAGTACAAGTATAAGGGGGGAATTCACAAGTGGCAAAATAACAAGAAAAAATGGGAAGGCACAAAAAATCCACTAAAAAGCACGCATACAAAAATTCTTTAATACAAATCCTTTTAGAAAAGTTATTCATTTATCTAATCAACACATATTGATCTATACATGCATGTCAGACGGATAGTTGTTGCAATATAGCGCATGGTCGACTTGTTAAATGGGGCAACCAGTATAACATGTTTTTGTAAAGCTACTTTTGATTCGTTGTTGTCTGTAGACTCTTTCTATGTTTGACAGACTGAGGCGGGTGAGAGAAGCTTGCATAGTATTTGTAGCTTTGCAGTCTTGTTTTTACTGTTCATTTTGATCGACGTTAATGGGACTTGCGCTAGTATGTCCGTTTTGTGTGCTTGCGCTTCTTGTCTCTGTTTTGTGTGTGTTCACAAAGACTTTTCCCTCTTCTTTGAGGTTTTGTACCTATTATGATATGTCCACTCTGCTGAATGTTGTTGGCTCTGTCCAATTTGTTCAATGTTTTGATTACATTTCCTGATTTCCTATTGATCTCATAAATATAATTGTACAGAACTTTGGTTCTGTCTAGAGGGGATGGTGTAACGTTGATATATTGAGAAGATGTCATTGGTCAAGCCATGTTTTACTAGATAACTAATTGCTCTCCGTGAATAGGGACTGATAATTAAGCGGCGAATGTGGTTCTCAGTATTTGGCGAAATCGGTTATTTCTGTAAATTGCAGGAACATCCCATCGAGCTATGATTATATGCCATCCATGATTGTAGTCATGTCAATCATTATTTTTACTCATCCTTTACGTATTCAAGTCACGTGAGCAACTCAGGCTTACCCAGAAATGTTTCCGGTACATGGTGCAATGCTTGGTTCGTCTACAAGACGCCCACTTCTTGCCCTTTCTTGCAGAAACTACTCATACTTTGATGACGTCGAAATCTTTGCGTAGTCGTACACGTACAAGCTCTGTTTGAAACTCCCTTTGTCCGGAGAAAAAAACGAAAATAAATGAGATGGAAAATCACGATTACATGCAGCTGGTGCTTCTGTTCATCAACGCGTGCTACTCACTAATAGTGAGTATAATTCGTTCACCGGAAGTAACCATGAATTCCACATCGACAGAAGCATGGGTCGCGTACCACCAAAGTGGACATTCTCAGGAGATATGGCATGTTTCGCCATGTTAGAGGAGTACCATGCCGAATTACAATAAGGGTTTTACATTAAAGTGAGACGGTCAGCTAGTATTATACCATCCCTCGTACAGGCTTGCACACGTACAACGTACAGTTCTGCTTGTAACTGTATTACAGTCTACAGCACGAAGCTGTGGTTTTAATTCACTGTGTTCCAATGTTATAACATTTGATGCTTTGAAATTGCAAATATCTGGTGGAGCTATATAGTACATTTGCTCGCATGTTAGTTTTCATTCAGGATCTTGTTACGTCCACTGTTATTAGGTATTCTTAATCGATATCATTTGATATACGATATTCCTAAATTGACAGAATTATTAATATATGTACACCGTTTTAAAGTTGCACGCTGCAGTTTCTTGTTTGAAAGACGGGACACCTTTTCAATTGTAGAATTTATTTATATTTGTACACAACTTAGAGTTGATTTACCATGACACTAACCGATACATATCGTAGGTGACCGGACTTGTTGATGAGTAGTTTGACCTTGAAACAAGTGTTTTTCTTCAATATTTGATTTTCAAGGGCAGGTAACTCAAAACAAAACACGCGTTTGCAATTTGCTGTTTTGTTTCGTATGATACTCTGTTCATATACAAAGTCCGAGCCTTTCTGAATTTGGCAAACCCAAGTCAACATCAGTACCCCACGCATACCAGCTTTAAAAGCTCGTTAATAAAATTCTAAAACTAGCACATCGACCTTGATCGCCTTGCCAAGATTCCTGTTTATACTATAGTTTATACAATTTATACATTAATATACATTATATAATGTATTGAGTATATACAACATAGTGGTGGCAGATACTTTAACGAGTGCATGTACGCAAACTGTTGTCTGAATCAAATGTTGTTGTAGAAACAACATTATGAGTATGGTAATACCACGTGCATCCTTCTGCGTCCACCATTGTTTCTTTACCAATTGTTGTGATCACCATTAAATGATGTGTCATGAATATAAAATGTCCATTGATTGTAATTAAAATGTCGGCTTGACAAAGCAATAAGCACACTTGGTTAAATGATAAACTATACATTTTCCTCGGAGTAATTATACGAACCACGGATTGGGAAATCAAACAAATAAAAAAAAAAACTTCTGGATGATTGCAATAACAACGACTTGCATTCATTGTTTGAACCGTTATGATTTTCATTTATTGCCAGCATATCAAAAGTTGTCATGAATCAACGTTGTAAAAACGTCGTCAATTACGCATGACCAAAACATCGATTGTTTTTATTTCAGTTAAAAAATCCCGATTCTGGATTTCCTGAACTTTTTTTCTTGATTTCGTCCAGAGCAATTACTTCAACCTTTGGATTTATTTCTCGTGATTTTGTCCAGAGCAATAACTAGCATGGGCTTCAACATTGTATATGCTTTTATGAGCTTTGTTCAAATCACGCATGGCTGACATAATAAACAAGGCTCAGTATGTTCTTACATATTACCAAGTGAAGCTAACCGCTAACACATTATTATTAACAGACTGCCTATGGACAACATTTCATCAATCAAATATAATTTGCATCTTTATGCGTAATCCATAGCCATGAATAACGTAAGGCTTATTTCTATCGACGTCTTCTGGTCTTCTAATATCAATATATTGCATATGCAAAACTTGTGCAGGTTGGCTCTTCAACTAATTAATTCCCACACGATATAGCTTGTCATACCTGTTATCATTTGATTAAAGGTGAATGTAATTATCTAATTGACTTCTGTATTTGGCACGAACATTGGAATTCATTTTTGGTTATTGTAATTTATTGTTAAAGTGGATAATAGAAGTTCTTAGGACTTCTATGTGCGGATGTACCGTTAAACGTGTTATGTGGCTAAACACATGTGTATACTTTTATAGGTCAACTGATTTCTCGATTCAGTCGTAAAGTAAATTCATAGAATTTTGTTATTTACAGTGACAAACCTCGATTTTCTTCGACAAATCACGTGTACATTATGTCACACCCGGTTCATAAATAAATATCGTCTGTGGAGAATTTGATTGATAGCAATAACATATAATCAAAGTTAGAATCTCCGTAAGCGGACATTATCAACATTAAAGTTGTCTGTGATTATCGATTAGTCAACTTGATGCATTGGAAAACATGCAAAGAATGCTTAGAAAACCTCGTCAATGTATCGAATCATTGACTTAATAGTAAAGTATGGAATGCCATTTCTGCATCCTAATTCACAGTAAACATGAAGTTTCACATACGTATGTCCTTACAGTTATCAAAAGTAATATGGCCAAGTTTCATGAATGGCATAACCATTTTTAGGAGTGCATAACCAAGCGTATCATAACATTTCACAAGTTCCATTAATATGGTTAGGAATGTCATAACCATCGTTACGAGTGTTAATGTATTTGTCATTAGTTCCACAATGGTGGCATTAACATTACAATTGACTTTATAGACATTACCGTGCATGCCATAAAACAATGCTAAAACCAGCATTAGTAAGTTAGTGACGACCATAAACATTAGCTAAACAATTGTTATGTTACAGCACAGTTGATATATATCGTTGTATTTGTAGTTTATTAGCCATCACACTTGTTGGATCTGTGGTTGTATTCAATGACAATCCATATCTAGCTGGTATTAAAACTAACGATCCAAGTGTTACAAATTCCAATCTATGAAGATTCCACAAAGTAACGTTAGCGCGTGTTCGCCTACAACTTCACCACGTATCTGTTTAAATCTATTGACCTTTTCAGCTTGGTTAAACATATCTTTAATTATTCATTCTTCTCTCAGATCCATTTACATTCTTCTTCCATTCATCTCACCCATTTCACAGTAATTAAGATTCAATCGAGAAACATCGGTAATTTACGTTTTTTCCGTAAACTAAACCTCGTGTATCAATCGTGAATCGAATATTTCCGTTTTCTTCCGTAAATAAACATCCATTCTGATTACCTCGGTTTTTATGCAATCCAAAATACTTGCTAGAGACAAGCGGAAATGACCTTTCACGATTATTGACGAACCTCGTGCATCACATCGCACATGCGGGTTTGGAGACTTGCGCAGCTCACCAAACCAGACCAGACTCTAATAGTAATCGCCAAAACCAAGTATCTGTTGCTGGGTGTTGTTGACCTTTGTAGTATAACAAAGACAATGTCACTGCCATGTTTATCATACACACATAAACCAGATTACCATGTCTCTCCTGGGATTTGTGTATGTAGATTGTTTCCATTATTATATTATACTAGTTGTTAATTGTCTTTATATGGGACAAACTTCAAAGGTTATCGAACTGTTCATACCATAAATATTAGTTATATTCTCTGATGTTGTACTACTACGCCATATAAAGCTGGGTAATATTATCACTGTTTAAATGACAGAAATTTCATTACTTTCTACAGTCAAAAATACCAAAAAAAATACTAATTTTTTAGTCATATCGAGAATAGTGCCACACGAGGGCAACATTACAAAGTTCCTTACAATTGAATCAATTGTTTATTTTGATTTATCCTATGGATAGTAAAAAGAACGATAAAACAGTGCCTAAAATGCTTTTTATAAATTTACTTAAATTTTCAAACACAGAACACATATTTGGTGATTTGCTGCACCCCTTGTGCAATTTGCAGCTCCAGTTAGTTTAGAACATACACATTCTCTTTGAGTATGCATTAATTGTCAATAGATAATTTAAAGTGTAAATTATGAACTATCTCTAAATAATTTCAAGTTAAATAAAGGTTCTAGATATTAGGCATTGTATGCAAAAAATACGACTTGTTGGTCAAAAGCAATGTTCCCATGGCAACCTTTGCAATGTCTGAATTAAAACCATTGGAAATTCATACAAAGAACATTTTATACCTTACGGACACTAATGAACAGGGGTTTTTTTCAAATAAAACAACTGGGAACATTATATAACTAACAATGCAGTACGCTGATTTTCATCTATTTTCATCACTACAGTACGGGTTGCACTGTTCAGTACACACGACTATTTTTGGACGTACATACACTGGTGATGGCAGCATTTTATTCTAAAAACAACATCAATGATGGTGTGAGTACACTTCACTGACAAACTACACTCGCTGATCAATATATTGGTATTTCTATTCGTACGTTCCCCCGTTAGCTATAGTACGCTCTAACAGATCACTGTGAAACAACATTAGGTTTTCTCTTCCGTAAAATTTTATGTATGATAAAAATCCATGAATTTAAACGTTCCATGATTCTGAGAAGACTTCTTGAACGTATATCTTTATGCTTCTGAAGTATTCATTACTGGATGTTCGTTTTGTCTTGGTGAATTTGTTTTTAGAATGTAATTGTATTTACATTGCTTAAACAACGAACAACGTCACGTACTTTCATGGTGTTTGAATTTGTTGATCCAAATGTGATATCAAACTTTGTCAAAGTATTGCCGTCACTCAAATTTTATGTACATTTTTACCATATGTATTTGATTCTAACTGTGTGTGAATTAATTAGTTTTCCCAGTCACCGATAGTCACATAGTAGAAGGTCGGGATGACGCCATCTTTAACCGTAACTGAAACATGATGCAGTTTGGCATAATTATCCGGATCTGTCTATCTAGCGACAGTTGAACTCAAATGCGTATGTTTTACTTGGAATTATCACCACAGACCCTTTGTTATCCACGTGCTCCCTAACTTTACTATTTGCCCATTTGACTTTCATCATTTATAATTCATGGTTGTTTTCGGTCATTGGCTGATCTTGCATGGGAAAAATCAACTGAATATACACTTAGAACTGTCTTTGTCGATCACAAAAAACAAAAACAATAATAACAATAACAAAATAAGTTTACATTATAGTCAATGAAACCATTTACACTGCTATACAGTCACATTGATACCTTTGGCTGCTTAAAGAGAAATTTAATATCATTTCTAATGGATGAAATTCCTTTCAATTTCTGCAGATATTTCTGTAATGTTTTTTTTATTTGATAATTGAGATTGCTTCACTTTTCACTAAACGAATGCAAAACATTTGACAGTTGTGTGCATGACTGGCAGCTTAGCTTCGTGTTTTGACAGTCCAAGCATTGCTACCACAGTGTTTTGTTTCCCGATGCAATTCGATCTGATTAAATCATTCACATGTCCAAAATTATAATAGTACCTTGCAAAACAAATACGTCAAGACAGTTCGTAAAAAGTTTCCAATCTTTTGCGCTGCATATCTGACGGTTTCTCAACACGTAGGCAGTGGTCATTGCCCAATCTGGCATAAAAGAACGAGTGCTACAGTCGAACACATTTACAAATCAATAGAAATACATACTAGTATAAGTATATTATATTTTCTCATTCAATGGAACACATTATGCGAAATCTTCAGCACATCTTGCAGCCATAATCTGCCCAAGCACGTCCAATATTCATGTTTATTGTAAATGTATATCAAAAGGCGCATTTTATCACATTTCTAGAATAATACGTATCGCTGCAGGGATGTCATAATCAGATTAAATGAACCCTTTCTTCCTCGCTGATGATGCACGGAAGTGACTTAATGCACCAGTCATTTGACAAGTTGGTCCTAATTAGAATTTATCGATAAATAGTCAATAAAACATGTCTTCTGGTCCGTGTATGGCTGGCCTCTTGTCGGTCTCTTTAAGAGGGTTTACCACTTTGACAACAATACTATTCATACTCAATTGAGCATTTTATTGAAACATCGGTTAGCCTAGGGGAAGCACTTCGAGTGAGAGAGATCTTGGGTTCGATCCTTTACTCGAGAAAGCTCGGCCTTTTCCGTTCGTATCCGGTAAATTTAGCTCGTTTATCAGTGTAGTGATACACCAAAGTAATTTGTCCGTCATACTAACGTCTGCTACACCCTCATGAACGTAACATATTTGTTATGTAAGCATCTACACATCAAAGTCGTTCTTTTCCTTGCTTGATGCCCTGCATAGTTTAGGTCCATGTAACTATTGGTTCAGGTGGTATCAGGATAGGTAGTATCCGCATGACTAAATTACTGTTGACCAATGCGACTTCAACTGCTTCCAGGGGTATCTACATCTACATTAAACACCCAACCGTCGATTGTCGACTATTATAGAGTGGTGCTGTCAGAGAAAACAGTTAATTAAAGAAATAACGTAAATTACATACTATAGTAGTTAAAATGTGTAAAAGATGTAAACGATATAAGACAATACAGTCTTTATTTTGAGTTGGATTTGCTGTGTAATACTAGTAATCATTTGAAATCACGTTTAGTTTGAAACCAAAGGGAGAAACGATTCGATAATTACTTTAGTATATACCATATCACGTTATTTTCATTGCCTGTGTTACATGCAGGTATTGATATATGACGTCATTATTTGTTTGTGGTAGGATATTATACGAATTATAATTAGATCTAAATAATGGAAGAACTATGCTTAATTATTATTAATAAAAGATCGAATGCATATGTAATTTTGTTAATTGAATTTCAAAGGTTCCTGTGTTCTGACAGTATATTGCATGATAATCTTATCACTACCATGTAGTTTGTCTAGAATTGTCACACGAGTACATGCATTGATAATATTATACGTTATCGTCATTTTTCGAGAAATTCAATCAGATTTACTCTAAATAATAAATAATCCTCTAAATTAATAGAGAATGGGAATATAAATGGAATTGGAACATGAACCTTAATGGTTGCTGATAGTTCCCTTGGTATGTCTGATTTAATACGGATTTAGTTTCAAGCAGTATCAATTCTATTTAAAGCCAGACCGGACGCCAATCGTAACTACTAGGGTCTGTCCATGATGAATCCGGAAGATAGTTGCGTTAGTAACGTCCGATGGGTCACGATCGACCGGACGCTTGATTTCATTCTGATCACCTTGACCTTTATTCATTGCGTTTAGGAGATAAATATTTACCAGAGACTGCAACAGAGCTTGTCGATATTTCACGAGTGGTTTGTTTTTGGTTGAATCATTCCCAGAAAGACACACAGCTTGTGTAATTAGTCGTCTGCCTCGTCACGTGGCGCGTAATTGAAACATTCAGACTTTTAATGACTAGTCCTAGAAGTTTCCAGACGTACAAAGGCAAGTTTATTTCTGCCATGACTTGAGACAATAAGAACGTTGCTGAATACGTTTTGATCTTCATTTAAACACGATCATTCAGACAGCGAACGGATAAAATTGTTTAATTACACGCACATCTAACACATGTTACTTTGTTGCTTTTCTTAAATGTCGTTGAGAAATGTCTGCTGGCTTCGGCTTCGGTTATGTTTGGCCTGCCGGTTCTGTAGTCTGACGGGGTTGGGTATCGGGCACGTCTTTGCTTTTGATCAATGCCGTGTAGGCCCTCCTTTTAATATCCACAGCTGCTATCCATTTTGTTATTTTGAATATTTTCCTTGTCAAAGTCAATGGTCAACGGTAGTATTTACTGCTATGAACAGTCTTACATAAAATAAACATAATGGACTGCATAGGAGCTCTATTTTATTTTTTGTGTAACCTTCTCGAGATAATTGCGCGGCTAATCTGTGTTGTACGGAGTTCTTTTATGAGTTCAGCTACCAGCATGTCCTCATTATGTCAAAATTATGGCAGTTGCTTGCGAGAGTTTTGTCCGAAAAAAACTTTGAAGACATACTTAAGTCATAATCGAAACGGACATAGAAAAGCAGTATTTAACGGAAACAGCAGAGCACACAGAAACTCAATACGAAGGTGACAAACAAACAATGCAATACCGGAAGTACGCATATAAGGGAACAAGTGACAAAGGCGACCAACAAATGAATAAGAAAAATGGAAAGGCACAATGACAAATAAATCCACAAAAAAGCAAGAGTACAAAAGTGAACAAAAGGTACAACCACATATCGCAAGGAAACACCCAAACGTAAAGACTTTATTCTTCTAAACAAATACTTTTTGTAAAAACTTTACACTTACAGAAAAAGTTATTCATTTATCTAGTCAACGTATATTGGTCTATATGTTAGACGGACAATTGTTACAATTAAGCGTATGGCCGCCTAGAGAAGAGGAGGGCAACGATTATAACATGTTTATGTAAAACGACTTGTGATTCGTTGTTGTCTGTAGACTCTTTCTATGTTTGACAGACGGAGGCGGATTAGACAAGCTTGTACACCATTTGTAGGTATCTTTGCAGTCTCGTTTTTATTGTTCATTTTGATCGAAGTCAATGAGACTTGCGCTAGTATGTCCTTGTGGTGTACTTGCGCTTCTTGTCTCTGTTTCGTGTGTGTTCACAAAGACCTATCTTTCTTCTTTGAGGTTTTGTGCCTATTATGATCTGTCAACTCTGCTGAATGTTGCTTGTTCTGTCCAATTTGTTCAATGTTTTGATTACATTCCCGGGTTTTCTATTGATCTAATAAATATAATTGTACAGAACTTTGGTTCCGCCTGGAGGGGCGTGGCGTAACGTTGATATATTGAGAAGATGTCAGTGGTCAATCCATGTTTTACTAGATAACTAATTGCTCTCAGTGAATAGGGACTGATAATTAAGCGGGGAATGTGGTTCTCAGTAATTTTGCGAAATTGGTTGTTTCTGTAAATTGCGGGGAACATCACATTGCGCTTTGATTATATGTCCTTCATGATTGTGGTCATGTCAATCATAAATTATGTTTTACTCATCCTTGCGTATGAAAGTCACGTGAGCAACTCGGGCTTACTCAGAAATGGTTCTGGTACATGGTGAAATGCTTTGTTCGTCTACAAGACGCCCACTTCTTGCCCTTTATTGCAGAAACTACTCACACTTTGATGACGTCACGTTCTTTACAAAGTCGTACACGTACAGTCTCAGTTCGCAACCTCCCTTGTGCGTTTAACGTTTAATAAGTCCGGAGAAAAACGGAAATGACCGAGCTTGAAAATTGCGATTACATGCTGCTAATACTGCTGATGCTCCTGTTACCATCAACGGCGTTACGCGTGCTATACTCACTAATAGTGAGTGTAATTCGTTCACCGGAAGTTACCATGAATTCCACATCGACAGAACATGGGTCGCGTGCCACCAAAGTGGACATTCTCAGGAGACATGGTGTACGTCGCATCATGACAGTAATCCTGCCGACACGTTAGAAGAATGTCATGCTGAATTACAATGAGGGTTTCACATTAAAGTGAGACGGGCTCAATATATCAACGATTTAGAAAGACTGGAAAGTGTATTTAATTACATGTAGTAGGAAAAAGTACAATGTGTTGTTTTATTGAGAATTTGTAGCTCCCTATTCATTATATTATGTTCATACTGTTGGAAAGAATCACCGACTAAAATGTAAAAAGGGAAGGCAACTCTCAACTGAAACAGCCGTGCTAGACTAAGCACGACACCACACGACACAAGGCCCAATGCATAATAAAAAGAGAAAAATAAAGTTATACTACTATCAAAAGGCTGAAATTTGAAAGACCTAGTTTCAGTTGTAAAACGCAGACAGACCAAGTTATACATGTCTTAATGATACTAAAGGCATTCGCCTGCTATTTAACAAAGTAAAGGAGAGACCATCTCCCTAGATATTTTGCTACATTCCCAAGAGTGGTATTAACTGTCATCTCTATAGTCACGTGACATTGTATGATATAGTAAATTGCCAATCATGATGACATGACAATTTCACTATATTGTCTTTAATTAACAGACATCAGGTGATTGTTACAGTAAGAAATATCCACTATCAGATTCTAATTAGTGAACAGACGCCATATAAGGTCACAACATATTAATAGTGTGGTTCAGGGGTAATACTTTTTTAAATAGAGGATCTTGCATGAGTGCTCATTACATACGGGTTTTATTAAACGAGTGAACAAAACAATATGACACGTCAAGCTAATTTAAATATTTAATGAACGGGCTGGGAATGCATTACGATATTACTGCCATTGCTTTAATGCACTCCTACACCGCAGGTTATGTGAAAATTTGAAAATATCACTGTTACTTGCCAAGTGTTAAATATGGTTTGATCTGTTTGGTTTCCGTTATTCTGGAGCCGAGTAAATTCAATATTGAATACCACCATTGAACCATTCAATCCGGACGCCTACAAATCTGGACAGTCTCACAACATTTTATTGCGGCCAATCATTTCGGTCATCTGTTGCCAATCCATTAGACGCTTGGTGTTTGACGACCGAACTGGATCCAGCCTTTAGCACTGCAATATTAATTTGTTTTGGCCTCTTTGAGATCAAACAACTTTCCTGCATACCTCAGCTTACCTGGTGTCGAATAATCAATGATATAATACTAGTATGCCTAAATTGCTTCTACGTTCTTAAATATGCATACCTTTGAACAAACCAATGTCAAGGCAGACACTTCATTGACAATTCATTGAAGAGTTTCACTAAGCTAACCATAAACAATGTGTTTCTGTGTATATCTCTGTTGTATGTTGCTTTCATCTTGTCTTTGTAGCAATGTCACAGACGATGAAGCCAGTGTGCAATAAGAATTATATAATGCAACTGAGTTTAAAGAGCACGTGTACTTCTATTTATCCGAAATGAAACCGTAAGTTTGTAACATGTCCCAATCTCCCTAAACATCTTAATCTGAGATAAATCTCATATCAAAAATTTACTTGCGTCATTAAAATAATTTCCTTGGGAGGCAGGACTTAAAATTGGTATCACAAAATAGACAGCACTATTGTTAGTTTGATTCTGTAAAATTTAGAGAGCTTGAACTTAAGATTTATCTCTAATGCATACTCTGTATGTGCAAAATCTCAAATTGACAGATCAAACAATCATTGTTACTAGCAGTGGCATCCAGTAGAACATTAGCCGATTGTGATGCTATCAGGGCGGAACCACTTTCTTAATCCATCAGGTTCGCCTAGGAACTTCGGAAGCCTTTGGGCTGACTTCCGATTTCAATCATTTGCCGGGTCGTATCAAGAAGATGAAATAAATAAAAAAAAAGTACCAGTAATTTCTTTGGTAGATACATGTACATTAAAATTGAAGGCTTGTTTCGTTCTTTTATACTAGAACCTTTGTTGTAATGGATGCCATCAGAAATGTGGCACCAAGAGTGATTTATCCGAGTTGTAAGAACTGTCCTTCAACTATCAAGAAATGATAGATATGTCCACATAAACTACGCACAACCCGGTAACGAATGTATGTACATGTTTTGTGTACTTCAGATTTAATGTTAGAGAAGGAAACAGGAATCCTCGGGAGAAACATAATTGTCTTAAAGTAGCTCACAGATTGGTTAATTTACTTATCGTTTCAGTCGGTTTGTTAAGTTTATTTAATAAAACAATATAGGAGACTCCCAGTTTTATGTAAGGTTTCTGTTTCCCGTAAAGTTTCCTGGAACATAGGATCGTGTGAAATGAGGGCTGTGTTATTATTCCGTGTGTAGGATAGCCATCGATTATACACGTAAATACTACTTTTCCAACATGAACTTTATCTGCAACTGTTAAAAATGAATGCTTTACTTCCATATACAAGTATGCTTGTAACAAACGCATACAAATTTCGAGATGCAGATGTATTCAATATCTTGCAGTGTCAAGTCCTACGAATTTAGGGTGAATTTACGTATTTTTATTAACCAGAACATCCGACGGACAGTATTATTGTTTTGTACTTTATGAATCCAATAGAACAAGTCGGCCATACATTGCACATAAATATCCCAGACTGGATGACAAATCCAATCATTGTTTATAGAGTTAATAATGACCCTTGATTTCTTGCTTTTCAGACTTTTTATGTCGGTTGTTAATGTCTCGTCGGACTCTAATCACCGTAAACTTGTGTCACCACAATGTTTACAGTTAGAAAACTTCCTATCTTTGCAATTTCGTTTCACAACACAACGGACATGTTAAATCTACACAGTTTCAATATTTTCATTGACTCTACAGTTTCGAATAACCAAGCACAAGGCACACGCTAGGTACGTCAAGTGATTCGGAATATAACACCCTTCCGGTTGATTCAGTAGGTATATACCCCAACTCGAAAATTCTCATTCGAAACTAGAAATTATTGGCTGGAAACTCGAGAATCCTTACTCGTTACTCGAAATGCTTAACGTGAAACTCATAAATCGAAATTAAGAAACCCTCCCATCCACTATGGTGTTTTTACATTGAGCACCCGCTCGTATCAACGAGGAAATCAGACGAACGTTTAATAGTGGCATTTTATGTGCATGTATTGCATTGCCTATGGCTTGAAAAGTTGGCAATGTATTGCAGAATAGCAAATCAACAAATCGCTGGCATAGAATGAAAACGTCGTAACATCTTACGACCTTATAATAAGACTTATACATAGTTAAAATCAGCATCACAAGGCGCTTTTTATAAAAGTTACCAAGTACCCTTTGACATTTTAACTTCCCCTGCAACTAATTCATACATGAACAAAACTTTATGAGCAAGTTCGATCTTTTGGATATTCTTTTGTTTGTTACAGACTTCAACCAAGTATAGAATTTTACATGTATAACACATTCTTGGTTTTGTCAAATGTTATTGCAGCTAATATAATGAATGACCATTAATTAATTAGCACTTCAGAAACATTGGTTTATCGACGCAATAACTTTTCTTGTCACATGGCTAAATGTGGAATATCTAATTATATAGACAGTGATATTATTCGGAATGAAAACGGGCGGTTTTCTAAAATATCGTTATACAAGTAATAAAAGCTGTAAGGATAGTTATGTTCGCGATGCTATTTTTGTGAAATTGTTATTCTTAAGTCGATTTCGCGAATTATTCTGATTTTATAGTTCAGTTTCAATTGTTATGGAGCATTAGACGGGCGATCTAAGTTTCAAACATCGCGACTTTCCATGTTTAACGCAACTATTCATTTTTTGTAATCCATAGGATAAAATTCGCGATTTTTTTGCCGCTGGACGTAAACAGCATCATGAATAATAGAAAATGTCTGCACAGATGAGCGTGGTGGTCTGTGTGCGTGTTGAGTCGATTCTCGCCTGAATCAAGGGGCATAGTTGATGAATTTATCAAAATAAAAACATTTACTACCGTAGTGGCAGCGTATGGCTACATTGTTGTCGTTTGATGAGCGTTTGAGGGGTTAATCATTGACCATCAAATTCCATCATAACAGGGCTATAACGTTTACTACGGAAGCTGTTGTGTCGCACTACTTGGTATTGCTGGGTGATTAGAGATAATTAATTTCTCGTTGATGATACCTTCTCATGCAATGTTGGTTCTTTGTATTGTACTATAGTACTACTAGTATTATTTGAACAAGGGGGTTGAGAGATCATTATAAAGTATAAACCGCAGGGATTGGATACTTTGCTGAAAGGACAAGGTTTGCAAAAATCAAACATGAAGATAAGATAAGATTGTCCAACACACACCATCCTATTCTACAGACAGCTTATTTTCTTTTTATTTCACTTAACCTTGACGATTATAACAAAAATTAATTCCATTTAACATGTTTCTATATCAATTCTAAATAAGAGATTCCGTCACATCATAAAGACTGGAACTATTTCTCCTGGGTGCCTAATAAAGAGATTTCTGAAACCAGATCACGCTTGGCATGTTTATTGAATATTTTGATCCTGCCACCACGTTCTGTCAATCACGCTAGCTCTAAATCAATGACAACCGATGTGATATTGAATAGAACCGAACTGTTCGGGGAGAAGTCATTTTGAATAGATATGAACGGTTTGGGGAGAAGTCATTAATTCAAATAATTCCTCCATAGAATTGACATAACTATCAGATTAATTGATTAATGTGATATTAATGAATTGATTCCTGGTTAATTCAAGGTTTTGAATAAATTTGAGCACTTCATGTCACTCGATCATTTTGACGTCACGATACGAGTATTCATCAGTTAACCAGTTCATTTGTAGTATCAGCGCACTGTTCACCAAATTCTAGGCATCTACTAATTAAGAACATGGACACGGTTATTATATACAAGTGACGTCAGTACGGACTCGGTACGGACCATGCACGCACGAGTTCGCAGACATTTACTCGTTTGGAGTTAGTATACATTAAAGCTACATGGCGAACGCGACCAAGGCATTATGCTAAAATATAATACCCCGAATCCTTAACATGTTCTCGTATTCATTTGCATACTCTACATGCGAGTGTCTCGTAATAATTACTATTAGTTGGAAACATAACTTTTTCATTCTCGGCGAAATTTAATTAATTCCGGTTCTAACTATTTTGCAAAAGAAAACAAAACGTGGGCTTGTTTCCAGGAATATCATGTAACGTTCTCATTAATTCGTGGAACTAATTGTGTGGCATACATCTCAGTATAGGGCGGAGATATTAACCCGATCCTGGTCATTAGTATCACGAAGTTTCCGAGGAAAAATATTCAATTTCCGCGAGTAATGCCTATGTACCACTGTGTAGTTTTCCTCGGCGCTGTACTCCCGATTTAATAAATGGGCATCGGAGCGCATTGGGTCCTCGTTGTAGCAACGTTAAATGTCGCATCGACGCTAAATGTCGCACTTGACGTTAAATGTCGCAAGGCTGACGCTAAATGTCGCAACCGACGCTAAATGTCGCAATTCCCCCTGACGCTAAATGTCGCATCTGTGACGTTAAATGTCGCAACAAACTGGCCTGACGTTAAATGTCGCAACACTAACGCTAAATGTCGCAATCCTTTATATACACTATTTTGTAGTATTACTGTTCTAGTTTTGGTTCAGACGTATCCACAGTTATTAGAGGTTTACTCAAAGGGGTTCGACAACATAAGCCTGCAGTGATTAAAAACTTTAAAAAAAATTTTTTTTTACTTCTACTGTGTATATTGTATGAAATGTAGACATTAGAAATTAATAAAAAAAATTGAAAACAGTTTTTAATCACTGCAGGTTTATGTGTCGAACCCCTTTAGGTTTACCGGATGAACCATATTTTACTCGTTATACCCGGTTCAGTGAACTCTCGTACAACCGTAACAACACTGGATCGGCAAGACAAACCGTGGTGAACCGTGATACTGTAATCAAACTGGCAAAAGAGGCCTGTTTTAAGCCTTGTGGAGTCATCAGGAGATACCGGGAGGAATGGTCAATATTTCAACAGAATCGAAATATGGAGTCAAAACTGGGTTACAACCTTAGCTGTACCGCGATGTTGCATTCCGGTACATGTATCAGTACGGATTATCTCGGTGTATCCCGGTTCTGAGCTGACAACAGAGACCTATTATCACTGTGCCGATTTGGCATTCCCGGTTTGTCCCGTTGTATGAACCTTTGAGACATCGTGAACTTCTTAGTCGTTTTAGGCTAACCTTGACGAACTGTGTTGATCCGACCGTATGACAGCGTACAGTATGGGTTCGATATCCACTTCAGGTGCAAACCAAGTCTGGTATTTTTTATTTTATGTATTTATTACCTGCAAGCCTTGAGCGAGCAGGTATATTGGATTGCCTTAAGTAAAAAGGCAGGAAAGAACCTAGTATATACCCGAATTATGGTTATATACGGTAATGCTCGGTAGAACCCCGTTTCGTTACGGATGATACATAAATATACTCGCTATCACGACCAAGGTGTGTGAAGTTGCAGTTACCGAGTATTTGTCGAACAATGCCAAATACAGTAAATAATTATGTAAATCGTAGTTGAAATTCTGTTCAAATCAGTTTACTAGTATTTGTATTTACGAAAAGTTGTATTCAACCCCACACGATGAGTTACTTAGAGGATAATGCACGGCTGATTAGGGCGGGGTCTACATAATCGGCTCGCAGGAAGCATAATGGCCCGAGTGGCTTTAGTCCGAGGATGATTATCAGTCGGAGCAGTCCGTACGGCGTTTTTACGGGATGATTCATAAGATTGTCCGAGGTGTCCCGATTGGGTGATTATGCGAACCGAGGCCCGATTGTCAGGACCCCGCCCTCTACACCGTGTATTTAAGGTTAATACACGACAATGCCGTGCAGGGAGGCGATAATCCGCCTGGAAAATGAATAATCACATCGAGGGCTTCAGTCACCCTGATTTTCAAAACAGATAAATATGTTGTTACTCTCCCCATTCATTGAGTCTCTGTAGATCTACCACTGTTACAAAAATGTGTTACAGTGATGTTAGAAATTGCTCTCACCTTGAAGCGTCTATCAGTGTACGAACGGTGTCTATCAACGTCAAACTACTTTTTCTGTGACCTGACATGTATTCACTTATTAGCTCATATCTCCGCGATCTGTGAACAATTTGAACCAACAGAGCACATACCATTTAAAGCAAATCGGCATATAAATAACCTTTAGTCATTTACATACATAAATCAGAAAATATATGGCCTGGGTTAACATGATGCATACATAGTTACATCAAAGTTTCGTACATATAAAACAAAATCAAACGTGTGAATCTTACGAAGCAGCGATTATTGACAGTCTTTCCTGTCTCGGTTTCATAGAACGGAAAATAAAAGTTGCTGTATTTACAAGTACCTTCTTCAGTGTGGCCATACCACGTGACCATGACATCACAAACGGCTATAAACCCAAGTATTAAACTATTGCTACTTAGTGTAGTGTACCAGCGTGTTTTGTTCTGTAACAGTAACAAATGAAATACAACTAAATAAATAACATTACTACTGGATGGTATTTGATTTACATTGTAGCGAATTCTAAAAACAGCTTGCAACTGTAGCCGGTAATTTAGTCTTGCAATTGTAGCCACAAATAGAAATCAAAGGGAAATGTAAGATTTCCGCCTTGCATTGTTACAATATGTATCTTATTTGATGCGAAATAGCACCCGATGTTACCGATTGGTTTAAACATCAGTCTTCAGGCACGATAAAGCAGATAATACAAGAAAAAAACAGAACGGCTTGGCGAAGTAGTCCGCTTTCAAACAAGCTGAAGCAAAGGTTTCACCGAATGTTTGCAAAAACGGCCCTGCTACGGATAGAGTGACTATATTTTGTTGAAAGCTTATCACTCTCCGCTTAGCATGGGCTAATAAAAATCGATGAAGAAATAAAATACTTACGCCTGTTTTCCTTTCCGAGTCGACGGTTTATTATCAAAAAATTACTTGGGTTTATAGCCGTTTGTGATGTCATGGTCACGTGGTATGGCCACATTGTTCTTGTTTTAGAAGAATGAATATTAATTTTGCCAACTTATTTACCATTATATGTTTTTGAAGTACTAAGATCTCATTTATCTATAAAAAGAACAACATAATGAAAAGTGGTATTCTGACACAACAACGTTTTGGTAACAAACACAAATGGCTGCCTAATATCTGTAATCACTACATTCTGCTCATGTAATTATTCTAATGGGTCGTATTGTTGTTTTTCCAATTTATACCATTATTTTATAATCGCGCATTTTTAGCTCACCTGACCACAATGTGGTCATGGTGAGGTTTTGTCATACCGAGATGTCCGTCGTCCGTCGTCCGTCGTGCGTCGTGCGTCGTGCGTCGTGCGTCGTGCGTCGTGCGTCGTGCGTCCGTCAACAATTTCTTCAAACGACTTCTCCTCCTAAACCGCTTGGCCAAATTTGATAAAACTTAACAGGAATGTTCCTTGGGTGGACCTCTACCAAAGTTGTTAAAAAAATTCCAGTCCGTCGCATAACTAGGTCACACAGGCTAAAAATAGATTTTCAAAAAGGAAACTTCAAAAATCTTCTTCTCTGAAACCGTAAGGCCTAGAGCTTTCATATTTGGTATGTAGCATCACCTTGGGGTCCTTTACAAAGATTGTTAAAATTATGTCCCTTGGGTCAAAATTGGCCCAGCCCCGGGGGCCCTTAGTTTTACATAGAGTTATATAGGGGAAACCTTAAAAAATCTTCTTCTCTGAAACTGCTTGGCCCAGGGCTTTCATATTTGGTATGTAGACTCAGCTAGAGGTCCTCTACAAAGATTGTTCAAATAATGTCCCTGGGGTCAAAATTGGCCCCGCCCCGGGGGCCCTTAGTTTTACATAGAGTTATATAGGGGAAACCTTTAAAAATCTTCTTCTCCGAAACCGCTTGGCCCAGGACTTTCATATTTGGTATGTAGACTCAGCTAGAGGTCCTCTACAAAGATTGTTCAAATTATGCCCCTGGGGTCAAAATTGGCCCCGCCCCGGGGGCCCTTAGTTTTACATAGAGTTATATAGAGAAAACCTTAAAAAATCTTCTTCTCCGAAATTGCTTGGCCCAGGGCTTTCATATTTGGTATGTAGACTTAGCTAGAGGTCCTCTTCAAAGATTGTTCAAATTATTCCCCTCGGGTCAAAATTGGCCCCACCCTGGGGGTCACCATTTTACTTAGACTTAAATACTAAGGGAAAACATATAAAAATCTTCTTGTCTAAAACTACAATGCCTAAGAGCTTTGATATTTGGTATGTAGCTTCATCTAGTGGTCCCCTACCAAGATTGTGCAAATTATGCCCCTGGGGTCAAAATTAGCCCAGTCCCGGGGATCACCGTTTTACATAGACTTATATAGGGAAAACATATAAAAATCCTCTTGTCTAAAACTGCACTGCATAGAGCTTTGATATTTGGTATGTAGCATCATCTAGTGGTCCTCTACCACGATTTTTCGAATTATGCCCCTGGGGTCAAAATATGCCCCACTCGGGGGGTCACCGTTTTACATAGACTTATATAGGGAAAACATATTAATATCTTCTTGCCTAAAACTACACTGCCTAGAGTTTTGATAATTGGTATGTAGCATCATCTTGTGGTTTTCTACCAAGATGTTCAAATTATTCCTTTGGGTGAAAATTGTGCAGGGTTTATAATCAGGTGAGCGATATTGGGCCATCATGGCCCTCTTGTCTAGTGTATTGGCGCTGAAGTCGTTTCTTCCATGTCACTCTTGGATACATACACATGTGCGTAAAGTTGGCAGCCTAGCAGCCTAGCAGCCTACATTTGTATTATCGCTTATGATCGTAACCTATGTTCGATTGCTTTATAAGTTTGCATGCACATTTCATTGACATCCACATAATGCCGTACAATTAGGCGCTATGATATATCTAGTGGTTACTCCGATACATGTATACACATTTTTAATAAGGATAGTAATGTAAAATAACTGTGCAACCCGCCTCCGCATTACATTGTTTCTATGACAAAGCTTTGCACGAGAATCACCAACAAGAACGCAACTATGTTGCAGTCAGTATCAAGAGCATAACTTACTTTGCTTACGAGACAAATATTTAAGTGTAAGTATATAGCGAGAAGTTATGAAAAAAATCCTGTTCTTTCTGGATCACCCTTTGTACATACATAAATGTTAAATAAAATATTAAAGAGGCGGTCCAGACACCAGAAAAATTAAAACTTGCGACAGTCGATCAGTGTTCGTGTTGGTTCACGTTCTTTAAGCTTGGAAATATAGAATATATAAGCTGTTGACACACTTTGTCTTACATATAAGCAGGGAGTTTAGATACGTATATTTATAGAACAGGTCCTGATATAAGATTGTCTGAAAAGATAATAATGGAGTTGCCAACATGACTTACATTTTGATCAAATGATGTGTGTCAATACATCGTTTGGATTCGAACCTAGGGCCTGCCTATCTCTAGGTAAATACTCTACTCAGCTGCTCTACCATTCACATAGCATTCTATCAGCCAGCGATGGCGAAACTATATAGAGTGTTGGTTTATTATTGAATTTCAGGAACCGGTTGAGTTCATCATAAACTATATACATAAGTCAAAAGACATAGGTTAAGACATCCATAAGGTTATAAACACTATCAAACAGTGCAATAAATACGTACTTTACGTAATCATAATAAACACAGAACGTCAAATGACGCCATTTGCATAGGCCAAACATTATAGTCCAGCAATAATGTCTCCAAAAATCGAGTAATCATTAATTTTTGGAGAAAGTTGCCAAACTTGGTATATACATTGGGCAAACATATTGGAACAATTTTTTCATGAGACCCATCTCGTATGTGCCATTATGGTTGCCATGGCAACCATTTTTAAAGATGGCCGCCAAAAAAGAAAAATCGGTGTATATTTTATATAACGCATAATAACAACGTTATTATGAGTAATTGTTAAGTATTTTTGTTAGAAATAACTTAATTAACATCTAACTTATACCTTTAACTGAAAAATATTTTTGAAATATCCAAAATGGCCGACAAAATGGCCGCTAAATTAGAAATATTGTATATAATAGTCTTTAGGTATACTGATACTTTATGTTTAACATTTATACTGATAGTTCTAGAAAAAATCTGGCTAAATGTATTCCAGTTTAATTATTAGTTAGTGGATAAAGCAGGTATTTTATTCTAGGGACGTAAATTTCAATATAAATAAGCCTCGATCTGAGAAAAGGGCCCTTAATGACATTGACATGAAATTGAAAAAATTGAGTTTTTAAGTTACGTCACCATTTTCTGCGAATTTCAGAACAGGGCACCAAATGCACATGAATGTTTTATGTTATATCCTGCCACATAATTGTTGCCTTGTAGCATACTTAATGTGGAGTTCTATACTAACACTTGAGACCTACATTTTTGGGGTAAAACATGAGAAACTACAAACAAAAGTGAGGATTTTTGGAATTGGCAGACCACAATGTCATTTATAGTAGTATTTTATTGAAAACCCCTGCAATATAAGTGTAGTATCTTATAGTATTATATATCATACGAAATTATCGGCTATTGATCAAAAAACGATATTTTGGGGTAAAATGCTACAAAATGAAAACAAAAATGATGATTTTTGGAATCAGTTTACTGTAATGTCATTTACAATGGTATTTGATTATAAATCAATAGGATGGACACATATTATCTTCCTGCTTATGATATTGCTAATCTGGTGCCTAAATGTTATGTATTTTAAGACATTTTTGGGACAAAAACATTGGAAATATAAGCAAAAGTGAGGATTTTAGGAATCGATTGGCCACGATGGCATTTATAATCATATAGTTATAAAACAACTGCAATTAGTTTGTAGTAACTTAAAATTTAGTATATTAAATAATATATTATTATTTATGATTACTGAATGCTATTTTGGGGTAAAATCGTACAAAATATAAACCCAAATGGTGATTTTTGGAATAGGTTAACTACAATGGCACCAATCACGTTATTTAGTTATAAATCACTAAGATAGACATGTATATGCAGTTTTCCTCTTTATTAATAATCAAGTTTCAAAATGACTGGCGTCTTTGGATATATTTGGGGTGAAACAGTCCAAAATATAAATAAAAGTGAGGATTTTAGGAAAAATGTTGAATTTTCTCAATGTCGTAACGCCACAAACTGTGCTATTTTATAATTAATCACTACGATAGGCACACGTTGTCTTTTCACATAAGAAATCTGTTTTAAAAGTTGTTCACATGTTATCTTTTTTGGGTAAACATTACTAACTTTAAACAGAAATTAAGTATTTTTGGAATCAGCAGACCGCACAATTATTAATCATCGTATTCGTTAATAACTCACTGCATTTGGTTGGTAGTAACCATTTGATTAATACATCAAAACATTTATGTATGAAATAACTTGTGTAAAATGCAATTCTTTGGAATAAAACAAAAAAAATATATAAAGGAAACAACCTACTCCAAGCAATTATGTATCAGGCAATGATGAGTACCACAAAGAGCCGTTATCTACCAAAAGCATTGCTAAGTCTGGAATAAAACACAACGTGTCGCCAATAAAGGAATTTCTGACGAGGAATTGCTGTGCCCGACCAAACTAGGTTTCCTTATTGTCAGGATAAAAATGTTCAGTGAGACCTAGGCATAATGATGAATACCACACAGGCATGGAATATCTGCATATTGTATTTTGAGTAGATCATATTGTTTTAGATGGCTTTACATGGTCATATTTTCAAATACTAGTACCTGGTGTGGCCTGGACATTTTCGAAAAATATACAGGGCTTCAAGTCTGCTAATCGAATGAGGTTAACACTACCAGTGGGCCCCATTTCCTTGATTACTCTTACAAAATTTGTTAAGTGTTACTCTCTAAGGTCCCCATCTCAGATATATTGTTAACGTTGCATTGTTTGAAATATTCTAAAAAAGAAAAACTGAAGTTCCACAACAAGAAACTATGAAATTTCATGAAAGTTGAAATTCATGTTTCCATGTCGGCCATATAATCTGGCGCAAAATACGCTATATATTCTTCAGACAAGCTACATTTACAACAATTGCCATCATAACATCTCATTCAAAGTACTTTGATAGTAAACTGATACTCTTTTAAAGTAACTGTGACGTTGACCCCTAATAGTGCTCCACTTATATGAGCCGTAATCCAGGAAAACCTGCTGACTTGACATCATGCAATTACTGTATAAAACAAGGTTTTAAATAAGTGAAAAAATGTATATATCTGTTGATTCTACTTTAAGTAATTTATCCATATAGTACTATATCTTAGCTTTAAATTTCCTCATAAATTATGTTGAAACTATATACTTTGTTGCCATGGTTACCAATTTTGGAAAAATACTTCAATTAAGAAAAACTGAGAGTAAGCTGTTTAAAACAACAGTAGCCTTTCTCTAAATGCAACATGTTTCTATTCTGATTTATATTTTAAAAATCAGAACATAATTTTAAAATGTGACTTTATTTTGAACATTTTATGTCAAGAATTAATCATGTGGTGTAATTATGAAATACTTTTTACAGTCAAATGCTGTTCGAATGACGTTCGCGACGTCAGGCAAATAACTCGGAATATGGACTTTACAGAAACAGCTGTAACTTCCTCAAAACTCAAGATATTTACACAATTTCTTTCGAATTATGCTTCATTGGCATTAGTCTTTATAACTATGAAACATCACAAAAATATGCTTCTTGTCAAAATAGCAGGTTTTCCTGGAGACTGGCTTATGTATATAACATAATAAACTCAAGGTTTTTTCCGTTTATAGAATCTGGATCCGGTCATAGCTTACATAGTTTTGAAGCTAGGTTAATGAAACTTGGTATGTGGATACAGATTAATAAGCAGATTATTCATGTCAATTTGTATTTTATTTAGACAACAATTGTGGTTGCCATGGTAACAAAAATATAGAAAACCAAACAGGGTGCTTATATATTGCTTTGACTTCTTAATTAATGGTTATTATTAATTAGAAACTGGCTGTTTATTTTATCAACGTTGACCTTGACCCCATTTACATCTATTTTGATGGAAAGTATCTTCGCAAAAGCTATATATAGACCACGTTTCATTCATATATGTCATTCCAGACTAAATATAGTCAGCGGAAACCGATTTTCTATTTTTAGTAACAGTGACCTTGACCCCAAATGTCCCATTTTTTATCCCAACATGTATCATCCTACAAGCAACGTATATAGCAAGTTTCATCCAAATATCTCATTCTTAACGGAAGTTATTGAGCAAAACCCGATTTTCTATTTTTAGTAACAGTGACCTAGATATTGACCCAACGAATCCAAATTTTTATTTTTGGTGGCGTATTGAGTCAAGCTACTTATACACCAAGTTTCATCACAATATGCAATTCTTAACTGAAGTTATTGGGCGAAAACCGCCATTTGATCATTTTGGCGGCCATTTTGAAAACCGTTGCTATGGCAACCAAAGAAAATATTTTAAGTGGGTCTCATGAAAAAAATGTTTTAAATGGACCAAAGAACAGTTGTACCAAGTTTGGTAACTTTCTCCAAAAATTAATGTTTATTGGACATTATTGCTGGACTATTAGGACTTCTTTCGTAAGTAAGGTTCAAGGAAGTATCGTCATTTCCGTCTATTTTCTGCTACTTTTGAATCGTGTATACTATACAGATTAAGAGGGGGTCTCTAAAAAACATAAATTGTGTTATAACTTATCTATATTGAACTTTTAATACACCAAAATGACAAATATTGTTCAACATGAAATCGTCAACGACTCTTCTGTTATGTGTGATGAGTATAATACTATTTCTCTTACCCACCTATCCACACGCTCATACACACACGAACCAGCCAGCAATAAATTGTTACGGTCTGGACGGACTGGGGTAATTTAACCGTCACGGTGTAGGCCGTGGTGAAGAAAGCAACCAAATCGAAATGATCCGGCCGTTTTCCCAACGAAAGTAGTTACGTTCTCAATAGCGATGTTCTTCTGGTGTAACCACATGCCGGACGGGACATAAAGATCAGACTAAATGCATGATGTACGTTGTTAGGACATATCTAATGCAATCATTACAGTCGGTTTTGTGTTATGATAAATCAGATACTACATAATATTATGTTAGTTGAGGAGGTGTTTTCCTCTGATTATAACATATATTTAGCCAGGCCGTTATAACGTAACTGGCCCTAACGTGAGGGCCGATTACATATAACGGCCCGCACAACAGAATTACGTTACGTAAAATGGCGCGTAAGTGACGTCGCTATAATTTGATTCCAAGATGAAGAACGAATAACACGTTTCTAAAGCAAAAGGAAACACGAAAATAGAAACAAAACATACTATGTGTGGTTTGGGAATTTAAAACCTTGACCTAGAAGTAAAATATGTATTATAAACGACATTAATACACTGGTTACTATATATAGTAACAAAAATAAGTCTTTTTGAGGCTGATTATGGCCATCACGTGATTGATTATCGCCTATCCGCCCGGTCCGCAATCTCATTATCATAATTGGACCGGTTGAACGAGCGCACGTTACGTTATCCATGTTAACATGAAGTCACGTTGGAGCCAAAATGACGTTACGTTGCTCTTATGCAAGATTTCTTTGCCAATTTTATTCACACTAAGTGCATTTTATTGGTTACAAGATTATTATATATCTACATCAGTAATATCTACGTTATTTGTTCTTCATAGATATTCTGAAATCGAACAATTGTATTAAATACTTTAATACACTTCAGAGCCTGGCCGGAAGTTGATAATCCGCCCGGTATGAATAATCACCCTCGGGCTGAAGCCCTCGATGTGATTATTCATTTTCCGGGCGGATTATCGCCTCCCTGCCCGGCTGTGTCGTGTATTAACCTCTAATTAATACACTTGTTACTATATATAGTAACAAAAATGAGCCTGTGGCTGATTATGACCATCACGTGATTGATTATCGGATATCCGTCCGGTCCGCAATCTCATAATCAAAATCGGACCGGTTGAACGGGCGCACGTTACGTTATCCATGTTAACATGACGTCACGTTGGAACAAAAAATGACAATACGTTGCTTATTTGCAAGATTTCTTTGCCAATTTTATTTACTCTTACGCATTTTCAAAAAAGGCTTGGTTACAACCTTATTGTTTATCTCAATCAGTAATATTTACGTTAGTTGTTATCCATAGATATTATGAAATCGAACAATTTAATTAAAGTCTTGAATACACTTCAGAGCCTGGCCAGGAGTTGATAGTCCGCCTGGAATGAATAATCGCCCTCGGGCTGAAGCACACGAGATGATTACTGATTTTCCGGTCGGAGTATCGCCTCCCTGATCGGCTGTTTAGTGTCATGATTAACCTCTAAATACACGGTGTAGAGGGCGGGTCCTGATAATCGGCCCTCGGTTCGCATTATCACCCAATCGGAAAACTTCGGACAATCTTATGAATCATCCCGTAAAAATGCCGTACGGACCGTTCCGTTTGATAACGTCCCTCGGGCTAAAGCCACTCGGGCCATTATGCTTCCTGTGGGCTGATTATCTAGACCCTGCCCTAATCAGCCGTGCATTATCCTCTAATTGACTCTTCGTGTGGGTTTGATTACTACTTTTTGTAAATACAAATAAACTGATTTGAACGGAATTTCAACTACGATTTACATAATTATTTACTGTATTTGGCATTGTTCGACAAATACTCGGTAACTGCAACTTCACACACCTTGGTCGTGATGAAACGAGTATAATTATGTATCTTCCGTAACGAAACGGGGTTCTACCGAGCATTACCGTATATAACCATAATTCGGGTATATACTAGGTTCTTCCCTGCCTTTTTACTTAAGGCAATCCAATATACCTGCTCTCTCAAGGCTCGCAGGTAATAAATACATAAAATAAAAAATACCAGACTTGGTTTGCACCTGAAGTGGATATCGAACCCATACTGTACGCTGTCATACGGTCGGATCAACACAGTTCGTCAAGGTTAGCCTAAAACGACTAAGAAGTTCACGATGTCTCAAAGGTTCATACAACGGGACAAACCGGGAATGCCAAACCGGCACAGTGATAATAGGTCTCTGCTGTCAGCTCAGAACCGGGATACACCGAGATAATCCGTACTGATACATGTACCAGAATGCAACATCGCGGTTCAGCTTAGGTGTAACCCCGGTTGTAACCCAGTTTTGACTCCATATTTCGATTCTGTTGAAATATTGACCATTCCTCCCGGTATCTCCTGATGACCCCACAAGGCTTAAAACAGGCCTCTTTTGCCAGTTTGATTACAGTATCACGGTTCACCACGGTTCGTCTTGCCGATCCAGTGTTGTTACGGTTGTACGAGAGTTCACTGAACCGGGTATAACGAGTAAAATATGGTTCATCCGGTAAACCTAAAGGGGTTCGACACATAAACCTGCAGTAATTAAAAACTGTTTTCAATTTTTTTTATTAATTTCTAATGTCTATATTTCATACAATATACACAGTAGAAGTAAAAAAAAAAAATATTTTTTTAAGTTTTTAATCACTGCAGGCTTAAGTGTCGAACCCCTTTGAGTAAACCTCTAATAACTGTGGATACGTCTGAACCAAAACTAGAACAGTAATACTACAAAATAGTGTATATAAAGGATTGCGACATTTAGCGTTAGTGTTGCGACATTTAACGTCAGGCCAGTTTGTTGCGACATTTAACGTCACAGATGCGACATTTAGCGTCAGGGGGAATTGCGACATTTAGCGTCGGTTGCGACATTTAGCGTCAGCCTTGCGACATTTAACGTCAAGTACGACATTTAGCGTCGATGCGACATTTAACGTTGCTACACTCGTAATCTCGGGGTAACTTGCTTCGCGGGAGTCAGTTGAATCCCAGTTCCCAGCCTCCCAAAACTGTTTTGTTTCAAATCGGGTGTACATCGCCGAGGCAAAAAATTCTCTGATGCACACAGGATTCAATCACCATGCACTACTAGTATATTAATCCTTTAAATTTGTATTTATACACTTAGTAAACGATCAGAATCGTAATGCTATGCTTCCCGCTTTTCAAAAAGACAATAACTCAATTGTCAAATTATCATTAAAGTGGGTTCGAGTGAATATCACCGCACAATTTAGTCAGATTAATTCATTTAGATAAAAAGTAACGTAATCTTATTCCTATTCCTCTGTGATATTTCTTCCTTAGAATATATAGATTTGTCATAAACACCTGTGGTTAGATCTCAGAATCCTGGAATTATCATGGAGTCTACTTATTACTGGTATGCTATTGTCTGATAAGCAATTAGGCTTTTTAGATTTACAGATTCCCGCGTCTGTTAATTTTACAATGCTCAGCATAGCTTTGTATTTTGATTCCGCTATTGTAACAGACATGAGGATGCATCGAATAGCACCCGTTTTCAAGCGATGACCAATGAACACTTGGTAATGGCCACTTGATGTTTTTTATTGGTCATGAACAGCATAGTTTGAAAACATCACACATAATTGCCACCAAAGTTTCATTTAACAAAGTGAATCACAGAAAAATGTTGAGAATTTATTGCAGAAAAATGTTCAGAAACTATTACAGTAAGATTGCAACAAACAAATCTGAAATCAGACCATATTTAGAGTAAGATTTCAATCTGAACTTGAGATTGCTTACTTGTGACTCTTTGGTATATCGGGATCTTGTAGAATACAAATTCAAAATAAAACTGGTATTTTGTCTGTCGAATGTGACAGTCGTTAGTGAATGCCGAGGAAACATACTCTAACAGATTTAAGTGACAGGTGATGAAAATAGCTCTTGTCAACGACAGCGTTTTCTGGATAATTATGTTATATTATCTATAAATTATATGTAGACCCTATTTAGAACTTGATTCCGGAATAGAATTATAGGACAACGTCAAGCAGATTTTTAATTCCAACTGATCGTGTCTGTTGCAATGGTATGTAATAGACTGACAAATGCCAAATGTGGCAGGATTTAATGGGTGTTCTTGAATAGTCCGTGCTTTTCCATAATCCAATCACGTTTAAACTATTTAAGACACCAAAACATTTTTTAAAGAATGACGAAAATGCGCCAATTGTGCTGCATAATAGGCCTATAAAAATTCTCCACGTAAACTATAATTTACTACTGTATTTATATTTCAGTTTTGAAATCGGTGCTGCACCACGTGCGTACGAGGAAGATTGCTCATATATTGATGACTTTGACGACATAACTGATGACGTCAGCACAGCGGAAATATCGTCTGCTATTTCACAGGTGAGTGAGTTTGATACATTCTGCTGTTTCACTTGTGATGTCATTTGTTACATGTCTTCCATGGTGTTGAATCGAACTCCACGCAAACTGTCCCCGAGTCGCATTATCGAGGCAAGGGAAGTAACTGTTGTCGACAATGCCAAATTCAAACTCGAGTTGTTTCCCTTTGTTTCAATAGCCTTGGAATAATTTTCTTAAAAGGTTTGTGTTACTCGATCACATTAACTGTTGCCGTTATTCTTAGTAACGTTATTTTTGTTAAAAAAACAATTTAGATGTGCAAATAAAATATGCTGATGGTTTTCTAGATTATGCAACATTTGAATATGAAAAACAAAAACGTAATTGTAAATCTACTACAGTACTTGCGACGTGAACTTCCTACACATTATGATTCATACTCATTTTAATTTTTTATATAGCACAGACAGAAATATGGTGCACGCCCCCTCACACATCAGATAAGAATATACTTAAATTTTGATCATATCGCATTCGATGATTGCTGACTAGATAGAGTTTATAATACCTGTCATATAGATACGAAGAACCCGTTTTAATGGACAGATACGTTTTAAAATTTGTCATACGCTTCCATGAAACCTCCACCCCCGCATGCTGGGAAGTTGCTGGTTCCTTGAGAAGTTTAATATAGTACGTGTAATGATCACCATGTTATTTATTCAATTGCATTATTGTTGTTGTGTAAAAAGTCCTTCTCATGACTAAATATGCAAATAAACTATATTCTATTCCATGATACAGTCGAGGTGAACATGTTAGGTACATTTAGGTGCATCGGACACCACTGTGTATAAACGAGTCGAGTTCATACAATTACAATAAGGCATACACGTTAAATTATATAGTACAGCAATAAGTCATACAGTGATTTGATGTGCGCTCTATATCTGACACTATATAGATGCAATGGGAAAAACGGTTGGGGGTAAGAAGTTACACATGAATATTATATAAACCAATTAGACCGTTTTGTGGTGACTTAGTCGGTCACCTAATAAATGTAAGACAGATCTGGAAAAATGTTGCAAATTACCAAGACACTTAAATGTAATTTTCCACTTATTTGTACATTACGCATGTATTTTACACATTGTAGTATATAAACGAGTCAACAAATCGCAAGACGTCGTCCAGTGTCATGGACTGGCAGGTGTTTTGCTCGCAATAAGCAATATAAAAGTATTCACACAAAGCTTCACAAGAAATGATACAGTGGCTAGGTTTATACAATGTACACTGTGCATGAGTAATGCAGCTAATGTATATAGCTTACTTTCAAGTATGCACAGTGTATATATTACGAAATTTCCAACGATTTATGCTAATGCAATATTGAAATATAATGCGTTTGAAATGAATTTAGAATTAATCTCAGACCGCCAGCTGTGCAAGCTGTTGGGATAATTATATAACAAAAGTGGTGAATTAATAGATTCATGAAATCAGAAACATTCTGGGGTATACCGCTGTTTAATGACAGCGTCGCAGTTTGAAGGCATCAAATAGTATAGCAGTTATCCATTACACCATTCGCTTGTATGAAATTGTAATTTAATATGAAACGTAATATAATAATATTACACTTTATATTATACAGCTTAATATTCAGAGTCGAAGTAGTTGAAGCAAATTCGTTTCGTATTATACTGATCATGTTTGATCTTATGTCTATCGTTATTTTTTTTATTTTTTTTTTTTTTTTTTTTTAAGTTTGAGGAACCAACTCGGTTAACCCCGTTTATTCAATAAAAGAATGGTTACAACATGGTTTTTGGTATTGACACAATAATACAATACAAGCAATACATGTATAATAATCACTACAATACAATAAATAACAGTATTATTACATGCAAGCTAATTTAAGATTAATTGATATGTTCTTTTATTTTACTTAGACGTCGCGTCACAAGTTGGAGCTATTTTGCGTAACGTCAAAAACGCCGTTATTTTAGCTAATTATGACGAACATAAGGCGTACAATTGACAGAATAACTTAATCATGGGCGCACAACAACCATAAACACATAAGTTGTGTAACTATGTGTATAGGGGGTATATTCAGCATCCTTCGGAATTACAGAACTTAGATTTAGGCAAAATAACTTGTACGTAATTAACCATATTTATGTAATGTGTGCATTTATCCCTTTGCTCTTTGTACAGTTTAGACTAGCTTGATGTAACCCCAATGAACAAAGAATTCAAAATAAAAATCCCTTGATAAATAAAGTACTGTGTACATTTCCTAGTATATAAAAAAACATTTTCGAACCAATCTATAAAATTTCGATTTCAATTTTGCATTGAATTATCGAAGCTACAACATAAACAAGATATTTTGACGTTACTTAGTACGTAATTTTGCTGGTGGGACATTTTGTGTCGACATTGAAAAATACTAATAACTTCATCGTATATTGAACGATTTTGATAAACAATATACTATTCAACAGCGTGGAAAAAACGTATTTTTTCATTTCAGTGACGAATATTGTTTTACAGAAAATTTCACGTTCGATCAAATCGAATTTCATGTTTAATTCAGTTTTTAGTTTTAAGCACAGGGTGGGACATTTTAGGTAGACAAAGAAAATTTGAAATTATTTTTGATTTCTTGACTCAAAATCTAAAATGAGTACGGTATTTAATAATATATGAAAAACGTATTTTTTATAGGAAATTACAAAGAGAAATTATTAAAAATAAATATTGCAGAACAATTTTATCAGTGTAATAACAACTTATTTTCCTGTAATTTTGAAATCTCTACACAACTGTTCCCGCAACATAGAATCAAAATATTTGACTTTATGATGATGTCATTTTCTTTTACGTTAATGAAATCAACTTTTAACGTTTAAGAATCATTTTTGCGTAAAAAATATAGAAATTTTGCGTATGGTTTTTGCTCTCCACAGATTTTTCTCAGGCCCAACGAGATTGGATGTTACATCTCTACAGTGATATTTCACCGTATTCTGGTTCTTTCGAACTCTGAAAGTGTGGGATTTTGTGATAAAACTCAAAACATATACATTCAGGTCGAGTGTGCTGATTATCTTCGTTCGGTTGATATATAACATATTATATTTATTGAAACAAACAGAATTACATTTGCACCATTTGGCAAATAAATTACGCGAAATTGAAATAGCTCCAACTTGTGACGCGACGTCTAAATAAATGATCAGTATTATTTTTACAATAAGATTTGCATAAATTCCAAAATTCTGATTTAAATAATTTGTATATATCAAAAGACTTAGTTCTGCTTTCACTTAAAAAGTATGCTTTGTAAATACAAAATCCGAAAAGTGTTAAGATTAAATTCAAATAGGTATTTGCAGGATATGATAGTCTATCTCCTATTACAATACTCTGGAGAGATTGAAGGTTTTTATTTACTCCGCATTCACTTAAGCAATGAGTTAATTTGATCCAGGGATCTGTAACTACAGGACATTTTAAAAATGTATGATCATAATCTTCAAGTACGTTGCAGAGGTTGCAATTCGGCGAATCAACCATTTGCCATCTAAATCGTATTTGTTTACATGGAAATATATTGTGTATTAATTTGTATTTATATTGTTTAAGTCTGTTATCTGGTAAGTATCGTAAGAAATTATAAAAGATTGACCAATCAATACGTGTGTTAAATTGTGAGTTCCAATAGGTATGTATATATGGCTTTACGAACTTATTTTTGATAAATTCGTCATATATATTTTTGTTGGTTTGCGTGTGAATACTGCGTTGAAAGACAGTGATACCAAGTTGTGTTTTCACTAATGTCAAACGAGACTGTTCTGTTTGTATTTCTTGAATCCACTTTTTGGGGATACATTTCTTTAAAAGTGTTATTTCGGCTATCCAATTTGATTTATTATTTAGTTTGTTATATATCAAATTTTCCTGTTATACACCATGTCTATCGTTATTGTTGACAACTAAAGAGCTAGCTGCTGGAACCACGTTTGGTCTAAATTTTACTGCTGTCAAATCGTAAAATGAAATTCATTTTCAATTCTTCCTGAGTTGCATGATTGTCATAAATCGTCTAATGCGAGCAGGTCTTGATACCATGATCAATAAAATGAGTAACCTTTTTTATAATGAATTAATGATTCAAGGGAACCACTTTGTTGTGTACTAGTACGGGCTATGTAAGTCTCGTCATGTGACTACGAGATTTAGCGATAATTTCCACTTCCGGGTACAAACAAATTATGACTGCAATGATGATTGCATCGATCAAGATCATGTTCATGGTCCAACTAATCGAAAGAATGAAGCTGTAGTAGATGTTTGTCACATGCCTCAGTTTATAGTTACAAATGATCGTGCAGTCTTTAAAGAGGGACAACTTATGAGGGCGGATTCGCAGGGATTCGATCATGTTGTTGAGTTCATCGACGGAATGAGTCGCGGAGTAACAACGATTTTACACTGGACAACTGTTTAGTGTTGTGTCGTGTACTGTTCACAGGGGACTCGATTATAACTTAAATATCTCCCTTGCTTGGAACGCAGCTTAGTTTCATCCAGATAAATTGGCCCCTGCGTCATGATAATACATATAGTAGCTGGGTAGTCTCCACATGTCTGACTGAAATACTGTTGACCGCTTGGACTTCAAATATGTTTAGAACAAAATATTTGATATACTAACAAGTTAGAGCCTATATTAGATCCTGTAATTACCCATGTATCCTTTATAAAAACAGCTTCCAAAAACATAAGAGAACCAGACATGGTATGTTTACTTTACTTAAGCCATCCAATTAGAATTGACTCTCTATTGAACTCAGCGTAACAAGTTCTGGACAATAATTATTTCTAAACAACAAGTTGGATACCGGGGTATATATACACAAACAATTTGTTGCGTCTATTTATAGCTACCTGAGTGATACATTCAACCACTCCACCCGTGCAACACGTATTTTCTGGAGGTGCCTATGAGTTCTGTCGATTGGTAGATCAAACTTTCTGGTATATACTATATATACGTAATACTATGCCAATCTTACATTCTGTTCTGTTCTGTTCTGTTCTGTTCTGTTTACACGATCATAATATATTTGTATACCAACTTGTGTGTGTGTGTTTTACGGGCACCAAGTCTTATGGAATCTCTATTATGAGCCTCAGCTTAGTCTGAAACAACTTGCATCATGATTCGGTTTGATTGAGTAACAAAATTCCACACCAAGTGTTGGTCTAAAACTTCTTGGATATAAAAATGGGGAATAAATCAAGCCGTGAGGTACGTAGATTTTAAATTGTTTATTATCTTAGACATGTACATGTATTTACTGTGCTTGTTTATGTAAGAGGTGCCTTGGAACTTTCTTCCAAAGTTCTTTATGTTTGTTTTCATTATTTTCATGACGTCTGTATCTAACATGCTATTTGATAATTAAGAGAAATGAGGAGTTGCACTTTAAAACTTGTGAAGTAATTAACAAATGGAGAAATCGATTTTAATCAAACAGTGGCGGTCTCCTTTGTAATTAATTGACATTATTAATTAATATAGTTAATTAAATCACACAAATAGTGAGGAAATGATTTTGTTCTTAAACAATAGTACCACGAAGGCCTTACTGACTATTAGCAATCAAAGATGCATGGATGAGGATAGCCGATTTTTTAGAAAACCGATTCTGAGTTCGAACATTGGTGTGTGCGTTGTAAGATCACAACCTCCCGTCCGTGGCACGAGTGCATCTAGCCATAGGTCACATATTAGCATACTTGTATCATGACAATGGCTAAAAATTAACAAGGCAATATAAAAACATATTCTCATATGATATACCATGTTGGTATTTGCGAAACACCTTTAGTGATTAACGTATTTCAACAAAGCTTCATGATTCCCAGCTCATGGAATTCTGATTTCGAAATTTCGCGAAACTCGATTTCAACTACGCGAATGCTGAATCCATCAATTCACAATTTCAACTTCACAAAAGCAGTTTCAATACCAAAAATTCGCGATTCAACTTGGCAATGACGTGATGAACATGTCTAGACCCGGCTTCCGTAAGTTCGATAACACAACAGATGCATTTTGTGTTTTAAAAACAAGAAAGCTTCTATACGCCGACCGTGACGCAGCAAGAAATCGTGATTCTGGGATAAAGCATGATAAACAAGTTCTCGTAATATCATGATTCTACTACAGTGCTTTTATTACCTTGACAGAACTATCTGCAACATCTTAGAATATAGTGCACATAATTTCTGATAGATTTCCAGCCAAAATAATAGCATCGTATACGTAGAAACTGACCGTTGGTACAACGCATACTGCTAAAAGCACTTTGTATAAACGAGTCGATTTCCGGCAATAAGACAATGCAATATACATGTATAATACGACAATAAGCCATGCAGTGATCAGTATTTACATATGCTTTCAATAGCAATAAATGATACGAGTTAAATTTTATAGTAATACGATAAATCATACAGTGGTGTGGTTTTATACGCTATGAAAAGTGTATTAACGGCTAAATTTTCTGATTCAACAATATGTTGTTGATGTCTACACGAAGCATAAAATACACATAAAACATGCATGCTTCATACATATCAGAGAAACATATCTTCCTGTATGCTAGTATTAACCGGAATATCACACATTTTTTTCATTCATGATCTTACATCATTAGGTGTATCTATCGTTCGTTAGATAGCGTAGGAGTTTTATCTCATTAGTTAAGATACGGGACTTCTTTATCAAACAACACTAAAGTTTCTCGAGTGGATTTTGAACATATGTTTTCTTCCATTCGACAGGGAAGTACTTTATGGCGTTTCAATACCCAAGTTCATTTTATGTTGTTTGTATATATACGCCTCCCTCATCTGTTACGTTTTTCTGGATGCAGTAACACGTGAATTTCGTGAAATCATGCATCCCGTTGGGCGCCATATTATAACCTGTCATCTGGGGTGTGTTCGTAGCGTCTGTTTTGGAACACTCGGAACAGTGTTCCTTCTGTTCCTGTTCCAGTATCTTACGAACAAAATAAAACTGTTCTGAACAGTGTTCCGAATGTTCCACTCCAAGCACCTTACGAACAAAATGGAACATGGACAGAACAGGAAGTAACAATAAAATAAATAAATAAATGTAGAAAATAAAACTTTTAAGGTTGACGATATTGTCAGTTGCAGCCGTTATATTTGTTGAAGAAACATGACACAAGAAAATTTCCAATCATAAAAGTTCGGTCATTTCCGTTATTCTCCGTTGACATACTATTGCCAAGGTGATCTGAATAACACATTTCGTGAAGTTTCCGGTTGTCTCGTTTTCGTTGAAATCACGTGACCTGTTCTGCCTGCACCACCTTTTATTTGGGAACAGTTAGAACATGTCCGGAACACTGTTCCGACCTGTTCGTAAGACTGTTCTCTGTTCCATCTGTTCCGGAACAGAGAGAACTGACGTTTCGAATGCACCCCTGATGTTGCGACTAAATCCTGTTAAGTTTGTTATACACAGTCGTATCAACTCATTACTGCATGGTGTGGTGTGATCTAGTCACATTGCTATTTGCGCATCTTTTTTGGTTTGTTTACTGGTTTGTGTGATGGTTTGTTTCGAAAACCGCGTAGTCTAGTGCTTATGTACTCTAAGTAGTCGATAGCATTGTACAGTAAGGATTCGAACACTCATTATAGGTGCAAATGTCCTCTTTTCTATCACCATGAATATTACGATCTACCAAGAATATTTCCAATCATCATTGGACCATTCTTGGCTACATGTTGTTGTTTCTTCGCGAGTAATGTTTGGCTTTCTTTGTTCAACTGACCTTCGTCATCCCCTTAGTCTCAGTCTCGGTTGAATGTTAGGAATTACCACTTGTGATTTACAGTGCGTCTTCCTGCAAGACATATTGTGTGAGTTATGTTGAAACGAACGTAAAATCATTGCTATATAAACAATAATATGAATAAACATGTCAGTCTTTCAACAAATCATGTACGAGGGTTGATCTATGAATACACGGGAAATGGCTCTTAATTCGTTGTACCAATGTTTCCTTAATAATGTTTGGTTTGTTTGATTTTCGATTTAATATGTCTTTGGATTTAATTTTTTATCTGGTTGTTCGTGTAATAAGTCAAAATATACTAAAGCTGACTATGTATCAGCAATATTGGTCAAGTGTCAAAGATATTGTAGGGTTGTTTTCTACGAATTTGTTGATCAGCCCTCTTAACTAATTATACCAGTTACAGGTGTAGTTCATAAATATGTTTATGTAATTTAAGGTTACAGGAACTGTGCTATATACTGTAGAGAAATATAATTGTGCAACTTCTATGCTTGCTACAAAGTGAGGGAAAATAGCTTATTTTAAAAATAGTTTATTTTTCTTAGGGCTAAATGTCAGAACTTTGTAATGCAGTAACTTTTTAATCCGTGGTAATGTCAACTTTTGATTCAGTTAAAAAGTTCTGTATATATTTGCCATTCATGTTGTTAATATAAACATGATTATGATAATTATAATGTACTATTTTAATGACACATTTTATTGACTTTTCGATGGCTGAAAAAATCGATTGTTGTTAAGTGTTTTGTCTGGAATCCGGACAAAATCTCCACTGGACACAATAATGCTTTAATACACGTGTCTGTCTTGATGATTTTGTCCACCCAATGGTGGGTATTATGTCCACCCTGTAAAATATAAGATGGTGATTTTGTCCACCCTGTCAAAAATGAAGAGTGAGTATTTTGTCCAGTGGGGATTTTGTCCTCCACTCGTTTTGTCTGTGCATTTAATATAAGTCTAGGACCGTATTCACCAACAGTTCGAGACTACAAATCACGGAAGTGGAAACTCTTGTTTAATATTCGTTGGGATAAAATCTCGTGGTCGAAAGCAACTTGGAAAATAAGGAAATTTTAGTCCCCACGAAACAGAGAAATTTTACATTATGTACAAAAGTAATTAAGAGCAGTAAATGGGGCATATTTTCTTCCTGTATCTAGGCAATATACAGAATATTTTCATTTCTCCTTGTCAGAAACGCACAAATCCTATTCATCATGATACGTATCACCGCCTTTGATCAATACCCTAAAACATATGTTCTATTTCCGGTCAAAGCATACTGATATATCTATAATACTACGTGATGAAACCTTAGTTAACTTCTTAGATTAGCATCGTGTATCGGTCATTAACTAACGTATTAATAAAACTCACAAAAAGTATACTGTAGTAAAATTTCTCCAGAGCAGGTATTTGTAGAGCAACAATATATTTTCAACAACAAAATCATTTTGTTTAATTTGTGACACTTTTACGCAGAGTCTACCTCCCCACATCAACAATGTTTGCACAACAGCCAAACTTGGCGTTTCCTAAAGAGTGGTGCTTTATCAAAGTAGCACTGCACCGAATAGAATGACACACTTATATTATTTATATCGGATTGAAACTTTATTGAAATATTTATTTACCATCACAAGAGGAGTCCATACTGACAAGGTTGATAACCCTGTAATCTTGTTTTTTTTAGTTATCTGCCCTTATATTACTATCAAAAACGAAAAAGTCGAGCGTTCAGCACTCGTAGGCGATGCTCTTGTTCCAAGCGAGTGTTGCTTAATAGAGGTTGTACTATATCTTCTAAAGGTTGCACCACTTATGAGAGTATAAATAAAAACAACAAAGAATGAGGGTTTGTTTTGCACATGTTCCTGGTATAAAAGAAAGGTATGCGAGTATATGTGCTGTATACTTCTACTAGCAGGTCATTAAAACCCACATTAAAGCTTAGATTGTTTGGCATTATATCACAAACTATATTACATGTAATTAATAGACTACTGCAAAATGCATATATTGTTGTTTTTGTGGTAAACTTGTCTGAGAAAATGTGTTGATTACTTTATTACAATAAAACGCACAAATTAAGACCAAAACAATTGTGACATTGTGTTTGCATTCTATTTTGCCCTCATCCTTAACATTTTATTGACAGTGAGTCGTTCATTTTTCAACTTGCAATAAAATCAATTACACGTAAATAATTTATAAAATTTACTTAATTTTTAGCAAGGTGCGTTAGCACTCAGGTTTTGGTAAGCGTAATTTCAAATCAAACGGGACCGTGTTGCTAAAAATAGATATACGTGTCAGTTAGGGGGATGACTTCGTGCTTTATCGCCTTGCACTACTAGAAGTGCATTAATTTATACTCTCATGAGCGCTTTTTTCAGTACGTTACCAGAACCACAATATAAATATGTTTGTCCTAACAATAAAACGCAATATATGCGTTTTTTGACTGGTATATTAGCTTCCATTTACCTGTAGACACTGTCAGTAAGAATTCATATCAGGAACACATTAATTAATAATTGAATCAATATTCAACGCGCTCAATGCTTCATTCGTCTTGGGTTTAAAAACTTACAATTTGATGCGTTTTATTTAAAAGGTTTTCGCTAAACAATGACATATTTAGTGCATCAGATTTTAGCATTATCAAAACACCAGATTTCCAGCCACAACATCATATTTTCAAAAGCAATGACATCAGAATATTTTACCAATTTGTCACATCAGAATTATTTAAAACAACATCAGAATTATTTAGCACCAACGTTAGATTATTTTAGCAACAGCATCAAAATTGTTAAACAACAGCAACAGAATATTTTAGCAACATTATAATAATTTTGCAACAACATCAGAATTATCCGGATTGTATTAACAATACAACAAAGGGAAGTAACTGTTACAAGGAGTTTTGTCAGAATCCAAGCTATCTGAAAAACGGGAAGCATTCAGACTAGACAATCACAAGACTTTAATTATACCAAATTCATTCTAATCGCCTACTCTTATGATGCGTGGGTCTGTAATGTACCCATGAGTTTGCTATTATAACCTTAAACGATGAGCATATCACTGCTTTAATAGCTGATTACTAGTAATAAGGCGTCCCAGTTGGAATAATCAATCTGAGTATGAATAATTCTTAATTATAAGGAACTCATTTATTCTTAACAAGAGCATTTTTGTAAGATACAAAGACACTATGTAGAAGACGTCTTCTTTGAATATGAGACCCATTGCAAAAGGACTTTCGGAATAAAAAATATTCTGAACATTGACATCATGAAAAAGAGGGGATATTTTTTTATTATCAATAAGAGACATACTGATTGTAAGGTTTGCTAAATGAGTGACATTCCGAATAAGGTATATGCTGAATAAGGTACATTCTGAATGAGGTACATGCTGAATAAGGTACATTCTGAATAAGGTACATTCCGAATAAGGTATATGCTGAATAAGGTACATTCCGAATAAGGTATATGCCGAATAAGTTATATGCTGAATAAGGGTCATTTCTAAAAATGGATATTCTGAACTGAATTAGGTACATTTTGAAAATGGAATATTGTGAATAATGGATATTCTGAATAAGGTACATGTTGAATAAGGTACATTCCGAATAAGGTATATGCTGAATAAGGTACATTCCAAATAAGGTATATGCTGAATAAGGTACATTCCAAATAAGGTATATGCTGAATAAGGTACATTCCGAATAAGGTATATGCTGAATAAGGTACATTCCGAATAAGGTAAATGCTGAATAAGGTACATGCTGAATAAGGTATATGCTGAATACGGTACATGCTGAATAAGGTATTTGCTGAATAAGGTACATTCTGAATAAGGTACATGCTGAATAAGGTACATGCTGAATAAGGTATATGCTGAATAAGGTACATTCCGAATAAGGTACATTCCGAATAAGGTATATGCTGAATAAGGTACATTCTGAATAAGGTACATTCCGAAAAAGGTATATGCTGAATAAGGTACATTCCGAATAAGGTATATGCTGAATAAGGTACATTCCGAATAAGGTATATGCTGAATAAGGTACATTCCGAATAAGGTATATGCTGAATAAGGTATATGCTGAATAAGGTACATTCTGAATAAGGTACATTCCGAATAAGGTATATGCTGAATAAGGTACATTCCGAATAAGGTATATGCTGAATAAGGTACATTCTGAATAAGGTACATGCTGAATAAAGTACATGCTGAATAATGTACATGCTGAGTAAGGTACATATGATGAATATGGTACATGCTGAATAAGGTATATGCCGAATAAGTTATATGCTGAATAAGGGTCATTTCTAAAAATGGATATTCTGAACTGAATTAGGTACATTTTGAAAATGGAATATTGTGAATAATGGATATTCTGAATAAGGGCATTCTGAAAACAGGATAATTCATTCTGAATAAGGAATACTCTTACTAAGGTAAAATTCTGAATATGGGTACCGATATTCTGAATAGGAGATAATCTAAATATGGGACATTATACATAAGTAACGTCCATTATGAGAGATATTCAGAATAAGGACATATTCTATACAAGAGACACATTGTATGTAAGCTCTTCTGAATGAGTGGTATTCTGGTATAAGGGAACTTCTGATTATGGGATATATACAGAATAAGAAAAAGCGATATTCGGAATATGAGATGCTTTGAATAAGAGATGCTTAGAATAATCTCCATATAATACGGTATAGATTACTGACCAACAAAGGATCGTTTGATATTCTGTAGAATGTCTGCAGTAGTTCCATGAGTTAGATAATGACAAATATTGACATAGCAATGATGTCTAACACCAGTACACTACGGCTGTAGGAGATATTAACCAGATGTCGGCCTGTATATAGTATGTGAAGACAGTTCATTGAAGGGGAGTTGTTTTAATTCAACTTTGTGTACATATTACTTAGTACAAATATACATGTATTTTACGTAATTCTTTCGCAAAGGACGGTTGCTTTAAAACAAGTGTGTATATTTCGCTTAATACATGTATTGTACGTAATTGTTAAGAAAAATAATTGAAGGAAAGTTGTTTTAATACAACTGTGTAAATTTCGCTTAGTACATGTATTTAACATAACTGTTTCGAAAAAGGAGGAGAGCTTTAATACATTTTAAAGTGTACATTTCACTTAGAACATGCATGATACATGACGAACATTTAATGAAGACAGTTCATTGAAGGAGAGTCAATACACTGTGATTATAACAAATATTATACATAGTTCTTTCGCAAAAGGAGAGTTGCCTTAATGCAAGTGTGGACACTTTACTTAGCACAAGTAGCATACATAATTGTTACGCAAAAGGGGGTCTACTTTAAAGTGTGTACACCACACTTAGTACATGCATCTTTAAATGGTTTCGCAAAATGTTCAGGGTTCATGTTTACATGTATAATGTATGGAGTTATTTCGGATATACAAATTGAACACAAAACAAGGATTTACTAACTCAATGGAATATACATGTGTGCGATTGCTGTTTGTAACGATTGAAGTTTGAGTGAGTATATGATTATATTCTTACTTTATTGCTGATGAGTTGACAGTATTTTCATTATCTTAGAGAAATTACTGTATTAAAGCTATATAAAACACGAAAAATTGCACTAACCAAACCAAAAAATACCCTCCGTCCCAAGTGGGATATAAGGTTGCATTGGTCTCTATCCGCTTGATATATTTTATGACCATTTCATGTACTTCTCCTAAAGACAATCCCATCTCTGTGAGTTCTGTCACCATAGCCCTACGTCATGCTGGCTTCGGTCACTCAGGTTTTCTTTGTCAGAATGGTGTTCATCGAAGAGCAAGTTTTTCATGTTCTTGGACACACATGAACGACGTTAGAGTCTTCCAGTTATTTCTGTCTCTGTGTTTTTCTTTTCTTCCAGGTGAGCTCGACCTCTTTCAACTCCACATTTACAATTCTCCTGTAAGATCACTGATCAGCAGGTTTTTTAACAATATGTTTCCAAACACTTTAATAGCCACGTTATACAATACAAGTGATAAATATTCATGAGTTTACTCGATGTTTAAACTCCCGAATGGACATTTTAGATAAATCTTTTTTAATGCATACAGTACTTTGATTTTCCATCTTTTACGTGACAGCACGTCGGCTACGTGGCTAACGGTTCCCGGTGTGTAATCTTTTCACCTTGTATTTTGACTACAATGGTTAAAATTGGGGGTGAAAATGAACACATATGCTAATTCTATTACACCAGCTTGGTTCGGTTACGTTTTGATAATCTAGAAGACTTAGTGGTACCGATAAGCCACAATAACCCATATATATGCTTACATCATTTCTTGTTGTGTATGAGGAATCTAACAGGTGGTATGTTACTATCATAAAATACATCAAACAGAAAGTTCGCATCTCATTATCCAGCAGTTTCTGTAATTTGTCTCAAAACCATACCCCGATCTTTCTACGCCGACAATATAAAGGTATGGTGTACCGTAACTGCCGCTATGTGTGATCGAAGGCAAGACGCCAGTACGACAATTGACATTACGTCAAGTGTCAATCGAGTATCTTTCAATCAATTCTAACGGTAAATTATAATCACATGGCCCATTGGATTAGCTTGAAAACTTTCGCCAATCAACCTTCAACAAACAATGAAGGCTGAGCCATCTCGTTTCCGTTGTAATGTCAATTGTCACCAATTGTTGGTAGCGTGACACTAGAATGACGTAAGTTACCATGTTTTGACGACAAATACTAGTTCATGTGATACAATTACAAAGTACATGTCAGAAAAACACACACCATTAACCACCTTTCTGTACTTACTTAAAGTACTTGTTACTCCTCTGGTGCATTGGTTAGGTTAATTGAATGTTCAAGTACCCGAAAAACTGTAATACAGAATAAATGGTGAAAGATTACGGAGTGTTACGAGCAGAGCAAATGTCTCAAACTTAACTTAATCGTCCTTGAATGTGTGTGTATATCAATTAAATTAATTCGTTCTGCTGTGATGTATCTTTTCCTTGATCGTCTGTGGTTGACACATTTGATTAACTGCAAATCAATGCTTACATCCGGATATCAATTACCCACTTTCAGCCACTTATTAAATATGCTAATGAAATTTTTTAAAAACAAAGTCGTGTGGTTTTAGCTATCAGTCGAGTTAATGTTTTTATATTGATATCTGTAACAGATTATTATTGTTAATGAATATGAATGTATATTGTTGAGTCAGGTAGGTTTAATTTTCGCGGGTTTTTTTGGCTAATTCGATACTTAGCGAAAAGTTTACAATTGAGCTGAAACAACGATGGCAAAACGCAGGAAAATGTATACTTGCTACGTTTTAAATTCGCAAACATTTCACCGCACAAAATTATGACCTAGCGAAAAAAAAAGTTACAGTATTTTACGTGAATTATTCTTATTTATTTCGTTACGTAGATCTCCAAATAGCTTCGGCTTATATTCTAATAGTTCATTATCGATCTTCGGGTTATTGCTGAACAACGTCGTGCCAAGTATACGTGGTAATCTCAATTACATGAATAATTAAAAGCCAGGCGACATTTCACATTCAGGGGGTTATCAAACTTTTGCATCATTCGCGTATTTTCCGTATTTTGTAATTAGCAAATATTTGTTTTACCTTTTTTTATTGGTGGATCTTTGTTATGCAAAATTAATGCGCGTCTTGGGTAAAATTCAACAACATTCATGTTGGCGTGCTGTTCGACAATATGCAATTCTCAAACAGTATTTGACATTTTCATACGCATTAATTGACATCACAAGCCGATTGATCTGCAAAACAAACTAACTGGAAGGACAAGTTAATGAAGTAATGACTTTTAGAAACAGAGTATTCAGAGCATGAGTGATATTTTGGAATCTGTGTTGTACTAGCAGATGTCTGGTGTAGGCGGGTAAAGGGATGGCGCGGTCGCTTTAACCTCACTACGTATTATTGAATTCTTTGTAATCCGAACAAATGAACGTGGTCATCGAATTTTATGAATGCCGAACATACCACCGGAGTATATAGCATGAGTATTTTTGTGTGGAATATATATATCCATTTCTACGAGAACCGATCATTTGGAATATAATTTAAAGTCCATCTCTTAATTAATCATAATACTCGCCGTTCATGGAAACAAAGAAGCAAAGACCCAACTTCAATAACATTGTATAGCTAATAAAGCAAATGATAAGTTCTGCTAGAAGCTGGTTTGACGATCACGTTAATTTGTTCCCACTATGGATTTTACCATTACTAAACATAAACACTCCTACAGTGTCATCAGCGCCCTTATCAAATCTCCCCTAAAATGTGTCGATGTTCACACCAACACCAATTACTTGAAACAGTGGTTAAGGCATCAGTACTATTGGTAGGTTATTAACACAAGTAATAACTAATTAGTAGTTAATCAATGTGTGTGCATGCACTATGCACGTTATCAGATCACGTGGCGATATTATGATAAGCATGCATGGTTGCCACAGACTATTAGACCGTCGATAAATCAACATGACACATGAACACTATATCTGAGATTCTCCATATACTGCCTGTACCGGGTACAAATGTATGTTTTTAGTAAACCAATAGCCAAACATCCCAAATTGTAGCTGTGCCTTTTTCAAACAAGACTTTTAGTGTCCTTGTTTGGTACTATTGAGACAGATTCTAAATTAGTCAATGTCAGAATGTTTAGTTGCCTTTGTGCACTTTCTGGCAACATACATGCTTGTGATGGTGTTAGGTTCAAGTACTGATCGTCACCATTAGGAGAGGGTTTCAAGTGTACCACTTCATATAAAGCGGATGTATAAAAGATGTAAACAAGAGCAATGCAGAAAATATGAGACAATGCGTCTGTTCTTGAAAACGTTATTTTAGATGTTGTCCAACACTGCTGTTCGTCAACGGACATTGCTGGTAGTTTGACCGAAGTACGACGGACATTGTCGAAAAGTCGTCCGATGAGCGACGAACATTATCGACAAAGTTACTCGACGTCTGGCAGACATTGTCGACAAGTTGTTCGAAGTAAGACGAACATTGTCGACATTTTGTTCCAAGTGCAACGAACATTGTCGAACAGTGACAATAATTATTGTGTTCATCGGATTTAATAAAGGTGCAGTGGGTTCATGGTCTATACTATGAAAAGGCGGAATCATATTTCAATGATGATATTGCACGAAATAACCGATTTTTGATAGTGAAATTCATGTTTAAGGTGTAACCAGTGGATTAAAAACTGTGAGAATTAATATACAAATTTGGTATCATTGTAAAATTGAAGTTATTTCCGATTTAAATTTGAACTATACACTTCCGTATTTTTTATATTGACGTTGCTATGACGTCGTTAAGTTGCCATGTAACGCGCGTTTTTACGTTACGGCGCGATCAACCCTTTACATAGTATTACGGCCGTGAAAATCGTTATACTTACACCAGCTATGTCAAACTTACGGCATTCGATTCGTGTGATGAATGCGCATCCGTGCATACATAACTGTTACACATTAATGTCAAAACGCGTCAATGAAATCCTTAAAATGGCGCCGTTTAAATTTTTTGTTGTGCAAAAATTACGAACGTTTCTGCAATTTAAAAAATATCTGCCCGTCAAAAAATGATAATTTTTTTATATGTTTAACTAATATATCTTACCTACAAAATATACAAAAAATAGGAAAATTCATCTCAGGAAACTTTTTTCACAAGACGTTAACCTATACCAATGGCGACGTGAAATGACGCATATACCAATGCGTTAGTTGTTTGCTTATCTTCAAGCGATCTATTAGAGTTTAAAACATATATTTCTCTTAAATTGTAGTATTTTAACTGTTCACTGGTTTTCGAACGATTATTTAAAGCGTTATCCTCTTATCTATCACAAAAGTATTTCATTTTCTGTACGCATGTATTATCTATCAGTAAGTGTGTTTCTACATTTTTGTTCAGAACATTGTCGGTACTTTGATTCCAACATCTCAAACTTAATAACAATGGTGGTAACATTATCGCGGGAAGATATCATTCATTTGAGCGGAAATGACGTCATTACGAACCGGAAGCGGAAAACAAACGTCTATATTCAAAATGGAGCGGCCCCGGTCCGGCGGTCGATTCTGTAATAAAAAGAAACTTGAAGTTCATGAAAAACGCACAAAATCGCTAAAAACAGGTCTAAGTAAGCCCGTTGAAAAACTTACTTTCGGCAGAAGAATAATTGATGTTTCGTACTTTGGTGACCGGTTTGATGAAGGCTGTACGAATTGTAAAAATAAATTTAGTTTTGGTGATATGACAAATGAAATAAAAATGGGGTATTGTTCCATTTTTCATTTTACATGTAAAAAATGCAGCATCATATCCAGAATTTCTACTTCGTCAACACATGGTGATTCAAATCGGACGAGGAAACCTTATGCTGTTAACGTGAAAGCTGCTTTAGGTAAGTCTAGAAATAAATAATAAAAAGCACATCCCGGCTTCAGAATATCTATAACAGGAAAAATATTGTTTGATATATTATGTTAGATCTATATGTTTGTATATATTCAACATTTTGATGGAAACCAAATCAGCAGACGCACTTCCGATGGTTACAAAGCGTTTTCTGTCTAGGCGCAAGCATGCAGCAATTCGAAGTGAATCACCCAACATTCCTTTCTCTTATTATTCCTTGTTCCGTAAATTTATATCGCTTTTCCCCCACTTTATCTCACACCATTATTGTTTGATATTAAAAAAAATAAAAACGAACATAATAAAAAAGTACTTTTATCATATTCAACAATGCTTGCATTAGTGTTGACTTATTTAAAGCAATAAATAATAATTGTTTTTTTATCATAGATATGCATCGCTCCGTGAAATTACCTAAAATCGTGAAAGTGTTCATAATTTAATAATTCTACAATTTACATGTTATGAAAAATAAATGCACTGTATGGGAAGCCGTTGCTCCTAAAATCACTCGACTGCTTGCAATCTTGGAACGCCTTTGCTCAAGTCATCCGATTTTCTGCACTCTATGGAACGCCGCTACTACCTGAATACAATGAAACAATTCGACAGTTTGTATGTAACACCTAAATGTTGGGCGTTCGCATCGGGACATAGAGGTCCCGGTTTCAAACCCCGTCTGAACCATTGGTTAATTTCCCTGAGCAAAAAAAAACATACATGCCCCACTCCACCTGGGTGTTAATAATTATTGGTGCCTGTGATAGCAATGACTATTCCTGGGAGCCACAGATCGATGTGAACAGGCGAAGTTAAAATGCCAAAAGGCGGTTGAACGGCTAAACTGCTGAAATCAGCCCTCAAAAATTGGTAATTTTTATTTCTATGGAACGGCTCTGCTGTCCATGCTCTTTGAACACATGTACGTATGTTACATCAGTACTCACGACACGGATGTCTGTTGAAAGTGGTGTTTAAGTGTTCGTTTTATGTGAAAGAGATATTTGGCAGAGATGGCTTTCCATAGAATACGCCGCCGATTAGAAGATTTTGATTTTTCCTCACTCACCGTTCTACTTAGGTTTTCCGTGTCAAACAAGTTCAATTTGTTCCCTAAAAGATATATTTTTAATATAAAATTTGATTTATAGTTACAATATCCAGTCGATTTTTGTAACAGTTTTCAAAGTTGGCAGTTTTTCCAACATCTTTCTAAACGTGGGCGAAAGTTCAAAAGGAATTAGCGGTGTATACGGATCGTGTATATACAGAAATGATGTATTACACGCATATATTATATAACCGTGTTTGCAAAATGCATCAGTAAGCTCCACATGTAACATCCCTACACCTATTATATATGATGTAAGGTGGAATTACGGAATTACGGAATACCGTATTGCTAAAGATAATCTATTTTACAGATTTCTGACTAAATACTGAAAAGTCACATGTTTTCGCGATGTCAAAATTTCGCGATCATATTATTCTGAAAATAAATCGCGAGTTACATGTTTACAATTTCAGACAGAACTACTTTCCGCATTTAACTGTCGTGGATTTTAGTTCACGCGGATTAATTTTCGTGAACTTATCGAATTGTGCGTATTACGAAAAACATTCCCTCCCGAAATGGTTGGTTTTGCATTATGCTGCACATGTGTTTATTTTGTTAGCGTGTACGGATGTTTTAAGTTACAGTGTCACCTGTTTGCAGGCACCTCTAGGGAAATGTATCAATTCATAATGTATTTGAAGATAATGTTATTGTCAATATAGTGTCCCCAAATGGCTTATCATATTGATACAGACGCACATTATAACATGTCAATATCATTTTAAAACGCAATGACAATACCGACAGGCATTTTATAGAAGTGTTCATTAAGCACGGTTCAGAGAAATACAATCATGGTATTATATATTTTATGGAAAAAGAAGTGAAATAATGCCGTTCAGTCCTGGCAGTGATCTTGCACTCGTGTGGCGCCAAACAAGTACTTGTACTCAAGTATGAATTAAGCTTAGTGTATTCACTGCGAGAGTGGGATGTTCGGTGTTTTGTCCGTTGTCGCGACCTGGTAAAATATGCAATCGTGAAAGCTCGGCCATTTCCGTTTGTCTCCGAAAAATATATTGCCATGTATAAAGTCCGAGGTCATCGGAATGGCCAAAATACGAACAAATGGTACCAGTTTTTCCATTGCTTGATTTTCAATATGCTCCTGACTGGTGTCATACTTCTTAACAAACGTAGTTTCATGTGACCGAATGTTTCGGGTCAATATTTGCACAAACAAGGGGAAACTGGAATTTCTGTTGTCATGACTTCGTAGCAATGGATATAATTTTCTTTAATTGTGACAACTTCATATTCCCTAGTAACGTTGTTTTACTAAGATTGTGTAAACAACCAGACGACCGAGATTTCTGAATCAAAGATACGTCTGCGAGTATTGACAAAGACCAAAGACTCGTTTTGGTAAATATTGTTACAAACATTGATCGAATACGTCAATAGAATCGTTGATATATATTATAACAAGACCGCGTTAGACGGGTTCTCATTAGACGTGCTGCATTGAAAGCACACTCGGCCATTTCCGGTTTTCGCCAGTTAATTGTATTGCAAAGCATAAAGACCGAGGTGATCAGAATATCTGCATTTGAAGTATTGGTGATAGATACATGTGTCCTGTTAATACGGACTTGGTGTGCAGCAACACACGCCCGACTATCTTCACCAGCCATCTCCTAACTTGTAAATTGAAAACCTCCACCATTTCTAGAAACTAGACAATGAAGTGTACAAACAGTACAAGTGCAATGCAGACGTTTGGTTTGTTTACGTGGACTGGTTTGGTTTTTGAGGAGCAAGGGACTTAAACCCGAAACTGTTTCAATTTGAAAGTAGGTACATGTTACTGACGACTACAACGTACATGTGTCTGAGACAATAATAGTGTTGCTGCTCTAGATAATAGCGATCATCTCTGTATCCAATCTGTTTCTTCATTCACTAATTTATTAATTAGGGACCAGAGTCGATACTGAGATCCCTATGCTCTAGACGTTTAACTAGATCTAAACAGGATATAATAATTGTCTATGAATAAATAGTATCTAGACTGTCTGTTCTAAAGTTGGTAATCATTTTCCCAGTTTTTTTCTATTTACACACTCTAGCATTATACTGAGCATTTCTTCGTGATTATTCAACCGGAGTATTCAGTAGTTCCTGTATTTATTTCTAGTAGAACGATGTAACAGATCTTGGTACTATTATGATATTATCTGGATAATAACAAATGATCTGTCTGGTTGACTGTATGGTAATGAAGGGGGTTGAAGCAATCATGTAATTGTTCAGATAAAATCTCTCCTGTTACAGGGTTCATCATAATAGTATCAGTACGTGTACAGTAGTAAGCTCATGTCGTTCACTATAATATTCTTGTACATCCCACAATATTACAGAGTTACGTCCCTTGAAATGACAAAACCAGATTCCCAAGGTACAAAAAATATCATACAAATGTATATATAAATTTTGAAATTCCAATTGTCTTTTTTGTATGTATTTTAAAAACTTGGGCCAATATCTATATAAAATAAGTCAGTCCATTTTTGTTGTTGGCAACATCGATATAATACGAATATGCATGTACAGTATATATCTAGTTTCTTTCCATACCATTTTTGAGAGAAAATGACAGAAATTCCGTTAGATGACAAATTATGATACATCTTAAAGACTCTGATAACCTATCCGTTATACTCACATCCTTTATTGTGTATGTTCTGAATATATCAGTTATGGGTATCCATTAATACATGTTGTATATCAGAGTAAATCTATATAGATTTATAATAAATCTATTTTGGGAATTAACATGAAATAATACGGTACGTATTTCAAAATTAAGATGCTATAATATGTATATTTAATTCGATCCTGCTACTCTTTGTCCTAGTTTTCGATGCCCCTTAAATTCACTGTCTGACTCTTGCCGAAAAAGCCACATTTGTGTTGGAATGGGATGCAAATATAGCCTGCTTTCCTGTGATTTCGTGAACATAAGACTTGTTTTTGAAGAATGCTCACTTGTTTGTTGATTTATAAACATTTTTCTATGATGAAACTAATGCCTGAACCCCTCTCAACAAGTTAAAGACAAAACATGATGAAAAATTATCCTATTTTCCAAGTAGCCGCCATCTTACAGAGTGGACTCCAACTCTTCAATCAGAAGACAAGTTTCCTAAAGATTCGTGAATTTTGATTGGCTGGTCAGTAAAAATCATTCTGGAACTCTGTTTTTATTGGTTCACAGCAGAATTCCATTAGGGGCTCTTCTAGCATGTATATTTACAAAATGGTGGCTGTGTGATGATTCTGACGCACATAAATGATGAAATTATAGACATGGTGTCATCTGCTTCTCTGTCTAACTGAATTTTAGGGGTATTTTATATTTTTTCCATTAAAATTTGTTTTAAAGTGACCTATGCACGAAATATTTATGGAGAATCATTTTTTTAACTTGTTCAATCATTTGTCAATAATTTTGGACCTGCACGTTTAGCAGAAATATGTCAAACAGGGTTCACGAAACCATAGGAATTCACGAAATTATAGGAAAGAAGGATACATATCTTTCATACGTATGTCTGTATATTAATTCATACTCGTATAAATAAACACAAAATCCCATCTTTTATAGACAATCTGCAGCGCACGCCTAAATATATAAGTTTGAAATATATTTTAAAGACTTACTTGGTTCATAATGCATTTCTGACATTTACTATAAAAACGCACAAACATGCACATGCGAAATATTCGGTACTCAGAGGCCACATAGGACTATGAATTGAATACATATCGGTTAAACATTATATTATTACTGTAAGTATTAAATTGGTCAATATTGCAAACAGTATAGTGTTGAAGGAGATGCCCATTATGGCAATATTGGACACTACGGACTCATTCAGGCATGCTGATAATATGAACGCCAATACCATATCGAGGACTCAGTGCAAAAACTATGGTAACTACATCAATTTATAGAAGCATGTACCATAGTTTTGCACTGAGCCTTGATATACCATTATCTTACTAGAAACGTCAAGTATTTATAAATTTATTTATAGAGTTTTCCCATCAGTTCCTGTATTGATTCGATGTTGAACTTGGCAAGTTCCTAAGGTGTTGTTATGTATTTGTACAAAAACTTGATAATATAGACGTCGCGTCACAAGTTGGAGCTATTTTGCGTAACGTCAAAAACGCCGTTATTTTAGCTAAATATGACGGACATAAGGCGTACACTTGACAGAATAACTAAATCATGGGCGCACAACAACCATAAACACATAAGTTATGTAACTATGTGTATAGGGTGTATATTCAGCATCCTTCGGAATTACAGAACTTAGATTTAGGCAAAATAACTTGTACGTAATTAACCATATTTATGTAATGTGTGCATTTATCCCTTTGCTCTTTGTACAGTTTAGACTAGCTTGATGTAACCCCAATGAACAAAGAATTCAAAATAAAAATCCCTTGATGAATAAAGTACTGTGTACATTTCCTAGTATATAAAAAAAACATTTTCGAACCAATCTTTAAAATTTCGATTTCAATTTTGCATTGAATTATCGAAGCTACAACATAAACACTTAACATATTTTGACGTTACTTAGTACGTAATTTTGCTGGTGGGACATTTTGTGTCGACATTGAAAAATACTAATAACTTCATCGTATATTGAACGATTTTGATAAACAATATACTATTAAACAGCGTGGAAAAACGTATTTTATCATTTCAGTGACGAATATTGTTGTACAGAAAATTTCACGTTCGATCAAATCGAATTTCATGTTTAATTCAGTTTTTAGTTTTAAGCACAGGGTGGGACATTTTAGGTAGACAAAGAAAATTTGAAATTATTTTTGATTTCTTGACTCAAAATCTAAAATGAGTACCGTATTTAATGATATATGAAAAACGTATTTTTTATAGGAAATTACAAAGAGAAATTATTAAAAATAAATATTGCAGAACAATTTTATCAGTGTCATAACAACTTATTTTCCTGTAATTTTGAAATCTCTACACAACTTTTTCCGCAACACAGATCAAATTATTTGACTTTATGATGATGTCATTTTCTTTTACGTTAATGACATCAACTTTTAACGTTTAAGAATCATTTTTGCGTAAAAAAAATATAAAAAATTTGCGTATGGTTTTTGCTCTCCACACATTTTTCTCAAGCCCAACGAGATTGGTTGTTACATCTCTACAGTGATATTTCACCGTATTCTGGTTCTTTCGAACCCTGAAAGTGTGGGATTTTGTAATAAAACTCAAAACATATACATTCAGGTCGAGTGTGCTGATTATCTTCGTTCGATTGATATATAACATATTATATTTATTGAAACAAACAGAATTACATTTGCACCATTTGGCAAATAAACTACGCGAAAATGAAAATAGCTCCAACTTGTGACGCGACGTCATACTATTAGTTAATAGAATTGTTGGCATGGACGAACCTTGAAGCTGATTCATGTGGTTATTGTATTTCATTGCATGATATATCAGTCGTAATGTTTACATGGGGGTTGATATGTAATTAGGTTGTCCTCGTAGTCATAGGGCAACGACCTTTCTGCATTCTGAAATACTGTTTAGGCATATGCATTTTATCCTATTTTGGCTACCGTATACCGGTAGATGGTTATTTCTGCGGGTTTAATATTAAGCGTTTTCTTTGCTCTAGAAGTCGGTACACTTTTCTACGAATTTAATTGCGGCATATTTCCAAAATGAAAAGCATAAATTTCGACTGTTTACTAAATGGCAACAATATATGACTGATGTTTGCTGTATTAAACGCAAGTAGTTTGAGTGAATGCATGTATCACCTAAGTCGAATCGTCACGAAAACTGATAAAAAGTCGCCCGTACCCGGGAATTTTTTTATACGCCACAACTACAACCGGATCTGGGTGGAACTGATTTCGAGTGTCTGAAATTTTGCCTGTCTTTCTCAGCAACAGCCAATACAACCAACATCGATACACGACAATATCAAAACGTGTTTGGATTCGATTTAAAGATAATTAGAAATTACAACGACCTTGCGACCATATAAGCTGAAATCAATGATTGTATTTGCCCGGGTACATGCAAATAGACGCACGTGCTGGCTAGACAGATCCGGATCAAGCTTGCAGACGACATTAATTTAATACCCCGTGACGTCACACATTTCCCGCCTTGCTAGTTGCTGCGCGTGAAATATGTTCCGGTTATAATGTTATACAATCTTAATCAACCAGAACTTTACAATAAAACAAACTCGACGTGAGTAACAAACATGTCCTTGATTGATATTCAATGAATAAAACAGTCTGCTCAGCTAATAAACTTTTTTAAAAGCGCATGGATGCTACGGCATTCAATTAGGACCATCGCCTTAGAACATTGCGTCTGTCTGCAACGCGAGACACGAAACTTCGATGACGAAAATTTAGAAATACGAAAGTACGATCATCGGGTTTTCGCGATAGATTCGTTATCGTACTTTCGTGTTTTGTGGTACAGACGGAAACATTCAAAGGCGATATTTCTAACAGATATCCATAACATGAACACGATTGTGTAATGTTTGTATGCGTTTTGAAACTTTTGAGACATTCCCCATGTAACAGAATTGTTTCCTTTGTAGCGTTTTGAATATTGATATAATAAAGGTCCATGGTGGTTTCAGTTACATGTACATGGTCACATTACACCTTAAATTTCGTCTGCTTATTTTACGTACGCTCAAATATCCACCAAAAGAGACTATTTAAACAGCACAATGCCATGACGGGATACTAGTTAATCGTAACTAAACTAGACAGTGGCTTCCGTCATCGATGCAAATCTTTAGGACTATATGCCAAATTCGCCAAAATTCCGTGACTCCGGTAATTAGAAACAATTATATGACTATCAAAGACACCATAGACAACAATTATCGTTCCAAATACATGGCCTTGTGATACCCAATACTTCACAAAGTATTAATTAAAAAAATAAGCTGACGAAAACTGTATTGAAACTTAATGAAGCGTTCGTGGTGCGTCTTCTTAACTTCGGTGTTAAAAGGATTATGACCCACTTTTCATCATAACACCCAAACTATATCACTAAATAGTCATAAAACACTCTTTCAAATCATACCACGAAATCTAAACCAGACTTGTAGCATACCCTGATGTGTTGGTTATTTGTATAAACTTTGTTTTACCGGTACAAGTCATGGGGTGGATTTGAGCAAACCAAAAACCAAAGAAGACATAGACTGGTGAGCCCTTCGAATTCTTGTTGTAGCTGTACTATTTTTCGATGCACGACGCCGTGTTTAACAACGTTTTGATCACCCCTCGTAAATAGCATGTGAAGCAAAAGTTCGAGGGTTGTCCGCAAAATTGTCGAACATTGTCTCATTTAAATACTATACATGTACGATTTTCCAGAAATTCCATTTCACCGATTGTGTTGTGTTTGATGCTTCTTTAAGGATATTCAAACCAAACCAAATATGGCCCTTGTGTATGTTGACATTCCAGGAAACCACGAAGTCGTAAATTTTATGAGTTTGTAATACGGTGTGTCCCCAAGGACATGGCATACATGTGGCGTGTCAAGTTATTATATAGAAGTGTTGAAAGTTCTCTGGAGAGGGCGACAAGTGGTTTGATAAGAACACACTGTCGCTATAGTAATTAAATTTTTGTGGACTGGGACTATCGTATAAGTAACTCTACCGTGCTTAATCAATTTAATACATGTCCATGGTGTAAATGATTCAAAGGTTTGAGTTTGTAAGTCTGCATTAGTACATACATGGGTGTGTGTTCAAAGTTTAGTATCGCTAAGTAATTAGGGCTAATGGGGGCATGTTAATGGCTGCTATTCATGCGGGACTATTCCATCGCGAGGCGTAGGTCACAGAAAATTAAAGCTTTCGCCTTTTGATATGACGGGCTGCTGATTAATGATACAGTGGCATCGCCTGCCTGTTGATCACTGGCTTTGTTTCTGTTTTTCGTGAATTCAATGTATGATTAAAAAGTCACAGTATGTGAAAGTAATTCTATTATACCGGTATATACATATTGCGTGTCTGTCACTGGACAGCATGTTTGAAACAAATCAATTAAGGCCTCCCTGTAGACATACTCGTATATACACAAACACACAAACCCGTAACTATTCCATCATTTCAACAGAATCGTCCTTCAAGCTGACTCGTTCTTTAACTTCAGAGGTGTCAGAACCCACGTTGTCACGTTCACTGCCTTCTGATGCTTTGTTTTCATTCTCTACATAATTCTGTTTGAATGATATTTGACAATTCTCATCTTTGGTGCAGTGACTTTTATTATCATGCTTTGTAAAGCCTGGTTATAGTCGGCCTTTATGCATTGCTATATTTACCGGAGGCAAGTGGAAATTGCCGAGCTTGCACAATTTGCACGTTTGTCCCGTACATTAACACGTACGTTCACCATTACTATGAAGAACATATTCATACAGCAACAGTGTCATATTGTCAGCGACGTAGACTAGGCTTGAAGTGGAAGGCCATTGGAAATTAGTCAGTTCCGTGGACCTGATTAGCAATTCCTTATAGCGAAACGCGTCGAAAAGTCTACGTAGGAGAAATATACTCACGTTCTGAGTTTTGTTCTGTTCTGTTTATGAAGGACGAACAAACCCACACGGGTATAACTTATTCTATAAACAAATGTAAAACACAACACATTGTGCTGCAATGATAACTAATACAATATGCACTATTTACAATTAAATGCTTTGTGTATAGTATTGCAAACAACCACATGCACAATGATGTATAGAAAGTAATTGGTACAAACACTTTTGTATCCATGTGGTAGTTGGACATTCAGCGCCGCGCATCTTTGTTGTCTCCCCTTTACCTTTGTCCGTAACTCACCTATATTGCTATTGTTGTAGGAGCCGTTGTTATGCTTGCTCTTCTGTTCATCGCCATGAATTGCACTGCCTTTTATATGTGTCCGTTTTAAACTTTCCACTTACTATTGCAATATTGGGTGTCCCTGTCATTTTGTAAGACATACAGACGATAAATGCTGTTTTACGCTTTTCTCATCAACATGGACTAGACATGGATTGCAAATCGAGGTGACTTCGTGAAACATTCTTTCATTTCTTTTCAATTCGATGGAGTTCAAAGAAACCAAAAGTGTAAACACTTGGTTGGATGTTTCCCGTTTATTGGCAACCACATAAAGATAATCGTGATCGGACCGTTTCTTGTAGCAGTTTTCTTGCCAGCCTCATGGACGTCCATGGTCGTATTTATTTCCTCCGTATTATGTTTATGTCTAAAGCAGAAGGTACTGTGGGACAATAGTAAACAAGTCTGCAATTAAACATGAAAACCAATACGAGCTGTAATAAAATCGCCCTTAAGATTAAATTTTAATAGTGTGAATTTTATTGAACGCCTTTTTATTGATAAGAAATTGTACTATTATTTGTTTTTGTGGGTCTCGCGTCCTTTTTATTGAACATTGTTAAAAAGCCCGCCAAAGTGCACCAGGTTTAGAATTTCACTTCCGCGAAGCAATAAAATAAATCCTCGATTCTGTTGACTCAAACCGGAGTAGAGCACTCCAAAAAGACATATAACGGGTGAAAGCTCGGTCATTTCCGTTTGTCTCCGGTTAATATATATGCAATCAATAAGCGCCGAGGTGATCAGAATGCCTGCTTACAAATCTTTGTTCTCAAAAAAATCTCCCAATATTTGACTTGGATAAGGAAAGAATGTAATCTTGATGTAGATATACATCTGACACTGATACTGTTTATAAAGTTAACAAAGGTGGTGTTTCATTATGACGATCAATCGGTAAATTATAGTAAAATGTCAACATTTTAGTTTAATTAGTAACGGCAGTGTGCGTGCTTGTATGCGTACATTACGTGTTGTAAGCTTTTGATGACAAGTGACGGTGCACGTTATTAAGGGAGAGTCAATTAAAGTCAAGGTACCGTATGAATAATGGGTTTCGTGTTAATTACAACCAGGGTCTGGGTAGAAAGCTATTACACAAGAATTCGTTTCAAAGCACCAAACTTTGCGAAAGCTGACATGCAATTTTACATACATGCATTTGTAAGAGTTTACTTGCTCTTAGTCAAATACGTACGTTGTTTAATGGTTTATTTCATGCATCGATTATGAAGACTATAAAGGTACTTTAAAGTATCTCCAACTCTGTTATCATGCATGTTAGCCTACGTATTACAACGCTGTTTCAATGCACAATCGTTGAGTTCAGATCGTGAAGTCAAGCACTGCTATGGTTTTGAAAGGTTTAAAAAATAATTGCAACCATCAATCCAAAAAATATTCTGTAGTTTTCTCGTGCATGAAAGACGCTTGTGGTCCGTTTGTGCTGTACGATCATTTTTGACCATGGATACAAAATTTCGGAAGAAATCGAAGGAGAGCTTTTTAGGCCATACACTGCTCTGTCAGTCCTAGAAACGACTAGACACCACCATCTTCTTGCATTGTCTTTTCCATAATCGATGAAATGATAAAAAGTTATGACTGACAAAATGTATATTTTTGACACAAATTTGGTAAGTTAACCTCACATGAGATGAAGTTGTTTTTGCAAAACTGCTCAATCTTGTCAAAATTATTATAGATAAATGATATCTCGCCCTCGAGCAATACATTTCATTTGTTATCAGCTTCATATCTCGAACGTGTTGAGTGTTTTATTATTTTGAGACCGCCCCGCAGGGTACTGGATTGCTTATAGCGCGGCTCAATGTGTATATCGCGGTTGATAGCAAGTTTTAACCATATTCGGATGAAATTTGTATGATATTCGCATTGGAGAAGGATTTACATTAAAGTGATATGATTACCGTGTTATGTACAGTGTGGATTTGTTAAAATTACATTGTCGATGAATAAAATTGGATTTATTAACTACAAAAGTATACAATTTTAAGAGTTTCTTTCAACTTGTCCAGGTATGTTTAAATATGATATATACACATAATTACTAATTTGTAATTAGCTGTGCACTATATTTTTTCCACCGTCGTGTACTTATATGATTCATGCTTTCCGTTTCACTTTAATTACTCATGTTAACCAAAATATATAGGTTTAACATCCGTATATGGCATTTGAATAAACGGACAGTAAATTAAAAAGTTGAATCATCGCGATAAGAAATGGGGACTGTTTAAATATGCTGTGGCTGGCACGGGCGAAATGTAATGACATGCGTACTGGTAGATAATTACGAATTTAACTTAGTTTGATTAAGGTCTGCTGAAAGGAGAGCCACTTCTTATATCCGAATGGCACCAAAGCATTATTTCACAGTCATCAGCGGACGAGTGCCAATTACAGTCAGAATTGGTATACAATGTGTTACATAGCGTTCGCATTTTTCTTTGAATTATCGTGAAAAATTAGTTCATTTTCACATAGTATATTCCACACATGATAGGGGTTATGTCTGTAGAACTTTTTGTGTGTTTGACAACTTGTAACGCCAGAATCAAGTGAATAGATGTCAAAGACCTAATGCATTGCAAATAGGCAAAAATCATATCTATAAAGAGTATATGGGTACTTATTGATATAGGTGTCTCTGTGAATGTATATATAACAAATTCTATACATATTATCTAGAAAATATTTTATGTAAGCATTATTTCTTTAACAAACCTAAAAAATACCGTCTTGCAATTGGTATAGTCTCATGCAACAATGTCGTTCTTTTTCCGCTTTGGATACATTTTATAGTAAAGCATTCGCCATATTGATTACACAATGTTGCATTTGGGCTGAGCCTCAATATCTCTGATATATTTTTCTAATAGCAAACGAAGCACCTTAAAACGTCCAGGCGCGGTTCCATTGGATTGGACCGTTGCTTCCAAGATTTTGTTATAGTGTCATGTCAACAGTCGAGGCTGGAGTACCCCAGTAACGGGACATAATCGTTTCACCCCCTTCAAACAACAAATTGTCTTATAAATGTAACCGATCCTGTTTTCTGGGTCCTAGAATGATTCGTTGGTAGTATTATTTTCACATTAATGAGTTGATCTTTTAAAAAATACCCAGATCTCGATTGCGCCAATTTATAAAGACGTTGAATTAACTCCCGAGTTGTCATTCAAATTTACTATGTAATAGAAACTTCTGTCAAAGGGGATTAATTTATCCCGCCAGTCGTGTGAGAAACTCCCCAGTCAGTTATCTTGCCTACCTGCCATTTCTCAAAGGTTGCAAGACTGTGTCAAAAACTTGTATTCATAAATATTTTATACGCTTAAAATGAAAGGAAGTTTTTTGTTCAAAATACAAATATTTAGATAAGACTTTAGCTGTTATAATCCGTCAAAAAATGACAAAAAACGCGCGTGATATACGCGTGATATACACAGTAGTAAAGTAAACGTGTTTATGTAGACTACCTTAATTAATTCTTTCTTACATCATTAAAAGCGTATTTCATGATCTAATTAACCCCATAGCGGCTGCATCTAAGTCAGTGTTGACTGACTGTCAATTATTATTATTTATTTACTACCATTAAACACTTCTAAAGAACGCCGACACGTTTGAGATCACCCTTACCTGTGTGTTTACTCAATCGAACCGGAATCTATTACCTGTCACAGCGCACCTTGTGCTATATTTAGACCAAGTAGGAACGCTGGGAAATGTGATGTCACTCGTCTCGCGAATAGCTCGGATTTACGGAAATTCCGTGTACAGGAAATTGGCGGAATACATGTATTAGGTGAATTGAAGACATTTTTAGGTTAGTTAAATAGCAGAAGGCTATTTTAATTCACATTTCTGCCATTTTGTTTTCGTTCAACACAGTTTCATTGTCTTAAAATGTTCGAAATTTTGACCCAGTTTTCATTTCAGTTTCGAAACGCTTTGGGGATTAGGTGGTTTTCAAAATAGGCGATATCAAGCCGCTTTATGAATTGTCATCTAAATAAAAGTTAGTGAAACTGTAGTTTGATATATTTATTGCATTCTTACGTTGTTTAAACTGTCTAGGTATTTCAATAGGTAATATTTTGTGATATTTTTTGAAAGGTAAGCATGTCGGTGCGGAGTAAAAAAATGACACTGACAAACAGTCCGGGTGTGTAGCAGTTACTCAAAGCAGGCTGTTCCTGCTCAAAGTAAGGTCAAATTTTGCATATTTTGACAGTGGTGAGGCATTTAAGTGTGTATATGTATAACTGTTTAGTGCATATGCAAATTTTCCATGTGATGGTCCATGACAGTTGTTTATTTTATAAAAAAGTTGTCTGGAAATTAGTTCATTGTTTTAGACTTTTTTGCCACGGGTGCTTTATCAGTTTATTGACCGGTCTGTTGCATCCACGCCCCTCCCCCACCCCTGTGGATCCTCGGGGATAGTCAGGGAAACAGCTGTGTTTTTACTGTCTAGCTTCCCCTACACTGCCAGGGGGAAATTTTGGGATTTTTCCCCCTGAACCAATACCCTGGGGACAATATTTAGTTGTCAGGGGACGGGGAAATACAGGAGATTTTACAATCAACTGTCTGGTGGAAGGGTGGAGGTTTGGACAACCCAAAATTTAAAATTCCGGCCCATCCCCGCCACAGGCACCCGTCATGTTATTCCCCCCCCCCTCTGTAAACACCAAATAATATTGTTTTCAAGAGAAAAGTTTGGAGAAAAAACACCCAGGCAGTCCGAAGGAAGGTTCTCCAGCTTTCCGGTTCCCACTGTCCATACAGGGTATGAGAACTGACTAGTGCGTTATTGCATTTCTTCTTCAGGGCTGTTTCTTCTTTTTCTGTATGCATGTACAGCTGCCAACAAGAGTTGTTGCGCATATAGTGCAGACATCGCGAAAGCCGTCGGACATGTCTGGTAAATTTTGGGACGGTCCAACAAGATGTAGCAAGTTTACAAGACCGAGTGTCCGGTAAAAATACAAGTCAACAATGTTCCCATTCGCGTACATCGCCAAAAAGTACGTGAAAAAACGGAATTTAGCTCATCCGGAAGTTTACATAAAACCAATTCGTTTGCGCGTGCGTAACAAGTGCTCGTTTGCACACGACCTACGTCTATTTTTAGAAACGTATTTATAACGACACCTACGATTGGTTCAGTGCGTCCACGTGGTTTAATCAGGGTCAAAGTCACACATGTTGCATGTAATTTGTAACCAAACGTGATAATTTACCGTAAGGCATAAGATGACCGCTCGCCGTTAGCTAGGTATCGTATTGTATGATCGTAAAAAGTTGTATAGTAAAGCAATATTCCAACGATATCCATTGATTGCCGCTTGATTTTAGTCGTAAAAAATAAGTATTTTTACGCTGTTGGAAATAATGCATTCGTCCCCATCACTTTTCGACCCAAATGTAAAAAAATGCGTAGACTACTATATTTTCTTTCAAGTTTGAGTACTTTTAACTAATTTCACCCCCTTTTTTGTCTGGCAGTGGTGAAAACACCCATGTCCCCAAAGTGTGGAAACACTGGTCAACGACATAGGCCAATATGTAATTAATTTGTTCTGTTGTTTATAAATTGCAATTAAGTAGTGAAATCATTCAGATTTAGTTTTTAATTCCGGTCCTGTAAACTTTGGTTCGGTCTGGTAAAACATTTCAGTTTACCAGACCGAATGTCCTGTAAATTTCTTGGGTCTTTCGTGAAGTCTGATAGTGGGCAGCTCGGCACTGCACCTTATCAAGGAGTTTGGTGTCATTGGCTCTATAGGGATCCCAAGATGATGAGGCATACTCCATTATGCATAATTGGACAAACCAATGTCTAGTAGGTAGTGTCTCTCACTGCCCTGCTGCAGTCCCTTAAGGTTTGCACCTGAGGAAACCAAGTTGCATAATTGCAATGTTTCGCAGTTCTAACCCTTTGCGCGAGATCGATACTGGAAATGCCGGAGATTTCAATAAAGAATGAGTTGTAGCACATTCATGTATTACATGTGAACGAGTACATTGATAAAATTGGTTTGAACTTTGTGTGTCACTCTCGGTACTCAAATAGTTCACTGAAAATTTTTCAATGTATCATGCGTTTTATAAACATTTTGTATGATGTATACATATTTGTTAGGATTCACATCCCAGGTGATGTGAGATTAAATTATTTGCGGTCTATTAAATCCAGTCTGCAAACTTTAACAATTTGGTCTAATTGTGTTGGAAGCTAGGTCGTCCTTAACTCAGGAGATGGGAGTATTGACCCTTGAAATTTCCAGACAGCCACATTTTGAACCTCAATATTTTGGTTTGCACTTTGCAGGGTCATTGTCTCTTAAAATCATGGGTATTTTTGCCTTAAAGTGGTAATATTTAGTGATTCTAACCTTCAGAGTTGGAAGCTAGTGAAACCAGGCCTGCTGTTTATCTTACCTTTAAAGCAGTTATTTGTCCAAATTCAGTATACTGGTAAATTGTTTGTTTCGCCTATTTGTACTTCATTTGCTAAAAAAACTGTATATTCAGTTTGTAGTGTTTTTTCCAGGCCCTTTCAGCATGGCGCATGCGCCATGCCCTTTTCTCCCGAACTAACGCTGCGCCATGCTGCCCTTATCAAAGGCCTTTTGCGCCAAGTGCCCTTTTGTCAGCTGCTATTTGTTTATTGTGCCCTCTCAATTTCATCAGAACAGCGGATATGTCCTACATCCTGTCGTATCATGACTAGTCAGTAGTCACCTAGGATACGACGTGTCAACGTGTATATTACACAACGGGGGTCTCGGCAGTCGGGTGAAAAAATCACGTGACTGGTTGCTTCTTTATCTTGAAAAACGTGTGAACCAGTCAATGTTTTTACAGAAGGAAGAAATTTCCAGTAGACTGGTTGCATCATGATTTTGCATAAAAAAGCATGAACCAGTCGGCAATTGACTTTTCACGGGCATAAAACACGAACCAGTCGCTATTGTTTCAATCAGTTGGCGAGCGTTGGCAATTAACAAATGAATGTTTTTCGCAAATTTATTCCAATTAAAAATAAAACTGCCGACGATGATTGCCTAATCAAAATTTTAATATCATAAACTATTTAATATGCTCACGTGCGTTGTTGATATCCAAGTTAAGTTACGACTGACGACAATTAAAAGTCTGTCACAAATGTACGCTCCGTGAAAATGGCGATTAAAACAATAATCCAGTGGACGTATTTTTATTATAAATCGCATAAATCCATATAGTTTACGCTTTTAAAGTAATTAAAAGTAGCCTAAACACATTGCACATTTATCTTGCGAGAAATTGTGAAAATATGCCGACATAAAGGTCACGTGACGGGCGTGTTGAACTGTTCTGCAAATATGCCGTGTCGAGAATGTAAACAATTCTGCCGATGACAACGATTGTATTCTACAAACTTTTAAGACGCTCCAAGGGTATTTAACGAATCTATAACAGTTTAAACGCATTAATAACGAAAAATGGTCGAATTTATCAGGTCTGTAATACTGTGAGTGACGCAGTTTCGGATATTCACGTATTTTCGGATAAGTTTGTTTTCGTTGATTATTGCCTACACTCTGGCAGATAAGACTGCACAATATGATTAAATCATGCCATTTATTGTTTAGTCTGATATGTCAGCTACCAATTGCAATATTATACAGGGTTCCCACGGTCAGGGATTTTTTCAAGGTCAGGGTATTTTGTTATAACAAAAAGGTCTGATCACTCCAAAAAGTCAGGGAATTTTACCTTAGAACATTTGTGGGAAACCTGATATAGAATCCATATACCAAGCCCACTGATGACAACAAAGAAGGCCTGTTATTATAGGCTATAAATATATATATATCCTCCTCTTGTAGATCTATGTGTAAGGTTGTAAATAATAAAAATGAAATAACTCAATTGATTTGCTCATTTTAGTCTTCATAAACACACACTGGAGATGTACATTTGTGTATGTGGCATATCCCAAGTGTTTGTTGCTAACTTGGCAATCATTTGCCAGAAAAGTAAAGAATCCATATGTAAGTCTTAGTGTCTTTTAATGGTTGTAGCCCCACACTTATTTGTGGGAAGCATATAACATTGATGCTGTCTGTCTGTCTGTTTTTTAACTGTTCTTATATGAAAGACTAAAATACTGGTTTAGATCCAGGACTCAATATTGCATGGTTCCCCAACTTCCCAAAATGTACTGGTGCTGAATTGCCAGAAACTAGGTGGTTGCTTAACTCGGAAGGCCGGGTGCAACGAAGTGCCCTTTTTCATAAGGTCGCGCGCCAAAAAGTGCCCTTTTCTCAGAAAACGCCATGCCCCTAAAGGGTTCTGGAAAAAACACTAGTTTGATATATGTATATTTACGAGGTGAACTAGGTATTGCTACAGGCCATAGATCTACATTACAAATCGATATTTGTATATACATTACATCTGTATTCACTATTGGTATAATGTGTGATAATTTTTACGATGTGCTGTTTATGTATGAAATGAAGCAGAGATGATTCATTCAGAGGGCATGATGATGAGTTTTATTCCCTGATAATGATCCGATCTGAATATTGTGTTAATTATTTTCACTCACCTCAGCACATCTTTAAGACCTTTGATTTTGTACTTTCATAGATATTCTATATACTGTTTTATATGTAACATTTATTCTATTATTAGATGTGTTGAATTGGTTGATACAGTAATGCTTTAAAGTCTCACAATATTTCATGAATATGTATGTGAATCCTCAATTCAATGCTATAAAAATTAATCTGTCTGACTAGAAATAAGGACACTTGCAGCAATTAAAATGCATATATAACTTTGAATTATGTTTCAAATTTTTTACTTATTTGCTTGTCATGGAGCAGGTTTAATGAAGTCTAGTTCCTATTTCCAATATTATATTTATAAGAATTGTGGTATTTGATATAGGAACCAGACCATAACCTTGCTCCAAGAAACAAACTGGCCAAAAAGTCCTATTGTTAACAAAACATTACATCCGCTACAATGCATTGCATTTAATAATGATACGCCAATTCAGACAAGTGTACAGCTCTGGCCAAAAAAAAGTGTACTTAAAACTGTGATATTAAATGGTCATCATTATATCCACAGAAACTAATGATGTGCATGTATTATAAATGAATGATTACCAATTCCGAAGTTGCTAAACAAAGCTGGTCATCACTGTTGTGGAATCATAGGTCAAGTCCAGAAATATCAAATATCAGGTCACCGACAAGTCTGGAAATATCCTTCATGATTCATTCATTATTGACACTTTTATCTGATTTCACAGCTTGACCATATTCCTACAGTGTGTTAGAACTTAGGGTCATTCCGACTTGTTGAGACTTTCAGGATAATAATAAATCCATCTGCTACATGTATGCTTTGTACTACTATGGAAATGTCAGGCTCACTCACAGTGTCACACCAGTGATGGTCTGTATTTAGAAATGTCATCTTGCTTATATGCAACCTCTATTAGATCTAAGTCTTGGAATAACAGTCTGTATTTGGAAATGTTCTTGTAATACAGTAAGCTCTAAGTCAAGTAAGAGGATTTTGTGCTGTAGTGGTGAGATCATATAGTCGAGTCTAAATTTAGTTCCTGACTTCATGGGGATATTTGACACCAGCATCAATCCGATATATGAAAGTTTGCAAGAGTAGAATGGTGTGTTGAGTTAGAAACTTAGATGTGATAGATAATAGTTGATCATTATGTTACAAGTTACAAGTCATAAGTGTGTTCGGTGGATCTGTTGTCACTGCTTACATGGAAATAAGGAGCCATAGTGTGCCCAGGATAACAAGAAAGGCAGGAAAATTTGGTATAAGGCCCATAGGTAGAACAGTTTAGTGTGCGCGACTTATCAGTGTTATCTTAGTAAAAAATGTCTTTATGTGTTTATTAAGTTAGAAATTTTGAACAGTAAACCAATCCAGTCAATGTTAGTAAATATCACCTTATCCTGGGTCCACTCATTGTATGTACTCTGACTGCATGTTAGTGCATAGAGTCTATTATGAGGGTAATTAATTTTCAAGGTGAAAAAAAGTTAGTGATTTGATTTGATGATTCACTCTGTGTTTGTCTGATTTCAGCGGTCGAGTATCGTGACAGCAGATAGTGGGCGAGCTAGCAGCTCCTCAACGTATAAATCCCCAGAGAAAGACGGCAACAAGAAAAAATCCAAGAAGATGGTTGTGTGTAGGGTTGCCCTTCTGGATGGCACAACATTCGAACCTAAAGGAATAGATGTAAGTATCTAAATATGCAATGTTTCGAGGGCTCATTACAGGCCTTTATAAAATTAAGTTGATGCAGTTACCATTGTTTTGCACCGAGCCCTAGGCTAGTATTCAGCTTGTTTGTTGTACACAGAGGTTATGGCTCTGGAAAAGTAAATTTGTAGTAAATGATTACCTCTTGAACAAAATGAGTATGTTGCTTAAAAGAGGTGGTTGTAGTCTCCTTCGACTGGTAGCCTTGAAGAGGTTGAATGGAATATACATAAGTATTGAATCTTATGAATAGTTGTGATTGAAATACCTTCTCATATTTGTGATAGATTCAATGATGCATTAGATTCTGATTCATATAATGTTCTTAAGTTATTTATATAAGGTACATAAATGGAATGCAAATATTGTGTTAATAAATCATTCAACTATGGTTCATTGGGCAACAATAATTTGGGTACCAGCATTTATAAGAACCAACCAATAAAAAGGCAATATCACTAGTATGGATTATATTTGTGCTTGAAGTGTATAAGATAATAAACGACATCTCTAGAGGAACCTCTGTTAAGCACTTACCTCTCATTAACGGGATACTCAAAAAATTTCTGAGCTGAAATTTAGTATGAATTCAACCTCTGTATAGCAAGTCTTTATAACCTCTATATGTCTACAATGACCTCTCGGTAATGACCCCTTTATAGATAAGAATACAAAGTCTCTACTAGTCACACCTTTTTGTAGATCTTTCAAATTTCCCTCATCTGATATTTACTAATTCAACCTCTGTTGAAGTACAAGAACAAAGGGCACTTTTTTAAACTGACAAAAAGGATATTGCTCTATAGAGGCTTAGTTGTAGGCCTATACCAATACAATAGCCATCAAACAAGATGTGCATCAGTTCTTGAAATTGTTTTAGATTAAAAAAAAATACTCATATTTCTTGGTAATGAGGTGTAAAACCAATCTAAAGCTTTTTATTGCACAATACAATAGATTGAGTTGGACAGGTGTGATAACATCATAAAATGTCCATTTATATCATTATTTAGTATTACTTTTATTTATTTTGAAAATACTCTAAAATTAGCAGCTGCCTGCAGTATTTGTTTATGTCATGGGATATGCAGAATTGCAGATACAGCTGCATTGTGAAACTGTAAATTTATACGTCATCCACAAAATTTGCAACTTTACTGTACCAGTATCTATTTCAACGGACTGGGCATAGTGTTTATTAAAATACGGTATTGTGTAGTTTAATTATTTTGTTCAAGGACGCAGTAAACAATTATTGGCCTTGTGAATTGGTTATTTTCTGGTTTTTCAATATTTCAATTATACTTGTGTACAGCTAGTAAAGAAAATATTGCACACATTATGTCATAATTATAAACCTTTACTAAATTGACCGTGAACAATAAAATGAACTTGTAAGTGAATCGAATCATGTTAATATTTTGATTGCTAGTTTTCTTGGATTAATACTTCCATACGTCAGAATATTTAAACCCTTGGATGAAACTGAGACGTTTCATATCCTGATCGAGTTAGTTCCATCGAACTTGGAAGGGTTAAGCTGGCTTTCAGTTCCATCATCCTAAGCAGCATTCCAACTTAACGAAACCTCCTAAGCAGTGAATCAGGATAAAACTTCTAGACTAGTACCCTGAAATCGAGGACATGTTTTGTGTCTGGTAAATCATTCACTACCTCCCCCTCCCCCCCCCCCCCCCTATGTAAACAGAAAGGAACTACTGCTTGAAGACAGCAACATTAAATGATCCGTATCCCACTATTCTGTCTCATACATTTCATATACTGCTGTAGTTTCATTATGATAGTTAGGCTTCATGTTCTAATTCTAAGAACTCTAAAAATTCTGCACATTTTTTGGTACCGACTCGACTCCGAGGTATCGGATATCCGGAGTATTATACGAGAGACTGATAGTCACTGATAGATGTGTTTATATCATTAGATTCCCAGGAGAATATTTAATTACATAGAATCATCATTCATATTCTATCTTATAGAATGTATGTATTAAGTCTATCAAGCAGACAAACCCTCTTATTGTTCTGTGGTACACATTGTATTGTATCGGTACATTGTATGAATTGTATCCATACAATAAACATGGTGAATCTATATCTCTGTGCTTGCTAGGGTAAAAAATTCTCATCTTACTCATATGGAATTGAGGTCATTGTTAAGACAGTTTTGTTTAAAGAAACATAGATTATGCTAGTTTCAGTACTCCTAGGTTAAATTCACTAATAATGATTGTGTGAAGAAATAGTCATGATTTTGATCCTTTAAGCAAAATGGCTTAGTCAGCAAAAAAATATGAAGGCATTCTAGGTAATCATGAGTCAAATTTTTACCTGGCAAAATTGATTGGTAATTAGAACCCTGTGGTGACGATTGCATTCAGATATATGAAGGTTGAATTAAGTGCATTGTCATTTAGGCAATTAGGGATGATGATCGATTAACAGGTTCTTGATTTCTAAACTATTCAGTATGAAAATTCGACAACCGTGTCAGTTTTACTCCACTTGTGGAGAAGTTGCTGAAAGGTATTTAAACTTAGTACTGGTCGGATACAGGAAAATTTGTTCAATGAATCTGCCCTGTATAAAACTGAAAAGTTGTTAAGAAACTGCACACATTTGTGCAAACCCAAATTAACTTTGATTTTTACATGCTATTCCCTGTGACTTTGTATATTACCCTTTGTTTACTCACAGAATAGGAAGTATGTGTTTAATGCTTTAAAAATCTTGTACATGTTTTTTTTCAGCCTCATTGTTTTTATCCACTTTTTGCATGTTTATGATAATGACAGGAATGTATTGTGTTAAATATCACGCTTGACTTCTTATTGATGACCTATGACCCTATAGTCAGGTGTGATAAATAAGCGCTCTGTTTTGTCAATTTGTCATACAAATTAGAGGCCACAAACGCTACAAAGAGCATTAAAAAGTTACATTTTTAGTTAGATAAATGTTATGTACATTAACTTTCGGATATGTTTTTCAATGACAAACGCATAAAGACATTGTGTAAATATTTGATCTTTGTATGTAATTTGTTTCCCTCTGAATGAGTGGTTAGATAAATGATTAAATATGTATGGTATAGTAACTGGCTATGGTTGTTCCGCATAATAAATATGTTTTTTATTGACTTAACGTGCACAGAATCTAAATTGTTTTTTTGTTGCATAAAATGCGATGAGTCATCATTTGAGGGGGTTGCTGGTGTACTGTGCAGGGGCCTCAGAATATGTCAGAAATAAGAAATCATTCTGAAAATTTAAATTTTTTGCATTTAATAGAAAGAATGAACTCTTTCTGCAGAAAATTTAAATTATTCCATGCCGAATATGTGTTAAAGACTGGTCACAATTGTGCAACTTGTCAATTTTCTTGATGTTCATTTTCCTCCACATGTCGAAAAGTTGCTGGGCTCGTGTTCCAAAGTAAGTTAGTACTAGTTAGGCTTCGGTCCAAGAAAACTGCCATATGTACTGAAAAATTGTTAAGAAATGTCCTTAAACGCTAACAAACAAACAATGACTGGTTATGACAGATGCTGAATTTAATCCAGCCATAATGTCAGGGTACTTAGCCGAGGCATTTGAAGCTATATAATCACGTAAAATAGCCCTCTTGTGTTTAATCCTCCACAAAATGTTGCTACAGATGATAAAATCATAAAATTGTTAAGAGCGACTTAAATCACAATTTTTCTTTTAGAGTACGAAAATTCAGATGCATAATTTTGTCTTATCGCTTAAATCATATTTTTTCGAGTATGAAAATTTGAATGCATAAATTTGTCTGGTGTACCTTGATGTCTTTATGGTGGCCTGGTTTGAATGATTGCAGTACATACAGGCTGTATATACCCCCTATGATGTATGAACCTTTTCTGAAAGCTGGAATTTTAATTGAATACTGTACATAACCTATGATATTATTTGCAATGTTTTATGGATTTCTTCTCAAATTCATTAATCTGTGTAAATGACTTTTATTACATGAAGATAGAATAACATACAAAATGTAGCTGTACCAACTGTAATAATCTTACTGGAATCTGCATGTTTATGAATCCACAAATTAAGTCTATGACAAAATTTGTTAAATAAAGAACTCGCAAATACAAAGTGATTTACAGTATGGTGTAGACTGGTTTCACTTGACATATTAAATTTATGAACTGGCACACTGAAGTGAACCTTCATCTATATCTACCATATAATATATTACATGATGCCAAACTATATAATTTACGTACAAGATACATGTATTTGACTGTACAATATGTAGATGGTACATTTAGTTATAAACTGAGACTTTAGTCTGAGTGACATATTTGTGAAGCAATATAGGGTCATCTTTTACCTCTTGTTCTGCTGGTGTTACAATATGAAGACTATGACATGATTTCTCTTGCCAATACCTGATGTACTGTATACAGTGCACAAAGTCAGCAAAAGCCAATGAGTCAAATTACAGTAACTGGTTTATTAATATTAAGACTCAACTCCTTGTAATATGCAATAGAAATGCCTTTGAGACACAAACTTGCAGCAGTAATGTACCAGGGTAATTTTGGCTGTATTGTTAGTATAAAAGCATATGAAACCATGATAACTTTTCTTCAAAACTTTCTTTTCATGACAATACCATGAACTGTTTAAGTGCTCTGACCATACCAAGTTGAGGAGAAATGTGGATATTGCTTATTATATTTATTATAAATAAATGTATGTTTATATATTTACAGAAAAATTCCGATGGTCAGGTGGTATTTGAAAAAGTGACGAAGCACTTAGACATTATAGAGACAGACTACTTTGGGCTTACATACAGAGACAAATCTGGAAAAAAGGTATGTTCTTAAACAACAGTTTACAGGGCTTTCTCTGGTGCTCGCCGTTGTTGCCATTGGCAGAAAAAAGAAAGTGGCGTTAAACTATACAACAGTTTCCACGGCATGGGCTGGCGCTCGCCATTGTTGCCATTTGCAAAGAATGGAAGTGGCAATGCATTAAACAGATAGGTGAACTTCATTTTGTTGCAAATACCCATTTATAAGGAGGATGTATCTTTTCATGTGATTTCACTGTATACTAGTAGTTCCTACTTGCTAAAAATACAATAATTGTGAAAAAGTTCTGTATATTCTAAAAGTTTAGGGATATATGTAATTGCATTGAATTAAAAATGTGTTATTTATAATTTGTTGTTTTAACAGTCTATATGACAGTGTAGAATTTAACTTCTGAAGTTACTTATATAATTATGTACCCAGGTTAACTATCCTCCCAAAAGAACAAAATTACAAAAACAACGACAGAAGTGAAATGTAAGATAAACAGAGATGAACCTTTCAACTGTTTAAACTTGAAGAAGTGAATAACTTCTCGGATTTCAAAGTGGCTGAAGTGATTGCGTTACTGAATTTTACTATATGTTGGAAAAATGAACCCAATTTTCCAAAAAATGAACTAATTTAAGAAAAAAATGAAAAAATGAACCAAATTTGAAATAAACCAATTACTATAATTATGCTGTGACCTTTGCTAGAACATGTACATGAATATCATTGTAAACACTAGGAAATGTAAATACCTGTTAAAACAAGGAAATACAGAATTCTTTCTGATATTATCTAAATATTTATTTAATATATTGTGTATTGAGTACTTTCCACATCTGGTGATACCTAGACCTGCAGTTCATGAAGCTAATCTTTGCCTGACCTTGTTATAATACAAGTTATTAACATGCCTGGTAAATTGCTCACATATTTCATATTGTACATTGTATGAAGAACTTAACAACCGAGGCCGAATATAAAATCACTTGTTTATGGTCCAAGTGCTGACTAGTCTACTAGTAGCTAGCTTGACGTACTTATTGACTGCTTACCAGGAAACATTTTGTTGTGGTTTTGCGGCTTCCAAAAGTTCATTGAAATGTGGTTTAAATTATTTTTTAAAATTTCTTTAGATTTTTGCCTACTTAAATTTTTCTCAATGTCACTGCAAAGAGGAAATTAGCATATTTATTTATTTTGAGGCCTTTCAATATGTTTGATACACCAAATGTTACCAATATCCTGTCTATACATTAATACCTGACAAATAAAAAGAAAGTTATTCCGATATTTTATCAATAAACTGCCACATAATGTGGACAGCTTGGAGTGTTACTAATTAAATCTTGTGTCAATCTGTTACAAGATGTGTCCCGTGTGAAAACCAGTGATGTCATACTTCTCAGGCGCTCCATGCTCACAAACATTCAAGAAACTCAAAAACTTTTAAAAACTCCGAAAGTCCTGGTCAGTTCTGTACATATGAAACTATGTCCATGGTTTGATTCCCACAATCATACCATAAATAATTTATATAATTCAAGGAATGTCCAGTTTCGTTAGGATCGTGTCAATAATGCTTTCGGCTCTTTGATTTCTAATAATCTATTGTTGGTGTTTTCATTTCTTCTTCATTCATATCATACTAGTAATTCAACTATTTATCTATAATTGCCTTATAACAAAGTATGTAAAATATAAAACAATAGCTTTATCACAGTTTTTTGTTGCCATATCATTTTTGTGCCTGTATATGTCAGGGCATTGTGATATTGAAGTTGTGACTACCATAATATAGTAAATCTGACATTTGTGTGTGTTATAATATTTATTTTATTGTCTTTGTATGTTTTCAGTTCTGGTTAGACAATACTAAAAAGATCTCAAAACAAGTTAAAGGTAAGTTAGATCTCATAATTTGAGGGCTGGGTAAAAAACTATGGTAACTACATTATTATATATAGACAGCTACCATAGTTTTGCGCTAATATTGTGCAATGTGTGGGCTGCTTTTATCTGTCCAGTATAGCGCCTAGTGGTAGAGCATCAGCTTCAAGTGTGAGAGGTGTCTGATCTCTGGTTCAATCCCAGACTGCTACAATGTCCAGCATAGCAGCTATTGCCCTAAGTTTTCTGCTGAAACATGGCATGCATATGAATACCATGAACCTGAATCTCCAAATGAGATGGCAAGCACGGCTTAGCCCGCTAACCACTGAGCTACTGAGGCTGACATGATAAAGCCATTAAGAATGGTTCTGGTAAATCTCACTTGCTTGATGCTCAGTATAGAGGGTAGTTCCAAGTAACTGCTGGTTTGCCCAGTGTTAGGAAAATGTTACTGGGTACTAGTCTTCATATCGCCGAAATATCTTTCACCAGTTTGACTTGAAAATAAATGAAAGAAAAACAAAATGATACATTCAAACTAACATGTCCTTTACTATACAAACATGACTACATAAAAATATGACCCTGAGTTTTTGGCCTAGCTTATTATTATTATGACTTAGTTATGTACCATAAATGTATAGGAAAATCAATTAAGTGTTGGTATGTGTTGGTATGTATAATAAAGTACAGGGAAATAATGGTCAGTTATCTTGGTTTTATGGTCAGTAACATCGATTGTTGATGGTGATGTTAGGGTTGTATCAAGTGTTGACCTCAATAGTAAAATATGTGGTGAAAATACTCCAGTCCTTACTTCTTAGAACTGAATGTTGATGATCGCTGTCCTATCTATAGACTTAATATTCATCTTTGTAATACTGAATTTGTGACTTTGACATGTGTGTCAGTTAAAATGGAAATTTTATGGCATTTTGTGTTAGAATCCTACCTATTGGGATTGCTGTTTCGTGCCCCCTTCCTTGTGAGGTTGTACAATTCCTTTAATAGAGTGTCGGCTTCTAGTGTGAGACTCAGAGGTCTCTAGGCTGTAACACACATCTTAAGTTGTTGAAAATAATGTGAAAGGTACTCGTATATCTCCCTTGCTTGACATAAAATTGGCTCAATATAATTTGTGTTAACTCATTTGTTTGAATTGAAAATCAAGAAATGATATGTGTACAGTGTATGCTGTATGCTATGTTGTGAATACAAAGTACAAAGGTCTAATGATTATGTGTCTGGCGTGTAGTCCTGATAACACCTTTCATATAGTTAGATAATGTGTAGGTTGACTGTATAGTATTAAACAATGACACAGGTCTATGAGATGGGTCTTATGTTATCAATCCAAGCCGGGAAAGTGGCAGGGTACCTGAGCAAACATAAAGTACAGATAACGTCCTTTTATACAGGATACGACCGTCACATACAACCATCTCAACATTTTCGTACCCAAAATTTGAATTTGAATAAACCGTTAAAAGAATTTTGAATTGATATTGATTATGTCTTTACAAGCAAGCTTAAGATTGTGAAATTTATATAACTGAGTACTGGTACACTGAGGTGATTAATACCTCGTGCAGATAAATATGCTAATTTGGTTGTTACATTTAATCTTACACAAGTAAAACCATCTTTGAAAACATCTTTGTGGGAAATAGGCTTGGAGTGCAGGCTCAATGAATGAAAAAACATCAAAATGTGTCAAATTGTCAATTGAATATGCATTGGTGTTTTTTTGGTGTGCTACTTGACATTTTTGAATGTCAAGTCAATTGAGTTTAAGTCAATGTAGCGTCTTAACTTTTTAAATTAGATCCATGTCGAAATGTGTCCTTGATGAAGTCATATATTTTAGCTGCAAGTGCATTTAATCTGAACTTGCCGAAGCATGTGATTTCTAAACTGTGCATTTACAGATTTTTTGTTTGAGTTTAGAAGTACTTAATTCAAGTTGGGGAGACATTACATGAACATTTAATGTATTAAAGTTTAGTCATACGGCATGGGGGCGCAGATTGTGTGGGTGAAGATTATGTCTTGTCTTGTTCTTCGTGTATATTTGATTTATACATATGCCCTTGTATATATGGGTTGTGCTAGATGAAATATTAATTTTGTAATATTTGACATATTTAATACCAATGTCTTGATGTGTGTTATGCACTCTGGGCATGTTAAAAGATCCAAGATGTTTGTTTAGATAGAGCTACTAGGTACTGAACCCGAATTTCTTAATTCCATAAATCATAATCTTTCCTCAAGGTTGATACCTTATTTGGCAGGCAAAAACTACATGACTATGCAATTAAAGATTTCTCAAGCAAATGCAAACAAACATTGAAAAAGTCTCTTTTCCTATGAAAATTCTCAACACACACCTTAACAAAAGGTGCATGTTTATTACCAAAGATAAAAATATTATCTTGAAACCATGCTGTATTCATACACACAGAGATTATTTACCAAGCCTGGTATAACTGCTATATAATGATTTCCCTTTTTTGGTAATTTGGAAATAATTGATTTTAACTGCGTTGCCTTGCCATTGTGTATGTCACATAAATATAATATTGCTCTATTGTGTGAAAATATGTTATAAAAACTTGGTATGTCTCCGAAGAAGAAGACGGGTCATTTCGCACACATTTTATTAGGATAATGGCCAAGGTGTAAAACATATAATCAATGGTAAATGTTGAATGATTGACAGGTTATGCCCATCAGCAGTTTATTGCGTATGTAGCACTTTGTTGCCTTCACATTATGTTGGTAAAAATACTTGTGGTATTTAATACATCGTTGTTAAACTTTGGTGGTTTTATAACGATTGTGTTTTCTCAATGTAATTGTGTAGTTAATTTAATTGAATGATTATTTGGTGTATATCCAAAGGGCAATTTGTCTAATTATCTAATTATATTAATTTAAAATCTCATTTATGTGATGACAGTTTTATATCCATGGGCATAACAGTTAAGTTTTCTGGGGTTGTACAAATTTTCAAAGAAATGAGTTTCCAGGGCTCAAAACTAACAGGGGTCCACTAGCCCAAGGCCAGTAAAAAACAAGAGGGACCAGTGACAGTCTTGAAGGACCAGTAGCTATTTTGTTTACAAATTTTACTTCTTTTCTGTTGGAACAATGACCAAAATAGTCAGTATTTACCCCTGTGAGAGAAAATGATAATAATTGAGACCCCCAGGCTCCAACCTCTGAACCCATGCATGTATATTATTGTTACTACCATTGAAATTGGTTGACAAATTTCAAATTTTTGTTGTATTTGATTTACAATGGTCATTGGTTGGTCATTCATCATTAAAAGTCAGTCATCCTTCCTAGTTCTAGCCTGTGGGTGTGTGAGTGGCCGGAGATGACCCGTTAAGTAGATAATTATATGGGAACGGTATCTATATCTGTTAAACAGTATCTAATCTATCCCTAGTATCTATTCATTTGTCAGTGTTTATTGTGAAGACAGGTAATGTTGCTATAATTATAGGCTATAATATGTTGTCTAGTTCACACTGGCTGCCCAGACACACTCAAGGAAGTGGTCTATAAAAAATGTTTGTTTTCAATTTATCCCAGTCTGTTTGATATTTGTTTATTTGATACTTATGTGTCAAACCTGTCTAAAGCAACCCATACACCAAATATGTCCTCTGAAGCAAGTAGTTGTTAAATACAGGTGAAATCTGATTCCATGGAAACAGAAGCACATAGGTGTGAATTTGGGTTCTAGACATGAACTACCAGATAAGACATGGAAAACATGAATGTGTAAAATTTCAGAAAATTGTGTGACATGGGTCTGTAGGTACTTCTCTTTCCTTTGTAAATGAACAGCAATAATTACATTAAAAACATTACTGATCAGGTGGCTGCTTAAATAAAGTGGGACGTAACATTCAGGTGTCCTCTAAATCCATTCAACTGAATCTGTATTTGGTACTGCTTTCTATGACTGCTGAAGTATGTGGATGAAACTTTATTGTTTTTCATTTGAGGGTGATGCTTTACTCATGTAAGTTTGGAGTAAATTGATGTGTGTTTGGCATACATGTAGACAGTATGTAAATACTCATGTGTGACATTTAGAATTTTCAGCAATTTGAATAAATTGACACATTTTAATAAATGGTTTTAAAGGTTACAGAGAATGTACATCATAGGATATTAGCTGATATTTGAAATTCTAAATGACTGTAGTGGTTTGGGCGTAAGTTGGTCAAAGTTCACCCTGGTATGACTATCTGAAACTATAAAGAATATTTCAGTATTTTGATGACATTTAGACAAAAAAAGTTATTCGTAGCTTGGCAATATGACTGCTGTTTAACTGTTAAATCAGCAAAATAAAATTAATTCTGAGTCAGACACATAATCACCATTGGTTCTAGTTCAACTTAGCGGCAAGGTTTGGAAAGTTTAGGACCAACAGCCATTCATAGGAGTTAGGTTTGGTGGTCCAATGGACTTCCAGAAACAACAATTATTTATTATGAACCTTCGACTCTAGAGGTGAACAACCCTGGATGATGTTACATGTACTTTTTTCTCTCAATGATGAATAGACTTATTTTGGTTAATTTGTATCAGTGAAGTAACACATACTTTTGATGTAGTGATGCATGGCCAACATGTTTACAGCCTTACCATATAGTATGATCGAGTGATTTCATATTCTGTAAACCCATTTACTTTCATGAATACTAACTTTTGTGTTTTGCTGATATTAAATCTAAAAATTAAGGCTTAAGTTTTGCGTTATTAAGCCTTCCCAAATGTTCATATTAATGTTTTGAACACGTTCGCTCCAATTTAATTTCACAAAATTCTTAAATCACAAACTTCACAAATTTAAATTGCGCAAAATAATTTCTTAGTTTACGATACAGTTCTACATACAGATGTACTTATTGAAGGCTTTGAAGCTGAAAGAAAAATTGCCTGCAAGCATCATTTTGTTGACATGAATGTCGAATATGATTTAATTTATCAAACTAATCTGTAATGGTTGTATAAGTAGGTTTGATGAGAAGGTCCCAAAAAACTTTTATAGATAAATTATGTATTACTTAAGATTGATGAGATATTTGAGTTAAAGGACAGCTGTTAGGCAAGTTTAAGGACTGGTAGGCAAGTTAAAGGACAACAATGCATATTTAAGGACAGCTAAGCAAGTTAAAGGACAGTTAGGCAAGGCAAGGCAAGTTAAAGATCTGCAGGAAAAGTGCATTCTGGAACAGTTACTGAAAATACATTTTCTCCAGATTGCTTTAGTTTCATTCATACCATTCCTTACATAAAAAGGTTATGTAAAATCCACAAATCTTGGGTTTCACATTAACCTCCTCTCTGCCAACATAGATTAAATGTTATATAAATCTTTCTTGTCAAGGTATTTGATAAGTTGTTTTCAGATAGAAGTCTCTGCCCTAGACATAAATCAACTGTTAGTTAATCTGAGTGGGTGTCAAATTATATTACCCATGATTCTCAAAATCATGTGAGTGTTTCTGATAAAAATACTAGAGGTAAAACTAACAGGACACAAAAAATGACACAAAAAATGACACAAAAATGTTTACTGTAAATCAAGAAATTATTTGGCGCTATTTTAATTTCCCAGAGTTCTTGAGTGTGAGACATTCGCAAAATTAAGTAGCTGCAAGTGTTCTAAGCATTAACATGGACATCGCTGGAGATTAAAAAATGCAAAACTTTGTAATCACGAATAAGGTGGCGATGATCAACAAAACGTGAAAATTAGTATTTGCGAGAGTAAATTGGTTTACTGTGAGTGAGTACCTTAAAAATGTACATTATCTCCTTCACTGCACACACCACAGTCTCCAGTGTGATCGATCTGTTTTTGGTTGGTACATGATCATTGTGATAGACTCAAACATCACTAAATTCACTTTGACATCACTGTTGTATTAGTTTATGCTGATTTGCCATATCAAGAAGCTGCAGTCAGTTTGCAACTTTGCAATTGGTTTTGAAGATTTCGATGTCCATAGAGGACATTGAAGGATTGACTGACCTCTAGGCTGCATGCATTGCCAATGGTTGTGATGATACCCTAGTCCATAAACGTAATGCATGGTCTCAATGTAAATGACTGTGATACCGGAGACACTGAAGATTAATAACTGTATAATGATTCGAAAGTCTATGGTGCAATGTCTGACTTCAATAAAAGTCATAAATGCCCATAAATGTTTGTGATAATTCCAAAGGCCTTGAATGTATGCCTGATCACATAGTTGCTTGTTTGTAGACCTGATGCTGTTGCAATAGTAACCCTTTACAGTTGTAAAGATTATGCCTGGTGCTGTCACCTAGTAACCTCTGTATCAGCTGCTGAAAGTCTGCAGTGCACCATAATTAACCAAGTTAATGTCTGACTCTTTTTGCTGTATTACACAGATTCCATGCAGTAATTGACTATCATCTTTTATCATTGTTTGAATACCACCATTTATATCTGATACAATGTACTACAACAGAGAAACATCTCATTGCTTGACAAATTATAATGAAGTATAGATTGATAATGGCAGCTTTTATCCTCACATGATGTATTAGACAATCTGTCAGAGTGGTCAGACACATGGTTATTGCGTTTTAACGCTGAAAAATGTAAATCTATGCATTTGGGTCGTAAAAACTCCAAACATAAATATAACATGTCAAATAATGAAATAGTCCAAGTTGAAAGTGAAAAAGACATTGGAGTAACATTTGATTGTCAACTAAAATTCAACGAGCATATTACCCAGATTGTGAACAAAGCCAATCAGAAACTGGGCCTTATTAAGAGAAGTTTTGAATATATGGACAGAAGTATGTTTCTTATACTGTGCAAATCACTTATAAGACCGCAGTTAGAATATGCTACAGTAATATGGTCACCGTGGATTAACAAACACATCGTCGCGATTGAACAAGTTCAACGACGGGCTACACGTCTTGTAAAAGAAATTGCACATATGGATTACAAAGATCGTCTAATCAATCTAGGACTTCCGACATTAATATATAGAAGGGAAAGGGCCGATGTTCTGCAATTATACAAAATTATGAATAATTTTGACATGGTGCATTTGAACTCTATTTCTGTGAATACCAATGCAAACACTAGGGGACATAATATGAAATTGAATAAAAGACATCATAACTATAAGAGCTGTATGAACAACTTTGTCACCAGAACAACCAGTAATTGGAACGATCTACCGGATGAGTGTGTACAAAGTAAGAACGTGAACATTTTCTAGAACTCGTTAAATAAAGCCTGGAAACATAAATCCAATAAATTTGACTATAAGTTTTAATAATGTACATAACCACACATGCAATGGATATAGTAGTGATTTCTCGTCAATTGGTCAACACAAGCTACCAGCTTATTCATGACCGGTCTACAAAGGTAAAAACAAAGGTAAATTAACTTCCAACCAGACCTGACTGGTGTGACTGCTCATGTAGTTGATGGCTCAACTAGAATCCTTTAGTTTCCTAGTGAACTCAACTAGATCCCTAATTTCATTGTGATTTGAGATCCCTTCTTTCGCTAGTCACAGTGTATTTTCTGATCGCTCACTGACCTGAGTATTGTAGAATGTCTAATGAACCTTTGGTTCGTTAATTGGAAATATTAATTGGAAATTTGGAAGCGTATGCCAGCTACTGTTGCCTGTTGGTAAATTGGTCACTTTGATTGATGGTGACAACATGTGATCCCCAATCATGGCCATGCAGTCACATGTATGATTAAGAAATGGTCATTATATGCTTCTTTAAATTAGTAGTGAAGGGTCCTAAGCTCCTAATTACGTGCTGTACTTCTTAAATTTCAAATTTGTAATGATGTATGCATCATGTCTAACATGATAAATTACTCGGGAGGTTTTGTAATTATGAGTGTCTGACCTTGTCGATTTACTGTCCGCTTTTGAGGCTTTTGTCATTATCTTACTTTGAACTTTATGTATTGTTTCCATTATGAAATGATCAATTGGCTTTTAATTGTGTTGCCTTGAAGTGGAAAATTATTTTCTGAAAATAGCTTATTCAGCATTATTGATACGCAGACTTGAAGCTTCCCCTGATGCTATTGTTTCATGTAGCAGCATTCATTCAGCATTTGTATCGAATAATGTGTATAATTATGGTCTTTAGAAGCCCAGTAGTTTCTTTATCAGGCCTATAATTGTCCAGCCAGAAAGGAAACTATTAAATATTGGATTGCCAACTCCAGCAGAGATCAGTGGGGCTAAATGGCTGCTTATGATTTCCATAATTGGTTTGTTATTCATGAAATGCCAAGTATGACTCAGTTTGTTGTTGTTCATTGTTTTCTGTTTGTGTGTATTATAAACGCTTTAATTTGCTCTTGGCTTAAGTAAACAGCTTTGGTATGAGATACATTTCTATCTTGGTAACGCCACAGAGCAATTTGGTTTGTTTCGTCATGTTATTTTCCGATCCTACAGGTCTTGTATTTAATACGGAATTGAACTGTCAAAATGATTCCATTATCAGCAATTTATCGTATAGTTAACATGAAGTTGTTGGCAATGGGCATCCGAAGCTCAGTGGTTTTTGCGCTTGCTGTCTGGCGACCTGTGTTCAGTTGTTCGATACTGGTATCTTCCTTGCTTGATGCTCAGCATTGTAAGCTCCAGATAATTGCAAGTTCGCTCAGTGTCAGAATTATGTGACTATGTTGTCTCTACCTAGCAGAAATACTGACCAGTTGTTCCAAAAATCTAAGTCACTTCCTTTAAAGTCGTAAAGTTTTCCAATTATGACATTAAAACTGTATCTGACAAATTTCTAATTTGAGGGAAAATTTTATCTGACAAATTCTGTATGGAGGCCACTATCAGTACAACAATGTGAACAATAGTATGGTCAGTGCCCTTTGTAACATTATCATGACCATCACAATATGGCTACACACAAGGTGCTTTTGTATGGTTTTATTGTCCTCTTTATTGTGCTGGTGATAGAGAAAGTTGATGTAGGGTCAGTAATGTGTTGTTTATTGTACTGATAACAAATGGCCGATGACTAGGGGGTGGAGATCAATGGGTAACTTGAACCTGATATAAATGTGAATGGACCATTAATTAGACACATACTGAACACTGGAGGTGTCTCTGGTTCATTTGAGTCATGCAAGGACAAACTTTTCATGTTTTGATGGAAGATTTGGGTTTTTGGCATGAAGTGGTTTAAGGGACTTGTTTATACATATTAATTGCATGTGTACTTTATTGGGGAGTGAATTACTTTAAATTTTGAAAATTGTTTCATTTGAAATTTTATGGGAATCCAGTAAGAGTTTATGTCGATCAATTGCATGACATATAGTATGTAGCCAAATGAATGACTCTAAATTGTGAATTGTTTTATTTCATTGACTTTTATGGGTACTTTATTTAAAGTTAAGTCAACTGAAAATGTATGTATATATGCAAAGTACATTTGAAATCACTTTGTGGTTTTGGTTTGAATGTGATTACTACCTTTAAGTAGGGCTGCAGGTTATTCAATTAGCAAATAGTTTGATCAAATACATTATGTTTATCCTTCTTACCTGTTTCAACAAATTTGACAGCTCTCTTTGTGGAATTGTTTAGAAAAGTAACAACACAATTAAAGTGTTAACGTTGTATTCTGTCTGATAAAATGTCTTGAACTTTGTATTGAGTGGGTGCTTTTACATTTTAGCTTATGCAACTTGCTAATGCATGCAATTGTGCCCATGCTTTAATAAATTATACTTAACTTTCAAGTGACAGCCAACTTTACGGAGTGTGTATCTATGAAAAACTTTTTTAAACAAAGGCTAATGTTTGTGATTTACTGTTCGGTGACCATATCTACTAAATTTTACTTATTGAAGTCTTACATGTGCTGCCCCTGCTTGTGCAATCAAATCATATTTCATGATCAAATATCCATTAACAAGGTTAATGGTTCAATTATAGCTTAATAATGAAATGCACTTATTTATTCTATACGACTTTGTGTGTATCAAAGTACAGCTTTCAACACAACTTCGCTCAGTTTGGGAGGTTTTTAGCCATGTTGAGCATTTAGTATCTTATATAAGCTTTACCTGTACATGTAAAGGAAATAAAATTTCAAACTTTAATCTAAAATCGACTCATAGATAAACAATTTGGTATATAGAATATGAATCTGTCAAATAATCATAGATTACAATGTTTACTATAAGTGTTTCTATGTTTACACAATATGCACTATTATCTGGGTGACTCAGTATATAAATATGATCATTTGATTACTGTAGTGAGCTTTATCAGGTAGAAATTCAAAATATACCACATGTGCATATGTGTAAAATACTAAAAATACCCCTATTTATCTGATGCAGGGAACATTTTGTATCCTGTTCTTGAACTTGTTCAAGTTATAATTTATACAGGTACAAGGATAATACTAGTTGAACTGTTTTGTTTTGGTGTAAGACTGCATGAGACAGTCATTATAACTCACTCACGGTGCATGGCCATACGGTTTTATCCCGACCTTATTAGCCATGACCTCTGGCCAGAAAGTTAAGTGTGTTAACAGGAAGCTTGGGGCAATTGGTTGCCCTGAAAGCTCTTTCTGAATTGTCATCCCTTGCTTCTTTAACTTGCCCATTGTATAGCACAAATACACACAAGACACTGGAACCTCAGAGTGTCCAACCAGTTCATCTCTAGTTGGATTGGAAACATTGAAAAGTGTTTCTAAAATTTCTAGCAAACTGTTTTATGATGGAGTTTGAGTAGTTTGTTGGTAGATGCATACCTGTCAAATTGGTTCAACTTTGGTCACCTTTAGTGATTGTAGAGTTTGTCTGAAGTAGAGTTTGTGTGATTAGAACTTGTTTGGTAAATATGTCAGTTTACCTGAGAGCTTGTTGGGTCAATTTACCACTGAAGATGTCAGATAGCTGCTACAATAACTAAACCAAGGGGTCATCTTTTTGCTCATGTACAATCCAGTTAGGTACGTATAGACTACGTGGAAGAATCCACTTTTATGGTGTGAGACCAAGTTTAAAGGCTTCTACAAACTTTCCTATAAGAGACAAACAATATCATATATATTTAGCAGTATTATTTCAATTTCAAACTAGATTTTACCTGTTCATGCAATGGTTGTAATCTTTTGGGTACACATAAACAGCTATGTCACTCTCAGAATATCCTAATTGGACTGTATCCTTGGCTGTAACAACTAAACTCAGGGGTCAATATTCATGTATAATTCTTGTTGCCATAGCAGCTGCAGTTTAATGTCATTATAATGAAGTACTGACCATTGTTTGGTGGATGGAAAGCATGTAAAACAGATAGTGAGATGATATTCTGGAACTGTGCATGTTCAACGTTTCCCCAGCATATGTTTTGGTCATTTGATGACCGGTTGGAATGTATGATATTTGCCTTGCAAGATTTAATAGATTTTGAAACCAGGCAGTACACTGCTACCTCTGCAGCAACAGTCTTAACACCCCTCAATCTAAAAGTGTTTTAGATGCATTAACTTCTAAAATATCACTATGGTATCACAATGGCTGTTTGCTATGAATGTTCTGCTATGTAAAGACAGTTTGCTATTCAGAGTCAACATTTTAGCTTGATCCTTTTGGCCAGACTTGACTGTATTTCGAGGGCTCAGTGCAAAACTATGATATATGCCTCTATAAATACCATAGTTACCATAGTTTTGCACTGTAACTTCAAATTATGCTATTTTATTGTATTTTGTATAATTGATGAAGTACAATGTATATTCTACTGGCCTGTAGTAAAACCATACAGCATAATGGGGTATAGCATACATCAAAGAGAACTTATAGGTCATTGATCAGAATGTTCTCTATGTTTTACATTGTTTCATTCAGATTAGTTTGTTACTTTATAGTTCCAATGTCAACAAACTTTAAGTGATAGTCAAATAAAATCAATGGGTTGTAAACGTTTATTCATGTAAGTTACGCAATCAAGGTTTAGCGTCTCCATATAGTTGGGGTTGTATATCATTTCAAATAACTATAACATATTATTGGTTAGTCTGGCCACCCGACTAGATAAATTAATATATTTTATCAACCAAATACCAGAAAATCTGGTTAGGACTTAAAGATAAATCAGCGGCTGTGAAACAAATAAAATTGTTTAGAAGCAGCTAGACCTGATTCAACTAATCAAACAAAAAAGCACCATATTTAATCGTATTATGTCACATTTAAAAAAAAAATTGTGAAGATGTGAGGTGATCAGGTTGGGGGTTCTACACACACTTGTATATTCTTACATTAATCTTGCTTCAGAGTAGTCATTTATAGATCTGACATTCCCCATGATGAGTTGATAGTTTTATACAATATATCAATGAATGATGCGTCCAATCCCGTCCAAATCGTGCAGCCATTGAATGTAGTAAATTATCAATTTATAATATCGTAAACCTAAAGCTGTTGTGATGGTAACTTCATGCATGCACATTATTCGATGAAAAAATGTTTTTTGTACGAAATCATAGTACATAAAGAGCACAGTATAATTATATTCTCGTTTGGATAAAACAGATTAAAGAAGATACTATGATCATTAATATTTGAGGAGGATTTAATTTCGTGGATTGCGAGGATGATCTTTACAAGGAAATTAAATCCTCAAGAATCTTTTCAATTTCTATAGTATATTACTTAGTGGATAAAATATCTTTGAAATAACATCCCCACGAAATGGTCTTTTTCACCAAAACCACAAAAGTTTGTACCGTTGAAATTAAATGACTTATCTGAAATAACATGGCGGCTTTTTCGTTTAAGGGATAAATACTGCAATCACAGATTGAAGAAGATACTGAGTATTTTAAATATCCCGTGGCTGAACGTTAAATACAACCTATCTAATATCTAGGTCAACATTATCCAAATTGTTAATGTAAATATAATGTTACTCTTCTCAATGAAACTGATAGCCTCTTGTTTGTTTTGTGGACGAAATTGATGGGAAAATATTTTTGCTAAAAGATAAATCTATCTGCCTCTCTCTATCTCAGTGGTCTATTTATGTAGCGATTTGATGGTGTCTATATTTGAAGTACTTGTAACTTGTAGGTAGCTTGATAATTTATGGATGTACATGGTCTATGGGTGTGATGAGAAAATCTGCTCGGGTAGATGTTATAAGTACATGTATGTGCAACAAATCTGTAGATGATTGAAGTTAGCTTCACTCTAATGTTAATTGTTTTATATCTATAGTTTATTTTCATCAGTTCTTCATATCGCTTAAGTCTCATTTGGAGTGCGTGAGATCTGGGTTCTTACAGTACTTGCGCATCTAGAGCAAAGTGGTAGAGCAGCCACATCAAGTGCACATGGTTGGGGTTGCTTACCCAGTGACCAAATTGTCATTCCAATTATAGACATTTATTTAAGGGTACCTGTTTTTAACTTCCTAAAAGTGGAACAAACCCAGGCAACAGGACTTATAAGCATTATTGTTCATATATGTTAAGGTATGAAAAAACAATGTGTTGAACTGAGGGCTCCAGTACTTCGAGGGCTCTGTCTTGTTCGGAGTGGTTCAGGTAAACATGTAGCTCGATTCATTTTATAGATAGATAGGTGTGTTCCTATCGTTATTGGTATAGAATTTACAATGTTTGTGTGTCACCAATGTTCAAAACCATTTATTTCTCACCACTTGACAGATGACAACACAATGAAAAAAAACCATCTTAAACTGCAGTCAATGTTGATCTTCATGGGTAATATTATTATGAACTATCTTTTTTGGAGTGTTTTAGCTCTGCATAATACGATAAGGCGACTAACAAAAAGTGTTTGTTGCCAGTGTCCTGACATATCGAAAGCTGTACTTTAATCCTAAACATGTCCTAGGTGTTTTATGGCATGTAAAAAAGACTGAGGCAGCAACAGCAGTAGTCCGGACTCGAGTTGGGATGTTGTGCTATTGTGGCTGTTAAGTGGTTCAAGTTCAAAATTAATGTTCTTGGCGCTTTCTCTGCTGCCCATTGCCCTGGTTAAGGTGTATTTAAAATTGTCAAAAACTGCATAAAACCTGATTATATGAAGCACAAAACTTGTCTAACTTTGTTCACCTGGTCCATATGCTTGAATCTTCCCAGAATGCACAGCTGGTTTGTTGTTATTGTTAACTAGTTGTTGTTTTGTAATGTAATAGTTTTTGTCAGGTTATGAATGAATAAATTCATGAATTGTAAAGTAAACTGATGTAACCCTTCACATGATATAACAAACTGTCTTGTTTCATTATAACAAACATGAAGATATCTTATGTTTGCCATGTTGTAAGAAATTCCACAAAACCGCCACAAATCAACAATAATTATTGTATGGTGTTTGATAGGCTGATAATGTTGCTGGTTTTGTTTATTGTAATGTGACATTCATATCTATAGGCATTTAACTTGTGTTTATTATATTTTTCACAAGTTCTGTTTAGGAATTGAAATCAGGAATGCCTGACTATTGCTGCCATATACTGGACACATGAAAGAATCTTTACAGAAAGAGATAGGGTAGCCACCAAGATTTGGTGCATCTCACAAACTGTTGTTATCTTTAATCCGATGAATCTAGCAATCATTGGTCAGTCGGAGAGGGACAAAGCCAGATGGCCATGCATGGGCAAATGCAATAAAGACCCTTTAATTTCTGAATATTTCTGCTATTTAAGAATTGTAATTGTTATCAGTTTGGTATGCTTTGGTGACCTGTACAGTGAATCACATTTGATCTACCAGTAAAGGTGCTACATAAAAGGTTGTCAGATAGAAATTGGTTCATTACATAAAATACCATCAGCTGTTAGTTACTACACTATGACATGAAATCTGTCATAGTTGGTTGTAGGCTTGACAGCTTGACTGAATCCAGACCATGCAAGGTCAATTGTCCTTTTATAAAAGGTAATAACAAATAATACAGGGAATTAGCATCAGAACTCGACAGAAACAACAGAGCACGGAAGGCAAAAAAGAAAACATTGGCATTATTAAATAATGATAAAGTGGTTAGTTGCAATGTTTAAGGTTTAGCACTAAAGTTGGTTGAAACTTTGGTAATTTTGGTCAGCTAGACCTTATCTCTAGTATACCAATACTGTAAAACTTCATGCTGACCTTGGTAATTGACAATAGGTTTATTTATTGAAGTATGATATTTTCTAACAACATGTACTTGTATATTTTCAGGAGGAACATGGGTTTTCGAGTTCCAAGTAAAGTTCTACCCACCAGACCCGATGTCATTGAAGGAAGATGTGACACGTTATCAGCTGTGTTTACAAGTCAGGGTAGATCTCTTCAATGGAAGGTATGTTATATTTGATTGCACACTAAGAGACAGACACTATAATGTCAGGATGTTGTCACTGAAAAATATCCTTTAAAATTTCTTTTGGATCACTGTTTTATTAAAAATTAGATTAACTGCAGAAAAGGTCCTTGCGGAATCACTTTTTTCCCCTACCAATTTCTTGTTAATAATAATTGGAAACCCTGTTTGTCCAAGAGCTTCTGTTTTGAAAACAAGAGCAACAATAAAATGCGGGACTTTAAACAAGCTGTTTCTGTTTAAGTTTATGTATGTTTGCGATACCAGAGCTCCAGATAAGGTGCGTGAAAGCGTGATTACGCATTGAAATTAACGAATAACGCATTAAAAATTATTTCTGTGCGTCCTAAAACGCATTGAAAAAGACGATCACGCATTTCTAATCCATTCTGATGCGTCGAAGGGAAGTAACTCTTCCGTAATCGGGTCAGTTGTCTTGGTTTTAGACACTACCATTCCGGTGTACAGGTAGAAAAATCCACTGACAAATGTCATCTGAAAACAAAAGTTTTTATCGGTAAATATGCAGGATTCTAGCTCTCATACGTGTGTATTTTAAACCAGATGTGGTAACACATGAGAGTATGTACGACCTTGCATATTATTTATCATGGGAGATGCTATAATAAAAGCTTGAATTGAAACCTTCCAACACAAAAATTGAAAATAGTTGAAAATACATGCAAGACAGAAGCAATTGACAACACGCGAAAAATGCGAGTTTCACGGTTAGTTAAAGTCAATGTTACAGCTAGATCTATTATACCATGTAATTCAATTCACAAAACAAACTTTAGGAATAATTTTGAATGCAGATCATTCAATATAAATGCTTCACGGTTCATTTTCACATCGTGTCATGAAAAAAAAAAGATGCATTTTATTTTCACTTTGTCAATATGAAGATAAGGGTTTATAGCAACTGAACATGATATGTCAATGGGACAGCACAGCATTTGGAAAAAGGGAATTGTCATTGCTGACTTATTGAATGTGACTATTAATCTATGTGTTTAAATCCGAAGTCATTGATATTTTGTCTCCGGAGTGTTTCACTCATTAGTTTTGAAAACAGGGAGTGAACGACTCATTGCACCTAAAAATTATCTGGAGCACTGCGATACAATGTATGTATGTGATACATAACCTCTTTACATAAAAAGATTTATCATGACAACTATTTACTGAAAATGAGTGCCTCACTGTGTTGTTTTTGAATGGAGTATTCAATGCCAATCTCAAATTATCAATGGTCGTCTTGATCAAATGGAAACTTTATGCCCCAACTATTGTACATTTGTTGATTGTTGTGTTTTGTTGTCAGTTTAACACAATGCCAACATGGCATCATAATGCAGGGCTGTCACATGCCTGGAACTTAAAATGTGTACTATAAAATCAGCAGAGAATTGTTGTCACATGTTGGCTTTATCAAGCAGAGAGTTCAATAATTGATTGTAGATTTTCACTATGACTACTACCAGGCAGATACCCGATTATCAGATACAGTCATACTGATAACTATATGAACTTTTTCATTAACATTCCAGGCAATGAGAATGGTATCGCTGATTGTTTGTATAGAGTTTGGTTAATAAGTTAGTTAATTAAATGAACTCACTGAGAAGGTGTCAGGAATTTAGAAATTGCTGAGGGGTAAACAAACACTGAGTGGTTAAGTTTATTAATTCAGTTAGACATGCCATGTTGGAGATTATTCCTGCCTGCTTTTCATTCATGTTATGTCATGTTGAGCTCCTTTCAAGAAGTGGCATGCATTATTTTTTAATCAACGTGCATAAGTTAATTGTCATGTGTTATAACCCAAGCACTTCATTCCATAAGTGTACATGATACATTTCCTTAAAGGGATTTTTATTTTGTCACCTAGTTCCTCACAAAGGATGTTGCCTCTAGTCTCTGGCAAAGGGGTTCTGGGGACCCTGACGCCTGGTCTCACACATAGGCTGTTGCACTTTTAAAAATGTCCCCTGCTGAAATATATTTAAGAAAAAGTTGGAAAAGGTGTAATGGTAGTTGTCATTAGTGAGTAAGACTATGCAAAACAATATCAATGGAAACCTCCTACTACAATCCGTTCAAAGTTAGATGATAATGGTTGTTAACATAAGCTTGTCCATCATGGGAAACTATATTTATCTAGGTTTAACTTATTCTTGTGTCAAATGTAGTCCCCGCTATTCTCTCGAAATAGGATAGTTCCCTGATGAGTATTACTTATTGAATTGACAGTAGGACACCTATATGTCAAACAAAAAATAGTATTTATAAGAATGACCTTTTAATCATGTGGGCATCCTCTGACAGTTGCTAGATAATATACTATAAAAGTTGGATGAGCACAGTAGGGAGATGTATATAGGATGTAATAATGTACTTCAATGAATCCTACAGATGTGTACTGATAGATACTGTAACTACTGTAGCTTGTGATGATGTATGATTTTACTTGAATGATTTACTATGTAAGTGTTGATGGTTTACCATAGTTTCTGTTGTTTACGCTCTGTACGAGACCCATATATAACAGAGACTATATTGAAGACTCAACACAAAACTATGTCCTTTGCATTTATATAATAATGTAGTTACCATAGTTTTGCTCTGAACCTTTATTACCCAACAGATTTAATATCATGTTCAACTTCATTTCTGTTGTTTAAGCTCTGTCTGACATCCCTATACACCATTGTCTATTTTTAGGGCTCCCTGCAAAACTATAGTAGCTGCATATCTATAATAATGTAGTTACCATAGTTTTGCACCGAGTCTTCGATATTATGTTGTATTATATTTCTGTTGTTTATACTTCATCAGATGTCTCTGTATAAGCAACAGTCTATATACACAACAGTGCCTTTAGCTGAATAAACAATACAGTAATAATATGGTCATTGATTTGGATCCCCATAGAAAATATCTAAAATCTATAGATTGGTTTAATGTATTTTGTATGTTAGACACTGGCTCAGTGGGATAAGCATGGCAAACAACTAAGGCATTCCATGAACATGACCACATCATTATGAAGACCCATTGACAGTGTTTAACACATACATGTACAGTACAACCTCTGTAGAGCAACACTCTCTCTATAACTACACATTGTAAAATTTCTCTTCTTTGCTATTTATTTAACCACAGCTGAGCAACAATCTCAATACAACAGCCAATATTTGCAACTTCTAAAGGGTTCATCCATCACTAATTAATGTAAACAAGTAAACACAATTTAAAAGTCCAGTTGGCTTCGTAAGCTATATGGCCAGTACACATGTGCATTACTCCACCAGCTGGTTCTCACTTTCGACTATTCGACCTTACTCAAATGTTTATTTACTTGTTTGTATTTCAGACTTCCATGTTCATTTGCAACGTATGCTCTCCTGGGTTCCTACACAGTACAGGCAGAACTAGGTGACTGGGAACACAAGGACTACGGTGATACAACAGCTTATCTTAATGAATTTGACTTTGCTCCTGGACAAAATGCTGAACTGTTGGACAAAATCGCAGAACTCCATAGAAACCAAAAGTAAGTTTTGATATGTAAATTATGTATGTTTATTTGTTGCATGCGCTCAATTTTGACAAGTCATAAGTGTGGCATCATTATGTTTTCTCTGCCAGATTGAGCAATTTCATCTAACTTTGCTTGAGAAGACATTTGTATGGTACAAGGAATCTGGGGTACCATTCCCTAGCTCATTCACTGTAGGCTCATTGGTTCAAATGCCCAGTGTATAGCACTAATGCACAGACTAAATCTGGGTTTCCAACCAGATTATATCTCCAGTAAGGGGAGGTGCACTAAAATATGTTTCAGGAATAATAAAAGTGTCCAAGAGTGTTATCCACCTGACTAGGTGGCACTCAATATTGATATAATTTCTGTTGTTTTGATATGAAATCTTTGGATGAACATTCCAATGCTATGACTGACTGACTCAAGCGTGCCTTGACAATGGCCATTTATGTTAGATTTAATTTTCAACTGTACTCATATAGAGGCATGTTTCGTGGTTAAATTTTGTGTCATTTTGTGGTTTTTGAGTCACTTTTATTTCAAGATAAAGAAAGATAACCATTGTTGCCAAATACTCTTGTTCATTATATGATGCTTTAAGAGTTGTTTCCCCTTTTTATCTGAAAAATTTCTAGCCTGATTTAAAATTACTTTTGCAGTACCAGGATGAATAATTGAACATTGTTTCATGTACACAAATATATTGATGATCAATATTTTTATGTTTTAGGGGACAGGCACCTTCAATGGCTGAGGCTCATTTTCTAGAGAATTCTAAGAAACTTGCTATGTATGGTGTAGACATGCATGACGTAAAGGTATGGTAGCAATTTGTTCTTAGAAAACCAAATGTTGAACCATATATGCCCATCCACTTATAAGAGACATGTTTTATATGACGGTTCATTTCCTGTGTGTGTCTTATAATTCAAGTTGTATTATATATAGGAATCGTTATGAGATGTCTTTGGAAATCAAGTTTTCTTATACGCATCTAGAAAACACTGGATAAAAAACAGTAAATACTCTGGAACACATTTATCTCGCCTGCCTTTCATGGAACTGGTATATCAAAAAAGCCCCCTTCTCGGATTCCATCCTTTGACCTCTCAAATAATGATTTTACAGAAAAAGATGAGCAGAAATATTAACATTTTGTATTATTTCAGGATTTTGAAAACAAGCGTCTCACTTTAGGAATTTGTGCCAATGGAATTCTTGTTTACAAGGATAGACTACGTGTTAGCAGATTTGTATGGCCTAAAATTCTCAAACTTTCCTATAAGAGAGATGCTTTCTACGTCAAAATCCGTCCAGGAGAGGTAAGACTTTCATTTCTTTTTTATTTATTTGTCTATTCTACTTATGATTGATTTCAGCAATTTGGACTGGTCATCATAAAATTACTTATCAAATCTATAACAAAAAATATAAAAATTCTAAAATCGTGTTTTGATATTTATCCTTTATGGTCTTACTAGACATCAATTCTGGTATTGTTTGAAAGCTAGCACAGTTTGTTACAGTTTTTAACCAAAGTTTTTTGTATTTTACAGTTTGAACCTCATGAGAGGACGATTAGTTTCCGATGTGATAGTCATAAGTTGGCTAAACGATTATGGAAAACTTGTGTAGAACATCACGCCTTCTTTAGGTAAGTAATAATTTACAGATTTGCTATGTATACAAATGTACCCCTGGGATGGTCTTCCTCAATTGCCTTTGAATGCAAAAGATCAACAGGATAGGATGTACCAAAGTCATTGAAAATGGTATCTGGTATATCTCCTGTGTTTGGTTTGTCCTTCTTGCTCGATGATCTGCATAGTTTTTTCCAGGTAATGGCTGGTTTGTCCAGGTAATGGCTGGTTTGTCCAGGTAATGGCTGGTTTGTCCAGGTAATGGCTGGTTTGTCCAGGTAATGGCTGGTTTGTCCAGGTAATGGCTGGTTTGTCCAGGTAATGGCTGGTTTGTCCAGTCTCAGTATAATGTCTTTCTTCATATAAAAAGCTGAAATACTGTTGACAAAAAAACCCACATATTTATCTTCCATAGAAATCACAAACATTGTATATGTAACGTGTTGTATTGCATATACATCTTGTATTGACTAATTTCAGATTAAAGACAGCAGACCCTCCAAATTCTGACACGCTCTTCCCACGATTCAACACACGATTCCGTTACTCTGGTAGAACGGCAGCACAAGCTAGAAAAGCAGCAGAAATGACCGATCGTGAAGAACCCCATATTGCACGCACCGCCGAGAGACGGTCAATACACGATAAGGCAAAAAGTGGTGGTAATAGTAAGTCATACAGCATGATAGTTCTATAATGAATGAAAAAAATTAAGAACTTGTAGAAATATTTTTAGAATCTCAAAATTGGATGGAAAAGAATTTATTCTCATAATACGGAAAATGAGTAAGTTAAAAGGCACAAAAAGAACTGAGTACAAATTGCTAGCTTTGCATTAAAGTGGCTCCGGTCAAATTGATAAATAATTTAATAAATTTAAGCTAGTGGGTTGGGGTTTATATCGTTGAAATACAGTAGGCTTAGCATTAGTTAAAGTAAAAAACGAAATTGTAAAGAAATGGTATGTGTTCCATTATTGTCAATTATTTATGTCCTGTCAGCTAAAACTTGTTTGTGTGCGAGTCGTTCACTATAAATGATTGAAGGCCAAAATTAAATCAGTGGTATTATTAATTTGTAGTCTCGACGAAGCTGTACGATGAAAACAACGTACATGATCATAAAGCAGGTGATCCTGATGCTACATTATAGAGAAATACACATGCTGATTTTATATATTGTATTATTTACTTGTAGTCTCGGCCAAGCCGTACGATGAAAATGACGTACATGATCATAAAGCAGGTGATCCAGATGCTACGTTAGAAAGAGATTCACATGCTGCAGGATTGTATGGACAGAATCAGAAAGCACCGAATGGTGAAGATGCTGCTGATAGGCTCGATAATAGACCCGGTGGAGAGGTAAGATTAAAACACATCTAAAACAGGGGTTCCATTTGGGAGTAAGGGTCTCGACCCTTGAAATTTCTAAAAGGCCACATTTGACCCTCAAGAATTTGGTTATGTTTTTGGTTAGGCTCGATAATTAACCTGGTGGAGAGGTTAGTGAATAACTTTAATTCTGTAAAACCTCTCAAGCCTTCTCTTTTTCTAATTTTGGGGGCTGGGGCCAACGTCTTTGGTTTGGGCAGCTCACGTTAAACCTCTTTCAAAAACCATCTCACTAACACCCGACTCTAAATTTATCAAGAACACAACTTGAAGTCAATTGTAATTGATTTGGTCTTAGTTATATTCAATAAAATGGTCGGAAAAATTAAGATGAAGACTGTACTTGTACCTTTGTTCAATTAAGATATACTACCTTCCTATCACTGCCTGTCCCTTCCTTTGTGCCTTGCATTACATATTTTCCCCTGAAGAAAGTCTCTGGTCATTTGATTATTTCTTTCTGACTACCTAAATGTATTGTTCCCTGAAGAAAGTCTCGGCTCTGTTATATTGTTGATATAATTTTTCAGCCCGGCACTGAAGGACCCCCTGGTTACAGTGCTGATGTTTCGGCCTTGTCAGATGGAGGGAAGAAATCAAAGAAGGAAAAAGAAGAAGAGAAGAAGCGAAAGAAGGAGGAAGAAAAAAGAAGAAAAGAGGAAGAAAAGGAAAGAAAACGTTTAGAAAAAGAACAGAAAAAGAAGGTATATACATGTGGTTGTTTCCGTCATGTAAATATATTTATAAACAGAATAAACATAGGCTGGTTTCTAACATAGGTCAAAGCCCTTGTCTTATCTTTAACTTATAAGACAAGGGTATCTCATGTCTTGTGGCAGGTACATGTTAATCGGAATATGTCATGTGATGTATAATAAGAGGTTTGGACGGACAAAGGTCCATCATTATGAGGCTGAAAAGTCTATCATTTACGAGACTGAAAAGTCTATCATTTACGAGACTGAAAAGTCCATCATTTACGAGGCTGAAAAGTCTATCATTTACGAGGCTGTAGAGCCCATCATTTACAGGGCTCCAGAGTCCACCATTAATTTGACTTAAAAGTTCATGTGGTTCAATTGTTCATCATTTATGAGGCTTACGAGTCTATCATTTAGGAGACAGTAGAGTCCATCATTTAGCACATTTATCATTCTTAGTGGGTGTTGTTGTTATATTTCAGTTAATAAAGTTTATTTCATATAATGGCTAGAATGTAGTATGTGTGCTAGAATAATTATAATTAGGTTACTGTGTAAAATTCTAGAAAGACTTTTAATGATATTAGGGCTGCAACGATTTACTGGTACTGGAGTAATTGAGTTGTTTCTGTAAGTCATCTTGTGTGCACCTTCACACACCAGGGACATATTTTGTTGTTACCCACATGCATGAATGTACACTCTTATTCTAGCACCCTTCTCTTTCATTAAGTTACACTACCTAAATGATGTCCAATATTAAAATAATTCCATGCGCTGGGAAAGTGAAAGATGCATAAAAAATTTTCATAAAATATTGGTAAAAATAAAATGATGGGACAACACAATCAAGGTTTCAGAAATACCACATTTCAAATCAACAGAAAATACTAATTTAATTGTAAAAAAAGATAATAAAAATTCATGCAGGGAAGACTTCAGATCACAAAAGGCACAAAAAGAACTGAGTACAAATTGCTAGCTTTGCATTAAAGTGGCTCCGGTCAAATTGATAAATAATTTAATAAATTTAAGCTAGTGGGTTGGGGTTAATATCGTTGAAATACAGTAGGCTTAGCATTAGCATGTGGGTGAGTACCATGATTTTATTATAACCAGACAAGAGCCAGGTAAACCACCATATCATCATCATATATTGTGAGAGTGTGTGTTAACATTATTGTAGGGTAAAGGTGCCCAGGAAACAGCTATAGATGATGTAGGAGATGCTGCCTTAATGGAACAAGTATGTACATACAACCACACAAACTATATTCTCTATTCTCTACTAACCCAATATCATCTAAATAACAATCCGAAACCATTCAAAATTGCTAGGCCAAGAGAAATCAATATTACAGTTCTGGTTACATTTTGAAAAAATAACGAAGGTGGCTTGGAAAAAATGTTAAACAATATTTATTTTACATACCGGTGTACCTGTTCTTCGTTGTGGTGATTTTCCAGGGCCATCTTTGGACTAGCAAATCTAGGGTCTATGGTGCCACTCTGCAAAATGCTGTAAAATGTTTTCGGGTGGGGGCTAAAATAGGGTTGGTAATATTACCAGAACTACAGTATTATTTTGATTGGCCTAATCCGAAGAAGGTCTAGCTTATTAAAACGTGTTGTTTTATGGAGTTGTATTTTCAATGTCGTCAACTCATATCATATGGTAGTTAGCATGTCATCAACTCATTCTAGATGGAATTTAGTACTTCTCATTCTACACATGTCTTCTTTCTACATCTTGCTTTCCTTGCAGGGCTGTTCGATTTTTTCATCTTCAAACTCATAATGTCATCATTTTATTAAAAATGTATTATTTGTGTAATCTCTTTTACATAGGTTAAATGAAGTTAAGAAATAAGAAACTTTAAAATATAATATAACATTAGAAATAAAATTGCAATACATTGAACGCAAATAATTAATTCACATTACAGATAATAGATAAATGTGATAGATTTGTGTGCAATGACTTAGGGGGAAATTAAAAATTTAATGTTTGAAATATTACTTCAGTTGAATTTTCTGTTAAAACTGTGTTTAACTAAATGTAAAACTTTTGAAACAATTTAGTACTTCAAAGGATCATGTTGTGTCATAATTATGACATGTAAATGTTCAGTTGTATATGTTGTGTGTTTTACAGTATAGTTACCATGTATATATGTTATCCAAGAGTCTATTTAGCATTCTTACACATTGTTGATTCGTTGTTTAATTTCGTTGATTCGTTGTTTTGTTTAGAAGGAGAAGGATAAGAAGGCTAGCAGTGGTGGAGGCCTGTTTGGTTTACTGCGCCGTTCTCAGAGAGACAAATCTGAGAAAGGGGCCAAAGATAAAACTGAGGCTGAGAAAAAGGCCGATGAACAGATAGAGCAGGTTCATTACCTACCTAGTTATAATGAAAACTTAAATCCTGCTGCTTAGCTTCAAATATCTTATATATTCTATCTAGCCTGTACAAGAATACTCTATCTGGGATGTATTGGGGACAAGGGTATTGTTTCAAAGTACTTACGGAAACATTAAACTTAGCGTTCAAATTTAAAGTCCTTATTATGCTTTTTTAACTACAATGACTGGATCATAATATTGCAGATCCATTTCAAATCATAATATTGCAGATCCCTTTCAAATCATAATATTGCAGATCCCTTTCAAATCATAATATTGCAGATCCCTTTCAAATCATAATATTGCAGATCCCTTTCAAATCATAATATTGCAGATCCCTTTCAAATCATAATATTGCAGATCCCTTTCAAATCATAATATTGCAGATCCCTTTCAAATCATAATATTGCAGATCCCTTTCAAATCATAATATTGCAGATCCCTTTCAAATCATAATATTGCAGATCCCTTTCAAATCATAATATTGCAGATCTCTTTCAAATGATTGACAGTTGTTAAGAATTATGATAATGAATTTCAATTTGGGTTAGAGTTTTGAGATTTCAGTGCTTTGATAAAGCAGTATCTTGATGTACAAATACTTAATATTAACTTTATAGAGAATCTGGTACACAGGAAAAAAGTCTGTTCTATATGTTTAATGAATAAAACATACTACCATATTTATGCTTGAAGGGGCTCAAAAACTGCTCGCTGCCATAAGTCAAATATGGAGCTAACCCTTGTACAGAGTGGGTAAAAGTTATATGCCGTCCAGTTATATGGCCTTAATTTACATGGTGTTTAAAGTATATGGCTTTAATTTATGTTTACTGCAATGCAATTCAAAACAATAATCCTGGCTGGTCACTTACATAAGTTGGAAGCATTTAGTGGCGAGCTTACCCTTCGGTGCAAATTGTAATACAACAAACACATATATTTTGTCCTTCAATGTTAAAAAAAACTACGATGACCAGGATTATCGTAATTTTGCTATGTATTGCGTGGCAGAGCTTTTTTCTGGAATGCACAGTCAAGTTATCCCTTAAACAGCGGCTTGCAGAAGTTACTTGCATGGTAGTTTATTCATGGTTTTACTGCCATTACAAACATACATGTCATATTCATCAGTTATAAAGTAGATTATTCTATTTGTTTGTCCTATAACTACAGATATGCATTTTCTTAACTTGACTGTGCAGTTTAAAATGATTATTTTCATATAATTTCATACAATATTTAAACTGTATATGTACATGTACTATTTTCGTATTGGGCTATTGGTGGCACAAATGTAGAGATGCTTCTCAAAACAGTTATAATTTATGTATCTTATGTACTTATTGTGTGTAAAATTGTACTGCTTTTTCTTGTCTTAACACTTTATGAAATAATAGAATCATGTATTCATCATTCATATTAGTGAAACCTGTTTTCAGCATTGCATTTCTGCTGGCCGCTGTTATCACAGCTTAGCATTTCTGTTGGCAGATTGAAACATGTTTCCAGAACATCATAAAACCTATAAGTGTTTTTGGCTAAGCAATTCTGCTGGCAGCTGGATGTAGTTTTAGAGTTGTTTATTTCATGGTGAAGGTGCTTTGGAACGTTTTTATTATTGCAGATTTATTGTTGAATTATGCTTTATTTGCTGTGTTGAAATATATTTCAGTTTGTTGTTTCAGCTTCCCCCTTGCTCTTAATTAAACTGAAATCATGTTAGACTTGTAAGAAATAAAATCACTATTATCTTTGACATATAGAGTCCTTCACATAACCAATTAAAGAAATATCTGAAGTACAGCTTCAATATTATTTACACACCTTCAATGGTTAGATAATCTTGCATTCTTGCAACTGTCTGTGATATTTGTCTCTTTAAATTATTATAAAGGTAATGTTAAGTTTGGTTTAGACCGTTAAGACCAATGGTCATTAATATACTTGGTTATTTGTTGATAGGACATTGTTCTGGAACATTTTGTGACATTGCTTCTTTCAGGAGGTCGAACCTGTACATGAACCTGATCTAGAACATAAACCTAAGCCTGTACCGACCTGGGCTCTACCGGGTATGCAGGAAATGATGGAGAAAAGATCTGCAGCCAATCAGGTTGTCTGTTGCATCAGTGCATGGCGTTTGAATTGACCAATCAAAATGCTTGTTACTTGTTGGCATGAAATTCAAATTGTTGGCCACCATGATTTAGATGCATTGTATTTAGGGGCATTGCACACGGTTCAGACTATATGTAATGTAAACTAGTAATGCAAGTATTTAATGCAACTGTACATGATCAAGACTCAGTTGGCCTTATGTTTAGATGTGTATTATGTTCTAGTGGTTTTGTTGATCAGTTGCAGGTCTGCCTTGTCATGCTCACATTCACTTGGGTTTGTTGAAGCATCACTTGCATCTGCAGTTTGTTTAGTATGCTGCTTACAGATGTATTGTAGTGGCATTGTAAAATGGTTGACTGTACTTGTTTTCACTGTTGTCCAAAACTGTCATACATGTTGAAATATAAGCAAATCCATCCCATAACCATTTTCACATGACGCAATGTAGCTATCTTTAACACTGGTTATTTGTAGAGCTGAATACATGTCTTAAAACTTAGTAATTAAAGTGCATGTTCAGGGGTTTTCCTACACTGCACATCCTTACAACTGACCTATTCACAAAACAAAGAACCCATTCCCGAAGCAAGAACTCATTCCTGAGCAAAGAATCCATTTCAAAAGCAAATTACCCATTTCCAATGGAATGTTATTCATTTTCCCCATTTGTTGAAATATAATTGTTGTTCTAGCCAATTAGGACTGAGTTTGACGCCCAATGATTCCTGTTCACAAGAGTACTACGCCACAATTACAGTGTCTCAAGTATTATGGTTTTTTGTATACGAAAAAATTCTGAATTTCAAAGCTAGACAGACCTTTTCCCTGAAATGGCCAGGAATACCCCTGATATCATTAGATGTCTATAAAATGTAACAATACTGCAACTAGTACATGTGATTAGTACTTAAGTATGTTGTGAGATATATGCTATTACTGTTAGTGTAGCATCTGAATGCATTAAAATTTGTAATTTAGTAGTTCTTAATTAAATTATATAAATTTTGTTATTTAAGAAAATAACGCTCTTAAGTTATTGTTAATTAATTGCTCTTTTTTGCATGGTCATGTCTATATAGGTAATTAATATTGTACTGTGCTAAAGGTTTATGATTGCCATGTTTAAGTTTTGTTCTTTTCCGTAAACTCTGTAACTGACCAGTGTCCGACTATAACTGGTTTGCGTCTAATTTTCAGGTCTCAGTTGGATTCTTGTTTGTTACATACAGAAAATGACATTCCATAAATTTTGTATTATTGTTATAGTGTATATCTATGTTCGTTATTTATTTATAGTAGATACCTGCAAAATGTTCTCTTCTTTTATTCATCTTTACTTTTATTCTTAGACAGTTTTATGCTTGTTTTAATGATAAAACTTCTATTTTGTAACATAGGCTTCATCTGAAGATAAAAGTTCGGATCTACCTCGGATTGAAGTTGAGGAAGCGGCTGAGGACATAGATCCTGATACTCAGGAATATGAGACAGACTGTGTCCCTGCTAAGTCTGAGAATCAGGCTGGTGTAGTAGTAGTATCTGAGAACCAGTCTGATGTTACAGAAAAATCAGAGAACCATATTGAAGTTGTTGCTGAGGCTGAGAACCAGTCTGATGAAACTGTGAACCAGTCAAATGACGTAGAAAAATCAGAGAACCAGACTGATATTGAAGTAGAATCTACAAAGGTGTCTGAGAGTGAAACAAACCAGCCTGAAGCTAAGTCTATCATAATTATACCAGAAATTGTGGATCGGTCGGAATCTGCTCCGGGTGAAGTTAATGAAGGTTTAATTGAGCTTGAAGTGGATCGACCAGTTGAATCTGAGAGGAGAGACTTGATTGAGCTAGAGATTAGGGTTGAGGGTGATAAAGCTGATAAAGCTGATGCAGCTCTTGGGACTGACGTTGATGTAGGTCTTGTTAGTGCAGTGAAGGAGGAGGAGGAAGCTAACAGAACAGCTTTAACAGAACCACAGGTTTCTACAGTTGATTGGAATGCATTCCAGCATGGAAGGAATAGTTTGTGTGAACCGTAGTAGTGAATTTAGTCAACTGTTGAAAACCTTTTGTCATCTAATAAGTAATAACCATATTTTATCCTATCTCACAGGATTGCTTGTACCTGCCTGAACCACACCATGTATATGTTGGAATGTTAGTTGAATGTTTGAATCTTCTACCTTATGATAGTCGTCAGCAACATTGACTACCTCTACACTCCGCTAATGTTGTTTGTCGTTTACAGTATTTTGTTGTACCTTATTTTTAGCCAGTTCCTTATTTGTTATAGAGAAAAGAAACTAACCATTCCTGTATATTTACTATAACTTAGTTGCATTTTGGGGCATTATTCACTAAAACTTTAAAGATAGAAATTTATTTAGAAATCAAATTTAAAATATTTTGGCTTAGACATTATGAAATAAACAAATATGTCGTCATGATTTCCACCTTTAATTGTTTATGAATAATGCCTGTATAGATTTTGTCTTGTGACAGTATGTTTCAGCATATCTCCTGTCATGATACCTATGTTTAGCTTATAAGATGTTTGTGTGTTCAACCTAATTACCGATAATAATTTTCAAATTGTTATAATGTGAGTCTAGCACTGGATAAGCAGTCAGCTTTAGTATTTTCATTACCTGGAATCTGTGAGTATGAGCAATGACAAGAAACATATTGCAATGTGAATTGTCACCCAAGTCAGTGTGTCTGTCTGTGAAAAAACAAAGTTCTCTTCAAATGGTTGTGTGCTTCAATGCTAAAAGATTAACCAGGTCTCTGATATGTGTAGGTTAGTTTGATGAGGGGGGGGATTGAACACTCTGGGTAATGCTAGAATATTAAAGGATTAAGTTGAGTTTTGTTATGTTGCGTTGGATAAGAGGTTCTGTACTAAATGCAGGTTGACTACTGCAAAGGAATATTCAGTATTACGATTCAATGTGTTGTCTTTGTATGTATATATACATGTATCTGCAAACTAACATTCAATACTTACTTTGTTTCAGATATGTGTGTATTAGTTTATTCCTATATTATTATTTAGCTATCCTATTTATCTTATACTAATTAACTATACACCTATCAATATTTTGCCTATGGGAAGGGGTTTGGTGAAATATAAGTTTCTTGGGGGACTAATTCCTCCAGAGTAAAGCTTTAAAAATTGTAAATTGCAAGGATTAGTATAGAGATACTTCTGCGATAATCTTGATCCCTTACATCATTCTGTCAGGAAAATTTGAAATCTTAAATTTGGTTATGTTTTTTCTAACATTAAGTTTGGTTTAGACTTGGTTATTGATAGGACATTGTTTTGGAACAATTGTTAAAATTGCTATTTTCAGGAGGTACTTGAAATTAAACCCAAGCCTGTACCAACTTGGGCTTTGCCTGGTATGCAAGAAATGATGGAGAAAAGAGCAGTAGCCAATCAGGTTGTCTGTTTCATCAGTGCATGGCGTTTGAATTGACCAATCAACATGTTTGTTACTTGTTCATTGGCATGAGTTCAAATTGTTGGCCCACCCACCTCCTGTAGAATAATTTGTTTTGCTTAATTTTCTATTTTTACATTCCTTAACATTCATCAAATGTCTACATACCAGGATTCATTGTTATGTGACACATTTTTCTCCTTCCTGCCATGAAGTTCCTTTATGAGTTTCCCACCTACAGGCACAATATTGATAAGTGTATTTAACATAACTATAGAATATGATACTTTACTTCTAAAATGAGCATATTCCTGCCTATGTTTTATAAGGCAACCTGTAGTATAAGACACATATGTTTAATTTATCGGAATATTGCAATGTTCGCATACGCTCGCCTATAAGTCGGGTATATGTTGGGTTGTCTTATGAGCGGGCATGTACGGTACATTCATATAACAGTTAACATATCAGATCTCTTACTCAAATTCAATGGTATTTTTCATTTTTTCCAGATATTATTTTCACATTATTGTTAAGCATAGACTCCTAGGGGCAAGTTATATGTTTTAGATTTAACATTGTAGCTTCTAAGCATTATTATAACAGTATACAGCGAGTTAAGAAACTATATAGTTGCTCATTTATTTCATCATGCTTTGCAACTAGTTAGTCCAGTTAGCTCTAGACTAACACAGTTATTTATAAAGTAATAAATAATGAAATTAGTATTCACTGAATTAAACTAATTGTGTTATGAATCTGTACCTGTATTATTTAATGTCAATAATTGATATTTTTGTTGTTACATGAAACTTCGAAATCTACTTTAGCAACATAATTAGACATCTGATGCACTAACTACTTTCTAAAGTGAATAGTTTCACAGTGTTTACCATATCAGCTGCACTGAATAGTTATACTATATCAGTGTTTCTTCCAGAGCGCGTTTTTGCGTTTTTGGCGCACGTATTTCATCTTTGACGCAATGAAATTCAGCCTGTGAGTTTTCCGTGACGCAGGGTTTTATTCGTCGTCGAATTATTCAAAACCGTACGTACGGTCTATGGCCGATCGTAAAAGCTCGGCCATTTCCGTTTGTCTCCGGTAAGTACATTGGATAAAAACCGAGGTGATCAGAATGGGTCTATGGCTTTAAGTCGTTTCCGATCAATCGGTAGACGCTTGTTCGCATTCATTATGAAGTTTATTGAACGGTCTTCATTTAAACAATCTGCGGCGCTAAATACATCGACGATTTTCATTCAGAATAAACAATTAGAGGCCATACCAATGCCAGTTTTATTTATGTAATGTGTTAATTACGTCAATTATTACAAGTTCGAAAGGAAAATCGCCGCTCCGCGCAAATCGTTTTTTTTTACTTTTTAATAGCCCCTGCTAAGACCCGCAAATTGCAACATATGTAGCCGTTATATAAACACCCGTTCCGAACTGATTTGGACTTTAGTACCTACCGAACAACATTGCCCTGGTAGTCAATTTTAAGGTATGAGATAATGACCCCCTAAAATTTCTAATGACCCCCAAATTCTGATACAGGAGGTCATGTTTGACCCCCAAAAAATCAGAGCTGGAAGAAACACTGCTATATGGTATTTTACAGTAGCTTTAACATTTTAGTTTTTGTTTCTTTTCTAAATTAAACTGCTCTGGATAGTTGAGATTGCTTTGAAACATTTAACAGGTTATGTTTCTGTGTGTTTTTCAGTTAAAGGAAGATTATACGCAGTTATTACGAGAGACGCCGGATATAACAAGTACAACACGACTAGAAGATGTGGAATATAAACTACAGAATGATCCCCGATACATGACTGTGGACCCTGATGCACGACAACGCTGGTTTAACGAATATGTTGATGATATGGTATATGTCTTTCATTTCATATTAACTTACAGTGCTTTCATTTAAATTTCACAATAATGCCACTTTTGACTCCTGAATTTGGTTCATGCTAACTGGGATACGGACAGGGATTTTGTTTGAAACTTTTGAAACTGCAAATTTGACAAAAAAAATATTCATAAGTAATTCAATTTTGCCATACCGGTACTTATATTACTATTGTTCTTGTAATTTTCTGCTGTCCTTGAAAATTAAGACTCAAGAATCCTAGCACATCAGCATTGAACTGTGAAGACTTCATCAAGGATCGTTGACAACCATTTTGAATTACTATCCAACCTTTATTATGTAACCTTATCTTTCAGTCTTTATCACTTACAGTCTTCATCAAGACTTAGGATTTAATAAAATATCTATATTTAAAAACTTTTTTTGTTTTACAGTTAAAAGCAGACTTCATGCGACTGTTACGAGACACACCTTCAATTGATAGTCAATCAACATGGCCCGAGGCACGACAGGAGATTGACAGAGATCCTAGATTTACTGCTGTCGACAGCGAGGCTCAGAGAAACAGAAGATTTGATGGTGTCGACAGTGAGACGCAGAGAGAACAATGGTTCAATGAATACATTCAGGGTCTGGTACGTACATTCTGTTTCGATGAATTGTATTTTGGGTAAAGAATTTTTTAAAAATCAAGAGCTCAACACCAGCACTGGTTCGCTGGCCCGAGCCCAGTTATAATCAAGAAGAACCAGTGAAAGTCTTGAAGGACCAGTAACTGTTTTATACAGTGACCTAAATAGTTAGTGTGTCGCACTGAAAATCTTCTGATTAAGTAGGTTACCAGTCCTGTAGAATATGGAAAGACAAAGGTTCTACAGTTACTTTTGTAATCAGATTTTGTGATAATGACTGACCGTTTGCGGATCATGTTTATAAAATATCTGTTGTTGATAATGAACATCATTTGATGAAATGACTGTTTTAACCACCTTAAATCTAAAACAAGCCTACTCGGCAAAATATTGATAAAAACCATGTGCTTAAAATACAAGAGCATAGGCCTGTAAATAATTAGGGTCTGAAGTTATTCATATATCATTATACACTGTCTTTATGCAACTCTTCTTTGAAGGGATGTGTTGATTTTGAGGCTTACAAACTTGATAATCGATTTGCTAAGGTATGACCAAAAGCTCAGTGAAATATTTGACCTTAGAAGTGGCTAGAATCCTACGCAAACCCTCCTTATATAACAATCGTGAAACTTGACCATCCTGGGGGTGGTATTCAATATATATCTTATTTAATTGGAGAATAAGGATAGCCAATCGTATTGCCTCTGACTGATAGTTTAATATGGTATCATCTGATTGGTAATCCTTATCCTTAAGCCAAGTAAGATCAATATTGAATATCACCCCTGGCCGAGAATTAGCAGTCTGCGAAATTAGCACTTGTCTGGGACTAGTAATTGTCGATTAGGGCAAGTCAATTTTTGCAGTCAGGCAAGTAACTTTTGCAGTAATTATCTATAGGAAAACTGTTCAATTTTATTGATTCGAACAAATAATTTCAAATTCTAAATTCACAGACTGAATTAGACGCTGATATATGCATGATGCTCTCAACAGTTTAGTAATCACACCATTGACAACAAGCTTCATGCACAACTCTCTCTGCATGGCAAATTGTTAGTTTGTACCTAAGCACACTAAATTGTTCAATTTTCCCAATTACGTAAAAATTTACCACAAATTATATTATTTTATATTTTTTTAGCAAACCATCAACCCCAGACTATCTACTCATTCACTGTGTCTACAGGCCACTCATTTTTCGAAGCTGTTGTATATCCATTTTTTGGTTACTGTTTTATCAAAGCACTTACGGCAATCTTCAAGTCTGCCTCATGCCTTTATGACAACCTCTGCTTTTAGCACAGGAATGGAGTTTGTCATTTTGATTTTTGCTTTATTGTTTATGATAGGGTGGTTATCTATCTTTGCTTCTGTTTCTTTACCCTGTGTGAAACTGTTTGGAATGACAAGTATATTTAATGTCTTCTGGAACATTTTTAAGGTTTACTGTTAGCAATGAGACTTGAATATGCCCACTTTTTGTTTCCATTGGATAACTTTAGTTAGGAGTGAGATATTATGATGAAACTTGCTGCTTAGGTAGCTTATGTGAAAAGGCTGCTTGGGATTGAAGTGGGCCTGTGGGGTCAAGGTCACCATAACTGAAATAGAAAAAGACATTTTCGCTCTACAACTTAAGTTTGCATTGAGATATCATGATGAAACCTGATGTGTAGGTAGCTTGACTTTAAACAAATCTGGTTTTCGTGATTTTTGTTTTTGCTCAAACTTTCACTTTCTTGTCTTGGCTATTATAATAGTACATGTATTTGGAACTGTATTGTGAGGAGTTATTTCAAGTTTGTTTTGTCCATTTGATTTAGAATTTAGCTATGTAGAGTGCTGTATATTTGATAATTGTATATTTGATTATTGTATATTTTCAGTTGAAATCAGAGTTTATGCAACTGTTACGAGACACACCTATGGTAACAAGTGACGCACGTTTAGATGATGTTAAAGTTTACATTGAACATGATCCAAGATATCAAGCTGTACCTAATGATAGACAGAGAGAGGAATGGTTTAATGAATATGTAGATAATTTGGTAAGTCAACTTTTCTAATTTTCATCTACTATTTTCAGTGCAGCAGTCCTACAATTCTAGATAATTTGGAATACTGGATTTACGGCGCATGAAAGAATATTTTGCCAAAAATATCAGTTATTTGATGAAAATTTGACAAAATGATGATAATTGGAAATCTCATAATATGAATTATGACATAAAATATTCCTTGAAACAGTTTTAATGTAGGAATATGAATTGTGCTCTGCTTCGTCACTCATCATTTTGCCTCAGTAGGTCCCCTGACTAAAGAGGGACAATCTCATGATTTGATGTATATAAGAAACTAAGGCAATGATATGTCAGGTTGATGAAATAAGGCCAGTGTATTGGTCAGGTAAGAGGAGCTGTTGAATTGTTTTACGTTCTTTTCAAAACTCCTAAGCTTGTGGAGTTACCATGGTTTCTTAACCATAATCATTGCACTGTTTTGTTTTGTAGAAAAAAGATGAGTTTATTCAATTACTAAATGATACCCCGAGTATAACAAGTTACTGCAAGTACCCGGAAGTACGTGAAGATATCTGTAACGACCCGAGGTTCGCTAACGTTGCTACAGAGGAACAGAGACAACAATACTTCAATGAACATACACAAAATCTGGTATGTAATGCATTCTGTAAATTCACACAATTTCTTAAGGCCAATAACTTATTCTAATTCATCTAAGATTGATTACAAAATGAGTTCTTCAACTTTCATTTATCTTTCTGGACACCTCATGTTTGATGGTATCCATTATTTCATAAAAATCAGTTGTACATATTTTCTGAAACACTCAGATTCTAAATTGGTCGCAAGACACATTTTGTCTTTGTATTTTGAAATCGACTTATCACCTTTTTGAGAGGCATATGTTGTTTTGTCCAAAACCCATCGTTTATGTATCAAGACCCCTTCTAGTCAAAACTGTGTCTGTTGCATTGTGAGCTATACATTTATGTGTTGTTATTATTTACAGAAAAAGGCAGCCTATGTACAGTTGTTACAAGACACTCCAGATATCACAGGTCACAGTCAATGGCATCAATCCAAGCATCTGATTGACACGGATCCTAGATATCATGCTGTTGACTCAGATCTATTACGTGCCAAATGGTTTAATGAACATGTCAACAATCTGGTAAAAATAAGTTCATATTTTTTATGCCTGGACATCTAGTACTGATGCGGAGGCATGTAGTGATTTTCCTGTTCGTTCACATTATGCATTGAAAATGTTAACCAAAACTTTCAAGTTGTTTATAACTTGGTATACAACATTTTAACAGAATTATGGCCCGTAATTGACTTAGCTAGTTTGCTTGGACAAGGCTTCCACTGTGGCATAAGTATTTATTGAACGCAATCTTGCCAATGCAAATGTTTGTATCAATACTGAATAACCGTATCATGGTTTAATTTAAGAATAAATCACAACTGCAAATTTCATCAGCAAATAGAGCTCTCATAAATTAACTTTATCCTTGATCCTTCAATTGATTTCTTCTCAGTCTATGCTTACCTTCAAAACCAATTGAGCATGGAGTTTTACTGCAAGTGTCTATGTTGTATTAACAAGTTTTTACTTTTTGTTACAGGCTGGTCTTGGCTATGGTGATGTGGATTATGGTCTCAAGATTGGTGGCTATAAATCTATAGACAGAAAGTTGGAGTTCTTACCTATCAGTCCTCCATCATCGGTATACATTTCACATAGTTCTATAATGTACTATTTACACTCCTGTTTTAACTGTTAATTTTCAGAAGGAATTTATGGTGTATATGTTTGCAATACGGGCAACTATGGTCATTGCCTGTTGTGTGTCTGTCTGTCATCTTGTTAATTAAACATCTTGTACTTTGACATAACTTAACATATTTCAAATTGACTTCACCTGTTCATATCATGGGCCTTTTATCAGACTTAGGGAAAACTCTGACCAGGTTTTGACTGTCTTACACTCTTCTCAAGTTTGATTGAAAACAAAAGTATTGATGCTCATATTCTTGTCCCATGATGCCATTATTTATGTCGCACAAATCACATTCTGTTATATCTTATAACCAGACAACCAAGAAGACACATGAAGAACCTATGCCATTCTTTGATCCGCCTGGTGAGACCGATGTGGATTCATTAGGTAGAAAGAAAGCTCCACCACCGATCGCTAAGAAACCGCGAGGAAGTATGGGCTTCGAATCGGAGGAGGATAGATTATTAAACAGCCAGACTGGAGTGGTAAGTGTCCTTATATGGTTTACTGTATGGATACATTCATATAATGGTGTTATATGCGGTACATCTAGAACTTTGATGCCTTGAACAGTTTTTCCTTTGCTCTGAACAACTGTACGAACCTGGTTTCTTTGGTCCAGGCACTAAGATGATGTATATATTATACAAATAATAGTGTAGTGCAGAGATATTAACATGATCCTCATTACCTTCTATTAGTATAATTTAACTGATGATTTCTTGTCTTTTAAATTATTTAATTCCGATTTCATTAGGGGGAAAACTACAAATAGGCTCAAGATGCAGTACAAATACAAAATCTATTTAAACCAGTAGTACATGGTTAGCTTGGTGAAATGTATATATTCAGCTCAAGAACCTGGTAATTTATTTATGCATAAAGGTCAGGATCATGTTAATTTCTCCATACTGTTCATACATCCAAAATGCAGATTTCTTGGGACTGTTTTTAGGGTGGAAAGTCTGTTTAAGGCATCAAAGTTCTACTGTACGCCTACTTACAGTGCTCATCTTGTTGATTGTCTAAAAACTAACATTGTGTAAATCTGGTAGCACCTTTATTATCTAAATCTGACATGACATAAAGTGAACATATTCCAGTGTTTATGTCTTGTTTGGGTCCTGGCATTTAGTAATAAACACTGGACTATCATTAAGGGAAAGACACTTTAAGATTTCTGCTGTGAAATCATTACTTTTCATGGGCATTAAATTTTGTTGATTTTGCAGTTGATTATTTGTTAGATACCAAATATGGTAAAATGGTTTGCTATTCCTTGTTTGGTATCTGCAGATATAATAAAAGGTAATTTACGAATTTACTATCCAATGAGTACAAAAACACACAAAAAATCCATGAATTTTAATATCCATGAAAAATAATAATTTTACAGTAATTGCTGATGCAGACCATAGACTGGTTTTACTACCGTTCCTTTCATATATTGTACTTGCTGATAGACTGGTTTACATTGTCACCTGTATATCTATCACCCTGAAATACAAACACATAGAATGCAATAATTGGTGGATGTCATATTATATAGAATTAGCATGTTTCGTGAGATAACATTATAATGTGATGTGATTCTACATACGTGTGTATATCATGAATGTTAGTTTGAAACAATACTCGGTATATGTAGCATAACATGTAAGGTAACAATTCCAATTGTTTGTACAAAACCATGGTTTTCCTTGTTACGGCCTGTAGCCCGCCTTTGTAGCCTTGTGGTAGAGCATTGGCCTCGAGTGCTAAAGTGTTTGGTTCAGTTCCAGGCCAGGATGTACCTTTTTTTGGCACTTAAGATAGATGGTTGGTTCATCCGATGTCTGGATAATGCGACGAGGACAACTGAAATATTATTAACCAATGGGACGTAATTAAAACTCAATAAAACAGCAAACTGCCTGTTATATGTTGAATGTGCCTCAGTAGCTCAGTAGGAGTGTGCTTGCCGACTAATCTGGCAACCAGAGTTCAACTCTTGGTGCCGGCATAAAGCTGACTGGCAAATAAAAGCTATGCTCCGCATTTTGTAGGATCGAGTTCCATGCGGTTTCGAATTTGATGCTAGTGAATAGATCGCAGCTTTTATTAATAAATTCTATATTAGAACCAATGCTTCCTTACTACTAGTGGGCTTGCCAATTGCATAAGTTATAATTAATATGGTACATGAGAGTTAACTTTGGACTCAATGTTTTACATTTGTTCAACATACATGAGTCGACACTCAGTTTTGTACAACATACATGAGTCGACACTCAGTTTTGTACAACATTCATGAGTCGACACTCAGTTTTGTACAACATAAATGAGTTGACTTTTGTGATGTTTCTTGTTGTTGACCTTAAATTGTTATGAGGTATTCTACCATGTGACAACAAAGTGTGATGGGGTCATGGTAGATTTTAGTATATAATAGTTAGTATTCACTGGATGATGTTCTATAAATTCTTACCCTAGTCAAATCAAATACAGCTGTGAGAACATGTCATGTCATATTTTTTACTCAGCCTGTAACGGTGAGAACAGAATCCTACAAGTACAGTCCGGACATGAACGATGTTCCAAGACCTACATCCAATATACCTATAGTAGAAACCAAGACCCACAAGGTAACTTATGAGAAGGATGGCGTACCATATGAAACGGAAGAGAGTATATTAATCAGCGCTCATTCAGTGACAACTAAATCACAGACCATCGATACTACTACAGTAAGGGGTGTGGTGTCGCTGCAGCAACATATACACAACATCTAGTTACCCTCTAAACACAGTCTACCAGTCTACCTAGTAGTATAATATATAGCCCCCTCCTTATAACATATGTATCTCTATAATAAATTGTTCAGGGTTGAGAATTAGTTTACTATTAGAGTCTGTTCTGTATGCTCATCCCTTAACACATTGGTTTTAAGCAAGTTTTAAAAAAAGAAGAAAATTACATATGCAAAAAGATATGTTCTTCAGAGGGGGGAGGTGTTAATTTCTTTGAATAAATAATTCTCATCTCTGCCAACAATGAACATTTTGTTATAAGAAGGTTTTGTTATTATTTAAAAAAAAAATTCAAAGAGCTTCATAGGAACCTTTTCGTTCTTTTTGTATGCTAATCGCTGCTATAGTTAAATTTTCTTTATTTGAAATATATATGGTGTTTAATCAATTAAGTTACAAATTTTAATTCATGGCATATTTTGCTTATTTTGGGCACAAAGGACGGTAGTGGAATTGCATTATTTTAAGTTTTGCTGTTTATTTTAGCCTCACTATGGTCCAACAAAAATAATCTATAAACCAAAGTGTTTCGATTCAACATCAGGTTTATTAACCGAAATCAGTCTGAGAGCCGACAATTGGACCAGATGCGCACATTTTTTGTTTTCCGTAGCACAGACCAAAGTCCCCTGGACCAAAGCTCCCTTAATTTATGTGCATAGATACAACAAACTGTGTTTAGAGTGGTACTGTTTGCGTATATTGGCATGGATAGGCCGTTGATGTGTGATGCATGTACTTGCTTGATTGATATTGTATTCTCATAGTTCCATTCATTCAGCATGAATATATTTATATAATATACTCGTACAATGCCTGCTACTAACTAACATCAGCAAGTTTCGGATTGATTCCGTATCTTAACGAGTCTCCTAACATATTGTTTGATGCCTTCAAGTTTGATTCTGTATAATATTAAGCAGTCCAACCTATTGGTTGATACCTTCAAATTTGATTCAATATCTTGAAGAGTCACCTTGCCTACTGGTTGATTTCTTCAAGTTTGATTATGTATCTTATTAAGAACATCACCCAGTGAAAACTAACTGTATCTTGTTTTATTGTTACGTTCTATGCAATGATCGTATAGATAACATACCATACTTTGGGTTACTGTGCGCTTCTTTGACTTTATGCATATTTACTTTTCAATTAATCTCACCTCTGATTAATTAGTATTTAATTGACATTTTAAAAGCAACAAGTTAATGTATCTATAAATCATTGAAGATCAATCAGGCTTTCTCGCACACTTGACCAGCTTTGCTTTTGTTTGATTCACGCAATATTTCACTCATGTTTCAAGTGGGTATGCGACAACTGTCACTTCACAGCTATGGCAGGTTTACTTTGAAGAAATTTTGCTCTTAATTGGTGACAATTTGTTTGAGGGAATTTCTCAAGTTCTAAATGATACATTTAAAACAGTGAAGCTAACATTTATACTGACTTGCTTTATGCCTACCAAATTCATGGTTCACTGATTTCATCATGTATGTCAGGTATTGATGCAGTGATCTTGCTGGTGCATTGTTTATCTACTAATGCTTCATGTATAGTAATGCTTCTCTAAATATGAGTACCAAGCATGACATTAAATTTTGTTGCTGAATGACTTCTGTTTCTAGATGCATATGTTTAAGTACATGAATGGTGTACAACATTTGTCGATTTTAAGTTGGGGAGGGTGTGTACACAGTTTATGGGTGTTCACTTTATTGTTTGAGTGGGGTAGGGGATGGGACACTTGTTTTTTTGGGTGGGAGGGGTTGGTGGGAGTTAGTATTTTCAGTTCTTAGTCTTGTAATATACACACAGACACAAATGTTTTATTGTCTCGTGGTAGATAGATTATGTTTGTTTATTGGAAAATGACTGTATTGTCTACTAGGTAGTTTCAAGAAGACAATTTCACTAATAGTAAGCTACTTGTTGTCACTTTTTATTTTATTATGTTTATTTTTCATGCTAACATTTATCCTGACAGGCAAATGTAGAATTTCAAATTTTCTTTGCATGTTTATGATATTCTGATATTCACTCAAAATTTTACTTTCACTTGCGAAGAACAATATTTATAATAGTATCTATTTGCCATTTAAAACCACACTGTTGGATTAAATACTAATTACATTCAATTACTGAAACAATTTAAAAGTCTGTTTAATTTGTTCAGTTAATTAATTTGGCTGGTTATTGGTAATTGTTTATATCACATGACATTCCTTGTGTCCGGGTTAGTACAGCGAGTATGTATATGCTTATACTACACATGTGCAGTATAACTTTATACTAAATGGGTGTTTAATTCCAATAGAACGTTGTATGCTTAATAAAATTTTGAGGAATTGTTTAATATACATTTATATCAATTGAAAACTTGTGATAGATCCTCTATGTATTAATTTTGAAGTGTTTTGTTCTGGTAATTGATTGTATTAATCACCATGTGTGTTTATGATATTACAGTATAAGACTGAGAGAGATGGTGTTATTGAGACACGTGTGGAGAGGAAGATTACTGTTACCAGTGATGATAATGATGAATTTGACCATGATGCTGTAAGTTTATACATACACATCGCTGGCTTAGAATGAGAAGGTCGTTACTACTACTTACGACCTTATAAGACTCATACATATTTGAAATCTGCTTTATAAGGTGCTTCTTATGAGCCTATTTTTATGAAAATCGAAACTTGTCATGTTGACCAAAATGTAGTTGTAAAAGCTTGTTTTACCATAGGTAAAGACTAAATTTCAGACAGTTTTTTCTCGTTTTCTCAAAATATCAATTTTGTAGTTACGACCTTCTCATTCTAAGCCATCAACATGTATTCCTCAGTTCAATCTGATAAAACAGCTCTTTTCCTAGGCCGGGGCACTTGGTCATTTCTGAAACGCTTTTCAGTGTTTCCCACCCAACTAACTAGAGATAAACTGGTTGGCAACTTAGAGGTAGTCAGGTGTGTATTGGTGTTATACACCAGGCACGTTAAAGAGCCATGGCGTCTCTTTGGCATGAGCTACGGCAGTGTGCCTGGATATGTTGTGTAACCCCACTGTCTCCTCTACTTGCTGCCCCTTCAGCAAAAACACAGGACCCCTTTGAAAATAAGTGCTTGCACATTTATGGGTTATCCTTGACTGAAAGGTTTCAATAATTTAAATTACTTACATGTCTCAAATAATCTGTTTATATTTCACCTCTCAAAAAGTTCAAATTACATTTGTGTATTTCATGTCTCTAATAGATTCAACATTGCATTTATGTATTTCATGTCTGCAATAGGTATAAATCACATTTGTGTATTTCATGTCTCAAATAGGTTCAAATTACATTAATTATGTGTATTTGATGTTTGCAGTTATTGAGGGCAGCTATAGAAGAAGTGACGAATATGAATCCTGACCTGTCTGTAGAAAAAATAGAATGTATGAGACAAATAGAAGAGGTGAATGGCAACTGAAATAAGGTAAACACAACTTCTGTTAAAGTAATGGCTGGCTTATGCCAACACAGGTATATTGGTGTGAAAGTTATTGGCTATTAGTAATTACTCTGTAATAATCTTCATATATATTCCGTAGGGAAATAAGAATTCAAAAGCTTCGGTTTTTTCACATCGTTTATATTACGGCCTATGGCCTTCTTCAGAACAACTGAAAACATGTAAAAACAAACTTTTAAAAAAACATACATACATAATTAATCTAATTACCTAAAACAAACATACATAACAAAATTAATATGACACATAAATAATTATTGTAAAATTTAGATATGCTTTGACAGAGAAAAAAACGTTTGAATATTTTTGAACAGTAACAATATTAAAAGAAGATTAAATATGTAACTTACGCAGGAGAAATAAGTAAGTTTGAAGATAAAGTTAAATGAACAATGTACTTTTTTTATTAATTTTACGGGGGGAAAAAGCATATCTAGATTTTACAAAAAATATTTATGTGTCATATTAATTTTGTTATGTATGTTTGTTTTAGGTAATTAGATTAATTATGTATGTATGTTTCTTTAAAAGTTTGTTTTTACATGTTTTCAGTTGTTCTGAAGAAGGCCATAGGCCGTAATATAAAAGATGTGAAAAAACTGAAGCTTTTGTACTCTGTAATAGTAATGCTTACATAGTTATATTTATAAGTGTACCAGTAATTGTTGTAATGGTGTAACAGTAATTGCTCTGTTATATTAATGCCTATGCAGATTCATTGGTTTACCAGTCAATTAAATGACATATTGCTAAGTTCTGATTTATTTGTTATTTCAAAATGATTGAAATAAAAAATACTGTTTACCAGTGGGAGGATTAACACAATATCTTATTTAATGGATGTTATTTATCTATTTTCAGACTGCAGCAACTATTTAGTAAACCAGATGCAATATCTCTCAAGTTTTCATGTGCTTTCGAACAGTGAACAGAATATAAGCCACCAATGAGTGCCTGAACATTCTCATGTGTCCATGGTGACAACCAATCATTTTGAATAGTCATTGTGACATCATTTTTAACTTTGTCATTTGACGTCATCGCTAACTTTCGTCATAATGACGTCATTTTTGAGTTCCGTCATTTTGAATTCATATTTAACTTCAGTCACATCATTAGCTTTCATTATATAACACTTGTAAATAGAGAAAAAAGAAATCACTTATTGGACGACATTGCTTTGGGATGGCTTGGAATGTTTTAATGGAAAGTGCTCTCATCTGCTATGTATGTATTGATTTTACTGAGTCCGAGATACCGGGAGGAACGAGTGATGATCAGATCGCGAATGATAATAGCGACATTGAGTTCCGACATAGAGCTCCGTGTGTAAGCGTGCAGACACTTTGTGTCTCGGGTCAATAATGGACATGCTTCATGACTCAGGTCAATTTCTGTCCCTGGTCAATTATACACATTTCATACATCAGACAGAAAAGTTTGCCATAGAATCAGATTATGCGGTTATTTTGATTTCTGTAATGAATATTATGAGCAGAAAATTGTTGAAATTCTTTGTTTAAACATCTGATCATTATTTCACTGTTCTACATCTACAAGATGGACGAGAAATTACTCAATGATATCAGTATAATATATCCAGGGCTCGGTGTAAAACTATGGTAACTTCATCAATTTATGAATACATGGGTGAAAGTTTTCGGTATTAATACTGATTTCAGTATTTTGAGAAAAACATGCACTATGGAATTTATATGAAAGCCATCTAGCTCAGTATATTGACAAGCAGTTTTCAGTATTTTAAAAATTTTGGACTTTCACCCATGTAAAGACATGTACCATAGTTTTGCACTGAGCCCTCGGATAATAGAAGTTGATCCACTTGCTACAAATGTGACCTTAATCATACTGTATATAAATCATCTATACATTCAATATGTTGACGTAATATTGGAGTGAACCTCGCATTTATACTGTACGTTATTATACGTTATTATACTTCATTTTGAAAGGGTTGTGATAGGGAGTATATATACCATTTATATTTTTATTTAGAAGAGCTGCTTCCTTTTGTGATGTATCGGTATAAAGATTGTTACTCATTTACTGTATAACGTAACTCCAATTAGCTTCTTGCTCTGTTAGTGAAAATATTAAATGCCGCCCGGTAGATAGGTCAAATAATTTGGCTAGGTGTAATTTTCTGTAATCTTTTATTTTTACACATATTTTATCTTTTTAATTATTTTGTTTCATAAAAATGTTTTTTTTTTTATGTTTTATTTTTGGCTTTTATAAACAGATCACAGCTTATAATTCAGCTTTTTATTTGTTAAAACCTTTGTAATTTTACCCTTAAGCTTCAAGCTTGAAAATTTGGCGTATTTATAATTCAGAGCCAAATTTCAGTTCTGGATACATAATCATGGACAGAATCAACTTAATTGGACTAATTAATAACTATTTAATGCATAATCAAGTATTCAAAAAAAATTTTAATTAAAATGGGGTCTTATTCACAAACCATTTAGGACTGAAACTCTGACTTCAACTTATGAACATTCAATTTTCTTTACACTAGATGTTATAAAATCTACCAAATTTGATATAAATTGGCATACACATACAATAGGTTAGAACGAGTGATTATGCGTAAATAAATAGTTTCATTTGATCCCTTACATTACGAAATAAGATTCAGTGGATTGAGATTTGTCAAATTTTAGTCGCTAGTCGGAGGTTCAGTTTTAAAATGTTTGTGAATGAGGGAGAAGTATATTATTAATGGGATGATGTTGAATAATTTACAGAATTGTCCATACTTGCAGCACACATCTACATTATCTGGTTGTCAAACAATGTAAAACCTGGTTGTTATATTCTATCCAGCGTTTACTGGTAAATGTGTTAGGGATAAGATATTGTATGTTTATAGAATTGGTTGTGAAACTGGTCACTTTGTTACAAGAAATCTGTGTCTGTTGTCATTTTATCAACAATGTGGTAAAGTCTTAAGCTTGCTATAAAGCCATGTATAATTTGTATGTCCAGTAATGCATTCTGTTACACCATGCTGTCGTCGTAAATATTACCATTATGTGTAGAATGTTATCCATTGTATTTCATTACCTATTGTATGACAGAGTATGGGTTTAACTATGCCGGAGGGTCCTTACATATGTGAGATATCCTAGGGTTATTACATGTGCTGGATTCCTCTGGGCCGTTACATGTGCAAAATTTCCAAAGAGTCATTACATATGCACGATATTTGAGGGTCAATACACGGCCTTGATATCTCAGGGCCGTTAAATGTGCAAGGGCCATTTCTGCTGCTGGTTATTTGACAGTAGTTACCCATACTCTGAAAATGCTATATTGTATAATAGGTCTTTAGTTTACAAATGTGAAACTTGTTACTAATGTAACCACAAAATGTTTTGTTTGTTTTACAAATTTATTTCGGCAGTATAACTGTTTAGTGGAAGTATATTGTACAGGTATAAACCCAAGTTGTATGTTTCATTATTTTGTAAGAACTATCACTAATATATATTTAAACTCTCTCGCTCTATAAACTATTGGGCATACTGGTTATTATGTTAATTTGATACCTCTTATAATGGCTGTTACAAAAGTACCCGTATTCTGCAGTTAGTTGCTACTTAATGCTGGTATCTTCTCAGAAAGGGTTTTTCACTTTCTATGATCTTGTAATACTACATTATTTTTCCAAGGTCATGAAAAATATATAATTGCTACATATTGTATATTCTACGTCATAGTTTATCATTTTGACACCGCTGGAATTTGATATTTGGTACTGTGTATTGTGTACATGAAATGTTTTATCTGCTTAGTAAATTCATAGCTATAATTTTAATAAAACACTTTGAAATTTTAAAGCATTTATTGTTTCATTTCATCTATACCCTATAAAAAAAAACATGCTAGATGTCACAGGACCAGTATTTGACCGACAGTTACTATGTACTGTCCTCAGCCTGGGGAGCTTAGTTGGTAGAGCAATTGACTTGCAAGTGGGAGGTCGTGGGTTGGATTCCCATCCTGGATATATGATTTTTTATGAGCCTACAACATAGAGGGGTGAATTTTGACAATATCTATAATTTGTTTTCAATTTCGGGAACAGTGACAACATTTATAAACTTTGTCACAAGTAGGTCAGGTTTAACATTAGGGCATATAAGGTTAGAAACTAGATCACTGGGTGAGATCATAGAAAAACCCAGGCGTATACATGCAATAGAGGACACATTGAACTGGATATTTGAGAATCTTGGCCAGGTTCGTTCTTAAAAAGTCTTTATCATTGATTGCATAGTTCAAGTGGACTGGCACGTTAAAATGCTTCGGCAGATGGAATAAGATGCTCTTCACTTGTTTGTGTGGGTCACCCATTTGCTTTTGGACATTAAATTTCCACTGCCTGGAGGCAGATGCACAAATATACTGTACTTTTTGCATGTTGTTGCATTTTGCAACATCGTACAGCAAATAATCGACATAACCACCAGAATTCATCCACAAACAAATGACTTCACACAATTGTTGTTGTTGCGTATATTTCATGTAATTCTATCCAGTACACACAATGTCACACCAAAAACCACCAACAGCATACCCATAATGGTTCCTGAAAGAAAAACAACAATTATGATAAATGCATATAGCATTAAAATGATAAATTTGAATATGAGGGGTATGTTGACCCAAGCACAGTGCTAACAAGTACCTTTATACACTTACTTCAAATTCAATTAAATACAGTGGGCATGAATTCATGGAAAGCTATAACAAATGCTTTGCTAAGTTAGCCAGGTGCTAATTTTCAGGAGAAAAATAGAGCTGTTGCCATTCGGCTGACTTATTTACCACCCCTTGGATTATTACATGACTGGCAAAACTGTAGGTACTAGTTCACATGAATTAAAACTGTAGCAGTTCACATGACTTTTCACTACATCATATAGTGAATAAAGGATCATACGGTAATTTTGGCAAAATGTGCATGTCGAAGTTGTTCATCTGTGAACATATAAAGGAAATCCTGCCCAAACAGTAGAAGAGTTGTTTCAATATACATTGTATACTTGGTATATTATAGAGCAATTATAGAGTAATAACAGTACAAGGGGACATCATAGCAATGCTTAACATCATTTCTCAGCAAACTTTTCAGTAATGCAAGGTGGCCAATTTACAGCTGTTTTCCTTGACTGTATCCTAATAAGTGCTAACTTACACTTTTGCCAGGTAACCAACTTCTCCCCACATGCGGAGGAAAATCAACATTTTATTTTTTCAAAGGTATGACCTACCCTGATTATTGCACCTGTGTGTAAAAGTCACTTACTTGTAGATTTAATTCTTTCTCCCAATAAATGCCCGGATATTGCAGTAAAGATGAATGTCAATGAGTTGGTGATAGGTACAGCTAGTGACAAATCTGAAACATAAACCATGTATTACAACCAACATTTGATTTGACATAAACCACTATGGCATCAACACAGTAATGAAAGCATGCACATTTCAATAAAACAATTTTTATATAAATTTGAACAATTTAATGAAAGAGAATAGTGTTCAAAATTAAACTGCATTTATTATGCAATGCAAATTGACAGGTCTGCCAGACTTTGCATGAATGTAGACCTGGTTGTATTCTGGCAAAAATTTTTTTTTATAAAAATACCAAGAATAGAAAAGTTTTATTTTCCAAATCTGGACTTTCTAAGGAATACAATTTTGATATTTACATAAAGGCAATTTAAAGTATCGACAGTATGAAGTTTACCTGATGAAGCGAGAGTTATATAATAAATCACCGAGCCAGCCTGATTCAGTACAAATGGAACTAAATACTGAAATAGAAGAAAATACAAGGTAACAGTCATATGATGATAAAAAATTGTTTGTGTTTGCATTTTACAGTCAGGGGAGTAATTTGATTAAGTGATTTTAACAAGAGGGCCTGAAAGGCCCTAGGGCACTCACCTGTTGCACATTGGTCTAGGTATCAGTACAACCTACATTCTGACCATATTTCATGAACATTGAATCAAAACAGTGACCCCTGGAGTGAACACAATGTTTTTCTAAGATTTGACCTAGTGACCTAGTGTTTGACCCGACATGACCCAGTTTCATACTTTGCCTAGATTTCATAAAGAACAACATTCTGACCAAGTTTCATGATGATTGGATCAAAACCACGACCTCTGGAGTGAACACAAGGTTTTTCTTAGATTTGGTTTAGTGACCTAGTTTTTGACCCCACATGATCCAGTTCCAAACTTGGTCTAGATTCCATAGAGAACAACATTCTGACCAAGTTTCATGAAGATACAATCAAAATTGTGACCTCTGGTGTGAACACTAGGTTTTTCTAAGATTTGACCTAGTGACCTAGTTTTTGACCCCACATGACCCAGTTTTGATCTTGGCCTAGATTCCATAGAGAACAACATTCTGATCAAGTTTCGTGAAGATTGGATCAAAACAGTGACCTCTAGTGTGAACACTAGATTTTTCTAAGATTTGACCTAGTTACCTAGTTTTTGATCCCACATGACCCAGTTTCAAACTCGGCCTAGATTTCATTGAGAACAACATTCTGGTCAAGTGTCATGATGATTGGATCAAAACCACGACCTCTGTAGTGAACACAAGGTTTTTCTAAGATTTGACCTAGAGACCTAGTTTTTAACCCGGCATGACCCAGTTTCAAACTTGGCCTAGATATCATGCAGAACAACATTCTGACCAAGTTTCATGAAGATTGGATGAAATTGGTGACCTCTAGAGTGTACACAAGGTTTTTATAAGATTTGACCTAGTGACCTAGACTTGACCCCGCATGACCCAGTTCCAAACTCGTCCTAGATTTCATGGAGAACAACATTCTGACCAAGTTTCATGAAGATTGGAACAAATTGGTGACATCTAGAGTGTACACAAGATTTGTCTAAGATTTGACCTAGTGACCTAGATTTTGACCCCACATGACCCAGTTTCGAAGTTGGCCTAGATTTCATAGAGTACAGCATTCTGATCCAGTTTCATGAAGATTGGATCAATACTGTTGCCTCTAGAGTGTACACAAGCCAATTGTTGACGGACGACGGACGACGGACGGACGGACGGACGACGGACGAAGAGTGATCACAAAAGCTCACCTTGTCACTATGTGACAGGTGAGCTAAAAATAAATCCAATAATTACATTTTACATATAAAATTAATGCATTGCAAAAATAACCTCCCTTGCACAAAATAAAGGTTTGTTTAGGCGAACAGCCATATACTCTAGCACCATGCATTACTAGGTAGTATACACAGATCATAGGGTGATCTAGGGTTATTCCCTCTCATTTGTTCTTAGAAGGGGATTAACTAACTAGTTTTAGAAGCTCAACAAAGACAAACCAGTGTTAAACAATACCAACATTTTTGCCAAAATGCCAAGTTGGGTACTATTTTGAAGATCTACATGGGTACAGTATATAAGATGATTGACAAACAATACCTGCCAAGTAGTAACCAAGAACCACAACTCTGCAAAGAACTGTTTAACTGGTGATGATGCTGTAATGGATTCTACCCCCTTACTTCCTCGCTTGATGAATGGATTGGTAGCGCCCCAGAAAAATGCAACAATAACCAGCCATACTGCAGAACCTAAAGGTATATAAATAATACATGTACAGCAAACCATCATGATAGCCACTCTCTATAGAGCAACAACTTGTATTATTTGTTATGAGTTTAATGGATTATTGAGATTTTTCAGTGAAAGTAACAGCATTGGAGTCAAATAAGACCTCACATCACCACATATTCTGAGATAACACATTCTGACACCACACATTCCGACATCATGTATTCTGACATCATACATTCTGACACCATGTATTCTGACATTATGTATTAGGACACCATACATTATGACACCACACATCATGACACCATATGTTCTGACACCATGTATTATGACAACATGCATTATGACTTCATATATTCTGATACCATTTATTCTGATACCATGCATTCTGACACCATGTATTCTGACACCACAAATCATGACACCATATATTCCGACATCATGCATTATGACATCATGCATTCTGGCATAATACACAATGACACCATAATTATATTCTGACACCACACATCATGGCACGATGCATTATGACAACATGCATTATGACACCATTTATTCTGACACCATGCATTATGACACCAGACATTCTAACAACATGCATTTTGACACCAGACTTTTTGATTACTTCATACTTCATACTTCAACATCAAACAATGTGACATGTCATTCTCCAATGCCAAACATTTTGACACCACACATTGTGACACCAAACATTCGGACAACACTTCTTCAACACCATGCATTTTGACGCTCCACAGGTTTGCTGGTAGCATGTTGTTGCATAGACATAGTAAATAACTACCAAAAACCTCTTGATAGTGCCTTGGCCCTGGTCTTTTAATAATAGGGAGTACTATGTATAGGTTTGTTGGGTCAAATATTAAGTTGCACTCATGCCCAATCTTTAATTGACACTGTAAAGTTACAATAGGAATCAGTAGTAATCAAGTATAGTCTAAGACAAAGTGAGCTGAATTAAAAAAATAACATTTTTTCAATTATTTTATGTTTGACAAATGAATGGTGAAAAGTAGTGATGCGAATATATTGTGTACGTTATAATTTGAGTACGAATCATAACTGTTAAAATAAATCAGCGAAAATGCTTTGATTTATCGTTCGCTTAACAGCGATACTAACATGATCTGAATACAATAACGTAATAGAAACATAATATACTCAGTGTCATCCTGTCAAACAGTGTATTTAGGGGTGAGACAATCTTCGTTAATCTCCGACAATCTCCGGTTATTATTGTTTTTGCGGAAATTGGCACCCGGAAATGGACAGGTGCGCGCTCGTAAATTGAGAAATTTACACAATTTGAAGAATTTTGTAAGTATTTTGCTGTTAACTGCTTCATTCTTTGTCTTAACACATTTATGCGTACATATTTCTTTTCTATTTGGAACACAGTGTCTTAAATACTTTCGTTGCCAGAGAAAGGAAGCAAGCAAGAAATCAAAACGACCAAATCAGTTTTGGTCCCAAACTGCCCCACCTCTTATTTTTGTAAGTGTTTAATTATTGCTCATGCATTTATTGTGTCATTCTGTATGTTTGAGTTATAGAAAATTAAGACTGCTGTGCAAGGGTAGAAAATCATGGACTGATTGAATGTGTGTAGAATTGTCTGATATTTATTGTTTGTGCATGAATGTGACACCTGTTGGATTCAGGCCACACAGGTGTGTTGTGAATATACCAGTGAGTTGCCTCTTAATTGTCGTAACATCTCATTTTGTGATATGTTTCGAAGTTGATTGACTGCTTCAGTAATTTGACAACAACTCAATGCAGCGCCATGTGGCTCTGACAGAAAAACAAACTTGACCTAGTTTACACAAATTACTGTTTGGACGCCTTTGCATGCAGTTGTTATTGCGATATAATTCACCTTTTCAGCTGTCACCTTTGTTTGTTCAAAGAGTAATCAGTATAAGTGTGAACGAAGACCTAAAATACACAGATTGGGTACCCAAATTGAAAATAAAGAGATAACAAAAAAAACCTCTAAATAATTTTTTTTAAGTCAACCAATTATTCTTGATGGACAGTCACAATGTATTGTGATGTTGAAGAGCTAAGTTTCTTCTACTGCAAAGAGTAACTCGTTTTTGTTTACCTCTTATAAAATTCCGAAAATTAGGATTTGAATGAGGCGAATTCGGTATTCGTTATTTTCTGATAATCTTGGAATCTTCATTTAAATGAGAGACCGGCTCTTCAGGGTCTACTGTTTTATTCTCTGACTGATTTCAATAAATGAAGTTTCGTTTTAAAGCTTAAGGATAGATTTATTCATTTAAGTCTTTTGAAATGGCTTATAAGTTTTTTCCTATGTATATTATAAACAAACAAGATTTCGCAAGATTTCAGAAGACCTGCCACAAGATATCTTGGATTTGGTACAGTTTTCAAATCTGTGTATTATAATTATTTTAGATCTTTTGTGTGAATATACACGCGTTAAAACTTTATTGTGTACTGAACATTTTTAATTTAAAGACTTGATAGCCTTGTGGTGCACTATCGAAGTATGTTTGGAGTGCAGGGGTCCTCTGTTCAATCCATGGACCTAAGTCATATCAAACAAATAAAATAAAAGTGGTGGTAAATTGATCATGGGACTTCTGCCTCTTGCATAGCCTTGCAGTGATGGGTACTATTAGGCCTAATCCATATCTCCACATCTGTAAGTCTGCTTCTGCCAAAACTTTATGGTCACATCAGAGCTGCAGATAAGCTGCGTATTGGGGTAATTACCCAAATAATTTTCTAAAAAAAAAACAATAGATTTTGAAATGAGGAAGTAAAAAAAGCAATGACAATCTGAAATATCCAACAAGAAAAGGGTGATATAGTGAAAACCAGTACATAAAAGATCATTAATTTTACCCTATGAGTGTGATTAAATACCCGTCTTAGGAATGTGTTGTTGAAAATGATTAAAATTTATAATTGTTTACCTAAAATTAATAATTAGTATAAATTAACAAAATGAGAAGGGTGAGGATATCGCCACATGTATGCTGTCTTTTGAGAGACGATATTCTGAAGGTTAGACTGAAATTGATTGATGCCAAGTTCGAAACTTGGTTATACCGGGTGATGAAACAGGGCACAAGATAAACAAAAGAACTAGGTTGCTAGTGCTAGAGAAAAAAATAAATATTGACATGGTGGGTCAGCTACATGTTACGATGTACATAGCACATGCTTGGCAGGAATTAACAAGTTTGATTCAACTGCCAGTCCCTTCCCCAGCAACTTGAAGCCAATTTGAGAGATTATGGCTTTTATCATGTGAAACATCCTCAAATCCGCCTTTAAATAATATCTGATGAGGGATATCAACCCAGTTTTCTTCAAATTTCTTGTCTAATACATTGTAGCCATTCTTGTCGATTTTCTTATCAATTAAAATATTATGTACAAATAATGGTTGGAAACCTGGAATTACTCCAGTGCCTTAAAGTTTGGGGTAAGGGGGGCCCAGGGCCATTGTTATTGTTAACATTATTCTCAACTGCAAAGGATCTTTATAATTTTCAGCAAACAGGTTGGAAAACTATTGAAGAAGTCTGGAAAATAAAACATACTGGTAGTGTTAATATTGACTATTTGTGTCATTTGGCAGCAAACTAATTTAAACATTATTTCAAATTTTATATCATTAAACATGTCTGTTTTTGCTTGATATTTCTTTCAGAGCCGCTCTAACATGATTACACACTTTTCTGGGACAACCTATATTCTCACAGTGTATTTACTGTATAACAGTATTAGATAGAAGATATTTCTTGTTCTGTCTGGTATCTATCTAGACATGTCATTAACAGGCTTGTTTATCAAATTAACCTGATACAGATACCTGATGTTGTCATGTCTTATCTGTAATATTATCCTCAAGCAATTCTTGTAATCAGTATAACATAGTTACTTCCCTTGCACCAAGTGGTAGTGTCATTATAGAGTTGCCTCCCCTGTCCCTTCATCTCACTATTAGATGTACTTTAACTTGGCGAATTTGACACGATCCTGACCTGTTAATAGGCATAATTTAACAGTCGATATCTTGTTTATATTTATAACCCTGGTAACAATGTATGCTTTCATAATCAGGGAGTATCACGAAGACGCTCGAAATATGAAAGAAACACCAACTTGAAATACCAATATTACACTAATACACTTATTATTTGCTTGCAGAAATTGATATATTCAAAGCCAGAATCTTGTAATATATATAAAGGTCAAGACCAGGTCAAATTCTCCAAGCTATACACTCTGTTGAGACTGAGAGTTCATATTAGTTAGCTAATCCTGGGGCATAAAAAATTATTTCCGGCAACATGTCAGAAACAAAAATTGGGAAGAAACTTCTGGTAGGTAGTTCGGAAAATGTTTTTACTGTTTAGCATACATGTAGAAAGATTCAATTGTATGCTTGGAAAACATAGCAATGTATTGAGCTTTCAATGGTATAAGCTTCATTGATATAGTTTTGGTAGGTGTTAGTACCAAAAAAGAACTCAGTTTTAGACCTTAGTCCTTAAAGGTCTAAAAAGATTAATAATAATAAATCTAATTGTTTCTAATTTCAGACGTTTGAGATCTGTGTCAGATGAATGCTTGAAGAAAAGTCAAGATGTCTCTAATACATGGTAAGCTAAATGTATACACATGATCATCTACTGTCTTATAAAATGTTCTTTCTGTAGAAGGTTGTTGGTGTGATTTATGGCTCCGATTTTTGATAAGGGGTTATATTATTATATATTGCTTCGCTTGTGACACAATCATTGGTTGGTCTGTGTATTTGTTGGTCTTTATACTGAACAGTTTCTTTTCAAGACTGCTTTGCCCTATGATCTTCAAACTTTGCATGAATGTTGTTCAGCAACAGTAGATGACCCCTATTGTTTTTGAGATCAGTAGGTCAAAGGTTACTTTGACCTTTACCGTTTTGGACTATTGGGCAGCACCCGGCTGCCATGGGGCATAAATGTTTTACAAACATCTCTTGTTGATTATGATGTCATTATTGAGCTACCATTGGGAATACATGTTTTGCAAACATCTCCTGTTTACTTAATTTTATATTTTGTTGCTTTATAGAAAGTGCTTATCTAGGGAAGAATAGATCAAGAATAATCCATAATGTGGAAATCACAAAAGGATTCACATCATGTCATGTATTTTGCTGAAATTCATAAATTGTCTATAAATGATAACAAAATGATGGCATCAACTGTTTGTGAATAGATATATCTTACGGCTTCACAATTGTGTGTTATTGCATCGTTTCTTACGTCAAAACTTTCTGTTACATTTCTATAAGCTCTGCTGGTATACCCTGTCGTAAAATATTCTATCTTTATTGATAAGACATCTTTTAGAAAATTGCTTGGACAAGAATTGTTGAGGAAAATTGCCAATTCATGCATAAAATTAATGGATAAGCAGTTATACTGCATATTAATGGTTAGTTAGTCTGGGAAATTATCCCTTTGGCGCAACAAGGTTGTGTATCATTATATAGTAAAAGGCGATATACAACCTTGTTGAGCCGACGGGACCAAATGGTGGTTTATATTGGAGATAGGGTGACATTTTAGAATAAATCTTTCTCAGGATAAAGTCAAGTTTATCTTATTGAATATTTTTATATTAAATTTACATTTATTGTGATTTTCTTGTGGTATTTGGCAGTTTAGAACAATTACATGCACTTGTTATTATTATAGATGCATGAAGTGTTAGTTATTTTTTGTGCTATTTAGTATTTTGAAAACTTAACAAGTTCCACATAAGGGAAAGTTGCATGTTCTTTGCGAATGGGTAAGTTAATACTGGTTAAGATATAGATATAGTCCAGGGAAACCAGGTAGGCGAATAACAGCTGCCGATATGATATAAAAATTGTTCAGAAATCATGTCAAACTCCAATAAAAGAAACATAGATTTATTAGGATGCAATCTTTAAATGATAAGTCGGTATATCTTGACATTGTTGGTGTTGTAATCACTTCATTTTTAAATTAGATAGTGCCCCCAGAATAATGTGAAAATCGGGAAAATTTGGAATATACAGCGTGTACTATTTATCAGTGTTATTTTGGAACACAATTTACTGATTTTACAACGGTAGGCTAAACCGGTCAACATTTATAAACATCACATTATCCTGTTGCACTTTTACTTCATATTTTACACATGTCACGTTAATGAACAATTTACTTACTTACTTACTTTATTTTTAAAATAAAATATCGTTAACGAACATGTTCTATTGTTACTACAGATAGTGATCATGCAGCAGAATGTCTGGATCATCTACAGACGATGTTATGGGAGTCCGGAGATCATACACAGGATGAAGATGTTAGCTCACTGATATGTATGCTTCAAAGTCCATTGTTTCGACAACTCTTGGTACTTCAAGACTCCATGCAGGAACTTGAACAGGTAACTAACTATTTAAGGGACGTTCAATAAATACTCTTAATCTTTATTATACCATGAAAGGGGTGTTCAATAACTCTTGGTGCTTCAGGATTCCATTCAGGAACTTACTATTTAAGGGATGTTCAATAAATATTCCATACCATACAGGGGCTGTTCAACAAATACTCAGAATTATATGTAACAGGGGACGTTGATAAAATATCAGTGAACCGAATACTTGAAAACATCGTTTGTCTGCACTTTTTCTAGAGGAATTTTAATGAAGCTTAACAAGGGCCAAAGTTAGCTTTTTTTTTTGCTGCAACCATTGGTAAAGAAATTTCACAAGACTCAGCAGCTAAAATATAGCTCTTGCATTATCATCATATGACTGATGTAGCTTTCAGAGTTTGTAGGTATGTTGTTTAGACTATCAATTGATTCATCATGAATCATTTCATATTGATTGATTTTATCTAGGCTTTGTAACCTTGTCCATGGATGATAAAACATGAGTACTGCTTTGCAGGCAACAGGGCCATGCAAAGGGGATAGCAGTGTTGTATTATAATGGCAGAGATTTTAACCTGACTTGACATTCTATAATAAGCATAATATAACAGCTGATACCTTGTCTATATAGTTATAACCATAATTCATTGCACTTGAATGAGCAGGAAGTATCATAAAGACATTTTAGGTGTAAATACAGTAAAACAAACACAACTCTGAAGAAAAGACCAATATTGCACAATACGCTCATGGAAATTGATATTTGCAACGAAAGAAAACTGTAATATAATTTATGAATAAAGGTTAGGATCAGGTCTATACCTCTACACTATACAAATTAGGTTATGATGCTTTTTAGATGATTGGCAGTTTTCCTTATATTGAATCCGTCTATAAGTGATGGCCGTCTGGCACTTAAAAAGAAATATTAGTTTTTCTTGACTTGTCTGCTCCTAGGGTAGACCCATATTTATGAAATCTTGCAGACTTTTAGATTAAAAATATGGTTTTATTAGCCAATTTCTTTCAAAAATAATTGTATCTAGAACTACATTTATGAAATACTACATTTCTGAAATGTTGTAGACTCCTAAATTAAGATATTTTTATCAGCCTAAACTGTTTTAAAAACGTTCTAAATATTTATACACTCATAGTATGTTGTCTGACTATCTGATTTATGCTGGTTACATTTGGCTCATAAATTCCATCGACTAGCTAGAAAACTAGCTATTTAAGTCATTTACAGAATAGTTATGTTATATAAGGGTGTACTTATGTAAAAATATGATTAGTTTAATCTAGTCTTTGGCTATTTTTGGTTTGTTCTGTTAAGAAACCAGACTTTCAATTAGGCCAAAGTTAATTATTATTTTTATATTAGGTTTACGCTAAGTTTTGTTGACTGTTAAAGGGAATGAAAAAATAACGAAAGGGGCCAAATGAAAGAGCAAGAGTCCCTGAAGGGTCTGCTATTACATTTCCATTCTGTACAGCAAAATTAAAAAAAAAATACCCTAAACCTAGGAATAAAACCAGTGGCCTAAGAAATCAGACTTTGAATTACTGTGTGGTTGAATAATAACCCTTTTCTTGAACTGCTTGATTTATTCGGCAGAGTTTGAACTTTCTTTTCTGTAAATTATTATAAATTGGCTCCTTTAATTTTCAAACACAATCCTAAATTGTTAGATAAAAACTATCATCGGTGATTTATCATTCTGGCCTGAAGATTTCATCCTATTTTTGTGATTTTTATTATACCTTTTATATGGAGAAAGAAATTAGGTTGTCAAATTGTTACAACTTATAATTGTCAAATTTCGATTCTAACTCTGAGAGTCTTACTCTATATGTTAGGTCACCATCTTACTGATAAAAGATAATAAAAAATTGAACAGGGTAGACAACACTCAACAAAAATAAGACATTGCTGGGTATAATAAGAAAACTCATTTAATTGTAAGTGAAATTTCTACGACTCAATGTCAGTTAATGTGAATTCAAGGTCAAGAGGAATTGCCAGATCAAGGTCAGTTTCAGATACATTTAATTGCATTTGAAGGTCAGAGACAATGACTGGTCAATGTCAGTTGCAGTAACAGGTCAAGGTCAATCTATTTGAGTCAGATGATAGCTGGTTGATGTCAGATAGGTCAAGGTCAGACACAAGTTAATTTTGATTGAAGGTCCAATTATTGCAGATCGAGGTCAATTTATGTGAGTTTAACGTTAGATAGTTCCAGGCCATGGTCAGACTCATTTCAGGTCTAGTTCAGAGACAATAACTGGTAAAGGTCAGATTACTGCAGGCCAAGGTCAGAATGTCTTGTTAAGTCAGCAGCATTCGTGTACAATGTTTATATGTTTCTTTGTTAGGTAAATGACAGCCAAGGGCTGGGAGGTTATGACTTCAACTTTCTCCCTGAGCTACAGCTGGAATCTACGGGAATAAGAAACCAAGCTTTCGAATCAGAAACTGTCCCGTCCTCTAGCATGCAGTATGAATCATCCAATGTACCGTACGAACAACAACCAGGCGTACAGTATGATGTACAACCAGGCATACAGTATGATGAGCAATCAGGTGTACAGTATGAATCAACCCCGGAGTACAAAGATGAGTTTGAGAAGGTAATAGAGACGGCAGCACGTGGACGTGAGATGGAGACAATTAAGCTGTTCAAACCAGAGAAACAGTCGCTGGGTTTCAGCGTCGTAGCTAACCCAGGGGATCCTAGTATATACGTGCAGGATATCCAACCAGGCGGTATTGCTGACAGGTATGTAATATCAGTAACTAAGTAGTGGTGTAATCATATATCAGGGGTTCCATTTGACCCTTAAAATGGCCCTTTATCCACTAAAATGTTACAAAGACTTAATTTGACCCACAGAATCGTGACTAGAGGTCATATATTCTTCAAATTGTACATATTTTGGCTATAAAATTGTTAAATCCACCCTTGAGACTTGGCCCCTACTGGAACCCCTGATCATGTTGTAATATATATGGTATATTATTATTCATTGTCCATGTTTCTTTGTTCTTTTGTACTGAGCAGTGTTATAAACAGGGGAATGGTTCTGTTATCAGTCTGGGGGATTGCGTGCCAGACCATGAGAGACGTATACTACGGCTGTTTGAAGACTAATGTGGAAGTCTTATTGAATAAAATTTGGTTACCTGTTTAATTTTGATAGTTGTTTAGGTAGCTAGATTTAGTTAAAATTAACGTAAATTTGCAATGCACCAAGGCATTATAGTCATTAATGTACTTACAGTTATACTGTAAAATGTGGGGATAAAATTCCATGGATTTTGTAGTTCTCTGTCAAGCATGAAATCAAATCCCATCGAACACTAATTTAGACCCTTGTATTTATTACCTGAAATGCAAAATCCACTACTTAACATCCCATTGAAATGGTCTTTTTACCAAAACCTCAAATTTTGTTCCATCCAAATAAATGATTTTACAGTACTATAGTATATATATGCACGTGACTATGAAAGGACCATTATGTCGTGACTGTGCTGTAGGCTACTACATGTCACACCAAGTTGTTTCATATTATCAGCTTCTTACATGCTTAAGTAGAATGCTAACATTCTATCCATCCAAGCCTAGGGATATATTGTATTGATTCTCACATGAAGCGACTTAGTACTATAGCTGAGAGACCTTCAATGTAGCACACGTTGATCAGTATCCGTCATGAGAAATATTGTTTTATATGTATGTAACTGTATGAAATGCATTTTGGAAGGTGACAGTTCGTGGGGAATCAGGTTCCTCATTACTGCAAAATCATTGATAAATTTAATACATTGTTTTTTATTTGATTCTGTGGATAATCTCAACTCTATCCTTTTGAAATTCAATGGTTTTACAGTAACTAGCTATTCAAACAAATAGACAGGATGAAATGCGATATGTAACTTACAGGTTAGTAGGGGCCCTATTCAGGAATCTTATTATTCCAGATTAATTTGGAAATACAGATTTAAAAAGTATGAACTTTTCTCCTAAAAATAAAAGTTTTTTTATGAAAAAATCAAAGAATCAACAAAGTTATGATCATTTGATTCAGAAGTTACTACAGCTGGATTTCAGCAAAAAAACAATTGGCCAGTAGACAGGGGGAAGAAATGGTGTAAATAAAAAAAATAAAAAAAGATGTAATAGACGGGAAGAGGAAATGGCGTAAACCAGTCTCCAGTCTGTGTCTCCGAAATAAAAAAAGAAGGTCTTTGACATTGAGGTGGCTGTTAGAATATTATATGTTAACTATTAGTGTTGCCAGTATATAAGTCTATCACTTTGTATAGTGTTGAAGGTATGTTAATGTTCACCAAACATGAACAGGCTAATTATTACATCACATGATGAGACCAGTTTCTGTCTGTGTCTATTACACGCATCGTTCTCTATCCTCTCCTATGTGTTTGTCTGATTACCGTGGAGAATTAAGTTTTCTATAATATTTTAGCTGTGTCAGCACCTATTGTCGGACTGGTAGAAAACATCCTTAAGTAGACAGGGGTTTTGTTGCATGCTGCGATAAAAGTATGAACTTTTCTGCAAGATGTGTTTTCAATTGTTTCAAGGTTCATTTATATAGCGAAATAGGCAAATTATTTGCCTTTAAATGTTACTTGTGAGATAAGTCCAAGTTTGGTAAATAAGTAATAACTAATTTTCACATGCAATACGGTTACTAAGGTGTGATACAAACACAATTTAAAACCATTTCAACCTTTTGCCTTTTCCAGACCTTTGACGGCTTTGAAATTATTTGCAAGGTTGCTAGATTTTAAAAGCCTATACAGTTTAGTAGATGATTCACAAGCCCCGAAATGCAAGTGTAGTGTGAAACACTCAGTTTTATATGGCAGTCTGGAATTTTCTGGGGTGATCATCTAGAGTAGAGATAATTGTTGTAGTGGGGGGGGGGCTTTGGTTGTTACACATTCAAAGTATAAAAGTCTTATGTTCATTTGATTCATTAGGCTATAACTTCACATATTATATTTAGTATAATGAATTATATACTGGTATGTGTATCTGTTATTGGAAAGCTAAAAGAAAAAAATAAATTGATAGCTTACTGATTAATTATTTAATAAAATGTCTGGAGTAAATACAGGGTGGTATATTAATTCATGGCAATTCATGGCAGCCAGATGGTGGAACGGGTTCTATTCTAATCAAACATACCTTTATTGTGATTGTTCCAAATTATCTGTCTGCAAATGAATCAAGTGTAGACAAATGTGTTCATGTACAAATAATTAACATCTGTCTGTTTTTACATCTGCTGTATTGACTATTGTATCACAGGGTTATTATTCAACTATTTTGGATTCATTAGGAATGTAAGTTGCACATAGACACTATTATATATTAATACACCTGTTACTATATATAGTAACATTTTTGCGTTGACAAAATCCACATTATCGGTCCGCCGGGGATATTATCAACAAACGCCGAGGATATTATCGATCGCGTGAGCGATAATCGCCCTGCGATCGAGCGCGCGCGCGACGTGACGTTATTTACGCGGGTTTAACGTTAGAAATACGTAGACGCTCCAACTTGAAAAACAGTTTTTTTAGAAATGTGCATCAAAACCAACACCAAATTGTAGCAAATGATCTAACTAAGAAAATGAACCCCCATTTTATATGTTTTCATTCAGAAATAAAGAAGTTACAGCATCTTTTGAAATTAAGAAATGCTCCATTTGGAGTATGGAGTAGATCTATAAGTTGGAGAATGGAGTCTATGTACTCTAATGCCAGGCCCAGTTGAAATAAAGTGATTTCATAGCTTTCCTTCCACGGAACAAGTGTATTAAACAGTTCAATACCTGGGCGCGCTGTGGCATTGGGTGATAATATCCCCGGCTCTTGATAATGGCACTCGGGCTAAAGCCCTCGAGCCATTATCGACGCGCCGGGGATATTATCACTCAATGCCACAGCGCGCCCAGTTATTAATCTCTAAATAAAAAATCAGCATCAGAACATTAAAAATTGAAGTGCCATTGATTTACATCCCTGCCAAAAGTTGGTCTTTTAATTCACAACCCCACAAAATGTAACTTAAAAATTAATTGACATTCCCACAATATTGGACTTGTAATGTTCAACCCCCATTAAAACCCCCAGAAAAAACAACACAAAGTTGTATTTTTAATTTACAACCTCAGTTACCTCAAATTAATGACCATCTATTTTACACCCGCCCCTCCCCAATTCAAAGTCCAAATCTGGCAATATGTTTGAGTTTACAGCACAAGAAAGAAGTCTGAGGTTTTTTTGTCTGATTGGTTGCAGGGTCTGGTTTAGAATTTTCTCTGAATTATTTATTTATAAGTATTGTAATGTTTCATCTTAAATAACGAACATGGTAAATTAATACTGTCTAATGAAGATGCCTTTCTTGTAAACTAAAGGAGATTTTTTTTTAACTAAGGATGTGCTAACAATCTCCTTTCAACTTGTTAACAGGCTTAGTTTTGCTGTCAGAGTCGTCTAATGACACATATACTGTAGGAGGAATATAAGACAAGCATGTAGAAATGAGCTGATATACTAAAGGTTAAATCGATATCTTTGAATTTTGTTATTTAGGTAATTCACATTAAATTTGAGAATTTTGGTTTGGTAAACTTGATATGCAACTGAGGCCAAGTTGTACAAATATTTTCACTGTGCAGTTACAAAGTGTTCCTTTCAGTCGATATGCCATGGCCTGTAATCGCTTTCATTAGTGCCAAATTAGTGCTATAATAATTCAAATTGCGCTATCACGTCTAATAGGGAACAGATACTAACTTTAAGCACATTATTGCATCCACAACAATTGATTTTTTTCTAGTGTAATATTAGACTACCTTAATTGTCCAAATCCCCTCCTTTGGCTGTTTTGAAATAATAGTCAGATTTGTTTCAAACATTTTTTGGAAAAAAAAACTCATTTTCTCATTTAAATGTTTCTTAAATTTTGAGATAAAAAATTCCTACACTTAGGCTGATTACCTTCTCAAGTTACAGTGTAATAGATTGTTGAGGAAAAGTGCTTTTCTCTTGGACACGCCCAGATTTATCTCAATGCTATTAGTAGAAGACAAATCTTCTTGTCAGGTAACCAAATAAACAAACTGAGGTGTCAATTGTCTGGTTTAATCTGGAAGTCCGGATTTATATATCCTGAAAGAGATAATTTTGCTCTGTTGACACACCTGAACTCATCAACTACTTAGAACATTTAGTAAAATTAGGACCTTTAGGGAAATATGGAAACAGTTTACTATAAGACATTACATTACCTCTCAAGAGCACTGAGCCCTCAAAAACTTCTAAAAAACAACACCTTCAAAAATTTTGTTAAGAATTATATTTACTATACATATAACCTGTGTAGAGCATCAACCTCTAAAAAGCAGTCAGTTAATATTAAGTGTGTTCTCTAGAGAGGATGTTGCTATACAGAGGTTATACTGTATAATGAATATTTCTGTTAAACAAAGCATTAAGTGTTGCCTCTCATTATTATACAATGATATAAATCTCAAGTATCAAAGAGGTATCAAAATACGCTCTGATAGTTTCCTGGATATGTTGTGGTATGTCTGTTGAAACCTTATCCAAGCTGGAAATGTCAGATCCAATTTTAATGGGATTGCTTTAGCCAGTCAACTATGTGTGTTTATGGTAAACCATTTGGATAATTATTCAAAACTGACTTCATTTAAATTGTTGATGTTCTTAAAAGGCACCCATATCAAACTTAATTTGATGGAGTCTCTGTTGAGCCCGAAAACCTGAAGTCCCCAGCATAGCCAGAATCATAAAAGTCAATACTGCAAGTCCACATAGGCCAAGTTGAATAATTGTCATACTGTTGAAAATTGTAAGTCAAATAGACGAAAGTCAGTGACAATGGAGGCATGTAATATTGTTTTAATTTTTAATAAATCAACTTGATGAAAGACGCATGCCCAGAGCATGTGACCAAGTCACGTGCTCTGGGACATGCATATTATGCATGCCTCCATTGTCTAGACCAACATTCTGCGTCAGCATTGAATTCTGCAAATGCTACTTCAAACCCCCAGTTAATGTTGAATACTATAATAAATTCCTCGTCAGTGTTGAACTATGTGACAAGTATACAAATTTGCCATTGTTGAATATGGTAAGTCCACTGTTTGCATGACCATATATTCCAAGATAGTTAAATCCAATATAGGAGTGATCAAGCGAAATATGTCACAAGATGCAATTAAATGGGATTTAAAATGTATTTAGATGCATAAATTTACATTTTTAGGAAGGTATTTATTCTAGTCCTTATCAATATGGGACAGAAGATCATAAAATGAACCAAACTTACCTTTGTTCAAAAGTAGGTGAACTGGGAAAACCAGACATTTATCAACAAAATAGGAGTTACTCCACTTTAATAGGAGTACTTGGCAGATAATGACTGTCTGCATGTGTTGACTACTGCAGTCCTCAGTGTTTATTATATGTCCTCAGTGTTGAATTTATACTGCAAGATATCGGTCACTGGTGTTGAATACTGCAACATGCACATCATGATCAGTCAGTGTTGAATTTTACTGGCATTTCCCCGGTCACCAGTGTTGAATACTGCAACATGCACATCATGATCAGTCAGTGTTGAATTTTACTGCTATTTCCCCGGTCACCAGTTTTGAATACTGCACATGCACATCAGTCAGTGTCTGAACTTTGCTGTAAAAGTTCCATCTCTGGTATCTAGTTGTCTGGTAAATTGACATTTCAGTTTTTGTCCCCTTTCTATTTCTGACAATGCATGCTCCTGTTCAATGTTTAAAGTTGAATCTTCACTAGGGAAGTCCATTGTATTGAAATCTGAAGAGAAATGGTTTTATGTGGTTCTGTTTTATTTAAATACTGATTCAGGTAATTTGTTACAAATTCTTATACAATGTGTGCTGCATTTTTGTACTGAAATTAAAGTTACATTTCTGTACAAATTCCCATTTTGTATGAAGCTCAACAGAGAAACCTTCAAAAAGTGTAGAGCACAAAAGTACCAAAATAACTAGTCGGTAGACCATAATTTCGCTGGCTTAGAATGAGAAAGCCCTTATAAGACTCATGCATATTCAAAATCTTCATTTAAACAAGGCGCGCCTATTTTCGTAAAAATTGCATCTTGTCATGTTAACCAAACTGAAGCCCAATAAGTTGGTTTTCCATAATGTAAGAGTCGTTTTCAGACAGTTTTTTCTTGTTTTCTTAAAATATTGATTTTGTACTTATGACCTTCTCATTCTAAGCCAGCAAACTATGGTTTCCATTAAACATTTCAAGAATGATGTGTCCCTAGGATATTCAAACTATACATGGAGGTTGGCCAGCAACAGTAAATGTCCCCTAATGATTTTGAGGTTAGTAGGTCAATGATCATTGCAATTTGGGTCACTGTGACCTTTACCATTTTCAACTTTTTGACTACCATGAGTTCATACATGTTTAACAAACATCTCTTGTCAACTTGTGGAGTCTTTGGGCCTTTGAAAAAAGAAAGAATAATTATCTTGAGCAGCCAGCAGTCAGTACCGGGTATGATTGCAAAGTTTCTGTAATAACTGTCTGTTGGTTTTGATAATGAAAGGCATACATGAATACCGGTGGTATGCGTTTTCACTGCAATGATAATACTAGTACTGTTGAACGGTTTTCTCCTCATGGCTGATGTGTCAATTATTGATCTCGCCCGAGTTCATCGTTATTGATCAAGTACGGATATTTTCCTATACCATTACAATAGATCTTTGAAGCATTAGATCAAGTTCCACTGAATCGTGAATGCATTTTCAATTTTGATAATACATTGTAAACCAATAGGTTTTTCATAACCCGACTCAGGACTGAAATTGTAAGCTTTCAAATGATTGCCTCAGTCGATCTCTGTGTGCAAGCATAGGTGGTGATTCAATGTAGATGATTCGAAAATTTCATGTCTATTTATGATAAACTTATAAAAAAAAATTGGTATATATAGTGTTTGCGTTGTTTTCGCTGTGTATGATGCACATATGGTAGCACAAGGAAATTGTCAAAGTTAGTGAAATATCATTATTTCACTTATTTGCTGAATGTCATAAGGTAGGGGTGATCATATCCGTGAACCACCCACACAAGACACAGAGTATACCATATGTATCCCCCAAAAAGAATATTTTAAGAAAATGACAACAGACTACCTCTCAAAATAAAGGGAGGTAATTGCAAATTGTTTATTTTTGTAACACTGAATCGAAGTATGCAGTGGCTTTACTGAGTAACCAAACAGCACTAAGTTTGTATTTGGTTCGCTTTTTGGTCTGTGAGTTGAATGAAAGACCATCACTATCGTTATTAATATATATACTTAAAGGAGAAACCGTATAGTTTAGGTCAGGGCACACAGGACAAGTTTATATTTGGTTGGCACTTAGGTGGATGACTTCAAAGACCTTTACTATTGTTAATCAGAGTCGTCTAAAAGGATAAATATATATTACATCTTGTATACCGGTAACTCTATCATTCAGGTCAGTCATTTAGCCACGCCCATATATGGGTCCCCCGTTGGCCAGGATAAACAAAAACTCATCTAAGTAACAACTTGGTAAGCAACACCATATTGATGTTGTTGATGTTGTTTTTAGCTAGATAAACATGGAATTCCTTGGACAATAATTCTACATTCATACCCATCATTTTAGGCAAGGTACACACTGTACCAGTGGATACGCGAGAACACATACATCATTTTATTGTAGATATATGTTTCAAGTCTAAAGACGGAAACTGTCATAAAATAATCCCCCGAAGGATTTGTAGATATTCATGTAAAACGTCATTATGGTTTATTTTCTGTGTTTTTGGTTTGATATACTTAGATATAATATGTATGCATATATTTGCTGTTTCTGGAAACTTGCAATTTCTTAAAATAATATTATTAGTCTATAGCACAAAATGAATTACATACATTAATTTTTTAGTGGTTTCGGCAGAATTTTTTGTTGAAATTTAATATCTCTGCCATGGTGCCGAGTTTTAAATGCTAGTTTTAAATAAATATTCTTTCAAGGCCATTTTGTAAAATGTTTCTTTCCAAATGTCTTGTAGTCTGCGACATTAATGAAATCTTTGTTTACAATAATAGAATAAAATTCAATTGGGCTTGAAATTTGTTGGCTTCCATTCGTTGTTTAATCAAATAAAGTTGTCTCATAGAAAGTATTATCTGCAACTATAGGCTGTGTGGCCCAGACATGGTTATATAGGAGCTAGTTTATTTATGAGGTTGTCTTTCAAGCTTAAGTAGGGCCCTACCACAGGGTTCTCAATAAGTTTTAACCTAGCAGGCTGAAATGCTTAACCAACAGGCCTAATAAGGCAACTATTTTCCTCAAATTGTCTATAAATTTCACATTTTCAGCCGGCCCAAAATAGTTTTTAGCAGTCAATTTGGCCTCCAGCCTGCTGTTATTGAGAACCTTGCTTAACCAGTATTGTGTGGATTTCAGTTTCAAAATATCTTTTGCCTGCTGCAAATCGTTGCTTTAGGGCAACAAGGTGGTATCATACTTTATAGTGAGAATACAACATTGCTGCACCTTAGGGACGAAATGTGTAGGATTGCTAAGTTGGAATACCGCAAGTTGATCCTATTTCAATGAAACTTCACATATTAAGACAAAAAGGTACTTGGTACCAAGCTGTAGTTGTTTTGCATATTTTTACCTCACCTGTCACATAGTGACAAGGTGACAAGGTGAGCTTTTGTGATCACTCTTCGTCCGCCGTCCGTCGTCGTCCGTCAACAATTGGCTTGTGTACACTCTAGAGGTGACAGTTTTGATTCAATCTTCATAAAACTTGATCAGAATGTTGTTCTCTATGAAATTTTGGCCAAGTTCGAAACTGGGTCATGTGGGGTCAAAAACTAGGTCACTAGGTCAAATCTTAGAAAAATCTTGTGTACACTCTGGATGTCACCAATTTGTTCCAATCTTCATGAAACTTGGTCAGAATGTTGTTCTCAATGAAATCTAGGACAAGTTCGAAACTGGGTCATGCGGACTCTAAAACTAGGTCACCAGGTCAAATCTTATAAAAATCTTGTGTACACTCTAGATGTCACCAATTTGTTCCAATCTTCATGAAACTTGGTCAGAATGTTGTTCTCTATGAAATCTAAGCCAATTTCGAAACTGGGTCATGTGGGGTCAAAAACTAGGTCACTAGGTCAAATCTTAGAAAAACCTTGTGCTCACTCTAGAGGTCGTGGTTTTGATCGTATCTTCATGAAACTTGGTCAGAATGTTGTTCTCTATGGAATCTAGACCAAGTTTGAAACTGGGTCATGTGGGTCAAAAACTAGGTCACTAGATCAAATCTTAGAAAAACCTTGTGTTCACTCCAGAGGTCGTGGTTTTGATCCAATCTTCATGAAATTTATATGGTCAGAATGTAGGTTGTACTGATACCTAGACTAATGTGCAACAGGTGAACGACCTAGGGCCTTTCATTTGGTGTTTAAGATCGGTGGTTTTTTGGCAGATTTTAATGGCCCTTCATGGGTCCTAAGACATCATCATGGAAGACATTAAATTTTCAGTGCCGAAAACCTTTCTAGTTTACTTGACATTATTAAAGTGAACATTGTCCATGTGACTGGCTTAGAATGAGAAGGTCATTAGTCCAAACCCCTATTTTGAGAAAAAAAGAAAAAAAAAGGCTGAATACTTATTGAACTGTCTCTTTACTTATTGAAAAACAAGCTGTTCAACTTCAGTTTGGGCAGCTTGACAAGTACGGAATCCGATTTTCATGAAAATAGGCTCATAAGAAGCGCATTGTGATGTAGATTTCAAATACCTCTTATAAGGTCATTAGTACTTTACTTCTCATTCTAAGCCAGCAATTATGATGATCGAATTTCGATCCTATTTCATGTTGCACATTTTCTTAGATAACATTTCTGTCTGGAAATTTCATCAGATCATCTGCAACAATGCATGGTGTACAATTTCTCTGTATGGTTCATGCATAATATGTTTCCTGTTTGTTTTGTCTACGTAAGAATCTCAGCAGGAGGTTATACAAATATTCTCTGTGAAAGTATGAATTTTGAAATTTAGGAACAACATTATAATAATGTTAATGCAGGTGGTAAATTGTTTCAGTCGATTAAAGTTTCTTTGAAAGTTTCATCTCAGTCTGTTTGTCAAATACTTTTCTTAGTGTGGCTTATGTTCCAATGTTTTAAAAATATACTATTTGACCAACCCCCCCCCCCCCCCCCATATATCATGATCAGTTGGTACAGAGCAAACTGACCAGTTCTGACCCTCAAACTCTGAAGTTAATGCTAATGACTTCAGTCTGCTTTAATGTCAAATTAATAGAATGCTGTTCAAATGAATTACTGTAAAATGATTTTAATTTCGTGGTTTTGGTAAAAAAGACAATTTCGTTGGGACTTGAATTTGTGGATTTTGCACTTCATGTAATAAAACAGGGGTCAAAATTAATGTTTGTTGGGATAAAAGTTTGTGGTTGAGGTGAACCACGAAATCCACGAAATTTAATCCCCCCATGAAAATTAATGATTTTACAGTATGACTGAATCTGAATCCACTGTTCAAGCAAGCTGAAGGGGTATTCTTGGTCCTGGTTATAAATCAATTTGTTTATTGAGTCAGTGTCAAATTTATAAGTGCAATTCTTACAGTATATCACAGGGTTTATCAGATAATTTCAGTTTCCTGCTGTTTCAAAAAGTGTAAGAATTATTTGTCTAATCTTTCATTGTTTATTTGTCTTTATCAATCTGATAAATCAATGAATGTTTCTTCCCTGATATCCTGTTGTTGTTATCATGGATTCATCATTCCTCTACATGCTGTGTGTTAGATGTTCTGGTGCCAAATATCCAAAACATGTCAATATGTTCATTACAATGGGTTCGCCTTGGTGCTGACTAAAGGTAGAGAATCTGTTATTAGGGTAATTCTTAGCTTTCTGATTCGATCCATGTGTGGTCAAAGACACTTAAAATTGTACTGGTATTTTTACCTTGCTTGCATATTGATGCTCATGCAGATCTTATGCATAGTTATAGTTCCACTGATGGCCGGTGGTTGGCCCAGCTCGGAATCTTCCAGTGATGGCCGGTGGTCGGCCCAGCTCGGAATCTTCCACTGATGGCCGGTGGTTGGACCAGCTCGGAATCTTCCAGTGATGGCCGGTGGTCGGCCCAGCTCGGAATCTTCCAGTGATGGCCGGTGGTCGGCCCAGCTCGGAATCTTCCAGTGATGGCCGGTGGTCGGACCAGCTCGGAATCTTCCAGTGATGGCCGGTGGTTGGCCCAGCTCGGAATCTTCCAGTGATGGCCGGTGGTTGGACCAGCTCGGAATCTTCCAGTGATGGCCGGTGGTTGGACCAGCTCGGAATCTTCCACTGATGGCCGGTGGTTGGACCAGCTCGGAATCTTCCACTGATGGCCGGTGGTCGGCCCAGCTCCGAATCTTCCACTGATGGCCGGTGGTCGCACCAGCTCGGAATCTTCCACTGATGGCCGGTGGTCGGACCAGCTCGGAATCTTCCACTGATGGCTGGTGGTCGTCCCAGCTCGGAATCTTCCACTGATGGCTGGTGGTTGGTGGTTGGCCCAGCTCGGAATCTTCCACTGATGGCTGGTGGTTGGCCCAGCTCGGAATCTTCCACTGATGGCTGGTGGTTGGCCCAGCTCGGAATCTTCCACTGATGGCTGGTGGTTGGCCCAGCTCGGAATCTTCCACTGGTGGCCGGTGATTGGCCCAGCTCGGAATCTTCCCCTGATGGCCGGTGGTTGACCCAGCTCAGAATCTTCCACAGATGGCCGGTGGTCGGCCCAGCTCGGAATCTTCCACTGATGGCCCGTGGTAGGCCCAGCTTGGAATCTGCCACTGATGGCTGGTGGCTGGCCCAGCTCTGAATCTTCCACTGATGGCCGGTGGTTGGCCCAGCTCGTTATCTTCCACTGATGGCCGGTGGTTAATGGCCCAGCTCGGAATCTTCCACTGATGGCTGGTGGTTGACCCAGCTCAGAATCTTCCACAGATGGCCGGTGGTCGGCCCCGCTCGGAATCTTCCACTGATGGCCCGTGGTAGGCCCAGCTTGGAATCTTCCACTGATGGCTGATGGCTGGCCCAGCTCATTATCTTCCACTGATGGCCGGTGGTTGGCCCAGCTCGAATCTTCCACTGATGGCCGGTGGATCGCCAGGCAGCTCAGAATCTTCCACTGATGGCTGGTGGTCGGCCCAGCTCGGAATCTTCCACTGATGGCTAAGTGGTTTGCCGAGCTCGGAATCTCAGAATAATGTGACGGCCATGAATGAATCGCCATATGACTAATATACTGTTGACTATTAAAAAAAGACTAAAAGCTATATTTGATATTTAAAAAAACCAACATTACAGTTAATAGCTTAATGAATGAAATATTGTAACGATTTTTCATTTCGTTAGCTCAGAACCAAATTTTGTCGCATCCTTCTGGCACAACATAACTCAGGGTTGTGTCTTCTATTAGCCATTAGAATTATGGTAAAAAGTGTCCATTTTTCTGCGAGTCACTTATGTGATAAGGTGTTGCAGGGTGTATTTGTGCATGTTTAAACACTTTCACTAACACGCAAACATTTTGAGCACATACACTGGCAGCAGCAGCAGGCAGTACGTATGTATTGATGATAACACATATACAGTGACGTCGTCGTTGTTGTTTCACTGACTTGACTGTGGGTTATATTGGTAGCTGGAATCATTGTATTTTGTCAGCCTCTGAAACTAGTATGTTATTGGACTTCGCTTAGAGTGTTCTGGTACATTGGATCAATAACTAGAGACACTTAGCTATAAAGAACACTCACTCACTGTTATAGCTCCCCAACTATGTTCTCTCAGACCCGTGCTGTAAAAATACATAAAGCATTAGTAACTAGTATCTGAACTATCGGGGTATCTGTCTCTATAATTATTAAGTGTCTACATACATACAACATGTATTAGTGCATCGGTGTTTGCATTCGGTTTGTGAACTGTGGGATCTGATCGTGTATTTGGAGCTTATGAAGATGTGAATGGGAGTACAAGCATACATGGTGGTGACTCTCGTGAATATGGAACCGTTATTTCTGGCTGTGTGATCCAAATAGGGGAAAAAGGAGAAAAAGTATAAAAAGGAAAAACAATCGTGTGTGTGTGTGCATTCCTTCAGATTGGAGATAAGAAAGTTGTTTTACTGTGCTATCACCAATATCGATATGCTGAATGATTTCTGAGAGCTATTAAGTTCTTACTAAACCCTGTTTCGATGGTTATATTCAATTGTTATTCTAGTATGCACTTGCAATATTAATTTCTTGGAAGATATATTATAATTCACGAAATTGCTGGAGTTTACCACTGCTGTTGTTGTTGTTAGTTATAATGTTACAGTCTTATTATTGATAGGTTTTGGATTTAAAACATGTGCTTATCTGTGGATATTTATTTTGGTTCTGGAGTTAATTTTAAAGGTAAGTTACCTAGCTGTCTGTGTATCCAATGACTGTTTTATTTCTAGTGTCTGATCATCAATTACTGTAAAAACATTTAATTTTGACGGGACAAAATTTTGTGGTTTTGGTAAAAAAGACCATTTCGAACTCGTGGAATTTGCATTTCAGGTAACAAATACAAGGGCCAAAATAAGTTTACCATAGGATTTGATTTCATGGTTGAAAGTGAACCACAAAATCCTCAAAATTTAATCTCCAACAAAAATAAATGATTTTGCAGTATGAAGAGGGCATACCTAACTGTAACCTTTAAGTCTCCACGTGCTTCCTACTTCATTCTAAGGTTACAACTCCATGTGTGTCTGGGGAAGCTGTTTTATCCATGCACACACTTACAGAATTGGAATTTCGAAAATTACGTCAACATTTTTAATTATGTTTTAAGTTATGCTATTCTCCAGCTTTTTGTGACTGCAAGTTGTGGCATAGGGATATGCAATGTTAATTTTAGCCATGATTCCCCATTATGAACTCCTACAAGCTAATTTGCCTCTCCCCTCAATGAAATTCTTTGTAATTTTTATAGCTACTGCAAACTGTAGCAATGTTTTGTACAATATTTATACTTAGATTCCCTTATGAACTGCTTCAAGTAACATTAGTGTCCCTAATACCTTGGTTGACGTCATTTCTGTGAGTTTAATACTGTTAATTAATAAAATATTTTGTTTAGTCACAGCATTTCTTTAGTTCATTCACTGCAATCACACACTGTCTTTGGTTAATTCCTTGCAGTCAAACAGTGCCTTTGGTTCATTCACTGCAATCACACAGTGCCTTTGTTTCATTCACTGCAATCACACAGTGCCTTTGTTTCATTCACTGCAATCACACAGTGCCTTTGTTTCATTCACTGCAATCACACAGTGCCTTTGGTTCATTCACTGCAATCACACAGTGCCTTTGGTTCATTCACTGCAATCACACATTGCCTTTGGTTCATTCACTGCAATCACACAGTGCCTTTGGTTCATTAACTGCAATCACACAGTGCCTTCGGTTCATTCACTGCAATCACACAGTGCCTTCGGTTCATTCACTGCAATCACACAGTGCCTTTGGTTCATTCACTGCAATCACATTGCCTTTGGTTCATTCACTGCAATCACACAGTGCCTTTGGTTCATTCACTGCAATCACACAGTGCCTTTGGTACATTCACTGCAATCACAGTGCCTTTGATTCATTCACTGCAATCACACAATGCCTTTGGTTCATTCACTGCAATCACATTGCCTTTGGTTCATTCACTGCAATCACACAGTGCCTTTGATTCATTCACTGCAATCACACAATGCCTTTGGTTCATTCACTGCAATCACACAGTGCCTTTGGTTCATTCACTGCAGTCACATTGCCTTTGGTTCATTCACTGCAATCACACAGTGCCTTTGGTTCATTCACTGCAATCACACAGTGCCTTTGGGTCATTCACTGCAATCACACAGTGCCTTTGGGTCATTCACTGCAATCACACAGTGCCTTTGGTTCATTCACTGTAGTCACACAGTGCCTTTGGTTCATTCACTGAAATCACACAGTGCCTTTGGTTCATTCACTGCAGTCACACAGTGCCTTCGGTTCATTCACTCACACAGTTCCTTTGGTTCATTCACTGCAATCACACAGTGCCTTTGGGTCATTCACTGCAATCAAACAGTGCCTTTGGTTCATTCACTGCAATCACACAGTGCCTTTGGGTCATTCACTGCAATCACACAGTGCCTTTGGGTCATTCACTGCAATCACACAATGCCTTTGGGTCATTCACTGCAATCACACAGTGCCTTTGGTTCATTCACTGTAGTCACACAGTGCCTTTGGTTCATTCACTGAAATCACACAGTGCCTTTGGTTCATTCACTGCAGTCACACAGTGCCTTCGGTTCATTCACTCACACAGTTCCTTTGGTTCATTCACTGCAATCAAACAGTGCCTTTGGTGCATTCATTGCAATCACACAGTGCCTTTGGGTCATTCATTGCAATCACACAGTGCCTTTGGTTCATTCACTGCAATCAAACAGTGCCTTTGGTGCATTCACTGCAATCACACAGTGCCTTTGGTGCATTCACTGCAATCACACAGTGCATTTGGTTCATTCACTGCAATCAGACAGTGCCTTTGGTGCATTCACTGCAATCAAACAGTGCCTTTGGTTCATTTACTGCAATCAAACAGTGCCTTTGTTGCATTCACTGCAATCAAACAGTGCCTTTGGTGCATTCACTGCAATCACACAGTGCCTTTGGTGCATTCACTGCAATCACACAGTGCCTTTGGTTCATTCACTGCAATCAGACAGTGCCTTTGGTGCATTCACTGCAATCAAACAGTGCCTTTGGTTCATTTACTGCAATCAAACAGTGCCTTTGGTGCATTCACTGCAATCAAACAGTGCCTTTGGTTCATTCACTGTAATCACATTGCCTTTGGTTCATTCACTGCAATCACACAGTGCCTTTGGTACATTCACTGCAATCACATTGCCTTTGGTACATTCACTGCAATCACATTGCCTTTGGTACATTCACTGCAATCACATTGCCTTTGGTTCATTCACTGTAATCACACAGTGCCTTTGGTTCATTCACTGTAATCACACAGTGCCTTTGGTACATTCACTGCAATCACATTGCCTTTGGTACATTCACTGCAATCACACAGTGCCTTTGGTTCATTCACTGTAATCACACAGTGCCTTTGGTTCATTCACTGCAGTCACACAGTGCCTTTGGTTCATTCACTGCAATCACACAGTGCCTTTGGTTCATTCACTGCAATCACACAGTGCCTTTGGTTCATTCACTGCAGTCACACAGTGCCTTTGGTTCATTCACTGCCATCACACAGTGCCTTTGGTTCATTCACTGTAATCACACAGTGCCTTTGGTTCATTCACTGCAATCACACAGTGCCTTTGGTTCATTCACTGCAATCACACAGTGCCTTTGGTTCATTCACTGCAGTCACACAGTGCCTTTGGTTCATTCACTGCAATCACACAGTGCCTTTGGTTCATTCACTGCAGTCACACAGTGCCTTTGGTTCATTCACTGCAATCACACAGTGCCTTTGGTTCATTCACTGCAGTCACACAGTGCCTTTGGTTCATTCACTGCAATCACACAGTGCCTTTGGTTCATTCACTGCAATCACACAGTGCCTTTGGTTCATTCACTGCAATCACACAGTGCCTTTGGTTCATTCACTGTAATCACATTGCCTTTGGTACATTCACTGCAATCACACAGTGCTTTTGATTTTTCACTGCGGTCACACAGTGTCTTTGGTTCATTCACTGCAGTCGCACAGGTGCCTTTGATTTTTCACTGCAGTCACACAGTGCCTTTGGTTTGTTGATTAAGTCACAAAGTTAGTGCCTTTACTTAATTCAATGGCTTTACAAGTAAATTGCCTTTGGCTTATTTAATGTGTTTGCATCTTTGCAGTGCCTTTGGTTCTTTCTTTGCCCTTATTTAGATATATCACTCTGTACTCACACTCCTAAACATGATTATCAAATGTTTATATTAAATAATATTGAAAATCGTTTAATTTTTCAAGTGGAGCTTGATATTCTTATCAATTATTTCTTGGACTGTACACACACACAGTTGAATCAATCAATTGATTTGTCCTAGTTTGCTTGCCACAAATAATATCAATATTGAAGCTATCAATTAGAGACATATGCTCAATCTATACTCGCTGTTTAAGGTAAATGTATTATCCTGGCAAAACATGATTCATTGATCATTGATAATTAATAAAGTGTCAGTTTAATATTTGATTCAGATCTATCACAAATAAACTGTTTTTGTTTGCATATTTGTTTAAATAATTCAATTACAAAAGATCAATGACTTTTACTTTGAAAATTTTGGATCCACTACCCATTGGGAATGGGTACAAATGGGCTTTGGTTGTTTGTCCATTTACTGAGGACAGACAAAAGGTGTAGGATTTAAACAGTTTGGCTTCAAGAACTTATTTATATTCTGAAAATCTAACCTTCTACATTTAATCAATATTTACTTCATGCCTTATGAACTTGTAATTAATGATTAACAAGCTTCGTCTTAAGTGGAAGGAGACTAGGTTAAGGTTGTATGACTGCTTGTATCAATGATGAGTAGACTATAGGTTAAGGTAGTATGAGTGCTTATTTATCAATGATGAGTAGACTATAGGTTAAGGTAGTACGAGTGCTTATTTATCAATGATGAGTAGACTATAGGTTAAGGTAGTATGAGTGCTTATTTATCAATGATGAGTAGACTATAGGTTAAGGTAGTATGAGTGCTTATTTATCAATTATGAGTAGACTATAGGTTAAGGTAGTATAAGTGCTTATTTATCAATGATGAGTAGACTATAGGTTAAGGTAGTATGAGTGCTTATTTATCAATGATGAGTAGACTATAGGTTAAGGTAGTATGAGTGCCTTAATCTATGATGAATACAGAAAAGTCAATACATGTTTGGTTCTTTTCAGTTCTGTCTGTATCTTAAGCGAATGTTTCTCTTAATATGAAGCATATTCGTAATAACCGAGTATTTGTTATAGGGAAAAATTATTGGCATTTGACTCCAAGACAGTCCTTAAGTACCTGGCCATTCGATTTAACCTCTGCCTCGTACATAATCGGCCATTATGACCTCCAGCTTCGAGGGTAGAGACAGAGTTCGTGTCTGTGTGTGCTACCTCCGAGCTCTTTTCAAATGGACTCTTTGGACCATGAACCAAGTTGGTTTCTTAATGTTCTTTATTTATATAACACTGATACATCCGCTACTACCTTTGGGCTAACAACAAGTTCATCTCTTGATGGCTCAGAAGTTCTGAAATGCGTTCTTCGAAATATCTAGTGTCTGGCTGAGATATGAACCAGAAGCCTCCAGAGTGGTAGTCAAGAGGATTGATAATTTGACCACACATGTAACCACCTTGCCTACCATATAGGGCATTATAAGTGTTGGACTTTCTTTGTCTTTATTGCAAAAACTGTGTTTGCTTACTACAAATTTTATTGTTTGGACACCCAGGGTCCTACAATTCTGGATTAATACGGAAATCCCGATTTGCTGCATTAGAAAGAGTAATCTTTTCTTTACAAAGCAAAAGTTATTTGGTGAAAATATTGAAAGAGTGACTAAGTTATGGTCATTTGAAATTTCATATACTAAAATTTACCAATAAAACACTGTTTGAAGCCTTGTTAAGGTAGTGGGATGTGTTCCTAATAGTGGCACAAAAAACTGATTTTTAACTCCTTTTCAGGACTGGGAATCATGCTGTAGTAGAAACCCTGTTAAGGTTTCAAGACCCGGGAATTACTTTATTATTACATGTCATGTGTGCCTTCCATGTGGATTTAGACAGTAAGCATTGTGACTGTCTCCATGTTGGGGATTTAGAAATAAAACAATAAAAAATGTCTTAATTTCCCCTGGGTCAATATTGACTGGTGCATTAAGGTGAATTAACATTCATGAACAATATTTTTTAATCATCTTGTTCAAAGGTTTTGTTGTAGGGCATTATGAATGGAGACTATATTTATGTCTGCACTACAAGTGTTAGCTTAATGTTTGCTGCACTTCAGGATGAATAATGTATGACTTACGTATGGATTTCATGGATTCAAGCTAGCTGCCAATAGTTATATACAGATTCGGGAAATCTTGTCTATTGTATTAGATATTGTATTAAAGGTCGGGTGGGGGTATTCTCAGTGCAGTCATCTGTTGATCAATGATTGTACTCTACATTAATTCTTGTTTCAGCGTACTAATATATTCTGAGTAATATTTTAGACATTCCTTGTGTTTATGTTGTTCTACTATGTAGTAAGGCTTATAGTCCACCGGTGATAACGCTAGTCTTTGTTGATAAACAAAAATGGAAATAAAATGAATGTCCGATGCCAAAAGTTGTTCAATCGTGTGCATAATTACTTTCAATGTATGTTTTTCTTCAAACTACACTAAAAACAAGCTGCCAGTCATCCGTGCTTTGTTGTTTGGTTTGTATACAAAGGCTAGATTTGTCGTTGGTGAGCTATACCAATCAGTGTTCCTTTAATTGCATATTGTTACCTGTGTTCCAGCAGTATCCTCGTGTTTATCTTGCCAGAAATATTCTTCATCCGGTGCAGCCAAAGAGTGAATAAAAGTTTTTAAAAAGCTTATAACATATAGAATAGTGAAGGCAGCATTTAACATCAGATTAGCTATGACAACTTTAATCGGCACATGACATATCCGTATACATACCAACATCACCGCGCCGTATTTCTTGTCCTCCTAGTTAGTGACTGAAACCTTTCCTGGAAAGAAAACGAGTGTTAACTGCTAAGTCTATAAATAGAATCTTATGACATGATTCATTTGGAATGTTCATACATATAGATTGTATATTTACCAGTATTACGTAACACATGATAACAAACATTGATTTAATACACCAATAACACCACCCCTGTAATATTGACCTATATATAAATGTCCTAGCTGGACCGCAATAGCATCTGTTGGTATGTTACTGTAAAATCATTTAATTTCCATGGGACGAAATTTCGTGGTTTTGGTAAAAAAAGACCATTTCGATGGAACGTTAATGCTGAATTGTATTTTAGGTAATAAATATAGGGTCAAAATTATTATTCGATGGGATTAAATTTAGTGGTAGAAGATGAACAAGGAAATCCACTAGATCCATGAAATTCACGAAATAAAATCCCCACAAAAATTATTGATTTTACAGTATTATGCCCTAGCAGCATGCAATAGCATCTGTTGGCATGATGTATGGTCATACAATAACAAATTAACAACTACCTATTGCACCAGCTGTTTTGTTATTTAATATGATACATGAGATAAATTGGTACCATACTTGTATTTTAGTAAAAAAGCTTGTTAGTTATGAAAAAAATAATGGCTGATGGTCCTTTGTAATTGTTGATGATCCCTTTAAAAAATTTCTCTTTTTGTGGCCCTTAGTCACTATGATTCGTCTTTGTCACTGTTGGTGGTCCTTTGTCGCTGTTGATGGTCCTTTGTCACTGTTGGTGGTCCTTTGTCACTGTTGATGGTCCTTTGTCACTGTTGGTGGTCCTTTGTCACTGTTGGTGGTCCTTTGTCACTGTTGGTGGTCCTTTGTCAATGTTGGTGGTCCTTTGTCACTGTTGGTGGTCCTTTGTCACTGTTGGTGGTCCTTTGTCACTGTTGGTGGTCCTTTGTCGCTGTTGGTGGTCCTTTGTCACTGTTGATGGTCCTTTGTCGCTGTTGGTGGTCCTTTGTCACTGTTGATGGTCCTTTGTCACTGTTGATGGTCATTTGTCACTGTTGATGGTCCTTTGTCACTGTTGGGGGTCCTTTGTTGCTGTTGGTGGTCTTTTGTCACTGTTGGGGGTCCTTTGTCACTGTTGGTGGTCCTTTGCCACTGTTGGTGGTCCTTTGTCACTGTTGGGGGTCCTTTGTCGCTGTTGGTGGTCTTTTGCCACTGTTGGTTGTCCTTTGTCACTGTTGATTATCCTTTGCCACTGTTGGGGCCCTTAGTCACTATTAGTCCTCCTTTGTCACTGTTGATGGTCCTTTGCTACTGTTGATGGTCCTTTGCTACTAGTGATGGTCCTTTGTCACTGTTGATGGTCCTTTGTCACTGTTGGTGGTCCTTTGTCACTGTTGATGGTCCTTTGTCACTGTTGATGGTCCTTTGTCGCTGTTGGTGGTCCTTTGTTTCTGTTGGGGGTCCTTTGTCACTGTTGGGGTCCTTTGTCACTGTTGGTGGTCCTTTGCCACTGTTGGTTGTCCTTTGTCACTGTTGATTATCCTTTGCCACTGTTGGGGCCCTTAGTCACTATTAGTCCTCCTTTGTCACTGTTGATGGTCCTTTGCTACTGTTGATGGTCCTTTGCTACTAGTGATGGTCCTTTGTCACTGTTGGTGGTCCTTTGTCTCTGTTGGTTGTCCTTTGTCTCTAGTTGATGGTCCCTTTTCACTGTTGGGGTCATTTGTTTCTGTTGGGGGTCCTTAGTCACTGTTGATGGTCCTTTGTTTCTGTTGGTGGTCCTTTGTCTCTGTTGGTGGTCCTTTGTCTCTGTTGATGGTCCTTTGTTTCTGTTGGTGGTCCTTTGTCACTGTTGATGGTCCTTTGTTTCTGTTGGGGGTCCTTTGTCACTGTTGATGGTCCTTTGTTTCTGTTGGTGATCCTTTAACACTGTTGGTTGTCCTTTGTCTCTAGTTGATGGTCCCTTTTCACTGTTGATGGTCCTTTGTCACTGTTGGGGTCCTTAGTCACTGTTGATGGTCCTTTGTTTCTGTTGGTGGTCCTTTGTCACTGTTGGTGGTCCTTTTTCACTGTTGGTGGTCCTTTGTCTCTGTTGGTGGTCCTTTGTCACTGTTGATGGTCCTTTGTCACTGTTGATGGTCCTTTGTCGCTGTTGGTGGTCCTTTGTTTCTGTTGGGGGTCCTTTGTCGCTGTTGGTGGTCATTTGTTTCTGTTGGTGGTCCTTTGTCACTGTTGGTGGTCCTTTGTCACTGTTGGTGGTCCTTTGTCACTGTTGGTGGTCCTTTGTCACTGTTGATGATCCTTTTTTCACTGTATGTGGTCCTTTGTCACTGGTGGTGGTCCTTTGTCACTATTTATTATCCTTTGCCACTGTTGTTGGTCCTTTGTCATTGTCAGTGGGCCTTTACCATTGTTAATTGTCCTTTGGTCACTGCTGATTGCTCTTTGGCATTGTTAATGGTCAATTGTTTCTGTTGGTGGATCTTTGTCACTGTTAGCTGTCATTTGTCTCTTTTGAGGGTCCTTTGCCACTGTCACTTAGGACCCCCACTGTTGCAAGCTGTTTACTTACATTCTGTTTTGGAAATATTTTGTATTCTTCTAAGTTATTGTAAATTATGAGTTAAGTCTTGGTGAAACCAAAATATCTCTTTAGTTTTGGTATCGTAATTATTTTCACTTGCAAAGCATTTATAAACCATGGAGATTGAATTGCACTGTAGGCCAATATCGGATGCGTCATTCAAAAGCCATTAAATTAAATTAAGTTACAATGAATCTTAATTTTTGTTTGTCTTTTCTTTTATGTTTTCAATAGACCCAACAGACTATATTACAGCTTCTTTTATGTTTGGTATAGACCTCACACTATATTTCAGATCCCACTGATGGTGTTTCAGCTTCTTTGATGTTTTCTGTATAGATCTCACTGCTGTCTCCAACTCTGTTACTCGATTTATTTACGATTTACGTAACAATATTGATGCTGCATTATGGGTAGACAGTAATATTTACACTCTGGTGTCAGTATTTGTGTTGGAGAGAACCCATGGGACACGTTATAAATGAACTTTCCATGTTATTACATTGATCACACAATTTTACAATAGATGAGTCCCCAACATCGTGTGAGACACGCGAGACATGCTGGGGACATGTCCCCAACACCGTGTGAGACACGCGAGACATGCTGGGGACGTGTGAGACACGCGCGAGACATGCTGGGGACATCACAATTCTAATCATATATTGTCTAATAAAATTAACATTTTTCGGGGGAATATTTTCCTGGTAATGGAGTGTAGGTGTCTGTGGATGGCTGTTGTGTGGATTAATGACAATATTGTCCTATATAATGTAACACTACGGTCATATAATGTAACACCCCTATGTAGACTGTAACAGTGAAAATGTCAAACTTCTGTCTGGTAATTGACCTACTGTGTTATAGCTGATCCCTGGCTGTAGGCTGATATCCCAAAGTGAAGGTTCCCTGTCTTAAGTTTAAAACTTTGATTATACAACTTTGTCAAAATGTTGTCCTTCTTTGTCCTGTATACACTTCTTGTAACACTTTGCCCTGTATGTCTTGTCAATATGTCTTATTTTTCTGAAGAACACGGCCAAGGTGCATGCATGCAAACTATATCTGTTAAATTTTGTCTGTCAGTTGTCCATGTGGTATTTTAAGCCGATTGAGGTGTCAGGCTGCTGGAGTGGGACCTGTCATTCAGTGTATTTCCAAATGATGTAGGCGCTTGTAAAAAACAATTGTTTTTAACACAATCGGTTTTAACACTTTTCCTGCGATTTTGTTTCAATATTTGTATAGGATGGGCTCTGATGCTAGTGAAACAACGTTAGTTTTAGTGAGAATGATATTCCTGCGATAATATTTCTTTATTCCATTATTTTACCTGTTCAATGTAGAATGATAACATGTTACAAGCAGATGATAGCTATATAGATTACTCAAATTGATGTTTCAGATAGATTGTTAAAGATAATTCTATAGCATTGAAGCAATATAATTGTGTATCTGGAAGCACAACATTGCTGCAATGCATATTAAACTCATGTCTTTTGAGCTTTCCTGAGCACAAGGTGATCTATTGTGATCCCCTTTTATCCATTGTGGGATGTCCTTCATCAGTGATTACTCAAGAGGTCACAGTTTTCGCTATAAATCCTTTTGAAACTTGGTCTCAATGATTGTTTCTATCAAATATAGGTCACATTCGTAAATGTGTCATCTGGGGTTTAAAACTAGGCCACTAGGTCAAATCACAGAATAACCTTGTTAACACTATTTTGGTAAAAAACTTAGTCACTTGTGACAATGCTTCATGTGACCCATTTAATAATAGGTCAATAAAATGGTGGGATCTCACAAATCAATGAACGGTATGACTGCTTAAGTCAATAAAATAGTGGGGCTTGTCAAATCAATAAATGAACCCAGATCCTCCCAAATCAAATAAAACGGTTAGGGCCCCTGGGAGCAACAGAACTACTGAATATTGGTTAAAGTATGAACAGTTGATAACTGACTGATGTATAAGATAGTATTACCGATACTTTGTGGTTTTGGACAGAAAGTTTTTGCTTCCATCTAAATATGGATGATTATGATAAGAATAGCAAAGCCTTTAAGCTCTACTGGGCTTTAGGGACAATTATTGCTGGCAGTATGGAGCGACAATTGCTGGCAGTATCGAGCGAGAGGTCAATAGAACGAAAGTTCATTGTTATTGCCGTGTGAGTACACCTGGGGATTGGTCCTTGAATACTGTCCATGATGACAATAGCACATAATGAAAAAATGTATCAAAATCAGTAGATGAAGCCACATGATTATGATGTGTTATAATATAAGCCTTAATTAATTGACACCTGATACTTTCATTTGTAAGCCAAACAAGTGCTTTATTTAGTCTGGGTACTGGTCATTAAGCAGTGAGGAATGTAAGGTGACTGTCCATTTCGCTGGCTTAGAATGAGAAGATGACATAAGTACAAAATAGACATTTTGAGAAAATAAGAAAAAAGATTGTCTGAAAATTGCCGTTTTCTTATGGTAAAACAAGCTGTTTCAACTTCAGTTTGGTCCGGCCCATGGCAACCCCTGTGAAAAAATCAAGAACTGTTCATGAAATATTCATGAACAAGTTCATGATCTTGTTCATGAACGAATTCATGAACTGTTCATGAAGGACAAATGGCCGCTTCATGAATCTCCAGTTCTTGAATTTTTATTCATGAACTTATTCATGAAATGCCAATCTCTATTTCATGAATAAGTTCATGAACTGGAGATTCATGATTAAGTTCATGAACTGGAGATTCATGAAGCGGCCATTTTTTCTTAAAATGCACTTGAACAGTTCTTGAACTCTTTAAGAGCAGTTCATGTACAATTTATGAACACTGTTCTTGGACAGTGCAAGAACTTTTCTTGAACTGCTCTTGAAAATCTTTTTTTATTTCTTTTCCTTTTTTTCCAACACAACTGTTCAATTTTAATAATTCAAGTAGCTTTAACATCCCTTTGATAATCTGCCCAAACTCAAATGTATATAAAGCCATGCTGTGCATTTTGATAATAGTTAAAATATCAATACATTATTAAACAGTAAAACAGAAGTAAATTTAAAGTACAATCAAAGTATTATTCGGTACAAATAAAGTACATTATCCGAAAAATTTGTCCGAAATATTGAAAGTTTCAAGTACAAACTGGAACATGCATTGCTGTTGATTTAATGCATCATAAATTTAAAACAACAAGTATTAAAGTTGACCTCAAATAAATTTTACCTTTTGGGTGTTTTGTTCATTTATTTCACCATCATAAAAACAGGAAAAACAAAAACAAAATTTTTCTAACAGAAGATAAACCATGTGCTGCCATCAGTGGTTGTTTACTGTGAGACACGTTCAGGAAATATGAGGGCCTATAAAAGTAGGCCCAAATTTTAGCCCCATTGACAAAGCCTCTTATTTGTTACCTGATTTTAAAATAATTTCTCAGTAATATTCCTTTGGGTCAAAGTCAAAGAGGCAAAGTTCAAAACTGGGTCATTTGGGGTCAAAAACTAGGTCAATAGGTCAAATCTTGTGAATAGTTCATGAACTTCAAAGTTCATGAATAATTCATGAACTTTGAAGTTCATGAAAGTTACATGAATAATTCATGAACTTTGAAGTTCATGAAATCTTGTTCATGAACCTGACAGAGACTTCATGAACATGAAAGTTCATGAACATCATTTGTCTGTTCATGAACACTTCATGAACACTTCATGAAGTTCATGAAGTGTTCATGAATTCATGAATTTTTTTTCACAGGGGAAGGTCCTATTTTCATGAAAATAGGCTTAACAGATGCTGATTTGAAATATGAAACCAGGCTTATAAAGTCGAAACTAACAAGTAGTTCTGACCTACTTATTCTAAGCCATATTATACTGATTGTTGACTCACTTACTAAAACATTGAGACCAATATTTGTTGTGTATTGGATTGCAGCAAAAATCTTATAATTACATCATAACATTATCGTTAATAATTAATTTTGTCACCTTTTAGGCAAGTAATTTTGTTTAATATCATTGCATTGGGAATAAATCTGGAATTGTTGTAAATTATAAATGATTTTGCGATATTGGTGGCGGTGATTTTGTGATATTTGGCAGCGGCTTGTACTATAGTCTGTGATGGTAACTTTCTTTCAAGTTGGCGTTGTATTTAACTGTGTACTTTTATTAGTATCAATATTCAATGAATAAATATAATTATAGATCTACAACGACCTTCGAAATATGACCCCTGGACGAGTCCATATGCCAAGGTTGAAACGATATTTACCGTTATTTTACGAAAAAATATGAAAACGTTTGAGAAAAACACAGTTTATTTCAAGCTGGCAACGTGGCTTAGTGGATAAACTCTTCTCTTGGCAGTAACATATTTTATATATTGGCTGTGGGTTCGAGTCCGCTGCTATACTCTTTTTCAATAATTAAATTTATATTTCAATAGTTTTTATCGTATTACGTGTATATTTTAATTCTTAATTTTTTATAAATTCACGTTTTATAACTTATAAAAAATATGTTGTTTCCATTACATTGATTTAGTCTTGATATTGTATTTATTGCTCAATTTTCATCTTCATGCTCAGGTGATAATTGAATATTATTACTAATAACTGCAGTCAGTGGCTTCGCTGCAGTCACCATTTTTAGAATTTGCAGTAGAAACGTCAGAATTAGCTAATTATGTATGTTGTGTGTCTGTGTGGTGCACTGGTCATAGTACATAGCTTACAATCGCTTATTTTATTCTATGTAATGCTATATGCATTCATTTTATTACCCGAATATGATCACATATCATTATATATTTTTTCTATTCATATTTTGCGTTATTCTTCCTATATTAATTATATCAATTATACAATGTAAGTTTCAATTGAGCAACAAGTTTCAACGCTGAGACAACCTTATATGCAGTCTATATGCTAGCTCTTGTCAGTCCGACAGCCCAGTCTCACACACGGACAATTAAGTCCTATTTCCTTCTCCTCCATACAAAACCTATTCACGTTCTCGATGAGATCGTTCGCGCCGTCGCTATATCTGTGTACCAGCTATGACATATGTGTTTCCTACTCACTGAGACTTTTATAATTATGCATCTCTGTGTAATAAGAAAAGCACGAAACATGTTTGCTGAGCAAAATTAAAAAAATATATAGCTGACTGCGATTCGAGCTCATACGTTCAGTTTTGAAGTACTCGTATTCATAGTAGCTTAGCCGACTGCGCTATGCGCATTACTTGATCAGTGAATTCTTAATGCATGCTTTATAGGTAAATACACCCCTATAACCTGGATTATTCAAATGTTAAAAGTACAGTTACGCCCGAGTGCTTGTTGTAGATCTATAGTATGCGGTGTTTTGTGTCTTATGATTATAGATAAAAGAGTTTGTTGTTTTAAAAGAATGAAGGAATACAGCCTTCAATAAGTACTATACAACCGCCTTACACTAAAAATTAGTGTGCATATGTGTTCTTGTAATTCCATTTATGTGAGACTCAAATAATTGCCTGTAATGTGCAGTTTGCCACTTTTGACTCACACAACAAGTCAGGATAGTTTTAGCTGTCTTTTTTTAGGCAATCATCGTGTATGATTCTTGCAAATAATGCCTGGAAATCCCATCTTGAACCTAATTATTATCAGTCTCTGAGAGTGCATCCTTGTTATGGGCAAAAATTATCCGAAAAATCCAAAATAAATGATGTAATTCTGTTATGTTTTTGCTCGTGTTTTTGCTTGTGTTGTTGCTCCTGCCTGTGGTTGAATACATTGAATGCATTGAAATCAGATGATGAGAATTGTTGGCATTCTGTGGCGTTGTTGGACATGCTTGAACTATAATGAAGACATTCAAAGCATCTTGTCGGCATCTCGCTCATCATGGGTCCGACTGATTGATAGATTCTGGCATGTAACTGACACGTCCTGTTTTGCAAGATTGATCTTTCTTTGGAAATGGGTTTTCTATGTTGCATATCAATTATTGAGCCTAGCCTAGAAGACAGTGTATGCGTTCTTTTTCCAGTATTTTGATCTGTAATAGAATATCAATATAAGTATAGGTTTCTAATGTCTTAAAATGAGTTGATACATGATTCCTATGCCATATTTCACTGAGACTCCAATTTAACTTAATGCCCGCAAATGGGTTACAAAATATCTGAGAATGTTTCATAATTAGTTCACCTTTCATCAGAACTGTCAGGTATTCTGTTTCCTTTCTCTTTGTCAGTTGCCTGTTATGAAAGTAACTCTTTGCAAGGGAGGTAATTCATGCCTTATTATATTCACTGGATTGGCGCTGGTCAATCCCATGCAACAAAGTGCTAATTGTCACACTCTTAGTAACGCATAACTGTTACTGTAATGATTCAAAATTCAACAATATACAGTCATGTACACATATTATTTTTATTGTATTAACATTGTGGCCAAAGTCTTCTTCAGAATAATAATAACAATGATAAACAAAACAACGGATGTGTGATTTTTAGGCTGTGGATTTCGCGCCAGACTATTACAATCCTAAAAAATGAATTCCACTAAGATGAATTTACTCCCGAAACTGACATTACACAGAATCTATACACTCAATGCAAATAGTTCCTCCTCGTTATTCTGTTTTGCAAGATAAGAACATTCAACTTTTCTTGTTTCATTTATTCTGTTCGATTGTAATATATTAGTTTCTTCTTGAAATGGAAGGAAATTGTATGAAGTTAAAAGAAAAGGTGTTTAAAGGCGTTGATAATTATTACTACGCGTTACGAACGCGATATAGCGCGCGCATCAATGATTTTATTATGTTAAATTATTTAGGTCAACATTCTCCAACGAGATCGTGGCCGAGTGGTTAAGCAACTCGCTTAGTAATTTTCTGATGCTAAGGTCCAGCGATCAAATCACGGCGGCTCCAATTTTTTTATATTTTAAAAAAAAAAATATTTTTTTATTTTTTGTTAAGTCCAGCACTTACCTCTCTTTCTACTTAGAAAACCACTTTATGTTATATCACTTGAAAAGCTATTGTTCCTTAGCAGTTCGCCAGCCTGTCAGTACTTTCAGTACTTTGATTTTTAACAGTTACAGTAACTGTGGAATAACTTTTACATTTCATATAATGAATCGAAGCGAAAAGTCTTCTTAACATTTATTGAAGAATTTGTGTTGCCATGGTAACAATAAAATTGAAGTATTTGTACTTTAAACTGATTTACTTCAAATTACGCGTCAGGTTGTTGTTATTTATTTATTTATCTCTCGCAGATTATGTCACAATTCCTTAATTCTTTGATTTTTTCATTTCCTAAAATACGCTGATAATTTTGCTGAATTTCTTGGCTGAAAATCTTCTCGGTTGATTTTCCAATTATTTTCTGTAAACTGGTTACGTCTTCTGCATGTGTTGATTTCTTGTTGATGTTAAAATCACATAACTATGACATTTCTTTGTGCAATGTTTCAAGCTAATTCTCTCCTTCGGTTATTGACATGATTACGGTAACACTGTTTTGAATAACACAACAATTTATATGTTTTCTTATTTTTTGTCTGCAGTATTTGCATTCCTTGATTTGTTGAGTTGTTGTATGAAATATTTCTTGTTAGCTGACACATCAGTGCACGAAACACTCATTGGTATTGAGCTACTCTGGCTATGAAGATAGTAACAGTTGGACGTCGCAAAGCATCATAAGGAAAACTTCCTTAAATGTATAAGCTAAACAGGAAAATTAAGATAACCAAACTGCTTACATTGATTAGAAGCATTATGTAAAGAGCTACAGTAATCACATAGAAAACAAGGGTTATTTTTTGTTTGTTTGGAAATATGTGCTTTTCAATATTTTAATAATAAATTTAAGTAATTTTTAAGTATTTTAGTTTAAGTTTTCCAATAACATGCTTTGTGAATTAACCAGCCCAGTACAATGTTTCACTGACATATTAATGGCTTAGAATGAGAACGTCGTAACTACTACTTGCGACCTTATAAGACTCATACATGCATATTTAAAATCTGCTTCACAAGGCGCTTATTATGAGCATATTTTCATGAAAATCTGAAATTGTCAGGTAGACCAAAATGAAGTTTTCAAAACTTGTTTTCCCATAGGTAAAGAGTAAATTACAGACAGTTTTCTCTTGTTTGCTCAAAATATTGATTTTGTAGTTACGACCTCTCATTCTAAGCCATCGACATGTATCTGTTGTTTCAATGCTCTAGGTTACAAATATTGGAGCACCAACAGCCTGTAGTTGTCAACATCGTTTTCGACTCTGGGGAGAAATTTGACAAAAATTTTCTCATTAATCCCATTTTGTATGGAAATTCTTGAGCAGGACTGGGATTTCTTCTAATTGTATCCCCCGTGACATGGCATATCCTTATTGTTATCATAAAACATTATGTTATGGTTAAGGAGATTTGGTTAGGAGTATGCATACTGTACAGTTCCGATGAAGAGATAATTCTTCATTCCTGACATGACTTCACAAAAATCTAATGCAGCTTGATCAAGTTTGATTATTGAAATTTTGAGAAAAATGTAAATGTCACATTTTCAGTGCAACAACCTCTAGATTTTGTTGTAAACGCATGTTGCATGAATCCCAGAATGAATATTACATATTACATATTATATAAATTACCAACCCCCCTTCTGATCCCTATTTGCCAGTCGTCCCTAATGATTATGTGATCTGATGATGATAATTGGGGATTTTGCTGTCTGAGTGGCCAAGGACAGTACCAAACTTCCTGCAACAGTTGTTATTTAAATAATTATTTTTTCAAGTATGTTAATGTAGATTTAAAGATGTCTTGTTATTAGTTTATGTTCCATAATATTCCTGGAGGGTATGAGCATACACATACTGTAAAATCCTTTAATTTTGATGGGACAACATTGCATGGCAATCGAAAAAAGACCATTTTGATGGGACGTTTATTTATTGATTTTGCATTCTGGTAGTAGATATAAGAGTAAAAATTATTGTTCAATTGGATTGGATTTCGTGGTTAAAAGGTTACAACGGCGCAAATCCACAAAATTTAACGGTGTTATATTGACTACCTGAGGCTTCTGCTGGATCGGTGGTGTTTTAATGTATCCCAGGCGAAATGCGACCATGGTTGAACCATGGTCAACATGGTATTTGATGGTTGACCATGTTAAAGCATGGTCAACCATCAAATACCATGTTGAAGAGATAGTCAGGAGCATGGTCGACCATGGTCAACCATGGTCACCGTTGTTGACTATGGTCGACCATGGTTGACTGTGATCGACCATGGTAAGAGAAGACTGACCATGGTTGACCATGGTGAGAAAAAGAGATAAACCGTTTGACCATGGTCAACCATGGTGAGAAAAGACAAACTGAAGCTTGACCATGGTCTAACATGGTCAGTGTTTTCAACCGTGGTTGACCATTTGACCATGGTCGACTATGGTCAACCATGTTATTGTCTCACACTTTTATATTATCTCCCTTTAACAACCCTTTATTTTTTTTAAAGTCCCAAAATACACTTTTAAATGAAATGTTAGCAAAGTAATATATCATTCTTATTATAAAAATAGAAAGATTTATGAATTAGTTTGACATAATAAAAAATTCATAATTACAACAAAATATTTATTAAGCTTTCCTATAAGAAATCAAATATTACCTGACATTATTTGCAACAAGCTGATTCATCTGTAGCTTGAACCCATGGTCATTGACCATGGTCCAAGACCATGGTTGACCATGTTACAAAACCATGGTCATTGACCATCAAGTGCCAATTACCAAATAACCATGGGTCCCCTGACCATGAACTACCCTGGTCGACCATGAACTATTATGGTAGTTCATGGTTTTAAACCGTTCATTTTACCATGAACTACCATGGTTGACCACGTTTGGTTAAAAGACACCATGGCTTTTCATGTGCTACCAACCATGGTAGACCATGGTCTTTGGGTGACCATGGTCTCAGGGAGACCATGGTGTTTATCGACCATGGTTAGAAGAACATGAAAAGCCATGGTGCCATTTAACAAAACATGGTCAACCATGGTAGTTCATGGTTATATGACCATGAAGTACCATGGTAGTTCATGGTAGTTCATAGTCAAATGACCATCATTTTCGCCTGGGATGGTATACCATAAAATAACTAATTTTCATGGATGATTAAATTTCGTGATTTTGTGGTTCACCTTCAACAACATAATCAAATCCCAATGAAAAAGAATTTTGGCCCATGTATTTATTACCTGAAATACAAAATCCGTAATTTACGTCCCACCGAATAGGCTTTTTACCAAAACCACGAAATTTTGTCCCATTGAAATTACCTGATTTTACAGTATAAGCCAGTTAATGGCATTCTCATGAATCAGTGTATAGTCAAGTCTCTAGACTATACTCTGATACACAACGCTATATATCGTGTGAAAATCTAAAAATAGCTCGTATTTCGTCACTAGTGTATTCCCGCTATCGTCCAATCAGAAATCGCGTTACAACAGCCACAGGAATATTTTTATAAACAAACACAATTGTAAACAAAGGATTATTTAATTAGCGAACGGTAATTGAAATTAAATGCGGAGATGTTTGTTGAAATCTATTGAATCGAATTCGGCGTATAAAAAGTATGAAGAATGAGAGAATAACCTGATATCGGTTATCAAATGGAAAATGTAGATCTACAGGTGATTCGAAAAAAATTTATCGGAAATAAAATTTAAAAAATGGCGAGTCGAATGGAGTGCTAACGTTAAAGGTAAGTTCTGTTTTTGCATGACGAACCACCGCTAATTTCAATACAAATAACCAGTTATGTTGTGCAATGATAGTAAAATCTTCTTCTGATCATCGATGCAAAAATATCACAATACCTTTTTTCATACGTCGATTTAATAGTCGGAAATAAAATTCAAACACTGTCGATTTATATTCTGCATGTAACGTCAATTTTGATTGGATGAATGACGAGGGATGTTTGGAAAACACCTGTGACGGAATTTGATCAATTGCCTTATAAGGAAATGAACGAAATGGATTTGATTGGTGGAGATTTTCGTTCCCCACGCTGGGATTCGTTAGTATTATACCAGAGTATGTAATTGAAAATAATACGCTGGTTGGACGAGAATGGTTAATGGTTACTAAGATCTCTTGGTATACATTCTTGTACAGATATATTTATTAGTCAATTATTAGTCAATTAGGGAAAATATATGAAATATGCATGGTAATTGCAGTAACTTGATTCGGCTAATCTTCTTGTTAGTTCTGACTATATGATTAGTGTGGGCAGGTAGGTGTCACTGAGGCTATGGTGTCCTTGAGTTAGCGTTAACATGTGTCATTAAGCTGCACTTTAGCCGGTGCCATTACAAAAGGTAGTAGTTAGGATAGTGCATACTGCATTTTTGAAAAAGAAACATGCTCTGCATGTAATTTGGACTTATTTTAAGGGTGTTTGAATTTGTTGGAGTTAGACTATATACTGGTTATTACAAGAGGTAGTTAGTGAAATTTGGACTTATTTTAAGGGTGTTTGAATTTGTTGGAGTTAGACTATATACTTGTTATTACAAGAGGTAGTTAGTGTAATTTGGACTTATTTTAAGGGTGTTTGAATTTGTTGGAGTTAGACTATACACTGGTGTCATTACAAGAGGTAGTTAGTGTAATTTGGACTATTTTTAGGGGTGTTTGAATTTTGTTGGAACTAAACATAATTTGTGTCATTAACAGAGGTAGTTAACTCCTTATTAATGTAAACAATTGGACTATATTTAGGCATGGTTTAATTTGTGAACAAGAAGTGATAATTTCATGCTTGGAGCTGTGTTGTTGTTTTAATTTTATGCCTTTAACTTGCTGGAGATACTTGTAGCATTAAGTCTGTTACCAAACATGGATGATATCAATATTTCATGGTCGTCTGGCCACTTGTTATCAGTATAGATTGAAAAAGTTCACAGTTTCGAATAAAAATTTACTAAATGCACGAGAACAAGCAACAATCGATGTTGGTTTAAGCTAAAGCATCTCTGTTCAAAGTTTTGTTGCAAGTGTTGGTATGTTTTATAAAGCAGAAAAAAATCTGTATTAAAGCAAGTTGATAATTAATGTATATTTGTTGTTACTGAACTTATTCAAATCCATTGTGGGATTTCTTATAATTAGGTATTGATTAGTTTGTTTAACTGGTAGAACTTGCCTTCGATTTCAAAGCTGCTGACTTGGCACTATATAGCTTCAATAATTCTTTGAAAATGTTTAAAAAAGAAACTTATAATGCTATTTGTATAGTAAGACTATTGGGACCAACAGTTGAATTGATGAATGACTCAGTCAGTCATTCAGTAACGATGACCCAGCTCAATTGTACCTGTGTAGCGGTCTTCCCCTCCCCTATACCCAACCTATTCTTTCCCCAAGGAAAAATGGGACCAGCCTAGTTTTTCCCGTATGGGGGGATCTGCCCATGCAGGCCTCATGCAGTTATACTTGGACCTGGTTCTTGACCACTTGAGGTGTTTTTGTAGGCACCTGCAAGTTCTATATGTGCATTTTGACAGCCTGAGGTTACTATGGAACCTCAGGCTTAGTGTTGGGCACACAAAATATTGACTGGTGCATGAAAGCTATTGAACTCCCGTTTCTGTCTGACCAGACATGAAGGTGTTTCTGCAAATGCTTCGCATTATTGTGGTAACAATGAAACAACATTTGTAGATTACTGACTACCAGTATACAGTATCAATATTACTCCAGCAACTTTCTAAGGCTTTATCACATTATAATCTTCTTTCAGGGAGAAAATATTGGTCCATAGTATAATATTCCCTATGTAATGATTAATAGATTCTCGGCTACTGCTGCCTGACTTAATGTGTAATTGTATATATTGATATTTTGGCTTAAACAATAGACATTCACCACCAAAAACAACATGTATACTGATGCGTTATCTTACACCACTGTGTGTATTGTTATCAATAATTCAGATGCATGTTGATTAACGATTGGCCGGTCAGTGACGGACTGCCACTACATTAGTTTAAAGAGAATGTTTGTGTATTTTTACCGCTACTTTCTTTAAAGTGGATGTTGCTGTATTTTCTCCATTACAGACCTTTTGATGCTGCAGTATTTTAATCACCACTGTCCTTTAAAGTCGAGTTGCTGTATTTTTCTGCCACTGTCCTTAAAAAAGTGGATGTTGCGGTATTTTTACCACCACAGTCCTTTAAAGTGGACGTTGCTGTATTTTTACTGCCACTGTCCTTAAAAGTGGATGTTGCTGTATTTTTACCATCTCAGTCCTTTAAAGTTGATGTAGGTGTATTATTCCATCAAATTTAAAGTGGATGAAATTGCTGTAGTATTCCATCAAATTTAAGAGGATGTTGCTGTATTATTCCATCAAATTTAAAGTGGATGTGGGTGTATTTTACCATCACTGTCCTTTAAAGTTGATGTTGCTGTATTGTAACCACCACAAGAAGAAGGTTCCCTAGAAATGTATGGATCACGTATTGCTTCTAATAATATGATTGCTTTAGTACTATGATTAATTGGGGGGGGGGGCATACAAAGTTATACACAGATTTGTTCTTACAAGTATATTTTGAGTTTGCAGGCATTTCAAGTATACCATCTGTGCAGTTACGATTGCAAACTACAGGACCACTTTTGTAAAAAAAATAAAGAATAATAAAATTCACAGTAATTTTTTTAAGACATGAAAAAGTGTGGGTACATCTTCTTTAAAACCTCTCTCTGTTAAACCCATAGAATATAATACTAGAAGACAATGTGATGCTCTATGATTGTTGATCTTAATCAATATTGCCTTAATCTATTGCTAGGGATAGTTTAGGCCATAGTTATTTTATTATTTGATTTACAGTATTTTAAAAATAAATTCTGTTAGGATACGGGAATGGAAAATAAGGAGGCCATTTAGCACCCTTGCTCACACAATAGCTGCTGAGGTGAATAACGAGTGCCCTTGTTTCAGCCCTCTTGTTACTATTCCGTTCCTTCGCAAGACTGCAAAATTTTCAAAAACAATCTGAAAACCTAAAACATAAAACAACTTTGGCCTTAGTGTGCTTTTCCAGTTAATTATGTCTCAATTGTTGATGCCAAATTGCTGGAACACTATTGGCTGTCTTTGGTCAATGTAATAAAATTGCTTAGCAAGTCAAATTGGATGGCTTAATGAATTTGTTCACATAGATAATTGAGTGGAGGTTGTAATTATCCTTTGTGTAGTAATTTGTTATATGTGCACATTACTGTATGTTGGGTATTGTTTTCAAAGTTAATATTTTCACTATTTAATTGCCACTTCAGTTTCAAGTGGCAATGAAATTATGACAAACTGATGCAACTTTTTCTTGGATTTTAGATATTTGAAACATTTAGTTTGCTCCAAAAACATATTTTAAGTTTTGTCATTTTTCATCAGAACTTCTTGTGGATACTGGTTCTATTTTTAGCTTATGGTTAATTGTTCATATTGTCCAGAAATTTTGGTCGGATAATGTTTGCCAGGAGTTACGGCCCCTTTTAGGAGACTTAATTTTGCCTTAGTGTTGAAAAACTATCCCACTTCTGACACCATTGTTGTGGTTTCACCTCTTGTGTCGCCTTTTGTGCGGTAAAGTAATGTTCTATAGTTTGCAGTCAATTTCCACCTTTTTATGCTTGCGCATGCAATTTTGTCATCAAACTAACAAGACAAATCATTTTATACTTGAATGGCTGCTTCAAGCTGGAATATATTGAATTAGAAGCTCTACTGTGGTAAATAATTACTATCCTCCAGGCCATGATGTAATGGAATATTGCCTGTGATGATGTTTGTGAATATGATACATTTAAAGACAGCAAATTTAGAATATTGTGGGTATATACTACAGTCTGTTCAAAGTACAATGAGAACGGTTATAAACATAAGTTTGTTGGTCAGGTAATTTATGTTTATCTAGGTTTAACTAGGTGTATTTGAGTTAACTGTAGCCACTGCTATTCTTTCAAATTGTATAATTCTCTCATTAGTATTACTTAATTTATGAATTGACTGAAGCAGTTACTTTTCTTATGTGTATACTATAATATATAATATATATAAAATAAATAAAAAATAATAGCCTAAGTTGCAGAGCTCAGTACCCGGATTGTATTAGGGTCTAGATCAGGAGTGATTAAACTACACCATATAAACCTAATCACTGTATGAATTCTATTTGTATGACTTAATGGGAGCAACTTCAATTTGTATTACTTATTGGGAGAAACTTGGGTGATTAAACTACAGCATATGAACCTAATCACTGTATGAATTCAACTTGTATGACTTATTGGGAGCAACTTCAATTTGTATGACTTATTGGGAGCAAAAGCTGCGTCTGTGATTTCACTCACTGTATATTATGGATTTGTTTGTACACAAAACAATAACTGGAAGTTGAATGACTCGTTTATACCCTATGATAAAATATAGCTTGACCAGATTAAACTGACACTCATCAGAGTCTTTAAGGAGTGTCAGGCTATCATTCGGCTGTATTCGATTTGTATTATTGTATAATGTACAGTTATCTGCATATAAGACCATACATAATTGTAAGTAGATGTTTTATAACTTTGGAATTTTCCAGACTTTAACAAATTATGCAAGGAGTCTCAGTTAAATCTGGTGGGACATTATACTCACTTGCCTGTGCTTATAGGGTAATGTTATCAAATAAAATTTGTTGAAAAAACTATTTTCAATGAGTTATAATATTTCACTATTTTCTCTTTCCTTAATGTTTGTTGTTCGACAGCATCAAATGCTCCATTTATTTGATTGTTTTACAAATCCCAGATGATGTATCCAGTTTGCTCCATCTATTCAATACATCTAAATGATTTTATGCATGATAAGTTATATTTGTTTAGAAAGGAAATGAAATCTAAACATTTTAAAAGCTATGTTGCCACATGCAGAAGACATTTAGTCAATAATCCATATATATTTGAATTTAAAGCAATGTTTACTTTGAAGTTTCTATGGAATGCATGCTTTTATATTAACATGTTTATTTCCTTTGAATGCAGCATTATAATTTCTTATTAACATGCTTATTTTCAAGGAATATGTCTTTAATTTGTATGTCTATATGTGAACTAGAGATATGTTCGACGCTCTAGCCAAGAATGAGCATTACACACATGTAAATACTTTTGTGAAACAAGTCACCATTCATGCCCAAAACGGACTCAACAGCATGTACTTGTAGACTTAGCCAAAATGTCAAGTGGTATGTTCATGCTGAGAATTATGGTTCAACTGCAATATTTATGGATCTTTTGGGACTTTGATCATGGTAGCCGAGTCTATGTAGAGTTCAGGAGTATGTGTTTATCTATTATGATACTGGATTGCTAACTACAGGACCACTTTCAAAATATGACATTTCTGACGATTTCAGCACTTAGCTTACATTATGTTCGTCCAGCCGGTGTGAGAAAAATTCCTGAAAGACGTATTTGCCAGACATTGAAAGAAAAATCGAAAAATATTGTTTCATAAATGACTGATTGATGAGAGTTTCCTATCATATTTACATTAAGTCTGTTTTCTATCGTATTTTTGACTTATTTGTTTGTCTCGGGCGCTAAACGTATGTACGAGATGACAATCTGATCAAATAAGCAGTAATTTATCTCGCATAATGATGGGGGAAAATTCTATATATCCTGCAGAGGTAGTGTCTGAGTTTTTCTTAGCTAGGGCCATATGTATTTCATTGTTAGGTTTATTGAATATTCAAAAAATTTTGCTTTTTGCTGCAGAAAATGAGAAAAATTACTGGAGGCCATTTGGGGCCATAAGGTTGATCTGACACAATGGCTTGTAAACTACTGAGGGCCCTTGTTTTGGACATTTAGGGGTCCATAGTCTATTGAGGCCATTCACACAATGACTGATGATCAATGAGGGCCTGAATGTGTTAGCTCCCTTGTAAGTTTTCCTCCCTTCCCTCCACCAGAGGCAGCAATTTAAAAAAAAAATGCTAGCCTAAAAATAAAAAACTCTCTGGCCTAAGATGATGGATTGATATAAAATATGGAATAATATTTTTGATGTTGTTATATTTTTCAGACATGGGAGACTACGAGAGAGTGATCAGATTCTTGCTATCGATGGACAACCCTTAGATATATCACACCAGGAAGCCATCAAGATACTTCAGAGTGCTGGGGGACTTGTGGAAATTGTGGTGGCTAGGGACCCTGTTCCCCAGGCAACGACAACAGTTACCCCTGGCGATACTGAACATCAAGCCATTGAAGCACAAACTTCCAATACTGGTGAAGTCACAGATATGGTGAGTAATTTAGTAGCCCTTAGATTAGTAAAGTCTCCATCAATGATACAGGCCCTGATCATAGGAACTATTTCAATCTGAGCTAAATCTCAACTCAAACATTGTCATGTGTCTTGATGCTAAATACTGTTTGAGGCTGGGCTCAAAATTGGTATCACGAAACAGCAAGAGGTTACCAATGGTTGTCAAATTGCTGAGTGATGTCTTATTTTCAATTTTGTCAGTCATTGACAAATCGCTATGCAGTCAGTCTCGATGTCAATTGTACAGGTATCGCCTTGCAGTATGTCAATTTTCCTTATTTGCATGATCACAGGTAGAAACTATCTGCTTGTTAACTGTTATTACATTAAAACTGAATACTTGGTATTTTGCATGAATTATTTATGATTGATATTGATTGCTATATTCATTAATTCAATTACTGAACGGGTCTGTTAGCAGTCAGCGGCATGTATCTGTTGAAATTCTGTTCTGCTGATGTTCATGTCTCAATTGAGTGATCATAGTGATCTAGAATGCTAAACATGGCGGCTTTTGTAATGAGATATTCAAATGTTTTTGATTGATCCATTATGCAATATTCTTGGAATCGGCTTTTTGTGATGGTTCAATATGAATTCTGTATTCACAGTGCATACCTGTATGTGTGTGTGACACACAGTGTACTTTAAGAAGGAAAAGAGACTGACCTATTGATTGTGTAGAAAATTATTGGCAGCTTGTTTTGATAAGTATGTCTCTCATCCATAGTACGGGCGGGGGGGGGGGGGGCATATTGGTGATCTGCTTGATATCTGTCTGTCTGAATATATGCCTGTCTGTATGTCACAAAGTTTGTTCACACTTGTTCTCCTTATATAATTCACAACTCCGGTCTATCATCTATTTCAAGGGAACTTCTGATAGAACTGTTGCTACTTATAAAGTCTATTACTGTAAAATCATTAATTTTCGTGGGGGATTAAATTTCGTGGATTTCGTAGTTCACCTCAACCACGAACTTTTATCCCAACCAACATTGATTTTGTCCCTTGTTTTATTACCTGAAATGCAACATCCACAAATTCAAGTCCCAACGAAATTGTCTTTTTTACCAAAACCAAGAAACTTCGTCCCAACGAATTTAAATGATTTTACAGTATATATTTGTGCATATAATGTCAGGAATATTTTGTCAAATAAATATTGCTAGAGTTAGGTCCCTTTGTGGCAAAAGTTGAATGATTTCCCCTTACACTGAAAATGAAATTTTGCATAATTGTTCTTATGGTGAATTACCGGTATAATAATTGATGCTATTTCAATTGAAATGGGATTAAGTTTCGCAGCTTAAACTCAAAGTTGAACCTCCTGTTCTAATGCATATTATGTTATAAAATTAATTTTCTAGTTATGTTAGAGAATGAATAATTTACGTGGCATGTCTGTGTTTAAAGGGATGGTGATGCATTTTATATTATGGCAAAGCTGTTCTTTTGGGAATTTCATGTTTTGTAAATTATTGAGAGCAGACGTCATATGATGGATACCTGTGCTGAAAATGTCTGTAATAAAGATGTCACTGAACAAAACTGTATAATGAGCACTGCCTCTTTGATAGTCAAGTAGAAGAACGTCCACTTTGAATGCAGGAGGCTCAGAGGCTTTGAAGTGGTACAGTTCCGTTTCAAGTTCAGGTGCACCCTGGGTAAGATTATACCAGGCTGTGTTGAAATAAAGACAAAATAAAAATGGTGACATGTACCCTAATATTTCTGTTGCTTGATGCTTGGCATAAAAAGTAGTGTGGGTTCTCTTCTGTCATACCCTTGTATGGTGATGGCTTACATCATTAATAAGTAGTCGAGATCAAGTGATCGATTATATAAGCTGAAAAATAATGTTTCTGAAACGCAGTAATAATATCATATAAGTATAAATGTAACATTGTCTGTTTTACTATACACAGTATCTTCCCTTTTGCGCAAAATAGTTGTTATTTTAATCTCGATACAACCATGTTGCACCATGGAGGGATGAAGTACCAATCTACAATAAATCATTAAGCACACCAGTATATTGCTATTTATTAGTAAAATACTAAATATTCATTACCTGTAAGTAAGAACCCTTAGAATTTGCGAGGTAATTTAATGGAATTTTATGTAAGATTAATTATTACCCTCAAGGACATGCAGACTTCTTTAGTCTTATTTCCAAAATGCATGAAATCAAATGCTGTTATCTAGTGGAGCATTTGTCTGCAGATTAATCAATCTGCAAATTTAATCTTATTTCTAAAATTCACCTAATGAAACATTTCTCAAATATTGAGTGATTTACAGTATACTAAAAATAAATGGAGGACTTGACTTGACACATTTATAGTCTGTATAATAATGATGCTGTTCCTCATGGAACCAATACAGTCAATGATCTATTCTGGAGTATATCATCGTCTTCTGTTTACCGTCTGCTGTCCTGATGCAATTTTTTATCCTCTCACCCACTAAGTACAATATTCTGTGATTGACAGTTCTTCGCGTGAGGCATCCTTGTCAAGGGTTCCATGGAAAATCGACGGAAAATTGACGGAAAATCGGCAGAAAATCTCGGTAAATTGGAAAACAATCAGAATAAGCAATCATCAGAGGTCTGTGGGTATCTTGTTCTGACTATGAGAGGAATTGATTTGTTATAAGTATAATTCCTTATCACATGCTTGATTCATAAACACCGAGAGGGTCCTCAGAACGTCCGAGAAAATGAACAGCAAAAATTGTGTTAATATATTTCTGGAAATTTGTGATATTGGGTTAGGTCTGTTGAGTCGTTTCATTGATTTATATTATCGTTGTTGTTGTTGTTGTTTTATTGATTTATGTAGTAATTTTAAGATTTCCATAAATGCTTCAATAAAACAGAACCTTATTAATTAGACCATATTTATCCCGGTGTATTAACCAAATCACTGTATGACTTATTGGATTACAATAAAATTCAACCTGTATCATTTATTGCTATTGAAAACACATTAAAATCTAATCACTGTACTTCTTATTGCCATACTATATAATTCAGTGTGTACTCCTTATTGCAATTGCCGGAAATCCACTCGTTTATACACAGTGTAATTATGTATCTACAATTTCTTATAACTTTTTAAGGCTCTCTAAAAATTGTAATTTGTAAATCATTGAGGTTAATTCTATAATTGACATGTCAACATGTCACTGTGTATTTATTCTTTATCAAGTTCATGCATTATTTAGGACTTTTTTAGCTGAATGCAGAATTTTGTTGCTAAGATATGCTAGAGATTTTATGTAAATACACATATTTGCACAATGCATTTGCATTTTGGTTTTAAAATAATGGATACTGAACAAAAATATGCTTCGGTAATGTAACAATGCTGAGTAATCAGGAATTCAAGATACAAACAATGCCCCAGATATAACATTTTGCTGAGACAGCATTTTTCCATAGCATAAAATTTCTGTTTCCCCCCCCCCCCCGCTTTTTGGGGAAACAAAGTTTATGGATTTTTGCTCAAAATTGGGAAAAGTACTATTGATAAGTCAATAGGCATGTAATAATTTAAATTTTATGTTTTATTTCGTGTAATTTAGTGTTTTACTGTACATATCAAGTTTAGTTGTGCTTGCTGTTTTTACAGGAAAATTGGTTGAACTTTCTTAGAAAATTTAATGTTTACTCTGAATTTTTAGAATGATTTATTTACTTGAAATTTGGGGAAAGGTTTTGGTTTTCATTTGGGAACATGTATGCTCAACATAGCCCACTTACGGCTATCAAATTGCCCCAAAAAAGTCTGCATTTCTATCTTCGCTATTGTAGGCCATTTTGGATCGTTTCAAGGAACTGCTCATTTAGAACTAATCTAACCAAATTGTAGCTATTGAAACAGACTGTTCATGAGATCGACTCCATTCGTTCCCCGAGGAAACGCTTTAATGGCTCAATTTGCCTTTGAATGGTTATTTCTAATCAAATAAAAAGTCGACTGGTACTCTGCTTTTATTTAAAAATAAATTTATGAGGTTTGACTATCCCAAAGGGTATATTTGTTAAGTTGAAAGAGATATTGTCGAAAACAAAAGTGCAAAGAAGTCGTGTGTTTCAGGCTTATTTAATTTAGAGCAAATATTGTTGGTTCTGTGATAATGTTCGTAAGAGTAAAACTAGCATCATACGATCATTGAACTCATTTTTGTGATCAGTAAATATTAGAGAATATACTGTTGGATTATAACCACCAGGAGTGGGGTGTCAAGAGCAATTAACTTTTGATTTCATTATTGAAATCACAAATTTACATTAAGAGTTATCGAACATGATAGTTAGTGTATAGCTTAGTCATAGCCTCAAATAATGTACAATATTTGCATGTTAAATACATCATGCCTAAGTGTTAAGTGCTTACAGACTGACAGCCATTGATAAATTAACTGCAAATATGTGAACATTGTACCATTATTAGTATGCATTATTTTGCCAGCAAGGTTGAGTGCTATATTTGAACGAGCAAAATTGTTTGGTGGAATTATTGAAAGCTGTTGATGGAATACTATTATCAATACTCATGCATATCATGCCCAGATCCAGAATTTTTATCCTGGGGTGGGGGTGGTTTGACTATTTATTCTCTCAAGGAAGCTGCCAGTCTGACCAGGTAATTTCTCAAGATTTCAGGGGGGGGGGGGGTGACTGATGGCGAGTCACCCCGCCCCAAATCACCCCTCCTGATTTACTCATGAATTTTATGCACTTACATCTAAATATGCATGTAGTATTTGCATTTATGGAAATTCTTTGAGATTTTGTGGAAATAAACGACTTTTAGAGATCTACATGATTAGTTTCCTGACATTTTATGAAGAAGTCATCGATGCCAGTAACATAATGATTCCATTTTGTTGACCAGAAAAGAAGTGTGCTTCTGTTGACCTCAATTGTGACACTGATGAGATTGCTTTTGTCACTCAAATTGCTTTTCTTGATGGCGCTATCTATCATCCTTTGTATCGGGTTTTCTCAGAGAAAATTGCTGCCCCGGCTTAAACAGTTTATGATGATTAGCGGGTTCATACTGCTTGTCATAGCCTAAACAACAAAAACGTATTACATATTATGATAGAAAATATTCATGAACATATTCGGCAGCAAATCGTGCAGTATCGGTCTTTTAAATATGTGTTCAAAAACTTTGTTTATAACAGTATTTTACCTTCAGCATCTTTGTAATATTCCTTGCTTTTGAAAACATAGTCGGGGAGAAAATAACGGTCTCACCAGATTTGGCATTACGCAAGCAAGTCTAGTATCAACACACTGCAGTGCATGATATTCCGAATATATCAGCTGTTATCAAATTATGGTAATTAAGAAGGTTGGGGATCGCTGGTCAACTCTCTGTGCTAAACAGTGTACAGTCCTGCTCCCTTGTGATCAAATGTTTTACTTTTCTACTTACTAAAGCTGTCACATTCATCTCTAAACCAGAGAAATGTCATGAAGAAAATAATCAGATTATCCTCTCCAGCAAGATAGATAACTTTGTCTTCATATCCAGTAAATTAGTAATTCAATTGAATAAATGTCACATAATATAAACTGTGTTATTAGTACATGGGAATATTGATGCAGTGTCTGATCTTATTGTGTCATAATAATATGACATATCTCGTCAACTGATTGAATATATGATCATTGATAGATATCAGTACTTGAGGATTGGTTATGAAATCTCAGGTTGAATGAACTCGCTCCTTTTGGAATAGGTTTCAGTACTTGGAGATATTATGATGGAATCTGGGTTTATAGGTCAAATCATTGATTAATGTCATATATTTGCTTTTCTTCCACTGAGAAGGCCGATAATCCTGTGATCTATATTTATTGAGTTATCTGCCCTTGTTACTATAATCAAGAACTAAAAAGTGGAGCATCCAGCACTCGTATGCTGTTTTGTCTATGGTATGACTGTTGACACAGCCTGGTATTTAACCTGTGACATTCAGCTAGCAAAGAGCGGTCACTTATATAACAAACTGTAACATATGGCTCTCTCTAGTTTCTCTGCTCATATTGTGAATATCTCTAACATAGTGGATTATATTATAACAATTTGTTACATTGTCTTGAACTTGTAACTGGTTTAACTAAGCTGACGGCTGACACAGCCTTCGTCACAGCTTGGACATTGAACCTGTGGCATTCAGATGGCACTAAGAATCACCATTAGCTCTCTAGTTTCTTTGCTCCTATTGTCTCTAACATAGTCGACTATATATATAACAATTTGTTCCATTGTCTGTATAAATCATTCATCATTATGTTGTCTGGAATATCAGGGTGTCGTTAGAATTCAGACTGACTGTGACAAATTGGCATTTATGACATATTGATGTGACTGGAGAATTGTCTATTATCCCCAGATCACATGCATAATAAGCCATGAATGACCATATCATTTAGCTATTAACCTTTGCATGTAATTCCATGACTTGAACATTTCTGTAAATTTAATTCTTATTATTCCCAAACCCTTACTAATCGTTAATGAGACTTGTTATTACAATATTGCTTTGCACATGTGGGCCAATCGGTGCCTCCTGTCAGTCGTTTACCAACAATGCAGTTTCAGTTGCAGTCAATTACTCCAGAATCCTTTACCCTTGGATCCTCAAGGTCATCAACAGTACTAATTTTGGGGTCAGTATGTCAAAGGTCAAGGTCACTGACCTTTAGCTTGAAGAAATATTGACCAAATGGTTGATTCAATAAAGAACTCAAAAGTCCAGGATCTTCAAACTTCACAAGGAGCATAGTCATTAACAGAACATGAATTGTACATTTTGAGGTTAGTAGGTCAAGGTTGCTCAAAGGTCAAGGTCACTGACCTTTAGCCTGAGTAAAAAGCAGAGGATTTATTACTTATGATCAATAACTCAGGAACAGCTGGATTTAGGATCTTAAAACTTTACTATGAGAATGGTGACATCAACAGTGGCTGACCTCTATAGGTAAATAACCACTAAATGCCTACGCGGACCAAATTCAGATACAGTCAAATAGTCTGTTTAAAAACGTTAAAGTGACTGGAAATGGGGGTATGTCTTGACAAATCAGCATCAGAATCATGAAATTGGTGTTAAATGCTTTGTATGCATGTATGTGATGTAGTGAAATGGTTTTATTCAGAAATATTTTGTATTCTGGCTTAAATATGAAAGTGAAAGTAAGGTTGGGGCTAACGGACAGTGAGTAAATCCGTACATGTGAGAAAATCTGTTTACCGTGTTTGACGAACCAAATTTTTCTTATATAATACATGACCCCCTACTTTTTTTTCATTTTCTTCAAGCTGGATGCTATTTCTATTGATTAAAAGATTTTGAGAGGGCCCCATGGACAAAAAGTTGACATTTTTTTTGGCTGACCAAGGTCACTTTACATTGAGTTAAAGAACAACTCTATTGGTGGTTTGTGACCTAAAGACATGCAAAATTCCTTCAAAATCATGTTTTCATTTTTTTGCATTTAAATGAATGGAAATGCACTCAAGATGGGGTTTTAACCATTTTTATCTGTGTAAAATGCCTAAAAAAGTGAAAATTTAGATTTTTATCATGAAAAATCCAGAAAAGTTCAGATTTATTTTTTCTTAAATTGACATTTTTATGTGAATGTTGCACTTATTTTAGTATCAGACATGGATAATTGTGATTAAATATGAAGAATAGACACATAATTAGGCATCTAAAGCAAAATTAGGGTTCAGAATACCATTTTAGCACAAATACAACCCCATTTCATGTCACTATTCATACCATTTGACAGGCGCTGACCAAATTTCTCCTTAAAGGCGCATATGCGGGTTTGTAATTTTTTCTTGATTTCATGCCCAATTTGTCTAGAATTGATTGTTTTGTTCTGCATATATATAGTAGCATTGAAAAAAGTGCAAAAAACACTTAAACAACCCAAAAAGGGTTGCCTTAAGGTAAATAACCACTAAATGCCTACGCGGACCAAATTCAGATACAGTCAAATAGTCTGTTTAAAAACGTTAAAGCGACTGGAAATGGGGGTATGTCTTGACAAATCAGCATCAGAATCAATAAATTGGTGTTAAATGCTTTGTATGCATGTATGTGATGTAGTGAAATGGTTTTATTCAGAAATATTTTGTATTCTGGCTTAAATATGAAAGTGAAAGTAAGGTTGGGGCTAAAGGACAGTGAGTAAATCCGTACATGTGAGAAAATCTGTTTACCGTGTTTGACGAACCAAATTTTTCTTATATAATACATGACCCCCTACTTTTTTTTCATTTTCTTCAAGCTGGATGCTATTTCTATTGATTAAAAGATTTTGAGAGGGCCCCATGGACAAAAAGTTGACATTTTTTTTGGCTGACCAAGGTCACTTTACATTGAGTTAAAGAACAACTCTATTTGGTGGTTTGTGACCTATAGACTTTGAGGTCAGTAGGTCAAAGGTCAAGGCCGCTATAATGACCTTAAACAATTGAATAATTGACAAAATGGTTTCTGATCAATAACTCCTGGTGGCAATTTGTGTGACCCAGCTTACGTTTAATATTCAGTACTTTTATGTGAACGTAATACATCTTGCAAGGAACAATGTGTATATAATGTTGATTTACGAGTCATTTATGCATTTTTACGAGACATTTTACACATTTTTTAGAGATATTTATGCAATGTTAGTAGAACAGTATTCTGGGTTTAATAGTGTAAAAGAAGATCCAGAAATTAAAGCAAAATAATTGACATTAACATTAGCCAGATGTCCAAAATATGTCGATAAGGAAATAGGAGCTGTGAATTAATTGTCAATGTAACATGTTGCAGCCAATTACCTGTCAACTATATGTGCTAATGGTGCAAGACATGTCCTTAATTGACAGTTACTGTAATTGACAGTTTCTCTGATTGTTAGTTGTTTAAGGATGGCATGGTATAATTTGTTAAGGTATCCTCCTTATTCATTGAAATAGAGCATAAAGTGTCCATTTGTATTTGATTGCAGAAATTTAAAACTGAGACGCCATTATGTGCAATTTGCTATGATCTTCATGTGTAATCTACCCTAAAATTCTAACAAGGTACAAGTTGGGCCATCGACTTGGCAGAAAAAAATGAGAAAGAAGCTGTGTCACCGTTAAAAGTGTATTATTATTCAAAAACATTGAGTGCTTACAATGTCATTGATTATGAGTATTTGCATAAGTGCATCAATACATATGTACATAGTGCAACACAATACAGGAACCATCTGTTACAGTGGGCTACAGCCTCCCGTAGATGATACTGTATACTTCCATGTATTGCCTGCTCTTTGATCAAACCCGGATTTGTAACCAAATGGGTCAGTCTAAAGCGTCATTTACACATATTTTAACATTTTAACAGTTTCTCAGCCTCCAATGGGTATAAATTGCTGCAGGAAAGGGTCATATTCTTTTTTTCACGATTTTTTGCTCCTGTGAGACTTTTCTCATTGAATATCTTAGCCTCCAATGTCGTATTTACTTGCGTTTAATGCACAGTTGTGTGCAATAGTAGGGGAAATATGGTATAGTTGATTCAAAGATCTCTGTCACCACCGCGTAAACAAACATTCAACCCGGTCGATTATTACAGGTTTCTCAGGATTATTTTCTACCATCATAAATACACTTACAAATGTATATGATTAAAACTCTAATGGTCCTTATAATAGCGTAGTGGTTATACTTACTGCATTTAGTTATTTACAAATTAAACATTCTAGCGGTTTTGACAGACATCTTTGAATCGGCAATAGTTTGAAGGTATCGCTATGTAGATTTGTAATACGAGCATATCAAACATGCAGACTGTCATGTTGTGTGAAATAGGTTGATACGATAAAATACAAAATGTACCCGTCTGTACTATTATAGCTTCCACATAATTTCTTAAAACAATAAAATATATTAATGAAGGTCATCTTTTGTGATTTACTTGCGTTTTCTCTCGTTTTTATGTCTTTCCTGAAAATTCCTCAGATTCTTCAGATTCCAATATATTCACCATGGTTACCTGTATACACAATCAGCAAATGTACTAAAAATATCATCCGTCTGTCAGCAATATCGTTACCTTACTCAGATTTCACAATTTTCATGATTTTGTCATTTTTCGAGCAGATGGCAGTGTATTTGACTATTTGAGCAGACGGAGTTAATATGAGCAGACGGCAGTGTATATGCATTGTAGACTTGTTACCTAACAGGTGGAAAATCATGGCAGATGGTTCACACACATATATTTTCTGCAGGGGGAAAATTCTTGGATAAATATTTTCTTAGATAAACTCACGTTTATATCACCACTCTGTCATGGTGTGGCAGAAGAGTGATTGAAAATCGTATTTCTAGAATAGATGAATTCTATTGGATTTCTTCTTTATTTCAGACAAAGTGTTATTGTTGTTGTTGAAAGGATTTCCTTCTGAAAATCTTTATTTTATTTTGTCATTGGCAATACGAAATGGAAATGTTCATTACTGATTCATGAGCTGGGCGGTGATTTTGTATGTGTTTCAACATGTCCAGCGCTTAACGTGATGATGAGGTCTGCTACTACATCTTGAACTCTCGTCAAGAAACAGATTCCGTCTCTCGGGGATTATATTTGGACACTCGTTGTTGACAAAGCTTTAAGTCTCCATTACTGACATAATTGTGATTTGTGGAGTTGTGTTGTTTATAATTATATTATTGTTGTTTTTCGAAAACACTGGAAAGCATAAAAACATAGCAGGAAATTGAATGTTTTATTGGTTTTTTAAAGCAATTTTTGCATCAGACGACATCTTGTTAACTTCCTGTTGACATCAGCGTTCTTTTTGATGAGTCATACCTGGTGCAGGTGATATTTCCAATATATATGATTATATGTACTGTGTGTGTTTTTGCGATTTATTTGTGCTAATTTTTCTGCTCTACTGGAATTAAATGAATTCTAATAAAAATAAAACAATTACGCGTATTGAGCTAGCTGTGACTGCATTTTTATAGAAGTAAAAGCCTTATATAGTGAATACCATGAGGTCATGGCTGAGCGGTCAGATTCTATTTTTACATGGTTGGATATTGACATGAATGATTTCTTGGAGACTGTGAGTATATTTGTAAATGGAAGAACGTGTGAATCAGTCGTACGAAGATGCTATATGTGGCGCACTTGTGACCGCCATGTGTTACATGAAAGCCCGACAAACCCCGTCACCAGCCACCCAGAGACGTCCTGTCGTACGCACTGTACCGGTATCAACATCGGGGACACTGTCAGAGAGGCGCCCTGTTGTACACGCTACCCCGGTATGCTTTCTTTTAATACTGTTCTGAATGTCATGTTTGGGTTAGGTCACTCAAGTGTACATTTGCCTGCTGATTGAGGTCGACCACATACACATACTGATCGAGGTCCTGGAATCGATAAAACTTTTTATCACATAACCTGCGGACTTGGAGTGCCGAAAATATCGTTTGACTCTCCCAGACTGTAACATAAATATTCAAAGTAGCTTGATGTAACGTAAGCTAATTCATGCCTTGATCGGCCTATGATGTCAGGAAAATACAAATGTCATCAGGACATCCTGCTCAATGATATTGTACTGCTAAATTTTTAATGAAACCTACGAAACGGACATCATCATTTTGGAAAAGCCTCGTGTCATATTATAATTTTATCCACTCGTTTAATAAAACTCACATGTTAAGAGCACTCAACAGAGAACTTTGACTCTATGATAGTACTGTATGACCTGTACTTGCCAGACTCTGCTACTTGGATGTTTTATGCATCTTTTATTGTAGATGAGCATGAAATGAGCTGAGTGCACTCATGTTCATAATTCCTTGATCAGCATCATATCTGTAACATTTTCTCTCATGAGATTTCTAGATAATATAGTTATAATATTATATGCTATGAGATAGATGATTATTATTCGAGTTACTTCTGAGGTAAACCTTTGCTGTTAACATTTCCTGTCAATAATTGTTGTCAACAGTTGCTCCCAATAGTTAATGTCAACAGTTGATTCAAACAGTTCTTACAGTTTTCAATAGTTAATTTAAATCCTGATAGTTGCTTCTAGCAGTAGATGTCAATAGTTTCTGTCAACAGTTCTTTACAATTGTCAACAGTTGGTATCAACAGTTCCTTTCTGGAGCAATTGTCAACATATCCAGATTCCAGAGGCTGGCAGCCTTCATAGCTTTAAGACAGATTCATACACCTCAATGATTTACCAGTCCTGTCTGTCTGTTTGTTTGTCCGTTTGTTACAAACTTTTAAGTTGATTGACTTCGTTAGCTTATGGACTATATGCTATAACCAGGGCATGAGTGTTTACTGAAAGCAGTCTTGTTCTCTGGCAACCTTATGGTGATCAAGATAACATCAGAAATGAGGTATCGCAATACATAGAATCACCGTACACGGATTGTGTACATTGTCTCAATGTCAAGCCTGGAATTTTTCATACTTGTGTCTAGTTTCAGGTTTTTCAATCCTGAATTTTCCTTCTTTTTCCATTCTGAAAGGTTGAGTTTCATGTTTTGAAACTGGGATTTTCAGTCTTGTGAATGATAGCTAATCACCAGGCCTGAATGTGTAACTAACGAAACATTTTCACTTAATCATCGTAATGTAGCAGCAATGCATGAAATATTGCTCTTGAGTACTCGATCATCAAATGATTATTTATTCTATGTAGGAGACAGAAAGATTTATTTGTATGATGATTAAAACTGTTGCGCAACTTTATGATGATAGTATTGGATGGAATTATTACTGCCATTTATTCTCAAGGGTTAAAATATTCTTCTGTTGCCATGGAAACTAAATATAATGGTTGTGCTAGGACATTTAGATGACATCGGCAGCTACTAAAACTTCTCTTGTCTCCATATTTTATGGTCCTCGATTATGGGGCAATGGTTTTTAGTGTCTGCGAAATCTTCTGTGATCATTGTATTTTATAGGATTTAGGGTAAAGGAATTGCTCTCTGGCCATTTTATTGTCAATGATATTCATTTTAATAGACATTTTGGCATTTATAGTCCTTGTATTATTATTGTTACTTTGTTATTTTTGCTTCTATTAAATATGCATTGAATGGCTGTAGATTTAGTGGTCATGCATTGCTTGGTCATTTATATAAGCAATATGGTCATAGCTGTTTGTAATGCCATAGCTGGCTTCAAGGTGAAGATCCTCTTTAGGGGCATAGGGTTCTGTACAATAATTCACTCTAGAGATCCAAGGGGTAGAACATAAATTGTCCACTTTGAGTATGAGGGGTATTGGGTTTGATGCCTGTCACAGACTCTGTCATGTATACTTACAAGTCATGAAAAATTGTATCTAGGCTTAGCACAAAACTCGGCATAACTGGCAACCCCTTGGCAACCGCTGATTTTCCCAGTTTCTGAATAATGTGACTGAGTAGTCAATATGAGGACTTAATTACTCTTGAGAAGTGAAACTGACAAAATTTTTAAAAAATAATGTTGTGTCAAACTTTGTGTTATCTAATTTTGCTGCAGTTGTAATTGAACGTCACTGTGAATGCACAGTACGATAAGTCAGTTTTAATAATGATTCTGGTAGTCAACAGGATATTAGTAATGGGGATGAATTTGGCTACAGTCATGTGGCTGCTGTGAAGAAATGTTACCTACTTTATAAATGCCATCTTACAGTGGGCTGTCAAATCTGTCAAAAATATTGTCTGCTCACAGTTAATTGAACACTTTTTACAGGGGTACTTCAATTTTGGAAATACTTGAAGTTATTTGATGAAAAAATTCAAAGAATTTATAAACTTATGGTCATCTAAGTTTTGTGTAGGAATGTGTGTGTAGATGACATTTTAAACATACCTGTGAGTCATTTTCAGCTGGTTTTGTTACCCAGGTATTATCTGGTAGACCTGCATATCAAACTAATCAAAAGCTTAAAAGATCAGCGAAATTTTGACAGTGGTGCTGCTTCTTTCATTTGGGAAACCAATTTGTCAATAATTCCAATGCTTGTTTCAAACCTGGTTTTCATGCAATTTTCACATTGATCGTGTTGCAATTATAAAGAATTCCATCTCTTTAGAAAGGTGATACATTGGAAAAATGTGAGAATTGTGTTTTTTAACACTGATTAATTTACTCCCTTTGGGACCATACGGTAATTTTAAATTTTGATTACATTTTGTATTTTTTACAATTGAACATGCAGAATTCCGACATCAATAACTATTGATGTTTTTAGCTCACAGTTCACAGAGAGGCCACTGTGACCCAAAGCCTTATCTTCATGAAACTTTGTCTGATCCTTTGTCTTTATGAGTATCTAGGTACAGTATGAAGCTGGGTCATGTGTGGTCCAAAACTAGATCACTAGGTCAAATGTGGCACTCTTATTAAGTTAATGAAATAATTAATATTAAAGGCAATTTGTTTGCCAGTAAGGTCCGGTATTGTATTGTTAATGTGATAATTCTGTATTTTCAGTTGAACACAGAATGGACACAGATTGAAGTTATAGAATTAATTAATGATGGTACAGGATTGGGATTTGGTATTATTGGTGGTCGGAGTACTGGCGTGGTGGTGAAGACAATCTTACCGGGAGGGGTTGCCGATGTCGTAAGTACATGTTATTAAGTTACGCCCCATACACGACTCCATCTATCATTGATGAAGGGGTATTATGTTGCTTTGCAATTGTGTGGATGGTCGGTCATTTGGTTTCCATATTGTTATTGACAAGAACGCTTTAATTGCTCCGATTCTCAAAGCACAGGGAGCTAATTGTTATGATTGTGCAACAGTAGATGACCCATATTGATTGTCTAGTTAGTTGGTCTAAGGTAAAGGTCAAGGTCGCCTTGACCTTTAACATGTTAGGATAAACCAAAGGGTTTTATGATCAATAATTCAATTTCAAGAATCCTAGAGCCTAGGACCATCAAACATATATTACATGAGGTTGATAAGCAACAGACAGTCCTGTTAGTTGACGGCCTATGTGGATTTTCAGGTCAGTAGGTCAAGGTTGCCCGGATAAAACATTACTAACCATTTTGCTGCCAATGAGTCATGTGGCTTAACTAAGACCGGCCTTGTAACAACTGATTGAAAATTAGTGGCAGATTATTCTACTTGCATTCTTTGCCAAAAACTTATGTCACATCATTACAGTGACATGGTATGGTATGACAGTTCACACTGTTTGATATCCAGTCAATGATTTCTAAATACAAAACCTATCTCACATTTGTCAAGCCCTGTTAACTTGCACACATGCTAAGATCTGATGGTGTGTGAAAATGGGATAACTTTTCTCCTGTATTGATTTCATACATTGCACTGTGTCAGCTAGTTGTTCTAGCTTGTACTGCAGAGGCTGTGGTGTCTTGTTTTCTCTCTCAGGCAGTTTGTATGAAAACTGGAAGAAAATTGTGAGATTTCTCCCCCACCTTTATTGTATATTTGTCAATATATTATATCCAGCTTCTGTGTGATATATTCTATTGTTATATTATGATGGAGTGGACAGTAAATGAACTACTGGACAATATATAAGTGGCCACGTTACAAATGAGCTAGTTGGCACTATGTTACAAAAGACATACAATGTACTATTATATTACTGATTATCATAAAGTCTTTGTACAGCTATCATACAAATATTTCACAATTTATCAACATATATTATACCACGGGATCTGCCATATCATCGCAAGAAACAAAGACATATGACGATAATATAATGACCACTCCAAAAACATACCCATGCCAGTCTTGCCAGAAGAACTTTCAGACACTGAAAACTCTGAAAGGGGTAAATTTACTTTGGGATAGTCAAACCCAGGGTTATAGACAGTAAGCATTTACTTAAGAGCTAAGGGCCTCCTAAAAATAAGCCTTATCTGAACATTGTGTTATAACGATATTCCAAGTATATGTCAATACACATCTCCTCCAAAATATCTATGATTATTTTTTATCCAGTTTAATTGTATTTCTAGTTTGCTTAATTCTCTTTCATATTAATTATTCATCAATGACTGTTGAATAGACCAGTTCAGTAAAATCAGTCATTTTTGTCTGGGATTTAATTTTGTGGATTTCGTAGTTCACCTTCAACCATGAAATCAAATCCCATCAAACAATAATTATGACCCTTGTAGGTATATTTGTATTACCTGAAATGCAAAATCCACAATTTATCATCCCATCGATATTGCCACAACACGAAATTTCATCCCATTGAAATTAAACGATTTTTCAGTATTAGAAAACTATTGGCATCTGATAACAACGTGGAATTTTTGTTGGATGTTTTTTTATTGATATTTGATATTGTTTTCCTCGAGTGTTTCATTTAGAGTTTAGATAAACTTTGCTAAGTGCTTGGTAAACAGTGTATGAAAGCTCCAATGTTTTGTGTAATTTCCGAATATTATTCATCCCTAATACAGCATGGCACTTCATACTTAATTAATTTAACTGTATTAACTCAAAGCATATGAAATTTAATTAAGTTTGACATATATAGATTTTTTCTGATGAAAATATGTTAAATATGTATTAGATACAGTACTAGTTTTCGTTCAAAAGTGTCTTCTTACAAGCGTTATTGTACAGTTTCGGAAGGACAAACAACATAATTGTCCGAGGCGAAGCCGAGGATAATTTGTTGTTCGTCCTTCCGAAACTGTACAATAACACTTGTAAGAAGACACTTTTGAGCGATAACAAGTTCTGTATCTGACTTATACTCCGACAAAAAGCAAAATGAACTCCAGAGAGACAATGGTTATCCAAAAGTTCCTTGCACAATCTATGAACAGAGCATCGTCCGCAGCATAGAAAATATAGTTCTAATGTAAAAATATGCTTGGCCTATAATGTACCAAAGGGATTAAGTTAACTGTCCAAAAATGTCCATTCATAGGTTTAATTAGCTTGTGATTAAAATTCACAAGTGTCAATGTGTTTATACACCTTATAAGTGCTTATAATACACTTGCATCTAGTTTTCTTCATTCATTGATAAAGGACTTAGTGCACAAAGGTAGAAATTTATGCATCTTATTTTCAAAATTGTCATATTTTTATGAAAATATTTGTATTGTTTTATTTCTAATACACATAACAAGGTTATATCCATACTACCCATGTTGACGCTCACAGACGTATTAATATATAAAATAAAGTTCACCTGATAGACAATTATAGTAACTATTTGTATTCTGTATATATTCAGGTTTCTTGTACATGTAATTAATTGCACAATGAATTTTACAGCTAAATCTTTTATTCGCTTAAATTGTTACAAATTCTTTAAAAAATACTGTTAAAGCACTGCTTTTCTTGGGAATAATTGGAAAATAAATTTTGCTTGGTATGAATATTCTATAAATTTGCTTCAATTGCTATAATTAATTTCTACTTTTCGTTGTCATTACAAGAATATAAATTTTGCTCCCTATTTTGCGGATTACAAAACAATAAGCAATTTCTCTAAAATTTGTTCTGGCCTAAATTAATCAAGAATATTGGAATTCATGATTTAGTTATCTACACTATTGATTCAAGTAAAATGCCACAAATTAGTTTGTTTTACAGTAGTACAAGCTAATATTGCATTATCATTGGGTGGATTTACAATTTTCTAGCTACATGTTTTTGACGAGTAAAAATACTTTAATTTCAATGTGACAAAATTTGTGGATATGGTGAAAAAGACCATTTTGTGGAAATTTCAACGTAATTTAAAGGATTTTCATGGTTGATATCATCCTCAAAATTCACGAAATTAAACCCCCCTAGAATATTATTGATTTTACTGTATGTCATTTATTTAACTGTTCATGTAGTTATAAGCGGATTTGTCATGATTGACCAATTATTTTCTGAGTAAATGTTTTGTACAAACAACTTTCTTACAACTCAAAAAGTGTACACTTACGAAAATAATGTACACTTTATGAATAGAGTCACAGGGCGTGTCGGAGTATAATTTTAATTGGATAAATTGTTCAGCAATTGAATGCATGCAATAAATATGACAACCAGTTACTATAACGATCTTGTGTCTAAGTGCTATACACCACAGTATGTTACAGAACCAAGGAGTCTTTCGGAAAGAGCGCCAGGATTCCTTGTGACTTCCACCCCTCAATAAAAAAATATTGTCTCTAAATTGCCTCATAGTAGAAGATCATTGGTCACTTTGGATGGGGAAAATTGAAAATTCATGCAAATATGATTGTCCAGTTTAGTTCAAACTACTTTATTTTTGTTGATTTTGGAACAAGTTTTTCCTACTTATATTAATCACTCTCGATGCCTCATTCCTGATACTAAACCATCGCCACTAGTGTTTGAGACTTTCTCAGTCTAAGGCAAAGAGGATAATATATATAATATAGACACAGCATGTTGTCAGCGACAATTAAAATTATGTCCAAACAGACTTCCTGCCATTTATAAATCTGTCAAACAATTCCGACCAGACAAAGGCTGAATCTTCTCTCAGACAATAACAGAAATCAATAAAGGTAGACCAACAAAATGTGTGAAACTTTTGGACAAAAGATCTTTTACTATGTCTGTATTATTCTTTATAAATATTAGCATTTATATACTAGGTATACATGCAACTCATTAAACATCTATGAAAGATAAATTTCTATGTCAGTAATAATAATTAGCTCTTTACTTATGGCATAACAAGCTTTTACGACTTCATTTGGTCAATATGACTATATATTTCTGAATTTCTCATAAGAAGCACCTTTTGATGCTGATTTCAAATATGTATCATTCTTAAAAGGTCATATCTACTACTTACGACCTTAAGACTGATACATATTTGAAATCTGCATCAAAAGACGCGCATTCTAAGTCAGCTCATTCTAAGTCAACAATACACATTTTTAGTTTAATTTTTCAAAGTTGTCTATGGCAGTCATAAGTGATTCGTAGCAGCCTCTAGTGTGTCAAAATTATCCATCTTAAACTGAAAATTATAAAATCAGATCTTAGAATTGCATATTTTGTGGATTTCTTAGATTTCTCGGCAACAACTCAGACAATTAGACTGACACCTGTTAAATATTTGTCAGCTACACAACAGATTTTACTAGACATGAAGCCAGACTGCTAGCATGTTTCAGAAAATGCTGACAGCTAGAAAATTCTCTCTAAAAAAACTCCAGGATATTTAAGGCCTCTAAAAAATATGAAATTTTAAGATATTGCCACTTCTTTAAAGCCTCACAAAAATGTATATGATTTAAATTGTTAGATATTTCTTAATATATTGTGTCTTAAGTATGGAGAATCACATATAATAGCAGAGACTGCAGCAATTGTCCCCCTCCTCCCCATTCTCTGTATGACTTATTGAGAGATTGTACATTATATAATGTGTATAACTTATTGTGATAACAATTAAGAGTTGGAATCATATATTTATACACTTGTGATTTTTTCGCTACTTCTGTTTTTGTGCTTGCATTGGTTTAAAGAAACACACAATTTTAAATGCACCAAGAGATTGTGGTTTTTTTTGTGTTTAAAACCTTAGAACTTAACTACTGTAATAGCTGACAAGAGAAAAAAATTAATGCGGCTTTATAAGCACCGGCCTATAGGGAGACATTGAATCGTGAATAATACCTGAAAGTCAATGTAAAGCAACATATTTAAAAACGATTTTCTGATGTGAAATCTCGTAATCTGATGTTTATGGTTACAAAATCAATAGGCCTGATGTTCAGATATTCGCTAAACTTTATTGAGAATCATGAAATTGTACGATCAAATCAACAATATTGTATGTCCTGTTTGTTCACCCCCTACTTGCAAGAGGATGCTGAGTTTGCACTTTCTGCTTGGTGTGACCAAGAGCTTCACAGTTTGCTACGTAATATTGGGTTAGTTTGGTAGTTGAAACATCGAATACCATATTATAAATGTATGTAATATAGCAACTGTTGAGTGCCCAATAGCATGTATTTTCTATGAAAGTATCCCAAAGATGATGGATTATTTTTGTAACTGATTGCATGTTTGCATTAAAAGAAAGCATTTTAACAATATTGCCCTAATGCATCTAAATGTTAAGACATTCTAGCTGAGTTGTATTCTGCAGGGCTAAGTGTTTTTAGCTCACCTGTCACAAAGTGACAAGGTGAGCTTTTGTGATCGCTCTTCGTCCGTCGTCCGTCGTCCGTCCGTCCGTCCGTCGTCCGTCGTCCGTTCACAATTGCTTGTGAACACACTAGAGGTCACAAATTTAGCCTGATCATTATGAAACTTGATCACAATGATCATCTCCATAAAATCTAGGTCAAGTTCGATATTGGGTCATCTGGGGTCAAAAACTAGGTCACTAGGTCAAATCAAAGGAAAACCTTGTGAACACATTAGAGGTCACAATTTGAGCCTAATCTTTATGAAACTTGATCACAATGATCATCTCTGTAAAATCTAGGTCAAGTACGATATTGGGTCATCTGGGGTCAAAAACTAGGTCACTAGGTCAAATCAAAGGAAAACCTTGTGAACACATTAGAGGTCACAATTTGAGCCTAATCTTTATGAAAATTGATCACAATGACCATCTCTATAAAATCTAGGTCAAGTTCGATATTGGGTCATCTAGGGTCAAAAACTAGGTCACTAGGCCAAATCAAAGGAAAACCTTGTGAACACACTAGAGGTCACAAATTTAGCCTGATCATTATGAAACTTGATCACAATGATCATCTCCATAAAATCTAGGTCAAGTTCGATTTTGGGTCATCTGGGGTCAAAAACTAGGTCACTAGGTCAAATCAAAGGAAAACCTTGTGAACACATTAGAGGTCACAATTTGAGCCTAATCTTTATGAAACTTGATCACAATGATCATCTCTGTAAAATCTAGGTCAAGTTCGATATTGGGTCATCTGGGGTCAAAAACTAGGTCACGAGGCCAAATCATTGAAAAACCTTGTGAACACATTAGAGGTCACAATTTGTGACTAATCTTTATGAAAATTGATCACAATGATCATCTCTATAAAATCTAGGTCAAGTTCGATATTGGGTCATCTGGGGTCAAAAACTAGGTCACAAGGCCAAATCATTAAAAAAGCTTGTGAACACACTAGAGGTCACAATTTGAGACTAATCTTTATGAAAATTGATCACAATGATCATCTCTATAAAATCTACGTCAAGTTCGATATTGGGTCATCTGGGGTCAAAAACTAGGTCACAAGCCTTTGAAGGCCAAATCATTGAAAAAGCTTGTGAACACACTAGAGGTCACAATTTGAGCCTAATCTTTATGAAACTTGATCACACTGATCATCACTATAAAATTTTGGTCAAGTTCGATATTGGGTCATCCTGAGTCAAAAACTAGGTCACGAGGCCAAATCATTGAAAAAGCTTGTGAACACACTAGAGTTCACAATTTTGATCTTATCTTTATGAAACTTGATCACAATGATCATTATTATAAAATTTAGGTCAAGTTTGATATTGGGTCATCTGGGGTCAAAAACTAGGTCACGAGGCCAAATCATTGAAAAATCTTGTGAACACACTAGAGGTCACAATTTTGACTCTATCTTTATGAAACTTGGTCACAATGTTTATCTCTATAAAATCTAGGTCAAGTTAGATACTGTGTCATTTGGGCCAAAATCTAGGTCACTAGGCCAAACAGGTGAGCGACCCAGGGCCCTTTGGACCCTCTTGTTTGTTGATTGTAAGAATTGAACGGTATGTGCCATCATGGTATAAATCTGGATTTGTTGTGCTGTCAATATTGATAGATGCCCTGTCTGATAGCTGATACATATTCCAGCTATAAACTATCATCAGAAGGAATGTTACATCGGCTTGATAAGATAATACATTGTCTAGTAGTGACAGTTGTTTGTGTCTATCTGTCATCATTGATCAGCATCTCCATGGCCTTTGATTTACTATCATCATCTTCACAGCCTTTGATTTACGATCAGCATCTCCATGGCCTTTGATTTATGTTCAGATTTTTCTTGTCCTTTGATTTAGGATCAGTATTGTGTAAGGATCCGCATCTTGTTGGCCTTTGATGCACAATCAGCATCTTTTTGGCCTTTCATGCAAAATCAGCATTTTTTTGCCTTTGACGCACAATCAGCATCTTTTTGGCCTTTGATGAACAATCAGCATATTTTTGGCCTTTGATTTAGGATCAGCATCTTCTTTGCATTTGATTTAAGATCAGCATCTCCTTGACCTTTAATTTAGAATCAGCATCTTCTTGACCTTTGATTTAGGATCAGCATATTCTTGACCTTTGATTTAGGATCATCATCTTCTTGGCCTTTGATTTAAGATCAGCATCTCCTTGACCTTTGATTTAGGATCAGCATCTTCTTGACCTTTGATTTAGGATCAGCATCTTCATTGCATTTGATTTAAGATCAGCATCTCCTTGACCTTTGATTTAGGATCGGCATCTTCTTGACCTTTGATTTAGGATCAGCATCTTCTAGGCCTTTGATTTAAGATCAGCATCTCCTTGACCTTTGATTTAGGATCAGCATCTTCTTGACCTTTGATTTAGGATCAGCATATTCTTGACCTTTGATTTAGGATCAGCATATTCTTGACCTTTGATTTAAGATCAGCATCTCCTTGACCTTTGATTTAGGATCAGCATCTTCTTGACCTTTGATTTAGGATCAGCAACTTCTTGGTCTTTAATTTACCGTAACCATCTTATGTAGAAATTAACTTAATGTCTGGAACAAAAGCATTTTTTGTTGTCATCATTTAATGCTTATTTATAGCTCTATGAACAATTAATACACGACAGGCTCAGATTTTCAGGGGAATTCACCCATTTTGATATTTCTGTTGTCCCCAACTGTAGAGCCAAGCATTTTGTCAAAATCCTCAGGAATCATGATCCTATAACTAAGCACTTCGCCTAAATCCATACTATGTCGAGCATTTTCAGAGACACATTGTATATATCGACAAATCTATATCTAGGTAATGCATTATTCTCACATATGTCTTCTACTGTAAAATCATTAATTTTTGTTGGGGATTAAATTTCGCAGATTTCATGGTTCACCTTTAACCACGAAAGTATACCCCATTGAAAACTAAAATTGGCCCTTGTATTTATTACATGAAATGCAAAGTCCACAAACCCATCAAAATGGTCTTTTTACCAACACAAATGAAATTTTGTTCCATCGAAATTGAATTATTTTACAGTATTTGAACATCTGTATGTACATTTCAATGTGAGAAGATTTTTAACCAACACAAATTAGAGATGTCTTCTAGCAGGGGAATTTAGGAATTTTTTTTGTCTTATTTTTGCTAAACCTTATGACCCAATTTCAATATTAACATTTGTCGGATGATAGAATAATGAACACTATAGAACACTTCAGGCACAAAATTGATAATTTCGTCAACAGTATTTAAATATCATTTTTTTGTCTTGATATTCAAGCCGTTTGCCTAATCATGTTACATTGTTAGAACTAAGAATTCAAAGTTGTATCGGACATATACAAATCAATTTTATGCTTTGCTGATTAAATATTGTCTATCGATTTATAAAGTATTGTTGCATTTATCATCCCTTTGGTGCAGCAAGGTTCACAGTTTCTTACTATATAGTACTGTAAAATCATTGCTGGGACTTGAATTTTTGGGTCATAAAACAAGGGTCAAAATTAATGTTCGTTGGGATTAAAGTTCATGGTTGAGGTGAACCACGAAATCCATGAAATCCACGGAATTTAATCCCCCACGAAAATTTATGATTTTACAGTATATAGTGTCAGATACAATAAAATGTTGCACTGTTGCACTGCTACTAGCTGAGTGCAAGTGTCACATAGCCACAGTGCTGGACTGTGCACTGCCTGCATCCACTGTGTAGCTGAGCATGCTGAGTGGTCACCGTAGTGTGAGTGAGTGTGACGAATTGCCCCGCCCCTGATGAAGACTGTTGGCTCTTTTAAATCCAACATCACAATGACCTTAACCATTGAACTAGTAGTCTGAAATAGCTCTGTGTCCCAAATACAGTATGGGTTGTAATTATTATCAACTCTGTTTGACATTTCATGGTCCTTGTTTTGAAAATAAATTATTATGTTTGTGCAGTTATGGGGTATCGGGTCATACATGATACTAGTATTGTGGTCTAATTATTTACCTAATTTTGTGTTTAACAGGATGAACGACTGCACAGTGGTGACCATATACTACAGATTGGTGATGTGGATGTGCGGGGCTTCGGGTCCGAGCAGGTTGCTCAGGTATTACGACAAGCAGGAAGCCATGTACGACTCATCGTGGCACGCCCTATCAACGAGCCCGAGGGTATACAGAACCCGAACGCTCCTATCGTCCCGACCACCCAGCTAGACCAACACATGGAACAAATCATGTCGGTGCTAGATAAACAAGACCAGATGATGATAGATGACATGGAGAACCACCAGAACATGATGCAGAAAGAGATGTTAGAACGTGCCGAGATACACCAGGTAAGATCATGTGATGCTAGAAGTCGACCTCAGGACTTTTTTCTTATTTTTATGAAATTCCAGATTTATCTAGCCTGAATGTTCTCTGACTTCTGACCGATGTGGAAAGTTATTAGAAATGGCCTAGTTATGGTTAATTTAATCTGCTCTGAATGATTTGATTGATATAAACTGAGTTAAATATGGAAACATTGTGGTTGAACTCCTCTTGTTAAGTAAAACTGATTGTCCGCATAGGATTTTCAGGATATTTAATTTGGCTGTGTTGACACCCCTATAAAATTGTGCCAAGAAACACCGGGTGTGTGCTTCATTCTCAATATCTTTACAAACATTTCATATTCTAACAATTCTTAAATAAACTAAGAGTCAGACTAAATTCAAACCGCCTCGATAGCCTATTAGTTTTGCACGTCGCTTCCAGTGTGAGATAAACTGGTTTGATCCCAGACAACGGCATATCATTTTGCGTTGTTAAAAATTCAGATGCATTTATCTCCCTTTCTTGATGTCTTACCCTATATTTGCAGCCTCCACAATATGGTGATGACATTACTCCAGAAGTGGACTACTTTGATGTCAATCTGCTCAAAGACTCACAACAAGGATTGGGTATAACTATAGCTGGTTATGTTGGTCGTGATAACAACCCAGGTATGTTTCACTTACTTCAATATGTCTGTGTACCTTCGGTATTTCAACGTACCTTAAAGTTTTTGCCACCTTGTTTATGTTCCCCATCTTTGATTTGCTTTGCACAAGTTGGTCTGTTGGTAGACCAAAAATGTTTCCGTTCATTAACTCAAGAAGGCTTTGCTCTAGGATCTTCAAACTTGACATGGAGCTGTAACTGACCCCAATTGACTTTGAGGTCAGTATGTCAAAGGTCAAGGTCGTTTCTGGCTTCACATATCATTATTTTGACCTGCAAGATGAGTAGAAAATTGTTCTATGAATATAGCTAAGTGTGACAGTGAACTCTCTGTCATCTCCAGTATTGAACTGAATAATTGTCATAAGACGTCATGAAATCAATCTGGGAGAAAATGGATCGGAAATAATCCAACTTAGTTAATCGTCACCAACCCTAATGAGTTGTCTGAGAGTTCACAGTCAGTGTTGCTTATTTAGAAAATTTGTGTTAAGTACATTTGACATATAATCCCATATTCGAGAATAAAAGTTGTGAGGGTTTTTAAGGAGCTTAAAAAATTTTAGTGTCCGAAAAAGGGCTGTTTTCTTTACTTTCCGGTGTATTTTTTTTCAGGATTTCATTCTACCTCCTTGAGTCTGATTTCTTTCTTTTTGTCTTTAAACAAAATTGTTCAGATTCAGTTTTAACCTACTAAAAAAGATGCTTTGCAAAGATAACGGGTTGGGTAGGGCATTTCACTTGCCAGCTTATGTATGTTATGTATTATGTTTCCACAGATGATTTATGTGGTATATTTGTGAAGAGTATAACAAAGGGAAGTGCTGCTGCCCAGGATGGACAGATACAAGTCAACGATCAGATTATAGAGGTAATATATGACATTGTGTGTTTGTACATGGTAGGTATGACCACTCCTTGCTGCCGATAAATAGCTCCGCCCGCAAGGATGGACATGGTACATTACTCCACTAACCCACCAGGGGTGATATTCAATATTGATCTTACTTGATTTCGGATAAGGCAACCAATCAAAAGCAGCATGTGAATATAAAAAATGAAACAGCAAGAATATAGCTTCACTCCCCCCCCCCCCTCAGGAGGAGCATGGTTTAGTAATGCTCAAGTTGCCAATACATAACTCGCCAACAGGAGATGTTCAAGTCACCAGTTTATAACTCCTCCATTGTGCATTATTGCTCCAGTTGCAAGTTTATAGTTCTTGCAAGCCTAGCATTCAGGTCCACAGTCAGATTTCTGCAAGCAAAGGCATCAGCCATGCTGTCTGCAAAGTTCAGACAAATAAACAAAAATTCATACATCTTGTAGTATCAGCAAAATATAAATTGCTTTTTTTGCAAATACTTGTCTGAATAGCATGGTAGTTTAGATTTCTGTTTGACACATTTTTCGACAGTCCTTATTTCAATATAAAGATATATGTAGTATTAATGAGACTACAAGTCATTGATGTGAGGAGAGGAAATGTTATTGGCTAGACATTCTAGACATCATATTGATTCCCAAGATTGACATGGTGTTAACAGACACACAAGGGTCGCATATAATGTTTCGCCATTTTCTCTTTAGGCCGAAGTATTTTTTCAGGTTTTTCGTGATCTTTAAAAAAAAATCTGTTGGAAGGAGGGATTGGAAATTTATGATAATAATGATAACTTTATTTTAAGACGTAAAGCCCACTAAGCCAAAGGCTTATCTCCCATGTGGTCATCTAACAAAACATCAATTAACAGGAGGTTCTTTTTTGGGGATGCAGCTAGCTCACTCAACGACAAATCAGGGACATTAGGGGTCGTTTTGGCCCTCTTGATATTTTACCAATCCCTCTTTCAAATTGCGAATGTTTTCAAAATAATCATGTAAACCAAATAATAACAAAAATAAAAAGCTGGGCCTAACTATATCAAATTATACAGTCCAGTTTGATTGTATGAAAATGTGAGGCCGGATCAACTGGTATGAGAATGATGCTTATATTTGGTATAAGACACACGGTGTGTAATTTCCTATTTTCCATTAACTTAGATGACATTGCACCATTGATCCCGTTCTCGTAAAACATCTTTATATCATCCTCAGACCATTATTTGATGAAGTTCTCTCGACATTTAGGTAGAGTCAATACTGTCTTCTTGTTGAATCTATAGGATTCAGTGTACATATATTGTCAACTTGAGTGGCCCAAACCATAGGAAACACTTTTAAACTAATTTAGACTTACGCACCATGGGTCATTGAAATAGCGATATTTTTTAAGGGAAATTTTTAAAAAGGGTAAAAAAGAGGAATTGGGTCTTATTTTTGTCCAATAAATGATCTATCATTTAGGCTCAACTGGCATCCACTTCTTACTGTCCCCCCCCCCCCTCCCCCGCCCCCATAGTCAGGCATCAGATTCAAGAGTTTGTTGGTTAGTGGGTAATCAATGTGTATATATTGTATTCTAGGTTGATGGACAGCCTCTACAAGGGTTCAGTAATCAAGATGCAGTCATTGTATTGCGTAATACCGGACAAGTTGTACACCTAAAGTTGGCACGTTATCAACATGGTGCCAAATTTGAGAAACTTCAGCAGTATTTAGGTTGGTGCAATCATTCTGTTTTCTATCTATTCCAGGTTTTTGTCAAACCCACCGGGATCGTTGGACGATTAATTTGTAAAATGAAACAGTCCAGACTCAAATAATTGTCTAATCTTTTCATTGTTTGATTGTTTTAACTTTCTTATGTAAAAATGTTTAATTAAGTTGAGATATTTGATATTTTGAAAAAAATAGGGATTTTGTCAAATCCACAGGAATTGTAAGACAATTAATTTATAAATGAAACAGCCCAGAGCCAACTAATTATTCATCATTTTTTATCTTGTCATATTTCATTTAAGGGTTCTATAGTTTGTTATTTAAAAAATGTTTAATTTAAATAGTTTAACTTTTTGGAAAAAAAATCTGGTTTTCGTCAATTCAGCAAGGCTTCGGAAGAAAGTTATTTGTAAAATGACACTTCCAGAGCCAAATATTATTCATCTTAAAACATGATTGTCTTGTCAAATAGGGACTGATGTTTAATTAAGATATTAAATCTTTTGAAAAAAAATGGAATTTTGTCAAATCTGCCGTGGGATTATAAGGCAATTAATTTGTAAATGAAGTTGTCCCGAGGCAAATAATGTTTGTCATTAATGTCTTGTCTAATTAGGGTTGGATATTCTCTGTAATTGAGATATGGTAAAATTAAGATATTGAATTTTTCTTTAAAAAATCTGAAGACCGTTAACTTAGGATAGGGCAGTGTAGCTCTTTCCTCGGGAGTTAATCCATGCCTTCTATATTTAATTGAAAGGAAGGTAACTGATTATAAAAGCACCTTTGCTGAAGCAACAGAATTTTGCCAAATGTCTAACGTAAAAATGTTAAATGAACACTTTTAATCTTGAAAATATAATCTGTAATTTTTAAAAAATAATGTTATAGCTGAAAAAAGCTTGAAAAATTGCTCCTTCAAAATTGCTGAATAGTGTAGCAAGTGAAATATAAAGTTTGGTTGCTTGCAGCATGATAATACAGTTTGTCTACAAACTCTACATCTTGTATTAAATTCACTCATTCACTTAAAGCTGATGGATTAAATGAATAGTTGGAAGAAAATGCAATTTGTTTCTGGAGAAATTCTAGTATTATTGGCATAAAGTGTACTTGTAGACACTAGTATTTAATCAGACAAATATTAAATATTTAAATTAGTATATCAGAAATCCTGCAATTATGGAATAATCTGGAAATCCAAATTCCCTGAACTTAAAAAGAATGAACTTTCTTGCAGAAGCTAAAAAGAAAAGAAATTGAAAAATTATGATTATTTTTATTGCATAAGCTGAATTGAAACTGAAGACTCATTTTCATGATTAGACATTTTGTCTGTCAGTTGACCCCTGTTAAATATTGGCCTAAAATCATATTTTCACCAAATGTTTGTATAACAACATGGTCGCAAGAGGCTTGGGGCTTTGTGTTCAGATAATGCAGGTGTGGAACTCTTGTTTCAAATTCCAAACCAAATTGTCACTTTTCTCAGCTGCTTGGAATCTCAGATTTTGAAAATTTGTTGCTGTTTCATTGAATTATTCATGATTCAATAGTTTTAATCATGAATGAAATTTAATTGTCATCATTTTTGTGCAGATTTCAGGTTGCGTTAAACATGAAATATTTCTTTGTTCGTTTCCCTGAAGTTAGCGTTAATTTGGTTATCAAGGTTGAAATTAATCGGCACGTTTAATTATTTTATGTCTGCAATGGTGTGGTGATGTTAAACAATTTAAATGCATTGAAGCTATTATCAATCAAAACTTCTGTGTGACGTAATTTTTCTTCCTGACTAAAAATCTAAATCATGCAAATGTTTAACAATTTTCTTTTGTTCTTGAAATACATGATTCAGCACTTAAACATTAATTTAACTTTAAGCTCTTGTATTTGTTGAACCATCTTGCAGTTTAAGGTTGGTTCCTGTTCCATTATAAATATGGGACAGAAGATCATAAAATGAACCATATGTACTTTTGTGCAAGGTAGGTAAAAATATCTTGGAAATCAGAAATTCATCTACGAAAATATGAGTCACTCCACTTTTATGGGAGTACTTGGCAACATGCCATACAGTAGCTGCAATACTTGAATTTTGAGAATACATAAGTGTACCCCCCACAGAAAATTGAACTGGGATCCCATCCCAGTGGGATCCCAGTGGGATGACTTAATCCCGGTGGGATGTTGTCATTTCAGTGGGATGGAAATTCATCCCAGTGGGATGGAAATTCATCCCAGTGGGATGGAAATTCATCCCAGTGGGATCCCGGTAATAAACTACCGGGATTTCCAAGTACATTTCCCGGTGGGATCCCACCTGAATAGTATTTTAGACTGAACTTATTTTGTTGACTGTTGTTTTTAGCTCACCTGTCACAAAGTGACAGAGTGAGCTTTTGTGATCACTCTTCGTCCGTCGTCCGTCCGTCCGTCCGTCCGTCCGTCCGTCTGTCAACAATTGGGTTGTGTCCTCTCTAGCGGTCACAATTTTGGCCTAATCTTTATGAAACTTGGTCACAATGATCATCTTAACAAAATCTAGGTCAAGTTCGATATTGGGTCATCTGAGGTCAAAAATTAGGCTACTAGGTCAAGTAATAGAAAAACCTTGTTTTTCATTCTATCAAAGGGAGTGTACTCTGTAATTATACTGGTTGTGATCATGTAAGAGTTGTCTCTCTTACTATACTTTAGTTGTAGAACTACGAAATGTGAACTTGTTAGCAGCTTTGAGGCTTTAATTTAAATTAAATGCAGAATGTGGATATTAGGGTTATCATCGTTTACAGTGATTGTATGTTTACAAACTATTAAACAATTATTAAGCTGTAATTATAGTCTTATGCAACCTTACTAATCGTTTTACATAGACTTATATAGGGAAAACATATAAAAATCTTCTTCTCTAAAACTACAATGCCTAGAGCTTTGATATTTGGTATGTAGCATCATCTAGTGGTCCCCTACCAAGATTGTTCAAATTATGGCTCTGGGGTCAAAATTGGCCCCGCCCCGGGGGTCACCGTTTTACATAGACTTATATAGGGAAAACATATAAAAATCTTCTCCTCTAAAACTACAATGCCTACAGCTTTGATATTTGGTATGTAGCATCATCTAGTGGTCCCCTACCAAGATTGCTCAAATTATGGCCCTGGGGTCAAAATTGGCCCCGGCCCGGGGGTCACCGTTTTACATAGACTTATATAGGGAAAACATATAAAAATCTTCTTCTCTATAACTACAATGCCTACAGCTTTGATATTTGGTATGTAGCATCATCTAGTGGTCCCCTACCAAGATTGTTCAAATTATGCCCCTGGGGTCACAATTGGCCCCGCCCCGGGGGTCACCGTTTTACATAGACTTATATAGGGAAAACATATAAAAATCTACTTCTCTAAAACTACAATGCCTAGAGCTTTGATATTTGATATGTAGCATCATCTAGTGGTCCCCTACCAAGATTGTTCATATTATGCCCCTGGGGTCAAAATTGGCCCCGCCCCGGGGGTCACCGTTTTACATAGACTTATATAGGGAAAACATATAAAAATCTTCTACTCTAAAACTACAATGCCTAGAGCTTTGATATTTGGTATGTAGCATCATCTAGTAGTCCCCTACCAAGATTGTTCATATTATGCCCCTGAGGTCAAAATTGGCCCCGCCCTGGGGGTTACCGTTTTACATAGACTTATATAGGGAAAACATATAAAAATATTCTTCTCTAAAACTACAATGCCTAGAGCTTTGATATTTGGTATGTAGCATCATCTAGTGGTCCCCTACAAAGATTGTTCATATTATGCCCCTGAGGTCAAAATTGGCCCCGCCCCGGGGGTCACCGTTTTACATAGACTTATATAGGGAAAACATATAAAAATCTTCTTCTCTATAACTACAATGCCTAGAGCTTTGATATATGGTATGTAGCATCATCTAGTGGTCCCCTACCAAGATTGTTCAAATTATGCCCCTGAGGTCAAAATTGACCCCGCCCCGGGGGTCACCAGTTTCTATATTTACGCATTACCTTTGTTAGTCTAAATTGTGCAGGGCTTCATTATAATCAGGTGAGCGATATAGGGCCATCATGGCCCTCTTGTTTACTTTTAGCCAACTTGCATTTTTTTTAGAGTTTGAGCTAGAAAAATGTTTTATAAACCGTTTGACCATGGTGAGAAAAGACAAACTGAAGCTTGACCATGGTCTAACATGGTCAGTGTTTTCAACCGTGGTTGACCATTTGACCATGGTCGACTACGGTCAACCATGTTATTGTCTCACACTTTTATATTATCTCCCTTTAACAAAAATTATATATATTTTTTTAAAGTCCCAAAAAACACTTTTAAAATAAATGTTAGCAAAGTAATATATCATTATTATTATAAAAATAGAAAGATTTATGAATTAGTTTGACATATTAAAAAAATCATAATTACAACAAAATATTAATTAAGCTTTCCTATAAGAAATCAAAAATTACCTGACATTATTTGAAACAAGCTGATTCATCTGTAGCTTGAACATTATCAGCAACTGGTGAGTTCTTGCCTTTAATTGTTCTAACATGGTATCTGACCATGTGACAAGGTAAGAAATACCAAAGAACTAACCCTGTTTTGTTAAATTGCACAAGATTTTGAGGGTAAAAAATCAACACTGCCGACCACCGGGATCCCGACCAATTTTCTATAGGGCCTTCAAGTCAACTCTCAGATTCATTGTTAACTGCAATAATTGAATAACCTTGAGGTTTAACAATAAAACCCAAGATGATAGACCTGGGAATAAGGGGTCTAATTTCACATATTTAAACCTTGGCACATTTGAAACAGTCGTTTCTGTCAACATCTCTAAATAAAAACTGAATTCATCTAATATAAAGTTTGCATAGCCAGTTTATCAGCAAATAAATCACAAAGTTTTTCCTGGATACGAATATAATTAAATTAGTAGACAACATTATTGAATTTTATATCACCGATAATTCCGATATACGAGTAAACAGGACACGATTATGTTAAAACTTGAGCCTTTGGTATTTCCTGCTTACAGAGAATAAGAGTTTATTGCTTCATTTTACCAGGTAATCACTGCTGCAATAAACGACCATTGCGACCATTTGTATTTTTACTGACAAATGCCAGTCTGAGAAGTACTAAATTAAATGTTTTATTCAAACAAATAAAAATAATCAGTGTCGATTTAAGTATATAATTAAGCACAATTATTGTTTAATTCAATATTTGTCTATCGTCTAGGTCTGAATTTACTAGAATTGGTCATTGAAATATTCCATGTCTGGTCGTCAAAGGTTTATTTTGTGATAAAATGAAACTCGACAACATTTATAAAACATCAACATATTAAATGGAAAACATTGATAGTTTATTGTTATCAAATATCCAGGACCTGGGTGAGGCAGGAAAGGCTGAAAGCGCTCGGTAACCATCTGATTCAGCTACTTTAATATTATTCATTTTTTCGCCACATCTTAATTTTTGTAAATCTCGGGGCTGAGCTAGAATGCAAAATTATATTCTGCGGAAAATTGACCTTTAAATGTTTAGCAAGAGATTTTTCAATTAGTATTATAAATTTGAAAATTTAAGAAATCACTTAATTTTTATTTAACAAAATCTGTGAAATTTACTTACCCACGATGATTAATGATATTACCGTAATTGGCTAATAGAGCAACAACTGGTCAAAACTGACTCCTTCAAATAGATTCTGATCTGAACTTAAATTGTCACCGATAAGCTTTCACCATTCCCGGATCTGTCACAGTAAGTTGGTATTTGGAATGCAAACCAGAGCATCTATCTATTTATGTATACTATGTCTTGGCCAGTTAGACAGGGATAAATCTGAAAGTCTACACACCATGATACTATAATCTTCTTTTTCACCAAGCAAATACCGAATCATTTACGCTACCTATTTTCCTATAGATAATGATCTTCGTGTCCATGACATGCGCAAGGGTTACATCCTGTTGCATAGTTGTTTAGGCACACACTTTGGGAGCAGATTGTTTGAATCCTTAAATTTACTAAAATGATGAAATTGTGTTTAGTTGCTTGAATGTCCTGCAGCTACATTTCTTAGTTCTGCATTCTTTAACAAAGTTTTGTTTCCGGGATGTTGATTAAGTTGGCAGTAAATTTGACCCTCATTTTGATAAAACGTTTCTCAGAGTACCAGTTTACCATTTCTTGGAATATAATCAAATAGAAGCAGCATTTGTTCAGGTTTTTATCTGCTGGATTTCATGACCTCATCATTTGTAACGCTTGTAACGTCTTGACAGTAATTCTGACAGATGTATTGTCAAGCATACAATTCAATTTCATTCGATGCCTGCCATTGACATGTAGAGGATTCAAAGTGCCAAGGTTTCTCGTCAATTCATGTATTTTCTCGTCAATTTTATGTATTTCTAGGACTATTTTACTTGACTTCTTATAATGTTCCTTTTATCGAGTTTGAACATCTTGTCATTATGCTGTTCCTGTTGTATTGATATTGGTTTTTATGTCAGAGATACTTTGATATTCCATATCAGAACAAACTACAGAACAATGTTTTCCAATATGTGTTTTATAACAAAATGTGTGATGTCTTAAGATTTTCAGCATGAAAATGTTATGCCACCTGGTTTAATTTATTATTCCTGATATTGTTTTGACCCGGTAACTATAGTAATAGATACAAAGATTTCGACACAAATGTGGTCACTCTGGTATCAACATTTCTTAAAGTTATCACAAAACTAAATTATTTAGCTTGTCAATGGCTTGTATAATAACCTGTCGTTCAAGGCTCGACCTGTTTTAGAAAGTTGATCAGCTAAGACTACTCATGAAAAATGCTATATGTATTTGCAATATTTCCCCCAATTTTCAATCATGTTTTCGCTTCGTGTCATTCTGTATTGGTTTGTCCTTGCAATATCTCTCTCCCAAACTATTTTTCATGAAAACTGCTGATTTCGGGAATTTTCTCTGTCGCAGAACAAAAGTTGATTAAAAATGCTGAACATGTTACTACTGTCGTCTGGTATTATTTCTTCGACCGTTTATGTACTTATCGTGACAGCTTTACGAGAAACTTCAATTCCCGTCGGGAGAACGTCAGTCCTCGTTTTCTTTCAATCTTCTTAGATTACTGTACAGTGTGTATTTTCTTTTACCTACTGTGGTCATTGGAAAAAACCCAGCTTGCTTCTATTTTACACGCATTATTCATTATTAAAGGCCTGGTTCTTCTTTTGGGGATGTCTTTGTGAGGATTTTTTCTTAGATGGATCCTCTTTCTGTTACTTGCAGTAAATAATGCAGTTGGCTTCCCTTGTTTGACATGTTCTGTTAAAGTATGCAGTTAATTTGACAATTAAGTGTAAGAAATGCTTATAAATAGTGTCAGCTCATTGTCATCTCATGTCGTTTAACTGCCAACTTTTAAGTTGTGCATGCAGTCACAAATGGGTTTGTTCCTGATATATTAGCAGGTGTTGAATGTTCTACTGTTTTCAGCATAAGTTAAGTTTTCAGCATAAGTTAAGTTTTCAGCATAAGTTAAGTTTTAAGCATAAGTTAAGTTTTCAGCATAAGTTAAGTTTTCAGCATAAGTTAGGTTTTCAGCATAAGTTAAGTTTCCAGGTTAAGTTAACTTTTGTGGCACAATGTAACACAATATTGCTCAAAATCTCATATTCTAAGGTATTTATTTGAAGCTTTGAAAAATTATTCAATATCACAATGCTAACAGTCATTTCAATGGGAGAGGGCAATGCAGTCAACTGAACCACTTAGAACACTACCGCATAGGTGGCACATAAAAAGTGCAGCTAACTTTCTATTAGATTTGAGCAAATCGGACAAGGAAGGCAGCACTCAACTTAACCAGCCGACTTATATTAAAATATGCTTAAAAATGTTAACATACTTGAAAGCTTATGTTTTGTCAAGCAGAAATAAATTCTTGAATACTGAATATGAACAAGAAATAATATCTCGGTCTAACAAGTATATAGCTAGAATTGTTTAGAGCTCAGAGTTGTCAGAAATGTAGGCCTATACTCAAAGACGTATATTCAAGCATTAAATTGTGTCTATTGTTCAGTATAGTTATACGCTATGGGTAATTACATACTGTCATCTACCGTAGGTTCAATTCCCAATATCATATCTAATTTACACTGACTTTTTTCACTTCAGACATTTCTGAGTTCTCGTTAATTTGTGTTTAAAGTCTACTGTATATTTTGCCTGTGTAACAGACATGTTATTTCCCGTTCCGAATTTGAAATTATTACGTAGAAAATTACGAGTATATATAAATGTAGTTGTTCATCTTCATGAGGCATGAGCATTTCGGTGTTTGAAACATTGATAGAAAGAGAAAAAGGAGAGTTTTTACATGATGCTAAAGTTTGTATGGATTTCTAGTGGATGTAGACTTAATGGAATGTCTTAATTCCATTCACTTTATATATATTATGAGTCTGAGAATTACAAGTGAAGCTGCTATGTCATTTGGTAAATTGAAGTCTCCATTTATATATTTATATCTAGCAGACTATATTAATATTCTCATTTCTGGTCAACGGTTTTTGTCCATGATGACAATCTTGCATGATGCCCTTTACTTTTATTTTCTATAAATTTAGAGAAAGACCTTTTCCTGGATTGGAATTGTAAATTCATTTAGAATTCTTTGACAACTGTGTTGATTTTCCTCCACATGTGAAGAAGTTGCTGGTTCCTTGTGAAAGGGTTATTCATATTGGTTAGGTAAATGTCCAGGAAAACTGGTTAGGTGAATTTGATGCCATATATAACGGAAAATTATTGAGAAATGTTGTTGAACTCAAATAAACAAGTAAATGCACATCATCATTATGGTGTCCTTTGCAAATGCATGCATGTATAGCTTGGCCACATTGACATGAGTCTTGGCCAATTTGACATGACACTGACCTATTGATTAGCATAATTTAACAGTCGATATATTGTCTATGTGTATAACACCGATTGTATGTTTTCATAATCGGGGAGTATCACAAAGACGCTCGAGATGTAATACAAACACGAATATGAAATACGGATAGTGCACAATTTGCTTGCGGAAATATATATATTCAAAGCAAGAGCCTTGTAATATATTCTTGCACAAAGGTCAGGCTCACGTCAAAATAGTCAAGCTATATTGCCTATAATATTTTGTGAATTTATTTTAATGACAAGTATTCCTTCAAATTCCTGTGGGAAATGAGATTTAGTGAATAGATGCTTATCAACTGCACTTATCATCAGATATACATTAACTAAGCACATTTTGCTATGCATAAATATTGTCCTAATGGCTTTAAATGTTCGAAATTCTGTTCTTTTTTGTGTCAATTAATGCATTGCAACATTGCAAGACCTAAATGCATTGCAACTAATGGACTACAAAGCTTAGTAGATGAATAATTAACGATTGCAGCATAACGATTGCAGAAATTCTTGTGCTTGTTAATGCACTAAATGCATAAATCTTGAAGTACAGTTAAAACTGTAAAACTACTTATTTTTTGGGGTATTAAGTATTGTGGATTCAGATATAAAGCAGTTTTGAGTGGTTTTGAATTTGTGGATTTTTGCAGTAATGTGTGTTTGTTGTTAGATAAACTGATTGTGACAGAATGTCGAGCGTAATTCCGAGCATAGCCTTTATTTGCCAATCAGCTTTCTGCTGAAATAAAGGCATGCATTTGGGCCTCCACTTGGATTTTAATCCTGGTAACGAAATAATGCCACTAACCACTGAATCGCAGCCGATGTCACATATTTGTGTGCATGATACAGACAAAAATGCAATGTTGAAATTAAGAGCTGCATTTCAAATTTGGAATATAACCAGGCAAGGGTTTTTCTGGACCAATATTCTTACACTACACCATAAAAATGGGAGAAATTTGACTCTGCTAATTTAACTTCAATTCTTGACAAATTAATATAATTGTATCTAAGTTTTGTTCCTGTTTTATATTTCAGCTCAACCTCAACCCAATATGCAGCAGCCTCAAGCCCCGCCCGTCTTATCCACAGAAACCACAACTATAGCAACACCTAGATATGAACTCAACACACAACCCTTACAGCCACAAGCACCTATAGATCTAGATGATGTATCCTTACAACCACAGGAAGACTTAGGTAATGAGTTTTAGTTATCAGAACACACACATAACCAGAGGGGGGGGGAGACCAGAAATTGACCCCCAAAAAATTTGGCCAAAAAATGTTTTGTTTATTATATATTTAAACAAATTTGTCAAGTAGCTGGTTGGACCCCCCCCCCCCAAAAAAGAAAAAAACTCACTGGTTAAATCGGGCCCCTGAGAGAAGATGGCTGTCGGGATCTTCTGAGAATAATAACTGGTTATAAATGTAGAGCCCCACGCTGTAGATCCCCACCCCGTTGAAGCTGAGAAGTTTTTACTATAACTGTATAAACAACAGAACGTTATTGTGTTATATCTGTTGTTGATATTATGTCTGAAAGGTTTATGTATAATAACATTGAATGATGAACAAACGACAGACACATAAAACAATGGAAGATGGACATCCATGGAGAAATAAAGCAATGGACAATAGACTCGGACATAAAACATGGACTTGCACATAAAACAGTCGATTGATGGACAGTTGTAAAACTGTGTTTGTTATGGGGGTTTTACAGCTTGTTTAGAATAATGGTATTATCCAACACATCACATAGTTGTCTTGACCATATGAGACATTTCTCTTATGTTTAATGTTTGCACTGACTTTCTTATGTCTTAAAATAGTTTTTTCAGTGATATATGAATATCAACAGTTATATTTGGACAAATTGCTCACCTAGATCGCAAATTTGAAACAATCCCCAAGCAGTATTAGTTTTATTCTGCTCTTATGGTGGGCAAATTGTTTAGTCAAAATGTAATGATGCCAAGTTAACCAGCAAGACTACTGGTTTTAAAGTTGATCAGCCGAGCCTCTAGCTAACATTTTTGGTCTGTTTATAGATGGTCAGGGTTTGGATAAATGCTGGGGTAAAAATTTTCAGTCTAAATACTGATTTCAGAATTTTTTAGAAATAAATGCCCTATGAAATTTATATGAAAAAAATCATCTAATTCAGTATATTGACAAGCAGTTTTCAGTATTTTGAAATTTATGAACTTTTGCCCATGTAAATCATGTTCTATGGCCATGGTCAGGGTTTGTTCTGTATTTGGTTAACTTATACTTGACACTTCCACCAGACAATTCATTTGTTTAACAGTAAATTCTGATTCTGTTCTATGCTCCAGGGAAATTTTTCCGGTCTTCGTATTTCAGCTTATTTCGACTGTTATGCTCACAAAATCACGTGATTACGCTGACATTGTCTTTCGTCTAAGCTGTGTAAATTGATTTTTCACTGAGTGGATTACCGTGTTCATTGGTTTTCACGATTCATCCCATCATTTTTGTCAATGAAAAATTTTCATTGCAATTTTTATTATCTTGAAAGTTAAAATGTGTGAGAATTTCTGTTTGGTTTGTCACTGGATATTTGATATTCTGTTTATTTGAATTTTATCAATTCTCTGTCTTTCTATCAAAACTGGTATTTTATTAGTTTTCTCCCTTTCTATCCATAAACTGGTATTTTATCAATTGTCTCCCTTTCTATCCATAAACTGGTATTTTATCAATTGTCTCCCTTTCTATCCATCAACTGGTATTTTATCATTTGTTTCCCTTTCTATCCATAAACTGGTATTTTATCAGTTGTCTCCCTTTCTATCTATAAACTGGTATTATATCCATAAACGGGTATTTTATCAATTGTCTCCCTTTCTATCCATAAACTGGTATTTTATCAATTGTCTCCCTTTCTATCCATAAACTGGTATTTTATCAATTGTCTCCCTTTCTATCCATCAACTGGTATTTTATCAATTGTCTCCCTTTCTATCCATCAACTGGTATTTTATCAGTTGTTTCCCTTTCTATCCATAAACTGGTATTTTATCAGTTGTCTCCCTTTCTATCCATAAACTGGTATTTTATCAGTTGTCTCCCTTTCTATCCATAAACTGGTATTTTATCAGTTGTCTCCCTTTCTATCCATAAACTGGTATTTTATCAGTTGTCTCCCTTTCTATCTATAAACTGGTATTATATCCATAAACGGGTATTTTATCAATTGTCTCCCTTTCTATCCATAAACTGGTATTTTATCAATTGTCTCCCTTTCTATCCATAAACTAGTATTTTATCAGTTGTCTCCCTTTCTATCCACAAACTGGTATTTTATCAGTTGTCTCCCTTTCTATCCCTAAACTGGTATTTTATCAGTTGTCTCCCTTTCTATCCACAAACTGTATAGTTGTCTCCCTTTCTATCCATAAACTGGTATTTTATCAGTTGTTTCCCTTTCTATCCATAAACTGGTATTTTATCAGTTGTCTCCCTTTCTATCAATAAACTGGTATTTTATCAGTTGTCTCCCTTTCTATCCATAAACTGGTATTTTATCAGTTGTCTCCCTCCATCCATATACTGGTATTTATCAGTTGTCTCCCTTTCTATCAATTAACTGGTATTTTATCAGTTGTCTCCCTTTCTATCCATAAACAGGTATTTTATCAGTTGTCTCCCTTTCTATCCATAAACGGGTATTTTATCAGTTGTCTCCCTTTCTATCCATAAACTGGTAATTTATCAGTTGTCTCCCTTTCTATCCATAAACGGGTATTTTATCAGTTGTCTCCCTTTCTATCCATATACTGGTATTTTATCAGTTGTCTCCCTTTCTATCCATAAATGGGTATTTTATCAATTGTCTCCCTTTCTATCCATCAACTGGTATTTTATCAGTTGTTTCCCTTTCTATCCATAAACTGGTATTTTATCAGTTGTCTCCCTTTCTATCCATAAACTGGTATTTTATCAGTTGTCTCCCTTTCTATCCATAAACTGGTATTTTATCAGTTGTCTCCCTTTCTATCCATAAACTGGTATTTTATCAGTTGTCTCCCTTTCTATCTATAAACTGGTATTATATCCATAAACGGGTATTTTATCAATTGTCTCCCTTTCTATCCATAAACTGGTATTTTATCAATTGTCTCCCTTTCTATCCGTAAACTAGTATTTTATCAGTTGTCTCCCTTTCTATCCACAAACTGGTATTTTATCAGTTGTCTCCCTTTCTATCCCTAAACTGGTATTTTATCAGTTGTCTCCCTTTCTATCCACAAACTGTATAGTTGTCTCCCTTTCTATCCATAAACTGGTATTTTATCAGTTGTTTCCCTTTCTATCCATAAACTGGTATTTTATCAGTTGGCTCCCTTTCTATCAATAAACTGGTATTTTATCAGTTGTCTCCCTTTCTATCAATAAACTGGTATTTTATCAGTTGTCTCCCTCCATCCATATACTGGTATTTATCAGTTGTCTCCCTTTCTATCAATAAACTGGTATTTTATCAGTTGTCTCCCTTTCTATCCATAAACAGGTATTTTATCAGTTGTCTCCCTTTCTATCCATAAACGGGTATTTTATCAGTTGTCTCCCTTTCTATCCATAAACTAGTAATTTATCAGTTGTCTCCCTTTCTATCCATAAACGGGTATTTTATCAGTTGTCTCCCTTTCTATCCATATACTGGTATTTTATCAGTTGTCTCCCTTTCTATCCATAAATGGGTATTTTATCAATTGTCTCCCTTTCTATCCGTAAACGGGTATTTTATCAGTTGTCTCCCTTTCTGTCCATATACTGGTATTTTATCAATTGTCTCCCTTTCTATCCATACAGGGTATTTTATCAATTGTCTCCCTTTCTATCCATAAACAGGTATTTTATTAATTGTCTCCCTTTCTATCCATAAACGGGTATTTTATCAGTTGTCTCCCTTTCTATCCATAAACCGGTATTTTATCAATTGTCTCCCTTTCTATCCATAAACGGGTATTTTATCAGTTGTCTCCCTTTCTATCCATAAACGGGTATTTTATCAGTTGTCTCCCTTTCTATCCATCAACTGGTATTTTATCAGTTGTTTCCCTTTCTATCCATCAACTGGTATTTTATCAGTTGTTTCCCTTGCTGTTTTATCAATTACCTCTCTGTCACTATAACTGATGTTCTCCGGAACTCGAGCTTTACCTACTCCATCAAAGTGATCAAACAAAGCTGATAGTCTAACGTGACAGTCAATATGAATCATGTGTGGTTAACATGCGATTATCTCATCAACCGTTAGTCAGCCCACATGTCTTATAGACAATGTATTAAGTCGTGAATCTGTCTTCATCCAATGACATATTGCATGCAAACATAGAAGGAATATTTTCCCTTGACCGTATTGACTTGTTGGCTAATGTCAGTTGGTATAGAGTATGTCTGTCTGCTATTGGTATAATAACTGTCATTTGTACGTATAAACTGTTTTTACTGCCAGTACTGTATGTCCAATATCGTATTACCGAGGGATGTCTCAATTTTTGAAACATTGTACGAGTCATCTATCATACCATGTATAAGACTTTGCCGGTTGATGTTCTAGAAGATTGTTTGAAAATTGTTTCTATAATAGCCATAATCTGTTGCTTACATGTTATGATGGTTTTAAGATTGCTGTATTTGTCTATTGTTTGTATCTGGTAATGTCCTGGAGAAAATGGTCTTGGTTCAGTGCATAGTGAACACGATTTTCAGGTTTGATTTCCGGTTGAGCAAGTCATACCCTTCCAAGAACATTTGACAACAGGTTATTTTAGATACGACCAAACTTTGTTAAGGAGACAACTCTTTCAGTTAAAAAAATTGAACAGAAAGAAATAATTAACTTATTTAGTTCAAGTAGCTAAATTAAGAAATTGCCAAGTTACAGAAAATTGCTCAAAGACAATAGCAGTCAATTATATTGAGAAACAATGCATAAATACAAACATAAAACAATAAAAAGAAACATTAAAGCATGGTGCAAGGCTACTGTCGATGCAATAAGTTTTAAATACTAAAGAGGGAACTATCCCGTTCGAAAGAATAGCGGGGTTTACAGTTACACCTAGATAAACATAGTTTACTTGCTGGACAAGCTAATGTTTACAACCCTTAATTGATTTTGAACGGATTGTAGGTTACTATGGCCCATTTGCCTGGATAAATAAAAGCAATATCAAACTGACATGCAGTCCATCAGCTCCTGTGGTCAATGGTTAAATTCACAGAAACAATTAAGCTTATAAATGTATTGCTAATCTAAGTGGAACTGTAATTGATTACGTTCTATTCAATGACCATTCCATTACTCTCAGAGTTCAGACGTTAGTCTTCATGCTACCTTACACTAAGTCTAAAAAAAATTCGATATTAATTTTCGCGAAGGATTAATTTTCAAGGGGTCCCAGGGCTCGACACTAACTATTTTTGTCACTGGTCCGACAGAAAAGAAGCACTCATAAAGAAAACAGCTACTGGTTCCTTCAAAGCTTTCACTGGCCCTTCTTGATTTTCACTGGCCTCGGGCCAGCAGACCAGTGTTAGTGTCGAGCTTTGAAATCCATTTTTTTTGTTGAAAAGTCATGTTTGTGAAATTCAAACATTGGCAGTTGATAAAACATCAGACAGAACTTCATCCAACTTTAAAGATAGTAAGAATGGCTTCAGAGTTACAAATTTGTGAAATTTTGACCGTGTGAAAATTTCTGATTTTACAGTAAGTAAGTATTTCTTGGACATACAATTATTCCTGATGTCTGGTGATATTTATACTAGTCAGACTGTGTCATTATTTGCCAACAAACAATAGTATTTAGTTTACCAACCAGTCTATGGGGTCAGATTCTGTCAAGTGGTAAGAATAATTACTGCTCCTGAGGAAACTGACCATTAGTGATAGGGTATTACATCAAAGTTAACTGCTTCATGTTAAACTGTCTGACTGGTAGGGAGAACTGACATCTCTGACCTGGCATTACTTCCCTTGTTTGAGTACACAAATCTGAAGTAACCAAAATTAAAGCTGGGGATGGGGCCAGTGGTTAATGGGGATACTGGATTTGTAAATCTGCAATCTGAGTTTGATTAACGGTCATTGCAAGTGATATTGATACCCTTTCATGAAAATTTGACAACAATTTAATGTTCCTCCACCTGTGGAGAAATTGCTGCTTTCTTGTGGACATGATAGTTAGTACTGGATAGGAAACAGTCCATGAAACCTGGTAGGTTAATTGTAACAAATATAACCTGTACTGTAATATGTAACCAAGAATTACGGTGAAAGGCGGTTCGCAAATGTGCTGCCACCTTATGGAACTGTCTTCCTGTGGAAATCAGACGCATTGACTCTCTGACAGTCTTCAAAAAGACTTTAAAAACACATCTGTTGAAAAGTGCATATCAGTGAATCAAGTGAAATTGTTTTAGACTTTTAATGAACTGTCAACTAGCTGACTTTCGCGTGTTAAGCGCTTTAGAGACTGGTTAATTATAAAGCGCTATATAAATATTTTCAACTAATAATAATAATAATAACTCAGGTATGTGTCATAGTGCCGTCTTTAGTGCTACAAGTTCTGCTGATGTGTAGTTTCAGAATTAACTCATTTTTCTGGTGGTGGAAAAAAATGTCATTTCTGTGAATTTTCAATTTTAACTGTCAGAATTGTTTAAGGATTGTGAATGTAACATGAAAAGAAGAATGATATGAAATGTCAGGTCAAAAACTCCTTTAATTTAATAACAGATGAAATATGAATTTTATGAATTCATCTTTTTGTTTTGAAGGAAATTTGGATAAAAAACCTTTATTTATCGCTTGAAAAACTTTGACTTGACATTTATGTACATAATTAAAATATTGATCAGAAACTAGCTGTTGTAACTCATGAGTAATTTGTTAAAGGGGATTTATGTGTATATTTTCATGACAATGAAATTAAAAAAAAAAATTCAAGAATTGATTTTGTGAAAAAAGCTTTTGTAATATTAATTTAATGAGCATTGTAGTTTTTGTAAGAATATCAAATACTATTTCTTTATGATTACTACTGTAAAATTAAGAAATTTGCTGGATAAATTTTCTTGAACATTTGATGTATGTAAAATTAAAGAATATTCCCAAAAATGAAAAAGTTCTCGAAAATTGGAATATTTTAAATTAAACAACATTAATAAAACATAGTAAGTAGTTTTTAGAACCTATTAAAAACCGTAAACATTAATAACCTCATGAATTCTTTAAATTGACAAATTTCTCAACATATTCATCTCACAGAAATTTCAGATTTTATAGCAAAAGAGTTAAATTCATTATTTTAATATTTGTTAAAAATTACAGCAACATCCACTTTTTAGTAAATAGTGAAATAAACTATTTGAAATTCAATGTTAATTATGTGTGTGCGATAAAACCCATTACAACATGCAAATTGTAGCTAATTGTTTTACAAGTAGAGAATTGTAACGTTGCATATCAAGTTTCTTCTTACCTAATTGTATCTTTTGTAAATCTTGAAGAAACCGACAATTTAATCAATTTTAAGATGTTGCAATGCTTTCAAACTTGGCATACTTGTTTACCATCATAAACAGTTCGTATTATCAAAACCATGTAACACTATCAAACATTTTAACAGAATTATGGCCCTTGGTTGACTAAACTTGCTATTATGGACAAGGCTTCCAATTTGGCATAAGCGTTTACTGAAGCCAGTCTTGTTTGGATGAACTATGCAAGCATTTTAGAAAATTAACTTTCGTTAATTGAGAGGAATCTGTTCTGTGTATTTAACCTTTTCCTATAAATTGTCTCTTTCCTATTCATAAGTGACTGTCGGGTGTAAAAGTTCTAGAAATGTTGTGAGAGACATTCGATACTATATAATAATGAAATCAATGTAAGTCAATATATGTCTCTGTGTTTCACCTGATACCATTGTTCATTATACGGAATGACTGCAGCTTTGATTTGATGCTTATTTTGCCTGAAACTGATCTATAGATGTATGAATGTAGGAGGGCAGGCAGGAGGGAGGGGGGTAATTATAGTATATCATTGTCCAGTAGAGAAAATGGCCATTCTTGTGTCGGATTTTGAAGCAAATTCTGTGGAGGTGATTTTACTGATTATTGTCCAGAGTTGGTCACTGTTCTTCTGACTATAAATGCACTTAATGGGAAATTTGATTATAGACACACTTAATAATGGATTTTCTGGAATTATTAGTTTGATGTAAAATTGAGAAATGTGAAAAAAAAAAAATACTATGTTTGGAACGGTATCCATTTCATACATTGCATATAATGAATTGCCGCATGTGAAAATTATGTTTAATATTGTTTGGACCATACTGTGGCAGTAACATCATGTACATTATGAATACATGTGTATAGTTACTGTGATAATGTTCAACAGTATTTGGAACAGTATCCATGCATAGAAGGATGATATTTCTAGTTTATTTTTTATGCAAAATTTTAGTATTTCTATGAAAATAACATTATGATTATTTCAACAGGTCAATTTGTGTGTAATTATTTCACTAATTGCAACACTGTTTTGACTGTAAGTCTTATTGCTAAAATTTGACTGCTTGCATGTTTGACTAACATTAAGGAAATGACAGTTTAATTATTGTGTAGTGAAATTCTGTACAAATTAACGAATGTGAAGGGTAATTATCAAGTTTAATGCAGATTGCATTTAAGTCCAATTTATAGATCGATAGTGCATAAAGTTAAACATGTAACTCAATTTAGATAAAGACAAGCTGTGTGAAACTTGATTGAGGTCATAATTGACTTTTATGTACTTCAAATTTTATTTGGCTGATTGAAGAATGTTAATTTAGTATGAAACATAGGGAAAACTTGTTGGATATTCAACAGAAGGATTATGGGACGTTTAGATTCTATGTATGGGGTGAGCAGCTGTTTTCTTAATATAAATTGACCCTTCAAATTATAATATGAGTGTATATGCAAAATTTGCTGGGCATTACAGTCCTGTTAAAGTCCAATGAGAATAGTTGTTAATATACTATCGTCCGGCAGGTAAACTATGTTTATCTAAGTTTCTTTCGAATGGGATAGTAAAATTCCTCATTAAATTTAGAACTTCTTTTTGAATAGACTATTATTCAATATCTAAGATCAAATCCCCAAATAAGCTGGGCCTTAGTTCATCAAAAGTGTCCGTTGCCTATGCGAAGTGCTACTGAGCACTTTCATTCAATTACTAGTAACCTCTCCATTTCACCTTACTTTGAGAGACCTTTTGGAGATTTTTACCATTATTTTATATGTCATGAAGAAGGCTCGTCAGGTTTAAATAAAAGAAAGAAAAACAAACACGTTGTCTAAGTTATTAGTTCCACCTATTTATTTATTGTACTCAATACTATGTAACCAGGTCCTGTTCAATTAAATATAGAAGGCATGGATTACCTTCCGTGGAAAGTCCTATATAGCACTTTGCTTATGAAACGGACACCACAATATATGCATTGTTATCTTAAGTACTGTAACTGTGACTGCTTTATGGCAATCATAGCTTGATACCCATTCCTCTGACATAATTATTATTTTTTTTTTTTTTAATGAATTATGCTGAGCATAGTCTTTATTTGCTTTATTTCTACTGAAACATGGCAGGCATATGTATATGCCTCCATCCTGATTTGAACCCGGGTCGCCAGATTAGACGGCAAGCGCATTAACCACTGAGCTACGGAGGCATTGTTTTACAGTAGTTTGAGAATAGTGTGAACAGAACACAAAACATTAGCCAAACTCAATATTATGTATCCTGATAATTAAAGGATGCAAATATTTGAAACTTGAAATATTTTGGCACTGTCTTACGTTTATTCTGTCAATCTTAGCACTCCATTTCTCAAAATCTTGAAACTTTTGATGCTGTATGTGCGGTAACACAGCTTGTATATTACACATACTAGTAGACTTGTCAGATCTAGATGCAATAAGTCTGTCTATTTGTCATAATTATACGGCTTCCTCAGAGGCATGGTATGTTCACAGGAGAGTTTGCATCTAGCATAGTTTTGTTGGCACCTAAGTTTAATTTGTTGTTTTGTCAGTGTAAAGAAGATTTGGTTATCTATATTGATGGTGAGGTTTTTCTTCAGTTTTACATGGAACATTAAATGGAATTCCTTCAAGCTTAGTGTTGTTATGGTACCCATATTCTGGTCACATTTTTCTGTGGGATGCTTGGCAATATACAAATTGAGTCTGTGTCATAAACAGACACACTTAGCCCCTGGATATATACAAACATTTAACATTGGACATGTACAAACAATGTCTTGCATGGCCATGGTCAATGTTTGAACACTTGCAGGACATTCAGGACATACTGGACCAAATACATGTAAAAGACACTGGACCAAGGACTTGGATTCATTGCAATGTTATTTAAGTGTTGTTGAAATCTCAACCAAAATGAAAGTGACAGGCATTCATTATATACAGACTTGTTTTCTAGTCGCAGCATGTCATTCTTATGGCACTGAATGCATATTCTTTAACATAATTATGTCCCAAGTGTACTGTTCAATGTTTAAAATTGTTGCTTTCTCAGAGAAGATCTTAGTTTTTACAATACAGCTGTCATATTTGACAATGCATTGCTGCTTGCAAATCTGTAAATTTATAATTATGAGGTGTTTTATTTTTGCTATTTCTGCAATAACAAATTAGTTCTTTCGGGATGGTGAGTGAATTAAAATGTGTCAGCATTTTCCAGGAAATAATGGTTGGGTGATTCTTGCATGAGTCAAGCCAAAAACCCTTCTATTTATAAGCGAGTAAGTGAATATTGACCTCAGGGGGTTTACTATACAAACTCTATATTGATAGGATATATAATAATTCCAGGAGTTTTGATAATGTATATATTAAATAAGTCCAGGAGTCTTGCAAAAACATGCAGAACCTAGATATTTACTTATAGATATAATTATTGATGGTGTATATATATTTATGTTTATTGTTGTCTATTTCAGATGGAGATTTATCACCTGACATTGAAGCTGCAATAAGAGCGTGTTGGGAACCCATTGTTGGCGAAGAATTTGAAGTAGTCGTATGTATATTTTGTGTGATATCATAAAAATTATAATATATTTGACGAATTCTTAGTTATAATTAATAACCAATTAAGATGGGGGTTCAACTTAAGAGTTCATGAGGTTGAAAAATATTAGAGATAAATGGGCAATGGCATACACCATGAGAGGGGAATGGGGGGGGGAGATCAGGTATCGTGCAATTTCTACTTCACAAAAACATAAAACCACCTCTTCGATGGCCTGGTGGTTGAGCATACACTTCTTGTGCGGGAGGTCCCGAGTTTGAACAAAGGCCATGTCATACCAAAGACGAAAAAATGGTACAAGAACTACCCTTCCTAGATGCTTAGCATTATTAGGGAAACTGGTTCTCTTTTCTCATACCCTTATGGCGATGGTTTAAATCAGAAATGAGGTGTCGCGAGTGATTAACATAAGTTGGAGAAACTTGTTTCACAATCAACCTTAAATAAACTTGTATAAACTAAAAACATTATTTTGAAAATTTTGACTTTGCAAAAATGTATGATTTTACGGAAGTGACGCAGGAATTTCTTGAAATATGACTGCTAATGCCTCCCTACTTACGATATTGAGTATTGACTTTCTTCCATTAACTCACTGATTTACTGTCAACTAAATCTTATACACTAATTGACTTTTTGTGCTCATATTACATTGTACGCCTTAAGTCTTTCCTCGTACAAACTTCCGTGTCATGTCTGAAATTTCTCAATCTTCATTTCTCAATCTTCTCTTGAGCTATTGATATTACCACCAACGGTACGGTCTTTGTTATTACTGTTTGTCATAGAAAAAAATCCCATATTGTTTTGATTTTATCTGCCAATCTATTATCATTACCCCCTCCCTTTCTACTCCGTTGAACGTCTTCTTTATTGCTGGTGACCAAACGTGTAGATCTATCATGGTATTTGAAGATAATGTGAGACAAATGGCTATTTAATAGAATTACTCAAACATGCATGCCTGCCGTAACACATTGAGTTAAATAACCACCTTTGAATTTGGTTGACAACTTTATCGAGGGGTGTTGTCTATAATACTATAGGAATATGACTTGTAATCATTAGATCTCATCAGTTGGCTGACTTTGCCAGTTCTCTTATCTGGGGGCATTGTTTATAGCTTCGCATGACTTTGTTCAATGTGCATATATCCCATGTATTCGTTGATAAAGGTAATGTCCTTTCACTATTACTGTAAAATCATTGAATTTCGTTCATGGTTTTGATAAAAAAGACAATTTGTTGGGACTTGAATTCGTGGATTTTGCATTTCAGGTAATAAAACAAGGGTCAAAATCAATTATTTGTTGGAATTAAACTTCGTGGTTGAGTTAAACCATGAAATCCACGAAATTTAATCCCCCACGAAAATGAATGATTTTACAGTAATAGAAAATCTTGATATTGGAAAAAGTCAATTTTAGACTACATTTGAATAATTCTCCCAGTGCCAGCTACCATCATATTGCAGATGTGGCTACCATAATATGGAGGGTAACATTGACCATTTCGTGCCTCTTCTATTTCTTCAGGTCGCTCAGTTATCGAAGTTTAAGGAAGGTGGTGGATTAGGGATCAGCTTGGAGGGTACAGTGGATGTAGAGAATGGGGTAGAAGTAAGACCACATCATTATATCCGCGCCATACTACCCGACGGACCTGTAGGGGTCAATGGTAGACTTCATAGTGGAGATGAATTATTAGAGGTAAATGTTATACTAACACCAGGGATCCTACGAATCCAGAATTATCTTGAAATGATTGGTACTGGTATTTGCTGCACTTGGAATTATATGAAATTTTCTGAATAAAATTGATTCACTGTGTAATGAATATGGCAAATTTCATGCACTGAATTTTAATGATAGCAGAAGATCTGCTTATGGCGCCCAAAACATATTAGTCTCTTGTTTTCCGGATTGGGCATTGAGCCCTAAGTAGTACCCATATACTATGTTTAAGATTAAGCTACATGAAAATATCTGTCTCTCGATATTTCACACTTGATCTGTATAGCTTTCAAATAAACTTAAATGAATACTTATTTCAAAGCCTAGTTATACATATTATCTGAAATATCAGAGGTTGGATGGGTTTTGTTTGAGTTAAAGTTCTTTGTGGGAGACAAAGACGAACTTTTCTGTATCAAAAACCTTTCTATGTTTTGTCAATTTTATACTTTATTAATATTGTTTACAGGTGAATGGGAAACGATTGCTGGGATTAAATCATAAAGAAGTGGTTGGAATTTTAAAGGAACTTCCTCAAAATGTACGACTAGTATGCGCTCGTCGGACAAATACTTCAACAGAAAACTATGCAGAGCAAGAACAGGGTCAGTTCCAGGCCCCTTCTCTTAGTACAGGGGTCATGGAAATTGGCTCAGAAAGACTTGTTAAGTCAAAGTCAGATAATGCGTTATCTGAACCTATCGCTCAATCTAGTTTACCGAACAAGCGGTCCAGATCATTAGAACCGTTAACTGGACTAGCAATGTGGAGTAGTGAACCTGTCGTTATAGAACTACGCAAGGGAGATAAGGGACTTGGATTTAGTATACTAGATTATCAGGTGAGTTGTCTCCCTTTGCTGGCATTTTATGATCATGGTAATAATGTTTAGTATATATAGTATAGTATAGTTCCTTCCCTTTGCTCATATTTTATACACAATAGTTACAAAGTTTAGTATATTCAGTTGCTTCCCTTTGCTGGTATTTTATGTACAATAATAACATAAAAGAACCTTAAATATGCACCATGAATAATGTTAAGTGTATTGAGTTGCTTCCCTTTGTTGGTATTTTATACAGCTTGGTCATACTAAGTCAAACTTAAGACTGTTCACCATGAATGCTGTTGTTTAGTAAACAGAGTTTCTTCAATTTTAGGTGTTTTCCAGGTTGCTTTTAGAAACAGATCCAACCAGGAATTAATTTTGGAACTTTAGAATGTCAAGAAGCTTAGTTTTAAGCTATAACATCATTAAAACTTTGAAAACTTCATGTCTTATGTCATTGAATACTTTGCTATTATCAGACAATGGCATAACCTAAAGATGCAAACTCTTGAATATTATAATCCATTTTATGAACATTTTATTGACATAGTGTTGAGATATTTACTTGATACGGATATATTTACAGGATCCCGTTAACCCAAGTGAAACTGTGATAGTAATCAGAAGCCTGGTGCCAGGTGGAGTAGCGCAGATAGATGGTCGACTGGTACCCGGTGATCGTCTTGTCTTCGTAAACGATGTTAATCTGGAGAGTGCTACTCTAGACGAGGCTGTACAAGCATTGAAAGGGGCTGAAAAGGGGCTGGTACGAATAGGTGTAGCTAAACCCTTGCCACTGACGGGTGCATCCCCGGATCAAGCATTTAGCGAGGGAGAACCAGAGGTATATTGACAAGTCTTTGTACACTCTATATATATTTTCTTTCACCGAGTTGGTGTCAGCATTTAAGTTTTGCTGTTGGTATTGCTAATTGTGTTCATGTTTTTAACTTCCCGTCACCGTTATTACAATATCAAGCACTTAGTTGTCTGTAAATATCTGCATTATTATTGCCTACTTTTAAAGGTTACACTTCAATGGTTTTATCTGCACATTTTTTCTCAAAGCTTCTGCTGATGTTTTCATTCAGTTCATTTGGTTTAGTTCATTTGGTTTAAGCTCACCTTTCACATATTGACCAGACAAGCTTCAGTGATAAATCTTTGTCCATTGTCACATTTGCTTTTGAACATACTAATGGTCACAATTTTAGCTTAAACTTGATGAAGTTTGCATGGTCACGATAATTATCCCAAAATGTAAAATCAAGGTTTGTATTTCATCACCTGAGGTCAAAAAGTAGGTCATTGGATAAATCAAAGAAAAACATCGCATATGCCATTGGGGCTAAGTTTGAGTTTTGATAGCATTTAGGTCATGGTTAGATATAGGTCAACTAGATCAATGTACAATAGTGAGCGATATAAGCCTAATTTGGCACTCTTGTAAAGCTCCTGGTATAGTTTTATGCATATTTTGATCAGGCAATTTCTTGGTTACAAATATTGTTCTAAGCTTTATATTCTTCAAACAATTCTGCAGATAACTGCTATAACTGCTATATTGATATTCATGATGTTTTGATATGTTGGACCTGTATGCATAGTGTGCATAAAATCTTGCATAATATTTACATATATTAATATTCATGAGTTTTGATGCATTTTATGGATTGTATCTCGACTCTGAGACTGGTAGCTAGCTTAATTGTAAGACTCAATTATGTTAAAAAATCATGTAGTGAAATATGGTTCTGTACCACAAGATGGATGGGTTTGTCCAAACCTGAATGACTACCGTTGGGTCTGTGTATAGTATGCGTTTGTCTGTCCATCTGTTTATCTGTCTGTTAATAACAATTTAAGAGGTTCTTCCAAGAAGCTGCAACATCGGATTTCAATCATTTTGTTAGCTCACCTGACCACAAAGTGGTCATGGTGAGGTTTTGTCATACCGAGATGTCCGTCGTCCGTCGTGCGTCGTGCGGCGTGCGTCGTGCGTCCGTCAACAATTTCTTCAAACAACTTCTTCTCCTAAACCGCTTGGCCAAATTTGATAAAACTTAACAGGAATGTTCCTTGGGTGAACCTCTACCAAAGTTGTTAAAAAATTTCCGGTCTGTCGCATAACTAGGTTACACAGGCTAAAAATAGATTTTCAAAAAGGAAACTTTAAAAATCTTCTTCTCTGAAACCGTAAGGCATAGAGCTTTCATATTTGGTATGTAGCACCACCTTGGGGTCCTCTACAAAGATTGTTCAAATTATATTCCTGGGGTCAAAATTGGCCCCGCCCCGGGGGCCCTTAGTTTTACATAGAGTTATATAGGGGAAACCTTAAAAAATCTTCTTCTCTGAAACCACTTGGCCCAGGGCTTTCATATTTAGTATGTAGACTCAGCTAGAGGTCCTCTACAAAGATTGTTCAAATTATGCCCCTGGGGTCAAAATTGGCCCCGCCCCGGGGGCCCTTAGTTTTACATAGAGTTATATAGAGAAAACCTTAAAAAATCTTCTTCTCCGAAATTGCTTGGCCCAGTACAGGGCTTTCATATTTGGTATGTAGACTCAGATAGAGGTCCTCTACAAAGATTGTTCAAATTATTACCCTCGGGTCAAAATTGGCCCTACCCTGGGGGTCACCATTTTACTTAGACATATATAGGGAAAACATATAAAAATCTTCTTGTTTAAAACTACAATGCCTAAGAGCTGTGATATTTGGTATGTAGCATCATCTAGTGGTCCCCTACCAAAATTGTGCAAATTATGCCCCTGGGGTCAAAATTGGCCCAGCCCCGGGGGTCACCGTTTTACACAGACTTATATAGGGAAAACATATAAAAATCTTCTTGTCTAAAACTACACTGCATAGAGCTTTGATATTTGGTATGTAGCATCATCTAGTGGTCTACCAAGATTTTTCAAATTATGCCCCTGGGGTCAAAATTGGCCCCACTCGGGGGTCACCGTTTTACATAGACTTATATAGGGAAAACATATTAATATCTTCTTGCCTAAAACTATACTGCCTAGAGTTTTGATAATTGGTATGTAGCATCATCTTGTGGTTTTCTACCAAGATGTTCAAATTATTCCTTTGGGTAAAAATTATGCAGGGTTTATAATCAGGTGAGCGATATTGTGCCATCATGGCCCTCTTGTTTTAAAAGTCTTTAGGCTTATAAGAAATCTTATGAATTTACTACCATGTATATTTATGTAAACCAAGGGCAATTGTCATTCAATGATAGCAAAATAGTAAGCACTATACTACAATGCACTATGATATTGGCTTGAGTACGAGTGCAACACTGGTCTCCTCTGCTATATGTTGATTTGTCTCTTTTGTTTATTGTTTCATTTTCTTGATATCTTTGCTAAAGTTTTAGTTTGGTCGCTTGTGTTGCTTATGTGGTCCATAATGCAATTTCTGCTTCTAACTGTTGCATATTTAAGGTTTAATCCCGCCCTTCTATGTAATTTTCAAATCTTTCGACAGCTTCAGTTACATTATTATCTGCCATTTTATATGCGTCTTCAGTTTGAATACAATCATTTATAAAGCTTTACCGTCAATCCTCAAGTATAGCATGCACATCTATTGAACAAAAATTCTTACCAAAAAAATTGTATGTGTGCTTTCCAAAAGTATTGCTACACATTTTCCTAGTCTCTGAATAACAAATCTGAAATGGCTTTGTTCTAAATTTTATCTTATCTTTATCCATTTTTGTTGAATTTTTCAAAACATTCATTGCCTCAGGCTTTTTTCTCAGGAACTTATCTCAATTTAGACGCCACTTGAAATAAGTTTTTTTTTATTCAAAATTTTTCAATTACCATAGCCCAGAAAGGCATATTTTTTTATAATTTTAAACTTCCTGTTTACCTGTGTGCATTATACACAACTGCGACCAATACTTGAGTATTTACGGTATTTTGAATTTTGTTTAAAAGCCTTTGCATGGTCAGCATTATTTCGTGTATCATCCCTTTTTCTGTTGGGTGTTTTTGATATTTTGTTTATTTGTTTGTATTACACAGATTGCTCCACGCACCGTGTACACACAGTTCACCTCCCCACCTATGCATGAGTATGACCCTGACCTTCAAAAGCAAAATCATGATTACATGAACCTTGAGGAGCTTGAAATTCTTGAAACCAGTCTTCCAGTGATTGAGAGTAAACGTAGAGAGTCTGTGTCGTCTGGAAGCTCTGCTAGTGACCAGGATGTTCCGGCTGATACTCAACACGGACGCGAAGGAAGTAAGGACAGTTTCTATGAGTCCGATAAAGAAGATTTGTCGTTTATCAGTCAGACATCTTCCAGATTCTCGTCTGAAAAACCTCCGATCAAAGAAAAACCTGCTATTGTGGAAAAACCTGCTGTAAAAGCTCGCCCAGTTCCGTTGCCAAGGAAACAGGACTCATTGGCGTCGTCGACGAGTTACGAGAATGAGGAAGCCATTGAAGAGATGAAAGCTCATGAAGAGCTGATCAAACAGAAGCAGGTTGAACAGAGTGAAGCTCTTCCACTGAGAGCAGAACTAGACTTCAGTTTTGATTATGAAAACTCTAATGTGAGTATGACTGATTTGAAACAAACCGATCAAATGGATGGTCAGGGTCAAGGTCGTGAGTCACCGGAAGTTTTCGAGTATGAGAACTCGTCGGTGGCACCACTTCCTTCGTATGAGGAAGCCGTGTCTGGGGATGCTGAATTCTTTGATATGGACGAGCTTGAAGCCCCTCCTGTCCCCGCTAGGGATGAATCTAGCATGGTAATAGGTGAAACTTCAGAAACACAAAATACAGCTGACATATCAACGGATGAGGTAAGCATGGTTGATTGACTCTTCTCGTATAATCAGAGCATTGTTTAAAAACTCATATTTTCAGTTATTATTTTGGAACCCATATATACATACGTTTGTTTACAAAGCTTGTTTAATGACTGATATATCGGATTATCAGGTGTTAAACATCCTTTAGCAGATCTCAAATGATTTCAGAAATGATTTCAAAATTATACTTAATTCACTAAAGAAGAATATACTTAGTCACTTGAGATGTTTTTAAACTAATTCTATTAAGAAAATTGAAAAAAAATGTTCTGAACTGCATAAAAAGATATTTGAAAACTGTGGTTTGGAAACTCCATTGCTACTCAATTCTTAAACCTGTATGAAAACATACATAAAATTTGCTTGCTTGAATTGCTGTTGTGTTTTTCTCCAAGCCTGTCTGCCTGTCTCATAGTAACTATTTGCATTGAGATTTGCATGATGCATCATTTCTGAGAATTGGCACATATTGCATGCTACATAAACTTACCCATAACTGGTATTGTTTGATCTGAATAATTTTGCAAAAACGTAATATGTATAGATCTTTATGAATTAACTCAGTATCATGTTAAAAAATCATAACAATACAGATATAATCATAGCTAGGTCACCAAGCTTATCTGCCCTTGAATACCAACTTTTGAGAAAAACACTAGTTTCAAGATCAAATACTGTAAAATCATTTAATTTCAATGGGAAGAAATTTTGTGGTTTTGGTTAAAAAGACAATTTCGATTGGATGGTAATTTGTGGATTTTGCATTTCAGGTAATAAAAACACGGGTCAAAAATATTGTTTGATGGGATTTGATTTTGTGGTTAAAGGTGAACGACAAAATTCAAGAAATTTAATCCTCCACGAAAATTAATGATTTTACAGTAACAATAATTTATTGCATATTGAGCTAGAATATTTTGTCTGTCAGTGGGTAGAATTTTGTGTTATAATATGATATTATATATGTTGTCATTTATGTTATTCATTACCAATTATCTAGGTATATATAAAATATATGTCTTTCAGATTAAACGAAAGGTGATTCGATAGTTATAAATTTGACCATACATGTATATTGTTCTTTTTCTGCTTCCTGTCCGCCATTATTCTTGCCGTGTTTTGAATCTTTGCTGCTCTGCTGTGCTGTTTTTAAAAAAAGTCTTTGCTGCTGTTTTAAACCTTTTCTAATGCTCAAATCTTTGCTGTCATTTTAAATCTTTTCAATTATTATCCTTGCCCTTTTTTAGCTCACCTGAGCACGAAGTGCTCAAGGTGAGCTATTGTGATCGCAAAATGTCCGTCGTCCGTCGTCCGTCGTACGTCGTACGTCGTACGTCGTCCGTCGTACGTCGTCAACATTTTGACTTGTAAGCACTGTAGAGGTCACAGTTTTGATCCAATCTTCATGAAACTTGGTCAGAATGTTCTTCTCTATGAAATCTAGGCCAAGTTCGAAACTGGGTCATGTGGGGTCAAAAACTAGGTCACTAGGTCAAATCTTAGAAAAATCTTGTGTACACTCCAGATGTCACTAATTTGTTCCAATCTTCATGAAACTTGGTCAGGATGTTGTTCTCCATGAAATCTAGGCCAAGTTCGAAACTGGGTCATGCCGGGTCAAAAACTAGGTCACTAGGTCAAATCTGATAAAAACCTTGTGTGCACCCTAGAGGTCACAGTTTTGATCCAATCTTCATGAAACTTGGTCAGAATGTTCTTCTCTATGAAATCTAGGCCAAGTTCGAAACTGGGTCATGTGGGGTCAAAAACTAGGTCACTAGGTCAAATCTTAGAAAAATCTTGTGTACACTCCAGATGTCACTAATTTGTTCCAATCTTCATGAAACTTGGTCAGGATGTTGTTCTCCATGAAATCTAGGCCAAGTTCGAAACTGGGTCATGCCGGGTCAAAAACTAGGTCACTAGGTCAAATCTGATAAAAACCTTGTGTGCACCCTAGAGGTCACCGTTTTGATCCAATCTTCAAGACACTTGGTCAGAATGTTCTTCTCTATGAAATCTAGGCCAAGTTCGAAACTGGGTCATGTGGGGTCAAAAACTAGGTCACTAGGTCAAATCTTAGAAAAATCTTGTGTACACTCCAGATGTCACTAATTTGTTCCAATCTTCATGAAACTTGGTCAGGATGTTGTTCTCCATGAAATCTAGGCCAAGTTCGAAACTGGGTCATGCCGGGTCAAAAACTAGGTCACTAGGTCAAATCTGATAAAAACCTTGTGTGCACCCTAGAGGTCACAGTTTTGATCCAATCTTCATGAAACTTGGTCAGAATGTTCTTCTCTATGAAATCTAGGCCAAGTTCGAAACTGGGTCATGTGGGGTCAAAAACTAGGTCACTAGGTCAAATCTTAGAAAAATCTTGTGTACACTCCAGATGTCACTAATTTGTTCCAATCTTCATGAAACTTGGTCAGGATGTTGTTCTCCATGAAATCTAGGCCAAGTTCGAAACTGGGTCATGCCGGGTCAAAAACTAGGTCACTAGGTCAAATCTGATAAAAACCTTGTGTGCACCCTAGAGGTCACCGTTTTGATCCAATCTTCAAGACACTTGGTCAGAATGTTCTTCTCTATGAAATCTAGGCCAAGTTCGAAACTGGGTCATGTGGGGTCAAAAACTAGGTCACTAGGTCAAATCTTAGAAAAATCTTGTGTACACTCCAGATGTCACTAATTTGTTCCAATCTTCATGAAACTTGGTCAGGATGTTGTTCTCCATGAAATCTAGGCCAAGTTCGAAACTGGGTCATGCCGGGTCAAAAACTAGGTCACTAGGTCAAATCTGATAAAAACCTTGTGTGCACCCTAGAGGTCACAGTTTTGATCCAATCTTCATGAAACTTGGTCAGAATGTTCTTCTCTATGAAATCTAGGCCAAGTTCGAAACTGGGTCATGTGGGGTCAAAAACTAGGTCACTAGGTCAAATCTTAGAAAAATCTTGTGTACACTCCAGATGTCACTAATTTGTTCCAATCTTCATGAAACTTGGTCAGGATGTTGTTCTCCATGAAATCTAGGCCAAGTTCGAAACTGGGTCATGCCGGGTCAAAAACTAGGTCACTAGGTCAAATCTGATAAAAACCTTGTGTGCACCCTAGAGGTCACAGTTTTGATCCAATCTTCATGAAACTTGGTCAGAATGTTGTTCTTCATGAAATCTAGACCAAGTTCGAAACTGGGTCATGTGGGGTCAAAAACTAGGTCACTAGGTCAAATCTTAGAAAAACTTGTGTACACTCCAGATGTCACTAATTTGTTCCAATATTCATGAAACTTGGTCAGGATGTTGTTCTCCATGAAATCTTGGCCAAGTTCGAAACTGGGTCATGCGGGGTCAAAAACTAGGTCACTAGGTCAAATCTGATAAAAACCTTGTGTACACCCTAGAGGTCACCGTTTTGATCCAATCTTCAAGACACTTGGTCAGAATGTTGTTCTTCATGAAATCTAGACCAAGTTTGAAACTGGGTCATGTGGGGTCAAAAACTAGGTCAATAGGTCAAATCTAAAAAATCCTTTTGTATACTCTAGATGTCATCAATTTTATCAAATCTTCATGAAACTTGGTCAGAATGTTGTTCTCCATGAAATCTAGGCCAAGTTTGAAACTGGGTCATGTGGGGTCAAAAACTAGGTCACTAGGTCAAATCTTAGAAAAGCTAGTGTTCACACCAGAGGTCACAATTTTGGTTGTATCTTCATGAAACTTGGTCAGAATGTATTTCTCTATGGACTCTAGGCCAAGTTCAAAACTGGGTCATGTGGGGTCAAAAACCAGGTCACTAGGTCAAATCTTAGAAAAACCTTGTTTACACTCTAGATGTCATCAATTTGATCCAATCTTCATGAAACTTGGTCAGAATGATGATCTCTATGAAATCTGGGCCAAGTTTGAAACTGGGTCATGTGGAAAAAGTTCCAAATTCAATAATGCTTGATTCTACACAAGTACAACTAGTCGGTACTAAACCCATCAGCAGTCAAACCAAAGTATGTATTTCAGGAACTCTACTTTACCTACTACTCACAAACATTTTAGTACAAAATTCAAATCTAGGCCACATAAGTATTTTGAGTTCATACTACAACAATCTTGCTAACAAAGCCAACATTGCAACAAACTCAGGTGAGCGCTTAAGGGCCAATGGCCCTCTTGTTTTTTTTGTTGACATTTGGGTATTATGTGCTTGAATTGAAATATAAATTCCAATACAGTTGTGCATAAATAGTTAACCTGCTTAGCTTAGTAGGCAGAGCACGAGACTTTTGAGCTCGGGGTTGTGGGTTCGAATCCCGAGATGACCAACTTAGAACGTAAATTTACTAATAGTCTTGTCTAATTGAGACTTAAAACCTAGGTCCCATGTATGGGTGCTATACACCTGGCATGTAAAAGAAACAGTGGTGTCTCTGGAACAAGTACCCCTCCTGACCTGCACTATCCCCCAAAACTTAAATGACTAAACTCTTCTGGGGGACTCAAGTATATGGAATATCCAGTGGCGAGGATAAATAAATGCAAATAATAAAACCCCAGATTCGGGTGAAGATTTTCATATTTTGGACCGGGCAAGTAATACCTTATTTGTGGCCCGGATTACTGCTAAAATTATTGTGTACTGTATTCGAAATAATTGCAATGGTCACTTTCATCATATTTGCATAATTATGTCACATTTGTTTGGTAAAATGCCAGAGTCATGGTCCTTTGTTGGAGACATAGGTTTTTGGGTTCAACACCCTTGAAGATAAATTTGTGAAGGTTCAAGTGTTAACAGATTTGACATTTGTTTATAGGGCTTCTTAGACTTTGTCTGTCAAATGAGACCTTGTTTGTCTATTAAATGGTTCCAGAACAATTGTTGCATGTTCATTATGCAAACATCAGTTCTTACAGCAGCTTTAATAATATAAGATACTTGTATGTCTAGCTTACCTAATTATGGTGCGCTGTTCCAAGAAGATGCTTTTATCACTTGGCGGTGTGGTAATGGGCTTCTGTGTTCAAATTAAAAGTCTGGCCTATAGGTTTTATACAGTGAGAAAGGGCAAGATTGAATAAATAAAGACATAAATATTTTATATTGTATGTTTGTACATTTCTTGAATTATGAGGGACCAACTTAATATTTTATTTTGTTTGGTGTTATACACATTTTGAAATATGAGGAGTCCAATTTACATGATACTTTTGGGTCGTAACGAAAATTTCCAGCTTTGCAAATCTTGTTATTCGCTGGAAGTAAAGACTTTATTATTGCTATGACTTATTGGTATGCTATAAATTATAATGGTTCTTTCATAATAATAGTGATTAATATCTGTTCATTTTGAATGAATTTCTAGTTTTTGTTGTACGTATATTGGACTTTGTAATATAATTATGCATGTCAGGTTTTGAAAACTACTTCGAAATATAAATGTATTACATTAACCTTTTAGAACATTTTTGTAATTTTTTGTTCAGCATGCACTTTTTACTACAATGTGTACCGTTTTAATTTCACTCCAGCGAAAGGCTCCCCTGCCTTCACCTAGAAAATCTACGTCTGATGGTGAAAAAACGCCAAGGTCACGCCCTAAGCCACCTATACCCCCTAAACCAAGTCCGACCCGTTATGTTAAAGGGTCACCTGAGGTCAAGGTAAATTTTTGGGGCCAATATGTTTGTGTGCATGAATGTTAAACAAGCACATTTATTCCACATATTTTATGTTATTTTATACTCTGGATAGTTCTATATCCATCCTTCAGTGTTTGTAAATGTTTCTAACACTTCTTATAGTAATTACATTCTATCGAATTATCTGCATGTAGAACAGCACTCATACTTTCCACTCGTTATTTTATCTAATTACTTATATTCAAGTACTTGTATAATTAACATTTTTTATTTACACTTAATTATTCTTTAACTCAATTCACCCTGTTTTTACATAGACATGAAAAGTCATGAAAACGTAATAATGGTTTATCGGAGTTTGTGAGGGTCTGTGTTCTGGATCTTTTACTTGTCTTATTTCAAAAAGTGATAACAAATTAAGAATATATTGTGCATGTCCAGTTTGTTGGGATTAAGAGGGGCTGACTGAGTAAAACAGTTGGTTTGACCCTTGAGAAACTTTTTTGAGTTTGTGCATGGAATGTATATATATATACAAGATTATTGACCTTCATTTGATGGGTTGCCTGTCCTTGGCTGTTTACTTACAATTCTTTTGGACATTCCTGGTGGCATGATGCCACATGATGACACCCCCTTTTTCAATATTTGGGAGAATCTAATAGCGTGCTTACCTAAAAAATACCTATTTATAATACATTACTCTGTGTGCGTGTGATTTAAATAACATTTTGTATTTCTTTAACACCCTAGCACATTTGTTATTTTTGTGTATTTACTAACAATTTTATTACACATGTATACATACTTGTAAACAAAGCCTTTATAATTATTACACAGTAACATTGCACTGTGGTTATGTTATGTGCAACCCCTATATCAGTTGTAGCTAAACACTTCACATTTAAACTGAACACTGTATGTGTCTCATCCTAACAAGTAATTACGTATGACCGGTTTGTTTCGGCAAGAACGGATGAGCTTCGATAATCGGGAATAGTGTTCCGAATCTTTCAATTGGACCTGTTCTGTTTAGAGAAGCTCTTCTGTCTTTTCCACTACATATTTAGAAAAGGTTGGAAAAGCAAAGAAGATATTGCCCAACAAATTGTGTCATCCACAGAAGAACGGTTGCTCCATTGTCAACATCTAAAAAATCCACTTGCTTCTGAAAACACTCATCAGTGGGCTCAGTAGAGACTTAGCAATTGGCTATGTTTATTTATTGTCTCTTGAGCATTGCATGAAATGTTCTGTGTTTCACTAGGGTAATTGTTATAAAATAAATTTGTCATATATTATAATTACCATTGCAAGTCTTAAAGTACATTGAGATAATGGCATATAAACACAAACAAAGAAGCAATTTGGCTCTTGGTAAAATCGTCAATTTGGAAAATGCTCAAGGATAGAATTGTCAATAATTGTTTATCATTTAGATGTTTCATTGTGATGTTTCATTGTTTACTCCAAACGGGAAATGTCAATGCTGATTGTCTCATTGTTTGATTACAACATTACGATGTGTAATAGACCTTGCTGTTGAAATTAACTTTGATTGGGGAGGGGAGGGGGTAATAAAACTTGAGCACTGGTGCATGATTAAATTTGGTGTTAAAGGGACTAAACTGCATTTCGATGAGTAAAACAGATTTTGGTAGACGTTTTAATCACAAAACTATGTTTGACAATTATTTAATTACTTAAGTATTCTTACAATTTACATTACGATCAAAGGTGCTATTGATGAAAACTACCGAACGTGTTTTATCGTCCGTTAATTAGGTAACGGCTTTTTATAGTATTTAAACACCAATGCTACACAACGTTGAATTTATAGTTTACTCCGTTAGTCATGCAAAAGATTTTTTGGTTTTAAATTTAACAAACAGACCTTATGCGATTATTTTTCTTCTAGATGAATAAGTCCTGGGCCTGAAATTACAACCAATACTTACACTCTGCACTCAGCACTCAAATATTGAAATTCCTTCTTTTGAGGTTCAAAGCGACATTTTTTTAGAACGAGAAGTTGAAGGTATGTTAAATAGATGGTAAATATTATCATTTGGTTGTTCCCAATTGAAATTTAGTGTATTTGTAAGCTATACATGTAATTTACCAGTCTGAGTGCACTCAGATACAATACGTATGTTTTTACCTCATAAATAGTAAAAAATAGCAAAAATATGGTTCAAATGTTATTTGCAACATTCAAATAACAATTCTATACATTTCCCCACCTAGATCAGCAATCTAGAAAAAATAAAAGCTCATTAATATGACAATTTCAATATTTGAGTTTTGAGTGCTAAGTGTAAGTATTGGTTGTAATTTCGGGCCCAGATTCGTATATAAATGTATAAGGTAGGTCAAACCAAAAATATGTGATTTTAAGAGATCTTTTTGATAAATTTTGCAATTTACCAACTGGAGTTGAGTCCCTTTAATAATCTAGAGTATAATAATATCTGATTTTGTCAGGCTGTAAGTGATGCTGGGAGATCTCAATCTGAAAACTTCTAATTTTCATCAGAAAAAGTTGCAAAGCAATTTCACAATTACTGTGACCCTCAGTGATTGTCTCTTGCATGTATACATCAATATAACTTAGTTCCACGTACACTCATTCAAATTAGCAATACATGTTCACAGTTAGTGAGAGTACTAATCTAAGATTGCTATTACATGCGCACCATTAGTGTTAGTGAGTGACTATTTGTCGAATTGTAGTCATTGTTTCTATTGAGCACATTTTACGATTTTTATGACTTATGAAGAGATGTTTTTACGTAGACATTAAGATATGTAGTTGGTGACATTTAAACATTCTCAAAGATGATCAGTGAAGTTGTTTGGATTGAAAATGGAGATCAACCATATAATTTATTATGTGACATTTCCCTTGGATTTCACTTAGTTGAGATCCGAGATCCTGGTTTGGGAAAATTTCAGGAATAAAATTCTTGTCACTTGGATTATATTCTCTATTATAAACGCTCATGGTACTATTATAACTAATAATTATCGAATGGCCATGGCAGGAATGTATTTTTTGCAGTAACTAAACTATCATGTGATGTTATATGGTTAATGTATCCTCATATGTGCTAAAACTTCCATAAGTAAACCCCCAAGGGAAATTCATTGCCACATTGCTAGCATGATGGTGAAAGATGCTCTTAGTGTTTTGGCTGTAATAACCGTGTGTTTATACCATTTACTGCGCCTACGTTAGTAGTCGCCTAAAACAACGAATCACTAAGTTTGGATTGAAGTCATCAAATATTAACGCTTAGAACGATTGTTTCATAGTGAAATCATCTTCGCCTCCTTTGGATCTTGTTTGTTTAAGACATGTTAACTAACATGGAAAACAAACGCTAATTTCATGGTGTAATTTGGGTTTTAGTGGAGAATTTAATTCTTGGAAACCTAGGTAAAACTTCATTTTGGACTCATGGTTTATAATTTTACCTCATATTTTGGCTTAAAGTTGAGTCGACTGTTTTAAATCTTAGTCCTTTTTAGTTTTTATTAGTTGTTGTTATTAAATATTATAGATTTAATATATTAAGATACTTTTTATGATAGATTGATGTGTTTTAACTTAGACTGATATAGTAATATGTTTGTTGTAATATTATAATTTTTTAATGAATGATACTTTATATTTAATTGTTGTGTATTAAAATGATGTTGTTTATTTTAAATAGAATGACTCCTATTGCATGCTATTTTGTTCTAATTTACCTGTTTAATAAACTCGACTTGAGCTCTTCCATGATTGTTCAAGCTGCCAGTAACATTCAATTTCATTGGCTGTTTCTCTATCACAGCTGTTCTGTCATTGGTTGATCTGATTGTAACATGATTGATTGGCTGTTTCAGGATGATCCTCCCCCATTACCAGTTTCATCTCCGCCTCCCCTGTTTGAAATGGACACTCCTTCAAAGGTAAGAAATTATCAATGTAAAGTTTACAATAAGTCATACCAAAGGTCATGCCTTGTCATGGTTTATCAAAGGCTTTCAAGATAATCTATTTGACCATATGATAATAATTCATACCTAAAATGGATTAAAAGGTTATTGATTGACAACTGCACAATTTCAATTGACCTTGCAGTAACTGTTGTCAGTTGTCAATTGACAGTACACCAAAGCAGAGATCACTCCCCCTGAATTTTTGTCAAATGTTGCTTTGTGGTTTACAAGTTAATCCATTGGGCAATGTGATTATAACTCTTCATTAAAATGGGTTAAAAGGTTATTAATTGACATATGGCACTTTGTCAATTGACCTTGCAAATATCAATTGACAATTCAGTATCTTAGTATGACCAGAAAATTATAGCACAGGGTCAAATGAAACCATTTAAACACCTCCCACAAACAATCTTGGACAAACGATAAGGCGGAGCTACCTTGACACTTGCATACTGTCAATTAAATGTGTTGATTCCGTTGGCTTCATTGCTTTCATCATTGTCAACTTCTTGAACATTTTCCACTTTATTTCTTGATATTGTTTTGTGATTCTTCAATAATGGTTTCTTCTTATCGAAGATGCAATCTACATATAAAGATGTCTACAAAATTTAGATTCAATAAATTAAAAGTCGATCAAAACTTCTGTTGGCGTTTTTGCTTTAGATATGTCTTTCGCTTTCTTTGTGTTATTTTGCTTCTTTGCTGTTCATTGGGTTCCATTTATGAGGTGAACTCTCGTTTAAATAATTTGGTTTTCTTGTTTAAAATGCTTCTGACGATGAAATCCTTTGCTAATCTTGATAGATTTACCGAGTAATTGGCTTAAATTGAAAATTGACTAATTGATTTTCTTAAAGCACCTCAAATAATTGAGACCTGGTTTTCAGCTGCTGAAAATTGCTTTTATAGATGTGTACTGCTTCTAAATTAGTGTAGAGTCTGTAACTCTATTATTCTAGGAATTATTAGAATGGATTGAAATGGTAAGTTTTGTCCTAAAATTGTGCTCCTAAATTTGTGTATAAAATAGGATTTTGTTCCTTTTATGTTCTTTTATATTGATGCACATTATTTATATGGATGAGAGCAGAGATCTTATTGATGCATATTGTATTTATATGGATTTGATCAGAGCTAGATCTTTTATATTTGAAGGGGAAGATAGGGTGTTTTCATATCATATGTAACCTAGGAATCATTAAAGTCATTATGCCTTTCCAATATATTGAGGGAGATATACTGATTTTGTGCTGTATGTCTGTCAATCTGTTAGTCAGCATTTAATGGTTGGATATTAATAAAACTTCATATGAATGCTCAAAATTGATTCCATGGCTAGCTTAGAATATTGCTGAGAATCGAAGGTCAAGTAATTTTGCCAACAATTTGAGTTTAAAATTTCCCTTTGTTGGAGACAGTTGTGTTTTTGTGATCCCTCACTTATGACTTTTTAAATTGTCTGTCCATCCTCAAAAACCGTTGGGCGGGGTTTCTTCAAACTTTCACAGATTTACAAACTTAATGTTTGGTTGACTGTGAAGGATGGAATTTTTGCTAGGTCAACTTTTAGCAGAGTTATTGGCCCCTAATTACTTAAGTACCGCAATGGTGGCACCTGACTGTCCCATGGACACATTTTTAGTTTGTATCAAATATGCCAGCAATAATATATGTTTGTAGCATGTCTTTAAAACTTTCTATGTTTCTTTGTGACATTTATGTATATGGTATAGTAGCAGCTAGTTATGTCTTATTTATAAACTGGAAAATTTTTATTGTACCCCAGGTTGGAGCTACTATCAGTAACCTAGACTATTTTGTACTTGACCAATCTTATTATATACCCTAGAATCTTTAGGGGTACTGTACATGTATAAACCAGTGTCAGTCTCGTCTGTTGGATAATTAGTTGTGCATGAGAGTGCATACACATTTACATTTGTGAATGCCATACATATGATACATTACGAAGAATTTGTAAAAGTTCCAGCTTTTTATGAGAAATCCAAAGAAATTGCAAGTCTATATTATTGCCATGCAGCTGTCACAGTAGCTATATTTAGCTTAATTGCTGGTCTATATAAACTTTGGAAAGTAGACTCATTGTCAGATCGGGTCTTTATTGGACAGCCCTGATGTTAAATCAGATACTTTGCCAGTCCTGTCAGCTCATACTTATGCTCTAATTAGGCCCCTACTGGTTTTCAACTGGAGGGGACTATAGGTTTGCCCTCTGTCTGTCAGTCTATCTGTCACGAAAATCTGGATCTTGCCATAATTCAAACAATTTCTAGCTAGGTTTATGAAACTTGGTATGTGGATAGGGTTCAATAAGGAAATTGTGCACATCTAGTTTTGTGGTTGCCATGGCAAAAGAAACATTGACAACCTGGATACCAGGACTTCCGTATTGCTTGCAATTCCTAATTACAAGTTTTACAACCTTTAAAATCTATTGTAGCATGTTTCTTTCTCATGAATTTTCCGTAATTATGTGCACATTTTATTGTTGCTTGATTTTTTTGCGCATTTTGTAATTATTTTTTATGCCTGCATTTTTCCAACTTTTCAAAAATTGAATGTTTTTGTTATTAAAAAATTAATTTTTTATGTTTAATCTGCATTTTTGTATGAAATCAGTAAAATTGATTATGGTGGAAACAGGATGCAGACAACACTTATTTATACTTGTTTTCTAAAATTGTTTCATACAATTGTTCCATATAAAATGTTCTAATTATGTATTTTTTATTTGGAAATATCAGTACTTAAACATTCTGTTGTCTGTTTGGCATCCAATTTCAAAAGAAAATTATTAACAAAAATCATAAGGGAAAATTGGTTTGTTCAGGAAATTTAGAATTTTAGCCCATAGATTTTATATTTCATGTGTTTTAATTCTCACTCACCTGTTTAGTTGGCCCTTAAACGATGAGCAATTTTAGGGCTTGGTGCCAAACTATGGTAACTATAGCAATTTATAGAGACATGTACCTAGTAGTTTTGCACTGAGCCCTCAAATTCTTATCACTTGCTCACCATGACTCAAACATCTTCCACATTTTGTTTTGAACTTTATAATTTTATATGAAAATGTATATATTGATGGCTTAGAATAAGAAGGTCGTAACTACCAAATCGATATTTTGAGAAAACACGGAAAAACTGTCTGACATTTAGTCTTTACTTATGGTAAAACAAACTTTTACAAACTTCAAAAGTTCAGATTTTTATGAAAATGGGCTGATAAGAAGAATGAATCTTAAAAGGTCGTAAGTGGCACTTACGACTTTCTTATTCTAAGCCATCAATATAAAGTTACAATTTAATTATTTAAAAAAAAACTAGAAAAAAAAAATTATGACAACTTTTACTTGCATTATTTCAGCCGTCACCAGTAGCTGCAGAGACCATTAGTCCTGTTAGAAATGCTGTGGTGGAGAGTGCTCCTACAACAACTGACCATTCCAATATTACTGACCAGCTTACAATGACTGACCAGAAACAAGATGTTATGGACAGCTCATTTTCATCTGACCAGTTCAACACAAGTGACCTTAAGGTAAAAATAATATTAACAAGTAGTATAATAAACTTAAACACAATATTATGCCCCCCCCTCCCTTCTTTGGTGATGGGGTAATTGCTTTGGAAATGTCTGTTGCTTGTTACTTTGGCCAGTAGATTCAAAACTATAATGTAAATACAATTACTAAGGATTGTGAAACAGTATGTACTGGTATATGGAGTTTGGTCAGCAATTGCAGTATGCTAGTGAGTTTGAAGTTTAAAGGTCAAGGTTGTTGTTACCTTTAACATGAATAAATTGACTATAAGTTGTTTCTGCTTAAAAAAAACCTTGAGAACAGGTTGCCCAAGATCTTCAAACTTTGTTGGGAGGTCTGCAACCATCAGAGGTTTATGCCTATTGATTTTGATGCACTATTTACCCCTATGAATTTTGATTAAAAAATCAAGCATAAAAGTGGATTCTACCTCTGCGCCACTGTTAGTATCCAAACTGGACTGTACATGTTTTAAAAACATATCTTGTATTTCAGGCTGTATCATTCTACCGTATATACTCGCTCATATGTCGGGACTTTACTCGCCAATATGTCGGGACTATACTCGCCTATATGTTGGGGACTATACTGTGACATATCTTGTATTTCAGGCTGTATCTGCACCATTCTACCGTATATACTCGCCCATGAGTTGGCACTATTCTCACCCATAAATCGGGACTATACTGTCACATATTTTGTATTTCAGGCTGTATCTGTATCATCATCATCGACCCCACAGACAGCATCACCTGGCATATCTCCTATAACATCACCCAGTCTAATGCGATCATTCTCTGGTGTGGACGCCATACCAACATCTCTTGAGAAAACAATCATTCTCAAACGATCTCAAAATAATCTTGGTAAGTATCTCTCAAATTATCTCAAATTATGAAAAACAAAACCATCATTAGTATTAAAGAGATTTATTTCATGCTTACCGGTGGTTTACGGCGGAATAACTGTGGATTATTCCCCGATAATTTCACTGTTCATAATTTCACAGTTCATAATTTCACGGCAAACAGGCTATTTTTTAAAAATCAAATTTCCTCGCCGTCAAAAATAAAATAATAAGCATTTTCACTTGCTCTCTTAATCTTTAACAAATAACACAACATTATATGTACATAAATGTAAAACAAATGGACAAATGCATGGCGGGAAAACGACGTCACGCAAAACATTTCAGGTATATAGTGGAGTATTTCCATCATTTAAGCTATTTGAAGCATGAAATACATAGAATATTAGTATTTTACCGTGTATGATCGTTTGATAATTCACCTCGTGAGCAGCTGACTTATATTTTCACTCGTGGCTACGCCACTCGTGAAAATATTACATCAGCTGCTCACTCGGTGAATTATCAGCCTATCATACACGGAAAAATACAAATATCCTCTATGTATAAAATCTGAAAATAATTGTGGTAAGTGCTCTACCCTGTATACCTGCTCATTAGTCAGATGTTATAATAAGTTGGATATGTTGTTTTGAAGTTGTTTCCCGAAATTTGGGAATTGTTTGATTTCTTATCTCAAAATAAACTTGGTAAGGATTCTCATTTTGTTTCTCAAAATATGATTTGGGTGAGTAAAAACCAGTAAACCAAATTCTTGACTTTGACCAATGATAAAAATCATCCATAAAGGATAAAATATATAACTTATAATAGTGTTGTTATCAAAATATAGAGCAAAGAACAGAAGAATTTTTATCTTATGTTATCTGATTAATGGCAAGCATGTATTTGGTAGTTGCTCCAAAACATTACTAAGGATGTCCTTAAACTAGACGTTGTTCTACATTTTGATGCTCTGGTTTACTTGTGTTCAACCAATTGTCTGGAGTTTCCTTATTTGTCAAAATCTCTTGAGAAAACAATCGTTCTCAAACAATTTTAAAATAATCTCTGTAAGTGCTCTAGATTCGTTCTTCTGTAAAGTCAAAAATTTTGTCAAGGGATTAATTTTCGATATGTTTGCAAAATCACAATATGTTATCCAAAATTTTAAGTTATGACTGTAATCAAATCAATGGCAGTAAGACTTATGTAGAGCTTTCTGAAGTATAAAAAGTGCATGCATTAACATGCGTTGTTCAGCTACTACATGAGAATAACATATTTGTAAAATTTGGACCTCATCAAAATTTGTGATTTGTAGTTATGCTCTACTTTTCTGCCATGGTGTTAAAACCATTGTCTGTGGAGTGGTTTAATGTGGCGAAAATTGGATTTATTTTATTATTTCCACTTTCAGTATATTTGTTACCATTAGCAAATGGTAATAGCTGATAGTTGTTGGTAAAGGTGTTGGAATAAGATTCGATATCTTGTGAACGTAGGATGTATCCTAGCTCTTAATTCAGCATTATCACTTGTGATCATGAGATATTCAAGACAATAAATTTGGTTTGATGGAATTGAAAACCGGCTTTGCACTTGTATTGGCACGGAAGAGTTCCGTCCTAACATTATGCCTGTTTTCTGTTCCATCATATCAATATAATTATGAAAATTTTGTAAAATCATTTAATTTTAATGGGACAAAATTTTGTTGTTTTTGTGAAAAAGACCATTTTGTGGAGACCTAATTTAAAGGAAGCATTTTTCACTGAGATAAATACTATAGAATTAAGAATATTTGTGGAGGATTAAATTTCGTGGTTGATATCACTCTCGAAAATAATTCCCCCGCACGAATATTAATGATTTTACAGTATCTGAATATAATTAATTATGAAAATAATTCCAAATGTCTGTTGGAACTCAGACATTATAAAATGTATTACATCCCCGTAACACAATTGAATACTTTAAATATACATCATCCCATGTGTTAATTAACATATTAAATGACAGAACAGTTCATCTATTATTCACAAGATTTAAAAGGTTTCTCACTGTACATATGTATTAGATACAGGACAGACCCCGTATGCATAAAGCTCTTAAGGGGAAAATATTCCTTAGGTTGATAATTTACCTATTAAGGTTTTATAGAAACTCCCTTAGTTTTATATGATTTCAACTAAGATATCTGAAACCTTCTTAATGATGTACTTTCAGATATCTAAGGTAAAATCATATAAAACTAAGGGAATTTCTATAAAACCGTTGGTAAATTATCAACCTAAGGAATATTTTCCCCTTAGGAGTTTTATGAATACGGGCCCAGGTCTAATATCTATGTTAGAATGATCAAGATGTGCTTTTGTAATAATTCCACATGTAATTGCAGGAATGACAGGTAATAAGTAATTTAAACATACAGCCCAAACTTTAATTCCATCTCATGTTCCAGAAGTCCCAATATCCTCTGTACACCTTTTCCCCCACACTCCAAAATGTACGATACATTGGTACTATAGTACCAAAAGGCTCTTTAAGGGCTTGTCTCACAGATGGAGCAATTTTTTTTAAAAAGTATAATTTTCTTTCCAACTTAAGTATTTGGTTCGTTTTTCAATTCGTATTCATCACATGCGAGTAAATTTCAGGCAATTTAAATGAGAGTAGTTTAAAAATTCTGTACCGTATTAATATGGTATAGAACTTTGGAGGTAAAATACTGTAATGATTACAAAATCCTGATGTTTCACAAGTTATATTTTATATCAGTGTGCTTGTTTATGGGATATACAGGCATCTATGCCAAAATTTAGTGAATTTTTTACAATCTTATTTTATTTTTGCTATACAGTAGAACCCCGCTAATAAGACCACTGTTCGTTCTTTTTAAAAGTGGTCTTAATAGCGGGGTGGTCTCATTAGCGGGAGAGACCACTCAGAGTATTTATCAGTGGAATATGTCTGTCTGTAAATCATATTATAATAAAGTATATATAAGTGTATTGTATTTCTTAGTCTTAATTTTGTTTTGAATATTTTGAGGTTTAAATAATAAAGATATAAAGTTTAAAAACTGTATGATCAAGCATGACATGTGTGAATAAATGATTTGCAACTTGAATGAATGCCAATTAAAATCAACATGTTACACTAAAAGTGTGTTGTGTTCTTTGAAAGAGTCAATATGAATAATGATCGAAATAAGTGCTATCCGAATACTACTCAACTTAAATTCATGAATTCTTCTATAACGGGTAAATGACTTTCATACTCGTAGCCTATTTCAGGTGAACATAATTTAAAGGTTTATTGATCAAATCACCTAGAATTAACCCTCAAATAAGTTCCATTCATTTTCTTCACTCATCATTTCGTTCCAATCTCGTGAGGAGTCGTAAATAATTAGACCATGCCAATGGCCGACATGTACCTTCAAAGTTCTGTAATACGGCAATTAAAAGATTATTACAACATCTGCAGGCATTAATTATCCCTCTAATTGGATTAACATTGGCCTAATGTACTGACAAAGGTGGTGATAATACAATGATGTCATTTTGGGGTCATATACAGAGGTGTTGACAGTTTGTCTCGGCGACCATTATCTAAACAATTACAGGTGTCTCCAGAGGTGTGATTACGACTGGTCGTAATTTCGGGGTTGAATTCTGCACAAATTGACCATTTGGTTGGCAAAAAGTGGTCGCATTACGGAATAGCGGGGTGGTCGTAATTTCGGGACTAACGACCATTAGACAATGAAGGAAAAATTCCGTTCTTTCAAAAAATGCCCGTATTAGCGGGGTGGTCGTAATTTCGGGGTGGTCGTAAGGTGGGGTTCTACTGTACACTGAAATGTGACGCAGTCCCTTTAAATACCCTTTTACCACTGATTCATTCTTTTATAAAATACACCAATATACATGACTCCCCACCAATGCTCTTTAATTTTAGCCAGACCAATGTTGCTTCCAGCACTTTGTGCAGCATACTTATATAATTATGTGACCTGTATAATTACCTTATATATCGCTGGCTTATAATAAGAAGGTCGTAAGTACAAAATCGATATATTGAGAAAACAAGAAAAAACTGTCTGAAATTTACTCTTTACTTATGGTAAAGCAAGCTTTTTCAGCTTCATTTTGGTCAATATGACAAGTTCCGATTTTCATACAAATAGTCTCATTAGAAGCGCATTGTACTGGTAATTACAAGGTCGAAGTAGTAGTTACCACCTTCTTATTCTTAGCCAACAATATTTACACATATTTTTAAATACCTGTTAAATGGAAGACGCTTTCAGTGTACTTGGCCGATAGTTGTACCATATTTATAAATGTACGTTGCATACATTTTGATATTAACTATATTTGTATCTTTTAATTTTGATAAGGTGTAAATATTTTAAATTTTTGGTCAACTAAAATTCAGTAAGTATTGATACTTTCCTGTTATTATTGATATGTTATTCGATTTGTGTAGGTATAAATCTTGTATTGATGTTATTATTTATGCTGATGTAATTATGTTATCTACTTATTATATGTTTATCTGTGGAAGCTACGGATAAGTTATGTTATTAATGATGTTATTACTGATGTTATTATGTTATCTACTTGTTACAGGTATATCTGTTGAAGCTAATTTATAGATAAAGATAACATTATGATGTTATTAATTATGTTATTATGTTATCTACTTGTTATAGGTATATCTGTGGAAGCTACAGATAAGTTATGTTATTAATTATGTTATTACTGATGTTATTATGTTATCTACATGTTACAGGTATATCTGTGGAAGCTACAGATAAGTTATGTTATTAATTATGTTATTACTGATGTTATTATGTTATCTACTTGTTACAGGTATATCTGTTGAAGCTAATTTATAGGTATAGATAACATTATGATGTTATTAATGATGTTATTAGTAATGTTATTATGTTATGTACTTGTTACAGGTATATCTGTTGAAGCTAATTTATAGATAAAGATAACATTATGATGTTATTAATGATGTTATTATTATTGTTATTATGTTATCTACTTGTTACAGGTATATCTGTGGAAGCTACAGATAAGTTATGTTATTAATTATGTTATTACTGATGTTATTATGTTATCTTCTTGTTACAGGTATATCTGTGGAAGCTACAGATAAGTTATGTTATTAATGATGTTATTACTGATGTTATTATGTTATATACTTGTTACAGGTATATCTGTGGAATCTACAGATAAGTTATGTTATTAATGATGTTATTACTGATGTTATTATGTTATCTACTTGTCACAGGTATATCTGTGGAAGCTACAGATAAGTTATGTTATTAATGATGTTATTACTGATGTTATTACTGATGTTATTATGTTATTTACTTGTTACAGGTATATCTGTGGAATCTACAGATAAGGGTATCAATGGTTGTGTGGTTAAAACATTGACAAAAACTGGTGCTATATACAAAGATGGAAGGATCCAGGTTGGCGATTATATCATGTCAATCAACAACGAAAGTATGCGACGTATCACAAACACCCAGGCTAGAGTCATCTTACGGAGGGCAGCTCTTATGAGCAGTGCTGATATTAGGTATATTTAACTAATTAGCAAACGTTACTATGCGCCCCATCTTTGATGAGGTGTCTGCTTCTGTTTGATTACTCAAAAAAATTTGGCCCTAAGGACTCTCAAAACTAAACATGGATATTGGTAAAAGAAAAAGATGGTTCAAGGTTGCTGTGCTTTTAATAAGAATGAGTATTATTTATAGGCCATACTTAAAATATGCCAGGGGATTGGTCACCATCTTTGAAGAGGGGATATATTGCTTTGCACATGTATGTTTCTTGGTCAGTTGGTTTCTTGGTACACCAATTTGAGGGCTCTGTTGTGAACTATGGTAACTACATCATTTGATAGTGGCATGTACCATCATTTTGCACTGAGCCCTCAAATTTGTTTCTGTTCAATCTGGTAAACATCTGTACTTGACCCTTATTGATTTAAGGTCACTATCAAATTTTCCACATGTATGACTATTGGTGCGCCATGGGCGTATTTATGTTTATCAAATGTCTCATTTGTTGTTACAGTATATCGTATGTTACTGCTGCTGATGGTGCTGTCCATAGAGAGGCGGTGGCTCAACGTGTACATGAGAGTCCATCTACACCTACCATGATGCCTTCACCAAAGTAAGTCATTCTCCCAAATAGTGTGATAAGCTTATAGTGAGCAATATGATGACATACTAGTAAGCCCATATAATGGTATTCAAAACGATCTATGTCTTAAATCGTCGCTTTTTGGCACCAAGGTTATATCTCTTTATATGGAATTAGTGAGATACAATCTTTTTGGCCTTGAAAGTAGTTACCACATCTTGTTATATACCTTGTCCTACTGAGACGTTTTGCATCGGCGATGTATTCCCGATTTAATAAATGGGCATCGAAAGGCATCAGAAAAAGAGTCCTCGACGTCTATGGTAGCCTTTGGATAGTCATTAGAGAATTAATGATTACCCTGTTACCAATTTCCCCCAAAGCTTATTTAATTAAATGAGAGTACATCGCCAAGGTAAAAAAATGCTCAACGGGACCAAGGCAATATAGATACCTTTCAAAATGGTCTAATAAAGTTACCTGTGAAGTCCAACTAGTTGACAAGATGCATGTTAGAATACAATATATGTCTGTGTTTAGGATAGTTCTATCCATTGTTATGCTTTATGATTCATTGCTAAATATGGCTTATAAATATGAAGATAATTTTAAGTTGAATGGTTAGGTAAAATTAATGAAAGCGAGGAGCAATAATGTTGTTTCTGTAGAAAAAATAGTACAATACAACCTTGTTGCACTAAAAGGATTGTTATTATAGCAGATATTGTGTCCGAGGATGAAATATTGTTGCCATGTATTGAGTTTAAATGCAATGTTGTTATTTTCACTGTATTTGCCTTAGTATTGCCGGCAGCCCCATCTCTGTGTATTGGACACAAGTATAAAATAAGAGAATATTCAAAAGACTAATTCCAGATGCAAAAAAAGTCATGAAAAATTATGCAATGATTCTTTAAAAAATGACTATTCCTGATTTGCCCAATGGCCTCAAACAAATGAAAAATATCTAGAGCTGTGCAAAGGATGCATCCAATCTTTTATTAAGATATTTGGTTGATAAAAGTGATAGAGCGGGCAATACTTGAAACAATACAGTATTGTTGTATGCTGTGTAAACAATAAAGAAATACAATGTCATGTATATTCAATGTCAAGTTGTAATTATTATAATTTAAAGTTAGGTCATATTGAATAATGATTTGATGTGTATTGAATAGTCTAAGTGTAATATTTATATCTTTCTAACATTCTGACATTACTATATATATATATAATCAACTCTCTGAACTTAATTGCATTTAACCTGATATTATTAAATGTTCTTTTTGGAATGTTATCTTAAGTATTGTGGTGTAAAAACAGGACTTCAATAACAGTCCTGCATGTTAAAATTATACCAAGGTAGTGCATGTTACTATGGTTTAGAAAGTCAATTTAGATCCCGACAATATGCGAAACAATATTATTAGAAAAACAGTATTTATAATAGAAATGATGCCTTGGTATTAGACAGTTGTAGTTTTCCATATAAAGAGTTGATAGTAGGAAGTCTTTAGTTTCCTAAATATTGATGTTAGCAAATATAAGTTTTTCAAGTAATGAAACGAAGAATCTTCAGATTTCCAAATAAATTTAAGAATTTAGAAATTATTGGAAAGTCTTTATTTTCTAAACAATGATTTGATTTTACACAGTCTTTAAGTTAGTTTTTCCAAATTTAGAGTTAACATTAGATTTCTAAATAAAGATTAGATATTTCGGAAAGACTTTGATTTCCAAATAAATAGTTGATAATAGCAAGTTGTAGATTTTCCAAATAAAGAGTTGATAATAACAAATTTATTTTAGATTTTCCAAATAAAGAGTTGATAATAACAAATTTTAGATTTTCCAAATAAAGAGTTGATGTTTGTATTGTGTTCTGTTTTGCTACTTAGGATTTTTCCAAAGTATTACCGGTAAGATGTTAGTTATACGTGATATGACTTTGGAGCATTTCCTCTTGGTTGGCCTAAAGGATTGTTTGTTTCCAGTTTCATGCACCAAAAAATAATGAAAACATTTGGGTTTATTAGTGGGGGAGGGAGGGATTCCAACCATAGAAAAAGAGCAACATGTACAGTCGTTTCGGGTAATTCTGCGCATCGGGTAATTCTGCGCACGTTAACTTTCTAGTTCTTACAGACTTTGCTGGGTCGGTTTTCTTCGTTCCTCCATTGTTTTTGTAGATGTGTGTTACTTACGTAAAGTTTTATAATCATTTCAACAAAATCGGAAAAGTTTTTCTACGAAAATTTGACCAAAATAAGTGTCAACGGCGATTTTCGTTAATTTGACATACCACGTGACACATAAATTGAATAAAAGCACTTTTGTAATGGATGATGACTTTTCCTTTTTTGTCAGCATCGTCTTAATGACTTATTCTTTCGATACTGTGATAAATTTCTTGTGAAACAAATCTTTGAAACTGACAATACAAAAAAATAACTCCACCTGCGCAGAATTAGCCGAAAGAATTTACGTCATGAAAACCGGAAGTCATCTTGTTTTGTGACGACATTTGACCTAGTTTAGCGAAGGTATGATGTTTTGAATTGATTACATTTGTCAATGAAGGTTGTTTCTATCCAAACAGCACCATAATTTATTCTTAAAATGAAATAATATCAAATGTAGAAAGCCAATACCCGTTAGGTGCGCAGAATTACCCGACAGCACTGTACCCTTACAATTTTATTTAAATGGCAAAATCTTGGATTGTTTTTTCGAAAGTAGAAAAAATATTAGTATTAACGACAGGTTGGGATACTGGAAGCAAACTATGTGTTTACGCCTGTTTAGAGCTGTCGATACAGTATGAGAATGTATGCAGTAAAAATGCTTCAAAGACTGTCCGTGTGAACTTGCCCACTTTGAGATTTGGATATTTTTATACTTGCTTATGTAGTTGATTTATTTATTTGTATGATTATTGTGCTGTGTTCTTTGTATGCATTGTGTTGATTTCTATATTATTCTATTCTAAATTTTAGTTCTGCATCATGAAATTACATGTTTTATTTATCACCACTTATACATTTATCTGTCATTTATTTCAACTTTTCTTCAAGAAAACCTCTGAAAACATTAACTCGGCCTCGCTTGGTTGTCTACAAAACTGACTACGCAAGGTGCTGTGTTTAAAATGATGACCCGATTCCAATGTACTTTTACCCTCCAAGTACCCTGCTATCATTCCTTGCCAGCCCCATGTTGTCAATAATAAAGTATATTCCAAAACATATTAGAATTGTAAAGATTGGTTGGCATGTTGAGACTTAATTGTTACAGTGAGTCAGAATAAGACCAATCGATGGAGTAACGAGTTAAGCAAACTTAACATATTTACTTTCTTATTTTCACCAGGCATCCACCTTAAAATCAAATTTTCCTTTAAAGTAGGCAGAAGTAATATTGTAGAATTGCATGGTTTGCATTTTACCCATGTATCAGAGATATAGCATTGGTATTTAACATTATTCAATTTTCGTGTTTCATTGTATTTAACAATTAAATTCTTAAAATTTTGTTGCATTTATTTCCCTAATAAGATTGCTTGACCAGTGTATACAATATTTGTCCATGATACTTATTTATGTTAGCTGCATATTACACCTTTCCTACTTTACCTACATACTCGACATGCTTTTAAGCTCAGTGTCCATATTTGAACCATTCTCCACCCACCGAACAATACCCATGCTGTGCACCTTCTAGACTGAATGGTACACATGTCAATCATGGAGCACCCTCGTCATTTTGTATATTCCTGTCAATTTTCACCTTATAATCTAGACAAACAGATCTGATGCATGTTGAATTATTTTCACTAAACCCTGTACACAAATACTACAATTTGTGTTCGTGATTGGAACCACTGATTTTTGTGGCCGCTACCTTCTACAATGCAATATAGTTTAAGTTACAGTTCCTATTTGTTTCTAACCGGTACCTGATTGCCTTTGGCTGGTAGTTTGTTATCTAACTTTACCTTACTAGTTTGTGCATGATGATATTCATATTCAGTACATTATAATAACCATATGTTGTGTGATCTCTCCTCTAGAATACAGCACTCTAGCTGCTATATAGATTACAGCATTTGAAACGCACCAGTATGACTTGAATTGTTTCAATCTTGCAATGTTTGTCACTATCAGTCAAAGTCAGCAGCATGTCACTTTGTTCTACTGACACAAATAATACACCAGATTTACTCTATTCTATGTGATTTATAATTAGTTTATTTATAATTTACACCTATAGTGGGATTCAAACCTGTTTTGAAACTGTTTGGCCCCCATCAAGTGATGCTAAGTATGTAAACTTGACCACTATTCTGTAAAACGCAGTCATACAGAGTGAATCTTACATGAAGGCACAGCAATGAGTCAGTTGTTAGAAAGAATTGACTTCTCTACAGAATATGAAAGCTTAAAATGTTGTAAAAAGTATTGGCTATACAAAGTCATTTGAAATTTTATAAGTTGAATTTTAACAATTGAACAATGTTTGAAACAGAGTGTCGGTGTATTAGGATGTGTGCTGATGGCACCCAAAATAGACTTGCATCTTATTTTCATGATTTGACATTATTATAAAATGTCCCAGTAGGACAACTGACACGACTCTCTCAGTCAAACTCAAATGATCAAACTAACAAAATAAACTGATTCTTGTATATTTTTCAGATCTACCTTGAGCCCGATTCAGAAGCGTGGCAGTTTGTCTGATAGCAGTGCACCCAATTCACCTTTATCATCCCCGCGTAAGTCGGCATCACCGGCCCGATCAACGGGTACCACCAGTCCCCCAGCCCCACCTCCAGGGACCACGAGCCCCAAGGCAACCACACCTCAGGCATCCCCTAGACAGAAGGAAACGGTCGTAGTTGGTTCCGGCAATCAGACTTGGGGTCCACCACGATTGGTCGAGTTACATCGAGAACCTGGAAAAACATTAGGGATTAGTATAGTCGGTAAGGATGATTTTCATGTTTGTTACTTCATTATAGCTGTCAATGATAAATCTGGTTTTCGTAAAAAATATTTTCGATTGAGACCAGTTGTATTGTGTCTAACTCTAGTAAAAGTAAAGGCAGATTATGGTAGTAATGAACTTTTCTGCAGAAAATGAGTTTTTGATGTAACAAGTGACAAAGTTATGGGATTGTGAAATTTTATTAGAAGAATTTATAAGCATAATAACAGATTTTGTGTAGGAGTACTTATTGTCAGGTATTAGCATTGTGCTTCAGTTGGATCCCTGAATATGATAATTGAAATGTTTAGATTTAAAATCAGGAGATCGTCGGTTTCGTGTTATTACTGTTATGTACTATGGTATATTACAGGTGGACGTGTGAATATGTTTCATGTATCAGAAGAACATATGATCTCAGGTATATTTATATAATGTATTATATATTACAGGTGGGCGTGTGGATATGTTTCATGTATCAGAAGAACATATGATCTCAGGTATATTTATATAATGTTATATATTACAGGTGGACGTGTGGATATGTTTCATGTATCAGAAGAACATATGATCTCAGGTATATTTATATAATGTTATATATTATAGGTGGACGTGTGGATATGTTTCATGTATCAGAAGAACATATGATCTCAGGTATATTTATCAAACATGTACTGGAGGATAGTCCTGCTGGTAGAAATGGTACACTCAAAACTGGTGATCGTATTCTACAGGTACGTAAACACCTTTAATCATCAATATTCAAAATAATTTGCTGAGTCCTTATGGTTACACCTGTAGTACCCAATACAAAAAGAAGGTAGTTTAAAGGACATGTTTGTATCACAAAAGAAGGCGTTGCATAAGCTAGGCGCTATCAAGTGCTCAGTAGCGCTACGCTAAGAAATGGCCGCGGCTTGCTTCAAAAGCACTTTGTAGCGGACGAAGTGAAAAAATTATATGCTACTGGCAAGCGCTCGCGGTTAACAGTCTGTTGCATAGTAAATTGCTCTTGAGCGGAACCAAAGCAGTCAGTTGCATAAGAAAGCGCTCACCTAGCAAAGTGCTGAGAAACCGTATGCTATATCGTTGCATAGAAATAGTAAAGCGCTACCGGCAAGTGCTCAATAATTGGCTGAATGCAACAGGCTCTTGGTGTCCTAGTTTGTTGTGACAACTGTAGAAACCTGGGTACTAGCCTTCGTAAAGTAATGTCTGTTGTGGTTGAACATGTCCATTGCACTACCTTTTTTATGTAGGGTATTCTCAGGGTATTCTCAGATAATTTGATCCCTATCTTAAAAATGATTGAACTTAGATTGAGAGGTTAAGTGACAAATAAAAGGATCTTATCTTGGTTATAAATTAAAATGTGAAAATATTGCAAATGCTTACATAATACAATGAATTTACTTCGTCAAAGGAATCTCACATGCAGATTATACCAATAAAACTGTAAAACTGTTAACTTTAAACAAACCGTGTCTGACAAAGGTGTGGCTGTCTCTGCTTTATTGTTTATGAATGCTACAAAGGAATTAATAATGCTAAAAATTTATTTCCACATGTTTGATGTTCAGCATTCAAAGCCTTACTCTTTTTGCCTATAATGGGGTAAATGAAATGGAAAAATTACAAAGAAAAAAAATGTTTTCCAACTTTGAACTTAGTATTCGCTTGTATGGATAAACATGCATCCAGAGTTATATTTATCTATTTGTTGTTCTAGGTTGATGGGAAAGATTTACGCCAGGCTACACACGATCAAGCTGTAGAAACTATTAGAAACGCCAGTAATCCTGTACGATTTGTTGTCCAGAGTCTCACTGACCCTGCTTGTGTAAGTATCATGTTGTTGTTCTGTTTGGATTCGACTGAGAAAGCTGAAGTGACATTCAGTTTATGCCTTCTTTTAGCCAATGATCTCTGGTTTTTAGCAAAGAGACTGAAACTTTGTGATCAACGGATACAGGTGCATTACCCTAGCCTAAAATAGACTCCTTCAGGCTCCTTAGCGTGCCTGCTGTATAGTACTGATACATGCCAGACTATTTTGGGGTTTCCAACCTGCTCATTTCTAGTTCAGTGGTTAACAATGAAAATCAATTCTGAAATTTCCAGCATCCCCCAGCCTAGATTCAAACCGCAAACCTTTAGATTGATAGTCGAGAGCGCTACCAATTCAACTCCTATTACACCCTGATAAGATGTGTTCTAACAATTTTCATAATTTGAGAACAATAATTAAGGGAGTAAGTGGAACCACACAAGTGTGCTTGAATGATTGAATGATTGAATGAATGAATGAATTTTGTCGTAATAACTATTATTATTGATGAGTGTCTGTCTAACCTTTATAAATATATAACAGTTCCACATAATAATTGATGATTTATGCAATGCAATGTATTTGTGTATTTTATTTTTCTCTCTCAATAATTGTGTTAATCATTGTTTGCTGTGTTACTTTTTTCTTTTCTTTACATTCTTTTAAATCTTAAGTATTGAAGGCCTTGTTGAAAATAAGATATGTATTTATTCGTCTTTGTTTATGTATATGTCTTAACTTGTCACCTTCATAAAATAAAGATTTTATTATTATTATTATTAAGTAAACAATGGATGTGTTTTTCATAATTTGTAACAGTAATTACATGTCAAGTGAACTTTACTTTGTTCTTTATTTCAGCCAAGAGATTTGGAGACGGACAATAAATCAGTACATTCATACGATGAAGGATCGCAACAGTTACAGATTGTACCAACTGTCACCAACAACGTCACTGCTTCACCGCCAACTGAGGTAACTATCTTAAAATATACTCACTGAGGTCCAACAATTCCTAATAATCCGGCATAAAATATCAATTTTGTCACTGTCCTGGAAAGAATGAACTTTTTCTGAAGGAAATGATGAAAGTTATTTGATGAAAAAATTCAAGGTATAAAGTACATGTCTGTTATAATCGTGGGTGCCAAGTTATTGAAGCCTGTTCTGTGTTGGCTGGTTGTAATGTGGTGTTTTAAATTTCCAGAATTATTGACAGTTTGACACATTCTTGTTCTATCTGCAGATTGTCTTCCTCCATGTGGGATATGTCACTACCGTAATCTTCTATGTAATGCCCACACCTTTATCAACATAGAATCGTAACCAGAATTTTGATGCATTCTTAACACAGCTTTAGACAGTTTTCCAAATCTCAAATAGGCAAATTGTAAATGGGCAAACTTGGCATACTTGTTTATCATTATAAACACCTTAATTTATCACAGCGATGTTACACTATCAAACATGTCAACATTATGGCCCTTGGATAACTTCGCTATTTGTTATGGACAAGGCTTCCGGTTTACTGAACACAGTCTTGTTTTAATCTGCATTCAAAGCACAGATGTGTGCGATGCAATAGTGTATGAAGTATAAAAAGTCACCAGACATCAGGAGTGTCTCTATCAGAGATTTTGGCTTGATAATATTTATTATATATTGCCAATTTTCAATGAATATCTTATTTGCTGCCAATCTTAATTGTTGTGTTTTGTCTTTTTGTCATAGATATTTGATAAGGGAGCATAATTGCTTGATAAAGTACATACTTTACCTTGCTATTGAGATATTAATACAGTATGTGTGTCTCTGTAGCTCAGTGGTTCATGTACTTGGCGTCTAATCTGGTGATCTTGGTCAAATCTGGGTGGAGGCACTCATTTGCCTGCCATATTTCAACAGAAAGCTGACTGGCAAATGAAGGCTAAGCTCTGCATTTAAAAAAAAGATAAAAAAGTTTGAATCTGGATTTTTCTGACTGTTCTATCTATTTATATCTTACAGACTGCTGAGTCACCGATACAAACCAGTTCTCCGGTACCAACATCAGAATCTACCCCACCCACCTCACCTAGAAAAGATCCGGAAGTACCTGTAGATGAAGAAACTGGTGAGTGATCTACTTGTGTTGTATAGTAATACTACAGTCCTAACATATAAACCTAAAATGCAGCGGTCCTACAATTCTGGAATAATTCTGAAATCAGGGTTTGTTGCAATTTTAAGAATTATCCTTTCTGCACAAAATAAAAGTTATTTGAGGAAAAAAATCAAATAATTGACTTAGTTCTGGTCATTTTAAGTTCCTTAATATGAAACCTAGTTTCGGTATTGGCATGTGTGCTTATGGCACTCGTTTTCAGGATTGGGCATTACGCCTCAGTAGATCCCCTGAATATGAAACTGCAAAAAATGAAAATTATTTTATGAAATAATTAAAAGTTTTGTCCAAGTTACTCTCATTTAAAATTTCCTAAGTTGCCAATGGCCAGTTACAAAGATACCTGATTGGAAAAATCATTTTATCGTATTAATCATTTAGGGTAGGTTTGGATACTAAACAAGAAACTAAATGTTTTTGTTATGTCTTTCTGAACAATTGCTTTATTTTGAGAAAAAAGTTTTGAGACACAGACTATGTATGTTTTGATGTTAGGTCATTATTTTCTTCACATATACTGGAGATAAAGGGTCTTAGAAACTGAGAAATGTTTTAGTATAAATAGTTTCATCATTTTCACTCATACTGGAAATAAGTTATTATCTCCAATAAGTGATTACAATAATGTTAAAGTCCCAAGTGGGCGCTGATGTCTGTAGTTTATTATGTGAGACATAATGTAATACTAGACATTGTACTTTTGTGTACAATAGACATCTGTGTACTATAGACTAGACATTGTACTTTTGTGTACAATAGACATCTGTTTACAATAGACTAGACATTGTGAAGTGTACTTCCTTCAATTTCCCTGTTACGTCTTGTGTGCACATCATCATTAAACATCACCCAATGATATAAGTTGACTATTCAGGTTAGTATTGGTAAACCACATTATACTGAGTGTCTGAGACTCATAGAATTTCTTGTAGAACAGTGTTGATAATTGAAATACATGATTTAAACATCATTGTGTGAAAAAATAAAGAATGTTTGCATGACTAGTTTTGAGAATGTTTGCACTTTTTTGATAACTTTTGATAACAAAGTATTTTTAACTATTTTTGCAAGTTTGAAGATCTACAATAATAATGAAAGGTACTAGTAAGAAATCATTCAAAGAGCTAGCTTAGCCCACTTTGATTTTTTGCATCACTCCAGCTTTCTGTACCAGAGGTTATTAGTCATTAAGCCAGAGATAAACCTGCGTTGTGCCAAGCAATACGACGTGTCTTTGAATCCAACGCAAAAAAGAAAAACGTTGTAGTTTGACCGCCCTATAACAGAGGATGTAAGTGTGACCTGGCCATTAAGGAGAATGTTAGTGTTGCCGGGCCATTACAGAGGCTGTTCAATCTCATTGTAAGAAGTTGGGTAATAACTTATATAATGTATTACTGTCTGTCTGGAGTTGGATATCTATCAATTATTGTCTGAATATGGTCGGTGAAAATATTCTTTATCAATTTAGTCAGCAGATCAATCGGTTTCGAATCACTTAGCTTATTATTAACATGTTCATTTGTGTCTTGGTCTATTGTTATGGCATCCGTTACATATGCTTCCCTATCTCAGTGGTTATAGTTTGCTTGCTGTTTTATCTGGTGACCTGGGTTCAAATCGGGGTAGAGGCACTCTTATGCCTGCTGTATTTCATCAGGAAGCTGATTGATAAAGTTTGTGCTTGGCTCAGCTTTACGGAAAAACGAGGCCTCCCGCTACCTGTACAGAAACTGATTATGATTATGAGATTATGGACCGGGCCAAGAGGCAATAATCATGTGATGGCCATAATCAGTCTAGAATAGGCTCATTTTTGTTACTATATATAGTAACAATTGTATTAAAATACGAAAACTGTGTACAATGTACTTGCAAAAGTGGCTGAAATGACTTCAAGCATTTACAGATTATAACTTGTTAGCTGCCTGCAGGGCCTGATCTTACTATGAACTCTGTTGCATCTTTTATTTCAAACGCAAAATTCCAGACAATTTTATGTGAAGTATGCGAAATGTGTGTGGGATATAATGCCTTGATGTTGTGAAGCATATTTCTTTCCTTGAAGTTTCAGTCAATATTTTTGTAGTTTATTTTGCAGAAAATGCAATCTTTGATCTTGACATTTTGTCTTGCTCTCCTACTAAGAAAACACTTTTTGTTGTTATGTGTTATGGATAATGGTAGGCTGAAGTTACTATAATGCAATTTAAGGCCAGAGTTAAAATAAAAATGGAAAATTAGTTTCTGATGACACACCTTATTCGAGCGTGGCACCCATCTGGCAGCGCTCTTGTTCAGTTAACAGATATTTTAAAACTTTAACTATCTTTAGTGCATTGTATGGGAAAAAATAATTGGGCCAAAATTTTAAAATAAAGGGTCCAACTCCCAAGTTTTTTTTCCGTCCCCCATTGTGTGAGCGGTCTGACAGCTCTAAAAGTACCTCTCTATTGTTGCCTTCTGTTATCCAGATAGAAAATTGTATATCAAAAATTCTCTGTAAACCTGAACATTGCCTTGTCAATGTACTGCAATACATAGTCTTGTATAAAAAACTTTTAGATTTTCAAAAATTTCTCCTAAACCTAATAATAAAAGACTTTTGGCCTATCAGAGCCATGTCTGCTTTGTATTGCAGAATTTGCAGTCTTGTATAAAACTTGTAAGATTTTCAAAAATTTCTGTCAAAACCTAAAGATAAAATAACTTTGGCCTCACAGCGTCAGTGCCTTGTCATTGTATTGTAGTACTGTATATAAACATTTTAATGCTTAAAGCTTTTATCTGTTTAGTTTAAGTACTTGCTGTGAGTCGTATCAGAATGCTATTAAAAGTCGAGTCTGATGATAGGCTTGTTTGAAATGATATATATCCAACATTTCTGTATACTGCACTTATGTCTCCTACATCTAATATGGGGGAGACGTTATCGATTTTATAAGTGCTGTAAGTCTGTCTTGATGCCAAGTATCTTGTCTGGATGGATTGTCACAAAGTTTCTCTAAACTTGTTCTCTTAAAAAAATGGCGAGCATAGCCTTTATAAAGTTTGATTGCTTTATTTCTACTGAAATATGACAGGCATATATATTTCCGGGGGATAAACTGGCCGGGGTAAAACTGACCATTACACCGGGTCGCCAGAGTAGACAGCAAGCGCACTAACCACCGAGCTACGGAGGCTCCTTAGCCATATCAGGGCTCGACACTAAAACACTGGCTCGCTGGCCCCAGACCAGTGAAAATCAAGAAGTACCAGTGAAAGTCTTGATGGACCAGTAGCTGTTTTATTAGCTCACCTGACCATAATGTGGTCATGGTGAGGTTTTGTCATACCGAGATGTCCGTCGTCCGTCGTCCGTCGTGCGGCGTGCGTCGTGCGTTGTGCGTCGTGCGTTGTGCGTCGTGCGTCCGTCAACAATTTCTTCAAACGACTTCTCCTCCTAAACCGCTTGGCCAAATTTGATAAAACTTAACAGGAATGTTCCTTGGGTGGACCTCTACCAAAGTTGTTAAAAAAATTCCAGTCCGTCGCATAACTAGGTCACACAGGCTAAAAATAGATTTTCAAAAAGGAAACTTCAAAAATCTTCTTCTCTGAAACCGTAAGGCCTAGAGCTTTCATATTTGGTATGTAGCATCAGCTTAAGGTCCTCTACAAAGATTGTTAAAATTATGTCCCTTGGGTCAAAATTGGCCCCGCCCCAGGGGGCCCTTAGTTTTACATAGAGTTATATAGGGAAAACCTTAAAAAATCTTCTTCTCCGAAACCGCTTGGCCCAGGGCTTTCATATTTGGTTTGTAGACTCAACTAGAGGTCCTCTACAAAGATTGTTCAAATTATGTCCCTGGGGTCAAAATTGGGCCCGCCCGGGGGCCCTTAGTTTTACATAGAGTTATATAGGGGAAACATTAAAAAATCTTCTACTCCGAAACCAATTGGCCCAGGGCTTTCATATTTGGTATGTAGACTCAGCTAGAGGTCCTCTACAAAGATTGTTCAAATTATTCCCCTCGGGTCAAAATTGGCCCCACCCTGGGGGTCACCATTTTACTTAGACTTATATAGGGAAAACATATAAAAATCTTCTTGTCTAAAACTACAATGCCTAAGAGCTTTGATATTTGGTATGTAGCATCATCTAGTAGTCCCCTTCCAAGATTGTGCAAATTATGCCCCTGGGGTCAAAATTGGCCCAGCCCCGGGGGTCACCATTTTACATAGACTTATATAGGGAAAACATATAAAAATCTTCTTGTCTAAAACTACACTGCATAGAGCTTTGATATTTGGTATGTAGCATCATCTAGTGGTCCTCTACCAAGATTTTTCAAATTATGCCCCTGGGGTCAAAATTGGCCCCACTCGGGGGGTCACCGTTTTACATAGACTTATATAGGGAAAACATATTAATATCTTCTTGCCTAAAACTACACTGCCTAGAGTTTTGATAATTGGTATGTAGCATCATCTTGTGGTTTTCTACCAAGATGTTCAAATTATTCCTTTGGGTGAAAATTGTGCAGGGTTTATTATCAGGTGAGCGATATTGGGCCATCATGGCCCTCTTGTTTACAATTTGACAGTTCTTTCGCGAACCTGGTTGAGTGACCAAAAAAGTTATTGTTCATGCTCTTTGGAAGACCATTTTAAAGAGAGGTTGTTGCTCTATGGAGGGTCACTCTGTAGAGGTTACACTGTACTTGTTGTTGTATAATGCTGATCTCAGTGGTGTTTTAAAGGCATGTGTGTATTTGAAACTTGATATGAGTGTCTGGAAATGTTAGATATTGACTTTCTCGTATGATGGCTGAGTTCTAGCCGCGTGGTCACCCCCGTTCACTGGCTATATTACAAGATTATCATTCTTCATGCCAAGTCTCTGGTGACTGTATTTAGCAGGGAAACAAAGATTTGATTGATCTTAGCAAGTTTTATTGACAAAATGTAGAAACAAGCACTAGGAATATTCTGTATATTTATATCTGTTTATTGTGTATCACTTTTCCTCAGTTGGTTTTGACAAGTGCATGTCAATATGTGCCATGAACTCTCATAGCTTCCTCTTATTATGTCGCCTATCTTTGATTTAGTGTAAATTTTAAAAACTTAAATCTGTTGTAAGAAATTTTGATTTTTGCACATGCAAAATTTTAAAAATTGAAAATTCAATACCATTTTAACCTGTAGAAATAACCCACTTATTCTTATACCAGTACAGTACATCATATTCCCTTTGGTTGTCTCTAAGGTGAGTGTTTATAAACACTGTATAATGTATTGTTTAGGACAAAATTGCTTCATAAATATGCTAACGAGTTTTGTTAACAATACAGTTAGTTTCTTGTTTATTACTTGGAGTATTGTTATGTAATCAATGCATTATGTGGTCAGTGCATCAACTGTGTCTCCAAAAACTTTGAGCAACTAGAACATAATTAGGACTGGACTCAAGAACTGGACCTGTGAACTGGATGGGATGCATGGACTGGACCCTTGTATTGGACACATGGACTGGATCTTAAGACTGGAATGAACGCATGAACTGGGCCCACAGACTGGTCTCACTGGACTGGACTCAAGGACTGGACTCATGGACTGTACCAATGGACTGGACCCACATACTTGACTTATGGACTTGACCGATGAACTGGACTAATGGAATTGATCCATGGACTGGACGCATGGACTGGTCTTATATATTGACTTGACTAGTGGAATTGAAACATGGACTGGACATGTGGACTGGTCCAATAGACTGGACTGATGGACTTGACCCATGGACTGGACCTATTATTAGAGACCATACAACTGCAAACACAGCATTGAATCTACACTTTGCTAAATTACTTAACAAGAGTATACCTAGACTCAAAGCAATAAAAGAACGAGTTCAGAATACCGGTGCAGTATTAATCATTATTGATCAGGATATAGATTATATTAGCAATTAATTTTATCGTGCAGAATTCGATGGAAAAATCCAAAACATTTCTAATTAATTCCTTAGATTGCCTAGGAAGATTGCTATTCTCTATGGGCTGATTGTGTTTTTGTACTCCATGAATATACCATTCGTATTTGATGGAATTAGTGTGGTTTACAAAAACAATAGTTTTCTGCAAGATAATGGTCTTCCATCATTATTTTGAATATGACTTAAAGTATGAAACAAACATTGTATGTGCATAATAACAATATAACAATATGGAATTTCAATTTCTGTATTTCAAAATGTAATGCTTTGCATAATATTCAAATATATTTTGTTGTATAATTTTGCAACAATCTTATTTAGTCTTTTATTCCTTTGTGGGCTTTGTTGGTTTTACAGTTCTGCATACAAATTTGCAGCACAAATGCTGTTGTATTGAGTTATTCATGATTTGATCATCAGAATGTTTTGTCAATCATTTAAAGTGATTTATTTATCGTTGTGCAACATGCACGCTGTTTTATCAGCAAGGCAAATGTTATCTATCCCATTCCCAAACTGGGAAAATCTGGTGTTTTGTGTTTTTCTGCCAGATTTTCGAAATTTTCTAGCCCTTGTGTGCGAGTGAATCGTTATCAGAAAATGTAATAACCAATTATAGCAACTACCATGGGAAATTATTATTAAGCGGGTTTTGAAAATAGTTTCCGGGAAGTGATTATTATATTAGATAGTCTAATTAAAAATGTCTTTGATTTTTAGCTCACCTAGCTAAGCATTTGAAGGGCATTATCCAGGTGCATTTGCTTTATATGTCTTTGAATATATCCCTAAAACCACTGAATAGAAAAGGAAAAAAAAGGGAAAAAAAGAAAGTTCAGGAAAACTGGGTATGATGGTCAGTTCAGGAAAACTGGTTGTCAGAGTATGTCAGTTCAGGAAAACTGGTTGTCAGAGTATGTCAGTTCAGGAAAACTGGTTGTCTATGTCATTTCAGGAAAACTGGTTGTCTAGGTCAGTTCAGGAAAACTGGTAATTAAGATCAATTCAGGCAAACTGGTTGTCTAGATCATTTCAGGAAAACTGGTTGTCTAGGTCAGTTCAGGAAAACTGGTTGTCTAGGTCAGTTCAGGCAAACTGGTTGTCTAGATCATTTCAGGAAAACTGGTTGTCTAGGTCAGTTCAGGAAAACTGGTTGTCGAGGTCAGTTCAGGAAAACTGAAAGATCATTTAGAAACTGTGTTGATTGAACAAACAAAATATTTTTTGTGTAAAATTGTGGGAATTCCACATGTTTACATAAAATTGCTAGAGAAATATATGAGTTGGCATAAAAAGTTATAACTTCAAAAAGATAAATATCATTAGCTATATGCATGTTGTGATCAAGGTATAATTGCTATCATGGTTTCATATCTCAGGCGAGTTTGCTGCATTATCTTGTTTTCCTGCGCTTTTGATCATGATGAAAAATTGTGGAATATTTCCCCCAAGTGGCAAAAACTATGGCAACCTGTATGTTGTGCATGTATGATATGCACTGCATGTTTACTGTTTGATAGTAGACAGGAATTATACTGTGTAGGAGTATTAACATAGCTGAGTGATTAGACGTGTTTTCCAGAAATTGCTGGTGTTTCCGTGTTTTTCCTGAATGTTTGTGTGGTTACTGGTTGGTGTATGTTATAATCATTATGTTGAGAGATGATTTGTAGTGAGGGTCTGGGGGTATTGTGCAATCTGAGACCACCATGACATGACCACTTAAAAGTGCTGGTGTCCATTGCCTAAGCAAAGCAATACTGAGTGCTTTCATTTAGTTACACTCCATTCAATAAAATGTAGTCTCCCCCTGCGAAAATTTCAAGAGCAGTTCAAGAAAAGTTCTTGCACTGTTCTAGAACAGTGTTCATGAATTGTACTTGAACTGCTCTTAAAAAGTTCAAGAACTTTTCAAGTACATTTTAAGAAATGTTAAATTGGACAAATCTTAAGAACAAGTGTTCTTAAAAAGTCCTTAAACAATCTTGAACATTGGTTCTTGAACAATTTAAGAACTGTTTATTGAACTGTTTAAGAACTCTTGTTCTTGAACAAATCATGAACTATTCGAGAACACTTTACCAGAACAATAGTTCTTAATAATTTGTCCAATTTAACATTTCTTAAAATGCACTTGAACAATTCTTGAACACTTTAAGAGCAAATCTAGTCTAATTCTAGAACACTTCTTGACCTGTTCAAGAACTCATATTCTTGAAAAATTCTTAACATTTCTTAAAATGTACTTGAACAGTTCTTCTGAACAGCTTGCACCTTCAATGTTATTTCTGTGTCTTGAGTGCGGGAAAATTTTTCATTTAACACTTTGCTTAAGCAAGCATACAATCTGGATCAAATTTGGGATTGGGCTTGAAGCATCATGGAAAAAACAAACAAACAAACAAATGAAAACTTCAACGAACACGGAGTGTTGAAATTTTGTTTTACAAAACATATTGGAAATAATCAGAAAAGTGCATTTACCCGTGATTGCCGGTAAATGCAAAACATTAACAGAACTGGAACAAAGAACGACAACCTGCACAGAATAAATTGAATAATTTCTGTACAGAATCTGGCAATGAAAATTCAATATCCGAAACCACTTTGTCCGAAATCTTGACAGTTTCTAGTACAAACTTGAACATGCAATGCTGTTGATTTAGTGAAAATAACAAGTATTAAAGTTGGCCACATGTAAAGTTTACCTTATGGGTGATTTGTTCATTCATTTCACCATCATAAACAACTGGAAACAAGCTAGCAGAAAGAAATATTTTCTAACAGAAGAGCCATGCTTTCTCCAAAACTACATACAGATGGTCGCGCCACCTAGTTCCACAGGTTTGACCTTGATTGGTTCTGAAAATGTTCTTGATTTTCTTTCAGAACATTTGGAGTACATATGTTACATAAGTAATTGCTTTGAAACTTTCAACACTTGTTCAACATCAAAACCTGTCCATGTCAAGCAAGACCCATAACTCTGATCTGCATTTTACATGAATTATTGCCCTTTTTTGGACTTAGTAAATTTCTTGGTTAAGTTTTGTGTTTAGGTCCACTTTTCTCATACACTATGTGGGCTATTGCTTTGAAACTTTCAACACTTGTTCACCACCAATACCTGACCATGTCAAGCAAGAACTATAATTCTGATCTGCATTTTGTGTGAGTTATTGCCCCTTGGGGTTGTCTGCCTTTTGACAGTGACAGATATCAGACGAGCGTCTGCACCCGCAAGGCGGTGCTCTTCTTTTTTCCAAATTTGAGCCGGCCCAAATAACATTTGAGGCGGTCAAATTGGCCACCAGCCGCCTCCTAATGAAAAACTGCTTCCCACTATATGACAAGGAAAGGTGCATGTTTATGAACGGTATCCAGACCACTACTGTCCTTGATATTGTCTTAAACTGTACTTGAAATAAGATGTTCTATAAATATCTTTAAGAACAATGACAGAACCTTTTAAGAACAAATTTTGTTCTTACAAAGTCCTTCATATATTCAAGAACATTGTTAAGAACAGTGTAAGAACATCAGAAGGTATATGCTGTTCAAAAAAAGTCCTTAAAGTGTTCAAGAATAATTTAAGAATAATTCAAGAACAGGAAAAGTCCTTAAAAAGTTCTTGAACCATTCATGAAGACTGTTCTTGAACAGTTCTAGTACAAATGTTCTTAAAATCCTCTAAGAACGGGTCAAGAACACTTACTTAGTTTTAAGAACTGTTCTTGAACTGCTCTTGACATAAGAACTTCATTTCGCAGGGGTGATAGCATAGATTACCTCCCGTGGAAAGCCCTTTGAAGTGTTTGCTTAGGCAACAGGGCACCCCTGGTCTGCAGACCTTTAAGGCATGGCCACAGTTTGGAGTACCGTCACCGATGAAGTTTGGACTGTCCAGAAAGTGGCCCCATGTCTATTGCCACTGCTGAGTAATGATTTATGCAGGAATGGTCCCATTAACACAAGTGGTACATTGGAATATCAATGGGATTATTCACATGTTTGCATTTATTTGAAAAGGGATTTGCATTATCGTCATGGCCAAAGACACTCCATAACTCGATTGCCCCTTTATGTTGCGACTTGAAATAATTCTTGAAAAACATGCCGAGCAATGGCGAACATAGCCTTCATTTGCCAGTCAGCTTTTAGCTGAAATATGGCAGGCATATGTATGAGTGTCTCCACCCGGATTTAAACCCATCTCACTAGATTAGATGTCGAGCGCACTAACCACTGACTGAGCTGGGGAGGCAAACAGTACTGTGAAGGAGATCATCTGTTTCTAAATCACACCACACAAACCCAAAGACAAAACTCAGCAATGAGTACCATGAAATGAGAGAAGAATAAATTAGAAACAAGCATTCAATAACAAGTGCTCAGTAAACAATGGCTTGTACAATATGTCCTGGTTTGGTATTGATATTTCATATTTCCTTATCAGATCCACAGATTGAAGTTGATTGGTCAAGTTGATTGAGGTATTGATACCAGGAGTTGTACAACTCCGGAATAATCAGGAATTCCAGAGTGGCTGCATTATCTTTTCTGCACAAAATAAAAAATATTTGTTGAAAACATGCAAAGAATTCACGATGTTATGGTCATTGGAAGTTCCAGTATCCATATTATAACAACCAAACATTATGTTTGAAACCTCAAACCAAGTTAAGATGTAGAACTGTGTACTAATGGCACCCCAAACAGACTTGCGACTCTTTCAGGATTGAGGATTATGCCTCAGTACAATACTGTAAATACTCAGCCATAAGTCGTACGAAAACGGTCCCGAAAAAAAGTAACAAAGTCAATCCCTGACTTATGGAAGAGTTTACTACACTACTTTTATTAAATAACTACTTTCCCCCAACTTTGTCTGAAAATTACTACATTCCTCCCGACTTTATTTGAAAATGATCACACTTCCACACAACTTTGAAACTGGGCACATGATTTCAGCTTTCACAAAAATTGAAAACTATACATGAGACTTATAAAGGTCACAAACCACTAAATAAATTTGTTCTTTAGCTCAATGTAAAGTTACAATAGTCAGTCCCAGGTTGATACATGTTAAAGTCTATGGCCAGGTGGCAGACATATATCAATGAAAAGAAGGGGCTACCAGCTTTAAAAATTTCCAAAAAAAACAGGGGGTCACGTATCATATAAGAAAAATTTTGTCCGTCCAACGCGGTGAACATATTTTTACAGGCGCGCGGACCGACCAAATCTGGGTTTTACCCTACCCTACTTTCGCTTTGGTATTTTGGCCAAAATCTCAAAATATGTAAAATAAAACAGTTTCAATACATCACATACATGTATACAATGCCTGTAAACCCAATTAGATGATTCCAGTTCCACCTTGTCAAAGCATACTACCATTTAAACACAATCACAAGTTTATTTAGGGACTATTTGAGTGTATCCTATTTTGGTTCGCGGAGGCATTTAGTGGTTTGTAACCTTAAGACAACCCTTTTTCCCCATTTTGATTGATTTAAACACTTATTTGACAACTACTATGTATATGCAACTCCAAATGATGACTTTCCAGACTGAAATGACATGATTTCTCAAAATTTTGACAAAAGAGAGTAAGCGCCTTTAACGCAATTTCTTGGATTCTGCTGGCCATATTGTATGAATACTGGCAAATTAAACAGTTGCAGTTTTGTATAAACCTTACATTGGGCAATTATTTTATGTTGGGTGCTTAATTATGTGACTATTCCTCATATATATACACAATAACCCAGGTCTGATACCTAAATAAGGTCAAAATTGGTATGAAAATGTTATTTTGTGGAGGAAAAATCTTCATTTTTAGCTCGACTATTCGAAGAATATGAGAGCTATTACAGTCACTTGTTCGTCGGCGTCGGCGTCGGCGTTGCATATGGTTAAAGTTTTACATGCAAAACTTTAACCTTGGTTATATTTCAATAACCAGTGCATATATTGGGTTGAAACTTTGCACTGGCTTTCCCTGTCATGTAATCAACCATGTTAGATAACTCTTGCATGAATTTAATGCAAATTATGGCCCTTTTTTACTTAGAAAATTTGGTTAAAGTTTTGCATGCAAGTTACTAATAAGGCCATATCTCAAATAGTATCTGTGCTATGTCATTGAAACTAACAACACTTACTAACCATCATAAGGCAATGGTACCGGTCATGGGTAATAGCTCTATTATGATTATTATTTGAGTTATGCCCCTTTTTAACATAGAACTTTCTTGGTTAAAGTTTTGCATGCAAGTTTCATTCAGACCATATCTCAGCTACTATCCATGATACTGCATTGAAACTTACAGCACTTGTTTTAGACAGTGATAGGTGTTTGCCTTTTTTCTGTGTCTAAAGGTTGTATCTATGTGTCAAAAGGTTGTATCTCACCCGAAACTGTAGATGAATTTGACAAATTAATGCCAAATAGTCATATCTGGCCGAGATCTCACATTTTGTTACCAAAAATAAATGGGTGCGAGGTTTCGAATGTGTCATATGACGTATATCTAAGAAAATGATTGGTGCAGAGCTACGATATTTTGACATAAGGAGCAAAACGGTCTCCTGTTTCCCCGCTCATACAAACCTGAGATACAAGGTTTTGACTATCCAGCGAGGATATCAAACTTTTGTTGTTTGGCATGGTGTTGTATTCAATACTAAAAATAATTACTAAACTACTTTAAACTCATCACTGATTTATTACATGACTGTATCCTCTACATTATTATTTTAATTTGTCACCATTGTTTTAAAATTGACTCCTTTAACAAATCATATCTTACTCATATGATTATTTTGTAGAAACTTTGTTATGTCAGTGGATGTATACAATTCCCTTTAAACATACACATTTCTTGAATAGAGTACAGTGCCGCTTGAAATCTTAAAATCATTTTCACTGACAAATATTTGTTAATAGTCCAGTGTTGAGATAATTGCCATGCCTCAACAACCATTGTACATTAGCTTTCATTGCCATGTAGTCAACTAAGTAGCGTAACTCACGTTTCAATGTAATACAAATTTTAAATGTCCTGTTTTGAACTTATATTTTTTCTGACAAATGGCTGCGAATAGTCGAGCGCGCTGTCTAGTGACAGCTCTTGTTTTCTTAAATTTTCACCCCAAAACACAATTTTTTCACATTTTGAGACAAATTTCACTGACCCACAGAAAAATGTATTTCTAAACATTTAAAGTCAAAATATTGAAAATATACATTTTAATTTTTTGGGTCATTTCTTAAGGTCACAAACCACTAAATAAATTTGTTCTTTTAGCTCAATGTAAAGTTACAATAGTCAGTCCCAGGTTGATACAGGTTAAAGTCTATGGCCAGATGGCAGATATATATCAATGAAAAGAAGGGGCTACCAGCTTTAAGAAAATACAAAAAAAACAGGGGGTCACTTATCATATAAGAAAAATTTTGTCCGTCCAACGCGGTGAACATATTTTTACAGGCGCGCGGACCGACCAAATCCGGGTTTTACCTTACACTACTTTCGCTTTGGTATTTTGGCCAAAATCTCAAAATATGTAAAATAAAACAGTTTCAATACATCACATACATGTATACAATGCCTGTAAACCCAATTAGATGATTCCAGTTCCACCTTGTCAAAGCATACTACCATTTAAACACAATCACAAGTTTATTTAGGGACTATTTGAGTGTATCCTATTTTGGTTCGCGGAGGCATTTAGTGGTTTGTAACCTGAAAGGGTTTGGACAAAAACCTTGATTTTTTATTCAAAAGTCCCCCTTCGACTTATGGTTGCATGCGACTTATGGCCGAGTATTTACGGTAGATGTTTTTATGTGTACAAGAAAACCGACCTAAACAAACACTTCATTCTAGAAAGTCATTAATGCAGCAAAAGGCATCTCTAAATTCCAAGCATATATTTACGTCGCAATGATGATTCAATGATAGGCCACACTGTCACACAGTGTATGAACCAAATCACTGTATGACTTATTGAATAACTATAAAATTCAACAAGTATCATTTATTGCTATTTAAAGCACATGTAAAATATGATCACTGTATGACTTATTCCTATAATATATAATTCAATGTGTATACCTTATTGCAATTACTTGAAATCGACTCGTTTATACTCAGTGAGTAATGTACAATCGTGCATGGATGGAGGATGTTAATTCACCTTGATTGTCTTGTATTATTTCCTGGTTTTCTGTGTAGAACTTCTACTTTCATCATATGTGCCAAATATCTGGTTCAGTAATAGAGAGTAGCTCATTTTACACAAGTTTGCCATAAATTTGATTTGACAGGTGTGGGAGGGAGGCTTGTAAATAGTTTGATGTCTACGAGAGTTTGGTATGTGTTGTATGTGGCCTTGAAAATGGTCAGAAATCAAACGGAAGCATTTATTACTGAGAAATAGATTGTATGTGGCCTTGAAAGCGGCCTTGAAAATGGTTACAAATTATACTCAAAGCTTTTGTTAAAGAGAAATAAATTGTATGCAGGCTGCAGCCTTGAAAACAGCTTCGAAAATGGTTAAAAATTATACAGAAGCATTGGTTTCTAAGAAAGGTACTTTATGTGGCCTTGAAAATTAAAAATTATATAAAGCAGTAATTACTGAGAAATGCATTGATACAGTGGCCTTGAAAATTGATAAACATTATAACAAAATATTTAGTAAATTAGATATGCATTGAATACGACCTTGAAAACGGCCTTGAAAATGGTTAAAAATTATACTTGAAGCACTTTTATTACTGAGGAATAATCAATAGTAGTTTATAATATGATCAGAACATCAGTTGTACAGTGGATATTTATTGTGGTATGGCTGGAGCTGTTACAACTCTCAAGTTATACCATTATTCAATAATCATACTTCCTCAATATTACTACAACAATATTTCTATATTTATTCTTATATTTATTCCTCGAGTGTGTATAGCTTGGCCACATTGACATGAGCCTGACCTATTGATTAGCATAATTTAACAGTTGATATATTGCCTATGTTTACGACACCGAGTGTATGTTTTTATAATCGGGGAGTATTACGAAGACGCTCAAGATGTAATACAAATATAAATCTGAAATACCGATAGTGCACGATTTGCTTGCGGAAAGTGATATATTCAAAGCTAGAACCTGGTAATATAAAAATGATATTCTTGCATAAAGGTCAGGCTCAAGTCAAAATAGCCATGCTATACAAGATATCAAATACATGATTGTAGTGATTGTATACTTACTGCCTCACAGTTAATAATATTGCTCCAGCGATATTTATACATAAATATACATATATATTATATAATCAAGAAATGTTATTGACAGAAAGCTGCGAGCTGCTGACGTTTGTTGAAGTGATTAATTAAAAAAACTGTTGTATGGAAATATATGTGACATGTGTGATATGTTCTGCACTACACTTGTTACGATACGGAAGTTTGCCTTGAAGTTGAATGCTTGCACTTAAAATTACTGAACAAGTGTTTTGTTGAATAGGGAGTAATATTTTTGACTTAAAAAAAGGCTCAGAATCACGGATGTATTGTGGGGTTATGTTGTTACAGAGTAACAATGTTTCCTAAAATGTTTGCCTAAAATCGGCTCAAAATCACTGTGGTGGTGTGGTGTTTTGTTGCTACGGAGTTATATTGTTTGCTATAATCACTCAAAATCACTGTAATGGTGTGGTGTGGTGTTTTGTTATTACAGAGGAGTACGTTTGTCTTCAATCACTCAAATTCACTCCAGTGATGTTTTGTTAAAATGGAGTTTGTATTAAAATGATCAGAGCACTCTCCTTAATGTTTTGACGTTATGGAGTTTTGTCTAAAATCTAAAATCGCTCAAAATCAGTGAGGTAATGTTTTGATGTGTACGGCTAAATGCTTTCCAGTATAATTGAATATGCATGCCTGTAAATGATCTATCTCTTTGCTATTGGAATTGACTGAATGGAAAATTGCTTTTCTGCTGGTCGGCGAGTTAAGTAGTAGCTACGGGGAATAGAAAATAGCGAGACAATAAATTGTTGAAAATTTAACATGATGTGTTATTCGATGTGGAATAAAATGTACATTGACATACATTAGTGCAAAATATTGGAGCATTAGTTTGAATTTGGTCGGTTTAACGACGCCGTTACCTTGGAGCTAATTTTTAATTTAAGTCAAATCGGTTTGTTTTCTCTGTAAATCTGTAAATGTGCATTAGTTAAGTTGTTTCATGTGCATAATGAAGATGAGTCTATGAATTAAGTTTTTTTTGCAACCTCTTCAATTTTGATGTATTCATGAGAGATATGTGCAACTCGTGGATTTATGATTGGAATTTCTCGGAAATATTGTGAGGTATTCTGTGTACGAATATTTAGTTGTCAATGAAAACTTGATATTCTAATAAAGATTTTGCTACATATAATCAGTGATTAGGGAAATTAAGTCATCTTGGTTATTAGTTGTTGATGAATATTTAATATTTGTATATCGTTATATTCTGTGAAAAAAGCCATGTTGGTTTGAAATGAGGATTTTGTTGTTGTGTTGGAGATGAACTTACACATTGATGAAACGCCAGAAGGTATTATAACCAATTATTTGTTAATTATAGTTCTTTTGGCACCAGTAAGGTTGCATCTCACTATTTTTGTTGTTTATATAGAGAGTGATACAACAATGTTGTGCCAATTCAGGATAATTATAATTAATTGTAATTAATGTTATTTTCTAGAACGAGATTTTTTACTCACCATAGTTACATGTATTTATAAATTCCAAAATTTCCCTTCAGTGCATCCAGGGATACATCATTGTTACACCAAATTTTAGAGACAATTACTGCTAATCCTAATTAATACTATTTTATTTCATGCTTACCGGTGGTTTACGGCGGAATAACGGTGGATTATTCCCCGATAATTTCACTGTTCATAATTTCACAGTTCATAATTTCACGGCAAACAGGCTATTTTTTAAAAATCAAATTTCCTCGCCGTCAAAAATAAAATAATAAGCATTTTCACTTGCTCTCTTAATCTTTAACAAATAACACAACATTATATGTACATAAATGTAAAACAAATGGACGAAATTGAAGCCATTGCAGAAGAACTATTTGATTGCAACTCGACGTGTGCATGGCGGGAAAACGACGTCACGCAAAACATTTCAGGTATATAGTGGAGTATTTCCATCATTTAAGCTATTTGAAGCATGAAATAAATAGAATATTAGTATTTTACCGTGTATGATCGTTTGATAATTCACCTCGTGAGCAGCTGACTTATATTTTCACTCGTGGCTACGCCACTCGTGAAAATATTACATCAGCTGCTCACTCGGTGAATTATCAGCCGCAGCCGATCGTACACGGAAAAATACAAATATCCTCCATTTGTTGAACAAGATTTCTTCTACAAGATTTCTTACTCTGTGATAATTACATTTATATACTGGACGGTATGAGGAAATGTCAAGAGTATTTATAATGCCAAATATTTTGTCCCTTCTGGCGCAATAAGATTGTATCTCACTATGATTTATAAAGAGAGATACAACCTTATTGCACCACTGTGAATTTTGTGACAAAATGGGTGAACGCTAAAAATCAAGTGAATTATTATTATTATCATGTTACACAAACAAAAATAAATTATGAAGCATTTTGCAGCCATTGTGTGTTCAAATGGATGTTGAATTTCAATTATAATTCCAAAGTCTATTATCTGAGCATTTTTGCAGCCTATGCACTCAAATTGATGACGAATTTTGAATTAGTCTCATTTAACTTATAGAAATTTACATACATTGTTGCTCTCTGGTTTAAATTCTGAAGTGTTGTAATTAAATGTTTGTAACTTAATTATGACCAATCGGATGAAATTAACTAGTTAGGCTCAATGAAAGATGTAAGGATTCAGATTCAATTTGCCTTTTTTTAGACTTGATCAGTATGTTTGACATTTCTGCTGCATTGAGTTGTATTGACATTCTGATAGTGCTGGTTCAACATCGTGACAGGCTGATTGATTTTTGGTTTAAAATAGTGTTGTTATTATAATATTGTGAATCAATATATGAACTGGTGTAGTCCAGCATCTGATGTTGTCCAGCCTCTGGTACTGTTGGAATATTTTGTTCATCTTGTAAATTACTCATGTTCAACACCACAGGAATGTCCACCAAAATACTTTGTGATAATATGCTGATCATGTTGTTTTGATGTTTGTTAATGTTTGTTGTTCAATATTGTTACTATGTTTTGTTTGACTGAGACAGTTTCTAGTGCATGGTCATTTGGTTGTTCCCTGCCAGATTGGCCAAGAAATTGGAGGGAAGATGCACTTTATTTGAAACACAGACACCCAGATTCCTTGTATGTATTGTCCCTCAATGTCAGAGGCCATAATGACCAAATTTGGCTGGGATAAAACCAATTGCAAGAGACCTTGCACTTACGACTGCTTACGAATGTGTAAGTCTTAAGCAAATATGCAAATATTTTGTAATGTGAAAATACTACCACCATCATCAAGGGAGGTAATTGGAGACGATAGAGAGAGAGTATATATAATGTAACCATGAGCCGAACATAATGAAATGCATGCGTCAATGTAATCCAGACATAATTGAGTTGTTATATTGGTAGACCAGGCTGGCGTATTGTTTCAAACAGAATTCATGGAATTAAATTAGTATACTGAGTATGTATTGTAAGCAGTTAAGATTAACTGTTATATGCTGTAAATGCTGCTGCTCATAGCTTAAAGAAACATGCTGTTGGCACATTAATTGCTAGCTCTGTTTTGGCATACATTTACCGTAATTCTTCATGAATCGCCCACACTTTACAGTCAACCCAGATTCATAGCAAAAAATGAATGCATCCTAGATACAGCTTGACTTCCCAGGCGAAATGCGACCATGGTTGAACCATGGTCAACATGGTATTTGATGGTTGACCATGTTAAAAACATGGTCAACCATCAAATACCATGTTGAAGAGATAGTCAGGAGCATGGTCGACCATGGTCAACCATGGTCACCGTTGTTGACTATGGTCGACCATGGTTGACTGTGATCGACCATGGTAAGAGAAGACTGACCATGGTTGACCATGGTGAGAAAAAGAGATAAACCGTTTAACCATGGTCAACCATGGTGAGAAAAGACAAACTGAAGCTTGACCATGGTCTAACATGGTCAGTGTTTTCAACCGTGGTTGACCATTTGACCATGGTCGACTATGGTCAACCATGTTATTGTCTCACACTTTTATATTATCTCCCTTTAACAAAAAATATATATATTTTTTTAAAGTCCCAAAATACACTTTTAAATGAAATGTTAGCAAAGTAATATATCATTCTTATTATAAAAATAGAAAGATTTATGAATTAGTTTGACATAATAAAAAATTCATAATTACAACAAAATATTTATTAAGCTTTCCTATAAGAAATCAAATATTACCTGACATTATTTGCAACAAGCTGATTCATCTGTAGCTTGAACCCATGGTCATTGACCATGGTCCAAGACCATGGTTGACCATGTTACAAAACCATGGTCATTGACCATCAAGTGCCAATTACCAAATAACCATGGGTCCCTTGACCATGAACTACCCTGGTCGACCATGAACTATCATGGTAGTTCATGGTTTTAAACCGTTCATTTTACCATGAACTACCATGGCTTTTCATGTGCTACCAACCATGGTAGACCATGGTCTTTGGGTGACCATGGTCTCAGGGAGACCATGGTGTTTATCGACCATGGTTAGAAGAACATGAAAAGCCATGGTGCCATTTAACAAAACATGGTCAACCATGGTAGTTCATGGTTATATGACCATGAAGTACCATGGTAGTTCATGGTAGTTCATAGTCAAATGACCATCATTTTCGCCTGGGTTATTATGCTCCGTCCTCTAGTGGTTGTCCTGTCCTTATGTCCGTTACAAAATAATGAAACTCAAATAAGTCCATCAGGCCTTTTAAAATTGGCATGCTAGTCTTGTCTACCAACATAAACACAGTGCATTGTCAATGCCATGTAAAACACTATCCAAGAATTTCAACAGAATTATGGCCCCTATTAAATTGACTAAGCTTTTTATCATGGACAATTCTTAGGCTTTCACCATAGCCTTTTTAGCGTTATTTAACAATATTAGTCTTGTTTCTTTGAATCTAAATTGCCTTCTAACACAGCTGTGTATAATATATGGGTAAATACGGTAGTTTGAGCAATTTCATGAACCCAGTACAAATAATTATCTTATTGTCTAAATATTTAGTTACATGGTTACTGGTAGGATGTTATTGGTTGTAAAATAACCATTAAAAATCCTCAATCAATAACATACATTTTGAAGTGTTTGAACCAGGTTGGTCGATTTGAAAGAATAGTACAGTTATTGTTATATAATTATTATTACACCATATTTATATAGCCCTTTTTTCATGTATTACACAAGTTCAAAAGTGCTGTTCAATCATGACCAATACATGGTTAAAACAATATACAATGTACGTAAAATATACATATTAAGTATGGACAAATTTATAAATCATCTATAAAACGTATCTACCACTCATTTATGCAAACAGGTAAAGTTACCATTGTTTTAAGTTGTTCATTTACATGCTGTATCTATTTTAGTCTACACAGTACTGCTGAATAGCAGAGTTGTGGCCCTTGAAATCATGAAATATTGCTTATGGCCCTCATGGTATCCTAAAGAGTTTGTGCTCCTCCCAGTCTACAAAATTAATGTTGTGGAAACATTGTATAGTTAACACTAGCATACCAGATTTTGATTCAGCTTTGACTTGTATTAGAAGCTAGTTTAGAGTTGTGGCCTTTGAAATAAGTCACTGTTTTGATCATGATTATTTCACTTGGGGAAATTACAAAATGCAAATTGCAAAATCTGCACCACTTTTATACATGTTTTAATGTGCATGTTTTGTTGTGCGTAGGTGTTTAATTTGTGGATGCTGATGATTATTAATTATAGGGTTGGGCACATAAGATTACATGTTACATTGGTTGCATGAGATACTGGGAAATTCAGGTCCAACATGCAATATTGATATCATAAACAGAATCTGATATATTGTTGTTTTGTTACACCTGGTTTTACCATAAGCTACTGTAGGTCAGGTATTATTTGCGTTGTTTTTATTTGCATTTTTCGATGTTTATATTCACAAATTGAGTTCCTGGTTGATCGAAAAAAATCTGAATCTGTGTAGATACTCTTTCATAACAATAAAGACTGCAATACTGCAATGTAATAATTTAACTGCAAATTCATTTATTCACTCAAAATATGAAAATTTGCTACAGAAATTTGTGAAATATGCATCAAGGGAAAAGTGATTTACAGTACATTCTGTTACTAATTATGTTGTTATCTCAGATTTTGAACAGTATAAAATACAAAGCATTGGATGATACCGTGGGCGTGTGCATTATAAACAGAAGCAAAATAATGAGGCACAAAAGTTAAGATTTACGTGAAACATTAAAAAAAAGTTGCTGTTTGGAGAAGACCAGGAAAGAAAAGATAACACAGTAACGTAATATAAGGACCTAACAGGTTTTACAGGTTTTACGGTGGTCCATCTGTCTTTGTTGGAGTGATGTAGAATGTAAAAAGGGCTAATTTATTCCATTATATCTCAACATTTTACTGTAAAAGTCCTGTAAACCTATTTATTGGTGGCTTAGAATGAGAAGGTCGTAACACAAAATTGATATATATATTGAGAAAACATGAAAAAACTGTCTGCAATTTATTCTTTACTTATGGTAAAACAAGCTTTTATAGCTCCATTTTGGTCAACATGAAAAGTTCCGATTTTCATAAAAATAAGCTCATTAGAAGCGCCCGGTACTGGAGATTTCAAATATGTATGAGTCTTATAAGGTCGTAAGTAGTAGTTGCGACCTCCTCATTCTAAGCCATCAATATGTAATAGAAAATGTGGCATATAATAGACTGACATAAGGGTATGGTTAAAATGTGATGAATGTAATCTAAGATTTCATATCCACTTATAAATTTACATCTTAAATTTTATAATTTACATCTTAAATTTTAGTTATCTGACAGTTTATATATTTATTTAAGTAGGATTCCTGAAGGTTTCTGCTTGTTTTATAGTTCTAATGTTCCTTGTGATATTGTAAAATCATTTAATTTTAATGGGACAAAATTGCGTGGTTTTGGCAAAAAAGACCATTTTGTAGGGATGTTAATTCATGGATCTTGCATTTCAGGTAATAATTTAATACTTTTTGGGTAAAAAAATATTTTTCAATGGGATTTGATTTTTTGGTCTTATGTGAACCTCAAAATCCCCAAAATTCATGCCCAAAAACTAATGAATTTACGGTATGTTCCTAATGATATATAGAACACCTGTTAATGATGATATGATTAAATGCCAAAACATTGAGTGCACAATGTTTGTAGACTAAACAGCAAAATAAAAAAAAAATTAAAAAATGAAACGAAAATGTCAAGTATTGCAGCTTATACATACAATGTGACTTTGGCCTGTAAAAAAATGTCAGAAAAAAGTTAAAAAAGACCAGTATGTATCTTATTCTTTGACCGATTTTCACGAGATATGTTTGATGCTCAATCCGAGAATGAGCACTATTCGCAGTTTACGCTCAAAATCGACTGAACTGCATAGATAGCAGTTTTTCTGGTTTCGGACAAAAACTGTCACCTTTAGTTGAAGCAAATTAAGTTGCTTGGGTTACAGTGCTAATTTTCATTGCAAAAAGTGTTTGGAACATACTTAGATTATACAATCATTCTGACTTTAAGGTGGTATGTGGTACTGATGTTAAGGTGGTATTGTGGTTCTGACATTAAGGTGGTATTGTGGTTCTGACGTTAAGGTGGTATGTGGTTCTGACGTTAAGGTGGTATGTGGTTCTGACATTTAGGTGATATGTGGTTCTGACGTTAAGGTGGTATGTGGTATATTATATATATACTTCACATTATTGTCATGTTCTAGACTTGTATATCTGGTATATTTCATGTTATTTACATGTCTGGCAAGCATAGCTTGGTCTGGAGGCCAAACGTCTATCATATGATAGCAATGTCTCTGTTACACATACTCCATTCCACATGATTTTGTATTACTGTAAAATCATTGAATTTCGATGGCACAAAATTTTGTGGTTTTGGTGAAAAAGACCATTTCGTGGGGACATAATTTCCCGGATACATCATCCACTAAGTTGCAGATATTGTAGAATCTTTAATATTGTGGTGATTTTAATTCCATCGTGTTATCCAGGAAAACTATGAAATAAAATCCCTCGCAGCAATTGATGATTTTACTGTAGTTTATTTAGCTAATGGCATATTGTCTATTTGATCATAATTGAACAGCAGTCTCAATGGAACATGCTCAATGTGAGCAGAGTCTCATAGCACAAGATGGCCATGCTCATTGTGAGCAGAGTCTCATAGCACAAGATGGCAAAACCTTTACCGATCTATTAAACTTAGGTACATGTGCTTGAAAGCATTAATATTATTACTTCAAACGATTGAGTTCTATTGATTTCTGGACGTTTAAGGAAGAAAGAGGTGTAACCCTGTGAGGATTTCATGAATATTATGTTAATGGTTTTGCTTACACAAATAATTGGGCTATAAATTATTCATGAATGAATTTTTTTAACTTCATGAAATTTATGTTCATGAACAATTTGCGAATATCTATGTTCTTGAAGTTAAGTTGAAATGTTCAAGGTCATCAGGTTTCCGGGGGGGGGGGGACTCAAACTTTTGATAATGGGCTTCAACATTACCAAGCAGTTCAATAAAAGTCTTATAATTGGCATGTTTAGTTTGTGTGAATGTTTCACACAGTTTAGGCACCTCACTGAATCGTTGAAGTCGAACAAAAAATAAAAATAAATTTTTTTTTGGAAAATTTATATTTTTCTGTAAAAGAAAGAAAAATATAAATTTTCAAAAAAATATTTTCGTTTTCAATGATACAGTTACCTGTGAGATCATCCTACTGATGTGATGTGTGTTTTACTTGACTTATGTGCATAAACAAAAGCATAACATTGATCAGGGAACCTTGCTTTGAACTCGGATGTTTAACTCATTCCTGTTGGTATGTTTCCAACAATTCTATAACCTATTACACAATCTATTGATTTCCTATTTCTTTTTCAGTTACTAGGTGTTTGATCTTTCTGTTAGAGTTTTGTAAACTTCATGTTCAGGGTATGTAAAAATATAAGATGAAGAAGCTGCTTTCAAACATAAAAAGTTACCAATTTTGTAGGGCTCTTTACAGCTGTTAGGCCGCCCAAGCACCCTTTGACATTTTAACTCCCCTGGTCATTGGGCACCATATGGTAACCTATCTTCGTTCCTGTCTCTCTGGGGAGACTATTTCTCTCCTGTGGGTGCGGCAGCCAACATCAATCTGAGGCACCCAGGAATAAACACTGCCCAAACAGGTACCAATTTTACACCATTGTGGAGTTGAGCATGTGGGTCTTTCTCAGAGAAATTGACCAATGGTCCAGACGGGGTTTGAACCCGGGACCTCGATCTCGATCCCAAAGCATGCGCCCTACCTCTAGGCGACCGCACCCCACATGTACATATCTTCAAAAATATATGCATTAGATGAATACTTGAAGCGACATACTTAAATTGGAAACTGCCAACATCTTTTAATAAAATTACTTAAATTTAAGAAAAATGAGTTAAAGTTTGATCTATAGCTATACTATTTAATTTGTATTCTGTGAAATCAAATTAAGAAAAAATGGTGAAAAAGTCCTTTTTTCAACTGGTTCTACATAATCACCAGACTATTATATAATGTACGTGTACACTGTACTGTTATAAGTTCTGCCATACTGTACTGTAAATGTCCTGATTTTGACCTAATTCATTAGTAGGTCAATATAACAATTATGTAAATTTTCAATAATTGCCTTATAATGATGTACCAAAGTATGCATACATGTAACTATGTGATTAAGTTAGACATTCGTGAACTCTATGCACCAACACATATGTTCGTTTTTATGGTATTGTACCTATAATTGCATGTCTTTATTATCAATCGTGGAGAAGGGATATGTTCGGCCTCATTCTGTCCTTCAGTCTGTCTGTCCGTCCTGAGCTTCTTGGTGCAACTCCTCCTATATTTCGTAACAGATTTTGACAAAACTAAAATTTTCACAGAATAACTACTATGGGGAACTACAGTGAATATTGTCAGGATTCTATGATTCGACCATTTTTGTCTTTAAGTAATGGACCTTTGTTGATTATCTTCACTTCGGCAGGAGAAATGGCTGAGTGTCTATAGTTCAATTTTGAACCCTGAGCCATGAACTTTCAGACGAGTCTATTTGGGTGGGTAACCCGTGATTTATTCAATAGTCATTATTTAAAGATATGCTACTTACTACTGTGTGTAATTTATCGATTTCCAGTTTATCGGTGAATGGATTAAACTTTAAAAGTGCAGTCATTGCTCAATGCTCGAAATCGAACTATAGTGTCTTCTTTTTGTTGCTATTGGTATCAAACTTTCATACAATTACAATGATAAAATGAAGCAACAATATGACAATACTCATGACTTAATTATACCAAAACAATGAATCATAGCAATGGCATGTTAAACCAGGTATAACAAACAAATGATATTACTGCACACCTGTGGTATGCCATTATATCATGGCAATAACAATGACACAACAATAATACAAACAAAACCTATCACAATCTGCATTGCTCATAATGCAGGAAACAATTTAGGTATTCAAGAAAAAAATAGGCCAGGTATGGTAGTGTTGTGAAGAAAAACATTTCTCAGAATATGAGTATGCTGCTTTTGATTACTATTTATGACTTAGAGGGAAAATTGTGGCAGTTTTTGTAAAAATGTAAAAATCAATTTCGGGCAATCAGTACAGTCAATTTGATATTTATTACTTGAAAATATGCATGTGTTAATATAATTTAATATAAAGAAATCTTGGAAAACTATATGCTGCTTTCAATTGTTTTGGAGGGAAAATTGTGGCAGTTTTTTGTAAAAATGTAAAAATCAATTGAGGCAATCAGTTACTGTTCTGTCATTCAGATAATTAGTACTTCATAACTCCATGATTGTAAAATCTCTGTAAAATCTTTTTTAAATCTCGGTAAAATCTGGTAAGTCGAGGTCCAATTTAATAAAAGGCTTTGATGTGATTTTTCTCTATCAGTGTATGAGAATATTGTTCTGTCAGCATATCGACCCGGGGGTAATTGGTACCAGATAACACTGATTGAATATGTAGAATTGTATTAATTAAATACTTGTGCATCATGGTGGTTAATTATAATGATGGAATCGGGCTGTATTTTCTCAATTCTGTTTTATTCCGATGTTGCCATTTTTGTACTTTATTCAGTTGTTGCAGTGCATATTGTTGAGAGCATAATTTTGAAAATAGAACTACTGTAAAATCATTAATTTTGGTGGGGGATTTTATTTCGTGGATTTCATGGTTCACCTCAACCACGAACTTTAATCCCAACGAACATTGATTTTGAACCTTGTTTTATTACCTGAAATGCAAATCCACGAATTCAAGTCCCAAAGAAATTGTCTTTTTTACCAAAACCACGAAATTTCATCCCAACGAAATTAAATGATTTTACAGTATTTCATTTATACACTTCAGAATTTAATTTGAATTTCAATGTATTTTACTTGCTTGCTAATCAGTAATATGGCAAATTCCTGCCAATCAATTAAACCTTAGATATGCCATTTTTAACTCTGATTATCTTTGCCAGAGTTATGGCCCTTTGTTTGAGACAAAGTTTTATGTCAACAACATTTTTATGTAAGACAAAAGCAAGAAATACACTGAGACTCTTAATCTGTTGTGGGTGTATTTGACCTTGATGTAGTTTATTGCGCTCACATCTGGGCCGAATATATTTTTACCTGAACTTTTAATGTGAGCTGCACTCAATGTTTTGTTTATAATTACGCTCTATTGCAAACAGATGTTGGCACGCACATCGTTTCCTGGAGTATCTCAGATATTGGTTGCTGAAACAATTGAATGCATGAATTCTACAAAAAGTACAACTTTAAAGTTATAGAGCATTCTTATAAAATTTGCTTGTTTGAGTTACTTGTATCAAATCAATAATACAAACATATTTGTAAGATATACAAAAAGAAGAAAAAACCCCAACACTTTAAAGACACATTTTCAATTGTGATGACCTTGAACTTATTTGTATTTGTAATTATTCAAGTATCGTAAATCAATAAATGTATAATTTGTTATAAAAAATCTGATACACTAGGAGGAATAAACATGTTGTGTTCATGAAGCCAGGAAATGATTAAGCACAATCCATTTAAATTTTCAAGTAAAGGAAGTATTTTTTCGTATATTTTCAGAACGCATTCAACGTCACTATGGGGACCTGAACGGAGATTTGATCATGGTTGAATTAACGAGAGGTGCAAGTAGACTGGGTATCAGTTTAGCTGGGAACAAAGATCGTAATACAATGAGTGTGTTTGTAGCCGGAATACAGCCAGATAGTGCAGCATTCGAGGATGGTAGAATACAGGTCGGCGATGAATTGTTGGAGGTATGTTTCAAACTTAAAATTGCCAACAAATTGCCAACAAATTAACACAGTGCTATAATGCAACCATGAGCCAGTTTACTGTAAAATTCTAGTACTTATACTTACACAATGACTTTACACAATTAGTTGCATGCCTACTACCTTCCACTAATCAAGAGATGAAGAACCAATGTGACAGGCCTTTATTGTAACAGAAGGATTTAAGGTCAATTGTCCTGTCTTCATTTCCCTTGTCCTGCATGCCCCCTATTGTCTTGTCCTGCCCCCTATTGTCTTGTCCTGCCCCCTACTGTCTTGTCCCATCCTTCCCTCTTCTGTCCACTACTGTAATTACAAAATCCATAACTTTCTTCTTTCATACCTATCCTACCCTCTCCAGTCCTTTAATGCCCCCATATCGATAGATTGGGAGGCATATTGTGATTCACCTGTCCATTCGTCTGTCTGTTCGTCCGTTCAGTCTGGTTAACCCAAATAAATCGTTTCTTTTAGCATTAATATGGCTTGCTACAAAGCTTTCAAACTTGCGTGGATGTTGTATATGACCAATCTCCACACTCCTGTATCACCTAACTCCATTTTGACCTTCACCTTGACCTAATTTTGGACTTAGACTTATTGAAATGGCTTCCACGGGGGCACTAGCGTTCATTGAACACAGTTTTGTTGTATACTGTTTAAATTTGCTCTTTGCTTTCCTGTCCCCGCCTGTCCTCCTTTGTCAAGTCCTGTCCGGTGTCTTAATACCCTTTCATCTGTTCTGCCCTTTCCCTGCTTCGCAATTTGAAACCAGTTCTTCAGCTGACACTGTTCTGATCAGAGTCTCACATTTTAGTTTCCTGAATAACTCTAGGCCTTAGCTTTAGTGGTGCCTGGATAAAAAAATCTTTCCATTCCATCAGATGCTATTCCAAATGCATTCCTTTTCCTTGGAGATCTCCACTATATTGATAATATTGATTGGTTCTTAATGAAAACAAAACAAAAATACAGAATTTGAGCACAAACTTGATGCCATGTTTGTTTACATTGGCTGACTTAAACAAACTTTCTATGGCATAATGCTTGGCATGTTTAGGTCTTAATCAAAGTCAGGATTATTTTTACAATAGTGTCTGTTTATCGTTCAATGGTGGAATGTTTTCTTGTGTTTGTTTATTTTAGGTAAATGCATTTTCTCAACAATTTTTCATCAGTTATTATACAGCAACTGATTCACCTCACCAGTTTTCCCTGAGTGTAACCGATCATAATGTAACTAGTTCCAATTTGCTCTTCCACATGAAACATCTCAATGCAATGTATTGTCAATTCAAAGATGTCTGTCAAAACCGCCATAATGTTTCATTTCTGAATAGCTAATTGCAGCAAGTTTAACCACTACCTTATAGGACCATCAACTTTTTAATCATTTAAAGTGTATTATTGATGGTAGAATTTAATCCTGACATACCTTTAATAATTGACCGGGGTGAATGTTTGTTTACGGGGTTGTGACAGAGATCTTTGAATCAACTATACAGGAATAACCTGCTGCAACCTGAAATTAAACCAATCTGTATTGCCTATTGACAAATCCACTGACCACTGTACTGCTGCTGTACGTGGAGTTGTATTTTTCTTGCTCCTTGTACAAGCACATCAAGAAAAGAGTCTGTTCTGAAGGTTTAAAGCAGTGTGTCTGAAGCAATTCCTTAGTTTTTCCTGTTTCTTGTGTTTTCAAGTTTGTATAATCGTGGGTTGTAATTAGATAATTGAACAGATTGAAGAAATCTCGTTAGTTTAATTGTTTGTCATGTATAATTGAAATACAACAATTAGCAGTTTATAATTGAATGTTGATGGTGAAATACAACAATTACTGTATACTCCCAAATAAACGCCCCTGGGGCATGCATTTAGCAAAAGTGGGGCTTTTATTTGGGAGTCTTAATTTTACAAAAAAAATTTTAGAAAAATGTCTTTGTAAATGATGAAGCAATAACATAATATTAATTAAACATCAATAATTATACAATACTTAAAAAAATATCCAAAGGTTTATTAGGAGGTGGAGCATTTATCGGGGAATACAGTAACTGTTCACATTTGAATGTTGATGGTATTGTGTGTGTGTTTTCAGGTAAACAGCAATGTGTTATATGGTAGAAGTCATCTCAATGCCTCAGCTATAATCAAAGGACTGAATACACCAACAATCAAGATTGTATTACTCAGGTAAGCTTTTAAGTTCTGTATTTATAACTAATAGATGTATTTGGTCAGGGCCCTTTGTCATATCGGTAATGCTTTTCTAAGGAGTCTTTTCAGAAAGAGATAAGGGTATCCACCCAAATTCCTTGTATCACACAACTGTCTCCTCCACCATCAAGGATCAATGGCTATTCTGACAGTGCAATGTGTCAATGACCAAACTTTAATGTTTGTATCAGTCAATAACAAGCTAAAGTGTGTTTGATTGTAAATTTCAATGTAGTCACTCATCTATGAGAAAATGCAAAAAAACTAGGGAGTCTATTTCGGCCTGTCTATTTAGTGAGAAATAGGACAGTATGCCTGGATTCCTTATAAAGATGCCCATTGTTGCCAATGGAATTAAGCACTCACTGTAGCATGTGCATGAAATTAAGGTTTTACCATTTTGACAGAGTTATGGCCCTTTGTTAGAAACATACATTTTTGGGTGAATATTTTTCTTGTTTTCAATTTTTTTGTGTTGATATTGTTACAATGTTATTCTCTGTATTTCCAGGAGAGATGACAATTTAGAGAGAATGGCAGTTAAGCCAATCAAAGTCACTTCACCTGTGATGAACAACAAAACTGTGAGTTTTCTTTTATGATATTTTGCCCCTTTCCTGCTTCTAAGTTGTTTCTCTCTAAATATTTGTAGTGTTAAATCCATTTCAGTATTTTGTTCTGACCCAAATGAAAGAATTATAAAATATGGCGTTGATGTCTGTCATCAACGCTATGAATGTTATATGTTTATATTAAATGCCTTTGTCACAAATCATAAAGACACCATAACTATGGAGTAAGTATATCCAATGTCTTGGTATTGTATGGACACCAGCTGATAGGTAGCAATGCATATTTAAAAACCTTAGAATTGCTCTGATTGCCACACAATGATTGGGCAATTTCCGTGTGACCCTTTTTCTAAGGCCAAATTATGCTGTTCAGTGATTGGATGCATAATGATTTTTGTGACATTAACTTTACTTTCAGGAGAAGAGGTTAGAGCCGATGTCCCAGACTTCCCCATCATCTGAACCCGCTACATTAAACCCTACACCATCTGAGGAGAAACCTCCAATCAGTCCATCTAGTTTCCATGATGTCATTCAAATCATCAGCTTAAATAAGGTATGGTATATTCCTATGATATTTGATACTGTAAAATCACTTAATTTTGATGTGACGAAATTTCGTGGTTTTGGTAAAAAAGACCATTTCGATGGGACGCTTATTTGTGGAGTTTGCATTTTGGGTAACAAATACAGGGGTGAAACTTATTGTTCTATGGGATTAAGTTTCGTGGTAGAAAATGAACCACGAAATCCTCGAAATTTAATCCCCCACGAAAATAAATTATTTTACAGTAAGTCAGAATTGGTAATTGAGGTGCTGACCAATCCAAACTTTTTATCCAAGCATGCATTCACCACTCATTCTAAAATGTCATGAGACCACCATTATTTGTTTTACATCTTGACTGAGGTTTGATTTATATTTACTGTATAATGGTAATAATAAACATGGGCGGATCCAGGATTTCCGGTTAGGGGGGCGTAAGAAATTTGCTGGGGACCAGGGCATGAGTAAAAAAGTAATATTAAAATGTTCACATAATTATGTTATCTGCACTGAATCATAGTTTTTCAAAAACTCGCCGTACCAAAGTAATGATATTTAGAATCTAATTGCAAAAGAAGGGGGTCTGGGGAGGCATGCTTTGATGGGAAAATTTTCAAAACGAGGGATCAATCTGATGGTCTGAGATACCTTATTGGCTAGTACATAGGGCATGCTTTATTACAAAACCAGACTAATTTAACTCGAAAGTCTACAGTGTTTCATTCATTGCAGAGTGATCCAGTTTATAGGCGTACTTGTAGCGTCATTTTTTGTGGATGCGCCCCTTCTTTCATTGATTAAAGCTAATTTGCGACCGGAGCGAGCACGAAATTTTCACATTTTAATACTTTTTCACAAAGAATTAAAGGCAAATTACATATAACTAGACACTTTCAGTCAAATAAAAATTGTTACTTTGGCGATTTTAGGGGGGCGTACGCCGGATCCGCCCCCCCTTGGATCCGCCTATGATAAAGGAGTCTGTTTCTGTAACCGGCAGTTTCCAAACTAAAAAAGGCACCGAGGCAAACATTTTCTATGGTCTGTTTGAGGTAATTTCTTTCTCCAATTCATGATTTCTCAATTTTCACTGACTCAAGCGTCTGGTTATGCCTCAGTGTTGATATGCACCTGCTGTAATAGATAAACAATACAATTATTTAAGACCATTGCTGGTCAAGAAACTTTTGCAGTGAGGGGGTGTTTGGGGTTATTTGCTGGTCAGTTTACTTAGTAGTGCCTGGAATAAAACATAAGGTCAAGTAGATATTAGCTTGCATATGATATCTGCAATTTGTGGAATAAATATGTCTGCTATTTACTCTGAGAGTGAAATGATTGACCATTAATACAGTGTCTGTGTGATTAGGCCAAAGTTCGGAAGTTGTGAACAGTGCTAATAACTGTAAAATCATTAATATTTTAGGGGGATTTAATTTCTTGGATTCCGTGGTTGATCTCAACTACAAAATTAAATCCTCACAAAGTTTGATAATTTCTATTCTATATGACTTAATGGATAAGATATCCTGGAAATAACATCCCCATAAAAAGATCTTTTTCAACAATACTTTTATCCCTTTGATATTGAATGATTTTACAGTTTACAATATTATTGTCAGAAGATCCTAAATAGATGTCAAAGGTGTGGTTGATGGCAGAGTATAGATATTTCCAGTTGTTTAATAAGGTTAAAAGGCCATAGTTTATTTTCATGTTTATTAAAAAAGTTTGGAAAAAATTGCTATCCAGAGATGTCGTATAATTATATGGAAGCCGTGACCTAGGGCTGATTTTGGGTCACTTCTTGTCATTTTTCAATTCCAAGTACTGATCTAGACAGCAAAATGTTTTAAAAAATACTGAAAACCTGAAAATAAAACAAATACATTTTGGCCTTATTGATCATGGTATATGCACCATAATTACCACTGGGAGTTTCTTTAATACGACTTCTACCACGCCTTTAATGTCTACTTAGGATTTTCTTGCTTTAATATCGTGTAATCTGAGTTTGTGAGAGGCTTGATGGTTAGAAATACAGAAATACATCAATATCATTGCAGTGCATGATATTCGGATTGCAAGTTATTTGGTCTGCCATGTAATGGTAGGGGAGACTTATTGATTCAGTGTGCTGGATATTTTGTCTGAATGTCACAAACATTGTCCATGCTTGTTCTCCTTATTGCACCAGTCAGTTGCAACCATGGCCTCTTCCCCGGGTGGGGAATTTACTTTTGGGTTGTCAAAATTTCTGCCATTCCCCCGCCCTGTGAGGGACAACTGATTGTAAAATTTTTGGTATTTCCGAGGCCCCTGACAACTTAAAATTGTCCCTGAGGTATTGGCTTGGTGACAAAATTCCCCACTTTTCCCAGGCAGTGCAGGGGAAGCTGGAAGGTAAAACCCCAGGCTATCCACTGCCGCACCCCCTGTGTGGGGGGGGCTTGATTGCATTTGACTGTTGATTAAAAACTAGTCAGATTTCCATGAAATTTTGCATACTTGATACCAAGCCTAGTTGTCCGTATATTCATACATTTAACGTCGGATGATATTTCTGGAGTAAAGCGAGGACTCAAAACTGTAGTAACTGCATCGATATATATAGTCATGTATCATAGATGTGCACTAAGCCCTCATTTGATTTATTATTTTAGTGCACTTTAAGGAAGACATACAATTTTGTGTCTCGAAAGCAGTCAAAAACCCTTTTTGTTATGAAATATGTACTTGTATGATGTATTGAGATTTTATCATTAATTACAGGGACCAAGTGGTCTTGGCTTTGCCATCGTTGAGGAAAGTCGTGATGCTAGACCTGGTATATATGTACGAAGTATAACGTTCGGCGGTCAAGCTGACCGGGACGGTAGATTGTCAGTAGGGGATCAGATCCTTGAAGTCCAGGAGACCAATCTACAAGATGTTCATTATGACAAAGTAAGTATTTATTCAAGGATTTTCAGTTTTTGTAGCAGCATATTGGCGTAACCAGATTTGCTGGACCTCATAGCTGCAAGTTAGTTAAATCAAAACCAGCAGTGATCAAGCGAAATATGTCACAAGGTGCACTTAAATGTGATTTAAAAAAGTTTCAGATGCATATACAATGAAGCTATTACTTTTAATGGTTATAAGAATGAGACAAAAGCTCATAAAATGAATCAAATGTACCTTTGTGCAAAGGTAGGCAAACTTTGAAACCAAAAAGTTCTCAACAAAAATAGAAGTAACTCCACTTTAATAGGAACACTTAGCAGGAATTCCCCAGAAAACAGCAATGTCTCTACATGTTAAGTTAAATCAACAATGATATAGTATTTGCATGGAAGGGTTTGGGGCTACACGATTTGGTATACATTTATCTGTTTCAGAAGCAAATAAAGAAAGGCAAATTTTACATCCCAGTTATGCAACCCAAAAAAATTATTCTCGGATTTCTGGCAGGCCACAGAAATAAACTTTACCCATTTTAGTTTTAAATGATCCACTATACGTTAATTAGCTTTTCTTCACTGGATGTACTTAACATACTTATAATGTTTACACAGATGTTCCCTGGTTATTGTTTTTAGCTCACCTGACCACAAAGTGGTCATGGTGAGGTTTTGTCATACCGAGATGTCAGTCGTCCGTCGTGCGTCGTGCGTCGTGCGTCGTGCGTCCGTCAACAATTTCTTCAAACGACTTCTCCTCTTAAACCGCTTGGCCAAATTTGATAAAACTTAACAGAAATGTTCCTTGGGTGGACCTCTACCAAAGTCGTTAAAAGATTTCCAGTCTGTCGCATAACTAGGTCACACAGGCTAAAAATAGATTTTCAAAAAGGAAACTTTAAAAATCTTCTTCTCTGAAACCGTAAGGCCTAGAGCTTTCATATTTGGTATGTAGCACTACCTTGGGGTCCTCTACAAAGATTGTTCAAATTATGTCCCTGGGGTCAAAATTGGCCCCGCCCCGGGGGCCCTTAGTTTTACATAGAGTTATATAGGGGAAACCTTTAAAAATCTTCTTCTCCGAAATCGCTTGGCCCAGGGCTTTCATATTTGGTATGTTGACTCAGCTAGCGGTCCTCTACAAAGATTGTTCAAATTATGCCCCTGGGGTCAAAATTGGCGCCGCCCCGGGGGCCCTTAGTTTTACATAGAGTTATATAGAGAAAACCTTAAAAAATCTTCTTCTCCGAAACCGCTTGGCCCAGGGCTTTCATATTTGGTATGTAGACTCAGCTAGAGGTCCTCTACACAGATTGTTCAAATTATGTCCCTGGGGTCAAAATTGGCCCCGCCCCGGGGGCCCTTAGTTTTACATAGAGTTATATAGGGGAAACCTTTAAAAATCTTCTTCTCCAAAATCGCTTGGCCCAGGGCTTTCATATTTGGTATGTAGACTCAGCTAGCGGTCCTCTACAAAGATTGTTCAAATTATGCCCCTGGGGTCAAAATTGGCCCCGCCCCGGGGGCCCTTAGTTTTACATAGAGTTATATAGAGAAAACCTTAAAAAATCTTCTTCTCCGAAATTGCTTGGCCCAGGGCTTTCATATTTGGTATGTAGACTCAGCTAGAGGTCTTCTACAAAGATTGTTCAAATTATTCCCCTCGGCTCAAAATTGGCCCCACCCTGGGGTCACCATTTTACTTAGACTTATATAGGGAAACATATAATAATCTTCTTGTCTAAAACTACAATGCCTAAGAGCTTTGATATTTGGTATGTAGCATCATCTAGTGGTCCCCTACCAAGATTGTGCAAATTATGCCCCTGGGGTCAAAATTGGCCCAGCCCCGGGGTCACCGTTTTACATAGACTTATATAGGGAAAACATATAAAAATCTTCTTGTCTAAAACTACACTGCATAGAGTTTGATATTTGGTATGTAGCATCATCTAGTGGTCCTCTACCAAGATTTTTCAAATTATGCCCCTGGGGTCAAAATTGGCCCCACTCGGGGGTCACCGTTTTATATAGACTTATATAAGGAAAACATATTAATATCTTCTTGCCTAAAACTACACTGCCTAGAGTTTTGATAATTGGTATGTTAAGCATCATCTTGTGGTTTTCTACCAAGATGTTCAAATTGTTCCTTCGGGTGAAAATTGTGCAGGGTTTATAATCAGGTGAGCGATATTGGGCCATCATGGCCCTCTTGTTCAAGCTTCATGTCATGTAGCATTAAGTCGTAGGGGTGATGTTTTTCTGGATTGAATATACAGTTTGTACGGTCCAGTTTAGACCCACTTAAAATCATGTTCTTTCACTAATTTATTAAATTAATATCTTATCTTTATTTCAGGCAATCGAGATACTACGCAACAGTCAGGGAACCGTTCGGTTAAAAGTACGCAAATGCAATGCTGATGGAATGCAATATGCTCAAAATAACGTGCAAGGGCAGGTCACTCTGTCCAATCCTCCAGGTATCAATGTATTACTTTATCAAATAATTACCGTACAATCAGTTATTTGAAAATTTTGCGACTGTTTGAATTTTACCCATAATCATGAGTTTGATAAATTGGTAAAAAAATTATGCTTGTGATTTTGAGCAATGACACTAAATGCTGAAAATTCTTTTTTTGATTTCCAAATTTATGAACTGTACCTAAAATAAACAAAATTTGGACGTATTTTCAAAAAGGAATTTTGCACTTTTGGGTTGCATAGTGCATCATATGCAAGCAATATGTGAAGAAATACGGTATTTATGATGTAAAATTATTCCCACAAACTAATTATTGTATTATAATATTCAGTTACATATAGGAACATATGTTTTAGGTGACTCAAGTACAGATATAAATTCAGCCAATCAGACAACAGATGGTGTGTCACATGACCCTCTAACCTGTCCAATCACATCTATTTTAGGTGAATCAAGTACAGATACAAATTCAGCCAATCAGACAACAGATGGTGTGTCACATGACCCACTAACCTGTCCAATCACACCGGGTCAGGAGACTGGTATTGTGATAGAGAAAGGACGTACTGGATTGGGACTCAGTATTGTTGGGGGAGCTGATACACTGCTGGTATGTTATGCCTAGCTCCCACTGAGCATTTTTCCTTGGCGATGTACTCCTGATTTAATAAACAGGCATAGGGAGGCATCAGGAAAGGGGCCCTGGTGTTAGGGCGAAACATCATGGACATCATTTGAAAGTTTGTGAAAATTCCTATTCATGATGCCTCCCAAAGCTAATTTGTTTAAATCTGGAGTAAATCGCCGAGGCAAAACATTTTCAGTGTGACCTAGGTTTTATATTCTGTCTAACATAAGGTTCCTGCAAATCTGGATAAGCTGCACTATAGAAAGATACAAATTAGTAATAAAAGTTATTTAATGAAAAAATTAGAAGTGTTGATAAAGTTCTGATTATTTGAAATTTCATAACCTGAATTTTGATAATGGGATGATGTTTTGCTGTTTGGTGCTGACTTTGTTTGTATGCTTTTATTTATCCTCGCCATCAGATGATCTATATGGGAAAGGCCTCCAGTCAGAGTTTGGTCATTTTATCTTTTTGGGGATAGTGCAGATACAGGAGGTGTACTCATTCCAGAGACACCACTGGTTCCTTTACATCCCAGGTGTTTATAACCTATACATCATCCGAAAATAATATAAGTAATTTTAGTTGGTCAGTCCTGGGACTTGAACTCACAACTAGGAGAACAGAAGTATCTTGCTTTACCGTCTGAGCTAAGCTTGTCTTGGTACTGTCCAACATAAACTTTTCTTTTAACAGATCTCGTTTTCTATAGCTATTTACTTGTTTTCAGGGAGCTATTATTATACATGAAGTATATGAAGATGGTGCAGCAGCTAGAGATGGCAGACTCTGGGCAGGAGATCAAGTTTTAGAGGTATGGACAAATAATAAACATAAACCAGTTAAACCTAAAAATATACCATGATTGAAAACAGAACTGATTAGTTATCTGTCTTTCTCCTTTTTGTGTCCCTCACTTATTTATTAGTGGTGGCATGTAGCATTGATGCTGTCTGTACGTAACACAAATCTTGTGTGTTGAACTCCTCAGAAACCATTGGGTGGAATTTCTTCAATTTTTTAACAGATTAACAACCTTGATTTGAAGTTGACCACAAAATAAAGGAAATTTTGCTGCCTCAATTTTTACTTTAGTAACAGCCCTTTGCTACACTTCATATGTAGTAATACCCTAATGGAGGCATACGTGTCACATGGACACGTTTCTAGTTTCGAATGCATTGGCCAATAAATTCCAACTTTGACAGAGTTTTGAGTGTTCAAAAAGGAGAAAATAAAAGATTGTAACAAAAATTAAGTTAAGTATTTTTGTATATTGAACATTGACTTTGATTTAATAGGTGAATCATGAGAATCTAAGGGAAGCAACCCACGACTATGCAATCCAAGTATTACGTCAAACACCACCCACTGTACAGATGCTCGTGTTCAGAGACGACGCTCACGTGAAGGAGGAGGACATATATGATATATTTACCGTAGAATTGTTGAAAAAGCCGGGTAAAGGTCTCGGTCTGAGTATTGTTGGGAAAAGGAATGACGTTGGAGTGTATATATCGGATATTGTGAAAGGTGGAGCTGCGGAAGCGGATGCAAGGCTCATGCAAGGGGATCAGATATTGTCGGTGAATGGTGAAGATATGAGAAATGCTACACAAGAACATGCAGCTGCTGTGCTCAAAGTTAGTCAACTGTTATTAAGTCTCCCATAATTATATAGAACATATTTATGTGACTGGTATGGCGTAGGTGAGACATGTTGATTTTGTGCAGGATGTTCGTTAGGACATCTGTCTTGATGGATGTCGCTACGTTTGTCCTTAACCATTGGTTCAATTTCTTAAAAACTAACCATGAATGTGTGTTATCAAGACCAGGGCTGTATAGCACTGCATATTTGCATCAGATGAATATTATCAGTGATATGGTCCCTTGTGGGAGATCTTATTGTATCAAAAACCTTTTAAATTGGTTTACTGGTCTGTTGATTTCTATATACTGCACATTTCATTCTGACAATGTTCTTGGAAACCATTGTTTTAGTTTTTGTCAAATACATCATAGTTTTCCTAAGCAGAATTTGATTACCCATTTTCTCGAAAAAATTTGTTAAAATATTCAATCAATTGGATCAGAAGATTTTTGAAAAACTGTGACCATAAATTTTGAGTCTATTTATTGTGGTTAACTCTAGCTTGTGGGTATTTGTTTCATTTAGCTTCATTTGTTTGTTCTTTTATTTTAGACAACTATGGGAAAAGTGACATTATTAGTAGGGAGACTGAAAGCAGGGTCAAGGACGTCGTCAAGGAAGAACTCAAATTCCATTTCCGGGTTACGGAAATCTGAGTCTTCAGCCAGCAATAAATCGAAAGGCAGACATTCAAAAAGTAGGTTAACCTTATGATAAGTTTCTATGTCCTCACACGTGTAGATGTAACGTGTAGCTGTGTGTATTGTGTTACATGTTGTGTTTATGTCTATGAGGCCAGCTATGAGGCCAAAACAAATAAATATTGTGGTTCTGGTAACACACTTGATAAAAAGGATCTGAATGGGTATAGGGGTAGGGTAGGGTTGAACATGTGTTTTCTTAAAAAATTATTTATCTAATGTTCTAGAAAATAAATGGACTGTGATGATTGTCAGCAAAATGCCATAAAAATATCTTAGAAGGGGGCTAAAAAGGGTATATACAGTACAATAATATTTTGTTTTGGCCTTATTGATACCTTATTGTAATAAGAATATATCCAGAAATCACCTTTTGTATTTATATTGATTAATGCAGTGTCTGTCCTTGCCCTGGCTTTTAATGCTTTTAGACTCTTACATGTTAGATGGTTAAATGTCTAGTGTACTGAACTTATTTGATATATCAGTAAAAGGTACTCAAGACTTTTCATGTGTAGCTCCATTTCAGTGTTATATACACATTTATACTGCTTGTGTAATCCAAGAGTACAGAATTTACTCCCTACAATAATGCTGTATGTAAAACTTGACTCTCAAAGGTCAAGGTCACAGGTTAACAGTGACCTTGGTATGTCAAAGGTCAATGTTACAGACTTGCACAAACCTTGGTAGGTCAAATGTCCAAGGCTCACAGTGACCTTGGTATGTCAAAGGTCCAGGTCACAGACTCGCAATGACCTTGGTATGTCAAAGGTCACAGGTTCTCAGTGACCTTCATATGTCAAAGGTCAAGATCATAGGCTCACAGTGACCTTGGTATATCAAAGATCAAGGTCACAGACTCACAATGACCTTGAATATAAACATATTTGGAGTACCTGATGTTATAAAGGGGGCATACATCATGTTTCACATACACCTTTTGTTTCAGCATATGTCGTTATGTTTAGTGTTTATCATTTGCTTATTTTCATTTCATCACACATGTTAATAATATTTGCTTTTCTCTTGCTGTCACAGGTGGTCAAAATAGTCCAAGCGAATAGAACAACTGGTCATATCTAGCAAAATCAATTCTATTTTGCCTTTTTATTTGTTTTCGTTATTTCCTGTTATCGTACAATATACAGAAATGTACATATTGTCCAAAACTTTTTAGCTGAACTTGTTTTTGTCTTTTTTTTGTGTTCAGCTAAATCATTTCGCACAATACGTAACATTGTTTTGTATGTTTTATATTTGTTATAGTTTATATATCTCATGTATATGCATTTATGCAAATTATTTTGTTTATATTTTTAACAACCGTTTTTATTCTGCTGAAATATAACAATAACTTCTATGCATATAATAAGGCTAGTCAGTGTTCATTTTTGTCCAAAAAAAACCAACTATAAATACATTTTGATAGTAAGGAATTGCGTAGGTGTAAACTTTCAATTTAATTTTTAATCCGAGAGATTCCTTTGGGGTATTTTCTTGAGTGTTAAATACATTTTTAGGAAAAAATTGGCAAACATAGTTTTGGGCTATTTTCTGGCGTTCTTTCAAAGTTTTTTTTTTGTTCCTATTAAATATTAATTAGTTTAACATTATTAGTGTGTAAAATTGCTGTCGGCTTGAAGTTTGAGGAGTTTTGTCTGATCAGGAGACTCTCTAAGGAATGTGTAGACTGCCTGAAGCTTAAACCATCTCTCTTGATTAATAGAATTGACATTTTCTAGACTGTTGAATCAATTGTTTTCATGAGTTCTAAATTTTGCGAATTTATAAATTCGAAAGTTTGCTCAATATAATTCAGAAAGAACTGCTTTCTGCATTTTCTTCAATTGTTTAATGAGTTAAAATCATACTTATTCCTTCCCATTTCAAGTTACTAGTTTTCTATTTTTTCACTTTGTGCCTTTCAAAAATTACTTGAAACATTACATTGCAAAACATTGAAGTTTCATAAACAATGTTCAGAATTTTTCTTTCAATTAAGTACATCTACTTTTGTTGTGAACGTATTATTTTTATGCTAAATATGATCATTTTATATACATTCCATTGATGATTATTTTTGAGATTATGTATAGTTTTTAGGCAATGTAAACAAAAGCTTGGTTGTCACAGATTTGTACGAGAGATTTTATACATATCTTGCTTGCTATATATCTCTAAATTTTTCTAGATCAGGTGATTTTAATATCCTTATAATGTACTTTGAAAATGGAAGTTTTTGTAATGGATTCTTTTTCTCTAATTCATTATTTTGCCATTTTCCTGCATAATGCTTGATTTTGTTCTGAAATTAAATGTTTTAGAAGAATTTAATGGAGTTACGATAAAATGTATGTTAACCAAAAAAAGTGTTTTTATGTTTTCTTTATACATATGTTTAGTTCCTTTTATTAACCCTTGTCCTTTGCCTGGATTGTACATGTACTTGTATTTACAAATGATTAGTTATGACTCTAATTATTTACTTTGATTTATTTTTCTTTGTAAAATCTTTGTTGAAATTCTTTCCTTTTTTAACTCTTCAAACAAACATTTGTTAACTGCACGTCTTTAGTTTTGAAGATGAAAAAATTTTTTTGTCTGCTATTCTTCAGTATTGAAGATGAAAAAATGTTAAATTTGTTAAATCTTTAGTTTTGAAGGTGAAAAATTTGCTAACTGCTACTCTTTAGTTTTGAAGTTAGTTATAATGCTAGATATGGCCAGATTGTTGTGTAAAGGAGAGATAACTGCAGTGTAAGTGAATTACGACAATCAAGAATGAATATATACGTGTCATCCTATCATTCATTATAATACAATAACTTTAATATTGTAACTGAAGTTTGTCATACTGAAATACTCACAGGTATTTTTATATCCATGTATCTGCATTATTGAAAAAAGAACTCCATAATTTTTAAGTCACCATTAACATTAAAAACTGTCTAGAGCTAATGGCTTTCATTCAATTTCAATAAATACTTAAAAATGGTTGGACATGGGAGGTTGGTCACCATCTGTAACTGACTTCAACAATTTGTGAGGTTAGTAGGTCGAAGGTCTAGGCTGCTATGACTTCCAATATTTACTATTTGGCTAGCATTGTGGCATACATGTAAATGATGTTTTACAAACAACTCTTTGTTCATCATGACAAATAATGTTTTACACATGAGTACATTCAGATGACAAACTTCAGGTTTATTTGTAAAGGTCTGCAAGTTTCCTTCAATATAATTCAACAAACCAAGCACATGGGGATGACTGGAGCCTTGGCAAGCAGGGTCCAGTGATAATTTCGTTTTGGTCAACATTTCTCAAAAATAAGTCTTGTTGCAATGTTGCAAGCCTCAGAAAGGATTGCCATCCCTATATTAAAACAATATATAATGTTGTGAACATATTTGGTTTGTTGACATATTGGAGGAAACAATGTAGATTATTTACCAGTGATACAATGCATGCTTACAGGTTAATTACATATACTAGAGAATGTTGTTTTAAGCGCTTGCATGTGTAGGTGTGGACGGCGTAACTGAAAGGTCTTACTTCTGATAATGGTTGATATATTGATGTTCAAATCAAATTTTGTATTAATTCCATTGAAACTGGTCATTGGCAAATTAGGAATAAAGAAAAGGGATGCAATGCTGATTCACTTGGGACTGAGTTGAACAGGGACAAAAAAGTACAGAATGTGAATGATGTGATAATTACTAGTATACTATTGGATAATCATGGTGTAATGGAATGAACTGTCTGTTCTTAACATTGGTGTCAAGGAGTATGTTTGTATCGTTGGCAGGAGCATGAACAACGTGTTAACCTATACTAATCATATGATTGTTTGCAGTCAATAAGCTCGAAGTGTAAGAATGCTTGACCTGGATGCTTAATTTAAGCTGGTGTAATACTCCAGAAATGGTTTGGGGCAAAAACAAGTTTCAAATTGTTTTAAGCTATGAAATTTTTGAAGTATTATTGAGCAGAGGCCAGGAGGCTGCAGTGCTGATTTATGTAATATCGGAAAGGCTGATGTAGTTTGCAACATATCTATGGACATAACATGATTGTGTAATAGTTATGTCTGTCATGTTCATCTTCATCTGACATAAAGTATCATATTTTACTGTACATCTTTGGAAGATCTGACTTTGTTGTACATACACTGTCAGTTAAGTGTTCATAAACTTTGGTCAGTTTAGTGTACATAAACTTTGGTCAGTTAAGTGTACATAAACTTTGGTCAGTTAAGTGTACATATCCTTTGGTCAGTTAAGTGTACATACACTTTGGTCAGTTAAGTGTACATAAACTTTGGTCAGTTAAGTGTACATACACTTTGGTCAGTTTAGTGTACTTAAACTTTGGTCAGTTTAGTGTACTTTTAAACTTTGGTCAGTTTAGTGTACTTAAACTTTGGTCAGTTAAGTGTACATAAACTTTGGTCAGTTTAGTGTACTTAAACTTTGGTCAGTTTAGTGTACTTAAACTTTGGTCAGTTTAGTGTACATAAACTTTGGTCAGTTAAGTGTACTTAAACTTTGGTCAGTTTAGTGTACATAAATTGATAAACCTTTGATAACTCAAATTTTAGTATATTTAACTGTAAATGTTATGAATGCTGAATTTAGGCGTAGAGTTGCATAGTGCTGGGTATGTGGAAAACTTGTTTGTGAAGCCATGTGTGCATGATAGTCTGCTTAACTGGTTATTGGTTATGATCTCCTCTTTCTGAAGACTAAAATATCAGTTAAGGCGTTTTTAAATTTTAGCTTTTATTATAAGTTGTTATAAGTGATAATTTTTAAATCTAAACTGAAAGACTAGTGTCTGATCTAAAGGCTATGTTTATAATATTTTCTCCTCAGTGATTTCAGTATTTCCCCTAGTGAAGTTGAAAATTTCATTTAAAAAAAGTTTTAAAAATTTTGAGGTGCAAATATTAGCCTTTTTGTTGGTTGTTGCTCTAGTAGACAGAGGTTAAATATATTGCAAATATAGACTTAGAATTTTTTATGTAGTTCAAACAGTTGTTATTGTGGTTATTGTTTTATTGAGGGCTGCTCTGGAGAGGTTTCATTGTGTGTTCTGGTAGGGACTAACTGTTAAATATCTATGTATATTTGGTGTATATTTCAGAGGGCAGTGAGGATATGAGTCATATACGGGTTATAGAACTACAGCACGACAGTAACGGCTCGCTGGGTCTGAGTATTGCTGGAGGTGTAGGCAGTAACCTAGGTGATACCCCCGTCATTGTAGCTAACCTTACATCTGGAGGTCCTGCTGAAAGGTGTAGAAAGCTCAAGGTAGGTATATAGATAGAATCTGAGCTCTGAGCTCTAACCTTCAGGTATTCACTATATAAAGTCTACAGCTTAAAGTGCACAGCCAAATGCTTGTTTTAGGTCTATAGTCTTTCTCTTGCCTGTCATATGTCATTTGCTTGACCATTAGTAATAACACAAGCCAGTTTCATATGGAAGGGAATATCCGCCAGTACATGCATGCTGTTAAGTGACAATTTTATGTTGTCTTGTTACATGCATATTGCTAAATGACAATTGCATCTTGCCTTCTTTCATTCGTTTTAAACTAACTGCAACTGCCGTGTGTCTTTGTGCTTCTTTCCTTCAGTAAGTGGCACGTGGCTTGAATCTTTCCTTACTCTATGTATATAAATTACATATTCTTGTGTGTAAATGACAAATGCATCCTTTCTATTAATTTGTTTGTGTATAATCTCAAAATGTTAATGCCAACAAATTCTTATTGCTTCCTACGTTTTACTTAGTTAATTTGATTTAATCGTTCCTCCATTATTATCATACCGACCCATGCGTGTTAACATCAATGATTGTATATTCAGCAAGGCGAAACCAATTAGCACTAAGCAGCAGCTAGCATGAACTTAAACGAATGCATTTGTAATATTCAATTCATACAATGCTTGGAACCAGACTTTTTCGGCAGTTCCCGTAAAAATGTCAACCTTGCAGGGTGCGTAAACAAAAAACTACACGACGATTTAGTGTTAGCCCAAACCAACGTCAAGTGTAGCCGACGATAGTCCAGCGAACGATAAGGATATAGGTTAAACACCACTAAATTTCCGAGCAAACAATAAGACTTGGTATGATAAAAATTGGCATACTGAGACAACCAGGATCTGTGACCCCGGAAGATCGGGTATGTAGATGAACTGTAGGTGCACGAGAGTCGAAAAATACCGTCGCTAGGCCCCTATTTTGGGGCAGAAAGAGGGGCCAGACCCCAAAGTAGCAAACATAGCTGTATGGCATTGTCGACTTATGATGGGTTCGAGCCAGTGTACCGCCCAAACCATGCTTTGTGACCCCAAAAGACCGGGTATACAGACGCAGTGTATGATCATACGAGTCGAACGAGACCCTCTGCAAGTTCCTATCTTGGGGAGGGTAGCGGCTAGGGGCCGGACCCCGTGGTGCCTATAATAGCAGTGTATTGAACTTTGCGTTTTGGGCCGGTTTCGGGCCCGAACTGAGCCCAAACCAGGCTCTGTTACCCCGGAAGACCGGGTATGTAGATGTACTACAGGTGGACGAGAGTCGAAAAATACCGTCGTTAGGCCGCTATCTTGGGGCTGAAAGAGAGGCCACACCCCCCAAAGTAGCCAAAATAGCTGTATGTCAATGTCGACTTATGATGGGTTCGAGCCCGTGTACCGTCCAAACCATGCTTTGCAGGGGCGTTACATAGCTAGGACCTTAGCAATGTGTAGGCCCGTAATAAAGATGAAAGAAGTTGGGGGTCGGGGGCATGCTCCCCCAGATTTTCTTTATTCCTTGAAAGGTACTGGTGCGTTTTGACGTATATTTAGTAGATCAAATTTCAAGTTAGACTTTCTCGAAATGATGTGTAGGCCCAGGCCTAATGGCCTAGCGGCAGCTACGCTACTGCTTTGTGACCCCAAAAGACCGGGTATACTGACGTAGTGTATGATCATTCGAGTCGAACGAGACCCTCTGCAAGTTCTTATCCGTCCATTGTAAATAATTCGTTTGAAGAGAAAACTTAACTGGACATGATTTCCGCGAAAAACGATACAACGGACGAGCAAGTTTTCACTTACTCACCGTTAAACCACGGAAAATACCGAACGTTTAAATTTGCTGTCCAGAGTGATCTCCCTTGTATAGTAATTTGCGCTAGAAGCTAAAATTTCTATTGGTTCCCTGTAATGTTATTAATGTTGTAAGTTGCAACAAAGTCAAATGCACGTAGTCAAACATAGAATGCAGTTAGAAATAGTAAGAATGAATAATTCAAGATTACAGAAGTCAAAACAAAAAGGTATGTCGCAGTTGGCAATTACATGTAAGAATAAACGATATACATGAAGGGATTGTCCACTTAGCACCAAGAAGCATGAAGTATGAATAACGTGGACAACACTTGTAAGAAACCAAAATGCAGTTATCAAGTAGTAGAACGCATGTGCAAGTAGATAGCATAAAATTGTCACTTAACAGCATGCATGTTCTGGCGGATATTCCCTTCCATAGTTTCACGGATAGTAAACTTCAAGCTAAATACTCTCATTATAAGCATCAAATGCCAAAATACCTGTGATAGATTGGAGAAAAAATTGTATACAAGTCATATTTATCTGTGTCTTGCCAATAAGATACATTTCTGACACTCAACCTGAAGTTTTACCTATATGCTCATAAAGGAAATTAAATGTGCTTGAATTAATGTTTAAGCTAAGTTTATTGAGAACACATATTAATGTTTTGACGTCATCTAATTAGCCAAATAAAAATAAGTTCCAAGAAAAACTATAATTGTACAATTCTAACCTTGTCCTGCTGTGCTGTCAAATGCAGTACATTTGCTGTCGTCATGATGTTTCTATTTGCCAAGAACACCGTCATCATGTCAATACACTCTGTCAATGTTTGGAAACATACACAATTTCATTATTTCCAATATGGCCTGCATTTATAACAACCTAGAATCAAAACAAAGGATTGAATGCATTTTAGATTCAGTTTCAGATCGTCAAGTCGGGCATGGCCATTTGTTTTTGTCATTTTATCACTATTTTTGTGTGTTACGTTTTTCTTTCAAATTTGTCTCCATTTTTTACTGCCGTCCATTACACAGATGTGTGCAATAAATAGGTAAATACAGTAGTTTATCCACAATGAGGGATTTGAATGTTCCACTGATGAGGATTTGCTATTTTCAGGTTGGGGATAAAATCATGAGTATTAATGGTGTGAGTACAGATGGTATGAATCACGAACAAGTTGTTAATCTACTCAAATCCTCGACTGATTCCATCACCTTACATGTTACACAAGGTGAGTAGTTATTGTACAACTTCTGTAGAGCAATACCCTGTTGGGAGCTGCAAATAGTGGCTGTTGTTTAGAGGTTGTTGCCATACAGAGTTTATATCTGCAGTAAATAACAATTAAATACTGTTAAAACTAAAATTAAATCTTATAAAAGTAATGTACTCTCTAAGATGTGTTACAAAGCTTGGTTGCAATAGGTTTTACTCCTAAGCACTGAAATTTAAATAGAAACATATAATGAATATAAGTGCCATCAAATAGAATTAATGTATGTTATGATATTTACAGGTGAGCAGACACCAGTTAGTGTAAGTGGGCGATCATCATCCACACGGGGCTCAACACGGGGTTCATCATCGGCCCCACCAGAAGTACCTGCTGTAAGAACACCAACACCACAGGAAAATAATGTGTTCGATGATGATGAGTAAGCAATTGTATTTGTCTGTATTAATAAACTTTACTCGACCTTATAGTTATCAATGTCCAAGGTGCATTTACTGGTATTTCTCTGCCTTAACTTTCAGTGTTCAAGGTGCATTTACTGGTATTGCTCTGCCTTAACTTTCAGTGTTCAAGGTGCATTTACTGGTATTTCTCTGCCTTAACTTTCAGTGTCCAAGGTGCATTTACTGGTATTTCTCTGCCTTAACTTTCAGTGTTCAAGGTGCATTTACTGGTATTTCTCTGCCTTAACTTTCAGTGTTCAAGGTGCATTTACTGGTATTTCTCTGCCTTAACTTTCAGTGTTCAAGGTGCATTTACTGGTATTTCTCTGCCTTAACTTTCAGTGTTCAAGGTGCATTTACTGGTATTGCTCTGCCTTAACTTTCAGTGTTCAAGGTGCATTTACTGGTATTGCTCTGTCTTAACTTTCAGTGTTCAAGGTGCATTTACTGGTATTTCTCTGCCTTAACTTTCAGTGTTCAAGGTGCATTTACTGGTATTTCTCTGCCTTAACTTTCAGTGTTCAAGGTGCATTTACTGGTATTGCTCTGCCTTAACTTTCAGTGTTCAAGGTGCATTTACTGGTATTTCTCTGCCTTAACTTTCAGTGTTCAAGGTGCATTTACTGGTATTTCTCTGCCTTAACTTTCAGTGTTCAAGGTGCATTTACTGGTATTTCTCTGCCTTAACTTTCAGTGTTCAAGGTGCATTTACTGGTATTTCTCTGCCTTAACTTTCAGTGTTCAAGGTGCATTTACTGGTATTTCTCTGCCTTAACTTTCAGTGTTCAAGGTGCATTTACTGGTATTGCTCTGTCTTAACTTTCAGTGTTCAAGGTGTATCCAAGCCTCTACTTACCATTTATATAAAGTTTAGATGTCTCTTTATTTTTATGTTACTATTAAAGAAAATGAGATTTTTTAGTTGTGAGCAATCCTTAGGTGTTTGTTGCTAGACTTTCGGTTATCTGTTAGTATGATGGATATGCGTTACAATATCTGCATTGGACTGAAACATTTCAACTGAAGTCAGTCTGCAGTGACTAGACCCTCTTTACAGCATGTAAGATATTATAAGAAAATCCAGTCATGATGTATGACAGTGTCAACAAGGTCACTGGACTCCCAATAAAAACAGTCTTCAAATTTGATGAAGAGGTTTAGGGGTATTACATCCTAGTCAAAACTTGGTGTTGATCTTTATAATAATATCTTACCCATGTTTCAATACAAGCTAAATTGTCCTTGTTCGAAATGTTTAGTTTTTAGCTCACCTCACCACAAAGTGGTCATGGTGAGGTTTTGTCATACCGGGATGTCCGTCGTCCGTCGTGCGTCCGTCAACAATTTCTTCAAACGACTTCTCCTCCTAAACCGCTTGGCCAAATTTGATAAAACTTAAAAGGAAGGTTCCTTGGGTGGACCTCTACCAAAGTTGTTAAAAAATTTCCAGTCTGTCGCATAACTAGGTCACACAGGCTAAAAATAGATTTTCAAAAAGGAAACTTTAAAAATCTTCTTCTCTGAAACCGTAAGGCCTAGAGCTTTCATGTTTGGTATGTAGCATCACCTTGGGGTCCTCTACGAAGATTGTTCAAATTATGTCCCTGGGGTCAAAATTGGCCCGCCCGGGGCCCTTAGTTTTACATAGAGTTATATAGGGGAAACCTTTAAAAATCTTCTTCTACGAAACCGCTTGGCCCAGGGCTTTCATATTTGGTATGTAGACTCAGCTAAAGGTCCTCTACAAAAATTGTTCAAATTATGTCCCTGGGGTCAAAATTGACCCCGCCCCGGGGGCCCTTAGTTTTACATAGAGTTATATAGGGGAAACCTTTAAAAATCTTCTTCTCCGAAACCGCTTGGCCCAGGGCTTTCATATTTGGTATGTAGACTCAGCTAGGGGTCCTCTACAAAGATTGTTCAAATTATGCCCCTGGGGTCAAGATTGGCCCCGCCCTGGGGGCCCTTAGTTTTACATAGAGTTATATAGAGAAAACCTTAAAAAATCTTCTCCGAAATTGCTTGGCCCAGGGCTTTCATATTTGGTATGTAGACTCAGCTAGAGGTCCTCTACAAAGATTGTTCAAATTATTCCCCTTGGGTCAAAATTTGCCCCACCCTGGGGGTCACCATTTTACTTAGACTTATATAGGGAAAACATATAAAAATCTTCTTGTCTAAAACTACAATGCCTAAGAGCTTTGATATTTGGTATGTAGCATCATCTAGTGGTCCCCTACCAAGATTGTGCAAATTATGCCCCTGGGGTCAAAATTGGCCCAGCCCCGGGGGTCACCGTTTTACATAGACTTATATAGGGAAAACATATAATAATCTTCTTGTCTAAAACTACACTGCATAGAGCTTTGATATTTGGTATGTAGCATCATCTAGTGGTCCTCTACCAAGATTTTTCAAATTATGCCCCTGGGGTCAAAATTGGCCCCTCTCGGGGGGTCACCGTTTTACATAGACTTATATAGGGAAAACATATTAATATCTTCTTGCCTAAAACTACACTGCCTAGAGTTTTGATAATTGGTATGTAGCATCATCTTGTGGTTTTCTACCAAGATGTTCAAATTATTCCTTTGGGTGAAAATTGAGCAGGGTTTATAATCAGGTGAGCGATATTGGGCCATCATGGCCCTCTTGTCTGGAGTATCCCATCTTGATATTGTTGTCTTTTTATTTTGTAGTTCTCCACCGCAATATAAGACAATTAGTCTTGATCGAGGACCTGACGGATTAGGGTTTTCAATTGTTGGAGGTCACGGAAGTCCACATGGCGATCTACCCATCTATGTGAAGAATGTGTTCTCAAAGGGGGCTGCCTCCGAAAATGGACAGTTAAAACGAGGGGACCAGATCCTCTCAGTTAACGGTACGAGCCTAGAAGGACTTACGCACGAAGAAGCCGTCAACATTTTGAAAAATGCAAAAGGTTCTGTGATAATGAATGTTTTGTCCTAGCATTGAATGAGCAATAGAAGAGGCGGTCCAATAATTATTATTAAAGATGTTAAGAACTGTAAAATCAGTAATTTCTGAGAGGGATTAATTTTTTGTAATTTTTTGAAAAATTATTAAGTTTGTGAAAACTTATAAAACATCAGAATTTTTTTAATTAAAAAAAAATCACAAAAATATAACTTACAGATGAAATAATTATTTCAAAATCGCAAAATTTTGCCCTCACGAAATTCTTGATTTTACTTTTGTGTTCTAAAGTAATAGTTGCTGTGAAATGTATACTTAGAATTCAAAGTTTATTCTAGGTTAAGATGACAATACTGTAATAATTGGAAGTTTTCTGTATTAATTATGCATTTAAAATCTCGTTATTCAAGTTTTTAAAGAGTGTATATACTATATAATATACTATTATACATTATATACATTATATACATGTGTGTATTATAAACCCTATAACACTGGTATATTCCATTTAGTTTCTCTAGCTTATGTTAATCACTATAGTTACGTTTATAGCATTATTTGGAGTACTTAACAACTTTTTTTTACAAGTAAATAGAAAAGTCTGAATAATGTGGGAAAAGGTGTTGGATTGGGTCACAAGTAACTGCATCATAGATTAAGTGTAAAAAACTGCTTTTGTGCAAAGTAAAAAAAAAAAAAGTTAAGTTACCAATTTTCTAGGGCTCTTTTCAGCTGTTAGGCCGCTCAAGCACCCTTTGACATTTTAACTCCCCTGGTCATTGGGCTACATATGGAAACCTACACTCGTGTCTCCCTGGGGAGACTATTTCTCTCCTGTGGTGTTGCAGCCAACATCGATCTGCGGCGCAAAGGAATAGACACTGCCCTTACAGGTACCATTTTACACCATGGTGGAGTGGAGCTGTGGGTCTTGCTCAGAGATTTTAACCAGTGGTCCAGAGGGGGATCGAACCCGGGACCTCTCGACCCCAAAGCGAGCGCCCTACCTCTAGGCCACCGCTCCCCACAAGTAGACTTTAGCCCACCAATATTTAGTGATTTTTGACACCTAATCAACCACTAAAGTGATTAAGTGCATTTTCAAATGGGATTGCTCTCAAAACCGGGATAATTGGGAAGCCGCCGTACAAAATAAATTTTACAAAAAAAAAATATTACTCTCACAGTACAAAATAAATTTTACATGTTTTCTCTCTTTTAACTCTTTATCCACTATATAGTTACTCGATGATCTTGGGGGTGAAGGACAAAAACCACTAGTTCTTGAGTTTCAATGTTTCCTTCATTTTTTGTTCGTGTTATTTTGTAACATTATATTATTTCCGTGGTTTTAATGTTACATTTTTTCATATTTTTATATTTATAACTACTAAGGTTGTGACAATATAACGTAGAGGTGTGTAAAACATAGCTTATTCTTTAGTCCGAGCGTGTTTATAAGCTCTCCTGTACAAATTTATTATTATATCAAGTTTTTTAGATATTTAGTTGAACACGTGTGGTTGTTGCAATGGATGACTGGTCGTTTCTATGGTTAAGCTTTTTAAAAGCACTCTAACTTACGGAATAATTCATGATAATTATTATTGATTGTGAATACTGCTTGAATTGTAAAAAAATTGTAAGAATACAAATTGCAAAAATAAGAATTGCATAAATATAAAATGCAAGAATATTAATTGTAAGGATCAAAGCCATGCTTCCTAATGTTCTCTTGTTGCACATAATTTTGAAAATTTAATATAATATCAGCAATAAAAAATTGGTTTATCATTTTAATCCTAAAATTTGTATATTTTGTTTGATTTCCAGCCTGGATCCTTGTTCCAATTTTTTTATTGTTTGGAGTTGGCCAATATATTCTTTCTCAGACTAAGTCATGTGGTGAATGGAAAATATCTTGACCTTGTTTGTCCTTTTTGTTGAATACTTTGTTCTAGGACTGTTCTGAAATAACATCATGCTTTATGACCTGAACATGCAATTCAAATATTCAGCATTTTGTGGCCAGTCCATATTTAGACTTAATTTTCGAGCTAAACTGCAAGATGCTATGACGTTTTGTAATAGTGTAGTAACCTATGATAATATACTAGATCAGTACTGCAGAACTGTCAACTTTGTCTATGCATTCCATGTTTGATATTTGCTTTTGTTTTAAGTTTTAGGTATTTAAAACATCTACACGCACACACACGTTTCTTTTCTTCCTTATTTAGGATCACTGTTGTATTGTTCTATTTCATAAATGTACTCAAGAAAATGGATTACACCACTGACAGACATACCGTGTACAACTCAAACTTGTATAATTAACTAAAAAAAGGAACAACAAATTTTCCTTGCAGATAAATGTGGGTAGACTCCAGTCAATATCTCTGCACTATACAAATTAGGATTCGCCCTGTGATTGACATTTGTATCATAATTCATGCTAGTGAAATGTCTTTCTTTATTTTAGTATTACATGGCTATGTGGCTATGTTTGGTTATGTAGAATACATAAAAGTGTTGATAATAAATATGTGCATGATATCATATACTACATTCCACTATGTTATATCAAATATTTCTACAAAGTATTGTGTACAACTATAGTACAAACAAATTAACCTGATCCTCAAACCATAATTAAAACTTGAGCACAATTGAACTGTTGATATATTGTGGTAATTTACCATCTACTAGTGTATTCATAAGCGAAGAATTTTACGAATATGTATGAGGTGTTTTATTAACACCAATCAAGATCACCAACGGAATAGAATGTCATGACTTCCTTGCATAACATATCACTTACTAGTAGTGTATGGAGGTTTTTGAGGATCAGTTTAATTTGTTTGTACTATAGAGAGTGTAGAAATACTATTGATGTTCACTTAAAGCAATATACTGTTTTCTTCCTGAAACAATGATTCAATAGATTTGTACAGTAACTATGATCGCTGATATCTCAAAATATCTAAATCTCGGCTCATATATTGTCAAAATATCTGAAGGGAAATTTCCATGTGAGATTGGTTCAAAAGTCGGTCCTGAGACATTGTTCAGAGTTTCAGAGAGGACACATTTAAAGAGCTACGCTCATGTTAAGCTTCACTGAAAGTCCGACTGTACATAAACTGATGCCATGTGGTTGGGGACTTTCTCACAACTAGAAATTTGTTTCACATAATACCTATATAAGGCCACAGTTATTTTATTGATAGGTTTATGGAAAATTCTTGAGAATTTTACTATTGAGATGACAGAATGGATATATTTAATAAGAGGGGCCAACAGAGCCCTTAAGGTCACTCTTCTGTCATTGTGTGATTGACCTGTTGCCCCTAAATGACCTCTTAGTCATACTTATTCCTTCCAGTAGCGAAATTAAAATAAGAAATTGCCATAGACCTAAAAATAGATTTAACTGTGGCCTTAGCATTTATGTATAGAAATCAAGCCATGGTTTGGTACAGGTCTTGTTTATGAAGTTTATCAATTGTAAATGTGTTATAATGACTTTGTAATTATGTTTTTCAATCATTTATGTTAATAATTATCTAAAAAATGTACAAATTATTGCTTCCTTTTCCACATGAATAAAGATTTTAAAAGTTTGACATTTGATTTGTTCCAGTTATTTTGTGAAAAAATGGTAACTTGTCCAGTCAGATATAAATAGACTGCTGAACCCCTCACTGTAAATATTTGCATCCATTTCTAATTGATATTGATGCCCCCCACCCGTACCCTGGTAGTTCACCAATACCCTGGTAGTTCACCCGTACCCTGATAGTTAACTTCAACCTGATGAAGATGGTCAGTACCTGGAAAAGGAGACATCCTGTAAAAGTTTTAACATAAAGCAAGCTCAGGGTTCCTACGGTCAGTGAAAAGTCAGGGAAAAACATATTTTTTCAAGGTCAGGGAAAAGTCAGGGATTCTTGAAATTAGTCAGGGAAATTTAGGAATTGAGAAAAAGTCAGGGAAAAGTCAGGGAATTCTTCATTAAAGATCTTGATAAGTGTTATTTTCTATGAAGAAAATACCCAAAACTGAAAAAAATCCTCTCTTGCGATGCTCTTTCATGGTGATATTCAATCAACAATACTTAACGTCAATCAACAGCTCTAAAACTGCTGCTTGAAACATTTTGGTTCCATATAAAGCAAATATACCCCTCTTTTTCACTGTTCTTTTTGCGTGATTTCACTTTAACACAAAGGTCCAATCGTTTGAAAAAGTCAGGAAAAATTGCTGTGTGGTCAGGGAAAAATCAGGGAAAAGTCCGGGAAATTTATCTTAGAATATTTGTGAAAACCCTGAAGCTGTGAAGTGGCCTCTAAACACAACCCTCAACAAGAAGCTTTATCGAGACGTTGATCACCAGAGATGGACCTCAACTGTCATGTGTACTACTGTGTTAGCAGTGAAGTCAGCAATGTAGACATATTGACCAATCACACATAGTTGCAAAATGTGCAGACATCTTTCTCATACATCAGTCAATAACGTGTCTTCGTAATTTTGAGTATCAACTCTATATGAATTCTTAATTCATAATGGTCAAGGGAAGCAACTCTAAATGAGTTGTTTATTTATAATGGTCAAGGGGAAGCAATTATATATACATTTTCATTCTGAATGGTCAAAGGGAAGCAACTATATTTGTTATCAATTTATAATGGTCAAGGGGAAGCAACTCTATTTGTAATTAATGTATAATGGTCAAGGGAAGTAACTCTATATGCATTAATAATGTATAATGGTCAAGGGGAAGTAACTCTATTTTCATCATTCATTCAAGCTTCAAACGAACCTGAAGGGAAACAACAACCTTGTATAAAATAGAAGTCAAGGGACGTAACTCTTCTTTGTCCTTAAGTTATGGATGGTATAGTCGAAGCAACTACTATTTCCGTCCACCACTAACGTTCAGTGGCACAACTTCCTATAGGGCTAGGCCTACATTAAATTTTGAAAAAAAGTGAAAAAAAAAATGAAAATGGCTAAAATGCGAAAAACTGTATAAAAATCAAGACCTTCGGGTGGAGGTGGGACTCGTATATTGCTTAAGCTAGAAATGCACCATATTCAATTTAAGATTTAATTATCATGTGAAAACGAGTTTACAAGTGCGGCATGAAACTCGGATATTATTTACTTGCTCACCATATGTAGAAAACTAGTAATTGTGGTTCGGAAAATAGAAAAAAATTTCTGGCTCGCTTCGCCCGCCACATAAATTTATATTAGTGCTTATGATATCATATAGGTAACACGTTTGTATGGCATGTATGTCGCAGAAATAATGCATATACGCCATTATTAGCAACCTACTGGCCATTCCATCAACATCAGCTTCGTGCGATAGATCGTTCATCGCCATGAAACGCATACATAACTATTTGAGGAAAACATTTTACTATGGAATCCGAGAGGTTGTCGAGTCTGAACATCCTCAATATTCACAAAGACGTGAGTTGCAAATTTTGAGAATTTCATTTATAATTTTGCTTCAAGAAAATGCCGAAAACCACAGGAACCTAATATTTTCATACAAATGGCCCAAAAAACAACTATCCAGTAACCCGTTACTGACAAGCACCAATATACTAGTACGAGGGTCAGTCAAGAAAAACTGAGAGTTGTTAAATTAAGCCTTCGAAATGTATTTATAATTACATTTTCTACCGATTATCGTCAACTATTATCCATTGCGAATATTCTGATGAATTCCGTGATCAGATATAGGCTTATAAATAAAGTTTCCAAGGCTTATGAATGTATCTAATGGAGTCCATTGACCGTATAAGAGATAAAAATTATAACTTCGCTTTAGACAAACATCAGGCGTTCTTTTGGGTGGGGTAAAATTGTGATCTCAATACCATCAAATAAATGAATAATAATACTTCCATCAAGTATATTGTCTGTATTGGAGGAACAAATCAACCATAATTAAGTATATCTGATAGATTAATGTATTACAAAATAAAAGCTAAGTTTGAACATGTTCGATAGAACTTTATGCTTCCATAGCAACGTACAAATGTGTTCTACAGACAGCGCGAACGCATGCCTTCGAGTTGTCTTCTTCGGTTGCCTGGCAACAATAATCAAATGCCCATACCCAATATTGGTGTACGCCAATACATCGACGAGATACCATATTTCATGATAATGTATAGACAATAAACAAACACATATTTTCCTGATAATTATTCACCAACTCTCAGTTTTTCTTGACTGACCCTCGTAGATTATTTATAAGGGTGCTTGTAACGTCAATAACGGGGTATTGTATAGTGTTTTGGGGCCATTTATACGAAAATAGCGGATCACTTAGGGCTATATTTCGTATTCAACGGTGCATCGAACATACTTTTTTTCAAGAAATATTTTTGAACAATAAGAAGGCCAAACCCTTCTTTCAAAATCACAACATTTTGTTTGATACTGATAGTAAATATTTTTACGACAGGCGTAACACTCCCTATGTCAGTGGCAGATTATTTGAGCATATAGCGGATCATTTTAGAATAAAATACAACACGCTCTATGGCACTCGTGAAATTATAACTGTTTTTTTTTGTCTGACTAAGTCACATTTAATCGGCAATAATTATTAAGAAAACTGAAAATAATGCTTTTAATAAAAACATTTACTTAAAATTGACAAAATATGATTTTCTCCACAAATCAGTGAAGTACAGAAGTAATATTTTGCTACATGTTATTCAACTAATTATGGCAAAGAACCCCAAATGATTCCTTCCATCGAGTAGTCTAAAACCTTCTGCAATCTGCTATAGCACATGCTCCGCTATTGCCTGATGAACTGTATACACTAATTAATCAATGGAACATCACAACAAAAATTATCTTAAAGACTGACAAAGTAATTAAAGCTATTTATGTTAACATATATTAATGATCACGCTGTACTATGCCTGCAAGCATACGGGCATAGTTAATATCAGGAGAGCTCCAGTCTGGGTGCCATACATAGATATAGCATGCCTACATGTGTTAGAGCACCAGCATCGTCGGATACCCACGGTCGTTGCCTCCGCTCCGCTGCGTACATGGGATGTACGTAGCGGAGCGGAGGCAACGACCTTGGGTATCCGACGATGGAGCACCAGTGGAGATACCATACGTATGTTAATTTTTTATTCAAAGAGAGACAATTCAAATATTGAAGTGTCAAAGGGAGACAAATATTGGGTCAAAAACTGCACAAAAAACTTTGTCCAAGTTTCTTTTGTTCTCTCTGCCAACTTTTCTGTATATTTTATTACCTCCCTTTGACCGGTTTACTATCAAAGGGAGACTATGAAATATACGAAAAACTTGTAGAAGAGAACAATAGAAAAGTGAGAAAACTTTTTTTTTCATTTCTGGACCCAATATTTGTCTCCCTTAAACATCAATATTTGGATTGTCTCTCTTTGAAAAAGCAAATGTATTTCACTTAACGTTTTATGCTACTAGATCAAGTATTACACACCAGAATTTGTTTAATTTGCTTGCGTTAACTTGTCTTTGATTAAATTAAATAATAGGTCAGTAGCGGATCACGTTAATCTATAGTGGATCATTTTAGGATAAAACTAATGCGCCATGATGCACTTGTGAAACAACAATTGTTTTTTCTTGTTTGTGTAAGTGACTTTGAACTGGCAATTTAGAAAATTGAAAATATGTACTTGATAAAAAAATACCTTCGATTTGATTTGTGTATAGCGGATCACATAGATTGATAAAATACGATTTTCTCATCAAATCAGTATATTATTCTCCTTATGGACGCACATAATAATGCCAAAAATAAATAGGCTCCTTCCACTGAGTAGTCTAAACCCTTGAATGGACACACCTTGAATTTGGCCTATACCTAAATTTTAAGCAAGCTTCCTTGTTAAAGTGGAATCAACTGTTTTAAACGGTTTATTCAGTATCAACCGCCAACATCCTTTCGGGAGTTAGAATGGAATACTTTTATGAAATGAAATGCAAGAAAACACATATATGCGTCAGCGTCATCCGAAACTAAAGCAAATTGACGTAGAGGCAGTTCCATATTTTGACCGGACTGTTCTTATTGCAAATGAGTTCCTTTTTATATGCGTAGAAACAGCCCTTGTACTTTGTGCAAGACCAATCCTAAGTGTTCAGCGTGAATTATAAAGTCGGCTAAACAAATGATGACGTCAATTTAGTTAAATGTCTCTGATTGGCTGAAATGACGTCGTCAATGTAATCGGGATGTTTCGGACGTTATCGTTATTGTGACGTCATTAACAACGACGTTCATTAGCAACGCGCAGTAATCATTCTACGTTCACACGTTTAGTGAAGCTTTTGAACAATTTATACTCGTAAAATATGGGTAAAAATACTGACGAAATGCCACCCGGGTGCTTCGCTTGGATGGTACGCATACGGAAGTCACTCAACGAGCGAGTAAGTTATTTTATCCTCATAAAACAAATAAAACACACCCAAAGTCAATATTTTGATATATTCTATGCATCTGCTAGAAGCGTAGATCTACATGTTTTTTTAATCTTAAAGAAACTGTTTTATGCTCGTTCGTATACTTAACAACTTTTCTAAGTCCTCATTTTTATTTATCCATATCTTTTTTATTATATACAATAAAGTGACAAAATTCCGCACGTGTAGTTTGTACAACAAAGTCATAATACTTCCCGTATCGAACTGGTCGTACGTCACGTGGTTTGTTCGTCACAAGATTGACGTGCGTTTCGAGTTTTTTTGACGCCACGCGTTTACATATACATTGAGTGTATTCCAAATGCCTTCATTGTATGACCGATGACTAACCTCATATGAAAAACAGTTTATAAAATTATTTAAATATCACAGTTATGCGTTGTATGATGTCAGAAAAATATTAAGTGACGTCAGTACGGTACAGAGTAGCATTTAGTGTCGACAATCACGACTTATTACCATAACATCCACGTCTGATATCTTTTCAACGTATGCATTCCTATTTGAGTGTTTAATTCAAGATAAACGTATTGTTTGCTTGTGTTATAATGATCGCAAAAGCATTTAGCATTTTTATTGTGACGTCATGATGTAAATCCGATCTACGTCGAAGACACATGGCAACTTTTTGTTCAGATGGTCAAATTTAATGAGTATCTTCATTCAACAATGCTTCCCACTCGTCAATGCGTCTGTGACTGTCAATAGAAACATAAGACTAAATGTTGATCATCCAATATATCAAAATATGTATTTGCGACTTTTACTTTCTTGTGGTCTTATAATATGCGTGTGTTTACTCAATGAATTTCATTCAAACTCAACTTTTCGTTTTACAATTCTGCAAACCTTTAACCCAAGAAAGTTCTAGCCAAATTTCATTGGGCTGCATACGCGTTTGACAAAGTTATCTTCAAAAATATAAGTGTGGACTTAGAAAAGTTGCTAAGTATATTACATGTCATTGTTGTCCATTGCCTACTGAGTGCCCTGAGTGAACTTGACCATTGGAGCGGCGGATGGATGAGTTTGGGGTTTCTCATCCCTGTTGTTATTTTTTTCTCGGAACCATTTAACTTATTTTTAAAAGCCTACAGAATACAAACGGAAATTAAAAGCATGTGAGCGCATGAACGTTATTGCAAGCGCTTGTATTTTCATGGCACTTAACAAATATTCTGATAAGTTTCTGCTATTATTATAGTGGGCTAAATTTCGAAATGATTTCCGGAAACGTTGGCATCGAGGGCAACCTGGTCCCCAGATTGAACCTAAAGATCTAGAGATTGAGACGGGGACCATTGAAATAAGCAAAGTACCACACACTGGGACATCTACCAGTCCTGTTCGTCTAAACCCTCACCATATTCAGACCGAAGAAGATGACGAACAAAATGATGTCATACGTAAGCGTTTATATAATAGACTTGTGAATAATTGCCCATAAAAGATAAGGTCTCATTATTTATTATTGACTGACTATTTCAACGAGGTGACACTATTTTTACTTACAGTACTAATACTTATATATTACTTACTTATTCTTCTTCGTTGCCGGTAGGGCAGAATGCTTATGCTGTTATAATCTCTTTCTATTTGGTCTTGTCTTTGGCTATTTTCTGCGCCTCTCCATCTGATAGACCCCTGACGGCAAGTTCTAGTACTAACCTTAATATTCAGGTTTAATGTAATGTAATGTAATCATAGAGACCAAATGCATTAATATGCATAAGCAATTCTGCCTTTGGAGGCCCTTTTGGGATCGTTTTCCCTAATTGATATATTACTACATCACGTTTTTGTAACTGTCTTAACATAGTTGTTTTTTTTTGTTTTTTTTGTTTACTCAAAATAGTTGAGTGTTGACATATGGATACATGTTAGCATTGTAATATTTTTCAATTTATTTACAGATAAAAATATTGGTCACATTCTGATACATGTATTTATTAAAAATAATTAAATTTATTAAATAATTAATTTAGGGCTACTATGTTTCCTTTTCCAAGTTGGCGTATTCTTAGAACAACCTTTCGTAGTAGGACTATGTCCATTCTGAACACGCTACAAGTCTATAAAGTATGGTACCTAAAGTTGTCATTAAATCTATTTAATTAATTAATACAGTGACTGGATATATCAGTGAAATTATTGACGTTGCCAAGACAACATTGGAAGGTGAGATTGGAGAAGCCAGAATAATCCACGTACAACCAGCAAGTGACGAAGTGTCTATTACTTCTAGCATCATCAGCCGTAAGTTTTTTTTCCTAATCATAACTATTTTAAATTGTGACACACAAAACCACCAAACTCGGAATAATTTTAAATTGTATTCGTTTAATATTACAAAGTGATTTTGTAACTATATTAAATGCTTATGTTGATATATTGGAAATTGGTCAAGAATCAACTATAGTATCCACTAATATGGCATCCTTAGAATTCGTTGCACATGGAAAACCTGGATCTAAGCATAGCAAACTTTGTCCCGCTGGCTACTACAAATGTTGCAAAGTTTGTGGAACGAGCGGATATTCAGATGTTTTTTTTATATAGAACATTTGTTCCATTCCATTGTCAAAACGTTTTTTCCACTCCATAATGTTCAGTGTTCTATTCCGGACCCATTTCATTCCGTGTTTTAATAATGCAAACCAATAACCGTGAGTTGTGAGTTAATATCAATGACGTATCCGATCGAATATTGTTTTAACCTTAGGAAAAGGATTCACTCGACGGACATTTTTCAAAACAATTGTACAGGCGAGCACTCATGTTAATTATTAAATTGTACATTTCAGAAATTGCAGAGACCGCTGTCGTTGAGAGTCTTACTTGTTTAGTCAAAGATGCTAACCAATCCGCTTCTAGGAGACCAAAGAGACTGGCCGAATTTATGGGTAAGATAAACTTCTAAGTTTAAAATTTTTCAACAACATTTTTGTGTACGAGTCGCACGTACATGTAGGTTTATGTTATACAAATGGGGTCATGATTGAACGACCCTGTACTTAGCATCATGTTAATAACTTTCTGAATTATGCAGCAGCATGCTAATAACTTTGTGTATACTGTTGAAGTGGTTAGCGCGCTTGTTGCCTAATACGGTATCTCGGATTCAAATCCGTGTAGAGGCACTTGTATGCCTAGCATAGTTTAGTTGAAAGCTGACTGGAAAAAAGGCTATGCTTGACTTTTGTTTATGGTTCTAACTTATTGTTGTACACTGTACATGTACTACAAATTACAACTTATAATGGATGTGACTCATAATAACCTATAATAGATGAAATTACATAGTGTACCTTCTTTAATGGTCTTGTTTTCACATATCTAGGAACCTATGGAATTAGGGCTACCTTCCACCACACCGATGGTATGCCAGCTGTGACTGATTGAATGTAAGTCTATACATTTGATTGTTGCTTTTTGTCTGTTGTTTTAAGAAGCATACAATTATGTTTAAAATAAAAAACAAAGTTTCAAGAATTGAAGTAACGTTCATTTTCACAATGTCCATCTTTACCATACATTGCTTAATTCATTTTCATTGTAACGCGCTTGTCCAAATGATGGAACCTTGATGCATATTCTGGGGAAACGTGTTTCAGTTTTAGAATCAGTATTCACATGTCACGTGATTTCTCTATTAATAGTTTATTATTTCGTTTCAGATTCCCTCCTTGCTTCAGCATGTCCTTATAATATAATGTTATTGTTTTATTGACTGATCATGTGATTTGCTCATATAAAACTACCAAAACACAAAAATAAAAATTGTGTATACGAAATAGCTTGTAGTTATTTTTGAACAATATGTTATTTGGGTAAATATTGCCTAGTTTCTGCCGCTGGTAATCTTTTTTCTAAACTATAATGATGCATTTACAAACAAATGCCAAAAGATATGAGCTAATCGGACAAGGCAGGCAGAACTAAACTTAACCAGCCGATCTCAGAAAACAAACAAACCGCGACTACACAAGTGTAAAAGTGGATTGAGTATCATCAGAAACACTATAACTGTTCTTGCTAACATTGAACATCATTGTAACTTCGTTACTGGACGAGTCAGGTATCATATTTGGATTGATTTATTTTAAATAAAATCAGTCTAAAGGAGAAAATTTAAAATACAGAAAAGTTGACCACGGAAACTATAGAGACACGGGCAAACATGTTTGCAGTACTTTTTGCAGTTCTCAAGTATAAATTGTCTCCCTTTGACCTAATATCATGGATTCGACTCACCTGCTCATTATTACTTGAGTAGAGTTATAGAAAGGCATATTTTGTACATTCTGGTTCTGATAAAGGTCTTTGTATTATATAATGTATACCAAAACCGTTGGATCGTATCATAAATCACATCTAACTATTGTTAGACGTGTTGTTATCCTTTTCCGACTGCACTTTGCGTACTCATGTATGGGTAAAGAGATACATTCTCATATGTCAAATCTACCCACATGTAAACGAGATCATGTCTTGTCATATTTTAGATAAGGTAGGTATGTGTGTGCATTAATGTACAACTGTTATCTACGCTAAAATCATATATAGTAGGCCTACTTAATGTTCAACGTGTAGCCTACATCAATAAACTGTCATACCGGGTCATCAGTGGGTCAAGACGTCGGCATTCATTCACTATAGCCGACAGACCTATTGAAAAGAGGCTTTCCCCATTCACTTGGATATTAATATAGCGAACGGAAAGCTTTATAAGGATATTAAGATGACGGGCGGAAAGTTAGATTACTCGTACATTCACAGACCAGCGAGAGTCGCCTACGAATGTGTAACTATACCTGAGCGTCTTAGGTTCCTAGCTGATAAATATGGTGACAAAGAGGTGTATACGTTCCTGGCTCCGGACGGTAGCAGGGACAGCATTACAGCTAAGGAGGTTTACACAAGATCCAGGGCTTTAGCAGCGTCGCTGATGAAATTGGGAATTGGCAAAGGTGATATTGTTGCTACGTGTGTTTATAATGATGTTGATGTGTTGTTAGCGACTTTTGGAGTTATCTGTACAGGAGCTGTGGTGACCAATCTGCTTATCAGAAATGAGGACGGCAGTGATTTAGAAAGAACTGTACGTAAACTTGGAATCAAATGTCTTATTGTGAACCCCGGAAGTGACGTCACTGGCTTCAATGCGTGCAAAAACTTCCTGGATGAAATAAATGCTGATGGTTCGGTTGTTAGTGCTCGGTTACCTAGCTTAAAGTTGTTCATTTCCGCTGGTGATGTGCCTGGACAAAATCTGCTTCTCTTGAAAGACTTATATCAAGTACCGGATGTCTCGTTTAGTTTCCCAAGAATGGACCCAGACTCTCCTATGATCCTGTTACCTACTTCCGGTTCGACAGGTGAAGCCAAGTTTGCTCCACGAACGCATCATGAGTCCATGATCATTGCAACTAATCTACAAGAATCACTCGATTACGAACCATATGATGTTATCTACAATGAACGCCGGATTTCTTGGATTGGTGGCTTCCCTTATATGTTTCTACTGAACGCTGTGAAAGTGGTAACCAAAACACTTCCGTTTTCAAATCTCACTGATCATTGCGAGTTCACGTATAAAACGTTAATTGCCGAGAAATGTACTCATGCGGCGTTGTTACCACCAACTATTGTCGGTCTACTGGAAACAATTGCTAAATTACCTTCACAACCTCAGTTCTTGTTGAAAAATATCCATGTAGGAGGGCTTCCGGTGGCATCAGTGTGCATGGACGCAATTGGCACGCTGACTGAAAAAGTCACGACAGTGTACGGTTCGACTGAAGGTGGTTTCTTTACTTTTAACCCCATAACAAAGAAGGAGGATTACATCAACTACAGCTCTGGTTGGCCACATTCAGGCTTTGAACTTAAAGTCGTAGGCGACGATGGTTTTGTTGTGAAAAGAGGCGACATTGGTACAATATACGTCCGGTCGCCATGCTTGATTTGGTCCTACTTCAATAACGTAGCGAAAACGAAAGAAGTAATGACGGCCACCCATTGGATGAATACTGATGACGTAGGTTATATGACCAATGACGGTCAGCTTGTAATTAGTGGCCGGAAGTCAGATATCATTCTACAATCAGGACGGAACATGATTCCATCTCAGATCGAGGCTTTCATCAAAACTCATCCTGACGTCTTAGATGTATTGGTTATATCTGTTCCGGATGTTTCGTCATTTGAGAAAGTCTGCGCATGTGTGGTTCCTTTGCCTGGTCGTAATCTAACACCGGAAGCTGTCCAGACGTTCTATTCTAATGGAGTGTTACCTTTCGTCCAAGAAGCGTTTTCTAGGGACGCCATTGAGTATGTTGTCATCTTGGATAAGTTTCCGACTGTATATACAGGAAAACCAGACAAAGGTGCCTTAAAGAAGGTGGCAATGGAAAAACTGCGACAACCTTGAATATCATTTTCGGTATTGTCTGTGCACACGTCTCAATTCGTTTAAAAATATTTTGCACTTTATAAGCGGATAGAAAGGTAGTTAAAATTAATACGAGAGGTTTTCAACTTGTTTATGAACAAAACATGAACACCGATTGTGCAATATTGAATAAAAACAATTGAACTATCTATTTTAAACCGTATGAGAAAATGTTTCAAGTTGAACATATGATCATCATACATTGTATATTTCATTTGGTTAAAGCTTAAAACAACAATTTAGTAGATGATGTTGTTTTTTTCCAGTTTTTAAGGCAAAATGGCCCTTTTATAAGAATCAGGAATGTGTTAATAAATTTTTATTTTGCATTTTTAATGAGAACATCAGTAATATTTGTCGTAAGAAGTGTTATTAAAGTTCTGTTTCCGGTAATTGTAAAATGACACCAAAAAATGAAAACTGCCCAACACTGCCAAAACCTACACGATAAAGTAAAATTGGTTTTATGATATCTATTATGAATTCGTTAGCAAAACGTGGAATAGTAACAAAGCTGGGAGTGTCCATAGAAACTATCAGTGACATTATTTCGAAACAGTTGAACGCATAGTTCTGGGAAAATGCGAAGTTCCTACACTGAAAATCAAGAAAAACATGCTCGGCAGCATAAAGTCTTGGAATCTACAAATGCGAAATAAACAACATTATGTGGAAAAATCGTTTCATTATGGCGAAGCAATGCTGAATCTTAAAGAATTTTATGATATATTTTGGTATGCTATTTCAGAAAAAGACACAAGGATAGGGAGAAGTTCATGTTTGTCCAGCTTTGTGTGTTCGCGGACGTTTTCATGGGAAGGCATTTGGTTTGTTATTATGGAAATATACACATCAGAATCAATATCAAATTGACGAAATTGAAGGCTGTGGTCTATGTACAAACCGTTTTAAATCAGGTTTTCAACAAAGAAGTGTTGCGTATCGTTCCTAGTGACTGTTCCAAGAACATACTCAGTTTCATCCATATTCAGCTTCAAGTCACCATATACAACGCCAAATAAAAAAATAAGAATATAACTTTGATATATATTATAACCAAACAGTGGATATCGAAGTCTTGTCATGCTCTAACAATAAAATTTTCTATCTGGTTGATACTAAAACAACGATTAACGAAGGAAAATGTAAATGTAATTATTACGAGTTTTGGACCTTCAAAACGCAAAAAACAACACCCTCTACCGTAATGCTGATTATGATTTTACCGTAAAGTATTGGCAATTTACAATTATTATATATACTTCTTTATACGCTACTTTACACAATATAAAAGTTTTTATTCAATTTCATTGTTAGAGTAACAAAATGTTCATTTTCTGTTCATAAATAAGTTGAACACCTCTCGTACCTTATCGCCTATGCCACACTTAAATAAACGAGTGTATACTATGGAAAGCCACAGTACACCCGACGGAGGACAACTTATTTTCCTATATAAATCAATGATCTTTCTCCTCCGTCGGTTTTCTTCAAAAATCGACGGAGTACTATCGCCGAACCACTTCAATGCGGCCGACGTACTTGTCTATTGTCCTCCGGCCTACAATACTATCGATGTACTATCGACGATGCACTTCATATTGTCCAACTCATTCGGCGAAAAATACTACTGTCATTCGACTCTGCTACGACCGACGCACTTCATTGCCGAGGTACCGATGTACTTTATTCGTCGATGTACAAGTTGTCCTCCGGCCAACAATACTACCGATGTACTATCGACGATGCACTTCATTCGGCGAAAAATACTACCGTCGATCTACTCTGCTATTTAACCGACGCAGTTGAGTCGATCGACTCTCTATACTATGTCGTCAACAGTAGACCGACCGATGTACTATTTCGCTCCACTTGTCCGGTGGGGGTTATTTACCCGAGATGTCACCGGCAAGATCAGTATCAATTAGGCGCATGCATACTCGTGGTCAATGTATATAAAGCACATGTATGTGGGTGCATGTTGTTGCTGCTGATTTCTACTTCTGCTGATTTGGTGTCATGTAGCGTCTTATTTATAGATTTGTGAGTATAATTAAAACATTTAATGCCTTTTTAGGAGCCAGACCTAATAAGAATTTAACCTTTCATTATCAATTTTCACCGACCAACGTCAAGTGAGTGAACGATAAATAGCCGACGATAGTCCAGCGAACGATAAGGATTTAGGTTAAACACCACTGTATTTCCTAGCAAACAATAAGACTGGGTATGATAAAAATTGTCATACTGAGACAACCAGGCTCTGTGACCCCGGAAGACCGGGTATGTAGATGTAGGGCAGGTGGACGAGAGTCGAAAAATACCGTCGCTAGGCCCCTATCTTTGGACTGAAAGAGGGGCCGAATCCCAAAGTAGCCAAAATAGCTGTATGTCATTGTCGACTTATGATGGGTTCAAGCCCGTGTACCGCCCAAACCATGCTTTGTGACCCCAAAAGACCGGGAATACAGACGTAGTGTATGATCATATGAGTCGAACTAGACCCTCTACAAGTTCCTATCTCGGGGAGGGTAGCGGCTAGGGGCCGGACCCCGTGGTGCATATAATAGCAGTGTATTGAACTCTGCATTTTGGGCCGGTTTCGGGCCCGAACAGAGCCCAAACCAGGCTCTGTGACCCCGGAAGGCGGGGTATATGTAGATGTAGGGCAGGTGGACGAGAGTCGTAAAATACCGTCGCTAGGCCCCTATCTTTGGGCTGAAAGAGGGGCCAGACCCCCAAAGTAGCCAAAATAGCTGTATGTCATTTTCGACTTATGATGGGTTCGAGCCCCTGTACCGCACAAACCATGCTTTGTGACCCCAAAAGACCGGGTATATAGACATAGTGTATTATCATACAAGTCGTACGAGACCCTTTGCAAGTTCCTATCTTTGGGAGGGTAGCGGCTAGGGGCCGGACCCCGTGGTGCTTATAATAGCAGTGTGTTGAACTTTGGTTTCGGGCCCGAACAGAGCCCAAAACAGGCTCTGTGACCCCGGAAGACCGGGTATGTAGATGTAGGGCAGGTGAACGAGAGTCAAAAAATACTGTCGCTAGGCCCCTATCTTGGGGCTGAAAGAGGGGCCAGACCCCAAAAGTAGCCAAAATAGCTGTATGTCATTGTCGACCTATGATGGGTTCGAGCCTGTGTACCGCCCAAACCATGCTTTTTGACCCCAAATGACCGGGTATACAGACGTAGTGTATGATCATACGAGTCGAACGAGACCCTCTGCAAGTTCCTATCTTGGGGAGGGTAGCGGCTAGGGGCCGGACCCCGTGGTGCCTATAATAGCAGTGTATTGAACTTTGAGTTTTGGGTCAAGGTAGGAACTTGCAGAGGGTCTCGTTCGACTCGTATGATCATACACTATGTATGTATACCCGGTCTTTTGGGGTCACAAAGCATGGTTTGGGCGGTACACAGGCTCGAACCTATCCAAAGTCGTCTATGGCATAACGCTATTTTGGCTACTTTGGGGGTCTGGTCCCTCTTTCAGCTCCAAGATAGGGGTCTAGCGACGGTATTTTTCAACTCTCGTCCACCTGCCCTATATCTACATACCTGGTCTTCCGGGATCACAGGGCCTGGTTTGGGCTCTGTTCGGGCCAGAAACTGACCCAAAACGCAAGGTTCAATACACCGCAATTATACGCATTATTAGGTCCGGCCCCTTACTCCTATCAGCCCCAAGATAAGAACTTGCAGAGGGTCTCTTTCGACTCGTATGATCAAAAACTACGTCTGTATACCCGGTCTTTTGGTGTCACAAAGCATGGTTTGGGCGGTACTCAGGCTCGAACCCATCTAAAGTCTCCTATGGCATAACGCTATTTTGGCTACTTTGGGGGTGTGGCCCCTCTTTCAGCCCCAAGATAGGGCCTAGCGTCGGTATGTTTCAACTCTCATCCACCTGCCCTACATCTACATACCCGGTCTTCTTGGGTCACAGAGCCTGGTTTGGGGCACCACGGGGTCCGGTCCCTCGCCGCTACCCTCCCCAAGATAAGACACTTGCTGAGGGTCTCGTTCGACTCGTATGATCATATACTACGTCTGTATATCCGGTCTTTTGGGGTCACAAAGCATGGTTTGGGCGGTACACAGGCTCTAACCCTTCCAAAGTCACCCATGGCCGACGCTATTTTGGCTACTTTAGGGGTCTGACCCCTCTTTCAGCCCCAAGATAGGGGCCTAGCGACGGTATTTTTCAACTCTCGTCCTCCGCCCTACATCCACATACCCGGTCTTTCGGGTCACAGAGCCTGGTTGCCTCAATATGCCCCTTTTTTCATACCCATTCTTATTGTTTGCTGGGAAATTTAGTGGTGTATATCCTTATCGTTCGCTGGAGTTATTGTTTTCGCTGCTATCGCTCGCTGACTTGACTTTAGCTCAATTTTCACAGTTTCAAACTGCTCTCGTCTCTGTGATCCTCAAATTTTATGATTTAGCTACGGACTCACGAGCATTCATTACAGTAATTAATGAATATAATTAGGAGATGTGTCTATAACAAGAAATACTGAATAGGGTTTCTAAAATTACCAAGTGCCCCGGCTGAGGATCCAACCAGGGACCTCTCGATAAGAATTCAGGTTTTTTTCGGGTGATTTTATAGCCGAATATGGGCTATGTTCATGGGCAGATCCAGGATTTCCAGGTACGGGGGTGGGGCGTAAGAAAAAAATGGGGTCCAGGTCAAAGCTTTGATAGAATGCCCTTGGGGCAAAGCGCCCCGGAAGCTCCTGGGAAAAACTTAAAAATTCTACCTTGAAAAGTCCTTGAAATGTCCTTGAATTTTGTTGCGAAAAAATGTTATAACCATGCATGATGCATCAATTCACTGATGTTCTCAATATAATGAGTAAGCTGGAATTACTATTAACTCAATCACTGTGTATAAACAAGTCAATTTCTAGTTATCACAATAAGTCATACACATTGAATTGTATTGTCTCAAAATAAGTCATACAGTCACCGGAAGTTACAGTTGTGTTTGCCCACAATAAGTCATATAAAATTCAAGATAAATTGCATAATCTCCCAATAACGCACAGTGATACATTGATCTGGCTTATAACATGCTGTATAAATGGTTGGTTTTGATGAAAGTGTTGGGTTTTTTCCAGATGAGATGTAAAATTACATGCTTGGTGATAATTCATGTGAGCAGTGATGCTGAGTTATAGCACTTGACAGAATAGAATTCATGATGCAGACTTCAGGTTAGTTTTGTTAAAATAAACAGTAAACTTGCATTATTAAATTGCCAATTTTTCAAAAGCTCTCACTAATGTTTCATTTATAATATATAAAATTTAAATGTACCATATTTAATTGAATATTGTATTTATCTGGAGACAAATGGACATATAGGACCAGCCATGAATTGTCTTTAGAAGTCAGCATTTCATATACAAGTCTAGAACAAACAGGTACATAATTGTTTTTGTTACCAGTTCAGGAATTTTGATCTGCAAGACATTATGTAAGACTGGTTGGTATTGTATATAATTGATTATGTATCACAATATCTTATTGATGTATTAGAAAAATAATATACACTACATACACTATTTCAGGTTATACCAAGACTTCAGAGGAATGCGTTTTTGATGTTTACCAATCATATTTATAAGAAGAGCATGGTGAAGAAAATATTTCCATCCTTAAAGATCCTGTTCCAAAATGACCAGAAGAAGATTATGAAATAAATCAATGTGACTACATGTATATGACTGTGTATATCTCACAACACTGACTCATTTGACTTTGTCAACTTTGAAAAATGTTACCATAGCCACCAGAATTGGAGCTGGATGTTGAACTGGCAAAATCACCACCATCAGTGAATGTGCCTTATATTTATAATCTACTATGTGCTGCTACTTAATCAAATGTTTGCTGTTATGCCCTACCCTATTTTTTCAGTCTGTATCAGGGGTACTGTATAATCAGAGATTTCTACAGGTGTTAAGTTTTGTGAAATCTGGTAAAATGATAATTTTGCAGTTTCTTCATAATATGGACTCAAATATTGAAGACAATTATCTTAATTCGGTAGTTTTGTGTCGCCTGGCCAGGCAGCTTATGAGTGTTATTTTCGTCTTATTAGCATTTGCTGCATAACTTTGTCATTTTAACTGTGATGTTTTTTAATTACTTCCCTTTGATTGATTTTATTAGAGCATTTTCTGGTCAATTGCATAACTTTGTCATGTTAACTTCAATTGAATGTGTATGCATGTTAATAGCAGTGATTAAAAGTGCAGTGCTTTAGTTTAAATTTCGGATTATTTCCCTTTGAGTTGATTTTGTAAGACATTTTTCGTCCACAGCAAAACGTTTTCATTCCAAGTTTAAATGAATTCAAATTGAGTATACAAGTTTCTTCCAATGACTTGAAGTGCAGAGCGCATGAATTGTCACTCTACCTAGCGCCGTCAGGTGACTCATTCCACTTCGGGAGCTTTTATCAACATAAATGCCCCCAGAACAAGATCAACATACGCAAATGTATATATTATATACAAATATTTTCAGTAGGCATTTAATTTCATGAAGTAAATAAACCATACACTTAAATGGACATTCAACCACAAAGAAATATGATTTTACAGTATTGCCTTGAACCTGGTATTTTCTATGACACAGGGTACTTTCAAAGTATATTGAAACAGAGCATCCATCACCCTAAGGTGGAGATTTGTACATTTATTTATCTTTGAATTTGTACTAATTCTACAATATTTTTTTTTGGTAAATTTGTTGTACTCAATACTGCAAGTTCTTGTTCAATTCATTGTAAACCACTAAGTGTTGAATCGCTCTACTATATATTGCAAGTTTGTCAGTACTGTTGTGACCTTAAATGTTCTGCATTCATTAAATGCTTATGTTTTAATAAAAGAGTTGAAATCAAATATATCTGAAACACACACCATCCTCTTATTACTCAAATGTATTGAATGCTTGTAAAATTACTGCTCCAAGAATTTGTACTTCATACACATACAGGCTCAGGTCCACTTAGAATAGGAAATATGTAATTATACAACTTCTCCACATGTGGAGGAAAACCAGCATTGTCAACTTTTCCTGTATGGGAATCAATCAAACCTAGATTTCAAGATTACAAATCCAGTGATTAACCACATCAGCTGCTTATAATACTGTGTTTGCTAATAACAAATTTAATTTTTATATTACAATGAAACTTCACTAATAAGACAAACCTTGATTATTTTAACGTGTACTGATATTATCGTTCACTTTCATAAAAACGTATATTTGAAAATAATCTTAACAAGTTGGTTATAATATTAAGGCTAAATAAAGAGGGAAACATTTAAATCATGGGAATTATTTGAAAATGTGGTCTTAAGGTGGTATTTAAGTGAAGTTTTACTGTTGCTTTATAAGTAAGACACTTGTTAAAGCATAGAAACCAGCTTTTTATTGACAAACATATCATATGATAATAAGTTTCTGGCAAAACATCTGTATGGCTGACACATGCAATAAATAAAACAATTATCAATAAAAGTGTATTATTTTTATGTTTTTCTCCTTAATTGTTATTTGTCAGCAATAGTTTCAGAACATCTTGACATTTAATGGACATCTGTTAAAGTGGTTGGACTACCACACAAATAGAGAGGTTACATTCTCAAATATGTTAACATGAATTACATATGCACAAGTTCATGCAGCTATTGTTGTCACTTGTGTGTGTGTGCGCGTGCGCATGCGTGTGAGCACCTTAACCTGTAGTTAAAATTATTGTCAGAGTCATTTTCTCAAAGACTATCAAATAAAGGTATCCACTTGTAACCATCCAAAGAGAATGCATCCTGACCACACCTGGTAACTCTGTGACCTTATATATTTGGAGTTAGCTGCCCTTGACACTCAATAACTTTCGCTAAGGAATCAGATAGGGTACTATCAAGTACAGAAAAGTCGAGCGTCTAGCACTCATATGCAGTGTTCAAGAAGACTTAGTCCTTGATACATAGAGTCACAGCATCACCAAGGTCATCCATAATCAGTTACTGTCCAGCTAGAGTCATCAAAGGGAGACATCATGTTGATCATTTTCTGCAACATTTGTTGGCTGGGAATAATCTTTACTACAGCATCTACAATAATAATAAATAAAATTAATTTTATAAAATGATGTATGCCTACCTACAGCACAACCTTTGAAAATTGCATGTATTGACCATTGTGTACAGGTTGTGGCTCAACAGGGGTTAAATTTATGGTATAAATACAAACTTAAGTGAAAATTTGAAGGTATATTTTAGAGGGGTATTTACTTTCAAGAGGTTGTACTATATACATTATATTTATGACCTGACCTAGATGCTACAGCTATAATTTGAGTGATTGTGCCCTGGATCATATTCTCCAAAGAGCTTAATTTCATTGAGGGATAACAATATCTCAAATAGATAGATATAAGTTCAAATATGAATATTTTAGCGCACATGAGCACAAAATCGTATGGAGGCATGCATGTACATACACCAAAAGTGGCGATAAAAACTCTTGCTACCAACAAGCACCCCCTCCCCCGCTCAATAAAAATTGAAATTGCCTCATATTTTGGGTTGAGATCATAAATAATGTTTATTCAAACAAATAACACAATCATGTATTTACCCCCAAAAACTGTAAAATATTTCTAATACATACCAGAGTTATAAGTGTTCTGAACACTGCTCAAATCAATGACAATATTTGCAATCAACAGGTTCTTTCCCATGCCACTTTTCACACAGTCTGTCCACACTGTTTGCTGAAACCAAATAAGAAAACATTAAGACTAATGGTAGGCTTGTAATGACAGACTTATGTGTTCAACCATTAACTTTATCTCAAAATGACTCAAAGAAATTTAATTAATGAAGCCGACTAGATATCATCAGCCTCAACTAAAAAATGTGCAAAAGACAGTTATGGTTAATGTGCACCGCACTCTAATGAGATGTGTTTATCTTTATACATGAAGTTTCATTAATTGAAGTTATGTCACAGACACAAATTTAGTATGAATAATTGCAAAAGCGGAATAGTATGATATACAGAGGCATGGTCCTTGGAAACTGCACTTCCCGGGAATTAGGATCTATTCAAATGGATACCTGCAATGCTGTTTATGTTACAGCCTGGATAAAAAGTAAAAAATGAAGAAGAGTCATAGCTCCAAAAAATTGGCAAAACAGAATTATGGTTCTTGTGCACCCTCATTTATTTCTAGATGTCTATCAGTGCCAGTAACCTGGGCACTGTTTTATCAAAGCATTTACGGAAATCTTTAAATTACGCTCAAATTTAAATTCTTTATAATACTGTTACAACTGTAAAATGTGGAAATTCAAGCTGTAATACTTATCATGATCCAGTTAATGAAGTCTTACAAACAATACCTGTCCCGAATATACAGCTGTTAAATAGTTATACTGAATTTAAATTTGAACGTAAGTTTACGATTTCCGTAAGTACGTTGATAAAACGGTGCCCAGGGGCGTAGCTTGGTCAATTCAGAGTGTACGCCTGTTTTCAGATGTTATTTTTTGGAAATATCTAGAATATATAATGCCTCCAACATTTATGCCTAACACTAGGCAGGCGTCGATTTTTATTGCATTTTTAGTCAGTTTATTGTAGATCTATCATTTATTTCATGGAGCGTACGCCGCCCTGGGCGTACGGGCATATGCCTGGCTACGCGCCTGTCTACGCGCCGGTCTACATTATACACTATTTCACTAGTCAGTTGCTTCCACGACCCCCTACACCCAGGGATGGTCAGGGAGTTTTACTTTTGGGTTGTCAAACCCCCGCCCTTCCACGCTCCTAGACAGCTGATAGTAAAATCTCAGAGATTACACCTGTCCCGACAACTAAATAATGTAAATAAAGTCCCCGGGTATTGGTTGGGAGAAAATGTTACCAACATTTCCCCGACCAAGTAAGAGAAGCTGAACCCGGCCGTCCACTGCCCATCCCCGGGGCCTGTGGGGCCATGGATACAACAGACTATCTCGCAGTCCACTCGTTCTCGTTCATGGAAATTTGTAAATAAATCACTGATCTTGAAATAAACTTCTGCAAGAAAAGGCAACACATGCAAAAAGGAGAAAAAACATGTCGAATTATTAATCTTTTACTTACATGTATTTTAAAATAAGTGTTGTTTTTTGTTAAAACTGTACAAAAAAGACCTGTTCACAACTTCAGTCCCTGCACGTGCATGCGTCTAGTTGTTTGGGATCTTTCCGGTGTCTCCTCGGTTAAATAATCCCCACCGAAGTACTCTACTGATAGTATAGAGAGAGTCGATCGACTCAATTTATATTATCCTCCTTCGGTAAAATATAGCAGAGTCGAACGACGTTAGTATTTTTCGCCGAAGGAGTGGGACAGTAGTACATCGGAAATGAAGTGCGTCGTCGATAGCAGAGTCGAATGACAGTAGTATTTTTCGCCGAATGAGTTGGACAATATGAAGTGCGTCGTCGATAGCAGAGTCGAATGACAGTAGTATTTTTCGCCGAATGAGTTGGACAATATGAAGTGCATCGTCGATATATAGTACATCGGTAGTATTGTAGGCCGGAGGACAATAGACAATTATGGAAAGCCACAGTACACCCGACGGAGGACAACTTATTTTCCTATATAAATCAATGATCTTTCTCCTCCGTCGGATTTCTTCAAAAATCGACGGAGTACTATAAATCGCCGAACCACTTCAATGCCGACGTACCGATGCATTCTATTGTCTATTGTCCTCCGGCCTACAATACTACCGATGTACTATATATCGACGATGCACTTCATATTGTCCAACTCATTCGGCGAAAAATACTACTGTCATTCGACTCTGCTATCGACGACGCACTTCATATTGTCCAACTCATTCGGCGAAAAATACTACTGTCATTCGACTCTGCTATCGACGACGCACTTCATTTCCGATGTACTACTGTCCCACTCCTTCGGCGAAAAATACTAACGTCGTTCGACTCTGCTATATTTTACCGAAGGAGGATAATATAAATTGAGTCGATCGACTCTCTCTATACTATCAGTAGAGTACTTCGGTGAGGATTATTTAACCGAGGAGACACCGGAAAGATCCCAAACAACTAGACGCATGCACGTGCAGGGACTGAAGTTGTGAACAGGTCTTTTTTGTACAGTTTTAACAAAAAACAACACTTATTTTAAAATACATGTAAGTAAAAGATTAACAATTCGACATGTTTTTTCTCCTTTTTGCATGTGTTGCCTTTTCTTGCAGAAGTTTATTTCAAGATCAGTGATTGATTTACAAATTTCCATGAACGAGAACGAGTGGACTGCGAGATAGTTTGTTGTATCCATGGCCCCACAGGCCCCGGGGATCGGCAGTGGACGGCCGGGTTCAGCTTCTCTTACTTGGTCGGGGAAATGTTGGTAACATTTTCTCCCAACCAATACCCGGGGACTATATTTACATTATTTAGTTGTCGGGACAGGTGAAATCTCTGAGATTTTACTATCAGCTGTCTAGGAGCGTGGAAGGGCGGGGGTTTGACAACCCAAAAGTAAAACTCCCTGACCATCCCTGGGTGTAGGGGGTCGTGGAAGCAACTGACTAGTGAAATAGTGTATAATGTAGACAGGCGCGTAGACAGGCACGTAGCCAGGCATATGCCCGTACGCCCAGGGCGGCGTACGCTCCATGAAATAAATGATAGATCTACAATAAACTGACTAAAAATGCAATAAAAATCGACGCCTGCCTAGTGTTAGGCATAAATGTTGGAGGCATTATATATTCTAGATATTTCCAAAAAATAACATCTGAAAACAGGCGTACACTCTGAATTGACCAAGCTACGCCCCTGGGCACCGTTTTATCAACGTACTTACGGAAATCGTAAACTTCCGTTCAAATTTAAATTCAGTATAACTATTTAACAGCTGTATATTGGGGACAGGTATTGTTTGTAAGACTTCATTAACTGGATCATGATAAGTATTACAGCTTGAATTTCCACATTTTACAGTTGTAACAGTATTATAAAGAATTTAAATTTGAGCGTAATTTAAAGATTTCCGTAAATGCTTTGATAAAACAGTGCCTAGGTTACTGGCACTGATAGACATCTAGAAATAAATGAGGGTGCACAAGAACCATAATTCTGTTTTGCCAATTTTTTGGAGCTATGACTCTTCTTCATTTTTTACTTTTTATCCAGGCTGTAACATAAACAGCATTGCAGATATCCATTTGAATAGATCCTAATTCCCGGGAAGTGCAGTTTCCAAGGACCATGCCTCTGTATATCATACTATTCCGCTTTTGCAATTATTCATACTAAATTTGTGTCTGTGACATAACTTCAATTAATGAAACTTCATGTATAAAGATAAACACATCTCATTAGAGTGCGGTGCACATTAACCATAACAGTCTTTTGCACATTTTTTAGTTGAGGCTGATGATATCTAGTCGGCTTCATTAATTAAATTTCTTTGAGTCATTTTGAGATAAAGTTAATGGTTGAACACATAAGTCTGTCATTACAAGCCTACCATTAGTCTTAAGGTTTTCTTATTTGGTTTCAGCAAACAGTGTGGACAGACTGTGTGAAAAGAGGCATGGGAAAGAACCTGTTGATTGCAAATATTGTCATTGATTTGAGCAGTGTTCAGAACACTTATAACTCTGGTATGTATTAGAAATATTTTACAGTTTTTGGGGGTAAATACATGATTGTGTTATTTGTTTGAATAAACATTATTTTTGATCTCAACCCAAAATATGAGGCAATTTCAATTTTTATTGAGCGGGGGAGGGGGTGCTTGTTGGTAGCAAGAGTTTTTATCGCCACTTTTGGTGTATGTACATGCATGCCTCCATACGATTTTGTGCTCATGTGCGCTAAAATATTCATATTTGAACTTATATCTATCTATTTGAGATATTGTTATCCCTCAATGAAATTAAGCTCTTTGGGGAATATGATCCAGGGCACAATCACTCAAATTATAGCTGTAGCATCTAGGTCAGGTCATAAATATAATGTATATAGTACAACCTCTTGAAAGAAAATACTCCTCTAAAATATACCTTCAAATTTTCACTTAAGTTTGTATTTATACCATAAATTTAACCCCTGTTGAGCCACAACCTGTACACAATGGTCAATACATGCAATTTTCAAAGGTTGTGCTGTAGGTAGGCATACATCATTTTATAAAATTAATTTTATTTATTATTATTGTAGATATTGTAGTAAAGATTATTCCCAGCCAACAAATGTTGCAGAAAATGATCAACATGATGTCTCCCTTTGATGACTCTAGCTGGACAGTAACTGATTATAGATGACCTTGATGATGCTGTGACTCTATGTATCAAGGACTAAGTCTTCTTGAACACTGCATATGAGTGCTAGACGCTCGACTTTTCTGTACTTGATAGTACCCTATCTGATTCCTTAGCGAAAGTTATTGAGTGTCAAGGGCAGCTAACTCCAAATATATAAGGTCACACAGTTACCAGGTGTGGTCAGGATGCATTCTCTTTGGATGGTTACAAGTGGATACCTTTATTTGATAGTCTTTGAGAAAATGACTCTGACAATAATTTTAACTACAGGTTAAGGTGCTCACACGCATGTGCACGCGCACACACACACAAGTGACAACAATAGCTGCATGAACTTGTGCATATGTAATTCATGTTAACATATTTGAGAATGTAACCTCTCTATTTGTGTGGTAGTCCAACCACTTTAACAGATGTCCATTAAATGTCAAGATGTTCTGAAACTATTGCTGACAAATAACAATTCAGGAGAAAAACATGAAAATAATACACTTTTATAGATAATTGTTTTATTTATTGCATGTGTCAGCCATACAGATGTTTTGCCAGAAACTTATTATCATATGATATGTTTGTCAATAAAAAGCTGGTTTCTATGCTTTAACAAGTGTCTTACTTATAAACCAACAGTAAAACTTCACTTAAATACCACCTTAAGACCACATTTTCAAATAATTCCCATGATTTAAATGTTCCCCTCTTTATTTAGCCTTAATATTATAACCAACTTGTTAAGATTATTTTCAAATATACGTTTTTATGAAAGTGAACGATAATATCAGCACACGTTAAAATAATCAAGGTTTGTCTTATTAGTGAAGTTTCATTGTAATATAAAAATTAAATTTGTTATTAGCAAACACAGTATTATAAGCAGCTGATGTGGTTAATCACTGGATTTGTAATCTTGAAATCTAGGTTTGATTGATTCCCATACAGGAAAAGTTGACAGTGCTGGTTTTCCTCCACATGTGGAGAAGTTGTATAATTACATATTTCCTATTCTAAGTGGACCTGAGCCTGTATGTGTATGAAGTACACATTCTTGGAGCAGTAATTTTACAAGCATTCAATACATTTGAGTAATAAGAGGATGGTGTGTGTTTCAGATATATTTGATTTCAACTCTTTTATTAAAACATAAGCATTTAATGAATGCAGAACATTTAAGGTCACAACAGTACTGACAAACTTGCAATATATAGTAGAGCAATTCAACACTTAGTGGTTTACAATGAATTGAACAAGAACTTGCAGTATTGAGTACAACAAATTTACCAAAAAAAAATATTGTAGAATTAGTACAAATTCAAAGATAAATAAATGTACAAATCTCCACCTTAGGGTGATGGATGCTCTGTTTCAATATACTTTGAAAGTACCCTGTGTCATAGAAAATACCAGGTTCAAGGCAATACTGTAAAATCATATTTCTTTGTGGTTGAATGTCCATTTAAGTGTATGGTTTATTTACTTCATGAAATTAAATGCCTACTGAAAATATTTGTATGTAATATATACATTTGCGTATGTTGATCTTGTTCTGGGGGCATTTATGTTGATAAAAGCTCCCGAAGTGGAATGAGTCACCTGACGGCGCTAGGTAGAGTGACAATTCATGCGCTCTGCACTTCAAGTCATTGGAAGAAACTTGTATACTCAATTTGAATTCATTTAAACTTGGAATGAAAACGTTTTGCTGTGGACGAAAAATGTCTTACAAAATCAACTCAAAGGGAAATAATCCGAAATTTAAACTAAAGCACTGCACTTTTAATCACTGCTATTAACATGCATACACATTCAATTGAAGTTAACATGACAAAGTTATGCAATTGACCAGAAAATGCTCTAATAAAATCAATCAAAGGGAAGTAATTAAAAAACATCACAGTTAAAATGACAAAGTTAAGACGAAAATAACACCCATAAGCTGCCTGGCCAGGCGACACAAAACTACCGAATTAAGATAATTGTCTTCAATATTTGAATCCATATTATGAAGAAACTGCAAAATTATCATTTTACCAGATTTCACAAAACTTAATACCTGTAGAAATCTCTGATTATACAGTACCCCTGATACAGACTGAGAAATAGGGTATAACAGCAAACATTTGATTAAGTAGCATCACATAGTAGATTATAGATATAAGGCACATCCACTGATGGTGGTGATTTTGCCAGTTCAACATCCAGCTCCAATTCTGGTGGCTATGGTAATATTTTTCAAAGTTGACAAAGTCAAATGAGTCAGTGTTGTGAGATATACACAGTCATATATGTAGTCACATTGATTTATTTCATAATCTTCTTCTGGTTAATTTGGAACAGGATCTTTAAGGATGGAAATATTTTCTTCACCATGATCTCCTTACAAATATGATTGGTAATCATCAAAAACACATTCCTCTGAAGTCTTGGTATAACCTGAAATAGTGTATGTAGTGTATATTATTTTTCTAATACACCAATAAGATATTGTGATACATAATCAATTATATACAATACCAACCAGTCTTACATAATGTCTTGCAGATCAAAATTCCTGAACTGGTTATAAAAACAATTATGTACCTGTTTGTTCTAGACTTGTATAAGAAATGCTGACTTCTAAAGACAATTCATGGCTGGTCCTATATGTCCATTTGTCTCCAGATAAATACAATATTCAATTAAATATGGTACATTTAAATTTTATATATTATAAATGAAACATTAGTGAGAGCTTTTGAAAAATTGGCAATTTAATAATGCAAGTTTACTGTTTATTTTAACAAAACTAACCTGAAGTCTGCATCATGAATTCTATTCTGTCAAGTGCTATAACTCCGCATCACTGCTCACATGAATTATCACCAAGAATGTACTTTTACATCTCATCTGGAAAAAAACCAACACTCTTCAAAACCAACCATTTATACAGCATGTTATAAGCCAGGTCAATGTATCACTGTGCGTTATTGGGAGATTATGCAATTTATCTTGAATTTTATATGACTTATTGTGGGCAAACACATCTGTAACTTCCGGTGACTGTATGACTCATTTTGAGACAATACAATTCAATGTGTATGACTTATTGTGATAACTAGAAATTGACTTGTTTATACACAGTGATTTAGTTAATAGTAATTCCAGCTTACACATTATATTGAGAACATCAGTGAATTAATGCATCATGCATGGTTATAACATTTTTTTCGCAACAAAATTCAAGGACATTTCAAGGACTTTTCAAGGTAGAATTTGTAAGGCTTTGCCCCAAGGGCATTCTATCAAAGCTTTGACCTGAACCCCATTTTTTTCTTACGTCCCCCACCCCCGTAACCGGAAATCCTGGATCTGCCCACGAACATAGCCCATATTCGGCTGTAAAATCACCCGAAAAAACACTGAATTCTTATCGAGAGGTCCCTGGTTGGATGCTCAGCCGGAGCACTTGGTAATTTTAGAAACCCTAGTTAGTATTTCTTGTTAGACACATCTCCTAATTATATTCATTAATTACTGTAATGAATGCTCGCGAGTACGTACTAGCTAAATCATAGAATTTGAGGATCATAGAGACGAGAGCAGTTTGAAACTGTGAAAATTGAGCTAAAGTCAAGTCAGCGAGCGATAGCAGCGAACAATAACTCCAGCGAACAATAAGGATATAGGTTATACACCACTAAATTTCCCAGTGAACAATAAGAATTTCCCAGCAAACAATAATAATGGGTATGATAAAAAGGGGCGTATTTAAGCAACCAGGCTCAATGACCCGAAATACCGGGTATGTAGATGTATGGCAGGTGGAAGAGAGTTGAAAAATACCGTCGCTAGGCCCCTACCTTGGGGCTGAAAGAGGGGCCTTACCCCCAAAGTAGCCAAAATAGCGTCAGCCATAGGCGACTTTGGAAGGGTTCGAGCCTGAGTACCGCCCAAACCATGCTTTGTGACCCCAAAAGACCGGGTATACAGACGTAGTTTATGATCATACGAGTCGAAAGAGACCCTCTTCAAGTTCTTATCTTGGGGCTGATAGGAGTTAGGGGCCGGACCCAATAGTGCGTATAATTGCAGTGTATTGAACCTTGCATTTTGGGTCAGTTTCGGGCGCGAGTAGAGCCCAAACCAGGCCCTGTGATCCCGGAAGACCGGGTATGTAGATGTAGGGCAGGTGGACGAGAGTTGAAAAATACCGCCGCTAGGCCCCTATCTTGGAGCTGAAAGAGGGGCCAAACCCCCAAAGTAGCAAAAATAGCGTTATGCCATTGACAACTTTGGATGGGTTCGAGTCTATGTACCGGGTATACATACATAGTGTATGATCATATGAGTCGAGCGAGACCCTCTGCAAGTTCCTACCTTGGCCCAAAACTCAAAGTTCAATACACTGCTATTATAGGCACCACGTGGTCCGGCCCCAAACCGCTACCCTCCCCAAGATAGGAACTTGCAGCGGGGTATCGTTCGACTCGTATGATCATACAATACTTCTGTATACCTGGTCTTTTGGTGTAACAAAGCATGGTTTTGGTGGCACACGGGCTCGAACCCATCATAAGTCGACAATGATATACAGCTATTTTGGCTACTTTGGGGGTCTGGTCCCTCTTTCAACCCCAAGATAGGGGCCTAGCGACGGTATTTTTTGACTCTCGTTCACCTGCCCTACATCTACATACCCGGTCTTCAGGGGTCACAGAGCCTGGTTTGGGCTCTGTTCAGGCCCGAAACCAGCCCAAAACGCAAAGTTCAATACACTGCTATTAAAGGCACCACGGGGTCCGGCCCCTAACTGCTTCCCTCCCCAAGATAGGAACTTGTAGAGGGTCTCGTTCGACTCGTATGATCATACAGTACGTCTGTATACCCGGTCTTTTGGGGTCACAAAACATGGTTTGGGCGGTACAGGGGCTCAAACCCATCAAAAGTCGACAATGACATACAGCTATTTTGGCTACTTTGGAGGTCTGGCCCCTCTTTCAGCCCCAAGATATGGGCCTAGCGACGGTATTTTTCGACTCTCGTCCACTTGCCTTACATCTACATACCCCGCCTTCCGGAGTCACAGAGCCTGGTTTGGGCTCTGTTCGGGCCCGAAACCGGCCCAAAATGCAAAGTTCAATACACTGCTATTATAGGCACCACGGGGTCCGGCCCCAAGCCGCTACCCTCCCCAAGATAGGAACTTGTAGAGGGTCTTGTTCGACTTGTATGATCATACACTACGTCTGTATACCCGGTCTTTTGGGGTCACAAAACATGGTTTGGGCGGTACACGGGCTTGAACCCATCATAAGACGACAATGGTGACATACAGTTATTTTGGCTACTTTGGGGGTCTGGCCCCTCTTTTAGCCCTAAGATAGGGGCCTAGCGACGGTGTTTTTCGACTCTCGTCCACCTGCCCTACATCTACATACCCGGTCTTCCGAGGTCACAGAGCCTGGTTGTCTCAGTATGCCAATTTTTATCATACCCAGTCTTATTGTTTGCTTTGAAATTTAGTGGTGTTTAACCTAAATCCTTCGTTCGCTGGACTATCGTCGGCTATTTATCGTACGCTCACTTGACGTTGGTGAAAGGTTAAATTCTTATTAGGTCTGGCTCCTAATAAGGCATTAAATGTTTTAATTATACTCACATATCTATAAATAAGACGCTATCATGACACCAAATCAGCAGAAGTAGAAATCAGCAGCAACAACATGCACCCACATACATGTGCTTTATTGCATGCGCCTAATTGATACTGATCTTGCCGGTGACAGCTCGGGTAAATAACCCCCACCGGACAAGTGGAGCGAAAAATAGTACATCGGTGGTCTACTGTTGACGACATAGTATAGTATAGAGAGTCGATCGACTCAATATTGTCCTACTACGTCGGTAAAATCAGCAGAGTAGATCGACGGTAGTATTTTTCGCCGAATGAAGTGCATCGTCGATAGTACATCGGTTGTTATGTTGGCCGGAGGACAAATAGTACATCGACAATATTAAAAGTGCATCGGTACCTCGGCAATGAAGTGCGTCGGTACCTCGGCAATGAAGTGCGTCGGTACCTCGGCAATGAAGTGCATCGGTACCTCGGCAATGAAGTACATCGGTACGTCGGCATTGAAGTGGTTCGGCGATAGTACTCCGTCGATTTTTGAAGAAATCCGACGGAGGAGAAAGATCATTGATTTATATAGGAAAATAAGTTGTCCTCCGTCGGGTGTACTGTGGCTTTCCATAGACAATAGAGTGCATCGGTACGTCGGCATTGAAGTGGTTCGGCGATTTATAGTACTCCGTCGATTTTTGAAGAAATCCGACGGAGGAGAAAGATCATTGATTTATATAGGAAAATAAGTTGTCCTCCGTCGGGTGTACTGTGGCTTTCCATAGTATACATATCCAAGTGATGATACACCATTTTAAAATACAAAACTATCATTTGTATATGTATAATCGGACATGCTTATTATTGACCAAACCATTGTTTGCCGATTATTACAATGAAATTGTATTGTATTATAGATTTCGAACATGAACTGTTAACTTGGGTAAACATGTATAGTTACGGTGTGGATTGATGTTTGTAAAGAAAATTATCCCCATCATTATAACTATGACAGAGAGAATCCTTCTGTTTTTTGGTTGTTTTATATAGCTTGGCCAATTTGACACGAGTCTGACCTTTTGATTAGCATAATTTACCAGTTGATATATTGCCTACGTTTAAAACACCGATTGTATGTTTTCATAATCGGGGAGTATCACGAAGACGCTCGAGATGTAATACAAACACAAATTTGAACTACCGATATTGCACGATTTGCTTGTGGAAATTGATATATTCAAAGCAAGAACCTTGTAATATATTCTTGCATAAAGGTCAGGCTCAGGTCAATATAGCCAAGCTATACATTCCCGTGCCTGTCTATGGTCAAACCTTTCACGATTAATACATATATATCAGGGTCACAAATCAAATCCGTTACCCGTCCATTGATTGATCGGCAAAGGCTTCAAATGGCTTATCGTAATAGGACCGGACACGCATCAGTCAGTCTTCGGACAATGTACAAAACCAACCAACAATGCAATGGAATGGAGATTTGAAGGATAAGAACAATCACAAAATATCGTGTCAAATATGTTTAATAATTGCAGTTCTACAGGACAAAGAGCAAATTATGTATATAAAAAATAAAAAAGTGTCAATGTTCATACATATACATAGTATACATTGTATATACCATAGGCCACACCAAATCGTATTTTCGTTTAACGTCCACCCTTAGTTCTAAAACTTATCTAGCTATCCTCAGACAAAAAACAAAACACTCGAAACAAACAAGTCATGACGACTTCTATCTTCATCAGTATATGACTAACAAATATATATTTCAAGCATCGTCAATCCTAATAACTTACTGAAATAACTTGTTTAGGTGAAACCTCCTGCAGTGTAAGCGGTTGGGACACGATGATGAATAAATATGATAAGTATGAAAGCAAAAACCCAATGGATTTGAAAGATAGAGGAGGTATCATATATTTTTTTCGTTCTCAAGTTGCTCAAACCTATCCGTCCTCGGACGCTAAACGAAGAAACGATTTGGTATGACCTTATAACTGAAGTTCAATTTGATAAATTTTGCAAGCCCGTTTATTTCTAAGTTATTACATGTAAATGTCCTTGTACAAATACAATTTAGCAGTTCAAAGTCATGAGAGTATACCGACAGACTCATCACCTAAATGATTCCTTTAGCATGTTTTTACTATTTACAATGACACAATTTGACAATAGGGGGCTGCGAAACGTACATAAACACGTATACGCATAGTCTGCACTTGAAATGTGCTTGCGAAATAAAACGTGCGTGTTAAAACACGTGACAGTCAGAACATGATTTCTTGAAGAAGACACGATATAACAACAAAGGGTGTGATTTGAAACCAAGGCAGTTGAGCATGACAATCTAATAAATACAAGTAAACATACAATGTTTATTTATAATAATTATGAATTAAAGCAAAAAATTGAATAAGGACATTCGGTGAATACAATTACAATGAATATTCCTTAGGCGTTTAACAAATAAAGCCTAATTTTATTATATATATACACCGATTAAGTATTATTCTGACTAAACTTTAATAGACCCAGTACATATTATGACTTTGAAACGAATATTTTAAGATGTTATTACAACAACTTTTAGTACTATAGTACTACACATATATCAATGTTTTGTTATCGTTATCACATAAATACCTTCCCCATAAATCACCATAATGTATGATATTACCATCTTAATTCCACCATAACCGATACCATTGTAAAACTATTATTCACATGTCATTACTTTGTAATCTGTGAAATGCAAATAAAGTTATTGTTCTGTTCTGTTCTGTTCTATAGTAATCATGAAATTACCAGGAACTAAGAGACGTTGGAATTCAAAGTTACTGATTTGGTATGATATTAAGAGACGACGAGAGACCTTCCATTGACAATCGTGCTGAATTCATATGCAAATTGGCTCGATAATTACATGTAAGAGGTCAATATGGTAGATTGGGAAACCAAATGTACGATTAGCCTCCTTACTTACTTACTTTCATAGTTACAATGACTCTGACACATGTGTACCAGTATTTGTAAACAGATTGCTGACATAAACGAATGATACTTTCATTAAAGTTTGCCGAAATGAAGATGTTGCCGCCATATAGTAGAGCAACAAAATGGCTAAACTAAAAAGTTTGCAAAAAATAACGGTAATACATGTATATACCAAAATATTCCAGATACCTTGAGGGTTACTGTGCTATAGGTTAAAGTTGCCGCCTTTTGGTGGAAAATTAAAAGAAATCAAGGTCAAGATCAAGGTCAAATTGACTTTACAATTAAGAAGCCTAGCTGTTACTTTTTTGCAATCTTTTTTTCAGTTTAGACATTTTGTTGTTCTACTAATATCAGGGAAAACATCATTAAATTATTTTGTAATGTTAGTGGAATGGGTTTTTGTTAATACGAGAAATCCTTAGGATGTTGAATTATATTATTTAGGCGTGTATAAAACACAAGTCACCGAAAGGTAAACATGTTGTGGACTCTCACAATATGAGACGTCGAGTATACAACAAATTCAAGCCTTGTATTGGAGGCCTACTTCACTTACTGATGAATTACATTCATTTGGCAACATTCTTTGTGAATATTATATTGTTATAAAATAATAGAAGATATCAGTCTGGTATTACGCAACACAATTTTGTCTGTGACGTTGTTTAAGAATGCGTCTGTAGATGGACTTCTAACACAATAGTCTTTTGTTGTTTTATATCGGGGTTTCTGAAATGAAATAACAAATATTGATTGTACGACAGGCTATGGAAAGCATTGACTTCTTAAACGTACCAAATTAACGTTAAATAGGGCCAATTTAACTTTTTGAAATTAATTTGTAAGTATAGCGTCGGACCGATAGTGTTGTCTTAATTCAGTTTTCAAACAGACGACACATAGAAGATGATAATTATAATTGCTACTAATGCTATGAATTCTCGGGTAAGTGTGCTGGATATGCACCCAGTAAACAGCATGGATTCGATTCCCAGGCGCGACAAGTCATACTGAAATAAATTAAAAAACGACTGAAGGGTCCTAGTAGAATGGTAATTTAGTTAATACAAACAGCAGGATTCGGTCATGGAAATCTGGTTTAGTGAATCGGGATAGCCGTACGAATTTCTTGTTAATTGTTTTGAGAAAACGTACTGGTTCGAATCCCACTATACGTAGGTGAGACATATTTATGCATTCGTCCCACTAAGATTATTTGGCCTCGGCGATCTTCTTCTGATTTAGTAAATGGACATCGGAAGGCATCTGGAAAAATGTCTTCGTGGTCTTGGGGAAGCTTCTGGTTTATAATTAGCCAATTTGATATCCCTGTTCCCGATGTCTCCAGCAGCTTTTGTATTTAAATTGGGCAGTACATTTACAAAAATGCAATGAGGAATCAAGGCATTATCTTACTCGATATTGATACAAATATACTATATTATAAAAGAAATACAAGAAGAATATACTAACTTGTACGAGTATCTACTCTCATGCTAGAGGTGAGGTGTTCTAGAAGTGATTCTCGTATAATGCCTAACAACAAGGTCCATATTCACTAACAATTTAAAGGGCTTTGCGTCGTTTTCTTGCGACATATGGGGAATTTCCCAATTATTCAATGTGGTCAAATTTTGAAAATTAACAGTGTTTCATAATGTTTTGAAACAGAAAAATGCAAAATTTGTCATCGGTTACCGTATCTGTTTTGGAGTTGTCTGTCCATGAGTATGCAAATTTGGAGCATAACACTAGTTCCAAGTGCATATAACTCATGAAGAAGTTCGGTAACCTATGATTTGTTGTATATTTCTATTTCTTACATGGCACTGTATTTATATTCAAGTTTGAACAAATTATGTTTCTCACAAGAAACTGCCACAAAGGCCTTAATACTTATACATACGTGGGCCCATCAATAATTTCGTGAACTAACTCCACAGTTTCAGAACGCTTTGACAGAGCTTATTGAAAGTTAGCATAGTCAAAGATTATTTATTCTTTAATAAATTCAGCATGAAAAATTATTGCTGAAGGCACGATTTATGACGTCATAGCAACATTCGAACGTCATGTCATGGGCGTTCGTTATAAAAAATGGCGTCGCCTAGTAGGACCGAGTAACGTTTTGAGTCAATGATTTATACATTACTCAGGAAATATGGCTTCTACAGTCAAGAAAATTTGTATGCAGTTTATAGGGACTCTTGGCAATCGAATAGTGAATTTTCATTGTTGACGAATTGCTTTAGTGTAATAGAGGAGCATACAAAGAGGATAAGCATATTCGCCGGCCATTTTCACGAAATTATTGATGGGCCCTCGTAGACTTAGACTTATAGATGGCAAAACTTCTATTGACTTTTATAATGCTTTTAATAAACCGATTTTAATATACTAGTAACTTGGCATGCGCTTGAAGTACGTAATAACACTTATGCAGAAACAATCTTATTAGTTTAGATCAAAGGCCTAAGTTAGGATACACTAGAGAAGAAATTCTAGCCAATATGAATTTTAAAATTTGAAGTCTAAGTCTGAGTTTAAGTCAGTGAATTAGGTCCGAGATGAGTGAAACAATAACTCAGAAGCTTACCGAATGTGTAAGCAACTCAAAATATGAACAAACAAAAACTGAGTTTATTTTTATTGCATGTTAGTTGCAAGTGTTTAAAAACAATTAATACAAACAAATTGAATGAAAAGAAATATTTATGTATAAAGATCCATAAAGAATGGCGAACATGAGCAAAAACGGCGGTTTTATTCGCCTCAAAAAAGAGAAATAACGCTACTGAAAAATCAGAAATATTCGCGATGGAACAATTTTCGCTACATTTGCGAAATCAGTTGATCTGTTGTAAAACAACATATTACATTTATTATATTTTTAAATAACGAAAATTTAACCTCGTGAACTACCCAAGCATAAAAAATTGCGAAAATTTGAAATCGCGAAAATTTCTGGTTTTCCAGTATTTGATGAAAAAAATATTGATAACAAGGCCTTTACATGTGAATAGCAACACTAAATCTGATTGGCATATCAGAGGTGATAGGAATAATATGGGTACATAGCGGTAACAACATACATTATAACATTGACACCATAACAATAACGTGGGCATCATTTGTACATTGGTCCGAACATGTTAATCAAAATATTGCTAGACAAAAAATGAAGTAAAATTTTATCATGTCAAACATAAGTAATAGAAAGAGAACGCAAACGCGAGGTTGCCTTATTTCGTCGAGGGCGGAGCCCGAGACTAAATAAGGAAACCGAGTGTTAAGTTTCTCTTTCTGGCTTATATCATTGGCTGTCAAATTGTATTGGGTGTGGCTTAATATCACATAACGGTACATTGTCCTCGCTGACCGATTAAAATTTCTAATACCACGTTGTGATATTAAGGGCACGGAGTACAACTTGGAGATTGTGCATGTTTTTTCAAGAAAATTACACCTTTTCGTCTTTCGGTTTGCAAGGTCATTGCAGTTTTGCATGATACAAACTCATGAATGTATTTTATAATCATTTCTTTGTAAGATTTCGGTCCTTATACTACTGACTAAGTCCCCAACAACAAACTTGGACTTTTAATGTCATGTTTACTTTGATTGTGAACGGGCAAGATTTGTAATCCAATTGCTGTCATATGCGTTAACAAATTTGAAATTTATTTGTGTCTAACCTCAAGTGCAAATGTAATATGGTCATAATACAATGCCTCTTTTATCCGACAAAATAAATTTGAAAGAAAAAAAAGCATTTTTGAAACTTTACTTCACTATAGATTACACTCTATTACCTTAAAGTTGTAGACCCCAGTACCTTCTTTTCAAGCACGGACAGCACGGATTATTTTACAGTTAACGTATAAACAGTGGTACACTGCAAAATCATTGAATTTCGTTGGGATGAAATTTCGTGGTTTTGATAATATGACCATTTCGATGGGACTTTAATTCGTGGATTTTGCATTTAAGGTAATAAATACAAGGGTAAAGTTTATTGTTCGAATGGATTTGATTTCGAGGTTGAAGGTGAACCATAAAGTCCGAGAAATTTAATCGCCCACGAAAATTAATGATTTACAGTATGCGTGCGACAACTTTCAGTGCAGGATAATATTATCATGCACTGCAGTTATTGCACTCATTCCTTTGAAATATAAGTCCCACCCCCTCGATTATCATTGGATTTAGCGCCAGCCCTTCAGGTAACATCACGTAGCCATGATATAATAATTTTTATAGTCTGCTACACTGGCCTATTTACCAATTTGTAGCATTACACGTGAAAGAGTGTAACACACGTTTTAGTAACCATTTCACAGAAATACCGAAAGGAAATACCGATAAAATACAGAATAAAGTTTCCAATTGGATTATGCTTTTACTTGTTATCTATAAAATATTAACACTATTTTTTTTAATATAAAAGTACAATGTATCACATATACAAATGTCCAGGATACTATTAGTTGTAAAAATCACTGTTATGTTTACCCTTGTAATTGAAATTGTCCCTCAACTGAAGAGAATCGTTCACAATAACCTTTAGTCATATAATAACCAAATTCGACCATTAATTATGTCCAACGTTTGCGTATATGCTACCAATATATGCTATTTCTTAGTAATTTAAAAAAATACTATGGGACGTATTTGCTTTCAGTCTACATTCATACCCTTAGAATCTTAACAACGGATACAAAGAGGTAAATGTTGTAGAAAAAATGTAAAAAGTCAAATATTTAAATGCAATGTAAACGCACAATGGGTATTATTATACTGCATACAATAGTCATGTACATGCATATACATAGTATATCATGCCTATATGTTCAGATATAAGAATGAAGTACAACTCGAAAATGTTGAACATTTCCAAAAAGTGATAATGCATAAATGTTAACTGTTTTTCAATAAACATGCCTCTATCAAATGATTTTACAATAGGCGCACATTCACGAACGCACACAGACACTCGCACACACGCCCTCGACATATTAAAGCGTTTATCATAATCGATGTATGCATATCAATCTGAGTGCACATGTGAACTATGCAGACTGACGTCTTGCCGTTTGGGGGAAGGGACGTGGTATTGATCACAATGTGATAGTTTACAATAAGTACATTTCTCTATATTTTGGTGACCATGACCTTAAAGGTCACGTGATAACACAATATGACTCGAGTGTAAGCATTTTATATATAGCCATGATTAACTACAACACAGCATACCTGATAAAAGTTTGGATGATTCTTCACAATATGTAAAGGAATGTAAGTGGCCTACAATAAACAACGTGTACTTTCTATTTATGTTTCAGACGAGAAACAAGTGCCTTAAATGGACAGTTTAGGTCTTTGTATTTAAGGTCTTTGTTTGAAACTAGACAATTATGAACTCTTTTGTTGGACATTAACATGTAACATACACAGAAAATTTCAACATGTATAATAGAAATCCGCCAATCTATAAATAGAATTAGTAATCACAGTTTATATCGATAAAGTCTATTAATAGAATTAGAATGAACAGTTTATATCGAACCAGTCTATTAATAGAATTAGAATGAACATTTTATAACCAAACCAGCCTATTTATAGAATCAGAATGACCAGTTTATATCGAACCAGTCTATTAATAGAATTAGAATAAACAGATTGTTTCAATTAAAATCAACAGGGTTTTCACATGGTCTATATACATGGTCACAAGTTATGCTTTCGTCGGTAGTTTCAGAATTGGCCAATGTTGTATTATACATAATACATGAAGTATCTACACAAAGCAAGTGCATATAAATAAAGACATTTTTACTGTCAGATTCAAAAGGTTTAATTTTACTTTTGACAGAACGAAAGATACATCTAAAAACCCCAGTTATTGCTAAAGATCGTCTCTTACCGGTTAGTTACGTCATGTTAATCGTTACACTGATTCCGTTTTTTAGCAAACAGTTGCCCTACTTTAAAAACCAGAGCAATAGTCTTATTGCAAGCAATATTATATAACAGTATATATAATAATAATTAAAACACACAAGTATAACAATTATGTTTAAAATATTTGGCAATAATCTGACATTATTGACTGGAAGGATGTATTATTCGTTTATTCATGTCCGCCATTTGTTTATATAACCTTGAGCACGTCTTCGTGGATATGATAGGCTATTGCTTTTACCATCTTATTAAAATATTCAAAACCATGTAAACAGGAAGTGACATCATCAATGTTATATATGACGTCATTTTATACAAGTGACGAACCTCAATAAACGAATTACTCGTGTAGTAGAACACGCATCATAAAGAAAACAAAAAACAATCGGTGAGCTAACAAACACAATACATGTGAGTATAAACACTTACAAGTTACACGTTACCAAAAAGGATATTATGAAATATTTGCGGAAGTTATATTAAAAATATCACAGTGAACAGCCTCCTCATGCAATGATAGGCTAAACATATAATATCAAATACAGCATACAAAGATGGCTGCATGGTAATTAAATCGGTCATTCAGGGCAGTAAATATGTAAATAAACATTGCAATTTCCTTTATTATGTCTTGTTTATATGTTGAGCATGACCTTTCTGGTTTTTTTTGCTGAAATATGACAGGCGTATATATGAGTGACTCCACTTAGATTTGAACCCGGATCGCCAGAGTAGACGCCAAGCCCTACGGAGGTTCTATGTTGTTAGTATATGACTTATTGAATATGGCATTAGATTTCACAGCCTTTCTCCCGATAAGATGGTTTAAAACATTAACAATATAAATACAATGTTATGATAATGCAATGTTTGTATACAAATGACTGCCATGAATAAACGGACTGCAATAATAAAATATGGCTAGTTATGTTCTCAAATAAATAAATAAACAACAAACGAACACAAAAAGCGGAAGCATGTGAGGATAACATGTTATAACAACCCTGACTGGGTGAATTTATAGACTTCAATTCATGTTTTCTCAACAATCGCATATAAAGCAAGCCCATATTAGCTCCAATACTTAAAACGGTTATAGAATTTGATGACACTGTGTATGAGAGGTCATGTCGATATGAACTTTGCATTATCTAATCAAATCGCAACTTACACAAATCTGAAAGTGCAGAGAATCTCTGCTGTAGTTTTATACATAGAGATTTAAGCGTAGAGTACACTCTCTATGCATACAGGTGAAAAGCCATACCACAACATACACTAGAATATGACCTCGTATGTAGTGTATTTAGATCTTACTAACAGTGTAAAGGAATGGAGCAAATGTTAGGTTCTGGTTTTAGTGAATTTGTTTTCTGAACCAAGTTTTTTTGTTATTATACATTTTTTCGTAAATAAAATATCGACCAAAGTTAAATATTTTGCACTTGAACAACTTTGATATTTTAGTAATAGGGTCTTATGCAACATATTGACTTAATGAGCTACAAGGGTGAATGATAAAGTTAGCTTTGAGCGTGACGTCATTATTGTGGGCATTCGGCAATGTACGATTCGAAAAAAGTATTGTATGAGGTGTAGGGAGTTAGACCTAAATTCCACGTAATATCTAACAAACGTATGCAATAAACATGTTCTTTTGTTGTCAGAAATAAACGGCCATGAATTAGAAACTCTGAATACGATGAAATTTTAGCAAGTAAAATAGCAATTCAAGCTCACAATATTAGTATGTGAAGAATTATAAATTCACCAAGTCAATAACATTATTGCTTCCACTAAAGGCCATCTTTCCGTACAAAACCGTCACAGCATTGTACCTGAGTACATAACCCCATCATCGGAGCGGGCTTTAACAGCTCCTGTGTGAGTTATAAAATATTCGCCATCATCTTGTTTTAAGGCGACATCACTCATAGATGTGGAGGTTGTATGTCTCTGAACGACGTCACCCAGCATTCGACCATAGCGAACATCTCCGTTATGACCACATTTCCCGTTCGTGTACGGATCGGCAGTGAGGGCGGAAATGTCCGATCCTTTCCGAGTGATCGTGAAACTCTTTTCGTTCATTATTATTGAGCCATTCGACGTTCTCCGGGCATTTTCGTATATTTTCGCCCCATCTTCCGAATGGAATAATATTTCACTGTTTATATCGTGTAGATCCTGTTTAGAACTACTGCCACCACGTGACCTTACATGGGTGTAGAATAATGTAAAATTATTGGAAATTACGGGGATGGTTAATGCCACCATAAGTACTCCACTGACAGCACAACATGTGCCGACGATATATCCGACGGGTTTCGTCGGGGCGACGTCTCCATATCCAACCGTCGTCATAGTAATGATCGCCCACCAGAATCCGATTGGAATGGTTGGAAACTTCGATCCAGGACTTATAGCGTCCTCGCGTTCTGCATAGTATATCATAGTAGCAAACACAAGCATTCCGATGAGTAAAAATATTAACAACATGAGCAATTCTTGGATGCTAGCTTTGAGCGCGTAAACTAAAATTTGCAAAGCTTGGTAATGTTTAACAAGGTGAAAAATGCGGAACATACGAATAATGCGCAGGATAAACATGATCTCAAAAATCAAGCGTTCATTCATATAGCAGAACTTGAAAGCGTCAGAATTCAAGATTAATTGCATATATAGGGGCACGAGTGCCAAAAGGTCAATAATGTTCATAGCAGAACGGACAAATCGAAATTTGTTCGGTGAAAATATAAACCGAATAATCAACTCGGCGGTGAAGAAAGTGGTACAAATGATGTCCAGTATATTTAGTCCCGCATTTGGCTTCAGTATATAGTTAACAGTCCTGTTGGCGTCGCCACAGCCGCTTCCGGAGACGTTCATATTTATAGTGACGTTTTCTGGACGTAGGTCAGGCAGGGTTTCCAAACAGAATCCTAGGATGGACAGTATCACAAACATCAACGAAACTACACCAAATGTCTGAAATAATAACATATCAAAATTATCGAAAAATATACAAACGAAACCAAGAGCACCGCATATGAGTGCTGGACGCTCGACTTTTCGTTTTTTGATACTACCAAAGGCATAAAACTGATAACTATAGATTACGGAGTAATCAGTCTACAAGTTGCTTCACATAATACCGTATATTAACACGTGGTTTCAACTCATACCAAGCACATCGCAGACAATTAAAATAGATATATTAGAGCTTGTTAACAAACATTCTATACATGAGAATAATCTTAACACTTTATATTAGCGTGAGATTGTTTAACAATCGTTCTATGTGTGGAATAACTAATGATTGTTTATGTATGGACAAAAGGACTTTAAAATATGAGTCGTACAATGCAACAGAAATCATAAACAAAGTTATGGTGATTTTGTCAATAATTGGCATTACTCGGTACTCACCATAGCGGCTCTGGAAGTACGTGGATATTCAAGAAACAACCACATCTTGGTGCGGTATTTCTCCCAGCCTTTCAGATCGTCCGTGTTGATGCACATTTGCTGTTTTAGAATACTACGATTGAATGAATCGAGTATACGTTTATTTTCGATGTATGATCGGTAATTTCGCCAACAACATGACTTGATGTGATTCTCATTGATCTGCCAGTAGTCTAGCTCTCGCTTCACCACTGCTCCACACACTTCTAGCGGAACATGTAGCTCTCCTGTAATATATACACAAACATTTAAATACACTTGTTGCGATACCCTTATTTATTACAATCGCGCTTGTTGCAATAGCCTTATTTTTATATTCTTATAATCGCGCATATGATAGCCACATAATTTAGTATTAAGCTTAATGTGATATCCTTGCCTTTCATCGCGCTAGTTGAGATAGCTATTTTTGTCTAATACAATGTACTTTCCTACTTTATTACATTATTAGGCAATGACACCCCAAAAGTATGGGGTTTTACCACGCTTGTATGCATAGAATCGTCATGACGTATGCTAACACTTACCAACAACAAAATACAACAGCTTTCATTGTTAATATTTTCAGTTGCAAACACATACGTAACTCAAATAATGAAAGGTTATGATGTTTCATAAGACGAACAGAAAGAAGAAATACGAGCGTATATAACTTATCTAATTGTAAGTGTACAACTATGGTGGCTGATTTTCGCCATGTCGTATTTTAAGATTATCGTGAAAAACTTAAAACACGTCATGGCATAACTCAGCTACAATATACAACAATAAAGTTTTTACATATAAAGCAAACACTCATGATTATATTGATTATAAACATTAAACATAAGAAATAAAAGTAAATATATTTACCACACAAGCAGCGGAGAGGTATATAAACGACAAATACACGTGGTTATACATAGACATCACACCAGTAAATTGAGGGCTCAGTGAAAAGCTATGGTATGTCCCTCTACAAATCAATGTAGTTACCATAGTTTAGCACCGAACCCTCGAAATATACATAATACCGAAATAGGTAGAAAAACGTCGCCATCAAACCATGCAGTACTATTGTATAAAGTTAGGAGAATGTGAAAGTGACGTTTTAGTTTATGTGTACACAAAATACTTCAACAATTGCCTGATCTGGTTAAGCGAATATAGCATTTTAGTTTAACATTATCCGAAAAAGCCTAATTATAAATATAATTGTGTTTGCATAGTAATAGTTGGCTTGCTAACAACTACGTCTCTTCATTATTATCCTAACTGGACAGTACAATATTGCATATATCGCTGGCTTAGAATGAGAAGGTCGTAAATACAAACACGCTATTTTGAGAAAACAAAAACAAAACTCCATTAAATTACTCGTTACTTATGGTACAGCAAGCATTTTGAACTTCTGTTTGGTCAACATGATATATTCCGATTTCCAAGAAAATAGCTTATAAGAAGCGCCATGTGATGCTGATTTTAAATATGTATCATTCTTATAAGCTTACGACCTCCTCATTCTACGCCAGCGATATATCCACAAAAGCAATTACAGTATATTCCCTGAAAACCGAACAGGGTAAAAGTCCGATTTTCTGAGAATCCCACGTTTGTGGAGTTTACTGTAATTATATGTTTTACAATACACTGAACATGAATGTACTTGATAAAAACGATTGTCAGACAACTGACACGCTTGTCCGCTCCACAATTTTCAAAGACTCTTATCTTAACTCAAGCGGACAGGTAATTTAACTTCATTTTTACAAAGTAAACTGTTTATTCGAATAAAAGCCACCTTAAATGTCAACCACATAAATTGATATGTACGAGTGTGCCGTATGTACTTTTATACGCTTAGACCAAACATGATAAACAATTATTGCTTCATTTTTGTTGTAAAATCAACCAATCAACAAGCAGTCTCAATGATGGAAACATACATTCTTTGAAGTAAAACTGTTATGTCATGTGTCGAAGAGTGTTTTTTTCTTTTATGACACTACTATTTCAAATCGAATTGGCCTTAAGAGATGTCAACACTTACATTATAACGCAAAAGTGTTCAGTATTTTATTCAGTGAAAATAACACATCAGAAAAGCATAATTACATGTTATGTACATAATATATGGTCAGTGATTGCAAAAATATTCCTATCCTAAGAAGAAAGATGGCAACCGAAAAAACACATACTCCGGAATGTGCAGAAAAGTGTCAAACAGGTTAATAACTACAACTTATCAACCAATATTGCTGGTCAAAAAGATATTTACAAAAAGCGTGACAGCCATCTGTCTTGTTACGATAGGAATTATTTTTATTTAACCCCGATTAATTATCATTAATACAGTTATTTATGTTACTAACATTTTGTTGCAAACATGTTATGTAGTAAAACAAAAGTTTAATCACTTAATTGTGTCGTATGAGTTACATGGCGTTTGAGAAGACCTTTTGCAATACCTCAGACGAATGCAAATGCCACAAGGGAGGATACCATTTAACTAACAATTCAGTAGAACATGTTCTAACTTGAGGTTTATTTTTCAAAAAGCGAATTCCAGGAGACTTTAGCACACAGAGCTAGTTTTGTGGCGTTATATCCCATGTACAAAGCACTGGATTTAAGCGTTATTTTAAATGGGCGCGTTGCGTGGTCCCATGTGGCTTCTTTTTCCATTGAAACCAATTACCAAGGAGATGTGAAATGTGTGCGTGTTGCGTTAAGGTATTCACATACTGATCCATCGTTAACTTTCGCGAGAGACTAGTTTTCCCTATTTCAGCGAATTCGATATTTCGTGAAAATTTGTACATGCAAATAAAACAGCAGCAGTAAAGCCGTTTGAAAATCATATGGAACAAACCTCGCGAACGTTTAAAGAATATCCAACTCGAGAAATGTAGACCCTCGCGCTTTTGAATTTGGACTTAAAAGAGTTTTTCACGCAATGGCTTCACGGAATTTTGAAATCTGTTGAAATCTGTGGATAATCTTGTGCATATGCTGTAAGATGTGACTGTTAAGCATTGTATATGTTTGATGTCAATCCCCGGTAACTGTTTATACCGGGGTTTCTAGTTGTCACTTTGTTGGAATGGAGCTTCCATCCTGCCATTTCGTTCCTGCTATTATCTTTAAGGGTGCTTGTCAGTAACGGGGTAATGTATAGTGTTTTTGGGCCATTTATATAAATATCAGGTTATTGTGTCCAGATTCATGACCGTTTATCTTTTAATACGCATAAAAGTAAAAATTAACAAATTTCAGAAGAGTTCTGTGTTGTATGTTATTGGCACAAAACAATGAATTTTGAATATCAAATGACAATTATTTTCATCTTCGTGGGTCATATAATGGGTCTATAGAAAGTTTTAAACTAAGTAACACGCATTAACCGCACTTCCTATAATCACGTTGTTACAACCGCACGCGAGCATGTCAAGATGATGGATCGGGACCGTTATTGCTTGCCATGACATTTCTCTGAACAGCATACTAATCAAAACTATTTACATAAACATATAATATTCTCCTAATTCTGAACTGTGTTTCACACTTTAAAGCTTCAATGTTTGAGCATTCATTAAAACAAATCACACTTAGTCAAATTGTGCCGCGTTCATACAAGAGTTAGTTGTTTCAAAGCTTCGCAATATACAAAAACACACTAAGTAACACTATTATTTGTGACGCAATTATCTACAACTTTTGTATTTTAATATTGCACTTTTGAGCATTCTTTGTAACAATAAACATATCGTGCATTGATAAATCTATGTGGCACTTCAATGTTTTGCATCCATACGAATCAACACAGTGTCCGACTTGTTTAGACATCTTTACAAATCCACCTTTAATGCGGCTAAACACTCGGACTGATCCTTTCTTTTGATAAATGGCTAATTATAGTCACATTTTTCTGTTCATGGATCCATCGTTCTTGACATTTCTTAATTAAACCGTACAATCTGCAAAAGAAGATATACGTTCTCACATACGTATGCAATTATTTATGATCCCAATATCATCTTTATGTATGCGGGTGGCATTGCTCAATTGTCTAAAAATCTACTAACAATTTATATCAGTTTAAAAGAAGAGCATGGTTTTGTGTCAGAGATATAGAAAGTATCTACCACGAGTTGTCAATTGATTACGTTTATAAATATTAAACGAGTTCTAGAAAGTTTATTAAGCAAGCCTTTTGCGAGCTAAATAATATTTCCTGAACGAGGTCAATACTCATATATCTATTGACAACGAGTGATAGATTATTTATATCATATGACGCAAATAACGCAAAATAAACAACGTTCTGTTGGAAAAACACAACCATGTAGTATAAAGTTATACGTCACACATGTAGTATAAGAATAGTCCTACTCACTCTACTATCCCATATCAAAGAAAGGCATGTGATATAATGTAATAAATGTAAGCAATGATTTAGCGCTGAATTCGACATATGAGAAATATAAGCAACTCAAGCGACAATTTCGTGCCTCAATATCGCTTGGACTGGAATTGGTTGGCAACACTCATCTTTCTTGTACCTTGGGCCAAAACATCTCTCCATTCACACAATCTCTAGAGCTTTAATCTATCGTTACAAAACGTTACGTATAACATATTGTTAAGGACTATCTCTTTCGGGCTTTAATATCTCTAGAGCAAAAACACCTGCTTTCAAAATTGTTGTTGAGGTTCTGTGGTTATAATTACATTTTGTTTTATATTTTATACATACCAGAATTGATAATATCCTCCGACTGACACCTGTCTCTCTTCTCCACAACGGACAGATACTCATTATTGTTACCCGTAAATCCCGAGGAACCCATTGTCACCATTGACTGACACGCCAGATGGTCTGTACCGGAGCAGATCACACCATTCCGTCCACTGCGTCGTCTTGAACGCAAGTCGGCAGTTACTGTTGATATATTTGATTCTCTTCTTCTCCTCCTCCTAACAACTCTTTTTTCATCAAGAATCACGGAACCATGAGATGTTCGCCACGTATTTATGTATAATTTAGATTCTACGTCATCGATGACGTCATCGTCGTCTCCAATGGTGCTAGAGATGCTTCTTGCTGAGCCACGTCTTCTTGACCTCACGTGGGTATAAAATAAGGTAAAATTGTTTGAAATTACAGGGATCGTTAAAGCCACCATGAGCACACCACTAACCGCGCAACATGTACCAACAATGTATCCCAATGGTGTTGAAGGTGCAATATCGCCATAACCCACTGTTGTCATTGTTATGATGGCCCACCAGAAACCAAGCGGAATGGTAGAAAACTGGGATCCCTGATTAAAAGCGTCTTCTCTTTCTGCATAATAAATCATCGTAGCAAATACAAGCATTCCGATTAACAGAAAAATCAGTAACATGAACAACTCTTGAATGCTTGCCTTCAGTGCATAGAGCAATATTTGCAAAGCTTGATAATGTTTAACCAGATGAAAGATACGAAACATTCGAATAATCCTCAAAATGAACATTATTTCAAAGATATAACCTTTGTTCGCGTAGCAATATTTGAAAGCGTCAGTGTTTAGAATCAACTGCATATACAGTGGGACGAGTGCCAAGAGGTCGATAAAGTTCATAGCGGAGAGAACAAAGCTCCGCTTGTTCGGTGAAAAGATGAAGCGGACGATCAATTCTAAGGTGAAATATATGGTGCAGATCATGTCTAAGAGCGTTAATCCTTCGTTTGGAACGAGTATAGTACTTGCACTGACGTTTTGTCCTTCACAATGGTGCTTTGTCTTGTTCATGTCTAACGTCACATTGACCGGACGTAAATCTGGTAAAGTTTCCAGACAGAAGCCAAGAATGGACAACACTACGAACATCAGAGAAATAACTCCAAACACCTGCAAAAGATGTGATAAAAACATTCAATTAGGTTTGTCACCATATGAAACCAGAACTTAATTTAAGATAAGAAGACTTGATACTTATCTGAGTATATGTTTTCAGTACCTATTGTGACATAGAAAATATAACACATCTCATAAACACATTTTACAAGATGAGCAATCTTTTTTACATGTAACACATGGTTGGATATACTAGTAGGCCTACATGTTACGAATATGTTTTACACGATTGGATAATTAAAAGTGTTACACATGATAGACCCACAATATTAAACCATTGCTTAAACGGGTAGAGGTTAGCTTAGCATTGAACGGTCTGTATAAGCCTATAATACATGTTTTGCAACGAAATAGTGGATTGCTCCACTGTGTTACTCTATTCATGACATAACTGGAGTGTAACTGGAAATGATGCTTATATGTTACTCTACCAATGTAAAATAAATTACAAATTGTAGTTCAAAACTTGCAAAGTAGCAGGTATCAGTATCAAAGAGACATACCATTGCTGGTCTAGAAGTCCTTGGGTACTCCAGAAACATCCACATTTTTGTACGGTAGTATTCCCAACCTACCAAACCAGTCGTGTCAATTCTCATTTGTTGGTGCATCAGAACACTATGGTTAAATCTTTCCAGAATGCGTTGGTTTTCTATGTAAGTACGGTAGTTCCGTAAACAACATGATTTGATGTGCTTCTCAGTGATCTGCCAATAGTCTAATTCTCGTTTAACAACCGCTCCACACACTTCTAATGGAACATGTAGCTCACCTGAAAATGCAGTTACATCAGCCATTATGTTTGCATTTTCACATCATTCATAGTTACGGGGACCTATAGTTTTGGACATGTTAGGCACGAGCCGTAACTTAGCTTTGCGATTGTTTGGTCAACCCAATTGGAAATTTGAATTTCATTTTTAGTTTGCAATAAACTATGCTTAAACTAAAAGGGTTGGAAAACCCTTCTTTCTAATTGCTCTGAAAATTTGTAACTTCGTCTTCATACCGAGATACGAGAAGAATTTAGGAACCTATTGTTAAGTGTATTTAATCCAGTGCACTTTGCGTTGACCACTGGTTATAAAATGTAGACCCAACAGAACAGTATACTTGCAGTCTTAACTTTATGATAAGCGTTTAGTAACAAGACAATTGATGGATCATAGATTTCATGATTTGTGTTGGTTCATGGAAACTTGGAAATTGTTAGTGTATGGATAGGTGTGGTTAATAGATAGGGGTGGGGGGATGTTGTGTATGGTTAGAGATGGCCTATGCGTAGGGGTAATGGTATACGGGTAGGTTTGGTCTATGGAAGTGTTTGATTTGCTAGTGGGAGCTGTGTGCGGTTTGTGATGGTCGATGGGTAGGGTTGGTTGATGTATATTTGTTCAGATAATTTGATGGTGAAGGAGTGTTTATCAGTTGATGGTAGGCAGTGTGTAATGTATGATCTATGCACATGGATCGTAAAGGATTTATTCTCGTACAAACTTAACATTGCTTCGAAATTCGCTCATTTATTTACTGAAGTAGAAAGCATGTATTATTCGTCTTATCTGAAGGAACAAATAAACTGAATTCATACATGGTATTATGGATGTTGCTAAGCCACGTGTTTTTCCACCGTTAAATGCTTTTGCTGCCTTTGCTAAGTCTGCAACAAATATATTGCGACTATACTATTATACTAGTAGATAGATAGTGCAAGGAGTTCAGGCATGAAATCTTTTCTGAGTCTAGTGCTCTCCCTAGCAGCGTGCATGTCCCTAAAAGAAGCTGTATAGGAATTGCTATAGAAGATGCTTCATCTGACAATTGACATGACCCTACAGGGGGTAAGACAGAGTGTCTAAGTGTAGTTTCTACAAGGGATGAGGGTTGTGTTTGGTTGAACTATATGATTCTGAGCAGAAACTAAAACTATACTTACGTCTACTATTGCATAGCAACCATGAAGTTCAATTCCCATGGTGAATCGCTACTACGCCTAGAATTCGGTACGGTGGTTGCGGGTCTGCTGCTGATTGCTGTGTTGAGGAGGTAGGTAAACTACGACGACAACTTGTCGAAGAAAACAAAATAACAGCGTGCAGAGACGATCCGGTGTGTGTTCAAAGCGGTTGAATACTATTTGTAATAATTCATGCAAATAAGTTTTGTGTAAAATAACTACAAACTCAAATATCGTGTTCAAGCTCCGGGCTTGTTTGGTGTCTGCATGTTGCCCATTAAATACGCTTACATTAATAGACCATGCTTAATCTCAACATATAGACCGTCACCTTTAATGCTGACGTTTTACTTGTTAAGAGCAAGTAGCGAAACGTCACATTTAGTTTGACGTTTTACACGTGAAGAGCAAGTAGCGAACATTCACATTTATTTGACGTTTTACACGTTAAGAGCAAGTAGCGAACATTCACATTTGTTTGACGTTTTACACGTTAAGAGCAAGTAGCGAACATTCACATTTATTTGACGTTTTACACGTTAAGAGCAAGTAGCGAACATTAACATTTATTTGACATTTAAATTCACATTTATTTTGACGTTTTACACTTTAAGAGCAAGTTGCGAACATTCACATTTATTTTGACGTTTTACACTTTAAGAGCAAGTAGCGAACAATCACATTTATTTTGACGTTTTTCACGTAAAGAGAAAGTTTAGGAACGTCATATTTATGTCGACGTGTCACACGTTAAGAGAAATTTGCGATTTATTTTGATGTTTTATACGTAAAAAAAAATAGCGGAATCCTATTACAATACCACTTTATAACTCAACTTTCGACTGTCCCATTTTTGCAGTATTGATAAATTAATGGCGTTAAAAGTAAGAAGTTCAACTTCGATTTCGAAATATAAATGCAAATAAGAAACACACGAACGATGCATACTTCAACCTCATTTACATTCCTGCAAATGTTAGCATGCACAAGTGATGCCAACTCATGCGATCTGTGACGTCATGTTTAAAGACTACAAGAGGCTAGACAAAATGTCAGATAGTAGTGATCGGAGTCTTATTTTTTATATTTTTGTATCATGCTTTGTGAGAAATTGTACACCATACACATTCTGTTATAGGTTTCACCCAAAAACCTGCGATACCTGTTTATAAGGATTTTGTGAGATAAAAACAATAGTTGTGTTCTGGCATCAACATGATCAAGCACATTTGACAATTTCATCAAAACATACGTTACAATGCATTGTTACATACACCTAGTTGTACTAAAACATCATAAACTACCATACTATTTTAAATACAAAGCATGCACGCATACCTACACATTCTCGCACGCATGCGAACGCTCACAACAAAACATTGATATCCGCAGCGCACACGTCAAAAACGCACACATGCTGAGCGCGCATACTAATACGCACAGCACACGTACCACAAACGCCATGCTGCGCACATCAAATTATACATACTAATTCATAGTCAACGCTTTACTATGAACAAATGACAGGAACAAGAACATAGGAACATATCAATAAACGAACATTGAATTGACACAAAAGTATCTACAATAATAATACAAAATATCTTAAATAATATAATAATAATAATACAAAATATAATAGTAATACGTAGAATGCTCCTCGTAATAATATCAACACTGAAACTACTAGTATATGACGATTCATATAAACATTCTTGCAGAATTTTCAATTAAATATTCTACGATTCTCCTTTGCTTAAATGTTGATTCAAATAGTTCGTAAAATAAACACTTTCTTCTTATTTGACCTGAAATCTCGATACGGACCTTATCACTGTACATTCTGTGTTTGCCTTCTTTCCATATGGTCTCTTTTAAAAACAGTAGCTTGATGAGTCCAATTGTATACTCTCATTCATCCCCATAACCTTAGTTGTTGAATGTTTAATTACAAGTTTAAGATATGTTAATTCATGGTTTATTCCTTAATAACTGAAAAGCATTTAAAAAAAATATACCTATATGGAGTACATTCTATTAGCTTGCATCTTATGTATTGCAGTCCTTTTATGTGGCCATTTTCAAATGTTTTGCTCATGAATAAAACATAAGTGTGGCCGCACAAATGGATCCTAGTTAAATAAACGGAATGCAATCTTAATTCAGGCAGACATTTTAAAGGTTACCTCGAAAATCCAGGAGTGTACTCACGAATTTAGCTTTTTAAAACATCTTTTGTGACACTTAAAATTAGGACATGAGCATCTTTTAGTTGCACTCCTTTTTCTTGCGCCAAACCTTCCCTTTATTGCTTTACTCCTTTTCTTATTGTTTTGTTGACGATTCAACGCTGTTGGGCAATACCATTTACAGTGAGTTTCCAAACATTTTTAAGACGTTTGATACCAGAACTTTGTTTCATTTTCTTGTTTTAGTTTTGTGTTTTACTATTGGCATTATACTCTGTACTTTTGGTATTTGCTGTCTGTTCTTGTGTCCATCTGGTTTTGTGTTCGATTTGTTTGTTTCTTTGTTTACTTGAAATGAATTATTTAGATAATCTATCTAATAAATAATTTGAATTAACTTGACTTGTTCTTATTCACATTTCAGTTAATTACGGGTTAGTAATGACTGTAGACTGGGGTTCAATCATGATGAACTATTACATAGCATTATGCATTTCTTGAAAGATGGCTTTTTGCAATGCATTTACTGTAATTGTAAATGTAACAAGACAAGATCGTTCGATTATACGTCACTATCTGACGTCACTACATGTGACGTATCGAATTGCATAGTGGTGTGATCATGTGACTACTCATAACAAGTCTAATGATACAGTGTACGAGTTTATTAAGATAGCTGCGCAGTTAACATTGGATACAGACAAGCTACAATCAAAATGATACCATGAAAGACGTGGGGTAATGTTTGCATATATACCTGATTTATTGAAAAATAAAATAATAAAATATTTACAGAATAGCCAGGAACTACGACAGCACAGCGATGACACTAGGGAGGGCTTTATTGCTCATGAACAAAATTGTTCATGAAATGTAATACCTTACTATGTCACCTCAGTGTCCCCGTACCAAACAAAGAAAAAGCTGGTATCATTAGAGATACGCATCAAACTATCCAAAATAACAAAACTACTATGGAGTTTGAATAATGCGGGAGTGACATATTGCATGTGTGTAAACGAAAGAATACTATACGTCATAGTTAAACCAATTTCAGTTTGCATTTTGTTTAATTTGCACGATCTTGAAAATGCTCAAATAAGTATATGGTGAAAGTCAGGAGAATGTAGATAGGCGCAGATTATCGAACCAGGCAAGACTATAGTTGACATCGGTGGCTTTAAATCCTTATAGATGACTCGACCACTAAGTCATTCCAATAGTATCCTAACTGGAAAGTGCTAAACGTTTCAAAAAGAACAATGACGAAAAAAGTATATATGGATTGCATTGATACTTTGTGTGTTTTGTTCTAGCTCATAATAAGTATTAATCAAATAAAAGAGGTGATCTAGTTTATTAATTAGTAATAATTGAAAAAGTAAAATGAAATCTAAGTATGGAATAATATCATAAAGTAATATGCAATTTATAAAATTGCGTATTGAAATGACACATAAATGCTCTTTACAGTTCTTTAATAAACAAATACCAAACAGTGTGGTAATTAGTATTCTGATACAAGGTAAAATAACTGAAACTGCTATTGCAACCAATCTAAATTGCTATTAGTTGGAAAAGTCTACTAGGAGGTCACCTTTTTCAGATTGCGTAGGTTTTCTTAAATGACGTCACCATTGACGTCATATTTAGTTTGATATGTTCCATTGCAATTAATAATTACTGTTAATGGCATTTATGTTCATAATTAAAAAAAACAATGTGCGCTGGCCATAAATTGTGTTCCTTAATCAATGTGAAACAATCATTTATACAATGTATAAATAATAAAACTACGTGAAGAATGTTTGACGTCATCTTATATCTAGAATATAAATATTTGATACAAATATTTCGGCATAAAAACATGAACCCGAACATAATTGCATATGGCAAATACAATGACTTATACAATACATGTTTAAGGTGGAACGACACTATAAAAATCCAAGACCCATATAATTTATGAAATTGTGCTTTCATCGTAAATTTCATTGAAATAACGAATTGAAGCTGGCGACGCCACCTTTTGAATAATTTCGTGCCGAAATGTTTGTGACTTGCTCCGTGGTTTGTTTTTACTTGGCAGCAATAAATACGATTTCAATTCAAGTTTTCTATAGTATCACACTTTCATACGGGCCACCCAAGATGTTTTACGGTGAGTTAGTTGTGGTTTCACCTTATGTATTTGTATAAGTGTATACGCATTATTTGTGATATAAACATAATTGCTTTGAACAACAAGAATAATACTATTTATGTACAATGACACACATCAAAATTCACAAAATGGTTCAAGTAATAAAATAATGTAATAAGTAATGAAAAACACAAAAATGAAATATCAGTGCGCATGTCAATAATTTACTAGTAATCATAAGTATCTACACAATGCAGTTATTAACCCTAATTGTGCGTAGAGTACCAATATTTTACACGTTTCTCTAACATCTTGTGCGTAAAAGCAATGAAAACGACAGAAAACCCCATATTTACAAATATCTGAATTTGCACATGTATACCAAAATATGAACAAACCTTTTGTAAAATATATGCATTGGAATGAGATAAATGTTCCATATATGCAATTAACAGAAACTGAGTATAGCAAACACGTTAGCCATTTGATCCATTATCAGAAATATGTTTCTTTATGATGCATAACGTGAATCACATATTGCTAGCATTAATAATTCCAGATTTAAAATTTGTATTACCAGGCATTGTCCAATAAAACGTTAGTCATCTTACTGCTTTCGCACCATTTAAAAATACTGATTTAAGAAGCACGCGCAAAAATTGTGCTTTGGAAGCGATATTTAAACAGTAGATTCAATAACAATATGAAAATGTATCAAATAAAAGAAATGAACATTTCGTATGCTCCATAAAGCCCAGTTTAAGTAAGTAAACTGAGGCAAAGTGATACAATAGTCCTCCAAAGCGTTGCGTAACTTTCAGATGCAGCTGAATGAACAAGGTATTCCATGGAAATGGCTGATTCGTTAGATTATCGGTGATGATGTGTTGGTTGAGATAGTCAGCTTGCTTGACCCTAATGATAATCTACATGTGCCATGTGACGCTCTCAATTCGACGTCATGTGTAGTGACGCTCCATGTGACGTCACACCTCGTGATGCTCTATCTGTCGTCATATTGGTTACAGCAAAGGTGTTTACACTGCAGAATCTGTGAAATACATGTTTGTTTTATTATACGATCTACACCAAACACTATCTGGTTGGTTGAATAAAGATCAGAGGAACCAGAGGACTCATTAGTTCTTCATTAAAATGGCATCGTTACAAACGAAACTACAACTTGGTTACCAACCAGTTATTATTCAATCCCAAGTTGGTGTGAATTATTGTAAAGTGTTTCAGAAATCAATCAATGCCCCAGCCAAGAATCCAACAAGGAACATCTCGACGTAGTCATGAGCATTATTCACGGGACCACCCTCCCAATGGAGCATATTATCACCATAAGTCAAACCATGCATTATTTTATAGTACTGCTTTGTTTTCGCAATGTGGCTTTATTCGAATGGAAGGCATCGGTTTGGAGTTTTTGAAATATAGATATTTTATTTCCTTACCACAATTTCATGATCTATGACAGGAACACGCTAGATGTATTATATAATAACTGACTCTAAGGTGTCAAGGGTCAAATATAATTTTAATTCATACTGCAACGTTCAGACCAATCTGCCATAAACTACGCCAACGCCAAGCCACCTATGCAGGTGTAGAAAGGCATCGTTTAAGCAAGTATTTAAACTGATTTTCACCTAAACGACTCGCACTGCATGACTTGTTACAATATAGGAAGTCGTTGTAAATGATTACATTACTGAAATAGAACTTACCAGAGTACATAACTCCGTCATCAGACTGTGTTTTTGGTGCCCCGGATGTAGCTGTGTAATAATCATCAGATTCATATTTAATACTGACGTCAATCAGTGATGTTGACGTCATACGCTTAGATGGAGCCTCGCACAACATCGGATCATAACCGGCTTCACCATTCACCAGACATTTGCCATTGTTCGTAGTGTATACCTCACCAGTGAGAGCAGAATTATCTGAGCCCTTTAACTCCCTCATACGCGGTCGTGGCGTCCTATGATGGTGGTGATTCACGATAATGGAGCCATTTGACGTACGTCTGGCGTTGATGGTGTTACCGGAACCATCATCTGAAGGGTAGTGCTGTATTACGGTGTTGTCCGGAAGATCATCCTCATCAAATCTTCTATTACCACGTGACCTTACGTGCGTGTAGAACAAGGTGAAATTGTTTGAAATAACAGGAATAGTGAGGGCAACCATGAGCACACCACTTATAGAACAACATGTTCCAACAACGTAACCGAAAGGTGTCGATGGTGCCACGTCGCCATACCCAACCGTGGTCATTGTAATAATGGCCCACCAAAATCCAATTGGAATCGTGGAAAATTGGGTTCCTTCATTGAATGCGTCTTCACGTTCGGCATAGTATATCATAGTTGCGAAAACTAACATTCCGATCAGGAGAAATATGAGGAGCATCAATAACTCCTGGATGCTTGCCTTGATGGCATACACGAGGATTTGCAAGGCTTGATAATGTTTCACCAGATGAAAGATTCGGAACATTCGAATTATACGAAGGATGAACATAATTTCGAAAATGTATCCTTCATTTGAATAGCAATATTTGAAGGCGTCAGTGTTGAGTATCAGTTGCATATAGAGTGGTACCAAAGCCAAAAGGTCTATGAAATTCATAGCAGACAGGACGAACTGGAACTTATTTGGCGAAAAGATAAAGCGAACAATTAACTCCAAGGTGAAGTAAGTGGTACACATTATGTCCAGAATATATAGTCCTTGATTTGGCACAAGGATAAATGTTGCAGTAACGTTTTTGCCTTCACATTTACCCGTAGAGTTGCTGTCAAGTGTAACATTAAGAGGTCGCAGATCTGGTAGTGTTTCCAAACAAAATCCAAGGATAGATAAGATCACAAACAATAATGACACGACCCCGAAAATCTGAAAGTAGAACAAAGATGCAATCACTGAAAGTAACTGGCTCTTCATATCTGTTGAGTAAATATCACTTTTTTAAATGCATACAAAACATAAGCCGCCCTATATCGAAGCAAACCGACATTGCTCTTGTCGTATAAAAAAATAGAATAAATGGTCGGATGGACCGATACTTGGTTAAATGTACAATTCTTGTTCAGATATAACCGAATGCCACAAACATGGTGATTACTAGAACAAAATTGTTTCTACATGTGTTTTCTAATTTATCATTGCTCTTATTAAACGTTAAAAACCTGCTGATTTTGAATTTCTAGCAAATTTGCATCGTTGTCATACGTGTAATGAGTTGAACGCCGGTCTCTGTTTAGTTATAAGAGTCACAATATTGGATACATTTATAGGAACCTGTGTTTGATTTTGTGTAACAATCACATGGTCAAAAGATTTATAAATTCGCGAAATTCGTCATTTGACGGGTGGAACTGGAATAATTTAAATATATTGTCAAATTTTGGATAAATGAACAATTAACAAAGCTGAAAAGGATTTTACAATGTGTCATTGCTTGTTACCAACATGCGTGTCTTGTCCTTACCAATGCTGTTTGAGACGTTCTTGGGTACTCCAGTATCAGCCATATTTTGGTTCTGACGAGTTCCCAACCCTCTAAACCATCTGTAGCAATGATCCTCTGTTCAGATAGCACACTACGGTTAAAAGACTCCAATCGTCGTTGATTCTCGATGTATGATCTATAGTTACTCCAACAACATGACTTTATATCGTTTTCTGCTATCTGCCAATAGTCGAACTCACGTTTTACAACAGCTCCGCAAACTTCTAACGGCACATGAAGCTCACCTACAAAGATACACACAACGTTGACGTCACCGTTGTTTTAAGTTCTAAATATAGTAACAAATGTGTACACATGTGTAAACGTTGCAGAACGACACTAATTGAGAAACGAAGAGAGCATTAGAAGAAAAGGAAAACATCAGGGGAATAAATCGACTGTGTGCGGCATTCATGCAGTCGTTTAAATCACCTTTCTGCAATTCCTTATCCACTTCGATACCTATCTATAAAAAGGTGCTTAGTTAAAGAAATTGTGTCATGCAGTAAAAACGTGTAACCTTCAAAAACGTGTCAACGTGGAATTCTATTAAAGAAACATTGAAAATTCAATCAAACGGAAGCCATTTCGAAAAATGCACAATAATACATTGAATATTTGAATTGAAAAATAATATAAAACAGTGAAATTAATGATAGATGATTGGAACTCAGTTCGTTACGTCACGGCTTGCGACATTAGTAGTTCGGGATTCATCGTGAAAAGTCGTAAAAGTGTGTATCATTTAGAAGATAAGCACTAGATTTTTATACTTACATTGTTATGATTGTGAAACATATGACGCTATCTATTATCGTTGTGATCCGAGTTCGTCAATTTTAAGATTTCTCCAGTACCAGTACGCAATTTTGACATTTTTCCATTAACGAACACCAGTGGCTAGATTTGGTGACGTTTCCAAGAAAACGGCGCGTCAAAATATTCCGGCTTTCTTCAGTGTCATGCGAAAAGAAAGATAGATTTAATGTGGAATTATATCATAAATGTCATCACGTCTTATTTTTCAAAAGTGTATTAAAATGTGTACTATATAAAAATGATTGGCCTTTAAGTTTGTGAGTTGTTCTTAGGAAAAGTGTTGGATTGATGGACTTGTCAGGAAAGTCGTGATTTTGTAATTGTTTCATGGGTTGTGTTCTGCTGTCTCTGTTGGATGATGCCCTCCTTGTCCAAATTGTTTTATTATCATTTAATATCTCAGTGACATGACGTATCAATGGACATACTGAAACATTCGGGTATCTGATCACTAATTAGCCTACCTACGAGTATATTAAAAATCATTTGCACGTTACACAACTATAAAATAACTAAATACATTAAACTTATTCCTTTAAATTATTCCAAAATCATTTTAAATGCTTAAAAACTGTTTAAAGGCTGCCAATATCGAAAACACCAGCATCAAGCTTTTAAAACCTATTATGAAACGTCGGATTTAGTATTAAGTACAATGCAATGTGACAATACTGCTCAGAAATATATATAAATTTATATCAAAAGAAAGTTACATGTGAGCCGTTCTCCATGAAAACCGGGCTTATTGACAAAATTGTGAAAATGTTGATAATTATATGGTTAGAAAGAAGAGACTCTTGTGAACAGTTTCTGAAAATTTGAACAAATTATTCCATAAACTTACAAAGTTAAAGACTTTTTAAACCAACCACTACCGCCTACTTTATGAGTGACGTCGCGAACGTCATTATCTACGTTTTTGACGTAACGTAACGTGGCATTTCAATGATCCAGTATCTAATACATTTTTGACGTAAGTTTTTAAAATTGTGGCATATTTTATAATTATATTCTCATTTTAATAAAACATGTTCAGTTTGGGATTATTTACTTCCAGAGAAAAATAGCAAGTGTTTTTAGCCACTTAACCCTTGTTTTCCTTGATATGAGTTATTTTTAGAAATCGATCACCATAGCAACAACAGACTTTATTTTAACACAATTTTAAAGAAAACTTGAAGCTAATGGATAGTACTATTCTATTCAGTTACTTAAATATGAAAACAAAATACATGATTTTTTCTCATTTTAGACATTTTTATAAGTCTTATTGCATAAATACAATGCAATGCCATTAAGCCCGGTTTTCCTGGAGAACGGCTCATGTGTATTACATGGAGACATAATAAATTTACTTAATTTATTAAGCGATTTCTTTGCTATCTTACTTAGTTTAGGGCATGTTTTAACAGTGTATCTAACAGTTTTTTGAGTAGAAATGGGACACGTTCTGGGCATGACCTTACATATGGTTTGGGTATTACCTTTCAGATGTTTTATATCTCAGCATGTTATGCATAAACGTTCTTTGTGTTAACTTTTATAGTATTCTTTAAAAACACTGTATTCGGTCTATACGAATTGAATAACTATGCTTAGCTTGTTAATGCCGTTTGCTAAACATAATGCGCAGATATCCAAATTGCAGGCCATTAATCATTTGCATGTACGCATTTGTATGCGCTTTTCATTGCCTTGTCGTACAATCCATTTCAGCAGCTTATATCGTGCATTCGTGCTTGACCAGTTTGTTAGTGTTCTAGTATACCATTATGCTTAAAATGCTGATAGGCATGTGTCAGCATTCGACAATGCTCACTGTGCTATTCAAAACGAATTATTACTGGAAAGCACTAATGAATGTAACATACAACCATCTAGACACCATTAATTACTTCTTACTTTACATGAAATGGCATTAGCAATTCCTGTCAATATCTTGGCAAACTTTTTTAATCCAGTCACAAAATATAGCAATACGAAGTAAATACTAAATCATTTCAAAAATTATAACACTACCAAACAATCTACATTCAAACAACATGTTAATTAAAATATATTTTGGACATATTTGCCCACACTTTTCAGCTACAAAAATAATTTACATTACTTTACTTCCATCGTTCATAAGGCCACAAAACCGGCACTAAACTGGGCTCCAATGGAAACGACAAACAATTATAAAAAACAAATTGCATCCTCAATAGTACAAAAGTACTTTAACAAGAAGAAAAACAAATCATTGTGTTTCAAATAAGTAGTGAAAACCATACATGCAATGCGCAACATTTCATTTCAACATCCAACCCGGTGATCTGGCAAACTTGTAATGGCAATATTTGCATTCAAAACATATAAATCAACCAAATAGCGCATTAAAAGTTGGCGTTAGCAACAACATATAGATGATATTAGAAAATAAAAATTGTCAGCCCGCATGCTCAGTACATAGTGTTCACATACACATTGCAATAGTAATATAAAACGTACAACTATTTCAAATATATGTTGAAAACATACAGCAATATTCAACCATACAGCCATCTAAATAAATAAAGTCTCATCAGTAGCATGGATATGAACAGTACTCGTACTATATCGTACAACTGAATATAATCACATTAAATAAGTCAATGGTAAGAAATTTTAATGAAGCAACTTTCTAACTGTTTACTTAATTTCTTTTTGTGGAATCTACCAAAACCCTTCATGCAGCTGCAGGTTGTACCATTTACAATGTACATTGTACAATGGTTCTTAAATTTCTTAGGATATCTTTGGCACCAGAAATTAGTAATTTGTAGATGTTGTGTTCAACAGTTATTGTTCAGGTTTGTATTGACGGTGTATGTGTTCCTTACGGTGTTGTTGTGTTCGGCTGTTTCTATTAAGTGCTATCCTTCCTGTACGTATTTTCATTGTGTTTTAACCACGAAACAATAATATAAGAATTTATTAAACCCCAAAGCATAAAATGATTGCTCTAATAAAGTTTATTATGGCAATGTTTACTTACGTATTACCATTTGTGTCAATACATTCTTTAAAAGCACAAACAAATAAATTGATAACATGAGAACTCACATTTTAATCGCATAACACATCTCAATAGTAGTATATAAGGGCATATTCAAAAACAGTTTTTATTCAAATGGTAGTCCTTCTTACTTTGTTTGTCGAATGGCAAAGAGGCCCGACAGGAGAATACTTCATAATCCAAGTGATAGTTGTACTGTTTCTCTTGGGTGATTCGTTAATGTGTGATCATCGTTAATTGACTTTGTATAGTTTCTGTTGTTTAATTCCTTTGGTATTGTCCATGTCAGGTTTGCTTTTTACCTGTGCTTTTGGTCGTTTGTGTGTTGTTTTTGTGTGAAGTGTGTTCATTTTGTGCTCTCTCTGTAGTTTCGGCTGATATATAGTATTTTGCATTGTCGAATTGCGCTTTGTTCTTCTGTTGCATACGTACAAAATACAATCAATATCCAATTATAAAAACACCTTTTTAGTAAAAAGGGTACGGCGATTTACATTGGCGATTTACATTGGTGCTTAAAGCAATTGTAATTGAAGGTAGATTGTCTTCTTTTTCAAAGGTAGGGGAGTAATATCTAGAAACGCATTGCAAGTATCAAATTTCCCTCAGAGTTACGCACGCGAAGTTCGTGTCTATTTATGGGACAACGTAAACATGCCGAAGCAACAACAACCAAGGTGTTCAGAAGCAACATCTTTGTTAATTTGCTTAGTAAACTTTAATCGCACAAAACTGCAGCTTAACAGTGCTAGTTTTAGTATATTTGGATGTTATATTGCAAAGGTTTGGGTAAAAGGAATCAGATTTTTGTAAGAGGAACTGCATGTTTGAAAAATATGGCATGTTTGGTGATCGGCTTCAAATTGTCTTTTGCACATGTAACAGGTATAATAACGTACACAAATGCCGGAGTCGTACCTTTCTAAGAAAGCAATATGCTAAAAGCTTTAGTGTGTTCGTTGATCTGCTTCCACAAGCATGCTCTTGTATGTAAATCTGATTATGCCATTTGTATTTTACAGAAATATATTCGCCTTTATAATGAAATAAAAATCACTAAGTGAAATATTATGACTTTGGTATTTTGAAATGATGCCATTGATATACCGATGGTTGCCCGCAATACTGTAGTAACTACATATGGTTAAAGAAGGACTTACTACAGTCTTGCAAACAACCCTCGATACGTATATTAGTATGCTCCGTCTCCACTTGTTCTATACTTTGCTCTGTTGTTCCACAGTTTTGTCAAAATTTTCAGTTGTCTACGGACTGAGAAGAACGCATGCTGATGCACTACTGTAATGAAAACAATATACTGTGCTACTAAATTGTATGACATATGCTATAAGAACTTGCTTTTAAAATTACAGTATGGTTCAAATTATTATCCCGTCTAAACATTTGTAAACAAAATGATTATTGTGATCAAGTTGGCTAGAACATAAGTAATATCAACCATTGTGATGACATTGCAGCTGAAACTGAAAATATCCATAATATGTCACACTTCTTGGTGACAAAATTTCTAAAATTTAAAAAGAACTTCCAGATTCAGTATTTTGATTGTCTTAATTCCGAGTACTCTCCATCCAGTGTCATTTCAAGCTTCCTCGTTTCTGACAATGTGACGTCTTCAGAACGTTGACTAGTCGTACTATCTCATTTTATTTCATCGCACTACATGTATTATGATACGATGAAGCAGCCCACATGCTCACAATTTACAGAACCAAACGCATCCTCCAAAGCGCAAAAATGGTCACCAAATGTATCGATACGCTGTTCGCCTTGATTTGTGTTAACGTTTACAAGCCTTTACGGGCAAATCTTTAGGTAATATACCAGGCAAACATGTAGTAAAATGTTTATTCTTGCACCTACTAGAACTTAATAACTAACAGTTACCCTATTTTTTTATTTAATAAATGAGATAGTTCTTGTTAAACCTAAGTTTGTCAATCTGACTCGTTGTTATTAACCATTAGACCCACACCATCCAGTGTTAATTCCTACGCAGTACACAAAAAACTGTATATAATAGCCGTTGTACGACGGTTAGCCATATTTGACTGATATTCGCTCAAAGTTTTTTTTCCAGAACTCGTTTAACGTAAGTTTATATCAACTCCAACTCGTGATAGATCATCTGTAGCCGTGTTTTGTTTTTCTGGTATATACTATTAGTGATAAGCCTACAAGTATATTTAACTTAAGGTTCACGTCGACCAAGTCGAAGCAGTGCAATTAAGTCATTACTTAATAATATATAGATGCTCGTACATGAGTTCGTATTACATACGAATTATTTAAACGGGTTGACGAAATAATATGACACGAGGCTATGCTTTCCCGGGCTTTAGGTTTTGTAACCAAGATACAAATAGTAACATATAATAATTGAATCTACGAGCGAAATAATGCTTTGGTTTTGACGCTATTTCAAGTATATGCAACACTCGCCAAATCGATTTGTTAAATTTTGGTCCCATCCATCACAAAGGGTATTCTTTCGTATGTGGTCCCTTACTAGAATATATTTTAGAAGGGGCCACAAATTAAATAATTTCCTTTGATCCATCATACAAGAAAATGCAGCGGCGAAAGCCTTTGAAGAAAATAGCATTAAAACTTTTTATTATCCTCGGGTAACTATGATTTAACGTTGGCGAACAAATAAACGGCGCCAAACATGACTTCATCAACACAGAAATCGTAGAGCAACATCATAGTACTTTAATAATCTCTGTTATATAACCTTCATATACACATGGAATGTTTTCATTCAATCAGGAATTCTTGACAACCAGCAGCTTTACATATACATGTATGCACATACTAGATTAAACGAATGCGTGCTTGCAATATCGCCAATGCACAGCTTAGTCATATAGCGTATTCAGGAAATAATGTAATACAAATCCTACAGTATCTCGATGTGTTGTCAAATATAGTATATTAATAATATTAGAATGTGAATAAAATGATTAATATGTACGGTCATTACCTCGCAATCCAAATCATCACAGTATTTTGACTAGCGACATTTACAAATACAAATATTCCGATATATCATACCTCTTTCATTAGGAACAACCCGGAAATACATATAGTGTGCTTTTAATTTATGATTACACAGAAAAGAGAACGACACGAATAAAATCGCTAGGAATCTCTTAAATGGACCCCGTTAGACGAAAAAGAAACCAAGGAAGACCAAAAGAAACATGGAGAATGTAGGTAGGAAATAGAACGCAATTTCGAGAAATATGTTTAGACGAAGAAGTAATCTCACTTGCAGACGCATCGCCTTCATGCTGATGTATTTTCATACCATTGTAATTGCATACTTACGGATTTTCATACTAATGATGTTTTTTATACTGAATTGACCAGTTATAAGATGGAAATAATTCGTATAACACATTTTTGTATTATATTTCCGTGTACATTTTATTGCTGTTTTCTGTGTAGACAAACATATAACACACATATAACAAACATATAACATAGTTTTTAATATAACAACAATATAACAACAATATAACAATAATCACGATTGTACTTCATATAGAAGTATCACACTCTGTAAGCATGTTAGCCCGATAGCCCACGGTCTTTTATTGCAACAGACGAGGTCAAACGACATACATTTATGTATATATTAGACTAGTTCATATCCTATCTGAAAATCCACTTCTTAAGTGGCAAAGCCGTGAGTATCTATGCTTTTTGTGCTATTGTATACCATTAGGTTAGTAAGAAAATTTGGTATTTCCTGAGGGGCAAGTGTTATGTTTATGACTACAGCACAGACAAAAATCAAAGTTAAATGTGACAGGTTTGCGAAAAAGGAAAATGGATTTTTGGAAATATCGTAAGTTTTAAAGCACAAAAAAGTTCGTTTGGTCTCGTTTATTACAATAAAAGTATTGCGCTCTCGGACTGTGTCATGCATATGTACATAGATTATATATTTTAAACAAGACTAGCTGTATCCTAAATTGGCTAAATCGAGAATGTGATTGTAGAAAAGCAACACCTAGTGCATTATTGCAGTTATTACACGCTTTTTTGTTTTCACTATGAAACTAGTATAAGTACAAGAAGTCAAAAGCATCGCCATATCACCATTTTAAGATATTGAATAATAGAATAGACTCACACTTCTATGAACGCACATGCTCCATTTAGCTTTAGCATTGTAATGTTCGGTGATAGTATAATATAAAGCATTGCAAAAATATGTTTTTCTCATAACAATAATGTTCGAGCATAAATGATTTTATTGTTTATGTATTGTTTTGTGTTGATTTTGCTGGTTGAAATTCGATGTCAATGCATCCACCCATGGTTTGAATTGATGTGTGGTAAGACGGGTATTGACTAAAACATTATCCGTACTAAAATATTGTGGTATGGTAAGGGTCGCTTTACGTTTGTTATTTCCTTATGACTTTCGCCAAAAAGGTTGCATCAATAAGAATTTGAAACTTGAACTTCATAAGGAAAACCTAATGTTAATCATGTAGACTAAATGAATTTAGAAGACGAATTCAACCTTAACGAAGAACGACTTTTCTTTTACTACGAACACACTGTATGTAAAAATAGTTTTGTTGAAATCATTCACAAATTTAGAGACATATTACGACGGTAAAGTGTGTTTGCACATTATTCCAACGATTTTGCCGTGGTTTTCACTTCTAAACTACAGAATCATACTTCTATGAATGGATTTAGTTTATGGAAAGCATAATGTTTGGGACTAGACCGTATCTTACTTAAAATATGACATGGAACACGAAGATTGAAATTATTTACGACTAAATATCCAAACGGTATAATGTTGTTTACATCTTATTCCAACGATTTTGCCGTGTTTTTTATTTATAAAATACAAAATCATACTTCTATTAATGGGTTTAGTATTTAGATAGCATACTATTAGGGACTAGAATATAGCTTACTTAAATATGACAAGGAACAAGAAGGGTGAAATTGCAAATGGGTACGGTACGCAAGTGCGCTGGCAGAAAATATGTTTGTTTATGTTTTAGTTCGGGTTTAACGTGGGTTCTCAACATTATTTAAGTTATATGCAAAGGCTTATTTCAACTAATCAGTTTTTCTGGACTTCATTCTTACCAGTACTAACTTACATGTAAAGGAACCAGTAACTTCTTATGTCAATTTTCATGGAAGGGCAGGACCTGCCGCAACTGGAACTCGATGGAGGACAAATTCATCCCTGGACCACGACCCTGGCAACTTGCTGTATGCCATATTAACAGGAATATATTTATATAAATAGTTTCTATAATTTAGGGACAAATACTAGTTTGATAAAACGTCAATATTGTACATTTAAAGAAATGTTAATAAAAAATAGTTCTATTTGGTTATAATCATATTACAGTGCATATATACGGCATCGTTATTATACAAATTATAACAGTACGAGGGTTGTCCCAGTAAATCGTGTACTTTGCCCATTACACAAAAAGTAGCCAAAACATCCGTATCAAATTTTCACTGATGCTTAATGAATATGTTCTTAAAAGGTAAACTGAATTTCATGAAAATAAATCGAGAAATAATTTGTCAGTTTACATTACTAATACACATGGTATGCAAGTGCGGCACACAGTGACGTCAAAGCAAGAACGCCATGCCGCGGAACATTTTTCCCTGCATCTTAAGTCATTGTTCCTTTTATTAAATATGCTTACGATGGCATTAAACTTTTTTCTGATACGCATTTGCGAACCAATCGCAATCGAATGCACCATTGAGAAGCTGTCTGGTCGAAACAACCAACCCTCATGGTGGGATAAAACCTAGCACGGACATATCCTTTCTACTGCGAGAAGAGTGAAAGGCTGAAAGCCCTGTGGTGCGTGGCACAGTATATAACGTGGATGAACAACGCGCTGATGTCATAAACATCCTTACATATTCGTCGTCATTCATGTATACGTGTTCTAGAAACTTGACTTCATATCTACCAGTATAGTTTAGAGTCTTAAACTATTTTTTCGACGGCACACCAACCAAAACTATGAAGTGTACTGTGATTCTACGGTTGTTTCCTCTTCTGACGTCACAATTCTCGTACGTTTTTATTTTTAGTGTGGCTATTCAAACATGCGTATATCTCGCCCAATAATGAAATTGATTTGAAATTTACTGTGATGACATTAAACAGACAGTCCTTAATGCTGACGTGCAAATTATGCGCAATAAGGTATTGAACATATGAGAATTACAACAGTATTGAACATACATTTAATGAGTCTCGGCGCGTTTTATGGGTTGCGCCACATTTGCGTACATGGGGTTGGTTAATCACCAATGGTATACATCACACACATATCTGTTCAATTTTTTCACTTGTTTTAGTTCAACAATGAATTCATAAAGGTAACTACAAAAAATCGTGATCAGGTGACGTAAAATAAGAAAATTATTTGCAAAGTACACGATTTACTGGGACAACCCTCGTATATGTAATCTTATAATAGAAAAAATAGTACAAAGTATGCTCTTCAGTTGACAGTTATGTAAATAGACATAATAATTTTAACTATTTTATAAAATATATTTTATATTTAATAAATATCGGATAAAATACAACTTACTTGTAAAGCCATCATGTTTGATAATATATATATATACTTGACTCGCGAATATGTCATGTTTCGTGGCGTACGTACAAGTCTATTAAAATCGGTACATTTGACGACCAAATATACGTGTAATTATATATATATATTTACAGACAGATATAGCTCTCTTATATATTACGCAATGTATAAAATTATATCTTATTGTTATTAATATATACACATATTTTACAGGCAGTTTTATAAAATATATACTTGACTCGCGAATATGGTTGCATACGAGTACATGTCTAGATCTATTATAATTGGTACATTTGACGACCAAATATACGTGTAATTATCCATAATATTATATTTTTATCGATGGATGTATCTCGTATATATATTACGGAATGTATAAAATTATATCTTATTGTTATTAATATATACACATATTTTACAGGCAGTTTTATAAAATATATACTTGACTCGCGAATATGGTTGCATACGAGTACATGTCTAGATCTATTATAATTGGTACATTTGACGACCAAATATACGTGTAATATCCATAATATTATATTTTTATCGATGGATATATCTCGTATATATATTACGGAATGTATAAAATTATATCTTATTGTTATTAATATATACACATATTTTACAGGCAGTTTTATAAAATATATACTTGACTCGCGAATATGGTTGCATACGAGTACATGTCTAGATCTATTATAAATGGTACATTTGACGACTAAATATACGTGTAATTATATATAATATTATATTTTTATCGATGGATACACCTCGTATAAACATTACGGAATGTATAAAATTAGATTTTGGGTTATTTATATATAGACAAATTTTAACAGGCAGTTTTATAAAATATATACTAAACTCGCGAATATGGTCGCATACGAGTACAAGTCTATTAGAAACGGTACATTTGACGATCAAATATACGTGTAATCATGTATTTACAGATAGATATATCTCTCTTATACATTACGCAATGTATACAATTAAATTTTGGGGTTATTAATATATAGACAAATTTTAACAGGCAGTTTTATATGTAGAATGTATATAATATAGCGTGACTATGTTCCTGAGTAGGTGAACACTGGTAGCGATATGTTTATAAGTGCGATGAACACATAACTAATCTACTTTGCATTTTGTGTTTGTGTTAATTGAGCTGCGGATATTACTTCATCGATGAATAGTTTGTTGTTTTAGTTCCTATTGTCACAACGTTTGTTAAATACTAACAATGTACGAACGTGTTGCATAAATTATGCGTATCTAAAGCATGTTTATTAAAATACTGTACGGGTGTTGAACCCCGTGTTCGTAGCAGTTTCTCGTATGTTGGGAAAATACGAAATTGAAGGTTTTTTCCAAAATAAATGTATATGAACAGTTTATTACATTAAACACAGAAACAAATCAAATATAAACAAATGTCACGATGTGTGTTAAAGAGTTACAATATGCAATTGAATAGCGCAGATACTCACAGATAAGTTCGGTGACATTTGATTATATTGTTTCTGTTTCTAATATGATATTATGCTCATATGCAAAAGGTGAACACATTTTATTATTCGGATTGTTTTGTCCAATATCCCATACAAGAAAGTGCTGTGCATGACCACCTTTAAACAAGACGCTGGCTCAGAATAAGAAGGTCGTAAGTACATAATCAATATTTTGAGAATACAAGAAAAAAATCTGTCCTAAAATTGCTCTTTACCTATTGTAAAACAAGATATTCAACTTCAGTTTGGTCAACATGACAAGTTCCGATTTTCATGAAAATGGCTCATAAGAAGCGCCCTGTGGTGCTGCTTTTAAATATACATTAGTCTTATAAGGTCGTGACACTTACGACCTTCTCATTATAATCCAGCGAACTATCGCAAAGCAATACTGTGTAATACCACATACACACATAATGCTCATACACATGTAAGGATATCAACAAACATAAAAAGTTATCAATAAATCCATACATAACATAATTACAATTTTTCTGAAAACATAATCCATAAATATACTTTTCTCATTCGTACCAAAGCACTTGTTGTATATACATAAATAGATAATTCTTTGAACAACAACATTAATAATGACGTCAATGGAATTTGAAGATATCGTTACATCGAACGAGATGCTTTGTAATTCCATATTGAAACTTCATCAAAGAATCCAAATGATGTTCGGTTTGTTGCGATTCAGTCACTTCGTGCATGATACGTTGCTATGGTGATGCATCTTCATAATGGAGAATCTGAAATAAGATAGTTGTAAGTGGTTTAGTATAATTCTATTTATAGGTTTAGCCACGTAATATTCGTTCAACAATGTGTTCAAGCAGATTTAGAGACAAAAATGAATCTCAACTTATTGTACAAAACTGTTTAACAAGTATTAATATCCACCGTCATATTTTATCGTTATTGTACCGACGAATGTTTTGCTTTGTTACAATAAGAATAGCACAGGATGTCGAATAAGAGAATAAGAACATGCAATAGTTCGAAGCTTATATTTATACAGTAACCTTCAAATATACTATTTCAAATAGTCTGTAATATATATAGGTTGTTCAAGGTATGCCATTGGTCAACTAAGTTCTGAATTTACACCTGGCGTCTGGTCATTTGCCATAGTTGTTGCAATAAAAACTACCCGGTCCAATTTGTAGCAAATTGCAAATGCATAGACAATATGGTCCGAATTGTATTATTTATATATTTCTTCTTCATAAATATGCCAGTGTAAGGCACAGTCTCAGTTTTGGAACATAACTTTCTAATATTCATACAAACTACTCGAATAATTTTAATTCTCTTAAGTTCTAAAACATAACGGTAGCTCTAAAGTTAAATTTAACAAAAGTGTAAGACTGAAATTCCTGTAGGCACAATTCAACATGCATCCGTGCACCAGATGCCTGGATAGTTTCACAATATTAGTAATTTCAATTATCTTAATTTCTATAACATATATTCTAGAAACGAATTAAATTTGATCAAAATAGTAAGAGTGCATTTCCTCTAAGCTCAATACATGTATAACATGCACAATTCCTTGACAGTTTTCCAATATTAGTTGCGTATGCGTGTCTAAACTGACATCTTTGAAAGTAAACACGATATATAAATGTTAATTAACAACGTTACGATTCCTTTCGAGAAACGTAATGGCATCGAAACAATATTCTAAACCAATACTGTCCTATATGCATAGAAATACGTTAATTCTGTCTGATTTATGCAGATTCACTTGCTGTTAAACTAGATTATGGCTTTTCCAAAGATAAACGGGCATCACAAAACATTAAAATTTAGTTTTTGCACACATTATTGTATCTTGGAATAGGCTAGAATTATTCAGATTGTATAATGAAAAGTTAGAAACGTTTCGCAACCGATAGGTGGTAATGGCTTTAATTGGAATGCACTTTCCTTGAAACATTAATGTCAAAAAAACCTTTACAAAATATTCTTGATGTATAAAGAACAATGTCTACAGATGGCTTATTTTTCGTGTATAAAAACAACTTTATAAGGAAATCAGGACTGAGAAAAAGGAAGAACACTTTTTAAATAAAAAAACATGATCATTGAAAAGGGAAAAAAACTATTGAAAGTAAAATTAGGGATCGATAATAAAGGGGAAACGTTTTAAAAGCAAACTCAGGATCGATAAAAAGGAAGAGTCTTGTTTCTGGACACCACTTTGGTGATAGGAATATAGACACAAACAATCCACAAACACAAAACTTACCAACCTGCGTACATAAGCCCTTCATCAGACAGAGCTTTCTCCGGGTCGGTTCTCGCTGTGTGATATTCATTATCGTCACTCTTCGCCACAACATCACTCATGGCAATAGATACACGTCTAGTAGCAGCGCCACTCACACTACGTCCGTAATATGTATGACAGTTGTTCTTGAATTTACCATTTAGTGTGTACACTTGACCGGACATAGGAGATGCGTCTCCTGGAACCTGCTTGTGGCGACACTTCTCCGTGTGGTACATGGAACCGTTTGATGTTCGTCTACCGTGTCCCAAAGTAGAGGCACTGCTTCGACTTGATGCTGATGAGCTACTGAGAACATCGAAGCCCTCGTCCTCTTCCTTCTTGCCACGTGATCGGACGTGGGTGTAGAATAATGTAAAGTTATTTGATATAACAGGAATTGTTAGCGCCACCATGAGGACACCGCAGATAGCGCAACATGTCCCAACAACATATCCAAGCGGAGTTGTAGGTGCAATGTCACCATATCCAACGGTGGTCATTGTAATAATAGCCCACCAAAATCCCATTGGAATCGTGGGTATCTGGGTCTGATTGGTTAAATCATCTCCTCGTTCAGCATAGTAAATCATGGTAGCAAAAACCAGCATACCCAATAGCAAGAAAATCAACAGCATGAACAACTCCTTCATACTCGCCTTGATCGCGTATACTAAGATTTGTAGCGCTTGGTAATGCTTCACAAGGTGGAAGATTCGGAACATGCGGATAATACGCAGGATAAACATAATCTCAAATATATAACCTTCGTTAGAGTAGCAATACTTAAAAGCGTCTGTGTTCAGAATCAGCTGCATGTACAACGGTACCAAGGCAAGAAGGTCGATAAAGTTCATGGCTGACAGTACAAACTGAAGCTTGCCCGGCGAGAAGATAAATCTGACAATCAGTTCTATGGTAAAGTAGGCTGTACATATAATGTCCAGAATATAAAGCCCGGTATTCGGCACAAGAATGTAATTGGTAGTAATATTCTTGCCGTCACAGTGATATCTTGTAGCGTTCACATTTAGGGTGACGTTTTTGGGACGTAACTCGGGCAAAGTCTCCAAACAAAATCCCATTATGGAGAGTATCACAAACATCAACGAAACAACGCCAAAAACCTGAAAATGTTAAACAAACGAAATGAATTAGGTATTTTACAAGATGATAGGAGAAGAAACACGCATAATAAATTTGATAAAAATCAACACTAGCTATATCTGATTACTCTTTTGAGTCTCAATAAACGATGATCTTAGTCCAAATAAAAGAAGCGACGGCAATGAAACTCAATTCTTTAAAGGCTCTGACATTCTCCTACGAAAATCGTGCAATACCACGTGGCTCTGACGTTACCAAAGGCATACAAGTTTTTCATTTCTCTACCACTTTCTATGAAACATACGCTAATCTAAGAGAAAGCTTCAAGCCTTTTACGAAATTAATATTTGGGCCATCTCGGCAGCACACTGTTGTGGTCTGTATGCAGCAAAATGCTATAGAAATCCTATATTAGTTCCCAAAGATTAGAGTATATTTCATAGAAATCGGCGAATGACTTTTTTTTGTTATTTGCATGTTCAAATCGAAGCAAATGTACACAAAGCTCTTGGATTTAATTCCTCTAGAGACGTAGACCTGCGTTTACTCTTATAATTGATGCCTTTGATTACGTATTAATTAGTTGGTATTGCTACACATTGTGAACTTGGCCTTTTCTTAACTATCATTTTGTCAGGCTCATTTGTAGATTTGTTGCTGGTACATGGGCCAATCGATGAAAGTTCAGAGCCAATGATATCTAAACGTGTAAGTTTCAAAATTTCCTCACAGATACTGGTTAATCACCAGGGTCTTTTATTAAATGTCTTAGGGAATCTAAAACTTACACTTCGTTTGTACGAGCTCATTTAAAAATTCCATATTGATATTCATCAAACCAATGTACTACACTTCGTAGTTGTAAAAGAGTAATAAAAAGAACGTATAAGATTTCCGTTACGTAATTTGAAAAACAATCGCCCTGTGTGTGTGTATTAATTCTTACCCTATTCTTACTATTGTATTACTTACAAGAGCTGTCCTGGATGATCGTGGATATTCCAGGATATTCCACAGTTTGGTTCTCAATAGCTCCCAACCTTCAAGACCTTCCAAGTGAACTTCATCTTGTTCGTCAGCTTGTAGAACACTTTTATTGAAACCTTCCAGGATTCTCTGATTTTCTATGTAGGATCTGTACTTACTCCAGCAACATGGCTTGATGAAATTTTCAGAGATTCTCCAAAAATCAAACTCTCTTTTGACCACAGCTCCACATACTTCTAAAGGAACGTGTAATTCCCCTGAAATATCGGTAACAAGAATGTGTAATGGTACCCTGTCATTTTATAATTTGTGTCTATAGGCTGGCAAATAAGAATTTTACCTGAATCGGATCTTTTTAGAAGAAAATCGCAATTTATCGTTGCTTTTCGGAAAGTATCGCTAAACGAACGTACCGGTTATAAATAATAAGTACATATATGAGCATACAAATAAATGATTTAAATGATTAAATAAAACATTAAAGAAACAATATGTGCCTGTGTGGTTTCCAATATAAAATAGTTCAAAACTTTTGTTCAAACAATGAATTAAGTGATCATATCAAATAAAATAAGTAAGTATTTAAAATATAACAAAACGTTCAGACATCAGAAATGATACTTACTGATGTCCCATGTTTGGCATGCTCGATTTGAATGTTCGGCAGTCGGATTTGGTGCTCTTGCAACCATGACGGCGGAATTTGGTTCGTCTTTCAAAGACTTCGCATTTGGGGAAAAATGTCCGAACATAATTATAACTCAATCTTTCTTTGCTAGTATATGCTTCGATGCTTTTGGAATGAGTCAGTAAAATTTAATAAATAATGACGATTCCTGTTGTTCATCTACAACAAATCTGCGATATAATGCGATATCATGACAAAACGTCTCCGGCATACGATAGGATTTATCTTAAAATGCCTGACGGTAATAGCTTACTTCTGAAACGGATATTATTTCATAAACAAATATGACTGAAGCAAAATGTCTCCCTGGTGACAAGACCTGAAAACAACGTATCGGAAGCGACTTTCCTCAAAAGGATTTTCCATTTTTGATCAGTATAATTCAAACAGAAACGGCGTGGATAAAGAGACAATGGCTTATTTGATCAACATTTTAAAACGTTTTGCTACTCAAATGTGTTTTCAACTTCTGGTATTTCATCTTGATCATTGTAAAAAAATACCCGAACAGCAGAATAAAACTATTAACTATTCTACTGACATATTTTCAAATTCATGAGGGCAGGGCGCGGGTTTGCTTAATGTGACGTTCCTGGTACTGGTTACAAATATCAAATGTCTTCAAAACAGATGAAGGGTTGAAATTAGTCTACTGTATAATGTTCGCTAAGCTGACATTAAAGTTTAGACACAAGACAATATCGCCAGCGCAATCACTATCGCAAGAGCAGCGATGAGCATATGAGTAAGATACACAACTCGAAACTGATGCACAAGTTCTAAACAATCAGATGACTTCCAAATTGCATTAGATAATATCGGAACCAAGGAATATGTTCGAGTGTGTTCAAAGCAAATTTTTCGGAGGCATCTAAATTGCATTGTACAAGTAATCAATTTGCTATCATCGGATTAGAATATGGATTCGCATGCCGTATTTAGACTACTCGGTTATCCAGCTGGTCTCGGAGATATTCTTGAAACATACATTAATATTAGTGGTAGACTTGGCGATATACTAGCGCAACGATTGAAGTATTGGTGATAGATGATCAGTGCATTATGTGTAAGAAAATAACGCAAGCATGGACACTGAATGATAAAATGATACATTTGCTGCATTATTATCAATAACTCACATATTAATGAAGCGCGGTGTTGACACATGTTTTGTGTGTAAAACACATTACGATAACCAACCAATACTAATTTATGAAGCACGTACAGGTACACGCAAGGTCAATTCTGTTTGTGACGTTATACTGCTATGTCCTAATAGAGTTTGTTTTATTAAAGGACTATTATCTTATAGTGACAAACTCAACATTTTTATTAACTCACGATCTTTGTATCAAGACAAGCAACAAATGTAGAAAATGACACGACAAGTTTCGTGAAGTGATGACAGACGGTTAAGTATTGCGATTTTGGTAAAGTGAAAAAAGTCCCCGAGAAGCAGCGCTTATATTACTCCCTACAGTGAGTGATTATTAGTGACGGTACTGCTGTATAGGATTTATTTCTTGTCAGAAGTCAAATTCACTTAGCATAAATTAAACAAGGTTAGTATTTATTGCCAGTATTTGTCTACTAGTATTACAAAATCATACACCATGTTTTGTGTTGGCCATTTTCTTAAGTAATTGGCATAGCACCACTAAATATCAGAAATGAAATATCGTTTAATAACGTGTATACCATTCATAAGAAAAGTCATAAATATATATATAATATAAGACTGGCACTGCTTCATCAAAGCACTTAAAAATGAAGATATTTTACTCAAATTTTAATTCTTGATAACCCCCCCCCCCTTAAACAATACAACTCGGGGTTATATTACGTGTATTAGGCGTTGACTAAAACGTTGTTAAAAGAATCATTGACAAAATGTAGTTGTTAAGAAGTTCCAAAGAATTTAAATTTGTGCCTAACTTTTCAGTTAATGTTTAACAAAACAGTGCCAACTGTATATTATTACAGCAGGAATTACACTTATTGGTGTGCCTCACTGAACTAATACTATTTCAATCAATTAGCGCTATGTTTTATCAGAAGTTACAAACCATCAAACATAATCTAAACAACAAACAACCACAACGTAATTAAAAAGTTCCTTGTTAAAGTATGTTTCCATAATGCATTAGTTTAAACAATACAATCTTTATTTTAAGTCGTATTTCATTTACAACAATACATCAGCCTTAAAATGAGATACTAGTAAGAAAGAAAATAGTATTTTAAAGCTTACAATTTTAACAGGTCAGTGATGTTTTGCAGATTTTACTCTCTTCAAATATTTGAGTGGCTCTCCTTGTGACTGTTGCCACAGAGCTAGACTATTGTCTTGAATTTAGATGTATCATACATATGTTGACACTCGTTGCAATTTTCATATCTGCTAAATAAAATGACGACCAAAGGTCAACGGTTATGTGTCCCGTCCAATTGTTTTATTGTCATGTCTCATCTCTTTGCAAGTTGTTATATGTGCCTTGTCTTTTTCGTGTCTCCCTAAACGCTGTTGCATTTAAAAGAATTTCTTCATAAAAAGTTTTATTCTGTCCTAAATAACAACAATAATACAAGTATAGGATAACTTTCTGAGTCAAATATAGCTAACACAATGCTTAAAATCCCTTGGCGGAATGAAAAGTATTTTTGAAAACATCTTAACACATTTGACCTAATAAAATATGAAAATTTAAATTGGCCTTTGTCTCAAATTTCTGAAAATGTTTTAAATGGATACAATATTTCGATCAGTTACTAATACACTGAATTTAAGTTTTTTTAAACATATATATCATGATCAGATCAGAATGGCAAAAGTTACATCCATCCACAAAAAGAATCAAAATTTGACAGAAGTAATTATACACATATCTATCTCAGTAGATATATTTCCTATCATCTCAACGATTAGTGAACATCATATCTTTGAACATTTAAAAATATTTCTCGAAATGCAAAACCTAATATATAAAAACAAACCAGGATTTAGAACCAAACATTGCCGTGAAACAGTTATAAACTTCGATAGATGGGTCATTTCCATTAATGATCATAAATTTGTAGAAACATTCTTTCTGGACTTGTCGAAGGCATTTTCTTTAGTGAACCATTCAATATTTCTATACAACTAAGAATGATTCAGTTTCAGTCCATCATTGTTCCAATGGCAAAATCATATTAGACAGGTCAACACAAAATGTTTTATATCAGGGAAGATGTCAAAAACAAGTCGCATCATACACTGTTCCTTTTTGTACAACACCGATATGTCAGCAGACCTAAAAGATAAGTTTACTGACATGTTTACAGACGACACTTCTCTAATAGCCAATGTAAAACCTATGCAAAAATTCAAACCTTCAAAATAGTATAGACCGAATATATTCATGGTGTCAAAATAATTCGATGACACTGAATGCCAAAAACCGAAACAAAAAGTAATAGTGTAATTTTGTGCTACAAAACATTACATCATGTCCTTTCTCTACACTTAGCACAGTACCTCATTGACTAATCGTATTCAGAGCATCCGTTATAGTTTAAGTTGGTAAGGGGTTATCTTCATTTTCAGATTTATGAAAGAAGCGATTTGATTGGATAATGTGAAAGTCACATCGACATAAACCCATTTTGAGTGCCATCAAATCTTAAATCAGTGTAAAGTAGTGGAGCACAATATAGTTCTGATTTAAATGTGATTGTAAACATGCCTTTATGGTCTATTTTATACTCTATTGTTTCTGTTGTGTGCTGACGTCCCTGTCTGATTTGTGAACATGCTAACATATCTTCTATTTTGGCTGTGTATAAGCAATAGGAACTCGACAAAATACAAACAATATACATACACTCAGTTTGTATTTATTTAACATTGTTGATGATATAAGCATTGCATAAATTAGGAAAGACGTGTAGCCTAGTTCACATAGTGAATGCCCAAGTCAGTTTTACCAACCTTATACTTATAACGTCATCATGTGACGTCGTCATGTGACGTGACGTCACCACGTGTGTCTTAATATTGTAAACAAGTACAACAATATAATTATACTGGAAAAAACATTTGCTTTCGCGGGTATTTAATCGTGGATTTTTGAATAAATGTAATTTCTTTGGGTCGTTATTACAAAACTCGTTTCCGTGAGTTCAGTACATTGTTGGAATTAAATTTGACGGTTTAAATTTATTCACAACATTAAAGGAAATTTACGACGCGAAAAAAAGAGTTTAATACATCCTCACATGTTGATGTGAACGACCAGTCATTATTGCTATGTATAAGTAAGCACGTTTTTTTGTATGAGTGCGACAACACTCACTGACGATATTTCAAAATTCTTTTATCTTCTGCTTTAGAAAATCTTAAGCAAAGTATGTAAAACAAAATCAAAACAAATACACCAAGACGTCATGGAGTAGAGCGTACTTTGAAAATCGTCATGAAAGGCTTTTTTAACAGACTACAGTTTATTTTGGTACATCGTATGCATCGGCGATCGTCAACGTTTGGACGGTGTCGTTATCATTACATTTAAACATGGAGGGAAGTGATACTATTCTGTAAAAGTCTGCAAACGTACAAGGGGAACTCCGAATTTTTGACGGAAAGACCCGAGCAAGAATGATTGCAAAGGTATCGATTCGAGGTAGTCAGTTCAGCAGTCCAGTAGACGGAATAAGAACAGAAACGGGAATAACCGAGTTCTATTTTAGCAGGAAGCTATTGCATACAACATAAAACAAAAGGCACTAGACTAGATTTAGACTTAACCATCCTTTTCACCATTGCAAATGTAATATTTTACTCATGAAGGTTTAAGATATAGAGGATCTATCACGAGTTGTCAGTTGATATAAATTTTTATTAAACGAGTTTTGGAAATTTTATTAAGCGCATAATAATATTTCCTGAACGAATTTAATATAAATATATCAACTGACATTGAGTGATAGATTCTTTTTATCATATGACACTAAACACGCTAAATACGCATTGATTAATTGGAAAAACTCAATACCTTAGACTACACGTGGTACGTATAGCTTTATACGTACTATGATAGTACGGTGTTAGTAAAACTGACTCATTTTAATAAGTTCCTCAACCGGCCGATACATTGTGCATAATATACGCACAGTAATATTCATAATAATACATTGATAAACTGACCAACATAGCAAATACATACAAAGATACTAGTGAAAAAGGCCTTAACATAAAATTGCTCAATATATGAAATTCAAAAGCACACCACTGAATGCCACAATTGTACATTAGACTATTTACACGAAGTTTGGTTCTTGCTACAGTGAAACTAAGTATTAAAGATGCATTTATTATTTATACGCAAAAGCCGATGTGGTAAGGGCAACAGTGCTCCATAGATTGTGGAATTGGCCAAACCTCTATATAATTATACTGTATGACCACACCTCTACATATATAAAATAAAACTAGGAGAATTTGAGACGATTCTCGACCTTGCATTAACATAATTTAACATTTGATATATTGTCTTAATTTATATTTCCAGTTGTTCGTTTTCATAAGCTTGAGGTACTACGAAGATACTCAAGTTACAATACACACACAAAGATAAAGGAAGGATAGCATACGATTTGCTCTCTGTAATTGACATATTAGACGCAATAGCCTTGTAAGATATTCATGTATGAAGATCAGCACCGTGTCAAATTCTCCAAGCTAAACCACACCTACATTTACCATGTATAACCACAACTCTACATACGCTTCAACGTGCCAATGTCTAAACCCCTTTGAAAACCATTCAGACTAATTTAACTGAAAAATAACTGCTTACTCACATTGCAGATGCAGTTGAACAAAACAAAAATGCAGCATTGCACATACAGATAGATACACTTGAATATCGTTTTTTTTTTATAAAAACGGTACCCTATTCTAAGACAAAGCTGTTTTGTTTGAGTGGAGCCATAATGTTGTGTCACCTTTAGTTGAAATATCATTCAAGGCATTAACAATTTGTTTTATTAGAATTGAAACAAGATAATGTATTTATCATATAAGCTCAGTATCTAAATATGTAAAGCAAACTATTTTTGAAAGAGATTCTCTCCCTTTGACCATACATAACATATTGAGTTGTTTCCCTTTATTCGACATTGTTTACAAAAAGTCTCAAAGCAATGGAAATGCAAAGATCAAGAAAAAAATAGATATATGAGTTACCGTAATACTGGGTGTCTTAAATACATGTCCACTTGTTGAAGACCTATACTTATTCGATGTTTTCGTTAGGTACCTCATATCATACCTGCCAATCTAGTTAAATCCAAAATTGGAGTGATAAAGCAAAATATGCACTTAAATGTAATTTAAAAGGGGTTAAGATGCATACACAAGTAATCTATTAGTTCTAGTGGTTACAAATATGGGACAGAGGATCATACAATGAGTCAAATGTACCTTTGTTCATAGTTAGGTGAACTTGGAAAACCAGAAATTAACAACGAAAATAGGAGTAAATCCACTTTAATAGGAGGACTTGGCAGGTATGCTTATATTTATATCAGAGAGTGATGAACCAATGTTCAAACAAAATTTTGAAAAAGAAAACGTTGACATATTGTTTGCTTCTTCTCTATGCTGTACCTATGCTCCTCGTCAATTATTGCTCATAAACAATTTGACAGGAATATAATTGGGTGCAACCGATTATTCCAACTAAAGATATGAATTGTTAGATCGAACTCACATACAATAATATTCTCAGTTTCTTCAGCATTTTGGAACGCTCATTTCCAATGACATTGTCGTGACGTTATGACTGATTACGTCATCGCATGTTATAGCATTGCCACTTGGCATTAGTTGCCAAACAATTATTAAATTGATATTTCTAAAGGGACTGTGATTATTAACGTACAACTGCACTCCCCGGCCATTCAGCAAGCAGACATGTATTTCTCGAGACGCCCTATATCCTACTTAATATTGCAATGTGATAATAAAATAGGTCAAATTGAGCTCATTAAAGTTTTATCACTAATTACATTAACACATTCATTAATATTACATTGTATTGTGGGAATTGCATCGAAGTACGAATGTATATATATTCAAACATTGAAAACGTGTGCTTTGTAATACAGTTTTATAGATGAGTGCACGGTGCACGACCATGTAGTCTTTGGCGTCACATTTGGGTATTGAACGCGGGAAAATTACATCAACATACCATCAATCCAACGAAGAAAAGTCGTCGTTATTATTTGTTATGCATATTTGTGAAAACTTTTATGCATGTTGCAAATCACAAATATACATTACAACATACTCACGACGATTTCATTCCGTTGAATCGATGTCTTTTACTGCATGTAATACCCAACTGTGACGACATAGACCATATGATTGTGCACCGTGGGGTGGTGTGCATAGGAATGTTTTAACGGTGTAAACCTCAGAAAATTACATTTGTGAATTTATAAAACTGGTTTGGTATATAGATGACAATGACGTTCGAGGTGGATGTTTTTTCTTTCGAAACAAAATCATAAAGTAACTAGATCTAAACCCCTCATTAATTTGATAATGATTTTATGCAGGTACCCATATCTCTATATACATGTACCTTCCGGGTAGTTTGGAAATAGGCGTAGTTTGGACATAAACATAATTTGGACTTTGACGTTAGGTCATCGACGTAATTTAGACATTTGTGACTGACTTTATTTGCGCACATGTGTAATTTGGACACTAGCTTAACTTGGAAATTGGCGTGATTTAGACACTAATGTAATTTGGCAATTGGCAGCACCGTTAGGACACTTGTGCAATGAAGACACGAGCATAATTTGGACACTTGTGTAGTCTGGGTACTGACTTAATTAGGACACTGACGTGGTTCGGATATTGGCGTATTTTGGACTGTGGTAAAAATTGGCCACTAACACAATTTGGACACTGGCTAACATCATTGCGTAATTTGAAGTATTTTAGTTTTTTACACGTACGTAGATATATCGCTGGCTTAGAATGAGAATGTCGTAAGTACAAAATCAATATTTTGAGAAAAGAAGAAAAACTATCCAAACATTACTCTTTACTTGCGCAAACAAACACTTTTTTGGACCTCAGTTTGGTCAACATGACAAGTTCAGATGTTCATTAAAATACGTTCAAAAGCAACACCTTGTAATGCAGACGTCAACTATACTGCATGTATACAAAAGGAGGAAACAGGGAAAGTAGCACTCAACCTACCCAGCCGATCACAGAAATCGGAAACACCACAACACCACTACACTGATCAATGCCCACACATAAACCAAAGAAACTATTAAAAGTTCAAGTCCCCGCCGAAAAAAATGTAGGATGACCCAATCGCACGAAGAAATTATAGAAAAGCGGTTATTGCGTGAGACCGAATGAAACGCAGCCAAGACACTACCTTCTCATTCTAAGTCAGCAATATACACATACAGAATGTTCAGGTTTAATGTTCGTTAGAAGAAACACTTTAATTGTTATCTGTATCCGGTAGTGGGTGTTGACGTCTTCTTATTATACCCTTACTGATAGAAACTATCAATCGTTCATTAACATTTGAAAGAGCCAGATGAAGCAATACTAACTTGTAATTTTCTCTTTTTTTCCTCTCGACTTTAAACATGTATGCTGTTAGTTAATGCATTCGGCACACTCCTAAATAGTAATATCAATGACAAATACGAGAGGTTAACTGAGAATTTTGTTGAGGCAACAATATACGTTTAAATAAAACGATGTTTCATGGACACAAATTGAATTATTTGACATAAAGCATCTGTAATAACAACCCATCCCATCCCGCATTGATCCACAAAACACCACCACTTTCTGCCATTTACATATTAAGTATGTTCAGTATTAACGCGCAATATTACATTATAGTGTGGCTCATGTTCAAGGATCTTTCGTGGCAAAACCATTGTGCTTCTTCGTTTCAAATACACCATTGCATTCATTAAACGAAACTTATACCGAAAATGTTGTGAAAATAAAATCAATGCTTTTCTTATATCTATCAATATTAATGCCATGTTTTTGACACAGATGCACTAGTAGATCACAAGTATACAACAACAACCCATGAATAACCTTAATTAGTTTGATCTAAAGATACTATCGTGATTGTAACATGTTTTCCAGAAAATTGTTTCGGTTCATCGTATGGACTACAGGGACATTTCGGGAGCCTTGTGTTATTATAATTGTTTTAAACGTATATATCAATCAAATGTACCACATTAACTCCAACAGTGCATATGTTTTACATATTTCGTACAATGTCTCGTATAAAAGACTCATTCATTTAATCAAATGTAAATACAGGGTAGTATCTTTCCAAAGTAGTATACGGTTAACTTTTACCCGTTTAACAACGTTTACTTGTCTTGACGGCTTAACCAACTGCTTCTTTAAACAACGACCTGTTGATCAAATCTGTTTTCCTGGGTGCTTTTTCTTAACCAGTACAAACTTGTTCTCTGCAAACATTTGAAATCTTCTCTGCTTGGACATAGCCAATATATTGACCAATATATAACCTCTGGTGTCTTTGGAATCGAACTTATATCAACATCACCAACTTCAATATTTTATTCAAGCCGAGCATAGCCTTTATTTGCTTTATTTCTACTGAAACCTCCACCAAGATTTGAACCCGGGTCACCAGATTGAATGGCAAGCGCACTAACCACTGAGCTAGGGAGGCACGTTAGATCAACAGTCATAATTTCCCTGTGTTAGAGAATCATAATGTGGAACAATTAAAGAGTTTGTTGTGCATCGGAAAAAATAGAACCAGACCCATATCATAAAGCTTCGCAATATTTTGAAAAAAAATAAATATTTGTATTTCTTACACAGAATTGTTTTCACTTTTACATAACTCAAACCCTTATTATTTTATCTTAGATGTGTTTTACAAACGCAAATATTAAATTCAATCTTAAACAAAATGTGTGATTTTTTCTTATCATAAGTCGTAATTTATTTCTCTTTGACTTTTAAGATTCTATAAGAGATTCAGTATTATTGCTTTGCAGTTTCTGTGGGACACATGCAAATGCTCTAACATTTGGCGTATTCTTTCTACAAGAATCAAAAAATCTTTTGTCGATTGTATTTTTATTGTTTGTGTGAGTGTATTGTTGCAGGACAGCAATTTAACAATGCAATGAATGATAAACATTTTTCATTTCTGTACGTTAATACGAAAGAAAAAGTTGTGTTTGTAAAACATGTACTTAGTATGCCCCATGGCATCCGAATGGTCGGAAGCGGTAAAGGTAAACGGAACCGTTGGCCTACTGACCTCAACAATAATTATGAGCATCGACTGCTGTAGAACAATATACATGTTAAGTTTGAGGATCATTGGACAAAGCGTTCTTTGGTTTACCAACCGACCTACAGACCGACCGATCGACCGATCGACCGACATGAGCAAAGCTATTCACCCCTAATCAAAGACTGGGCAATAAATTGGTATGACGATTAGAGTTAAATGCTTTATACTGATACTCATTTTGGTGTATTTACAAATATGGGAGGCATTATGCTTTGTGGTATAGAGTTGATACACAATGTGCACAGTACGAGAGTAAGAGGTACATTAAACGTGACAAAAAGTTTGAAGATAGTTTAGCAGAAATTGAGAAAATTACTAAAAATGGTAAGGAAAATTGAAATATTAAAAATGCAGCAAATGACTGAGGTAAACACACAGATAGATAATATATACAATATACAAATACAAGTAAAAACAGTTTCGATGCATAAACAATGACAATGTCACAAAAGGCTTTATAAAGGATGCTCCTTCAAATATGCTCATTCCATCTTCTCTGTAATGTCCAGCCGACTGTTCGTAATTCCTTGAAGTAAAATCCCTTGCTAACCACATCCAATAAGAATGGACCAAGAAATTTGGACCAAACCCGACGGTGATGCTTCTCTGAATAGTCTCGCGAACTCTTTGACAAACGCAACAAATCTGCAAAAAAAGAAAGTGATTGACGTTAATAACATAATTCATAAACATATCAACATACAGATTATAAAAAGTACATGTGTATATCTTTTAACTGATTAAGCAGTTTCTATATGCCTTTTTGTTGGCATGAAATCAGTTGTACTTTATAACAAACATAATCTGAAAGTATAAGCGTTTTTCATCGCATTGTGCGTACGAGTAAAAATGTTTGTAAACTTTTTTGGATCGATGTTACACACATGTTATGCTCAAACGTAGTTATAACTATATACACGTATTAAATTCTGATCGGTGTTCCCAAAGTGTTAATCTTCAGGATCAAGCTCAAAATTGTTTGATTTCAAATGAATAAAATTATGCTACTAGAAACAATATACGGGTGAATCGGACAATGAATGTTCCATTTAACTTAGCCAGCCGAGCACACATACACCATTAACAACACAATGCAATAATTATTACACGGAGCAATGTCCATACATACTATAACGAAACAATCAAAAGTCCATGTCCCACTGTTAAAGACGGGATGACCGAGTTTTACAAAAAAATACATAAAGCTATGACCCTAAGTGACCGAATGAAAAGCGCAGCTTAGACCGCACCTAGTTCCCAAAGTCTCCACCGAAAAAAAGCTGGAATACTTAGTTGCACGAAAATATATGCCAAAAATAGTGACCCAAGTGACCACGAAATCTAGCGACAAAACAATCCCCCCTAACTGACCAGATCATAAATCATGACATACCGCCACCTCCAGTGACCCAACATGGTTCCCTCAAAGTTTTTCCTAGAACGATAGGTGCTTTGAAGATGCGGGTAAAATATCACACGTATGATTAATTAATGTTTTGAAGAGTTTCAACCTCTTACTAAATAGCTGATGTTAAGGTGTCATTGACGTGCAAAACACTCTAAACAATAGCAAAACAATAACTGGGCTTAAGTTTGTTCGTGATAAAAGATAATGTTGACGGCTTATAAAACTGAAAATTTAAGTTCACTTCAATCACGAGCCTTTCATTTTGTTTTGAAACACCAGACAACGATATCTTGTTGCTTGTAGACAGTAGTTTACGACTCCTGTAATTCTAAATTGTGTTCCTACGTTGCCAACCCGCATGAATGCACATAGCCAAATCTGACAATATTACGTTATAATGAGAAAGCACTTAGGCTAGTGTATATGAGACATGGTAAGCATTGGCATCATTTCTTTTTTGCTGCGAAAATGCTGTCATGCAACTCTACTGACATAAATATTGGAATAACGATACCGCAAATATGGCTCCTCCTTATCGTTTGTCAAAGTTGTTAAAACGAAGGTTTTTAAGCTAATCTATGTGATAATAAATGGAAGTTAAAATTGACTTGAAGGGAATTGATTGGAAACCGGCATAATGGCTATGTACCATACAACAGATATTTCAATATGTAAATTGAGCATAGAAATAACAAATGAAATAATGTAAGGTTTGGCTGTAAAGTCATTGTACATTTTGCACATGTTTGCTTAATCCATTGGATTCGTTAAAGAATCTTCGGCATATTAAGCCTTCGACGGACAAATGGACAGAGAATACTACTGGGGTTTGGTCAATTTTGAAGTTACACACATCTTCATAAACGAATAGTAAACTACAATTAACTGAAACTTGCCAGACATAAGCTCAGTTAAATGTGGTCAGATAATACTTTAGATTTTGGAGACAACTTACCGGACTTAAACGCATTCTTCCGGTGCATTTCCCCTAGCCGTAAAGTACTCAGCATCATCAGATCTTGGCGACATATCTGTCACAGATTGTGGTGGGTGGTAGCGGATTATATGCCGAGCATCTTCTGTAAACCTGCACTTATCACTGACCGTATATACATCCGTCGCAGAGGAGGACAGCATCTCATTTCGTTCATCGCGTCTTGGCGGTCTTCTCTTTTTTAACATCACTGATCCGTTTGGAGTAAGCATACCGTTTTCATAAATTGTTCCTTCGTCTTCAGAATTAATGGACATTTCGTGGTCTATGACCTGTAGGCTTTGTTTATCATCATCTCCAGAACCCTGTGATCTAACGTGAGTGTAAAACAGTGTGAAGTTGTTAGATATAATTGGAATAGTAAGGGCCACCATGAGTACACCGCTAACAGCACATGCCGTACCAACAATATATCCAAGAGGTTTCTTTGGTACTGCGTCACCGTACCCCACAGTAGTCATTGTGATCATAGCCCACCAGAATCCGAAAGGAATCGTTGGTATAAGTGACTCCTCGATGTCCCCTTCCGTTGGTCTTTCAGCATAGTATATCATTGTTGCAAACACAAGCATTCCAAGCAGTAAGAATATTAACAACATACATAACTCCTGTAGGCTGGCTTTTATTGCGTACACTAAGATTTGCAGCGCTTGGTAATGTTTGACTAAATGGAAGATTCGAAACATTCGAATAATCCGGAGAATAAACATGATCTCGAATATATATCCTTCATTCCTGTAGCAAAACATGAAGAATTCGGTGCTCAGTAATAATTGCATGTAGAGTGGCACTAACGCCAGAAGGTCTATGAAGTTCATCCCGGACAGGACGAAATCTTTCTTGCTAGGAGAGAATATGAAGCGTACCACTAACTCCAGTGTGAAATATGTGGTAGATAGAATATCCAAGACATAGAGCCCTTGATTTGGAACCATTATATTGGTTATAGTCACGTTTCTGCCGTCACATTGTTTTGTCAAACTAACGTCTAATGTCGTATTTACTGGACGTAAATCAGGCAAAGTTTCTAAACAGAATCCTAATATAGATAGCAGTACAAATATCAACGACACTATACCAAAAACCTGAAAAGAACAAAAATAGAAACAATTTAGAAATAATGTAACATATCAGTCAATTTTAATGAACAAAATGTAAAAGTACAAATGTTGCGAATTGAGATAATGTTTTCTTATTTTGACAGTTACTCATAAGCTTTGATGAAAGCTTACAGAGTCCACTAGCAATTTTTAAATTCAAATTCAACCATTTACAAAAGTCGTAAAATTGAGATGTTGCCGGTAATAAAAACTACCATATATGCACCCTTATTAGACGACGACATTTACCGGTCCATTTTAAGTGTGCATCTTGCAGTCTTTTGTGTAGTCGAGTGTGTATGGACCTAGAGTAATTTCTCACTTATAAGGCTAAAACTACCATGTTTAAAGGAAGGTATATTCAAATAACCTTACTATTTATGTCCATAGTCATAGTACGACTATTATTCTAAATCGTATTTTAAACGAGAAAAGGATGATTATCGCTTACAAGGCGACATGGGTAATGTTTGATCAAAGTTCTAAGGGACACCAATAACTTAAGTTCATTATTTTTATTTTCTTTACAATTATCTTACAACTTATTGTTGAAGGGGTCACAAATATTAACTCAGATTTTGTTAATGAACCCCTGCAAACCATGTCGGTCCAAAATGTGAAGTTGTAAAAACATTGTAAGTGGTTTTAATTTGGACTAAGCTCAAGGTTTCTATAAGTGATTCGATTAAACAATACCCGGACTATACGAAGGTCATTTCAAAAATCAAAATTTGCTGGTAGATTGTCCGAGTGCGTCTTACAAATACAGATCGTCATATAAGGGAATTTATGATTGTAAAACAGATCGACGTCTCAGTGCAAAACTGTGGTAACGATATCAATTTATAGAGGCATGTACCATAGTTTTTTAATCTAAGCCCTCGAGATGCTTTCTAAATGTTTGAACATTTGCTAAGTCTCACCAATGCTGGTCTGGACGATCCTGGTACTTCCAGGACTAGGTACATATAAGTCCTGAAATATTCCCATCCTTTAAGGTTCTCTGTGGTGATCTCTTCCGACTTATCATCAAGTACACTGCGGTTGAAGGCCTCCAGGATTTTCTGATTTTCAATATATGACCGGTAGTTACTCCAGCAACACGGTTTAATGTTGGTTTCTATAATTTGCCAATAGTCAAGCTCTCTTTTCATGACAGCACCACAGACTTCTAGAGGAACATGTAATTCATCTGAAAGATTTGCAAATCTTGCTATATATAATTGTATTTCGATATAAAATATGTGGTGAAATAAAAAATGAAAATGCAAAATGTAAATAACAAAATAAATTATAATGCATTCAACGTAAATTTGCACCATTCATTTTGTTTGTTAATAATAAGAAAAAAGTATAGTATGCATGATTCAAAAACGATATGCAATATAATATCGATATATAAAAGTATAAACATAATTATTTTGCTTGCAAAAGTAAATATATTCGCCGCAATTAAATTATTTTCGTTCAACGGTTTAGACGAAATTTATTAGAGCATTTTGTACTTATATTCGAATTTAATTATTTTTCTAACTACTGTACAAGAATCATAGAATACTTACTGTATTCCAATAATAATGCAAATTTCTCTTAAAGTTTTTGTTTTAATATATCTTTTTGTCCAGGGAACGAGGTTGTGGTCCGTGAGAGTGGCACAGTCAACGGCGGCATGGGGTTTGGTCCAACGGTAATTTAGTCCACCACGGGTGATTGGCAACACAACTCAATATGACGCAAAACGTATCCGAAATAAACAACTGAAAATAACGAACGGAAATTAAAACACGCGAGAATTCGCGTGAGCTTATTTTTGATCAATCACATGATCAGTCACATGATCAGTTGGTGAATGACGTCAGTAGTGAGGGGAGACAACTGACTCGGTCAGTACTTTCAGTCCTCTGAGTGCGAGACAACTGACTCGGTACCTTTAGTACTTTGATTGCCAAGGAACTATTTTGTGGGAACTAAATGCAACTTTCTAACTAAGGGGTTAAGCGTCTACTAACTAACAGAAGTGCAAAGTATATATAATGAAACAAATTCTAATGTAGATATGAGAGGCTATCTGGTTATAGTCCTAAGTCCTAAGAAAATTAGAGATATAGGAAGACGAAAGTTTAAAAAATCAAGAAAAGAAATTAAACTGTAGTAAAGAAAATATAAATATACAAACATAATACGATATATGAGCCCGAGGCGAGAGACGGCAGTGGACCATGAGTATGTTAATTTACAACGATTAAAATTTGGTTACATGTACGTACAACAATTCGAACACTACATAATACTTTCAAACTTGTTCATATTAAAAGTTTTCAAGATCGCGAAAATAATAATTTTCCATAACTAGAAATATCATACTTAACGTAGAAAATGTTGACTTACGGCGACAAACAGTAACATTTATCAGAATATGGAACGGAAATTTCAATTCCTACACAATGAACTTCATTCACCGCGAGCGAAACATTATATGCTCTATAAAATATTTAAAAAATCATTTTCCGAAGATTTATTCGCTTAATTCAATATTTCAGACGGATGAAATACTAGTATCATGCAAGCTGGAACTAAAACTAATGACAAGTGTAGGTCAGTGCACACTAAAAGATAGAGGTGATAGGTCAGTGCGCACTAAAAGATAGTTGTGAAAGAAGATATACTATGCTAAGAAAGCATTCGGTGAGAGATAGAATAAAAGTGCAGATGGAGATAGCATACGCCACGCGAAGAATTTCTAAACAATTATATATACAGAAAAATCAGAAAATTTCGTAAGGTCTAAATTTCGCATTTTTCATCATTCTTAGTTTGTTCGCGAGGTTAAATGTTCGTGATTTTTGCAAAATTCGATTAAGGAAGAACAGTCTCTATTATTTGAACCAGGTTTTTAACCTCACGAACATAAACTTTTGCATCTTAGCCGATTTCGATAAAATAACGAAAAATATTTCCACCGCGAAAAATGATTTCCACCGCGAAAAATGATTTCCCCGCCCGGCAACAAATGATTTCCCCCGCGAAAAATGATTTTCATCGCGAAAAATTATTTTTCCGCGAAAATGTCTGATTTTACAGTTTCTACATGTTAATCATTTCATCAATCCTGCAGCAACAAACAATTGTTGCACCCAATGAAAATTTAATCCAGATCCAATTCTTAAATCAATAATAACACTTTCCTTCTAGCGTGGTGTATGGTAACATATCTCATGCAACATGCGATAGTTGAACAGTTTGATGCATTGGATTAATGAATACGTTCATTTGTTGGCAAGTTCATTTTGAGTAGAGCTTCAATATATCAGGTTATTATATTTTAAATATTAAACAAGAACACCACAAGGGAGGGAATGGAAAGAGAAGAACTAACTAGTTTGAAAGCTACATTTTTTGAACTCTTAGAAAATGACAAACACACCACAATAACAGACTACGTGCGTTGCCTTAAAGGTACTAATACACCTACGCCAGTTGCTTTGAGCTAGCTTGAGCTGATATCAACCTACGCCAGTTGCTTTGAGCTAGTTTGAGCTGATATCAACCTACGCCAGTTGCTTTGAGCTAGCTTGAGCTGATATCAACCTACGCCAGTTGCTTTGAGCTAGCTTGAGCTGATATCAACCTACGCCAGTTGCTTTGAGCTAGTTTGAGCTGATATCAACCTACGCCAGTTGCTTTGAGCTAGCTTGAGCTAATATCCACATAGTACAGCTATAGGCAAACAAGGATTGCATACAAAGAACAAAGAACCATCATATTAATCTAAATATAAAGGTTCACGAGGTGGCATCTTTACGAATAAAGAGTAAACTGACGTATAGTTGTTCCACGACAAGAGGGCCTCCAAATCACTCATCTGAGTATCATATCCCATATGTAAGCGTGTACAAAATGTGACTATCAGGGCATAAGTAATATTTGATTAAGGTCGGTATGTGAGCTGACTCGGCACAGGCCACATAATATCATGATAGAAACAATTATACCACATATAGCTGGCTTAGAATGAGAAGGTCGTAATTACAAAATCAATATTTTGAGAAAGAAAGAAAAAAACTGTCTGAAAAACTAATCTTTACTATTATATGTTTATAGAAAAACAACCTTTTTGACTTCAGTTTGGTCTTACGACCTTCTCATTCTAAGCCAGCGAAACGTCTATAGAACACTTTATAAATGTTGTATTCCATGTCAGGGTTAAAATCACCTGTTGACAAGTAAATGGTGTTTAGCTTTTGTGAACTAATGGTTGTATTTTAGTGAAACGCAACAATTTTGAAGAAAGATATTCCATATACATTGTATGCAGGTTGGTAGATTAACACTACGCATATTACAATGAGATGATTGACACATAGCGTCCAATGGACAACAGGTGAATACATTAATTCACCAAGATTACTTCATTATCAGGTGAGCTAATGCAGTCAAATACACTGAAAATATTGAAAATAATCTGAAATAAGAAAAAATATTAAATCAGTTATATTACTTATCATATTTTACTCTTCTTGTTTAAGGTAACTTTCTGCATCATTCAATGACGTATTTAAAAGTACGATTAATATTAAGAAAACCGCAAGAAATAGAACATTATGGAAACATATATTTATGTGTTGATTTATAATTACGAATACCATCTCGCATCTGCACCATCTTAATAAAAAATCAATTTTGAAACACATCATTCTTATTGTCCAATTGTACTTTTTTCTCTTCATTCATTCATCAAAATGAAAACAAGATTTCAAGTATTGCAATATCGGTCTTATGACTACAGTTGAACTGTATATGTATGTCTATACTGGATATATTCGCATACAAAGTAACAAGTTTCATAAAATGATTTGAGGAAATCTGAGAGGAAAGGCAGCAGTAAACTTTACCAGTCGAGTACAATAATAGCAACATCACAAAGTAGAACAAACACACGGGACAATGTCCATACATATCATAAGGAAATTACTAATAGAACAAACATATGGGTCAATGAAAAAAGACTGACTGGAACATTGTTAGGGTACATCTTATGATTCAGGTTGTCTTATGTGCGATACTATACGGTACTTTTATTTTCGTTATTTGCACTTTTTAAGACACAATAGACACAAATCAATCATTGAAACCAGATGTAAAATCATCCAGCTTACAAGCGTATACCATCTAATAAAGTTAAATTAGGATTAATGATGGGAACATGTTACAAGTAGAAAAAAGCCCTACATGTCACTAGATCTCGAAAGGTTGTTGAAACACGACGCGTTTGCGAGCTAAAACAGATGTCAGAAAACATGGCTGCATGAAATATTCATAGCGCCTTTGTCATCGCTCTTATGATTCGGCATCTAGGGAAATATGCTTTATTGTGGTGTTTTCCATGTAGAGATAGCAGGGAGGGTTAGTCACTCACGTTTTCTCTTGCTTAGGCAATTCATAAAATGTAAATTTTATCAATTAATTGTCACCCTGAATTAAAGCCGGTTTCTTAGAACTCCTCAAAGGCACACAAGACACCAACAATCCCAAAGTTTCTTCCATTTTCATAACTACATCAGTCTCATCATTAATATCTAAATCACTACATATTTTATCTTTCTAACAACAAAGTATCTTAGTTTTGCAGCTATTCATTTTGTCTTGTTGTTTTTTCTGATGTGTCTCTTTGTGACTTGAACGTGTAATTGGTGTGTTGTTACCTGTTTGTACTTTTTGTGTGTTTTGGTGTTTATACTGAATGCTGCCTTCCCTGTTTGACGTGTTATTTTGTCCTTGCTGTGTTTCTAAGTTATGAACATATGTGACATATCGTCCGTATTGCAGTACATCTTTCATACGTAAACATTTTTTTCTTCTAAAAGAGAAGCTCTATCTACAATTTGTACTTTCTGTGCCTTTCGTGCCTTTCGTGCGTTGCTGTTTCTTATGGGTTGGTGTGCTGCTTTCCCTGACCAAGCTAATATTATTGATACACGAATATAACATTAACCAATGATAACAAAGATATAAAATAGAACAATGCCATCATTCCAAATGCACTGTTTATATTATGAACTAAGCAAGTTTTTATCTGAAATGATTGAGCGAGTGCTTTTCTACTCCTACACCACAACACAGATTTAACAGAAATAAATACTATGTTTCCCCCGACATGAGATTTTCAAAACGATTTACATAATTTTGCCATACAGAATCATAAACACGACTGTTTATGCAATTTTCAAAATGTCTCATTTCAAATTCGATTCAAACAACCCTGTAATTTGATAAAAGATTAAATATGGAGAAAAAAACGTCGAACTTTCGACCGGAATAATTTTCATGCACAGCTAGTAATGTATACATTGTTCATGTTTTGTTGTTACGGTGGTTCTCACGAATACTTTCATCCCCGCCCATTCGTTATTGACACACATATAGCTGGCTTAGAACGAGGAGGCCGTAAGTAAAAAATCAATATTTTGAGACAACAAGAAAACAACTGCCCGAATATTATTGTTTACTTTTGGTAAAACATGCCTTTTCAAGTTCATTTTGATCAACATGACAATTTCTGATTTTTATGACAAGAGGCTCATAAGAAGCGCCTTATGATGCAAATTTTAAAAATGTATCAGATTTGACCTTCTCATTCTAAGTCGGCGATATACATCAATGACCTACAATGACTAACGATAACAACTATATAAAACATACAACGATGTCAACATTTTAGGACTCATTGCATGATATCTCATGTGGAGGCATCGCAACGGAAGAAATTGCAACAAAACCCTATAAAACTGTCCAACAAGTTTTAGTATATCACGAAATCGAGACACAAAAAGTCATAAAACACGTTTACCGAGAATCCAGTGACATTTCTAGACACCCAATAATGTGGTTAGAATGTCCATAAAATATGTCTGTACATGAAAACCCGTAGGCTGAAATTTCTAACTGGAGTTTTATGATTTATGTCGAATACAAGCTTGTTGCTTATGTTTCTTATGCTGACCTCAATCGACTTTAAATCAAGTTTATCTTATCTTATCATTTTTTTGTGATACGATGAACTCACTTAAACAAGAACGATGTTCATAATTTGAATAATAAACAAAATTAAATATGACAAGATTGAGACAACAAACATGTATGTAAACATACAATAGCAAATCGGACAGGGAGGCAACATTAAACTTTACAGCCGAGCACAGAAAACAGTAACATCACAACATAACACAATAATCCCAAGTGACCAAATGAAACACAGCTAAGACCTGACCTAGTTCCCCAAGTCCCGCTGCAAGATGACCTAGTTTCACAAAAATGAATTATGCCACAACACTGACACCAAGCGACCAAAATGAGGCGTAACTACGACTTCACCAGGTTCAAAAATGTGGCCACAAAACAATGCCCCGATCGACCAGATCACAAACACGTGGATAACTGCCTCTTCCGGTGACCCAAAGTTCTATAATTATGTAAATTGTGCAACTATTTCACGTACATATATATTTGACATCAGTATATGATGTGTATAATAAATGGATGAATGTGTTACCCATGGTAACGGTTGGCAGCACACCAGCAACATATTTCTCAAGGGAATCATTTCAAGTATTTAATAGCAATATTACTGTCCATATATAGACGAAAATGTATTATAAGCGTAATAGGAATGCTACAGTGCTTAGCTGTGCAATTTTTTATAGTAATGATGTCAAATATGAGGGTTGTGGCCAAAGGCTACTACCACAGTATTACGTACTAGGCCTACCGTGGTTGCATATTCATGTCCAAGAGCATTTATTTAAAATCAAGGGCGTAACGTCTGTGTGGTCTGTACGACTTCATCTATAAGGACGCAATGTTCATTTTTTAAAAATAAACCTGGGCTGGTATTCATATGCCATATTTGCAGAAGACTTTGTATTTTTCTTAAAAGCATGAATATTTCTAAAACATGTCAGCTAAACATAACAATCAAATTATGACTTTTTCGCATACTAGATTTAAATCATTTTGAAAAGACTTACAATAGATCGACATTGATTAATCTTCTTTAAACTGAAAATAAGCGCAATACAATATTTTAACTCAAAATTTTAAGTCAAAATATTTACATTTTCCACTAAGATGCTGTGTGAATACCACCCAGCTGGACTGAATGACTAGACATTAACTCTCTTACAATAACAACAACAAAGCCTAATTGAGTCTAAAGTCCACGGACATTGGCACCACTGAATCATGATGTATTGTACATTAGTTGTGTATCTTCAGTAGTCATGCTCAGTATTGTCTGAGAAATGAATAGTCAGAGATTTGACAGCGATAGTAAATTATTCATTGTTAAATGTGAATTAGTGAAGAAGCTACGTGTCTATCTAATAAGTGTAGTTAGCCGCCATACCAATACTTACTTGGAATATATCGAAGTCTATGATCAGTTTATGCTGTCACACAACCAGCAATTAGTTCCAATTATATCGCTAATTTCCACTAACAATGTCCCTGATATTAATGAAACTCATACGATGATATATGTAGTTATTTACAAATCGGGGTGTTTCTAAAAATCAACAACACATTCTTAAGGTGCATAACGAGCGACTTTCTCTCTCAGAAATGGAAGTTTTAATTAAAACAATGAAACGTATATATGTATTTAGGTATTTACCAGTCGGGGGTGTTTCTAAAAAAACAGCAACCCTTTCTTCAGGTGAATAACGAGTAATTTACTCTCTCAGAAATGGAAGTTTTAATTAAATCAATGAATCCCAAACATGTATTTAGTTATTTACCAATCGGGGGTGTTTCTAAAAATCAACAACAAAAAAAGTGTAAAACGAGATGTTTTCTCTCCCAGCAATGGATGTTCCAATAACCTCTGGAAATCGATTTTGCCCCTTCCGTTTCTCAAATCAAATTTGTCTTTGCTACAATTACAATTTAAGTAAGAAAAAACGCTAATAAGGAAGTAGTGTATGTGTTTGAAATAAGATCATGATTAAAATGCGCGATACAATACAATCTTTATTTAAGTCAAATTTCATTTACAACAATGATGGTCGAAGTACATGCTTTTCATTTATTTACAGTAAATACTCATACCGTAGAAAGAGGAAAAAACAGAGATTGTAAGAAAATATGTTTGGGCAAAGTATTGAACCTTTACTGTCAAGACATACAAAGCGTTTACAACCACACACAAGATACATACACAGAACGAAGCTCTCTTCGCCAAAAATATAAGAGAAATCCTCACCTTCCCCACAACCACCTCCTCAACATACGGGTCAAGTTTAATATTCTGGCTGGTGTAAACTTATGTGACCCAGGTCTACTGACCACCGTACATAGGAGTGGGACGAGTGTGGAGAAATTGCACAACATAACTAATTGTCATAATCAGTGTTCTTGCAATCACTCTCTAACTGACTGATCAAGTCGTTTCAGATCTCAAGGTGTAAAAATTGGTCATGCGCATGTTAATTATATGGGCACCCTGTTTCATTACTAGTTTTTGACCTGGCCAACTTGGACCAAATTTAGCATAGATATTTATTACTTCTGTCGGCATTAACTAATTCGAGGAAATAATGGTATTAGATACAGTACCCAGCAAATGAGATCATAGAACTAAATAATGAATGCCAACGATCGTAAACCATTTGTTGAAATTATTCTCTTAAGTTAATTAGATGAGGAAAATGTTACTGCTGTATAGCCAATGTCACGACATCTAATCATAACTTTTTGTGTTATGTTCATATTACACAACCTTCCACCGCTAATATGATGAACTGTTCGAATCGTCGAAAGAACTGGGCGTAGATGACTCGTATAGTGACATTACTTCAGGTTTTTATGTCTCACGGCAGGTATTAATTTTAAAATTAGAATCTAGTATTTCTGTGGAAGATGCTACCTTGAAGGGTACACCAAGATGTTCCTGATTCAGTAGAAGAAAGTCGTCAGAGCTCCTTATAACTTTATAAGACTCGTCTGCACCACAAGGCTCTTCTAACGGACATATTGTCATGAAAAGTAGAAAAAGTGATGTTTACCACAATGCAGTAGAAAATGCTAATTTTCCTTGAGTGTGAGAAGCAAGGCAGGCGATTTCTTTTTTTCTAATCTACATAACGGCATTCATGGTACACCGTGTGTTTCTGTTTCAGATTATGTTATATCATATTCCTGAATATACAAACTTATTTAATATTTTGGAAATCACCTGTTCGCATTGAACATTAAATCAAAATCAATACATTTATAACAACGTGAAAGCAAACAGAACATTATGCATTATCAAGTTTAGTTTTAGACTTGGTTATTCGAATCATCCGCCCTATATAAAAGGGTTAAGAAACGGAATTAACCAAGGAAAAAACAAAGCAATATATTTTGGTATTGTTATAAATTGGTTGTGCATATATACATACAAACGTGTTACTATCTGTCATTTCTAATTATCCAGTACTGTATTGGGGGTAAGCGAATATCCAGACTTAAGTCTAGAAGACTCGGTTCTGATCAATACATGGCGATTCTAGAAGCATTCATGTTGCACGCGATGGACGGATCGTCAGATCATGTATCGCTATGTTTTCAGGGATGTTTAACATTTCCCTCGATGGTAACCTTTTACGATATGGAGATAATAGCTTTATCTATGTTCCCTAAGAGGCATGGAATTAATACCACAATGAGCTATATTAGAGTCGCAGTGGCTTCAATAACGAACTCGTTTAATGCTTTCAATCTATATACGCTAAGAGGCTTGGAATTGATACAATGAAGGATATTAGAGACACAGTCGCTTTTATAACCATATCCTACCTATGTTACCAATACATGTATGTGAGAAGTTTGAATTTATTATCGCAATGAAGTATATTAGAATCGAAGTAGCTTTAATAATAACTAGATCGTTTTCCTAGGAGGCTAGAAATTAATATCATAGTGAAGTATTAGTGATACAGTTGCTTTAACAACCATATCATATGTTGCCAAAATACAAAAACCCTCTAATGTAGTTTAATATGCTTATAATTAGCACAATGAAGTAAATTAAAGTCAAAGTAGCTTTTATAACTATCTCATTTTGGTAAAACATATGTTCAACATCGTTTTTATCTAATAACATAATCCTATGTTTCCAATATGTGAAGGTTAATATGCTTGAAATGGATACCGCAATGATGTATATTAGCATAGGCTTGAAATCTATCTCCAATGTGTTCCCGATACATGTACACGAGGAGGCTCGAAACTAGTATCACAATCAATGAAGTACATTAGAGTAAAAACATAACGATAATATATCGTAGCTTTGAATGAGAAGGTAGTAACTATCACTTACGACATTATAAGACTGATGCATATTTGAAATAAGCATCATAAAGCGCTTCTTATGAGCCTATTTGCATGAAAATCGGAACTTGTCATGATGACCAAAATTAAGTTGTAAAAGTGTGTTTTATCATAAGAAAAGAGTTAATTTCAGACGGTTTTTGTCTGTTTTCTCTAAATACTGATTTTGTACTTACGACCTTCTCATTCTAAGCCATCGAATTATGTTTCAAAAACGCGAGGTGGCGGTTTACTGTAAGCGCGCTGAAGTATACATGTATTCGTGTCGCAGTATCTTAAATAGCCATCTCCTTTTGTCGAACCATGCTAGGATACCATTTAGTTATTCCTATCAAGTGATGTATATTATATTATATGAGAGCATATAAAGCAAATAAATATTGGCTTCCTCATTTACCACTTAAAGCCCAGATTGAAGGGGGGGGGGGGGGGTGGGGGGGGGGGTAAAAAGGATAAAATGAAACACAATTATAAAATATACCATGTGCTTGTCAAAAAGTTGCATTTTGTTCTTTTATAGATATATTAGAACTTGAATTCACAAATCACATGAACCAGCCTAGGTATATTTATATAAAAAGCAAATGCAACTTGTTGACATTCATGAAGAATATAAAAGGACTTTATATTCTTCAGTATTTAGACGCCAGTAATTCCAGTCGCAGTACTTACACAGCTCATCCGATGTCGAAGAATTGCAAGATCGCAGATTTTCTAGAAAGTTCCCGATCAATATGACAACTAAATGCTTCCAGACGAATCTATCATTTTGAAAGTATTAATACAAATAAGACAGAAATGCATTGATACAACCACACGAAGTAAATCAGTAATCTCTACGAGTCCAATATGATACCCCCAAAACAGACACTCCGGAAAATGTAGAAATTTGTAACAGTGGAAACAAATTGGTCTACAATGACGTTAGCTTTCAGGACGTAGCAAGGGTAACAAGATAGAGTAAGTCAAAAGTATAATATTTCTATCGGATGTCGGACGGTAAACAGGGCTAAAAGGTAGTGGTAACAATACCGAGTGAGCCAAAAGAACAATATTTTCACCGGGAGTCAATGCATAAAACATTCGTGGATCCGTATGTATGCCATGTAACACTATTTCCCTCGTTGAAAGTGGCAATCCTGAGCAGGTCAAGATTATGTTAGAGTACAATATTTCCATTGGGAATCAATGTATTAAGTTCGTGGATCCGTATGTATGCCATGGACCACTATTTCCCAAGTTGACAAGACTGATAGGTAGTAGTCCTGAGTAGGTTAAGAGTTGGTAAGAGTACAGTATATTCACTGGGGCTAATACCCATTGTTTGTTCTCCCGTATGTATATTGGGGGAACACTATTTCCCTCGGTGACCAAGGGTTACTAATAGGCAAGAGTCCCGAGTCAGTTGAAAATACACAACAAGTATAACCACCAGGGATTGAGGTTCATAACGGGTAGTTCGTGGTCGCGTATGCATGTTAGGAAACAATATATGTCTCGGTGGCCAAGGCTTTTAGTTTACAGTCCCGAAAGTTACTTTTTATGGTGGGAAACAACTATTAAGTTCTTTCTGAGATAGCAAGATGTACTTTTCCAATGAATATAAATGAGCTACTTGACATAGGCCAAAAAAAACCCCAGCGCTAAATTGTATCAGAAAGTTGTTACAGCATGTTTGAAACTTTATAAATCAAACTTAACATGATGAGGAATTTAAATTAAAATGCAATATTTGTACTTTGAAAGCCAGTAAAGGGAAGTTCAGTGAACGAGAATTGACTCGACAGAAAAGAAGAAGTGCATTTTTAATTAAAATTGTAAACTGCTCCTAAACAAATCAACGAATTAACACAGCTGCATTATTATGTTATAAAACCTACGAAACAAGTGTTTCTATCCTTTGGTTGTATCTCAAAAGTATAGTGTGATACAAACTTGTTGTACCATAGGTACGAAGTTTGTTTTGTTTTACGCAATTATTGCCCGGAATATTTTAGTCACACGTTCGACATACAATAGTCCTTATCAGCTGTCCTTGACATTTTCACGTAAGAATGACAAGACTTTACAGTCAATGTTGCAAGGAAAAGCTATCGCCCGAACACAACCACAAACAGGTGTCTGTTAGGTGATGGTTTTACACTCGAACACCTGTGCGTATATGTTGGTAAACATCAGACATACAATAACTCATTAATCATACATATTCAATCACAATCTACACACGAAACGAACAAAACGTCTCGACATAAGTATGATGTAACAGTCGATGTTACTATCCAGGAAACAGACTTCAACATTTAAAAGCACTGTTTACTTATGATTTAAGGCGATGGGTATGCTTGTGAACGATAAGAAGAAAGTGTGGGCAAATATGTATGTATCTATAATGTCAAAAAAATATTTAAATCACCAACAATAATTGATTGCTTCCAGCGATTTATTATTATGTGGTCAAAGGGAAACAATTTGGAACTATTTTGGCTAGTTACAGAAATATGTTTTAACTCTTTTCTCTGTAATCAGTGCGAGCTTTTTGTTGAAAATTTGAAAGTTTAAGCAATAATGATTTTCATTTAATGTATAGTATTCCTGAATCGATTTAAAAGATCGGAATTGTAGGAAACGCTTAGAGGTGGTATCATTGTTATAGCATATTACATTTCCATTAAACAGCATAATGATGTTTTTAATAAGATGAGTCCTAAAAACATATTTGACAATATAATGAAACTCTTGAATAAGACCCTTTAATATGTCAAAATGAACTCGAAACTTGATTATGCAAAGAAAATAATAATTATAATGCTACTTAAAGAATACTCATGTTTAGATTTTAGACACTTTCTTTATAATGCTACATAAGTAAATTTCACTAATGTTTTTATACACATTCTGTCTTTAAAGGCAATGCCTATCTGCTGAGCATCTGCGACTATGCATGGCATCCATTATTTTCAAAACACTATCAGAAAAAGGACCACACCTTTTATACGAATCGTTGACCTACGTACAAGGTATATACCAATCCCAATGCACCAAGGTAGACAGTAAATTTACAAAAAAGTAACAACATAAAAACTCCAGTCACGCCTCCCGCATTATCACAAAGCCCATGTCTCAATCGAGACATCAAATGCATTGCATGACATGTCTATAAGTATGTGATTTGTTTCCAGACATTACTGCACTATGATGGAATACCAGAAATCAATATCCAATCATAGTCTATCAACATGCTTAACCTATTGATCAACCACTGCTCCATCGATCTCAGCCTATCATCACCATTAGTAAAGTAGGAAGAATTTGGCCTGATTCTAGATCTTTCTTTAGACTTACAGGTGATGCACTGTCTACTTAAATAATCTCGATTATATGTTTTCATACACAGGCAGTATAACAAAGGAGTTCTAACGCTCACAAATCCAAGGGACCATTTGCCTGCCGATATATATAAATTCTTCGCAACAGTACAGTGTATTGCGATACATTCATATGCAAAGATTATGATCAACTCAAATTATCCGTATGTTTCTTTCCAACATCATGCTGCGGGGTCAATATGTAACTCGTATGTCGGGTTCTCCTAGTATCTTACCCTGTGGTATTTCCTTGCATTTCGTTTTTTCGTCAAGGTTACCAGAAATGGGTATGATGCGTGCACGTATAGCTGAAAACCATCTTTCTATGAACACATTTGGTATGTACGGGCCAGTTAATATACATGTATTAAAATATTATTATCCCATTTTCGTTTCCTTTAATCTTAAAGGTCATGTTTTTTGGGGGGATATGTACATCCAGCTTGTTACGTCACACGCCTTTAATTATAAACTACTCAGACCCGACATTCTAGTATACTATATGACCAGCACCCATAATTTATGTATAACTATGTCTCCCTTTTTTACGTACTCAACAGTGAATAGTCCACTATCATATCTTTTATTTTATAAGTATTTATAAAGTAAATATTCCTTTTCGCTCTTTTAAACGTAAAGGGCATAAGAAATGATACCCGTCAATATTGTTTCAGTATTACCTACTAAATTATATCATGCACATTGTGGTTATTGCAGAGAAATGAGGTAGTGTCATACACATCTACTATTCTTGCTTTGTATGTGTAAAATGAACATGTTTATTTGCGTGTGTGTTCGTATGCGTGTGGAAGACGGGCGCGTGTGGATTTGCATCTGTGCAGTTGTGTGCGAATTTGCGTAGGTACTTGATATTTATTGAACTGTTATTCGGATACGATGCATAAACTGTCCAAATAATAATACCTTATAATCTATGCAGGACACCTATCTTTTTCATTACATCTTTCTCTAATGCATCTTTATCGATATTTTACCACTCCGAGATTAACCATATCAAAGTGAAATAATCAATTAACCTTAAAAAAATGTTTCTCCTACAAGCATACGTAACGTAATCTTGTATACTAAAGTTATAAACATAGCTTAAATGTCCTATATGCGTACATGTCAAGTGTGTGGGTATGTTAACGTGCGCGCGGGCTTGTGTGGGCGAGCGTGCATGAGCGTGAATGTACATAATGTCATGCATTTGTTGTATATTGGATTATTTGATTTTGTTATATGCATAACTACTGTCAATTGCGTATCATAAATATCTTTAATAACCCTTCCCTGACACATTTAAATTCCACATAGGGAAAATCCCTATACTTGAAAACTATTCACAAACCCCTTTGTTTTTCTTCTATGAGCCTGTTGCTCATGTTCTCATCTCGCTTCGCCCTTTCCTTTGTGAGCCTTTTTCTCATTTACATATATAGTATAATTCCGTGCCTAACAGTGCATAATGATTCCGACATTGCAGATCTTTTTCCTAATGATAACACATGACTTTAAACATATGTACTTTTAACACTAAAGGAGTTTCGTCTAGAGAAAAACGATTAAAACTATTTGAATATCTAAAGCTTAAAAAATACGACATATGCCTTTTACAAGAAATCCACTGTATTGATAGTAACGATAAGGAATTATGGAAAACCGAGTGGAAAAATGACGTCTTTCTAAGTGGTAATAGCTCAAACAGCAAAGGCATAGGTATCTTCATTAGTGAACACATTGATTATCAAATTATAGAATATAAAGACGTAATCAAAGGCAGGCTTCAGTTACTAAAACTTGAAATAAACGAGGAAATATTTGTCTTTGTAAATTGTTATGGGCCAAATGTTGAAGATAGAGCCTTTTTTGAAACACTTAAAAACACGATTGTGGAATACAATAATGAAACACTGATTGTAGGTGGTGATTTTAATGTTGTCTTAAACTTCGATATAGATAAGCAGAATGGAAGAAAGAATACAAACAAACGTAATTCCGAAGAATTGAACACTATAATTTCTCAAAATAATTTACATGATATATGGCGCTTAACTAACCCCAAAAGTAAAACCTTTACCTGGCATAATAATACAAAACCGCCAATATTTTGTAGGCTTGATTATTTTTTAATTTCACAAGATTTAATTAACAAAGCTACCCAATGTTCTATATCGCCAGGATATAGGTCAGATCATTCATTAGTTAATTTAAAGATAGATTTATCCAAGGCCGAAAAAGGACCGGGATACTTTAAGCTAAGTAACAGCATAATCCTTAACCCAGAGTACCAAAATATCATACGAACTTCTATTCAGGAAACAGTCCAATATAATAATGCGGCAAATCCTAATACTTTATGGGAAGTAATAAAAGGCACTGTACGAAATGAATCCATAAAATTTTCAGCAAAAAGGAAAAATGATAATAAAAAAGAACAATTGCAACTAGAACAAAATATTAAAAAAATTGAAAGCGAAATAAATGAATCACCCCATAATCATGAACTCCTGAATAAACTTAACACAGAAAAAGAAAAGCTAGACCACTTGCTAGATGAAAATATAAAAGATATCTTAATAAGAACAAAAGCTGAATGGATTGAAGGAGCTGAGAAAAATACAAAATATTTTTCAAGCTTTGAGAAAAAACAAACGAAAGAAAAAACAATAAATAAAATTGAAAATAATGGGTCAATAAAAACCAAAACAAAAGACATCTTAATAGAAATCCAATCATTTTATAGCAAATTATACCGCAAAAACGAACAAATTGAACATGATAAAGATTTCTTTCCAGACGCCCATAAACAACTAAATAATGAACAGAAGCTAACATGTGAAGGCCTTTTATCAGAATACGAGTGTGGCAAGGCTCTTAAAGATATGCAAAATAGAAAAAGTCCTGGTTCTGATGGCCTAACAACAGAATTCTACAAAATTTTCTGGAATGATATAAAACCATATTTAATAAAATCTTTGAATTACTCATTTCAAAATAATAAACTCACTGAACTCCAAACACAAAGTGTAATTTCTCTCCTGCCAAAAAAGAACAAAATTTTAACAGACATAAATAATTGGCGACCAATATCACTTTTAAATGTAGATTATAAAATAGCTTCAAAATCAATTGCTAATAGAATGAAAAAAGTACTTGATGATATAATTAATAAGGACCAAACTGGATTCATTAAAGGAAGATACATTGGTGAAAATGTAAGAATACTTTATGATGTAATCGAACAAATAAACAAAGATAATGAAGAAGGGTTAATATTTTTCTCGGATTTTCATAAAGCTTTCGATAGTGTAGATCACGATTATATATTCAAATGTTTAGAATACTTTAACTTCGGTAACACATTAATTAATTGGATTAAACTTTTCTATAGAGACGCCAACAGTTGTATTACAGTAAATGGCAACTTGTCAAACTTTTTTAAGATAGACAAGGGTGTGAGGCAAGGCTGTCCTTTATCCCCATATCTTTTCATTATAGGCATTGAAATATTATCACAATCTATTGACAAAAACGACAATATAAAAGGTCTCTCGATAAAAAATATCGAGATTAAACAAACGTTGTTTGCTGATGACGCAAGCTTCTTTTTAGATGGAACAGAAAAATCTTTCAAAAATCTTATTAGAACGTTTGAAAATTTCAATCTGGTGTCTGGCCTATCATTGAATGTGTCTAAATGTACTGTACTTAGAGTAGGATCACTACGAAATACAAATATAATATACTGCAAATCAAAACAATTCACATGGACATCAGATGAAGCTTCAACGCTAGGAATCGTTTTTACAAATAATCCCAATAAAATATTACAATTGAACTTAGACCCAAAAATAGATGCATTTCAACATACTCTATATAAATGGAGGAGATGGAAATTGTCCCTAGTAGGTAAAATCACCGTCCTTAAATCTTTTGCATTCCCAAAACTAGTATATCCATTAACTGTTTTAAATAGCCCAGATGAAGAAAGAATTAAAAAAATTAAAAATATCATGTTTGACTTCTTGTGGGATTCTAAACCAGACAAAATATCTCGAAATACTATTATTCAGGGATACGAAAATGGGGGGCTAAAAATGATAGATATTGATGCATTTTTAAATTCAGTGAAGGCAAGCTGGGTTAAAAGAATCGGCACAAAAACTGAAGCTAAATGGAATGTACTTTATAATAAGGAACTCTCAAAACATGGATACGATATATTTAAATGGAACATTAGTAAAACAGATGCAAATAAACTTAACTTTAACCATACATTTCTGAAAAACATTATCTCATCATGGTGTTCAATTAACTATACTACAGAGTCTATGAATAACCTCCCAAAAGAAATTATATGGAATAACTCGAATATTAAACATACAAATGGTAATATGTTTTTATATAAAAAATGGTTGGAGAAGGACATCATATTCATAGATCAAATTTATGACTTCCAAGTAAAAGACTTTCTTACCTTCGAACAAATGCAAAATGAATATGGTATCGAAAATGGAGAATTTCTAAACTACTTATCACTAATAAAGTCTATAAATAAAACACTGGGAAAACAATTAATGGACGACGACAATCTACCATCATTAGAACCTGAATACCTGTTTGACAAGCTCAAATCTAGTAATATTGGAAATAAAATGTTGTATGAAACACAAATCAAAACAAAAAAGGTTAATGCAAAAGCAATCATTAAATGGGAAAATGAATTTCAAGAAAGAACAATCACATGGAAAAATATATTTACTATACCATTACATTGCACCATAGACACAAAATTAAGAGAGTATCAATATAAATTCTTAATGAAAGTAACACCTAATAATGACTATCTTTATAAATGCAAATTAACAACTTCTAGATTGTGTGACTTCTGTTTAATGAACACGGAAACACAAAAACACCTCTTTTGGGAATGTCAAACAATCCAACATTTTTGGCTTAACATACAAGAATACTTGAACAGTAACAACATCTTTGTAAATATACTTAACTACAGAACCATAACACTAGGGCTGGAAAACGAAAAAGATAGCAGGACCGAAAACATAACCAATTTTATATTAATATTGGCGAAATACTTCATAAGCTATTGCAAATACGACAAATCAACTCCTTCAATAGAACATTTCAAACATTATCTTACACGACGCATATACATCGAAAGAATCATTGCAACGAAAAAAGACAAACTAGAATTGTTTGAAACAAAATGGAATGGATTTAATATCTAATAACATATCACTAGCACATCACTATAGAAAAATACATTGAAAGGCTCACACCCTTCTTACACCCTCTTTCCTTCTCACCTCTTTTCGCCTTTTTCTCTTCACTTTTTTTTTAAAAGCAAGTCAATACACAAACTAATAACCACAAGCATAGAATTTGAAGTTTACATTATATTATGTTAATAATTATGTATTGCTGTTGTTTCTGTGTGTATTGCACTGGTTTTTATTTTTGAAGTGTATGTATATATCTGAAAAATGAATAAAATATATATATATAAATTATCCGTACATCATATTGACTGCTCCACTTTTTGGGTACGTGTTTGTGTCTTAAAATAGGTGATTAAAAATCTCTCCGTAGCATTGAACTTGTTAGATACATAAGATGTGAGTGTGTCAAAAAATATAAAAGTCTGCTTTGAGATTGATGCAATCACGGTCAATGACTTCTTGTTACATATATGTTACTTGTTGTTTATGTACGAGCACGTGGCAATCTGCATCTGAGTTATGTGAAGGTGGCTGTTAAGTGTTAGGTTTTCATTCAGTAGTTCAATTTTCGACTTAACTTCTGAATAACTTCTGGCTCAAACATTTTACTTAATTTGTTACTTAACTTCTAAGTTAACTTGTGGAATTGACTGAACTTCAGAATTAACACCTAACACTTAACAGCCAACTGCACAGACATTTGCAAATGTTACCTTTTCGATGTATCTATGTCTCATTTACCAAATTCCAAACTCTAACCTATAGCTCAGAAATTACAATGTATATGATAAATTCCTTACATGATAAATTGTTATGAAAAAAACTATAAATTACCCAAAATAACGTCTCTATACCCTCATCCTGCGACACATATTCAATCACTTCGCTATCTCGATCTATCATTGACACTTTTAAACAACCTAGCTTTTTGTTAATCAACACAGAAATCTTAGTTTTGATTTTATGATTTTGTAGAACAGCAGGGTTCTTTAGTTATTAATGAGTTTTAACCGCAATAAAGTTGGTAACTTTTCAAGTATTATCTTATACAAATCATGTACTTTAATAAATATATTAATTAAAGTAATCTACAAATGTACACGATTTACCATTACGAAATAATTATGTTCGACTTTCAAAACGAGAAGTCAATTTTATAAGACCCATGCATATGTGGAATACGTATAAAAACATCGCAGTGAGTATGTTATGGACCAATACGAGGATCATTCAATATATCCGTAGACAAGCGTTCTCATTTTATCACATTCGTCTTACTGAACATTGGTAAAGATCGTGTTGACCTAACTGAAGTAGGAAGTAGAAAATGCTGCTTATCACAAAGGAAACAATTGTTTTCTGACAGTGTAGTTTTTTTGTTTTCTCATAAAATGATATTTGCACTTTCGACATTACTCTTCAAAGCCATCGACATAAATTCTAGTGTACGACAAACTTACTGACGTTTCAAGTACACGCTCTATGGCCTTGTTTGTGACAGCCCTGACAGCACCCGGTGATGCTCCTCAATGATTTAGATCTTTCTTGTCTTGCAATTCATTTTTATGGGTTCTCTTGGTACAAAACAACAAAACAACAAATGTACGCATCGAGACAATAAGTGCATTTGCCAAACATCGGGAAGTCACGATATCAAATAATATATTATTAACACCCCAGTGATAGTTTCAAATTAGCTATACAGTACTCATGTTACATGGACTGCTAACAACTCATCGATTGAACTTGCATCAAATTTTCCCTCTGCAGCAGCGCCCGTCACAATCGATACATGAGATCCAACAAGTCTCAGTATTGTCGATAACACTATGTTTGTTGCTGATTATGCTTGTTGAATGTTGCAGCAAGACCTTACAACAGATTAAGGCTTTTATTTTTTTTAAACTGATAAAAATACGTTGACTTTTAAGGTTCCCTTGTGGTCTTTGAATTATGATTTGAAATTTTTGATAGTTGCTACAAACGAATTATGCGAAGATGATACAGTTATGTTTGGCAAATAAGACCACTTTTAGACCATATGACCTTCCAAGCATTTATTGAAATATGGTCCCATCTCGTAAACATGTATCAAAGTGTTAAGGACACAAATAAACACACTAGTGTAAAAACAATACATTAAAGGCATAATATGATAATGAAAAACAAACAGACATGGAAGGCAGCACCAAACTGACAGCATGGAAAACAAAACATTATCGCCACGATCGCCGCAATAACACGACACGGTGCCCAACACTCAACTGTGCGGGAACATGAAATTAAACAACTGAAAGTCGAAGTATCAGCTGTCAACCCCCCCCCCCCCCGAAAGTTTCAGCATATTCAGAATATGACAGTCCAAATATTGCATTGTTAACAAAACACCCTCCGTATTTTATATAAGAATGTTAAATGGCATCCCCGAATATTTGACGAAAACCTCCATTACTTCTAATTCACAATATCAAGTTTCCACATCCGAACAAAAACATCTGAGAGTAATATTATTCCATATTTTAATTATCCCCAAATGTGTAGTTAATGTAGATTAATTTTCGCTAAGCACATGTCACGCACATGGGATTTTATCCTATGGCTGGAATAATAAAATACCTTCGTAGAAAACACATGGCTCCTGATTGTTAGAAAGGTTGGTAACCAAGGGACCTCAGGCGTTACAAACAATACCGAGTGCAATGGAGGAGATGCTATCAATGGCAACCGTATTTGGGTACCAATGACATCATGGAGCCACATAAGTGAATTTGTCAGTAAGGCAGTCAGAATGCAACCTTTTTAACCTAAAACAGTCCTCTCGGAACGTAAGTCGAATTTTGCTACATATTTGGTTTAAACAATAATTATTTCATAACATGATATACATACAACATATCAAAGGCTTAGAATGAGAAGGTCGTAACTACAAAATCGATATATTGAGAAAACAAGAGAAAACCGTCTGTAATTTGGTCTTTACCTATGGGAAAACAAGTTTTTAAAACTTCATTTTGGTCATCATGACAATTGCAGATTTTTCATGAAAACAGGCTCATAAGAAGCGCCTTGTGAAACAGATTTCAAATATGTATGAGTTTTATAAGGTCGTAAGTAGTAGACCTTTTCATTCTAAGCCATCGATATGTTTATACAAATCAATGATTGCTACTTGTTTACTTATTTATCATATACAAGACTTCGTAGATATAAATAGATGAGATACATAATGCATCTCGTCGGTTGAAACAAATGGTAAATATATTTGAATGCGCATGCGCAGCATAGTTATTTATATAGTCATTGAAAGGATAAACGTTTAATATGAATGCTTTATAGCCAATGAACCTCAATGGTGTGAGCTGCAACAAAAGTTTCGAATGTGTGGATCAACCAATGTGCAAATTGGATCATCATTGGCATTGATAAATATTTTTAAACTAAACTAATGCACTTGAGAAAATGCAGGACCTGTGCCCAAGTCTGTGCTTTTGATAAAAGGGGTTTCTAAAACAGATCTAAAATAGCTTTGCTTGTTCTAAACATAGAACGAGACTACTATAACATTTCATTGACAGACGGGCTGAATTCTAAAAAGAGCTGAAGGAAAAACACTTTATCGTCGGTTGACAGGGGTACAACGAACTTAACTAGATAAAGGATTGGCATTTCAGAAAGATTCTTCCGCCGCTTTTTCACCGCGTCCTGGACCCAGACCAAGCGAGAGAGTTTTCTGTCACTGAAAACAACACTGGTAACATTTACGAGGTGAGAACATGCAATGCTATCGATCCGTTTGACACAATGCATAAACCAGGGATATATACGTGACAGTTCCATGTACTACAGCCAAGCGACATACAGGCACAGCGACATATCTAAAATCGGAACCAATTCTATTTTCCAGTCAGGTATTCACTGCTGTAAAATAACAATGTTAATCGTCGTATATTGTTTTGCGACAAATCTAAAATCGGAACTAATTATATTTTCCAGTTAGTCTATTTTCACTGCTGTAAAATAACAATGTTATCATCGCAGATTGTTCAGTAACAAATTGTGTCGAGATAGTTTTTTACAAGCACCATTAGAACAGACAAAGGGTCGAGAAAGCAACTATAACGATTAATATGAATACCATCACATATTTCCGTTAATGATTGGGTGATTGATATCGGTTACTGTAAAATGAGAAATTTTCTATGAGTCAAAATGTGCAATATTTCGCGAATTTGTTATTCTGAAAAAGTTCGCGAGGTTGAATGTTTGCGCTTTTTACAAAAAAAGCCTGAACTTCAGAAAGAATTATTTTCTGTCGTTGTTTAAACTTGCGAGCGTTTAATTGTCTCGACCTTATCGATTTCGCAAATAACGCAAAATTAATACCCGGCAGAAGTTTCTGATTTTACCGCAGATATTCATTCCACCCAACACTGACATAAAACAGGCTTATTTAGCTAGCATTATGTTACAGGCAACAAATATATCATATAACCAAAGGGTCATGGACAAATATTAACATTTCTCGCCCACAATACACCTCAGTTCAAAGTGCCGGAATTCAGAGTAAAATATTACAATAAATACATTTTTGTACCGTGTAAATCTACTACAAAACGCTGCAATACTTGATGACAAGAATTTGCGTCAACATACGTTTTTCTCCTTGTAAATCTACTACAAAACGCTACAATACTTGATGACAAGAATTTGCGTCAACATACGTTTTTCTCCTTGTAAATCTACTACAAAACGCTACAATACTTGATGACAAGAATGTGCGTCAACATACACTTTTCACCTTGTAAATCTACTACAAAACGCTACAATACTCGATGACAAGAATTTGCGTCAACATACGTTTTTCACCTTGTAAATCTACAACAAAACGCTGCAATACTTGATGACAAGAATGTGTGTCAACATACGTTTTTCTCCTTGTAAATCTACAACAAAACGCTACAATACTTGATGACAAGAATTTGCGTCAACATACGTTTTTCACCTTGTAAATCTACAACAAAACGCTGCAATACTTGATGACAAGAATGTGTGTCAACATACGTTTTTCTCCTTGTAAATCTACAACAAAACGCTACAATACTTGATGACAAGAATTTGCGTCAACATACGTTTTTCTCCTTGTAAATCTACAACAAAACGCTACAATACTTGATGACAAGAATTTGCGTCAACATACGTTTTTCTCCTTGTAAATCTACAACAAAACGCTACAATACTTGATGACAAGAATGTGTGTCAACATACGTTTTTCTCCTTGTAAATCTACAACAAAACGCTACAATACTTGATGACAAGAATTTGCGTCAACATACACTTTTCACCTTGTAAATCTTTGATGTAGAGGGGTCTATCAAGAGTTGTCAATTGATATAAATTTGCTCTGAACATTTTTTAATAATATTCCCTGAACGAGTTTAATATAAATACATCAATTTAGAACGAGTGATATATTCTTTATATCATAAACACACACATAACGCAAAATACACAACGTTCTGTTGATAATCACGCCTTTGTAGTATACCGTTATACTTCATATGTGGGTAATAAGAATACACATACTCGCTTTAATAACCCGGATGTAAAGAAAGCCCCATATGATATATGACATGATACAATTTGCTAACAAGATTTTTTGTCAAAAATACATATAAAAATATAATTTGTAAAATCAATGAATAAAAGCACTCTTCGCATGTGATCAATAAATAAAGGCACTTTACATTCGTGACACGGGGAAATAATACTGACGAGAAATATGCAAAACTTGTTAACATTTGGAAAAGGCTGCGTGAGTCATATATAAATGCATGTTTCCGTAACATAAGATTGAAAGTAAATTACTGATATGTCTTTGTTTAAAAGCTTTTACGCAATGCTATTGATTTGCACCGCGGAACATATTTAGCCAACCTCTAGACATTTTGATTAAAATACTTCTCTTTGAATATGAAAATAAGATATACTCTAACATACGAGTCAAATGGATGTAATGAATCTTGTACAATGATTCCATAAAATATACCGTCAATACAAAATGCATCTTGTAATGGAATTCAACACAAGAAACCAATTAAGCAATCTTTTGGCGTTGTGAACATCAATGCTCGTGTACCGTACGACTTTTAATCGCGCAACTCAATTAAAACTTAATTAAGGACTTATAAGATTACGGTTTCAAAGACTTGAGGTATAATGAATCACAAAATAACAATAAGTGAAATGATGTAAGACCTAGACGACAATATCGGATATAGTCCAATGAATATCATTGATTACTGTATGATCAATAAATTTCCACGACGGGATTAATTTTTGCTGATTCCAACTTGCGTATGGCATGAACTGAACAACGATAACAAAACACTAGAAAATATTTTTTTCTCAATTGAAAAAAACGCGAACATCAACCTTGCGAAATACTAAGGACTAACAAATTCGCGAAAATATCTCGAAGAAAATTTATGATTTTACAGTAATAGAAGTCCACACAGGTACAAATTCTAGCAATTTCTCTCGAAATACAACACTAGTACATCAAATATTGATAATATTATATGATATATTGATACAACTGCCTCCCCCGCTTTCCATGCACGCGTTCAATGGTCTATTTTCGGTTATATTCATTAATACATGTATTGCATACAACAGGCTGACACATGACCAGTGTAATGAATGACGTCATGATATACATTTGCACTAGGCCAATTTGTGATTATAACATGGCTGGTAATTAGCAATCAATCACAAGCCTTAAAATCCTGGTTTCAAAGTCTGAAATTCCACTTTTCAATATAGACAAAGAAGGAAGCCATTTTTGGACAGGTTGGGTGCGTAAGCACTCTGTTCTTGGTTAACTTAATTTTAAAATCAAACGGGACCATAATGCTAAAATATAATTATAGAAGTGGTCATTCGCGCGAATAACTTCGCGCTTTATCGCCTTGCATAACAATAAGTGCATTTTCCAAAGAAAACTTAGGTATATCCGATGCTCGAAAACCGCTTTGAAACTTATTTCAAGACAGTGATTGTATTACTTATTATTGAATAAAGCTCATGAAATTCCATTGAAAAAGCTTTCCCTATTGCATGGGCACTTTTTCGTATTATTAAAAGCAGAGACTTGGTTTTATCTTCGGCCTAGATTGCATCTAGATAAACATTCTAGCTAACTTTCATAAATAACGAGAAAAAAATAAAGCGTAGATTGCACACACTATGGTTTTCCATATTGTGACCTTATAACCTGGTTTTGACCCCAGATGATCCAAATACCGAACTTTACCAATATTTTGTTAAGATGATCAGTGTGACCTTTTCTCGAGTACATGTTGTAGATCAGGGCAAATGTGTAGCTGAAATTTCCCACACAAAGCAAATTGTGTGCGTAAAATGGTCAATGGGCAAAGGAGAACAAATACCGGTCTGCTAAACAGTACGAGACAATGTGCAATTCCTTTTCACGCCATATAATGCAACACATCAGTCCAAATGTCATGAACGTTTTTCTTCTCATTTAGCTCGTTAAATCGGCTGTTCCGTGTGTTTATAGTTGTTGGTGACACGAGGCTGAATATTTTGTGGGGACTTTATGAGTTGTTTGTGTTTGGAGAAAGTGTACCTAGAAGGGTAAACGTTAAAAGACGACCTGTCTATGATATGTAAAATAGGCATCATATGTTTCACAGAAATTTGTATTTGGAAGGTATATTTGAACAAAAGTGGTCTAATTGTCAAAGTATCACAAACAAAAATGATATCTTCATTAAGTCATCGTAAACTTATGAGAACGCCACCTTTGCAAAATCTCATCTAACGTGTCTACTTGATTTAGAGGTAAACGTGTACCATAAAATTTTGAATGCTGTTTTGAGACAATCGCTAAGGTGACTAATTACGAAACCAAAAAGACAAACATTTATTTTGTATTCACATGTTTCCGGGTTTTGTAGCCTTACAACTGTATGAAATATAGAGTCTACGCAGTCAAGAATGTATATACATCAACGGCAAGTAACCATCAACAATTCAGGGGGAAGTGAATGCCGTATTAATTAATAGTATCACGTTCAGAGATTAATTAAATATGGACATTAAGTTTTATTGATACTGGCAATAAAACACAGAGAAGGATAGTCATTCGGTTTACGGATTACCTTTTTGGAATCCACGACATTTAAGCCACGAGTTCACGACGTTAATGAGACAATGGTACATGTATGTACATCACAGCTAATGAACACTGTCAGAGGACCTGGACAATGTAATGTATAATTGTCAACATTGTCTGGTCGTGGCTGTACATGTCGTTAAACAACAATCGTAGCAACAACACAATAAACATGTCTGGAAACATGGATATGCAATAGCGTGCTTAGGGTAGTTCGCTTCTAGAGAGTCGAATATTGTTATTATTTTGTTGTATAATACGGTGTGTTTTTAGGGAGTTGTTTTGGTTGAAATTAAATGAAGCCACGTTAATTTGTTTACATTCAAATATACGTGTAGAAAGGTAAAGTTTGAGGCCAAAACCTTTGTTCGGTTTGGAAAAAATTTGGATTTCGTCAGAGCCCGGTTTTCCTATATTTCACTACGTATACTACTTATTTTTTTAGGTTGATTGTATAGCAAGAAGTTTTACAATATACCAATCACTGTCGACACCTCATTCCTGTGTGAACCCATAGCCACGAGAAAAAGATAAGACATATTTGAGTATCTAGTGAATGATTTACATACCCAAATTTATTTCACGTAAAGAAAGTTAGCAAAACCAAACCGCTAAACAAAAAGTTGTTAGCTTTAAACAGTATGCGGTGTGTGACATTTAATTAAAATTTACTGGCAACTTCAATAATATATTTACGTTTAGCGGCTCATTATTCAGTCACAAAGGTGACAGTGCTACAGAGATTTTACATTTATAAAATACACAGTATTACAGGAAAACTAAACTTCGTCAACATAAAAAAAACACAAGTGTGACACCGACGAACAGATTGCCAAAGCTTCTCAAGAAAAGTCAACACAATTAAAGATTTAAAATGTCATTTGCTGGATACTAGTAAATTTTGTCGATTTCCAACAACATGTATGGTTTTTTTCGACAATCTTCTAAACACTCAGATGACAGACGAAATAACATACACCGTGTGCCTGTGTAAAATAAAAAAGTTAAGTCTATGCCCCACTGAGCATTTTTTGTCTCGGGGATGTATACTCCATGAGATCGTTAATAAGCTTCAGTACGTTGTGGACAGGTTTTTGCCTGGCCTAGGTGAAACTTTGGGGATGTCTTGAGACATTTTGTGAAATCAAGATGAACCATGAGCAGCAATGGTTGCAACACAGGTGACTTTAGTAAAATGGTTGAAGCATTTAAAATCTTACCGAATGAAAAAGTTGCTACGCTTGTGGTGGCAGTACACTGGTACCCCAATAAAGAGTAGAACCGCTTTCTATTTAGACAATACAATATTGCAAGCCTTACATGAAGTAAGGGGAAATGTCAGATAACCTATTATGAGATATAATACAAATGAGAAATACCACCGGAATTATAAACTGGCCTTCTATTTCAATCGGGACACATCGGACTTTTCTGCGATAACATCCAATGGAACTTCGGCATCAATAACGGAAATACCCGAGATGATACGAGTGCTCCAACTTGTCAATAATTCATCTTTTCATGAATAAAGTCGAGAAATGTTTAGTGTATTCCAATAGTGGTTTTAATGACGTGTTTTTCGCAGACAAAGTGATGTAAATTTCATTAGATTAATCAATATTAGGCGATACCTAACCCAGATAAGCTCTTTAATTCACAATGTCGCGAATTTAGTAGCAATAAATCGGGAAATATTGCATATTTCTACAGATTTTGCTACGAAATTGGAAGTCAAAGACTTACAAATCATATATAACGAGTGCTGATGTTCCCATAAAATCGACAAGTCATGTCATTAAACTTCACGCTATGATTTTTTCAAAAGTTAAAAAAGTTATGCCTTGTTAATCGTTTAGCATGTATGAGGAAAACAGTGCCATTAATGATATAGGTGCGCATCAGAGTATACTTTATTTATTTGCTGATACCGTTCTAGATATACACCAGTCCAAGACACAAAAGCACCGCCTACGAGAGCTGACGTTCGATTTTCTCGTTTTTGATAGTAATAAGGGCAGATAACTCAATAAATATAGGTCACATGGTTGCCCGTTTGCACTGCTCTTGTGTTGATGAATAACTATGCTAAGTTTCAAGTCGAGCTTAAATATCCTCTTTCTACCAAGTCACAGTTGTCCGTTCGCTTGTAAAGAAATACCATAGTTTATAGGGTGTTGTATGACAAAAGCATAACATAGGAATCGAACATATGCATGCTTGAATTGTTTGTTAATAATAGTATTGCGATATTACTTCCTGCAAATAGTATATCTGTTCTACAACTTTGATAATGAAAACGTCACTTGTGCTTTCTAAGGCAAGTAATTTCTAATATTCTCCATATGCAAAATTAATGTACTTCGGTTTCTTCGCTGGAGACTTTCTGTCGTCTCTAAACATCTTCAGAAAGATTTGTGTACATCGTTTATATTTACATTCAGAAATCATTAGGGCAATATTTGGGAAAAGATATTCCAATTACATTGCTAGAAGATAGAGACAAATCTCCCAGAGGTTTGAAAATATACAAAAAATATCAATTTCTGACGAACGATGATTCTTTGAATTTGTTTCTTCAGAGGTTTATAAAATCGAAACTGTTTCGTTGATCTGTTGTACAGTTGAACACAAAATGGATTTATTATGGCGTTGTGCTGGTTCGCGCCTTTGTCGTGTACAGGCGAAATGGCAATATGACGCGGCAAATACAAGATTACAACAGTGCAAAGAGACGACGGTGGATGTGGCAAGAGTCCGATCTGTTTAGTTTGCTGTCAGCTAGAAAAATATAAGAGCAGAATAAAGGTCAAAGATTGAACCACAGAGCTACAACGTCAACAAAGGCGACGAGGTCAAACACGAACAATGTAACAAGTTAGAAAGTATGTAATTCTCTGTTCATGGCAGCATGTTGCATCTTACCAGCTCATATCGGCATGTCCCAAAATAAGGAATGTATCGTAATCTGACTACATTTAGATATATCTCGGAACCAGGAGTGGCGACAGGTACCATAGTGTTACAAAGTACCAACTTTCCAGTCCCCTCGCATCCTACAACATTTGAACCAGATCTAAGACTCTCCCGATGGAGAAAGCCAAGAAAATATATTTCTGCTATTTAGTAAATTATTGGATTTCGGTTAAACACTAATTACCGGAATACCTAGGAGTCTTATTAGCGATAATACAATAATTAGCTATAACTCGATTTTACAAACATCTTAATGGCTCTCATGTAAGTCGTTAATATTTGTCAGACAATTGTGATTAAGTACAATGTCTGAGTTACATGTAGACATTAATGTTGTAAACGATACTTTAGAAAACGAGAATTGAGATTAAATCTGAGTGTAATTAACTTCAAAGGATGAAATATGAAACCTTAATGCTTGTTATTGTGAAATGACCCCCCCCCCCTGTATAGTGTGTATGTTCCGTATATTGCTTGCCAAGCAAAAGTTTACTTCATTTCTTTGCAAAATGCATGTAGGTTATGTTGCCGCTGTAGTGTTGCGGCTGTATCTGACTACATGTAAATTGTAGTGTTAGCGTTGTTTTTCAGCTAACAATATCTTACATCCGGATGAAGCAACTGCTACGCCTGTCATGTTTCACCAAAAGTTGATTAGCAGCAAATAAAGGCTATATGCTCTGCATGCTGGACATCCTCTTCATTTTGTGGTCAGTAAGTGATCCTTGTGTGGTTATTGAGTGGTTTACAGTGTGGCTATTGTGTTGTCCATGTGTGGTTATTGTGTGGTTATTTAGTGGTTATAGTGTGGTTATTGCTAGGTTATAGTGTGGTTATTTGGTGGTTAAAGTGTGGTTATTTGGTGGTTATTGAGTGGTTATTGTGTGGTTATTGAGTGGTTATTGCGTGGTTTTTGTTAAGTGCTGCCTTCCCATGTTCGATTTTTTGTAATTATGTTTTAGCTAGATGTTACATTGCGTATATTATATACAATGATCTATATATTGACACACTAGATGCTAACAGTGTATGATCACCTCCATATAATCGGCTTCACGATTATGATTATCAATATTCTTTATTGGTACAAGAAACTTTAGGGTCATGGCGTGTGAAAACTTAAAGGATATATTGACTTTTCTCTCCCGTTTAAAAGCTAAATGTTTTAGCAGCTAAGAGATGCGTATCAGTAACAAAGCCATCGACTCGTTCTAATCACAATCCGATAGGGACTTGTTCAGGGAAACAAAACATTACCATAACATGCACTATTGTTAAATCTATGAGCAAAACATCATAATTGAACAGCATAGGCTGTTGAAATCTGCTCGAGATTATTTTCTCCATAAAATGTTCCAAATATGATAGCAACACGATACATTGTATTGTAATAGTTAATGTGTGTTTATTTGGGTTAAGTGTCGTATCTGAACAACGTTTCAGTTTGAAACAGCGAACCATTTTTCCTGGACAGTTTCCTAACCACTATACATTATACAAATAACAGTCATTTCAGTCATGAACCTCAAGATCAGTTAGCGTTGCAAGCGATGGTCTAGAGGTAGGGTGTGCCTTTTCAGATCGAGAAGTCCTTGATTCTATCACTGTCTGAGCCCTTATGCTCTGGGCAACAAACATGTGTATGCACGAGTTTTTGCTGTTGCTGCTATCAAGTTTTACCGATGAATTGTCAAAATCGGGGTGGTTGGAGGGTGAATTAACAGTTGTTTGAACGGACGTATGACTAAATCCGTGATATTTACTATCATATGAACGGTTTTACTTCCAAGATAATGTTAGAACATTGATGTGATCAGCATATAAAATGGATATATACAGCGGACGCATGAGTCAATAACATGCAGACAAGATGTTGTTACCAGCAGCAGATTATTCAGAAAATCACAATCAACACTGCTGCAAGATGGGCTAACCTCACAAACAAATAAGTCAGACGACACTGTACTGTAACATCAGGGGTTGGTCCATGATAGGCTAAACATGGTCCCCATGTCAAAATCCCTTTAAAGTGTTTGTTTTAATATTGAATATATATCTATATAAATAAGTGTTTTCGGACATACATTGATTGATTATAAGATTTCAGACTGTGAATCAGTTTCACTTTATGCGAATTCAAAAGTTCGCGCAAGTTTACTGTAATCTTGCCAAAACTTATATTGGTAGATTTAGTAAAACGCAAAAAAGTAGATCTAGATATTTCTGAAGTTAAAATCGCAAAATTTTAACCACTTCAAATCGACAAATTTGCCAAATTTTAGCATGGCAGATTAGAATGATTTTGTAGCAATATGCTAACTAGAGAACTATGAGTTGGTTAGAATGCAGACGGAATAATATCTCGCCGACAATAAACAGAAACGGAATAATGTCCATGGAGAATAGGATATACAATATTTGTACAGACAGTGTCGTGAATTTTACTATCATATTGAGTAACATCATACTCAGCATAAGCATAACACAATTGATGACGTCAGAATGGACACATAACACAAGCTAAGACGTCAGCATTGGAACACGAGTGATGACGACGTCAGCATACACATAATTATAACATAAATGATGACGTCATCATGACAATATAACACACTTGATGACTTAACACAAGTGATGACGTCAGCAGGAGATGACGTCAACATAGAAATTCAGACCTACCATCAGTGATGATGCCAACATGCATTATAAAAAAATCTGTAACACAAGTGATGACGTCCGCATTTATATAGATCTATAACACAAGTGATGACGTAAGCATAAACATGTAGGCTAACACAAGTTATGACGTCAGCATAGATCTAAACATGGAACACAAGAGATGAAGTCAGTCAGCATCATCATGAACATAATTATAACACACAAAATGTGACTACAGCATAAACACATTATTAAATAGCATAAGTGATGATGCCCAGAGTGCAGATTCTACATCTATATGGATACTAGCTCATGTCTAACGTTTTAAACACATTTTATCGAACAGCAATTCGTTGTCGATTTTCTTCCACAAGCAGAGAAGTTGCCGGATCCTTAGTTAGTTCAGACTATACTGTTATATTATATTGGAACTCTAAAGAATTGCATTTTTCAAACGACAAAAAACTAGCGCATTCCAAAAGACACACTTTTAGCCTTCTCCAAACGACGGAATAGTAGCATGTCAAAAAGACAATAGCCGTGATTGAACTACGCTTTGTAGAGAGTAATTTGTCTGTTATAATTAAAACGACACCATCATTTGATTGCTTTGGGGCCAACGAGTCCCGTATACCATAAAACTGGCGGGAAGACGAGTATATACCACGTACCGTGTGTGCAATATGCGGGCCCATGGATTACCAGCGCCATTAATCTTGAGTATATTAGTGTAAGTACAATTTACAGCATTGCGTATCGACCACAAAAACAGTAACCGTGTCAAACAGCCCGTAGCATCAGATTAATTGTTCTGTTTTCAATTTATTATTACGCATATTATTCCAACAGCATCCCCATGCCGCGTATCAAACAACACTCGCCGTCCAATACACAGGCTATGCGTGTCTGTACGTTCATAAATAAAACATGGAACAACTCAAGCCCTTGGAGAAAAGCAGCGTTCAATAATTTATAACAATGACGACGGGACTTGTCACCACATCAAGAAATAAACAGCTCTAGTACCAACGATGCGTGTATAATCAACGTTGTTTTTGTCAGTATATAGTTTCTGGTCAAATGTCGGAATATAAAGTACATGGGTATTCATGAACCAACATGAGAAATGAAGGGGGTAATCTATATTTATACGCCTTATATATCACCAGAAAAATACTTTAGTACAGGGTAATAGAAGCTGTCCTGATCATCATAACCAACTCGTGGATGATGCTTGACAAACAACAGCAGAATTTAGGAGATGTACTACTAAAATTTCCATTATGGTCAAAGATTCAATATTCAGGTTCGTCTTACATAAAGATCATAAAAATCGGACAGGGAATGCAGCACTTAATCGATATAGCAGTGCACAGAAAACACAAATAATGCATACAACACGACACAATACCCAACACAAAATTGAACGAGAATAAGTTTGACCCAAGTTTCAGTTATCAACAAATAAACAACACACAGCCTATAGAAAAAGGGATTTTTCAAAACATTTAATAAATAAATTAAATACCATCTAGACGGCTTCTAAATTTTAGTTTATTTAGTTACTACCTCATGTCTAACGTTGCAAACATATCAAGCAGCAATATAGAAAAAGGGATTTTTCAAAATATGTAATAAATAAATTAAAAACAATCTAGACGGCTTTTAAATTTTGAATAATCCATGCGATCAAGATGTCAACTTATTGTCACAATGCTATCGTTTTCCAAGTAGATCTAACTGATTAGCCAACTTGCTGTGGCTCATATGGCAAGATCAATAAAAATTTGTTTGTCTTATCACTATAATCATTTTGTGGTCCTTTAAGACAGCTCAAAAACGTTGAATGAGGTTGGGCTTATCAGCATTTAGACACAGTTGAAAACTTCTGTTGCCATGGTTACACAGGAACATATTTACATAATCAAAATATAACTTTCATTTAGTTTACATTGATACTTGCAACTTTTCAAATTATTATTTATTTTCTATTTAGGCAATTTTTACTATTTAGTGAACCTACTCCTTTTGTGAAGCAATTTCTGAGCTAGCTCAATTTCTGTTCGTTTACAATGTTCCACAGTTCAAGTAAAATTATTGTGAGTTTTGAAAGTTTAGTCATTCTAATATAGATCAGGTTTAGTGAGTATACAATAGATCAAATTAGTACAAGACCTTGATCAATACACTTCTCAAGTATTCAAGAATTTTATATTAAGATTTATTAAACATATAGAAGATTAATAACGTTAGACATTGTACGTGAATATGTAACGTCTTGTATTACTCCAGTAGACAAGATGGACGAGGTTCAGTATAATTATTAATTTTCGCGGGTATCAATTTTCGAAGTTTTTGTAAAATGATGATTTAGTGATTTATTTTAATTTTTCGGATTTAATTTTTTTTTAAACTTTCTTGATACGTAGTTTTTTATGTCAAATTTTCCAGTTTATTTAATTTGGTAAAGTTTTTTCATCAACGAAATCGACACAGATTGAAAACTCCAATTCTTGTTTCGGTATATACTCGCTGCATTTCCAATCTTCGCTATTCGGTCGATTCCGTAATATCTCCGAGCAGTGCTCGTTTGTTTTCGGTAACTTCCGTGAACCAGAAATTTAACGAAGAGTATCTCCTTTAAAATGTTAGTAAACGTACTAACTTCACCCACCACCACCCTTGCTAGCATTTGATATATACATTTCCTTAAAAACTGTATTCAGGTTTTAAAATTTGCATATTATGCATTTTATTAAAGGGAGGTAATTCACCAAACTGGTGCATTCTGGCCCATTGAATAAAACTTTCAGATTTAAGTTTATCATATGTAATTATTTTAATAATTTTCAGTTAAAGCATGGTGTTGAACATGATGCATTGTTATGATACGCTCTTTGTCCGTTTGATTTACTTCACCTTATGGAAAACCTCTGACATAGTTCAAGGGAGTGGATTTTTTGAATTAAATAAAAAAATAAACAGATACTGGACTAGGAATGTACTCTTAAACGACCAAACATTAGTTGAGATATATTGTGATTCTCAGAAATAACCTATTTTATAATTAATTAAAATCAAGGGAACCAGTAAATACTGAGTAAAGATAAGTCTTTTAAAATATTTATAAGAAAAAAATGAGATTTTTGGGGGATTCAGACAGAGAGCGTATCATGACCGTGCGACCACATGCACGCGCCAAGTTGTGTGTTCGTCCCAAACAAGGGACAAACAAACAGTAAAATAAAAGCCCAATAACAATATCGTTAGGACATAGACGAGCTCCATGGCCACCCCTTCTTATCTAGGAGGGAAGAAGGGGTGTAGGGAAACAACCAAAGAGCATGCCCAGTCGCAACAGACACCGCCAAAGGCTTGACAGGCGCTTTTTACTAGCAAAACATACACTTTTTATACGACTGCTATATGACTAAATGACCATTTCATTATGTGAATAAATTAATAAATATATTTTATTATGTATGTCACATAATTCAGATCTTGCAAAGTATGTGATGAAATTTATTGGAAGGCTCATGCTTGAAATAAGGAACACATGGTCAAAGTTTCATTATACTTGGCTATCAATTTTAATAGATAAAACAAATAAATAATTTCTCGTGTTATATTTTTATTTTCCCATCGTAAAACTGTATGCCCCGGGGCAAATATGGTAACGAAGACATATTATAACATTGTATTAGCACAGCAATTTTCACACAATTTAACACTTGACCGTTACATGGCCTATAATCAAATCTTATACGCAGTGATCTCCCCTTATAGAGGTCGGCAACAATGTTTCACCTGCGTATTACAACATCCGGGTGACTAAAAACTACTATCTGTTTATGTACAGAAAAAAACCTTTGCAAAGACGGGAGGAGCAACTCCTAAGCATTTTTAAAGTGTATAAACCGAGTAACTCCCATCACCTTCAAGCACTCTAAACGCGTTGGGTGCAGACCTATATTTCGAGGTACATTGCATTTCAATAGCGGTAAGCTAACGCTCTGCTTGTTGAAAATAAATACAGGTTTAGTTATTTCAGAAGCATTAATCGTATGAAATTTTTCCCCGAATGCGTCCTTTCCAGAGCAACACTCCTTAAAGCAGCACCCTCTTTTAGCAGTTCATGATAATTTTGCTCAAATGGTAACCATTCAGTATTTATTTACCGCTACAGCGCAAACACATCTTTTTAACAATAAGCTTTATGATTCTGCTCTTCAGAGGTTATACTGAACATGTAAATATGAAACTCTCGTAAAGAGAGTCAAGCATCTAATACAAGAGTTGGATGTCATCGGCGGTTCTAGTAAGATCAAAGCTCAAAATCCCCGGCGTCCTACCGGAACACACTGCTAAAATATAATTCAGTAAGAATGTTTACACGAAACCTATACAAATCTACTTCCGCTAACCATCTCAAATTATTGAATAAACCAAACTTGTTGAAACTTGCAGAAATTAGATGAATTTTTTACAACTGGCGATATTTAAAATCGACCCGCATTCGCGTACAACATGGCTTGTTTTGCACGTTATATTTATCCGAAAACTCCGAAAGAATATTGTTCAGCTTCAATGTGATTACAAAGCTTTTCTTCCGCCGACATGTGACTAATATATATATATTTAATACTTGATAGATCATGCTTAAAGATTAATCAATATTGGAGTCAAACCTTGCCTTGTTTATGAACGTCTTACATGCAATTTCATCTCTCCATGCGAATCGATCGACCGAGCGTCTATTTTATGTAACATTATTGTGCGAATTGGAATGACGTCCTATGCACCATGGCAGTGATATGCTCCAAGAGACTAGAGTAATACATGAATTCTAGTCAGTGAATTATTCAACAAGTTATTTAATGGCAAGAAACAAAATCTAAGAATTCAACACTTCACGAGTTTCATTACAAATAAAGGCAGACGAATATTCATCACGTAATCGTATAATCTGTATTCAGAGGGCAACCATGGGATTGAACATGGACTGTGCAAAATATAGTGGTCGCTTAAATAATTATGTAGTAGATAAATAGACATAGATCATAAAGGAAATGTTTTCAGGTTTCGTATGAAGTGCACATAGCTGCATTGGAGTGCCTGTACTTTAACGAGTCCGAAAATGTTATCTGAAGCTATTTACTCTTACATGTAATTGTCCAGTACTTTAACGGCAAGAAGAATATTAAGAGCAATGATATATTACGATAATCAATTGCTTCCGAAAGCAAAACCCTTATGTAATAGTGGAACTGTTCCAGAGCGGAGATCTCTATACAGCAATAACCTCTACTATGCAATAAAACTTGTCCAGACGTAACAATATACTATATAGTTTACATTCCCGGAGAAATGACCTCTTTACAACAACAAAAATTGTGTTTTCCAAAGGGTATTGCACCATAAAGGTTGTACTGTTGTCTTACGTTTTTTTGGTATTATATACTATTTTGTTGCTAAAATACGCAACACGAGCTAATGAAGCTATGCTCAGTTCTCTGCTGTTCTGTGCTGTTCTGTTCTGTTCTGTGTTTGAGGTAACAAGCACTGGTACTGAGTATATCCGTACCTAGTTCTATAGAAACAAACGCAATTAAGGAATATCTGACGTGTTTCTTACGATGTATGGTTGCGTTTGTCTAGGACAGTCGTATGTCTGACTTTTCAATGACTTTAGACGACTTCGTTTGACGAGATAGTTGTGTGATACTTTATACAAGGAATCCGAATGCGATATTCTAGCTCTTTCCGAATATAGATACATTGGTTCTAAATCTGGCACTGATTGGTGTACACAATTCATTAAAATATCAAAAATAATAATAAATATTACTTATACAGTGAACATGAGGTTCAAGGATCCATAACTGACCCCTTTGCGTGAGACTACCTCTGATTACCAACCACTGTGGAACTCTCGGTCCGCAGTCTAGAGCGTTATTTACTCGACCGCCGCGCTATTCAGAAGAAAAAACAAGATTGATACCGAGCCCTCGACATCTCGCGACCCCTGAACTATTCATCATTGAGCTCGTAAAAGTTTACGTAAAAAATTAAATGCACAAAAACTATATCCACAAATTTGCTGATCGACAAATTGGAGATTAAAATTTAATTTAAAAAACAAGTCGGCGACCTAATGAATTTTCCATGAATAATGAAATACAAGCCGCGTGACTCACGACGCCTTGATAAGATCTCAGCGACATAAAAACAGTGAAAACCGCAGGCAAAGTTTCTTTAAATTTAGTCGGGGGAAGATGCATTATAATTTAATTAATTAAGCGAGACTTTTATCTGGAAACATTCGATTGTGTCAGAGTGAATAACCTGTAGTTTGAGGAAGATCTTTGGATTCTAACAATAAAAATATAAATGTATGTACAACTAAGGGGTATTTAAACGGTGACTTCCATAAAGTAAATTCCAAAGGATGTAGCAGTTCGGGCCATCAGTACACGAAAAGGATTGTCCTGGCTTTCTGGTTTAGAGACGTTCTTACATTTTGCATGAAACGTTGACCTTTGCATAAACGGATCCCTTTACGTTTTACAAGAATGATTGACTTCGTTTTCATTGAACGCATTCAGTGTCACCATTGCTTTATACATCCATTTATCTCTTATACTAATAAAGGATTGCCATTCCTTTTCATAAAAAACAGAGGGTTACCATTCTGTTAGCTAAAAGTTATCTAGCGTTTCTTATCAAAATATACAGTACAAAAATAATACACAATTAAAAGCACAAAATCAAAATAAAATACAAGAAACTCCGTCACACCCTCTTTAAATTAAATGTTACCATTAAATATTAACAACATAAACTAGTGTCTGATGCACTATATCTAAAGCTATTTGTTGTCCGGATGCAAAATAAATGAACATTGGACATGTTTTCGACGTTTCAACAGCTTTTCTCACATTCTATTTGATTTGGAGACATTTCGAGAACATTTCGAGAGAAGCCCACGAGTTGTAGAGCTGTTAACCGCCTGCATTATTGATGGACGAATGATGGATGAAACGGGTTAAATGCGTAAAAAGCTGAATGCTACAATTTCAGCATAAAACCCAATTTTGTGGATGTATTTTATACGGGGGTTATAGGACTGCGTGTAGTGAGCTGAGAACAAATGTGTATACTACATCCAACACTATATGAAGAAACAGTCACCGTCAGTGGATCAGAGCTAGAATATCACCATATGTTTACAGACAACCATAGAAATACAAGAGAAAACATATGACCAGAACCAACAGCATTAGGAGAGAAGATCTACAGATCTACAACAAGTTCCTTACTTCATGTATCACTGTGACCGGAGAGTACGGACGTGACCTGTATTAAATGACACCAGGTTAAATTATCTTATCAAATATCATAACTGGTCTGTACACCAAACATGTACGATACAATATCAGAATTTGACATTTGTATTTGCTTGTACGAAGTGTGCAAACCCGCGTAAACAAAATCGCACTACTCAACCATGGTGAATCATATTCCATAAACACAACCGTAAATGAAATTTTATTTCTGGTAAAGGCAAAATATTGCCGAATATATAACTACTCCTAAAACGGACTGAATGAGTATCAAGCGGTAACATTTTGATTTGTAAAAAGCATAACAAATGGGCGCGTTAAATTTTATTATTAGTTTACGATGACGGGGATTAAAAAAGACATTTCCCCTGAGACCAGCTGGAAACCTCAGGCTGTTTGTATGATACTAACTACTCTGGAAAATGAGAGATGTATTAAGTTTAATTCTCAGAAGATTTCGAAACCGGAAGATGATCAAGCTCATCAGCGTTCTAAACGAATGTTTCTAGAACTTTATGATGACATCTGCACTTGTGTATTTTAACTTTCATATCTTAATAAAGATAGTTTTATTATAGTAACTATTCCATCCCACAAGGGCTAAAGTGTGAAATGAACACATGATTATTTCGAACCATGTTACATGTATGTTAGTTTTTGGTTAGGTACGTCACATGTATACGAACAAAGCCATATCAAAGCAATTCTTTTTATTGTTTTCAACATTTTAATCGGATTAAAGGTCAGAGAAAACCATTGCGCTATCACCTAAGCCATATACTCACATACTTATGAATTTCTAAGAAATGAAGAAATCAATAATATAAAATGCAATTTTCCTGTCCAGAATTTATACTCACAGATAACTGGCCGGAATCAACGAGTAATAACAAAATAATAAAATGTAATACAATTCCAAACATGCTTATGTACGAGTATACCTCGATTCATTGAGTAACACTAATGAGGGAACTATCCCATAAAAACAATATCGGAGGCTACAGTCACAACGAGTACACCCAGTTAAACATATACATAAATAAAAAATAGTTTATCTGACGGACGAGCTTATGTTTATAACCGTTCTCATTTAACTTTGAACGTTGTGTAGTTTTCGCTTTCTTTTTCAATACATGAACCAAGTTTCGAGATTTAGCGTCTAAGTGTTGGAAACCTTTAGAACATATATCACGATAACCAGACGTAAAATTACATTCGAAAGCTTACTAGTTTCACTTGTATGTCTGGCTCCGATGACGTCATTCAGTGTTTAGCGTAATTTTGTTAAAATCGACCAAAGACAAAATATTTACGGTTGTTTTTAACTTTGAGTTGACTTTTCTTCTTGTGTTAGCCACACAAGAGCACCACCTACGAATGCTGGACGCTCGACTTCACTCGTTTTTTTTATAGTAACAAGCACAGATAACTATATATATATATATACTAATATATGTCTCATGGTTAAACACCTTGTCGTGTGATGGTGAATAACTACGCCAAATTGCAAGTGGACATTCATAGTCGTTGAGAAAATGACTCTGACAATAAACTTAACCAACACAGACGCTGACACTGACTATCACGTCATGACAAAAGCTCATTTTTTTCTTTGAAAAGTTGAGCTAAAATGACGTCACATACCACGTGGTATGTCCACAATGACATCTAAGCACTAATGTGCAGTTTACCATCAGTTATATTTCTAGTTTTAATACTACATGCGACTCAGTGACAAGACGAAATTAATGTTCCATTATCATATGCGAGTGATGTTTCCAAACCATATAATCATACGCGACCCTTTCAATCAAATATTCATAAGTGCATTCTCTAAGGAGATTGTGTTACAAATAAATACAATAACAATACCTAATACAGTGCTGGAGAAATGCTATAATCATAACGTACATGGGAAACTTTTTTAAAATTAGCAACAGCTGAATGTGATCTGGTTTGTGTCGAATAAAAGCCGGTGTATCTCCTGAATAATCTACATCAGGTCCCAAAACACCAATCTTATGTTACAATGCTATCTAGTATGAAGATTATGTGGCTTTCATATCGTATATTATGATTAGCAGACATGGTTTTGGTGCGACAACATGGGAGAATGACAATAATCTGGAATATCGGTCAAATGTTCCATCATAAAAACGTGGATCATATGTGTAATTATCTCATGTTATACGTACATCGGTTAATAATAATCTTAATGTACATTATTACATTACATTAGTATTATTTGTTTATTTACTTTCAGCCCTTTTGTTAACTTTATAATTACAGGCACATTACAAACTAATAGTTAGTCTATAAAGGGAATGAACTCAAATAAGACTTAGTTTTTCGTTCCAATCTTTTCCGATATTTAAAATGTTGTTGTAATTATTTGTTGTTAAATGTGTATACTGATGTAAATATTGTGTTTTGTTGTAATTTAGTTTATACTAATTCATTTATGAAACAAGTTTTATTCCACTAGATATTGAATACTCTGTATTATGTTTCTGATATCATACAGCTATTATACAGGGTATATGTATGTGAGAGCGAAGACAGTTGTCCTTTTTGAGAAGAGCATCTAGCAAAGGAATTACTACTAGTAGTACCATTTTATTTTTTTTAAAGTCTTTGCCGTGACGCCAACCAAACGGTCCATAGTATTCACATTTTATAATCTTTATCATCGTAATCAAATAAAGTAAAAACATCATGCAGGAAGCTCATAAATATTTTTTCCATTGACACATCGTTTCCAACATTATATGATCTTGAAGATTTGGCCCAAACAGACTAAAATTAACGGAAACACCCTTTGACCAAGCTCCAAATAATAGCAAAGTGTCTGTGTATGCTCAGATATTTTCTCAAAGGCATTGGATCTAATAATTAATATCTTATGATGTGCACTGTAACCAACATATTCTGTTGAAGAAAGCATGACAAAAAAGCAACAATAAGCGTGCTCCTATTTAAATCCAAAAGGAGCTAATTTGAAACAATCCTAAAATCCTAAAAACCTTATGACACAAAACTCTAGACAAAAAAAAACACAAAAAAACCCAGAATATTCAACATATATTCACAAACTAGTGGAGGAATGCTTTGTTACTTTGTATAGACATTATGCTTTCATAAGTCGGCGTCGTAAAAGATTAATGAACGTGGAATTATGTAGGATAAATTACGAGGTAATGTACGATGCTTTTAACGTGTAGTTTGAAAAAGAATCGAAGAAAAAAACTTCTAAATTATTAAAATCTGATGAGAAAACTAGAAGAACGTAATTCTCACCATTTACAGCATAAAATGATAAACAAGTCAGCGTATCGTACACATGACATTAACTTTGTGAGTTTTAAAGATCTCATTGATTGTTCTATAAAAAAATTCATAGAAAAAATAAAAAAAGTAATGTTTGTCATTTAAGGCGGAAGTGACAACACGTGTTTAACCTATTGCCGATAGACCCTACGGTCAACGAAAGCTTACTACAAACAAGTTAAAAAATAACGGGGTTCTCTGTTACTATAATCATTCGTTGAACCCTGAGAACGTCGTAAAGAACCATTGAAGCGTCTAGGCATCACATCCGGAGTATTTGTATTACACAACATTTGTCTTGCAACGAGGTCTGACGTCATCGAAAAATCTGATATAAGACTGTCTCAGTCGAACGCCAAAAAAACAACCAAACAAACCAATACACTGAACATTTTCAAATTGCATTTGTTTCATGTATGAATGTCAGCCATACTAGTGCTTGTTAACCAAAATACAGAACAGTACAAACCATCACAATACGAGTAAGCACTCATTACATATTTCAGCAAAATAAGAGTAAATTATGTAAAATACAATTTTACAAAGAAAAAATACAATCTCCGTGGAGCAACGTCAACAAACGTCCTTTTCAAACCAAAATCGCTGTTGCTCAGATGTTGTTGCTGTTGAGTGTTAGAAAGTGTTGTATTTAAGTGTTACTTCTCGAACATTGCATAATATTATCAGAGGTGGTTGCTTTATCATGTTTAAGGAGGGTAGCTCTCGAGCGGTTCCTCTATCCATACAGTACAGTAAAACTTCGTTATCTCGAGGACTCAACGGAACCAAAAGCTCGAGATAAGCATGGAACTCGACATATCCGAATATCATGGTAATGTTTTTCTTCGGACTAAGTAATATGTACTTGTTTTCGCATACATTTAATTATATTAACATAATTATTGTTGTTTGTAATAACACATGCAATCATTTTCCAAACAATACGAGTATTTGTTCGGAAACGTCAAAGTGTTAAGTTCCAGTGACATACGAATTTCATACTCATTGGGGCAAAAATATCAAATATCATTCTTTGCATAGTTATTTTTTGTTCACTGTTCATTGTTGAGGATCTTATGGAAGATTGATTAGTTTTATTGTCAAATAAGTTACCTCGTTAAATAATATAAAGTCTTTACTATTATTTTTATTATTGTTATTATTATTATACTAAACTGAACGTTTTCGGGTATGTCCTATGATGGTACCACATTATTAAATCGATCTCTCCTTTTCTGCACAGTCTAGAGTCAATCCCCTGCGTACCATCTTGATATTGATACGAGCACGTGATAAATATTCGTCTGCCTTTATTTATAATGAAACTCGTGAAGTGTTGAATTCTTAGATTCTGTTTCTCGCCATTAAATAACTTGTTGAATAATTCACTGACTAGAATTCATGTATTACTCTAGTCTCTTGGAGCATATCACTGCCATGGTGCATAGGACGTCATTCCAATTCGCACAATAATGTTACATAAAATAGGCGCTAGGTCGATCGATTCGCATGGAGAGATGAAATTGCATGTAAGACGTTCATAAACAAGGCAAGGTTTGACTCCAATATTGATTAATCTTTGAGCATGATATATCAAGTATTAAATATATATATTAGTCACATGTCGGCGGAAGAAAAGCTTTGTAATCACATTGAAACTGAACAATATTCTTTCGGAGTTTTCGGATAAATATAACGTGCAAATCAAGCCATGTTATACGCGAATGCGGGTTGATTTTAAATATCGCCAATTGTAAAAAATTCATCTAATTTCTGCAAGTTTCAACAAGTTTGGTTTATTTAATAATTTGAGATGGTTAGCGGAAGTAGATTTGTATAGGTTTCGTGTAAACATTTTTATTGAATTATATTTTAGCAGTGTGTTCCGGTAGGACGCCGGGGATTTTGAGCTTTGATCTTACTAGAACCGCCGATGACATCCAACTCTTGTATTAGATGCTTGACTCTCTTTACGAGAGTTTCATATTTACATGTTCAGTATAACCTCTGAAGAGCAGAATCATAAAGCTTATTGTTAAAAAGATGTGTTTGCGCTGTAGCGGTAAATAAATACTGAATGGTTACCATTTGAGCAAAATTATCATGAACTGCTAAAAGAGGGTGATGCTTAAAGGAGTGTTGCTCTGGAAAGGACGCATTCGGGGAAAAATTTCATACGATTAATGCTTCTGAAATAACTAAACCTGTATTTATTTTCAACAAGCAGAGCGTTAGCTTACCGCTATTGAAATGCAATGTACCTCGAAATATAGGTCTGCACCCAACGCGTTTAGAGTGCTTGAAGGTGATGGGAGTTACTCGGTTTATACACTTTAAAAATGCTTAGGAGTTGCTCCTCCCGTCTTTGCAAAGGTTTTTTTCTGTACATAAACAGATAGTAGTTTTTAGTCACCCGGATGTTGTAATACGCAGGTGAAACATTGTTGCCGACCTCTATAAGGGGAGATCACTGCGTATAAGATTTGATTATAGGCCATGTAACGGTCAAGTGTTAAATTGTGTGAAAATTGCTGTGCTAATACAATGTTATAATATGTCTTCGTTACCATATTTGCCCCGGGGCATACAGTTTTACGATGGGAAAATAAAAATATAACACGAGAAATTATTGATTTGTTTTATCTATTAAAATTGATAACCAAGTATAATGAAACTTTGACTATTAGTCCATGTGACAGACCGAAATCCATTACCAAATTGGTGAACAGATCCAACAATGATTTTCGGTTAGCTTGATATCTAAGCTGTCCGAAATCAGTTGATGGACTTGCGGGACATTTTGCCAAATGACCTTTTGGCGGCCATCTTTAAAGATGGCCGCCGTTATTTTAAGCAAGCAGAGGGTTTAGGAAAACTTCGATTATTCCTCACTCACATGGGCTATCGGCTTGTAATTTGTCTTAAAATGTTTGCAATTAAACCTCGCATGTGGTCATATAAAGATATAAATATTATAATATGGTTATTAATTAATTATTATTGATTTTTTAAGGAAATTAAGATATTTTTCGATTTTTGTCGTTAATTTTTCTCTTTCAAATCGGATCTGAGTGTGTAATTGACCATTTGTTGATTGTTATATGCAGAGGTTGATTCTATGAGTCCATAATAAACATTACGTTGACAGATTTTCATTTAAAAATCCTTTATGAGCCAGGAATATTGGATACTTAAAAGTTAATTAACAGTCCTGTCTATTAATGGGATATTTAGGTTAGACCCAACATTGGATTGTATTGTAAATATTTTTTGATTTTCTGTTAGGGAATACGTTGCAATTGAAGAATACGAATGATGACCAGCTGTCATCATTGAGCATTTTGTGAAAATCAAGATGGCGTCCAAAATGGCCGCCAAAATCAGAAAAACAATCAGAGATGCCAGAAATTAGTGACATATTTCTTTTTTGCCGATTGGTTGTAGTTAAAATGTTTTTAACACATGTATTTATATATTATCTATCGTTATGTGCAATTAAATATTGTGGGAAGGCATCCATGTCGGCTGAAATCAAAATGGCGGTTATAACGGCCGCAATAATTGACATATCGATATATTCTATTAAAACATTTATTTAAATGATTTTTGTTGATATCGGAATTAAAATAGTTAACTAACATTCAAATAAAAGTACGATTCGGCTCAATTGACCCGTTGCCTTATTCAAAATGGCTGCCAAGATGGCCGCCAAAATCAGGAAATATGTCGGTGGTGCAAGAGATTAGTTACATAAATTACTATTGTTGCTAATTGGCAGTTGTTTAGATGTTAAACATAGTATCTATTCAATAATAGAATTATTAATTGTTTGCAATTATTCAAGATAACATACTAAGAAATCCACTATCGGCTGTAATGACCATCATAATTGCTGAATAAGCATATTTTATTAAAATCGTATAGTGTGTTCGAATAGTTTTTACTTGTATTGAACATTATATTTATCAGACATGCATTATGGTTTAACTTCAAAATGGTGGTCAATTAAGATTACATAAGTGGGGAATAAATTGTAGATTCTTCTTCTTTCTGTATAGTATATATGGTCGTCCTCTTGGGCATTATCGTACCATTGATATTTAATAACAAGGTCGTGTGAGCGGCGAGTTATTTTTAACAAAAACAAATAATCATGATTATCCACTATAAATAGGACCCCTCGAGAAGGCAGAATCGCTGTCGACAATGCTCATGGATCTGGTTCTAGAGTTTCCAACCAAAGTCACTAATGATCTGCCTGATGTTGCTTGTCGTGCTAAAGTACCGTTTGACGAATTGCGTCCAATATGCTGAACTGCCTCCAGATGACAAATATTTGCCTTGGTTGATCGTTTGCCGATTTGCGCATTCAAGGATTGATTTGACATGTGTCTGGTAGCCTCGTACCCTAATCTGTTTCGATAGTTTGTCAAGTTTGTCCAGAAGAAGGCGATGCTGTTGTTGGCTTTCCTCACAATGGTAGCAACACTGGGACTTAAGGAGACCTCATCTATGTATACCCCGATGTACTTATCTCTGCCACAACTTGTAACGTGTCATGCGGTTGTGGATGAAAAACGGAGTCTTAACACGAGTTCTCTTCTTAGTGATGCGTATGACCATATACTTGTAAGGATTAAATGTCACCAACGATGGACCCTCCCATTCATTGCTGTAGTCTGTCCATGTCATCTTGTTAGGCTTAAGCATTTTCTTTAGTAATTACCCTGTTCAATAGGTTGTTGTCAGCAAGCAGATGGTGAGTAGATGTTGCATGAATTAGAAGGTGGTAGATATACAACAGAAAAAGTGGTCCAATGGCTGATCCCTGAGGTACGCCTTGTGTGACTGGTGCTGTGTTGGTGGACTGTTCTCCGACCAGTACATGTTGGGTTTTGATTGCACGAATTATGCTAGTACAATTCCTGCCCAGCAGGTTCCACTGATACTGTAATAATTCAGTTTGCTGGCTTGCCTCTCCATAGACCGAAGGCTTTGTTGAAGTCCCGAATGACGGACCAATCTGATCTCCACCATCTAGGTAACAGTTGTAGTTGGTTATGGAGTGCAACCATGTTGTTAGTCAGCTAGTATCTAAAACGTCTCAAGAAGGGTCATGATCTGGCTTTGAAGCAACGGTGTGTGCTCGACCAGTCCACTTTACGCAGACTTGATTGAGATGGACCAGTAGTTGCTAGGTCGCTACAAATTGGTCTCCCGTTTTGATGATGGGTGTGACGCTCTAGTCTGATGGGAGTATAGTATTCCAAAAACTTGTGTGGATGTTGTTTGGAATCGTTGCTTCATGCCAACCATGACCAGTTATATTCTTTTTCACATCCAGTTTGTCCTCACCTCAGTCGTTCGTCCTACACTATTATCCCAGTGTCTGCGATGAACTTTCTGGTCTTCCGCAGATTATCAACGTCTCCATAGAGCTTCTCTTGAAGAGTTGTGTCTGTGGGCCACGTTGCAGTTCGATCCTGGTTCTACATCTTTGGGGGACATGCTCGACAGTTTGTTCTTCTTCCCCGCATGGACAGATCGGAGACGACACCAATTTGTACTTCCGATACATGTGATGGTTCAGCTTGTTTTGCCTTGAGCGTAGTCGTACCATAATCACTTGTTCTGACCTGTTAAGGCGATGGTAGGATCAGCATCTTTGTCTTGGTCTTGTGAAGTTCTTGATAATGGTAACTTTCTCTTTTATATCTTTCATGTACTGGTGGTTGTGCTGAATGTGCGAAATGCCCACTTCTTCATCATAGACGTTTGACCTTTCTGATTACTACTAACATTATTTGGAAATACCTAGGATGGTATATGGGATTATAATTTTATATGGTCCGTTGGCATAGTCTTTGAAATAACATTCATAATGTGTCAATATCAGTGGTATAAGAAAAGTGCTAGGCAAGGTCGATGCTGACGCCCTGGACCATGCTTATGATGGTAATATCAGTCTTCTTCCACAGAAGTGTCGTTCTTGCCACGGTATTCCATCTTGCCGATGTGGTCTTCACCACTATGAAAACAGCGCTACGGTCGCTAACCCAAGATAGTGCTGTACTGGTTATAAAGGGGATACGTTTGTTGTTTACCCCTATCGTGAAGTTGACAAATTGTTCTGAGCTTGTTTCTGTGACCTTGTCAATAAACATTGGGCAAGTATGACGATGTTAGGTGTTGTCTGTAATCATGCCAGTTTTCAAGTCGATATCTGGTAAGTTTATGTCGCCTGTTAGCCATTTTGTCGATGTTGGGTAGGTAGTGTGGAGGTGGTTGACTTCATAAAAGCTGGGTTGCTGATGGTGGTGGGTCACTGCTGGGTGATCGGTAAATTAGTGTAATGGTGAGCGGATCGCTTCCGTGGCATATTGATGGTGCTGCTGTGAATTCGGTGTATGTGTCGAGTTTGATGAATGTGCACATTAGCTACTACTATTCTTTGACGACAATGTGTAAATAAAACACGAATAACTATGTATAAAGAATAGCTTATACATATACCGTACCACGGTACCAACCCAACATACATTGGACAATCAGTACCGGTGGTACACAATATTGATCGTACTTGACTTAAGGATAAGGACAGCCAACCAGATAACACCATAGTAAGCACTTGGTCAGTTACAGGCGATGTGACTATGTAGCTATCCATATTTTCCAATTAGATAAGAGTATTATTGAATACCACTCCCATTTGAACATACACGGTTGGCAACATCTTAGCAGTCACATCAAATATACTGCACATAAAGTGTTCTAATGTTACAGTAGATCTATATTTGTAACCTATAGCAGTATTCACATTAACACATTCCATTACAATACATGTTTTGATGCAAATTTTCAGTTTGGCATACCTGTATGCGGTGGCCATTTTGTCACAATTAAGAAATCTGCCTACATTGGTACTATTTTAAACGGAATAAGTCGATCACCAAATATATATAATGTTGTATTTTATACAGTGTATTTAAGTTGTAATTATGTTTGCAAAACTTACACTGCTATCGATCACAAAAGTATCAATTTGTAACTTCCTTGGACCTCTAACACACTATTTAATTGATTTTGGAAGCCATTTTGTCCGCCATTTTGAATCAGCTAATGGTTCAGTGCTTAAACTCAAAGATTTCTTGGAGCATTTATTACATATTACAGTTGAACAATTTATTTTACACCACTTCAACTTAAATTGTGATAAAAAACAAATTATTTTCCTAACAGCTTGTCATTTTAGCCACCATGTTGAATCCAGCCATCACGAATGCCTTTTTACATTCACTAACTCAATCAATAATATTAAATATAAATAAATAAATATGTTTTAAACATTTAAACTACAACCAATCTGCAAAAAAGCGATTTGATCCTAATTTCTGGCACCTCAGATTGTTTTTCTGAATTTTGGCGGCCATCTTGGACGCCATCTTGGTTTTCACAAAATGCTCAATGATGCAAGCTGGGCATTATTCGTATTCTTCAATAAAAACAAATTCCCTAATAGAAAACAATAAAATATTTACTATACAATCCAATGCCGGGTATAACTTAAATATCCCATTTATATACTTGACTATTAATCAACTTTCAGTTATCCAATATTCCTGGCTAATGAAGGATTTTCAAATGACAATCTGTCAATGTAATGTTTATAATGGACGCCTAGAACCAACCTCTGCATATAACAATCAACAAATGGTCAAATACACACTCAGATCCGATTTGAAAGAGAAAAATTAACGACAAAAATCGAAAAATATCATAATTTCCTTAAAAAATCAATAATTAATAATTAATAACCATATCATAATATTTATATTTTTATATGACCACATGCGGGGTTTAATTGCAAACATTTTAAGACAAATTACAAGCCGATAGCCCATGTGAGTGAGGAAAAATCGAAGTTTTCCTAAACCCTCTGCTTGCTTAAAATAACGGCGGCCATCTTTAAAGATGGCCACCAAAAGGTCATTTGGCAAAATGTCCCGCAAGTCCATCAACTGATTTCGGACAGCTTAGATATCAAGCTAACCGAAAATCATTGTTGGATCTGTTCACCTTTTTGGTAATGGATCTTCAATTTTCAAGACCTGGGACATGGACTATATGTGTTCCTTATTTCAAGCATGAGCCTTCCAATAAATTTCATCACATACTTTGCAAGATCTGAATTATCTGACATACATAATAAAATATTTTTATTAATTTATTCACATAATGAAATCGTCATTTAGTCATGTAGCAGTCGTATAAAAAGTGTATGTTTTGCTAGTAAAAAGCGCCTGTCAAGCCTTTGGCGGTGTCTGTTGCGACTGGGCATGCTCTTTGGTTGTTTCCCTACACCCCTTCTTCCCTCCTAGATAAGAAGGGGTGGCCATGGAGCTCGTCTATGTCCTAACGATATTGTTATTGGGCTTTTATTTTACTGTTTGTTTGTCCCTTGTTTGGGACGAACACACAACTTGGCGCGTGCATGTGGTCGCACGGTCATGATACGCTCTCTGTCCGAATCCCCCAAAAATCTCATTTAAATTTCTTACAAATATTTTAAAAGACTTATCTTTACTCAGTATTTACTGGTTCCCTTGATTTTAATTAATTATAAAATAGGTTATTTCTGAGAATCACAATATATCTAAACTAATGTTTGGCCGTTTAAGAGTGCATTCCTAGTCCAATATCTGTTTATTTTTTATTTAATTCAAAAATTCCACTCCCTTGAAATATATAAGAGGTTTTCCATAGGGTGAAGTAAATGAAACGGACAAAGAGCGTATCATGACAATGCATCATAATAATCAACATCATGCTTTAACAGAAAACTGTAGTTATATGATAAACTAACGTCTGAAAGTTTTATTCAATGGGCCAGATTGCACCAGTTTGGTGAATTACCTCCCTTTAATAAAATGCATAATATGCAAATTTTAAAACCTGAATACAGTTTTTAAGGAAATGTATATATCAAATGCTAGCATGGGTGGTGGTGGGTGAAGTTAGTACGTTTACTAACATTTTAAAGGAGATACTCCTCGTTAAATTTCTGGTTCACGTAAGTTACCGGAAACAAACGAACACTGCCCGGAGCTATTACGGAATTGACCGAATAGCGACGATTGGAAATACAGCGAAGTATGTACCAAAACAAGAATTGGACGAGTTTTCGATCTTTGTCCTTTTCGTTGATAAAATAAATCTACCAAATTACCACAGCTAGAAAAGTCTAAATATTTGACATAAAAAGAGTATCAAGGGAGTTTTAAATCCGCAAAAAAATCTCACTAATTCAACATTTTACAAAAACTTCAAAAATTGATACCTGCGACAAAAAAATCTCACTAATTCAACATTTTACAAAAACTTCAAAAATTGATACCTGCGACAATTAATCATTTTACTGATCTTCGTCCATCTTTTCTGGAGGAGTAATACAAGACGTAACATATTGATATACAGAGTATATTAATCTTCTATATATTTAATAAATCTTAATATTAAATTCTTGAATACTTGAGACGAATATTGATCAAAGTAGAGATATTTTGTCTCATACAAATTTATCTATAGTATACTGACTAAACCTGATCTTTATTACAATTACTCAATTTTCGGAACACACATTTTAAAATGAAGTATGAAACATGTAACAAATAGAAATTGCTTCACACATTACAGTTTCAGTGCTGACAAGCCCTCATTCAAATTTTAGAACTTCTGGCTAGCTTAATAATATTTCAGGAACGAGTTAAACTGGACAACGCTTACGTGAAAAAAACAACAGTTTTTTTGTCAACATGGCGTTCAACGAATAACTGTAAACGAAACACATGTGCACGTAATATGTCGTCACACAGTCCTTCGTTGAACGCAGCGCTGCGACTCATGAACACTTGTGTATACGATCACTTATGAGCGAAAGCTGAAAGATCGATCCTCGATAAATTGCAACCTGCTCTTTATGTCCATGAGCACGTGTACAAGAAGATGTACGTACTTTGGTTTCGCAGCATCAACATTTTCAAATCTCGGCACCTTTGCCATTATGACCGTGCTCTGGATAGGCATAAACTATCAACTTAAAACAATTACTCCCCATTAACTGAAAATTAATGGACGCTTTGAATTGAAAAACCTATTCCCTTATGTGTATTTTAACTCTCGAGCAAAGATATTTATATTCCATTCGCTTGTTTGAAATCGAGCACTTGTGAAAATTCATGATTAAATTTGCATTTTCCTGATTCATGATATTCGTATGCTCACGTTTTAGACTTGATGCAACATTTTTGAATTGAGATGTCAAATTTTCAATGTCGGTCCTACGTGTATAGGGATTTATAGTCACCACCGTGTGCATGGAGTCTTAATATTAGCGATAGTTGTCCCTCCAGAGAGGCTGTGACGAGCGCGACGTAAAAGAGTTTGACAAGCGTCAGTCACTGGCGCATAACGTTTGTATTTTACATCATCTCAGTAGAACGATGGTAATACAGGGTGGCAGCGAATGAATAAATAATGCTATGATTTTCCTCTCTGTTTTCTCTCCAATGTAACTTTGTTTTATGTAGTAACGCCTCAACATAACATGTTACATTACCTAGTCAACAGACTATACACGCGCTTCGGGTCACAATTTATATACAGCGTATACGCCATCCCAAAACATGTACACTATTCCATCCAATATGACGTAGTCATGATACAAAATCATGACACATTTTAAAATAATATCCATAAGCCTGTTGGGGTCATGCCACAAAATAAACAAACATAAACATATTTGGAGTCATGGCATAAATATAAACACACATACACATCGTGAAACAAATATAAACAAACACACACAAACATTGTTAAGACATGACACAATTAGGCCCTATTTCATATATTTTTACCACAATTTTTTTTCAAACCTAAAAACACCTAATGGAACAGGGATTTTCAAGATTTTAAAAGAAAAAAGAAGGCTTTTGTTGATCTCTTTACTGCCATATGGCATATTCTGTTGAACTATTATATTGATGCTGTGTTCGGAGTTATGGGTTTGGTGTACATTAGTGTGCGATTTTCCTCTTAGAAAGGAATATACTCATGTTTTATGTATGACGAAATGATTAATTGCCACACGCTACTAACGGCATGGTAACAATACATGTATGATATTGATATTAATAAATAAATTCCGATGATATAATTCAATAACCAACAGAGTTTTACGCTCATGAAAAAAGAATGAAACTATTCATGAAAACAGCAACAGCATGGGCAAACCACATGTTACTAGTAATACATACAATATTGAGCTAAGATAACAAGAATATATCTTGCAAAAATATAACGACAGTAAGTTTTGTATTTTTAATGATGCTTAAGCCAAGACATGGTAGTTGTGTCTGACATCACTGCTTATCCCGGCAGTTGAATTGTTTCGACCAAAAGCCAAAAATGACGTCACAAACCATGTGACATGTCCACACTGATCACATGACATTATATTTTACTGTTACTGTTACTTAACAATCAGCATCGATACATTAACTTATTTGTATTTATGCCTAATAATAATTTTACGAAAACAAGACAATTTCAAGTTTCCAACGTTTCGATTTTAAAATAACAAGTCTTCTTTAGCGTTTACAACTTAAAATACTTGTTAAGACCCCATGTATTATTATTTATACATACAAATATGTAAGATAGAGGTATCGCTATGACTCAAAAACGAAAATTGATTGCACATAACGCCCACAACAATAAGTCGTCCACAAATCTATGGAAAGTACAAATTAATACAATGGTACAATCACTTAATATCTTGATCTTTGGTCGGCAATATGTGGGAATATGTTGGTAACAATGTCTAGAAAATTGGCACTGTAAACCCAAGAAATTGTTTCGCACGAATTAATTTCGCGGAATGTGTGAGTAGTAGAAATTTGCGAAATGCAGTAGCTGTGTGTTCAAAGCATTAATATATCTATGGACATTATATTGCGGGAGACTTTTAAATGCGAAAACGTGTAGTCGCGAATATGCCGACGATCAGGGGAAAACGCGAAAGCTAGTAGAAATCTACTTGCGAAAGTAAATTAGTTTACAGTATTCTATTGTAAAAGAGATACAGAGATTAACGTGTCTTTTAGATGATTCCCTGTATCATTAAACACATCTCTCGATCAGAGAGAACATACCCATAATTTAATTCAACATTATACAGAAATATGCAAATAAGATCGCTTTCATCGGAATTAAAAACCATACAATGCTGTAAGCTGTATACATGGTTGCCAGTATGATGTCTGTTCCCGGCGACGAGTGAGTGTGTGTGTTGAATTTTTTTCCTTTTAGGGGGGTATGGGTAGTAAGTTTTGTATATGTCTATTGCGTGGGTGGCAAGGCGCTGCCACTACTTCCACCTTTACATGGCTTTAGAAAAGGGGGCGTAGGGCAAGTTAGTTTTTTTCTTTTTTGATAACAGTAATTTTTCCAATGTTTACTGTTGGGATTAGGGATTTGGAAAGTGCATTGTGCGATCCTAGGTCACCCACCTAACGACAGCTGAATGACCTGGTGCATTTTTGACAATCTAGTTATGTTTCCTATCCCGCCTCTAACCAACAAAATGAAATGTTCAAATTCAAAAATGAAATTAGCTACAGGATATGCCTGTCATATTCCAGCAGAAAGCTGACTGGCAAATAAAAGCTATGCTCGACACAAAAGCATTGAAAAAAACAAGCTGAGCATTCAGTAGGCGGGTTAAATGGATGAAATACGAGGGTTGTTCCAGAAAAGGGTAAAAATCTTGATTAATTTTGGCACATACTTCTTGACAGTTCGTATGATATAACGCGATTATCAATTTTGATACAACCCACGTATATACCTATTACATGACAAGCATGTAGGATTTAAACAACAACTGGAAAGGTCAACCAGACTATAAAATACAATAGAGAATGAACTTTCCATGTTTTATACGGGTCTAAAGTCTAGAGTGTTGTTACATGCGTATTGTTATACGTTCATCTATCGATTGACTGGAATTCCGAGGCATTATATTACAAACAGCCATACACAGTCACATCACCAGCAGATTCGAATAATTCTAAACAATTGATTTTTTCGTTTTTCTGATTCAAGAATAAATCTGGAAACAACGTTGAATTTCTAAAATATTACATTTGCGCAATGGTTGCTACGGGTGTATGGGTGTATATAAGTGGTATAAGCAGATAGTTCGGACATAATTTTAATCTTCTAATAATTACGTCATATGTGTATGATTATCGCTACCCTGTATATTGGTGGGGTATACAGTTAGTTCTACAACAGCATCTTAAATGCCTACGATTCGAATTTCGAGGATACCCCGAAGAAATTCATTCCGCACATTGAACAATCAGCAGTTCAAACAAATTTGGTCATCAAACATGTCTTACAAACTGCTATGTAGATTTTTACTTGTAGTAGTGAATTGCCATAAAATGTTTCTCTCAATTTCGCTCCTTCTGTATGAGCATTTCATGCTTAATTAAGCTAAATAAACCACATACATGTATATTTGCTCTATTCTATTCTGTTCTACTCTATATTACGTTATCGTATCATGACAATAAAAGCATATCCATTACATATACAAGTATGACATTCCACGACATGATTGAACGATACAGGATGGAAACACAATGTCACGTGGTACAGTATGGAAACACCGGTCACGTGGTATTACACGCTGGAATGTCGGAGGAAACAATCAATGTGGACGAACAAATACAAGTATGCTCATTCATAACTCGAGCTGTCATTTTCAGAGATAAGTGGATGTTTTCTATATGAAGAAGAATATAACAGTGTGTATCATATGTTGTTCTACAAATCACAGGGAACGTTTTTCCGGGCAGTGGATATGGTACATTACTGATGTATAGCGGGTTAATTCTGTGGAGTTTTATTTTTGCATTTTCTGTGGTTTCAAACAGTCCCACTGAAAATGTTTACCCAAACTTCAACTTTTCTACAATGAAATTAGAAACGCTGTTATAAAGTGTACGCATGTACGTATTACTTATTTCTGCAGATAGTTCAACCGACCCTACGTATTTAAGTCATGTAGAGATTGTGACACTTCACCAACACATACAACAAAACATAATAACCAATCGGGCAAAAAAGGCCGAACACAGAACACAAGTCTAAGCTCAACTGTTAAAAACAAACGTCAAAAGTGCTGAAATATGTAACTTGACCAAACCTTCCAACGAACCTGTCCTAAGGACAAAACATGACAGCCTAACTCACTATTTGTAGTCCTTTGTGCAAGAAATTAAGACTCGTTGGACAGGGAAAGCAGCCTTGAACAAATACTGATGAGCGCAAACGGCACATACAGGAAAACCCACACACACAAGAGTAAAAACACAGGCAATAATGTTGCACAGGCTTAATTCATCAATTTGGAACGCACAACGAACCTTACAAACTGGCCCAACGCTTGTAGCAATCATGTATTGTCTTATCAACAACATAAATCAAACAACGGCGTCATATTATTGCAATAACCAGTTTCTATATTAATTTCCATTTGATCTAGACGGCAATAAGTCTTACATAACGCAGACTAACGTTTCGGAAAAATAAAAATGGATCATAACAAAGTTCTGGCATCCATAGATACCCTGGGGTTTTATAAATTCAACGATTGGCCAATATGCCGTCGCTGAACAAGTGTCCAAATCTACACACTAGCGTTATCATGATATTGGTAATAATGGTGTACATGAAGAAGGTTGCGACGCTGGACGTGTTATGTGTACGACTATGCGAATACCATTTTGGGGTATTACGTCATCGAGATGTGTGTAGTACTACGTTTACAAACAATGGTTGTAAAACATTTGGAACACATAATCTAGTACGTCACTCTCACACTATTCTAACTGGACTATACTAAATTAACATTGTTAGCTACATCATACACCCGTATACCCGAGTGACTCATTTAATGCTGCCTTTCCTGTCCATTTTGTTGTATTTGCTAATATCGCTTATTTTAACCACAAGACAAGTTTAACATAATGACATATTCAAACTTAAAATCAATCGTCATTTATTCAGCTAAACTGCTTAAGATGTTGACCAAAATGAGCAATTGCAGCAACAACGCTACTGCTACTACAAAAACGCGAACAAAACATTTTAGAAGCAAATCATGCTCAGATTTAACAACAGTACACTGTCATTGAAGCTGCATTATTGATCAACCGTTCGTAAAATAAACATTCCCTTTGCTCCACTACTGACATTGTGTGTATGAAGAAGACTTCTTAGCTATATAACTTGTTTGGTTTGCCATTTCGGTCTCTGCTCTGTTGCTACATTTTATCGCCGCATTCCCTTCCGTTCATTCATGTTTCTTGAACTCCCTTTCACTAATCCGCCTTTATTTCAGCTATATTGTTTCATCTCATTCGCTTGATTCATACTTATCACTACATTACTCGTTCTCTCACCATCTCACTCTGTCACACGCTCTTTGCATCTATACTTCACATAACCTCTCCCCTCTCATTTCCTTTCCCGCCCTCTCTCTCATTAATCCACTGCCCTTTTCCAATTAAGATGTTTAAAGTATTAGAAATACAGTGTCGTGAAATTGAAATTATTGTGTACATGTGACAGACCTTTATAAATTTACTTCCTTAATATACGGTTATAATGAAATAGAAATAAGACGATTACTACGCGCGTTCCGACATAGTACATACAGAAATATAGTTCGTATAACTACAAGTAAATAATCATATGTTAAGAGACTACTAACCACTAAACACACACAACAGAAACATATAACTCGAAGACAAATATCCTCCAAATAATTTGATTACAGGCAAGACGTTTCATGGCTAATGGAAACGGCACTCAATTACATGTAAATACAAAAACAACCTTACATTTTGCTAAACATTATTTATTTACCACTAACAACCAACGCAGCGACCTCATATTGTCCTCGATGCATTCAAGGGCTTAAGAAGTTTGCAAAGCATGCAAGTTGCTACTATTTGGGTTTTTGAACTCTTGCGCTCGTAGGCAGTTGGTGCGAAAGCAGAAGTTGCTTTGGGTGATATTAACCCCCAAAGGAAAACTATACCACTGTTAAGGACAATATGGACAATGCCATGCAGTCGCTGCAAGCAAAAACAAGCCCTTCAAACATTTCATTAATTAGTTCATTTATGGCACGTGTCATTACGCAGGCGTGATCTTTCTAATTAAGCGAACAAGGCTTTAAACAAACCAACAACGTCTGTTGTTCTTCTTAACGATCAATTATCATGGCAACATAAAACCTAAAAGACTATAAACAACATAGTTGAACAACAGAAAGTGTCCCATTCCGCTGTTATAGCCATTATGCCATTTTGTAATCAATTAGTTAGGTACAAAAATGTAATATAACCAATTGTTTGGCCATTACAGAGTTTGTATAATTTCTGCTTCGGTTGTGCGTTTGTTTTAGGACACTGTCTTCCCATCTCAGGTTAGCATGTGTATGCACCTTTCTGATATTTGACATTACAGAGAATGTATTACAATTTCAGTTTTGAGTGTGCATATGATTTAGAAAACTTTCTGTCCTGTACTGTATTTACGTTTCTACAATTTCGTTGTCCAGTACAGGGTTGCTATGTTGTTGTTGCTTTTCAGAAAGACTTGTATACGGTTTATATCGAGTGTCACATCACACTTAATTGGTGTAATTTGACAGCCTGACCGAGGACTTTGTATCTGTTTAGTGTCAGGTTTGTTCTTTTTTAGTTTTGTGTTTGTCACTTAGTTATGGCGTGTACTTTTGGTTCGTGTTTTTTTTTCTTTGTTTATTTTTGCGGAGTGTTGCTTTTTTCTCTGTCCGAATTTTGATTATAGTTTTAATCTTTTGGTGACCTCATTTCCCCTACATGTCATATCATTATCATATTGTTGGTTACGTTTCTTATTAACATTATGTGAAGCATTTCTTATAATATGACCAAATAAGGAAAACAAACCACCAAATACGAAATAAAACGTAATTGATGTTCATTTAATCTCCCATAACGTTTCGTCCAATATGGCTTCTGTGGGTGATTTTTTTCATACATTCCCTGAAGAACACACTTCTGTTAAAATAGTTAATACATGGAACTCAGTATGTGTGGTTAATAATGGAACAACAGTTGGCTTCAAACTGCAACATGTGAAATAATGTCAATACTGAGTATAGTCTTCATGCCAACCAGCGCCAAGTTGATATATCAAGTATGGCTACCAAGGGAGTTAAAGGACCCACACTCATTTACCCTTGAAGAACAGTTTATATATTATGCATGGGCATAACAGATCCGTGAATCATAAAGAATAGTTTACAAAGGCAACAATAACACAAAAGCTCATACATTTACATAAGTCACAATATTCACAACACACCCGTTCAGATTATATAAATTTATTTGGTGTTTAGGGTGCATTAAACTTGTTGCTACACTGCCTAGTTGATTCAACAGTATCAAATACATAAATTTTACCGTAAACTATCGAGTACAACATGTAGTTCAAGATCCCGTCTGTCCAAACTACTTTTAACATGAGTTCTTACATTGGTTTTAATTTCAAAATTGACAATACCATCATGAATGACTGCTCGCCAACTAACTTATGTGGCTCACGTGGAACCATGTAAAACACAGGACAACACATAAGACATATAGAACACGTAAAACACATGGAAACACATAAGACATATAGAACACGTAAAACACAGGACAACACATAAGACATATAGAACACGTAAAACACAGGACAACACATAAGACATATAGAACACGTAAAACACAGGACAACACATAAGACATATAGAACACGTAAAACACAGGACAACACATAAGACATATAGAACACGTAAAACACATGGAAACACATAAGACATATAGAACACGTAAAACACAGGACAACACATAAGACATATAGAACACGTAAAACACAGGACAACACATAAGACATATAGAACACGTAAAACACAGGACAACACATAAGACATATAGAACACGTAAAACACATGGAAACAACTTCAAACTTCTGAAACTAAGAGAAACCTGAAGACCCATCACACTTTTTCACACCAAATGGTCAACCGGTTTTGAATAGTCTACTAAGTCAACTATAAATGCATTTTGTTGAGGAGTTTCATTTCATTCAAGACAAACAATTATTAATAAAGTGTGGTTTTAGAAATATTCTTACCAACACCACCATCAACTACCAATATCAAGAATTATGTTAGACCGAAACAAATTGATATTTCAATTCTGGTAACATGTCGAAAAACAAGTACGAAAATATGTATAAAACACAACCGTATATTTTATACAAGAAACCCATAGAGAGAAATGAGAAAATCGAAATTGCCAGCCCAGTCCAGCTCCCTTTAAATACGACTAAGTGCAACACAATCGTATATCTTATATAAGAACCCCGTTGTAAGAAATGTGGAAATCAAATTTCCAGTCCAGCTTTCTTACGACTAACGTTAAATGCAACACAATCGTATACTTTATATTTATAAGAACCCCTTTGTGAGAAAATAGAAATCAAAATTTACCAGCCCATCCCGTTTACGACTTGGTAACTTTCTCAACATCCCAAGACGAGGGTCATAAACTATTTTCCAAAAACGATGTCATCATCGATGGGTAATTGGTAGTTTGGGAAGCCAAGAAGACGCGATGTTAATTGGCCGCTTTAAACAGTGATTAAATTACCATCGATCATACAGTTCAGAGGCGTCGAGTAGCGTCTATGAGTCGGTGAATATAGTGGTTACCACCACGTATAGGAACATATTCAATATAATTGTCTTAACATGCATGTATCATTTGTTGAAGATATGCGTTTTATTTTGTTTTTGTTGAATATATTTAGATGTTGGATAAGTCAATCAGAAAATGGTGTCATTACCCTTCTAGTATTGACACATATGGTATGCCCACTGGTTTAGATTAAATAGGCACGATTAAATGCAAGTAAATTTAATATTTGCAAAATTTAAGTCTAAGACTCAAATTCACTTAAATTCAGTCGTAAAATGATGGTGCTTAAGGCACCGGTTCAATTTAGCCATACTCAAAACTATGCAATGGTCACAAGTAGACATGAATATTGTACTAATATATTATGATATACCTCACACGCTTCATTTATTTTACTTCACTCGACATAGACCGGGTGCTTGTAATATCGATGCTCGTCATAACGACGTTTTACTGCATAACATTATATGACATCAGAGGGTAGGACTTGTTAATGTCACATGGTAGTAATTTTATAGCATCATTCTCGAGCTAATAATTTTAGTATACTGTAAATACAGTTCGTTTGTGCCGAAATTATTTAGCATGTCCATACAGTGTTTAAACAAATGGTTACAGGAACATTTGATCAAGACGTATTTATTCCACACGTACAACAAATCAATATGATCGACCCTAATAATAGTGGTCAGGGTTATCATATTCGAAAATGTGCTTAACGGTAGAAATTCTTAGAAAATGCATATCTGCCAAAGCTGTATACGTCATGTATCTTTATATATCTACGTTATAATAAATGGACTTATGTAGACACCATATGGCAAGTAGTTTGGCAACTCTTTCACTTTAATCACATAGGGAACTACTAAGCACTTCTAGTCAAATTGTATCCGATATTATTCAGTAGATCGTTCAATACAAATAATGGAAACATAGACTGTGCATCTGATTCACCCTTTGTGTCGGCAAACATTTATATTCCAACTTGTAATATATTGGAACCAGTCTATTCAATATGTTAGACTGGCAACCATTCTGTATAACAAATAGTATGTTTCAATAGGTATTTATTAACTTCTCAGACGAATACCAGTCTACAAATACGATTAGTTTGGTCTCTCAAGTGCACGGGAATGGTCGTTCAATTTCAGCGGCCTGACATTAAATGGCCTTACAGAGAAATACCTCCGGATCGCTATACCACTTCACCGAGTGTATTGTCCATGTCTGAAGTATCAACTTGATGTCTAATAGATACCACGGTCTAGAGTGTTAACTTGACGTTTAATGGTAGATACCACGGTCTGAAGTATTAACTTGACGTTTAATGGTAGATACCACGGTCTGAAGTATTAACTTGACGTTTAATGATAGATACCACGGTCTAGAGTGTTAACTTGACGTTTAATGGTAGATACCTAGGTCTGAAGTATTAACTTGACGTTTAATGGTAGATACCACGGTCTGAAGTGTTAACTTGACGTTTAATGATAGATACCACGGTCTAGAGTGTTAACTTGACGTTTAATGGTAAAAACCACGGTCTGAAGTATTAACTTGACGCTCAATCCCAGATACCACGGTCTGAAGTATTAACTTGACGTTCAATCCCAGATACCACGGTCCGAAGTATTAACTTGACGTACAATGGTTGATACCACGGTCTGAAGTATTAACTTGAATTTCAAAGGATATATACCACTGCGTGTGGTATCAACTTGGTGTCCAATGATAAATACAACGGTCTGAAGTATTAACATGACGCCCAATAATAAATGCCAGGTCAATGGTATAAACTTGACGTTTAAAGGTAGAAACCACGGTTTGTGGTACCAATTTGGCGTTCAATCGCCCACGTTAAAACCACAATTGAACACTATGCGAGAAACCAGGAAACCACACGCATACAAAATTACTAATTAGTAATACCCTGGTAAACATTACAACATAATTACTCTACACATCCTTTAACACATCCGACGACCTGTCTTAGACGAGATTCTACTTGTACATGCAATAATCCCAACATTCTATTTGTCCACCTTATGAGTGAGTACACGCATAAGATAAAACAAGTTAAATAGTTCCTGCGGCCAATTGTTTTACAGACCAGTCTTGTGAGAGACATTTTTTTTTATAATTTTAGAAACTAGAACTTTTTAAAGTGTTAATAATTAAGGCCTGATAAAAAGCTATGAGGAAATCGGACAGGGGAGGCAGCACACTTTACCAGCTGAGCAAAGACTCACATCAGTAACATCACAACACATGTACAATGAGCAATGCCTTCACGTAAGTCAAAGAAACAATTAAAAAGGTCTAAGTCCCCGCCGAAAAATGCGGAATTTTACAAACCTCTCTGATTTAGTGGGCTTATGTGTGTTTGGGTATATTTATTTAGTATAATTTACCTAAAATTGGTGTTATTTTCATTTTTAGTAATTCAAATGCGTAATATAGTTTATTTACGACAAATAGTTTATTAAATACAAGTATTTGCGTAAAAAACGTTCATACTTGTGTACATTTTGGTATGGGTGCACGCAGAGCGTAAGACTGTAAATAAAGCGATTCTCACGACGTGCAAATAGTATGGCAACGCTGGTTCGAAATGATACTGGGCCGAGTCTTGCCGAAAAGCTTGCTAGTTTACGTTTATTTAGTCATCACTGGTCATTAAAATGCGTAATATAGTTAATCAACCCTATATTGTTAGTTAAATATAAGTATTTGGGTAAAAACTTTACTATTTGGGTAAGATTTGGGTATTACTGGGTGTTTCGTGCTGCCGCGTCGGCCTGACTGACCTAGTTAACGTAATGACCTAGGGGAGGTAATTCAGACTACAGGTGCACGTCAAAACGCATATCGAAACACATTTTTTTCTTATTTTTAATTTCTTAAAGGGGTAAAAGAAATAATTATGGTTATTAATGTACATTACTTTATTTTAAAATATTCCAATAGAAATAAATAGAAAAAATAAAAAAAAATAATGGTGTTAGTCTGGTTCACGACATTCTTAAAAAATGCTTATTTTTTCGTAATTTTTTTTTTGAAATGGTAAACCATCCAGAACAGGTCACGTGCCCCTCCTTAGTCTGGTTCACGACATTCTTAAAAAATGCTTATTTTTTTGGATTTTTTTTTTGAAATGGTAAACCATCCAGAACAGGTCACGTGCCCCTACATGGAAATTTTTCTTGTTGCATACAAATATAACCTGCGGCTCAAGGCCGCAGGTTAATGACCATAAGCGACTATTCGACCAAATGACACAGACTGAAATACTGAAAAAGTGTTTAGTTAGTGGTGTTGGTATGTTACTCGCAAATAGTTCCATATATACAGTACTGCTAGTGTGATGCGTTTGATGAAACCAGTAGATATACCATTACGTAATTGGTTGTTGTATCAAATGCATTGATGAAGATACACATTGGAGCATCATAGTCAGAGGACAGAAAAGCAATTTGTTTATTGTATCGAGTATCAATATTTATGTTGATCCAAATAGACTAGTCAGACATATAGCTGAACTAGATGCTACTAGTTAATCTCGTTTTATAAGTACGTCGGAAACAGAGCTCTATATACGAATATACATAACCATGACACCACTTCAAATTGCCCCCGTTTCTTCGTTTAGTGTTTATGGCTTTTTACCTATTTGTGACCATAAAGACGACATGCAGCATTCTGCTAAATGCCAAAGCCATCGTCCAATGAGAAAAGCATATTAGTTACAAAATAAAGACTGAAGCTACGGTAGCTATGCATATTGCAGTGGTAGCATTTGACCTACGGAAAAAAGTCGATCGTCAAAGCTGCACAACGTATTTGAAGCAACGTGCTGAACGTGTAATGTTTTACAAAAAAGTACAATTCCTTTTTCCCAAAAGCTTTGAAAAGACATCAACCACACTTTCAAAAATGTCACTGTTCAAACAGCAGTTCCGTAGGATAATTTTTCACAATGTAATTAAGAAAACTGCTGCTGATAAAGAAATGCTATAAAAAACATAGAATCCGGATTTTTGATTGTTTTTGTATCTTCGGCATTGTGAAGTGATGTCATAGAAAATAGCAACTTGCCAAGCAAAGTTACAATGTTCATGTATATACTAGTACAATACAGCGATATTTAAAGCAAACCAAGCTTCAGATCGACCTTATGGCGCCACAATGTTTTATTTCAGTGAATATCATATGTAAATATACAACCTTGTTGCACCAAAGTGACAAGAAGCTGATTGCAAAAATGTAATTACAGAAATCATTGCTGCAAAGCATCAAATGGCGCCGTATATTCCTTAAATTCGTGTGATGGAGTAAGATATTATACTTAGGAATTATGATTTGCTAAATGTGACATTGTTCTAAACCCTTCTTTAGATTAAACACACCCGGAACAGTGACGATACCTTCGTCCTGGCTAATCTCTGAAGGCACCGCTTTTTGCTTTATGGTCTTTAAGTTCCCTTACCGGAAGTGAAATGACGTAAGTTTATAGCCTGATGAAATGAATATGAGCGAAAGTGCTGATTTTAGTAAATGTTTATCCATGTCAAACTAGTAGTATTTGTTATACTAAGTATTAGTAACACTTGCTAATTATTTATGAAATAGTGTGCGTGCGTGTATTCATGCTCATGTGCCTAATTATAATGGTTCAACCAATAATATATAATATGTATGCATATAAATTCCATGTTATTTTATCCACAGTATGCTAACATTCAACATTATGTATAAAATATAATATGTGTTTAATTCGTCAGTAGTTTGTTAATAAGACACAATACGCTGCACTAAAATAAAACACCACAAAGGTCATGCCCAAATATCTCACCAAAGTTATGTTTGGATGCATTTTTATATGCATGCCCAAGATAATACCAAAACGTATATAGTTTGGATGCATTTTATATGTTCAAGATATTACCATGGAATTCTGTAATTTGGATGCATTCTAATATTAACCAAGACCTAATAAATAAAAATAGTATGCAGTTTGGATGCAATCTAATATGCCTAAGCTATTACCAAGGTAGCATAAATTATAGTTTGTACGCAATTTTATATGCACTTAGATATTACTTAGATATTACCGAAAAGGCGTATATATGGTTTTGATGTATTTTTATATGCATGCCCAAAATATTACGAATACAGTATGTAGTTTGGGTGCACTTTTTTATATGCATGCCCAAAATATTACATATTTATATGCACTTAGATATTACCAAGAAAGTGTATAATATATTGTTTTGATGCATTTTTATATGCATGCCCAAGATATTACCATTACAACTTATGAAGTTTGGATGCATTCTCTGTCTATGCTTTATATCTTACCAAAAAAGTTTGTTGTTTTGATTCCTTCCTAAACAAAATGTATGCCTAAGATATTAACAAGGAATATATGGTTTGGATGCATAGTATATGCATGCCCAAGATATTACCAATAAAGTATGCCGTTTGGATGCACTTGTTCTATGCTCAATATATATTTAAGAAAGTTTGCAGTTTTTATCCATTCTAATAAAGAATGCATGCCCAAGATATTAACGAGAAATTATGTAATTTGGATGCATTCTTATATGTCTAAGATATTTCAACAAGAATATGAGGTTTTGAAACTTCTTGAAAATCCCCGAGAAATTGAAAATACAAAGTTAGAATATGCCCAAAGACATTTTACAGATGCTATTCGTTGATTCTGGTATAATATCAAGGAGTAATATAGTTTGGATACATATATACTATAAAATTATATGAGTCATGTTCATGTAGTAAGTATATGTAATCGACATTGAAAAAATTAGAAGTTAAAACACACCGCGACCATGATAAGCCTCAACCCATTGATGGAGCACATTATCCAGAATGCTCTGTGGGGGGGGGGGGGCAAGGAATATTGTGTCTCACTATTTGCACGTTTCAGTTGTTGATGTTTATTTTGTATCATTGTTTTGTAAAAGTGAATAACTACCGATACTCAATGTGTAAACTTGATTCTTGTCTTATAACGTATTGCAAACATTGACGTGGCCATCTAACATGTGTATTTCGTATGTTCAAATACAGTATTCCATACAACCGATAGGGTCATACGAGGGGCGTTCTTGTTGTTTTTATTTCTTTTTTTGATGACAACAGTCAATTTACATATTGAACAACCCTCGTATATTGAACAATGATTACATCAAATCGTGTGCGGTTTCATGTTCAATATGAATATACAAATCATAATCATTCGTGGTAATGACAATCATGAAATAATAATAAATGATAGTAATTTCATTCTCATACGTTCATTCATTGCAGGCAATCATATACACACACATATAAAATTCATAATATCATACAAATTACTGAAATCTGGACCAGTTCAGTTAATATATAATTATAGTAATTCAGTATTCATATTCCGGATAGTGTTTGGTTAAAACAAACAATTCGGTTATATGATAATCATCAAGTATTGAATTTATCAGTTGATATCGATATGTACAACGATATATACACGAGAGGCGAGAAAACTAAACTAATACTTATTCGTAGAATGTTTTTAAAAATTAATTAGATGACAGCCATAAGCCTAGGTCCCACTGAGCATATTTGCCTCGGCGATGTACTTCCGGTGGCAATGAATGAGCTTCGGAGGCATCGGGTATAGGGAGTTCACAAATTTTCAAATAGCTTCCTCGAAGCGTCCCCTAGAACACGAGGGCCCTTTTCCCCCAAATGCCATCCGATGCTTATTTATTAAACCGGGAGTACACCACCGAGGCAAAACATGATCAGAGAGACATAGACTTAAATATTATCGTTCATACGCTAAGTAAAACTTCAATTGAGTTAGTTGCGACGCAGACTTAAATGAAGTGCTGGCGTTGTGAGAATCAGATTGTGTTTACTCAGCGAAATTTTTCTACAAGGTTTAAGTTGAATAATGAATAGTAATTCAATGAATAAAATTACTTTCGATATTGGAAGATGTTATAAAAATAAGGCAAAAATAACGTCGTAATACATGTACTGAGCAGCGTACTGTTCTTACTCTTAGACAAGATAACAAGTTTGAGAATTAAGTGTAAGACGTAGAAGAGAGTTAGACACCCTACCACCGGTCTGGTAGTCGGTAATCTATGTCCGTTAACACGCAGCAACTAGACATAAAATCGATCAAAAATCATTCATTGAATTACTTGAATACAATCTAGACACGCTATCAATATTTCCGCATTTTTTGTCAGCTCAATTTGTCGGAATATTGCGAATATTCTGATGTTGCATGGTGATAAAATGATATACAAGAAAATTACGTACTCCATGATTATAAGTGGTTTTGACGTTTGGTCGCCTCTCGGAGCAACTGATCGATGCTTTCATGTATATAAGAAGGTATTTATTACAGTCATAAGTTCATAAGTAGGTATTAGCACTGTCGTACGAGCGCAGGCATTGAATAAAAAATGGTCGCAGCAATAGTTTGCATTTTGCGTCAGATATTCTCTCGGTGACACATAATAATAAGTATTGGAATGTACAAAAGCTCATTGCGCAGCTCGCAAAAGTAGCCATTAGTAGCAATCTTGTTTGTTAAAAATATCAAAGCGAATATCCTACTAGAACCTGAAACAATTTGTCTTTAAATGTCTGTTTTTCTATACATTTTTCCTACAGGTGAAGTAAAAGTACTGCATGTATTAAAATCATCAACTAATAATTAGATTTTTAACGTGGCTGAGAAAAAAAGGTCATGATTCATTTCGTTTTCGTTCAATATTTCCTAAGCTATAATTGTGCTCGCGACTCGCTGTAAATAGTAACAGGAGATTAAATGTCAGAACACACACTGTTAAAATTTAATTAGTTCACCTCATTAAAGTGCTGTTTTAGAATTAACCAGAGCACTACATTAAATTTTCAATAACGTAAACTTTCAATAATATAGAAAATCTTCGCAGATCAATATGTGGTATAATATCATACGTTTTGTCACAGCAGTTAAAATATAGCGAAAATATGTTCATGCATAAACAATGAGGCATACAATATTAAAATAAAAAACACAAACAAAATAAACTAGAACTCACCTGATCGATAAAAATCGATTATAGAATTAAACACAGCAGGGTGGCGGTCAAAGAAATACACTTCTTTCTGGCTACCGGAGAACTCGTGCTGTTCGGCAAGGCGTGACAATCGGGTGTGCTCAATTTTTCTGAGGGTTGTTAAGTGAGTCTCGTGCCGCACACCCCCAACATTTAACACTATTCGATCTTCATCCTCCGAATATTGAGAATCACAGTTTTTGGCGGGAAGGGTCTCTGTAGGGGATATAACAGGGGTGTCCTCGCCCGCCGTTTCGTCCGAGAGTGAATCGCCTTCCTCTGATGCGAGGTACACGGGCTTATTTGTGCCATCATGCTCGTGCATTTCGTGCCAAGTTGAACTAAGAGTCCGCAACCGTCTCCAAGGTACAACCTTCTTTTGGCATTCCAGAAGGTATTCACGGATATATCCAAACAGTGTGTTAGAGTATGCGCGCTCCTTTTATATTTAATCCTCTGGCATTTAATTTCTTGATATTTTTCAATTTTTCAAAAATTTCAAAATTTTCGTTATGTTTTTTTTTTAATTTTTTTTTTTTATAAAATTCAAAAACACAAACGGTTAATTAATCTATTCTACAATTAAAAACATTCCAAGTATTCAGGGCATTGTTTCCAAATCAGAAAAAAGTACGTCCTTCCAACTCGGCTCGCTGAAGCATATAACTGTACACACAGTGGCAGGTACTCTGGGCACGTGTTGATCATGAGGATAAATAATTAACAAGATCATAGCGTAACGCCCATTAAGACACTTAATGATCCCCAATATACGCCACCGAGAACTCTCACTCTCCACTCGTCCAGTAGTTCTAGTTTGCAATACCAAACTCTTTTAGCACATGACCAAATTAGCTGAATATAAACGCATCCTTTTATCGGCTATTTTGTCTGTTTTAGGCATAAACCAAAGAAATGTCTCTGAATCACGTGATACTATCGAAATCCACAACTCATGCAGTACTAGACATTTGAAACAGTTCGATCAGCTACAGTTTGCGAGTATGTAATACCACTTTATGTCGCATATTCCAAGCCCGATATGAATTCCATTCGTTCATACTTTTCCAACTGTTTCCAATACGAATAATAATCCTATAGAGTTATGTACATGAATCCCAGACATCCATATGTGATGTAATACGTCCAATCGTAAAAAAGTGGAAAAGATCTGTCCATAACGAAGATGAGCGATATTTCTCCTATACTACTCGCGGTCGGAATCATCTGAATCAAATCTCTCACGTTTTTTATTTCACATTTCACTTGCTAATTGAAGACTGGCAGAGACTAGCTATGTGGTTTCTATGTGTTTCAAATGCTTCAGAATAGTTCGCTCGCTGCCGGCTTCGATTCTTCAGCATAGCCATCGATCCGAATACTTGATCGGAAAACGTCTGAAACTGTTACTGCTTTTTACTGCAAAAGAATGACAGGGCAGACGATCCGGTTACTAAACTGAAGAATAAATATTTCATACTTATGAAAAATCAGAGAGCAAAGAGAATAATGTTCAACATGCATTGGATACTGGGTAAGCATCAGATTTAAATGTAGGCCTCTGTCCTCTGGCTTGTGAACTAGTTGAATCAAGTATGCTACAGTCAGCATGAGCGCATTAATATTTAATATTGCGCACAAAGAACCCAGCAAACCGATTTATTAGTCTCGTTTAGTGCTTTCAGAGAGTAACAACATTTCCTGTATTTACATATAAATAATTTCTGAGCGAGATTGGGAAATGGAAAAACTTACTTTTTATTTCAGCTTCAAGGGAGAGCAATGCAGCTTTGCGACCATTATGCGGCTGACTCACTGAGTCCACGGGCGATGAAATCTCGTGTTTCCCGTGCATACGCAATACGCAAACTCTCGTGTTTTGCGTTCTACTGTTCTACAGTCGAAGGTCGTGACCATCCGGTTTTTAACCCTACCTAATTGACCAATGACATTCTAGGGAAGAGACTGTCTGTTTGTTTGTGAGATACAAACAATCCTAAACGAGGAACCCCTTGCTCTTTCCAATTATACTTAATTGGTTCTATAACATACCTGGTGTATAGCATCGTTACATGTGGGACTACCTCTGTGTTTCCAACAAGTTCTTCTCTAGTTGGGTGGAAACACTGAGCGAGTTCGTGAAATGACCAATGCCCCAGCCGAGATTCGAACCAGTTACCTCCGGATTGGGATTCGAAGGCGCAAACCCTCGACCAATGACCCACCTAACCAATAAGAACACTAAACACTCCAATGTTTTGTTTGTATGTGAGGGGTTGTTGCCGAGGTTATAAGTGCAGTAGCTTTGACCACTGAAACATTGATTTAAGAATTTATATTTTCTTCTGCGTAAGGCTGAATCGACTTCTAGGTTGAAGCTGATATGCTATTTTGATCAATAACATCCGTAATGTTACACGCTACATTCTAAGTGTTGCTTGCACGAATCAAATACATCTGCAGAATGTGTGCAGTTATATACAGTACAACCTCTCAAGAGCGGCCGTCAAGTGGAACAACAACCTCTCCAGAGTGGCCATCCATAGAGCAACAGCCTCTCCTGAGAGACCGTCCTAGAACCGAAACCTCTCCAGAGAACAACAACTACTCCACAGCAGTCGTCCATAGAGCAACAACCTCTCCACGGTGACCATCTATAGAACAACATCCTCTCCTGAGCGGCCGTCCTGAGGACAACAACTGCTCCACAGCGGACGTCCATGGAGCAACAACCTCTCCACGGTGACCATCTATAGAACAACATCCTCTCCTGAGCGGCCGTCCTGAGGACAACAACTGCTCCACAGCGGACGTCCATGGAGCAACAAACTCTACACAGCGGCAGTCCATAGAATAACAACCTCCCCAGAGCGACCTTCCATAGTACAAAAACCTCTCAAGAGCGGCCTTCCATAGAGCAACAACCTCTCCAGAGCGGCAGTCCATAGAATAACAACCTCCACAGAGCGGCGTCCCTTAGTACAAAAACCTCTCCAGAGCGGCCCTCCATAGAGCCACAACCTCTCAAGAGCGGCCGTCCATAGAACAACAACCTCTCCATAACGGTCGTCCATGGAAAGCAATCCTCCAAAGCCACTCTCAAAATTACTAAAACCTCTCTCCACAGCAGCCCTCCATAGAACAATAGCATATCAGTACTCAATCAGTAAACATTTACTCTTTTCCTTTTTTTACTCCATAGCAAAAACCTTTGTACAACCAACCAAACTTTCTATTTCCCACACGGCGTTGCTCTAGAGAGGTTGAACTTAACATATTAAAATTGCATGCATATATAACGAAGAAATTAGCTTGGTCCTGGTATAAAATTGTTAAAGTGTTACTTATACAATAGATGAACTGAATATCGACTGGCATGATATAAATTCCCCCAAGACGTCTTCGCATCATACATGTCTCAAGTTGGTCGTAGTTCACAGTTGGAAAGGAAACGCGTAGCTGACCATACTGTTCCGTTGTTGGCGTTGTTATGCGTACTGGAATGTAGATATTAACGTAAGTCGAACCGATCGTAACTACTCGGGTCTTTCCGTGATGAATCCGGAAGATTCTTAGAATTGTCCGAGGTGCACCGATTGAGTTTGACAGGACCCCTGTTCAGACAGTGTCTGGTTTCAGAAACAAATGTTGTGTTCCTTCTTGTATGAACGAAGTTCTGCATACATAGCTTCTACTATGTATAAACGAGTCGATTTCCGGCAATTGCAATATAGCATACACGTTGAATTATATAACTTATGATACTAAGACATATAGCTTGTCCACTTTGACACAAGCCTGACCTTTTGATTAGCATAATTTAACAGTTGATATATTGCCTACGTTTATAACACCGAGTGTGTGTTTTCATAATCGGGGAGTATCACGAAGACGCTCGAGATGTAATTACAAACACAAATTCGAAATACCGATATCGCACGATTTGCTTGCGGAAATTGATATATTCATAGCAAGAACCTTGTATATATTCTTGCATAAAGGTCAGGCTCAGGTCAATATAGCCAAACTATACAATGATCAGACTTTACATGGCATGATTGTGCTTTAAATAGCAGTAAATGCTACAAGTTGAAGATGAATTTTATAGTCACAAAGGGATTTGGTGTATACGCCGTGGTAGTCCGACTAATTTAATGAGAAAAGAGTAGATTGGGGAGTTGTCTTTTTAAACATAGGATTAGTGAGAAAGACTAACGCTGTGGCTACGAGCGTAAATTACATGGTGTGTCCATAATAATTGTGTATTTTCCCCATAAATTGTATATTTATTTGTCTAGATATATTTTTCTATATGCGTCCACGGGATTTCGGGTTAGCGTGACATAAGGCCATAACGTCTGCTGCCTCGTGGTAATGATCACGTGCAATTTGTTTAGGGGCGTTGAATTACGCGTTTATACACTCAAGTATTAATAATATTGAAACTATTGTTTAAAGGGGTGCATTTTAAAGAACTCGTTGAAGTTTAAATGATTTTAAAGCCGCTTTTGTGACAGTTTGACTCGTGGTGGTGAAATTGTGCAGGGGAAACCTTTAATACAAATGCGACAGTTTGATAAGTACTAGATCTATAAATAGATGCAAAATCGAAAGCATGACATCGCGTCCATCAAATGCGCGCGGGATGTCACGTGATCGATCACATGACCAGTGGACCGTGGAATCACTTCAATCGTGAAAGCTCGGTCATTTCCGTTTGTCTCCGGTAAATATACGATTTGCAGTGGATAAAGACCGGGGTAATCAGAATGGGAATCACCTTAGTCACTATTACAATTACTAGTATAATAATACGTCCATGATGGATATATTAACTATGCACACTGATTTCAGAAACTTTTCACAGATCCGTGGAACGCAGGACCTCCTGCGCTCGATGCGGACACTTTACCACCTAGTCTACTATCGAGGAGGCGGTTAATGCATTCCAATTTCACTATCATGCTATTAACATTATTTTTTTTATGACACGAGTTAATATATTCAAAACATATTTTATTGCTGCCACCTAAATTAGATCTAGAACTGCTATAGACAAGTTACGATCTACAAAAAAAAATACTCAAAACAATACTTTAATAATTCCCAATTTTGTGATTTCTCATGCTAAAATCTACAAAAAAACCCCAAAAGAACACCTCGTATATATACTCGTACTGTCGCAACTTTATCATCGAAAACACAGTTTATCACCGAACACGCATGAATATCACCTTAAAATCTCGGGTATGTTAAATCTATTAAGATATTTTTTTAAAAAAATAGAGAAATACAAGCAATGGATATCTCGTATTTTCGTACATACGGCCGTAAATTTATCACCATACAGCTATTGTTTGTTATATTTGATCTTAAATCTACTAAGATATATTTTTAAAATACTGTTAGAACATTAATTTTCGGGGTTTTCAAAGTTCGACAATTTTGTTAAAATGGTAATTTGAAGAGTTTTTTAAGTCGTGGAATTTAGATATTGAAATAGATATATCTTGCATCGTTGAGTCATTTTTGAGTGGATTTAATTTCACAATATATCTGATCGACCAAATTAACAAAACTTAATCAACAGCGAAAATGAGTTAGTTTACAATAAATGTCGTGAAACATTATCATCGTCGTCTGGAGGATTCACTCAGAGACAAAGATTGCAAAGGTAATACATAGCTTTGGTAAGCGGCTTATTTATTTACCAGAAAGTGATGTCACATGCGTGTATAGTCAGGTCTCAACCTTGTCATTGATGCTGTTTGTTCCGAAGAAAATGACCTTGTAAGATGTAACGTACGTGTCAGAATAGTGAATTCACGAAAAGGGCGTTTTGAAACATTTGTCCGCTATGAAATGGTGTCGATATATGAATATGCCGTTGTATCAAATTTCGCTAAATCGACATCAGATCCTGTCTATATTACGCTCTAGACTTTCTTAAATCACGATGCTCGAATTAACGATTGTCAGTAAAATAGTTTTGAAGGCGAAAAGTAACATGCTGAAAGCCGTATTTTTTACGTCGAACGTTAAAAATTCGATGTCCAAAGCCGAAAGTATGATGTCAAAAGCAAAACAAACGTTGACAGTCAAAGTATAATTATGATATTGAAATCATGACAAATAGTAAGTTTGTCAAAGATACAATTTAAATGCATTCTTGTTAGCTCATTTGTAATTTGTAAAGCGTGCACATGATTGCATCCTTCATGTCTACAGAGAAACATCACATCACAATATTGTATCGTCTTGCAGACAATGTTACCAGATGTACATCATTTGCATATAAAAGACAAGTAAACTATAGGATCTATTGGATGAATTGAAACTTCCGACTCTTGTTATTATCGATATCAGCCAGGATTATTTAAATGTATAGACAGTCTGTGATGTTTCTAGGATGATTCTACTGATTTCAAAGTTGCATCCTTTATAAGCATTCCGAGACCAAATGACTCCAAGACTGCACATTACATCGGTGCATTATTTAGTCATATTATTACATTGTAATAAAATGCAACTATAGATGAGTTTTAATGGAAAGAAGGAAGCAAAATACCCCCAAGTTGGAAACCAAAATATAACGGTCTGTCCCAACGAACACTGGTTCGTAACCAACGAATCCTGGTTGGCAACCAAGATACACTGACTGGTAACCTGAAAACAGTGGTTGGTAACCAAGACAAATTGTTGGTAACCTTTCAACAGATTGGAAATACAATAACAGTGGCTGGTGACACAGAAACACTGGTTGTTTACCCCCGAAAGAGTGGTTGGCAACTAAGACACACGTATTGATAACCAAGACGACACAAGTGTCGGTAACACAAAAACACTGTTTGGTAACGACATTCGTATATTTATAATGTACAAAGGGAAGAAAACAAGATGAAGGACAAGGAACGCACGATCTCAGAATAACAACAAAGTCCTTTAAATGAATACACAAACAGTATCGCCATGCATCAAGACATCACATAGATGATTCTTTGTAAAGCGTGATCACGATTGCATCTTTCATGTCTATAGAGAACCATCACATCACAACATTGTATCGTCTTGCAGACAATGTTACCAGATGTACATCATTTGCATATAAAAGACAAGTAAACTATAGGATCTATTGGATGAATTGAAACTTCCGACTCGTGCTATTGTTGATATCAGACAGGATTATTTAAATTTATAGACAGTCTGTGGTGTTTGTAAGATGATTCTACTGATTTCAATGTAACATTCTTTATTAGCATTCCGAGACCAAATGACTTCAAGACTGCACTTTACATCGGTGCATTATTTACTCATATTATTACATTACATTTAGATGTAACTATATTTGAGTTATAAAGGGAAGCAGACGGAAACTAGCTCTAAAGTGTGGGATGGTAACCCTGGTCCGACACACACACTGATTAGTTCCAATGAACCCAAAACACCATTGGCTTGAAACATAGACACATATATTGGTAACATATCTATGTACAACGGTTGGCAACCCATGAATACGGATTAGCAGCCTTAAATATTGGCTGGAAACCAAGGCCCCATTTTTTTCTAATTCAGAAACAATGGTTGGTAACTAAGGCACACAAGGAAAAAGACAAGATGACAAACGGAAGTGAGCACACGAGCTCCGAACAACAACACTGGGTGCTTACATTTTTCCTTTCAATGTATACACATATCGCCATGCATCATGTAATAACATAGATGATGATTTGTATTTGTTGTACATGGTTGCCTTTATCATGTCTACAGAAAAACATCACATCACAAAATTGTATCGTCTTGCAGACAATGTTACCAGATGTACATCATTTGCATATAAAAGACAAGTAAGCTATAGGATCTATTGGAAGTATTGAAACTTCCGATTCTTGTTATTGTAGATAGCAGGCAGGATTATTTAAATTTATAGACAGTCTGTGATGTTTGTAAGATGATTCTACTGATTTCAAAGTTACATCCTTTATTTGCATTCCGAGACCAAATGACTCCAAGACTGCACATTCATTATGTAGCTATATTGTTGCATTGTAAACATATGCAACAGTATCTATATTTAAGTAATGGTACATCGTAGCTGTAATATTTCCGAAAACTGAGTTGGTAACCCTAATACAAAGGTTGGTCAAAAAATAACACTCAGTCTGGGTATTCGTTACGTAATATACTGAGTAGTAACACCGATTATTTAGAAGCAAAAACACGCGTATTGGTACCCTAAACATTGGTTGCTTACAAATGAATACTGATTAGTAACCAAGACAAAAAAGGAACACATAGACACAAGTGCCGGTTACCTTACAACAATGGTTGGTAACACAAGAACACTGGTTGGTTACACAAGAACACTGGTTGGTAACCAAATCAAAAGTGTTAGTAATCAAACAACACTGGTTGGTAACACAAGAACACTGGTTGGTAACACAAGAGCACTGGTTGGTAACACACAAGAGCACTGGTTGGTAACACAAGAACACTGGTTGGTAACACAAGAACACTTATTGGCAACACACAAGAACACTGGTTGGTAACACAAGAACACTGGTTGGTAACACAAGAACACTGGTTGGTAACACAAGAACACTGGTTGGTAACACACAAGAACACTGGTTGGTAACACAAGAACACTTATTGGCAACACACAAGAACATTGGTTGGTAACACAAGAACACTGGTTGGTAACACAAGAACACTGGTTGGTAACACAAGAACACTGGTTGGTAACACACAAGAACACTGGTTGGTAACCCACAAGAACACTGGTTGGTAACACAAGAACACTGGTTGGTAACACACAAGAACACTGGTTGGTAACACAAGAACAATGGTTGGTAACCAAGTCACAAGTGTTAGTAACCTAACAACACCGGTTGGTAACACACAAGAACACTGGTTGGTAACACACAAGAACACTGGTTGGTAACCAAGTAACAAGTATTAGTAATCAAACAACACTGGTTGGTAACCCACAAGAACACTGATTGGTAAATCACAAGAACACTGGTTGGTAACACACAAGAACACTGGTTGGTAACCAAGTCACAAGTATTAGTAATCAAACAACACTGGTTGGTAACCCACAAGAACACTGGTTGGTAACCCACAAGAACACTGGTTGGTAACCCACAAGAACACTGGTTGGTAACCAAGTCACAAGTATTAGTAATCAAACAACACTGGTTGGTAACCCACAAGAACACTGGTTGGTAACCCACAAGAACACTGGTTGGTAACCCACAAGAACACTGGTTGGTAACCAAGTCACAAGTATTAGTAATCAAACAACACTGGTTGGTAACCCACAAGAACACTGGTTGGTAACCCACAAGAACACTGGTTGGTAACCTACAAGAACACTGGTTGGTAACACACAAGAACACTGGTTGGTAACCAAGTCACAAGTATTAGTAATCAAACAACACTGGTTGGTAACCCACAAGAACAGTGGCTGGAAACAAGTTACAAATGTTAGTAACCAAACAATACTGCTGGGTAACACACAAGAACGCTGGTTGGTTACCAAGGAACAAAAGGAACAATACACAAGACAAGAGATAGAGGACAAAGAACGAATAATCTCTAATCAACAGTAAAGCTACCGGACACTGGTCCCATCAGTGAATACACATATCGCCAGACATCATGACATCGCATAGATGATGATTTGTAAATCATGCACACAACATCGTTGCATTTTTCATGTCTACAGAGAACATCACATCGTATCGTCTAGCAGACAGCGACATTTGCATATAAAAAGAAATAAACAATAGGATCTATAGAACCTATTAGAACTTCCGTCTCTTGTTATGGTCGTTAGCAGACAGGATTATTTAAATTTATAGAGAGTCTGTGGTGTTTGTAGAAATGACTTCAAGACTGCACTTTGCATCGGTGTATTATTTAGTCATATTATAGAATTGTAATAAAAAGTAACTATATTTGAGTCATAATGCGACAACAGAAAGAATATGGAGTCTGTAACACAAATACAATGGTGTGTTCCAACGAACATTGGGTCGTAACCAAGGAACATCAGTTTGTAACCCAATGACAGAGGTTGGAGAACGGTATCTAACTTTTTGAAACGCAAAAACACTGCCAAAAAATAGAACTAACATGTTGGTAACGCAAGAACATTGGTCAGTAATGTAAGAGCACTGGTTGGTTACACAAGAGCACTCATTGGTAAAACAATATCACTTGTTGGTTACGACAGAGCATTGATTAGATAAGCAAGAACACTGGTTGGCAACGCAATATCACTTGTTGGTAACGCAAGAGCACTGATTGGTTACGCAAGAGCACTGGTTCGTTACGCAAGAGCACTAGTTGGTAAATCAATATCACTTGTTAGTTACGCAAGAGCACGGATTGGTTACGCAAGAACACTGGTTGGTTACGCAAGAGCTATGGTTGGTAAAGCAATATCACTGGTTGGTTACGCAAAAGCATTGGTTAGTAACACAACAGCGCTGGTTGGTAACGCAAGAGCACTGGTTGGTAACACAAAAATACTGGTTGGTAACCAAGGAATCTAACAATACTGTTTGGTACCACACAAGAACACTGGTTGGTAACCAAGGCACAAGTGTTAGTAACCTAACAATACTGTTGGGTAACACACAAGAACGCTGGTTGGAAACCTATGCACAAGTGTTAGTAATCTAACTATACTGTTGGGTACCACACAAGAACGCTGGTTGGTAAACAAGGCACAAGTGTTAGTAACCTAACAATACTGTTGGGTAACACACAAGAACGCTGGTTGGTAACCAAGTCACAAGTGTTAGTAATCTAACAGCCCTGGTTGGTAACACACGAACGCTGGTTGGTAACCAAGGCACAAGTGTTAGTAACCTAACAATACTGTTGGGTACCACACAAGAACGCTGGTTGGTAACCAAGGCACAAGTGTTAGTAACCTAACAATACTGTTGGGTACCACACAAGAACGCTGGTTGGTAACCAAGTCACAAGTGTTAGTAATCTAACAGCCCTGGTTGGTAACACAAAAACACTGGTTGGTAACCAAGGCACAAGTGTTAGTAATCTAACAATACTGTTTGGCACCGTCCAGCCCGGTTGTGAATAAACGTGCTCCAATGCTCATGCACATCACAATACCCAGGCCCGGATCCAGAAATTTCTGAGTGGGGGGCACGAGGTATTTACGGGATTCTGGGGGTGCTTAATATGGGTGTGAAAATGCAAAGTAAGAGTGACATTTGTAGATGTGGGGGAATCCATAGTAACCTTTTTTATGTTATCAGTGTCAACATGTACATTCTATATTAGTAAGTGTTCAGATACAGTATTTGTGTATAACGTTACCAGCTTTCATCCTTTTGGCCATTTAGGAATATCATAAAATAAGTAGGGGGTCCGGAAGCATACTGCCTCGGGAAATTTTTCAAAGCAATGGAAAAATCTAGTGCATTCTAAGCCTATCTGGGAGCCCTGAAATATCTTTTTTTCTTAATTCTGAGAGTTAACCTAAATGGTTTAGTAATGATTATTTAACAGTCAAAAGGTAATATAATGAGCAAAGGCAAAATTTCTCTTGTAATTGATTCATTGCTCCTTCTGGTGAAATATTTTACAAGATATATATTTACATTTTAGAAGTATAAGTTTTGTAGACATACTGTCAGCTAGTTAACCCACATAATACGATAGAACAATGATACCTATGCTGTTCTATGTACATGTACATATTTCTTTCAGACAGATTTATATCAGATCAGTTATTAGAAACGTTGTTTTTATCACAAGAGTCATAACATTCTTCAAAGGGCACAGAATAAAAACACATTTCAAACAATAGTAATTGATGTACACCTATAAAGTCTGTGGCAGTTGCTTTCAACACATTATTGTTTGGGTTTTTGGGGGGGGGGCTGTGAATCAGTGTAACGGCCACCAGTGGCTATGTTGTTGTCGTCACAAGTAACCACAAATGTGACATAAATGTTGGGCAATAATGAACAATCTGGGCTGGTCGTAAGAAGTACCATTCGCAGACTTTGATTAAAGTGGGATGTAGGCGTATTTTACTTCATTTTCCGTAGGCTAGTCGTAATATTTATTTAAAGTTATTTTCTTTCATTTCATTCAGGAACAAAATAAAATGTGTTTGTTCAATATCTGTTTTATTATTTATTCAAATTTTGTTGTTTTAAAAAAATCTCCGTCAACTGGGGGACAGGGCCCTCGTGCCCACTGCCTGGATCCGTGCCTGATACCATTACTCTGCATGGCATAGCATGGCTTGTAAGCATGTTTATCTCGAGTTGATATTGATTAGTAAATAATTCTTATCATAATAAATAGAACAGAAAGTGTGTAATACACAAGATTTCGGGCGTACGCTATGATATCTCTTTACACATAGAATACTTTGCTCTTTAACATACCCGAAACCGGACCCGAAAGCGTTACCAACAGGACCACTGTGCCACCCAAATTATACTGCACAGTATAACAAGACTTGTAGCTCCTGAGAAGAGATGGCATTCTGATCAACTTGTTACGAGTATGCTGCTCTAAGCGACCTTGCATCGCCAAAGCCTTTAAGGTAGAAGAAGAAAAACTCGGTCTCTGTGTATTTCAATATTTACCGGAGACGAACGGACATGACCGAGCGTTCACGAGTGTATCGATACGTGTACATGTGATACGGCACAAACACGCCTCGATCTGTCAGCGTGTTGTATGTACCAAGTTAATGCCACAAAAACAGTGAAATTCTCCAGAACAAAATGTTACCATACAAGATAAGACTCAGTCTGATTAAGGGATGGCCTTATACAATTAATTCGTCAGCCAAGTCACTAAATTTTTAATTAGTTGCAAGGTTGTATGTACTTTGAGTGGTATCTATCAATATGCGATGTTTCTTATGATAACCAAATCGTACCAAAACAGCCATAAACACATTAAAAAAGTCATTGGGTTTATTTGAAACATGTTTTGAATAGAAATTAAGTTAAAACGTTAATGCCAAAAGCTCCTTGAAAAGTCACGTGACATTTCATTGGCTACAGTTCGGCAATATTTTATCACCATAGATTTAGTGTCGTGATATTGACGTCTTGCTTCTGGAAAACATGGGTTAGTCACGTGATGGTCGTCACGTGATAAGCAACAAGTAAATGATTAACGTTGTTTCTTCGATTCATTCCTACATGTATGAACACGCATTCCCTCGGTACTGAATGTATAAGGTCGATACTTGCTATGCTAAGACATGAAATGAAAACCTACAGATCAAGGCTTGACTACAGATCCGAGTGCGACTCAAAGTGGAGTTTCCACTTTTTGCATTCTGACTGTCTCGGCTTTTGCTTCAATGTATTTTCGGAGAAAAACGGAAATAACCGAACTTTCACGATTGTCCATTTGAATGTACATCATATTTAATGATATTTGGTGTGGTTGAAGTACGTATGGGCTGTGTGTTTTGTTGATATAGAAAGTTTAGCAAAAACCAGAAATGGTTCGATCCATCATAAATCTTGGCTTTCGAGAACTCAAGCTGAGTCTTGGAACCAATATTTGTCAAAAAGCTATGTACCAAATGCAACAAAGCCATTTATTGGTACCTATGGGGGCAGTATCTATTCTTGGGCGCCGCAGATTCTATGTTTGCTACCACACCCACAGGAGAGAAATGGTACTTCCAGGCAGACTCGAATAAAGCCCAATGACCGGTGAAGTTAAAATACCAAAGGATGGTTGAACGATTGAACAAACTTCGAAATTTGGTTATTCTTTTAAGTTTTACATAGAACAATGTAGCAATTAACATTTCTCAACCAAATACTAAGCATGTGTGAAAACAATATATACTTTGGACGGTAAATATCTAACAATCCGGTACGTGAGTTTTATATATAATCAACAAACACTAGATCTACGCAATTCGTCAGACCGTACAGTGATGCATATTCACAGTTTGGATACATCGCTTTGGCATGCTCAGTCTGCCTTCACAACGTAATCTCTCATTTTCGGCATACCAGTCCAGAGGGACTAGTTGATTGTCAGACATGGAATGGTTGGTACCAATAGAGAACACACGTGGCTAATACCACTAATGGGACTATGGTGTCCCAGAGGACCATACCAAATGTATGGATACTACATAGTCCTGCCAACACCATGTTTGTCAATGGTACTGAACTAAAACATAACCCGCATTTGTATTGCATTCATGTTCCAGTCCTGTACGCAGCGTCTACTACATTTTAAAGCTAACAGAAACTAAGGTAACGTTACTGTTTTATCAAAGAACTTGCGAAAATCTTATGAAAACTGCACATATTAAAATATAAATCTACTGTATATATAATAATTATCATCGAAAGCTCTTATGCAGTATATAATTATGACAGAAAAGTTGAGTAGTTCATTTATTGAAACATTAATAAGCATTGTAGATACGTTAACCAGACTTCTTGTTAAAGAATTAAAAGAATAGTTTACATACATTTGTTAGATAGTTTTATGACTGTCGTAAGTGCTTTGATAAAACAGTGACCTAAAATTTGAGGTATTAAGACGAAAATAATTTACTACATGTATTTTGATGTTATACAAAAATGTACTTGTTAACAATACAAGGCCAAACGATACTTAGTTATTACGAAAAGTCGAATGCATACGATTATTAAGTTAAAATAAAAGGATAGAACAATCATTTGACAATGTAATATAACGTACCACTCTCGTCGAGATGCCAGTTTAAGGAATTCAAGTAGAAGACTCGACCAAGTTTTTTCACTTTCCTGTATCATTTTCACTTTCCTGTATATGAAACAACGATTCAGTTGAAAGATATATGTGAAAAATGTGTTAACTTGCACGGTATGCACGTGCTTTCGAGACAACATTCCAATAGCGAATTGTCCGTTCCGCTTGGACGCCCATGGCACTTGAAACGCAATTTACCTATAAAAATCGATAGATGTTGATTTTTAATTAAGAAATATTTGTTGTTTTACTTTTTTGGTTGTCCTTTCTTACTGCATTGTTTGGTTTTTCTTCTAAGTTCATCCTATAACTTCATTGGCGTATACGTAGGACATATTGCTGGCTTAGAATAAGAAGGGCGTAACTACAAAACCAATATTTTGAGAAAACAAAGGGAATGTAAAAACTCTGACAATCACTCTTTAATTATGGTAAAACAAGCACTTTCAACTTCAGTTGGGTCAACACGACAATTTCTGATTTTCCAGAAAGTAGGCTTATAAGAAGCGCCTCATGGTGTAGATTTCAAATCACCATTGGTCTTATAAGGTTGTAAGTGCACTTACGACTTTCTCATTATAATCCAGCGATATAAGTCATCACATCTATGCGTCTGTATTATTCGGGTTTTTAACGCCGTTTTTTATCCTTTGCAGCTACAAACGGCCACTGATCGACTGACCTACAGTCAAAGTTAAATGAGAGCGGTTATAAACATAAGCTCGTCCGTCAGGTAAACAATGTTTATCTATGTTTAACTGGCTGTCACTGTAATGTTCGCTATTTTTCGAATGAGATAGTGTCATTGGTATTACTTACTGAATCGACAGTACCCAGTCTTGAAAGACTAAATATTAGTCAACACTAACTCACCTTTCGACATGTAACCAACAACTTCTCCACATGTGGATAAAAATTGACCATGCTGTCAGATTTTCAGAAGTGGACAAGCATAGATACATCGATGCTGTATATACTGGGCTTTTAATAGAATAAGTCATTAAAAAGTAATCATAGTTTAATAACCTTTCAAGCCAAAGTACCTCCTATACTAACTTCAAGAGACGCGCGTGTCCCTAGAGTGTGCTAAATACTGTTCTGATATTGCAGGTATTTGGAATGAATGATGTATTCACGTTTGTTGCGTAGCGTAGAGAAACTCTTGATTCAGTTAGAAAATTCCAATTTTATTCAAAAAACCTGCTGCAAAGCGGATTGAAAATCAATGGGAATGTCTAGCGGAGTATAAAAATACACTTATTAATGACTTATTTATATATCTATCGATGAGCTTAAACCACAGCAAAATATCACTTCACTTGGCGTTATTGGTAAAGGTTATTAATAATAAAGTATTAATTCATCATCTTGTTGCAAGGATGGAGAAAATTAATCTGTATTAAAACATGTCCTAGACATATTGTAACTATACAGGTCGTTGTCATGACTACATGTACATTAAAGTGGTTGTTAGGGAAGGTGGATAAGTATGAATAGTTTACGTACATAGCGCTGGCTTAGAATGAGAAGGTCGTAACTATTACTTACGGTCTTATAAGACTGATACGTATTTGAAATATGCATGGCAAGGCGCTTCTTATGGGCCTATTTTCATGACAATCGGAACTTGCAATGTTGATCAAAAAAGTTGTAAAAGCTTGTTTTCCATATGTAAAGAGTGAATTTCTGACAGTTTTTTCTTGTTTTCTCAAATATCGATTTTGTACATACGACATTCTCATTCTAAGCCAGCGATATAGAAGCCGCCTAGAAAATGCTGTTGATGACATGGATGCCAACAGACTCCCTAGGACATGCTCTTTATGGCGTCCGCGTAGAGTGAGACGTGATGCGACGTCTTGTTTTAGTGCTGGACGTCTGTCTGGATGTCTGTCTGTCTAGGTGTCACTTTAAAAATAGCCCGTCTCCTTAAACACTGCACTAATTTCAATTCTCATGAAAGGTTAACTGTCTCCAAAAGCACAAGTATTTATGGCTTCCCACGTATAAGTCTGGGGGAGATATATTGTTTGTTTGTTTTGTGTGGATTCTGTCTGTCAGGATATCATTATGCGCGTGTTATTTAAATGCCAAGCAAAGCCTTTATTCGCCAGTCAACTTTCTCTCTCTTGTATATGGCAAGCATAGGTGTGCCTCTACCCAGATTTGAACCCGGGTCTCCGGAATAGGAGAAAAGCGCGCTAACCACTGAGCTAAGGAGGCCACACATCAGTTTGTCCACAATGAAACTTGACATGACTGATTGGTGCCAAGCGAAGTTGAGCGAATGGTCTCGATTCTCCCCCGCAACTATTGCCGGAGTTCTGGTCCTTTAAATGTTAAAGATACTTTCTCCCGCTCCTTTTGTATCAAGTCTATTTGTACATATCGGCACGAATAATTTTTTTTTGCAGTAGCCAAGTCCCTTAAGTCAAAACTAAGTTCGGCGTAACATGTTCTCATTAACTATTTGTCGGACTTAAATAAATGTACTTTCAGGGTGTTCAGCGCTTTAGAGACTTGTTATACTAGTATAACTAAATATATAGTTTCAATTATTATTTGTAGTATCATCAATTAGTGTAAATAGTGTAATATGTAGGGCCTGTACACAATAATTGCGTCACAAAATGCTAGAAGAATTAATACTTCGAACTTGAAAGTATATTCACTGAAGTGCCACATATTGTAACCGAGACACAGAAACTGTAAATTAAATAAATTCCACGAATATACCAGATTACCAAATCAGGAGTGTAACCCATCAATCTTTGTCGTTTTACTTTTAGGAGCAGACGAGAATTGAGAATTGTAACGAATTGTGCACTGTATGATGCCAATCGTGAAAGCTCGGCCAACTCCGTCTGCCATCGGTTAATATACCGTCTATTGCAATGAATAGAGGTCAGGGTGAATGCCAGGAAACCAAATTTTCTCAACTGTTCAATTTTTTACGAACGTCACAAAATACGATATTTTTAATATTCGAAGGAACCAGTCTAGCCAGGAATATTCTATGGTTTACTGAATATATGCAACAACTACATCGCAAGGTCTTATTTCTACTAAAAAGCAAGGAATAATTTGTCAGACTCAACGGCTTACGTCCGAGTGATATGATGTACTATGACCGTCTACACCAAACGTCTATACTGAAATAGTGCCAACCAAAAATACGTATAGAGGCTAATTCCCCATTTACTTGCCTGTATAACACTATTTTAAGAACAGAGAAGCAACATTATTTTTGAAGACCAGGAATATTTTTTTGTTTATTAAGTGTCAAGATCATACATTGATTGACAGCCAAGATGTGAAATATTAAGTTAAAAAGGTTCATAAAAAGACGGAAAAGTCAGCCACCTAGATCACATGGTTATTTTAATTCTAAACAATTTCATCTTAATTTATATCCAATTTTTACTTGCTTTAAATTGTTACTGTATTTTCAGGAATTACTATGACTGTTGCCGTTTGATAAGCAGATATTGAGTATCTTAATTAATTATAATTCTGCATCTGTCAAAAAGTGTGTGTATACTTATTTTTGGAGGACACTGTATATGTACAACTCTGTACAACTCAAGCCATCATCGTTATGCATTCTTGTTCACATGTTCAGATCGTAACTGAAAGTACTTAATAATTAAACGAGTCTTTATTTTTGGACAAAACATACCTCGGTAGCTAATGAAACCAGTGACCCCGACCCTCTAAGTGTATGATTTAGTGAACACGAAGAACATATCATTACAGGAAGCATACTTATACCATATCAATGGCAATAAGGGTAATAAATTAGGGGGTTGTCAATAGCGTGTCAATATCTGGATATATGGGACCGTTTTAACATTGCCACCACGTGGAACAGAATCATTGAAAAAAATGAATTTAAAAAAAGAGATTTTTGTTCTAAATTTAGGTTCTCTATATAAAGAATTTCATCTTTTTAAATTTCTTTTTCAATGATACTGTTACCTGTGATTGTCGCTGCAATTACTTCAATTCTGATTAAGTACATAAAACGTTTTGCAAAAGGATGTTTTCAAATCGAAGTTTGATAAAGTAAACATAGTAATAATGATGTACTGTCGATTCAATAAGTAGTCCATTACTTACCGCCGCGCAAACAGGGCATAGACTTGAAAATTGCCATTTATAACAATGGAAGTCGAACATGCAAGCGCTTGTCAGACCTAACATACATGTGTATTATAGGTGTTTGGCGGTGACAAATTTCAACTGTGGACAAATCCACTAAATTAAAATCATGTTCCAGTTTGTGACTTTCGTAACACGTGTGCTGTAACTTACCAATCTGTTATAGCTTGGCTATTTTGACCAGAACCTGACCTTTATACAAGAAAATATGGCAAGGTTCTTGCTTTGAATATATCAATTTCCGCAAACAAATCGTGCGATATATCGGTATTTCAAAAAAAATTTCCATTACATCTCGAGCGTCTTTATGATACTCCTTAATTATGAAAACATACATTCTGTGTTGCATCGCATGTAATATATCGACTGTTCAATTATGCTAATCAAAAGGTCAGGCTTGTGTTAAATTAGCCAAGCTATACACATTCGTGTAAGTAATTATTGACTGCACTGCTATCACCATCCTATATGTCGTCAGAAAGTTTCACTTTAAAATGTCCATTCCGTTTTGACATGATACAGATTAAATGACTGTATACTAGAAACAGTATCCTAGTTTGAGATGCAATTGTGAATACCTGCTAGCACAGCATTTCACCTGATACTCCTGACCTTTATTTATGAAAGTTCATTGCTTAGTATAGATACATTTCCACGATCAAATCGTGCAACATCGGTCCTGTACATTTGTTTGTATAACACCTCGAGCTCCACTTCATGATACTCCCACTTATGAAAAAAGACCAGGGTTATAAATATAGACAATATATCAGCTGTTAAATCATGCCAATAGTAGTTGCGGATCGTGTCCAAATCTCTGTACTATATCAACAAAACTGTTCTAATAGTTCATGTTTAAGTGATGTATACATTGCCAACAGATATTTTGTACATGTAGGTCTCTTGTGCATTCTATATAATATCCAGTTTACGATACACCATACACCACAGTAAACGGTTCACCCTACTAAGCTAATTTAATAAACAGTATCAATTCACAAACTAGTAGCATCATGATTATAGAAACTCTGCCAATTCTGTAAGCTTGCAGTTGCCAGTTAATGGGGTGTTTTCATGTATAATAGAACAGACACTTAGGTTTTAATACCTTAACCTGAGGTCAGGCGACCAACTTGACTTGACACAGCAAAACTATACACCAGTTAAAGGACACTAATTTATTGCATATCAATCATCAAACAAATTAACATGATACAAATTATGCAAGAAGACTAGACTGTCATGACCACAGGGGTCAGGTACCTTGATTGATATTAAAAACAAATGTTTGGGACCAACAAATTATACCCCTAAGACTAAAATCAGTCATCATATTGTCAATACTACAGGGGTCTTGGGAGAAACTTGGTCCCAAAAGTTATATTCAGGTATGTTCAAACCAAAGTATGTTTAAGGACTAATCCATGTCCCTGTGACAAATACAGTGGCAATACTACCCCCTAACACAAACATGGGGAGACCTAGCACTTTTTGTACCATATCTAGCCAGAGAGAATATATACTACGTCTAGAATATACCCTCGACTAAATGTACAGACCAGACTGGGGTCTGTCACTTATCCTCTAGAATAAATATATCTGAATATATATATGGCAATAACAACAGGTGAAACTCAGTGTCAAGACTCAAAGTGACCACACCTTGCCAGGACCTTGACCATTGGCTTAGTGACCACAGCCTCAATACTGATCATAACCTACGCTTCCATCATGTGGCAACTCCATCACGAAACTTGTAACTCACAATATAAATAATTAATAATATCACATTCTCGCCATAGGCATACACATGTTTTCATCATTTTGTCTTCTTTCCTTTCTTGCCCGTTGATTTCTTACTGTCAGAACCTTCACTCTTTTTCGGCTGAGCGTACTTAGCAGCTAATTGATCAAAGAATCCATCCATGCCTTGCTCCCTACTTTGTTGCCGACTTTGTATCAACATTTTTAATGAATCGTCGGTATTCAGTCCTAACTCTTCCTTCATTTCTTCAGCCTCCGCAGCTTCTTGGGCAGCCTGAAATTATATTAGAAGATTTAAGGAGGAGTAACAAAACTTTCTGGAGTGCAGAAATGCAAGACAGGCCAAAACTAAGATATAAACTGGAATTGCCATATGGTGAAAATAAAACTCTTGCAGCACTGTCTTGTCACAAAACCCTGTTCTCATGTAAGCTAACTTTGTTTCGTTGAGTATAAATATTTTATAGGCCAAGTCAGTCCTTGTTTCTTTGTCATCTATGGAAACATGATGAAAATTTTATGTCAGTTAACAAGTCAAACCAGATAATAAGTTCTTTGACAGTAAGGCCAAAACAAAACAGTAATGTGGTTCTGGTTACACAACATAAGTTAGTCCTAACTGAGTTTTTGCCCTTTGCACTTACACTCAACATTTTATTGAAATTTTACTGCAAATCACTGCAGAACATTGATTTGCTAGTTCACAAAATTAATATAAAATTTTAAAACCTAAGTCTCCAACTTACAGCACCAACACAATTATACTGAATCCTTTTTCAGCATGTTACCAGAATCACAAAATTAATTAGGTTTTGGCCTAACTTGTTACACCGCTCTAGATAAGAAATTCACTAATTGGGTGAATTCTCATCATCATGTTAATAATTGAGTGAAATCACACCCTCATGAGTTAATGTGGTGATCTTCACTCATTAACTTCTGAAAAATTGAGTGAAACAAGAAAATGTGACAAATTAAAGTCACCGTTATCTTTACGCTATTGGAACATATACTGTTTTTTCTAGTAACACTTGGAATGCGTTCTAATGGTACTTCACCATTTTTACTGAGAATTCAGATAAAAATCTACACACTTATTAAAACTCCTTAAGCTGCCATTTGAAGTTGATTTAGGTTTTGTTAAAAATGTTATTAAATCAAACTAATATTTTGTAAATAATAATCATATTATGCATACATCCTGCCATAACTGTTGAAGTTTGTGCAGACAAGAATACATCTCTGTAGACAGGCAAACAAGCTGAATCAAGCATACCCCCTAACAAATGTTTGTGCCGGAAGTAAAATGAACCTTCAAAGACTAAACCAATTACAAATTGTAGCCTAAAATATATATTGAAGTGCCAATCCCAAAACTGGCTTCAAACGATAGTTCTACAGTACAAAGCGTTTGGTTACAAATAATATTCTTTTTTCATATAAAGATAAAAACCTGTCTGTATTTCATAAAGCTATTGCCAGAAGATCAGAAGATGCATATAGCATGGTGCCCAAAGAACAAATACTCATCCATAGATAAATGGTGACCTAAGAAAACAAGACAGACATAGTCTCATTGAATAAACAAACAACAAAAGTACAAACAAGTAGAATATGAAGTAGAAAGATTACACTCTACAACATGATTCCACAATAAATAAAGGGATGCAATTCAATACAGACACAGCGATACTAGATATCATTTACCGTGCAAGTCGAGATAAGGAGTTGCCATGAAATAATGGAATGTTAAGCATTTTATCAACATTTTTATTTGACGCAATTCATGTCATTTTTATAAAAATTTATTTGAATGATGGTTGATCAAACCATGTTTGCAAAACTATTGCATGTTTATTTGTGTATGAATGTAATGTATATATGCATGGAGAAATTATTTCAATTTTTTACAAACTAGAGCCAGAGTATCAATCAAGGCTGCGTAAAGAATAGAACATTGGGCATCGTCACAAGAAAAGAAACTCTCAGAAATTAACTGTTTCCTGCACTAATATTACTATGGCACTTGCTTTTTACAATACACCTTTAATGTGAGGCAAAAATGTTTTATTGCATTTTTTTTTGGCTTTCATCAGTTCTACAGATAACATGTAACTATTAGTCCATTGGGTATTTTACCCCAAAGTTTCAATTTTGATAGGGTTTTGACAAATTTTATTTGGGTATTCAATCAAACTAATAGGGTAAATGATCTCTTATGCACTGTTATTTACTAAATCATCCTTTTCTTTTGTGATATTTCAGATTGTCATTGCTTTTCTTACTTCCACCTCTCAAAGTCTATTGGATTTTAAGAAAATTAATTGGGTAATTACCCCCATACGCAGCTTATCTGTTGCTCTGACACTGTTCCATGTATTTTCTTTCTAAATGGAATAACTATTTAGGACACGATCAAGAAGTGGCAGCGGGGTTGCTTCCGTATTTAGGACAAGATGTTGATTAGCTCCAAACCTGAGCACCTACACATGTGTCAACCCTATTATATTACCTTTCTTTTCCTATTTGCTTTTGTTTTCTTTGATTCTTTTGTAAATTTGGTAAATGTAGGAACTTCTTTAGACTTGATCCAATCTTTGATAATATCTGTAAATCTTGGTTCATCGTCCATAGTTGAACACATTACATTGTTGAGTATCTCCTCCATATCACCTTGAAACTCAACATAAGCCGTCTTCAAATCTTCCAGTTCTTCTTTGGAACCTGTTTAATATTTAAATAAAATAAATGTCTCTAACAATTTTGACTACTTATTTGTGCTGCAACCAGACAACTCAAATGGCTTTTATAATTGCCTGAGAAAGTACTTTAAATAGCTATTATATCAGAAAGAATACAATCATGTAACATAAATACAATTTATTTGGCACAAAAACTGTAATCTTTCACTAAGGGCCACAAAATCATCCAACCTAAAATTCCTGACAATATGCACGACTAGGCTAGGTACCAAGCATTCATGTTAAGTTTCATTGAAATCAGACCAAACGTTAAGGAAAACAAGCGTGGAACATCTTTTATTACATACTCTGGGACAGGCAGCACAAAATCGATTTGGCTCTTGCACTATGGGACACACATGATAATAAGACTTAGACCAGACAAAAAGGTGGTTTCAATAGCAAATTGGGTCATAATAGAAGCCATTTTTATTCCAAATTTAAAACATTGGTTCTCTGCAACTGTAAATTCATTTTGTACACACAGGTTTCAAAAATAAAATGAAGTGGAACTTTACTGAAAATGTGTATAAATGATATATTATTGTCTTCTACTTCATTGAACAAGCAACTTAATACATCAATACTTTTAGTTATGCAACATAAGAGAAACAAGATCTGTGCAGTCAATGCATCAGTAAATCAGTCTTATGACTGCATTATATCATTCGACTCCAGGGTGCTAGTCAGTAAGAAATATGTTTTAAAATTCAGTACTTAATTTGTATTTATGACACTACATCAATCACAAGCAGCTGCATACTTCAATCACATAATACTTAAATCTAGGTCATTAATGTAACACAGTGATCAGAAGTAGAGTCAAGCTCTAAAGCATAAGTGGGGAGCAGTGACCGAGAGGTAAGTGATGTGCTTCGGGATGCATATGTCCCGGATTTAGTCCTGTCTGTACCACAGCATAATTTCTCTGAACAAGAATAACACACAATACTACACTTGACCAACTGTGATGGTAGTGTCTGTACATGTTATATAATCCTGGGAGCAATATCTCAATGTTGGCTGCACACCCACAGGCAGAAATAGTCTCAACAGGGAGACTCGAACAAATGTTTCCTTAGGTAGCAAAATGACCAGGGGAATGTTAAAGGGTGGTTAAGTAGCTGAACTGCTGAAAAGAAAGGTTATTGCTCTGGCGAGATGACAATCATAGTAAATGGGTAATTTTCGAACAAATGATCATATTGCTTAAGCAAGGCTATTGCTACATATAAAGAGCCGCTCTGGAGAGATAAAGTTAATAGTCAATGGTTTCTTCTAGAACAATATAATTACGTTGCTCCAGAGGCTGGTCACACTGTATTACCTTTATAAGTTTTCTCAAAATCTTTAATATCATCAGTGGTAACTTTTCTGAACAGAAGTCTCCAGTAAGCGGTCCAGTCTCTATCCTGTGGTATTGCATCATCTTCATCATCAACTTCACCTGTATAAACAACAACAACATTATCTTGTATCATCAATCATACACATCCAGCTAGTATTATCATAAGAGGGCGGGGCGTGAGAGAGGGGGGTGAACAACAGTCTCCAGTAAGCGGTCCAGTCTCTGTCCTGTGTTAATTTCTCTGAGCAAGATTAACCCACTACATGCTCCACTCCACCACTTGAGGTGTAAATTGGTACCTGTGAGGGCAGTGTGTATTCCATGGCCCTGCAGATTGATTTGGCTGCCACACCAACAGAAGAGAAATAGCCTCATAAGGTAGGCCAATGAGGCAATGACCAGGGGAAGTTAAAATGTCAAAGGGAGGTTGAGCAGCTGTACACAGCTCTAAAGAATTGGTAACTTAACTTAACATTCAGTCAGAGGCTCAGACAAACATATATCAGACTATACTAAGTAAAGATAATTTAATTTATAAAATTGTATATCAAGAAGAGATCTAATAAGAAATCTGTGCAATTATTTGCACAAAATAGTTTATAGAGAATAGAATAGCTTTCAAGGACAATAAATACAATGCGTGCATGCTACTAAGTTAGTGATTCAATTAGGGAAAGTCTTTCATAGATTTGAAAGTAAAATGCATATATTCAATAAATATTTGTTTTGCGAACCAAAGTTCAGAGCTCTGCATTTCAAATCCCAAACATCTGTCAAGCCAACCATCACTTGAGACTCTAAAAGCACAGGGGTTTCACTATGGATTAGATTTCAAGGGAGACCCGGGGCCCCCAGTTACTTTGCTGATTTTGTACCAGTTATAATTTATGGTCTTTTGGAAACATCAAGGGTAAAACACAGGTAACAGTATCATTGAAAACGAAAAAAAAATGAAATTTATAAATCTAAAGGACTCCTGCTATTTGGAGTATTGTATGAACGTACCTGTCTCATCATACACTGCTCGTTTGTCTTTGTTTGACAGGACACAATAAATCTTTCCTAGTGTCTGGAATTGCTCCGTAGCGGTCTCCTTTTCTTCTGGAGCCACTCTGTCTGGATGCACCTTCAATGACAACTTATGGTAGCCTTTCTTAACTGAAATATAGGAAAGTTTTGGCACTGATCAAGGAACATAAATTCAAAGAGACATTGACCTGCTGCCGAGTCATTGGCCCAATATTCATTTCAGACTTGAAAAAACCCCGCAGAATGAACTGCCAGAAAAATTAGGCCTTTATATTGAAAAATAGACAACTTCTTTATAAGCATGTTCATAAAAATAAAGTTTCTTGAACCATTGATAACATTAATTAAAATTGCTTTTAAGTAAAGATGTGTTGAAAACTTAAAATAACATATGATTATCCCCAATATTTTATGTTCATCAAGAAAAAGCAACCAGTAAGGTTGCGCCATTATTTTGCAATTCAAGGGAGGCAAATCCAGCTATTGATTTGCACATCATTGTAGAATTACTCTCCCCTTATAAATGCCTCTTCTTCTTTTCATTAAAAGTACAGGGCATACTCCAGTGTCTATTCTAGAAATGAGAAATTAGGGGGTATTTTCCCTCGTCCTCTTGAATAAAGGGGTGATTTTCAAAAACAATCGGGGGGGGGGGGGTCAAAACCAAATACTTTTTCACCACAAAGATGTTTAATTGTCTTACAATTGGCATGTATGATGTAATAACCAGTAGCTTTAGATCAGACTACAATATTAGTATAGACTAAAGTACAAATGCAGGCATCGGTTGGGTTGGAATCAGGCCGTTTATCAATATTTGATACGTTTGTAGAAGGTCCCAACTGTTTATCAATATTTAATAAGTTAGAAGAGGGGTCCGGACAATTTGCAGTCGAATGCGATCCTTTCGAGGTCGCAGATTTGATGAAAAAGTTGCTTCTACATCGCGTAGCAGCGTCTGTACAAATGCCACCCAATGGAGCGATTAAATGGGTCAACAAAGGAATTTAATTACAATAACAGTAGTCTACCTTGGTATTTAGACGAAGTATTTTTATTTGAGTAATACACAAGTTACATCCCTTGAAAATTTTGTGTTTACGATGGGAACGGTGATTGATATTAACTTGTCAATTTTGATCAAATTTTTTAATTTGAATGCGGGATTTCGCGGGTATCGCCCGAAAATGTGCGCGATCTTTGCAAAATATGCGTGAATCCTGCAATCGCGCATCCTAGAATAGACACTGATACTCTGGAGCATCGTCATACTTGTCATCTCTAGTTGCAGTGCTTGACACTAACACTGGTCCCCAGGCTCAGGCCAGTGAAAATCTTGGAAGGACCAGTAACTTTTCTTTACAAATTTAAGGGTTTATCGTTTCAAAGATTTGCAACACAAAATCGAGATAAGCAGTGTACATTACTAATCAACCAATTCAATAATTTTATATGATATCTGATTTTACATTAGTTTTGTCTAAATAGCATTTATAATTAAAATAACTAAATTATAATTCAAGGAAAAAATAAAATTGCCTAACGCTTACACAAGATTTGAACCACCAACCATTGGTTCAACTAACTGACGAACTGAGCTAATGAACCATTTGGTGGATTAACTCCTTATAAAAACTGATAAAGAAAATAGGTATGATATATTGAGAATAATCTTACGTGGGTCCGCTTACTAAACTGGGGATAAAATACTAGATAATTGTACTGTGCTTCGTTTATTTAAGCACTAATCTACAAAGTCTTAGAGTATTTTGAAGCAAAATTGAGTGCAACGGTCAAAACGGCAAGATTTCTGTCCACCAGGTATGCGATATTTACAAATTTCATGCACTTCCGGTTTGATTTACATGAAAATGTGTTATTTCTCATTTTAGAGGAATTCTTATGGAACTATACTCTAAGACTTTGTAGCTAAGGTATCAATATACATTTCTGACTTCTTCGTTTTGAACGAAACTTATCATATTGCCTTGTTGGATGTTCACTATATATTTCTATTGATCTGGGGCGTCAGTTTCTCCATTTTCAATAAATGATGAACCCTGAACGATATTTTACTATCGGACAACTTACTAAAAACAGTGTAACCCTCCCCCTCCCGAGTTGGATGGGAAACACTAAATAGTGTTTCTGAAATGACAAGTGCCCCAGCTGAGAATCGATTCAGGTGCGGGCAGTGGCCTCAAGTGAGTCAACGGGGGGAGGGATTACACCTCTGTCCCTGCATCTTCTCCAATCAATGTTTTGTATTTGTAAGAATGTATATTAAGAACAAAAATTCACTAATACAGAATTGATACAAAATAACAAGATAGACGAGTCACGACGAAAATTTCACTAAGTTGAAAAATATGGTCGCGAAATCATATGACAATGGCTTAAAATTAGCAAAACTTCACCTTCAGCATCGCTGGCAGTTTTCTTTATACCAAGAACATCGTACAACTTATCTGTACCAAAATGTTTTCTACACAATTCCAATAGGCTAGGCATTTTATATATTTTTACAATATTCTATTTTTGTTTTCGTCAGAACGCGCGTTTTTCAGTGTGCGTAATAATAACTACATCGTCACTTTTACTATTCAGGCCAGACAACAATAAATCTGTCATTCTGACCACCTCGGTTTTTATCCAATGGAAAATACCTCTGACATAACAAGGCGACATTTTGAACTACTTTCAGTCACATGTTTCGAAAATGGCAACTCTCCCAGTTACGTTTATAGAACATGTACACGAACATACGGCAACAAATATGTTAAAGTTTAAACTCGAGAAAGAAAACGACAGCTGCTAAATACTAGAATTGAAAACAAGAATACAATTATAGTTGTATAAACTATGAAAGAACGCTTCGAAATAAAAGTTCGCACAACGTCACGTTTACGTTGACGCCAAATAAACGTAATATCATAATGACGTCATGTGATAAACAAGACGTAAATTTAATTCATAATCCGTGCTAGATATTAGTTTTTTACAAAGACATTTGGCATTTTCTTCGCGATACGTCCTGTTATGCCGTAGGAATAAGAAAATTGATCAGAACATACAAAATAACCATCGTATTGATGGATACATAACGTGTTATTTTCACGCGGATGTAGCTGACTTTAGTAGTGAGGGCGAAGTTCCGGCGAACGATATTGGTGTATTTCTACACTTATTTACGAGGTGTATTTACCGGAGACAAACGGAAATGGCCGAGCTTTTACGATTGTAAATCTGTGTGTTATGAAAAATCAGGGAATTTAAATACTGTACCATAATTATAAAGCAGATCCTGGAAAAATATTTTAGGCATATAGGAATTAACTCTAGATAAATATTGATTTGCTTATAAGCTAATCTTGGCACGGTCACATGGTCTTGGTGAAATTTTTACATTACTCATTAGGCTATAACAGTTATAAGGTTTTTTGCAGGACCGTACCATCGAACAGTGAAGGGATGAAATCAAACTGATACTTGTGTACAGAATTACAAACAGTCTGATCGAAATCCCTGCACACGTGTTCTTCCATCCAGCAGCCCTCAACACACTTAGGTACTTCTTACCATACTGCCAGACAGACACCTACAGACACTCTTTCTTCCCGGCACCTATCAGACTGTGGAACCAGTAACCGGGAGCCATTGCCATGTCCCAGACCTTGGACAGCTTCAAGGCAGGACTGGTCACTGTCAATGGTACTTCACAATTTTATCTGTTTTTAACTGTCACCTTTGTTTACGTGCCTCACGTTCGCCTTGTATATATCACAAGTATGGTCGATGCTCCAGAGTGGGCCCTGTACTATAACGGGAAGAACATTTGAGCTAAATACGCCTAATAAGTGCCCAGCTCAGTATATGGAAGACAAAGAATAAGAACATCAAGAGCCAATGAGCCTAGTAAGAATAGGTAAGCTACAATTGTCATGGAAACTCTCACGTTTCTTTGGAGCAGTCTTCTATCAAAGATGATTATGTGCACAATTTACAATGAATATATTCAATCCTGTAACTGTGGATGTCAACCCTGAACTTTTCCAGGAAAAGAAGAGATTTTACATGTAATCGCTTGTAAATCATGAGCAGAGCGTACCGATATCATCTGCATCTGTGTCTTGATGTTAATTTCCATGGAAGGCTGAACTTTAAATTGGCTAGACATGCTTGCTGTCTCCTTTGGTCTTCTCTCACTGCAGAAATGTACTTTGTTCACTGTATAGCGTTGTATTAGAATTTGTCCACTATAAATTGGCATAATTAATAATTATAGCTGAAGTTTATTTATTTCAATAATATATGAGCCTGTATAAACAGGACCTTCTCTATGAATATATATTGAAAAGCTCCTGGTATAAAATAACAACAAACAATTTACTTTCATTTATAAATATTTATTGATTAGAACAAATTCTAATAATGAGCTTGGAGTACATATACAATATATACTGTATAAGTTTAATGTATATCAATCAACAATAAATACAATATCTATGTGAAAACATGACAATAGACTAAACAACTAGAGGTACAGAATCATGTATTCATCACCTTTGATCACTTTTTATCAATGGCAGACACGTCCCTTTTTCATTTCAAATGTGACTTAGTAGTATGAACAAAAGTATATAATTATCCTTAGGAGACCAACTGTATTGTGATGAAGTTTTTTCTAGTAAAATGTAGATAAATAAAAGGGCCTTAAAAAAATCATTATCCACATAATATATGACAATATTGATATCCACAGATAATCATATGGTGAAGTAGTCCATTTTAGTACTAGTATTGTAAAGAAGTAAAAGGGCCGACATCACGATACAGTCATCTCCAATCATTACCTAGTACAAAAAATGTATTCTGATTAGGTGCAACAATACAATACAATCTTCACTTTAAGTCCGACTACATTTACAACAATGTAAATGTGTGAGAAGTAATAAATAAATAATAGTTTGACGAGTATTGAAGTACTGAAAAGTATGACAAGCAACACTTATGCTTCATTGTATGCCTAAAGGTTGCAGATGCAATCATAAATAATAAAGGGCATTGACCTCTAAATGTGACCTGGCAGCTACATGGGTCTTGCACATGACACATTATCTTAATGGGGTGAACATTTGTAGCAAGATAATTCAAAGTTAACTTTGTTTTTGAAAATGACACAATGTCTTTATGTGGTGAGCATTTACCTTGAAGCAAAAATTTAAAATTACTTGATGGACTACAACAAAGATACCACACAGACACAATTAACAGCTAATGGTTTCAAGTCTGATGAAAAGAGGAGGTGTAAACAATTTGAAATTGGTACAGAAAGCAGTGATCAATTGTTACACATCCACAAAGTTGTTAATAATGAACTGATAATTAACATCATGAACACTGACAATACTACATTCATAGATGTAATAGTTTATCATAAATGCACCAGAAATTCACACTTATGCATAGTGCACCCAGTATAAATAATTAAATACTGATGTTTGAGTGTATTCACATACAGGTCAATGTAACATAAATTGATAAATATTAAAATAATGATAAAACTATTTCAAACAAATCTATTGACAGCTAAACCAGTATGGGTCATGTGATTAAAAAAAGTTTTCATTCTCAGCTTGGGCATGGAGCATGAAACTTTATTTGTTCTTCACAATTTTTCATAGTTAAAATATCTTTACATTTTCAGGAAATATTAAGCAACTTTCTACCCATCTAATACTAACATTTCAGTTAATCACATGACATTTTACTGACAGAAGCATTTGAAATTTAAGTCTGTAAAAATGTGTTAAAATCATGGGGCCTGAATATGTTGACGCAATCTTTGAAATCACTGAGTAAAAGATGAGATGTTTGCCTCAATATCAGATATGACCACTACAAGTAAACACAATAACTGTGATATGATCTGCTACATACACATGCGTTCATTTTACTTGCAAAATGCTACTCTATCATACAATGGCACAGTATACATTTGTAAGTAGAACATTTCATGAAATCCAAAATCTTTGAAATTACGTCCCCACGAAATGGTCTTTTTACTAAAACCACGAAATTTTGTCCCTTTGAAATTGACTTGTGGGGGACCGATTTCTTAAGACCTAGACATAGTCTAATCTGTGGCATACATTTACAATTCTGAACACTCTATTTCAGCTATTTCACATAAAATAATCTATCTCTAAAACAGATAAAGTCCTACTTTTTTATTGTTGAATCAAAAACAATTTGATACACCTACACAAAAATTTTATCAAAATGCAATATAATTGCAATGAACTTCATTTTCAATACTATAACATGTACCACGAAATATTATGTACATGTAGACATGTATCTATTTAAATATATTGCACAAACTTATGACATACACATTTCAGAATTTATGTAAGATCAAATACGTATAAAACAGAACTTCCTCATGCCTCGAACAGCTCAACCTAGAACACACTAGAAACCCCTAACAGGTTAACACTGAGTACAGTAATAATAATTAGATTAACAAAAGGATCATAATTTTACATCTATATCATTGTCCAACCTGATGGGCTTGAGACTATTCAATTATCAAGAACAATAATTTAATTTAATAAATACCACATGAATCAATTATTATGCTGTTTCATTTCTGTTGTCGTCAATTTCACATTAACTATGCTGTAATTTGAAGTATTTCACCACAAATATGCCATAATTTCACCTACTTCACCATGACAGATTATTTCACCACGATTATGCCATATTTTTATCACTTTCACATTGACTTATGCAGTACTATCATCTATTTCACCACTACTATGCCATATCATCATTTATTACAGCATGACTATACTGAATTGTCATTCATGTCACCACAACTATGCCATTCTGTCATTTATTACACCATGAATACACTGTACTATCATTTAAATGTCACCACGTCTATGTGATGCTGCCATTCATGTCATCACGACTACGCAGTACTATCATCTACTTCACCACGACTAAGTTTAAGAGCAAATTGATAGTCAGCCTCCTCCTGTTCCTTTTTGCTCAATTTTTTATTTTTGGATGATTTTGATTTTGGTGATTTACTACTTGATTTTTTACTTGATGACAAAGAAGCTGGCGATGGCAATGTTGCTGATGATGATCTTGGTGTTGCTGTTGTTGTAGATGATGAGAACGCCCAACCTAATTCATCATCACTGAACGCACCTCCTGATGTCTGCAATAGAAGATTGTAAGAAAAATTTAAGAACATTGTTTATGTATAAGAATAAACACAATGACATTTCCAGGGCTTTTTTCCTATAGTAGCAGTAACTGTTGGATGTGTATGACTTTGATTTGGTTAAAATATGGCAGCAAATTTTACAGTCAAACAAACCCCCTCATCGATTTGATACACATAAAGGTCCCTTTTTAAGAAAATATTTAAAATTTTTAAAATCATGCAGTTTTCGTCAAAAACTAAGATTATCTGTACATAGTCAGTTCCCTGGCATGTTACCAAATTATCAAAATTTTCACCCAAATAAAAGGTCACTCAAGATAAGAGGAAAAGCCCTGATTCCATCATAGTGAGAGATCATTTACACCATACATACTCATGGATAATAGCATGCACTTATGGCTGCAAGTGCAAAATCCAATGAGTTCACTTGTAAAGTACCTGTCAAACAATGTCTGACAAACAACCAAATATGGTTATATCTGCTCTGTCATAAAGTTAAAATTGTTAGCCTAATGACCAGTAAATGTATCACTCATCAATAATAAACAGGATGGACCACAGGGGCCTTATTCACCAACATCATAAGATTGCAATGCAGACTTAGAATTGACAATATTTATAATCACTGACATTTCTTTTGGATTGAACCAAATGAAATTTTGTCTGATTATTTGTTGTTACCCATTGAACACGTATTATATCAATTTATATTGAAATCAGTAAATTAATACAAACATGAAAGCGAATAGAACATTGGACAAGTTAAAGTCTAAGTCTGAGCATAAACTTTAGTGCATGAGCCAAAACTGACATTGGCTATGATATGTCCAGAATTTAGCTTAATTATAATATCAAATACCGGTAAACACAATTATGTTACAAAATCAAAATTACCAACAAGGCAAAATCACGATTAAAATACATAATAACCCAAGGTTTGTGCAAGATATAGAACAGAACAAATGCATGTTACACACACAATAACAGCTTGAACATGCCAATCAATGCAACAACTTTTTTGTGAATACTTTAGATGCAACAGAACATGTACATTTATTAAATAACTACACACATTCAAATACATTGCAAATAAAGGCATACAAGTATTATCTTATGAACCACAAGACCCTTCATCATTCTCTAAATAAAGACTGAGTGAAACAAGTGATGAACATGTATGTGTATGTATTTTCTGGGTTAAATTGAAGCAAGCCATCAAAACCATCATACATTATTTCATGAGCATATCATGCAGCTATCCCAAGCAATATAGTTCAGATGACTGATGCATTAGAATTTGCATATTTTTATTTGTACCAATTTCATGTATTTTGTAACTATTAATTTTTCAATACTCTGCTGTTTGTGATGAGTGCTGCAGTTCCCTGTCCTATAATTATAATATTTCTGATCACAGTAAGACCCTATTATGCACCAATCAGTTGCAACCACCCCCACTAACCCTCGGGGATGGTGATGGATAGCCAGGTAAATGGCCCACACTTCCGGGGCAATGTGGGGGATTTTGTCTCAGAACCAATACCTGGGGACAATATTTAGTAGTCAGGGCCGGGAAATAAATGAAATTTTTTCATCAGCTGTCCCCCACAGGGCGACTGAATGGCATGGAACAACCAGAAAGTAAAAATCCCTGGGAGTGGTCCGTGGATGCAACTGACTGATTGACTATCATATCATCAGCACATTGTTTGATTCACTCACTCACTCCATCCAATACAACACACACATAGCATATCAAGAAGCAAACTGAGCAATGCAACCATGAATAACATCAATAAAATGCAAAACAAAATCTGCAAATCCACAACAACACATCATGCATTGCTTGAAATCATAACAAACCCTGAAATTCTATTTACTGTAAAATCATTAATTTTCGTGGGGGATTAAATTTCGTGGATTTCGTGGTTCACCTCAACCACGAACTTTAAACCCCACGAACATCAATTTTGACCCTTGTTTATTACCTGAAATGCAAAATCCACGAATTCAAGTCCCAACGAAATTGTCTTTTTTACCAAAACCACGAAATTTCGTCCCAACGAAATTAAATGATTTTACAGTATATGAACTAAACTATGAGGGGAGACGACTCTTCTCTGCTTGATAATGATGCATCTAGAGAAATCTTCACATGGGGAGGTTGAATTGTCATATGTTTAATGGCAACTAAGAGATTTGTTTACAAAGGAGATTGAAAAAGCTAGGAAAAGAAATCTACCTGCAGAATTACGTGAAAAATCTTGGTATGAGACATGTCATTAATTATTGCTGTGACGGGCCAACAGTACTTTTGTTATAGTGGAGACTTTACCCAGACACATTATTTTGACACAGAACTACCCTCATATGCAAAGTCAGAACATCAACAGGCAAGAGACATATACCAGTACCATTTTTAACAACTTTGGTAGGTCACAGTCTGTAGGATTGAACCCTTCCCAAAGATTTCTCTTGATGATCACACGAACAATGAGTCACTTACTGGGTATAATACATAGAGAGGAGAAATAAAGAAAGATTGACAGACCATGTTGTTAGTATAAGAAGCTGTAGAAAGATAAAACATACTACTGTCCCCATGTCTTGTCATCTTCAAACTGAGGACAGAAATAGAAGTACACGCACGTTAGTAAGATATACACACTAGTAAGATATATACACGCAAGGGTAGATACTATATGTACCGCAGTATTTCTATGCAATGCACTCAGTATACTGCACAATTTCTATTCAGCAAAACCCTTCGAAAGTTACAAATATTCGCCTGTGTTAAGACATTATTCAGGCCCAGTAATTTCTAATTAGCAATCAATGTAGGGCCTGAAAAAGTCTGAAACTTGATTTTTCAATATACTAAACAAATTAAAAATATTAAGCAAAACTGCATTAAGTAAGCACTTATGGTCCCGGTGGAAGCCTTGCCCAGAATAACTAGCCAAGTCAATCGGGGGTAATAATTCTGTTGAAATGTTGGATAGCGCTTCATGGCTATGTCAATGTTAGATGTATATGCCAATTTTGAAAAATGCCTTGATGTAATGTGATTACCCATACCATTAAATGCATTTACAGAGGCAAACATAGTAATACTACAGCAAGTTCACAGCAAAGCAAGAGACTATATTTATAGTAATTTTAAGAGTCTGGCCCTGATCTCCTAAAGCATCTCTAGTCAAAATCTCAGCTCAAATTGAGATTTTTAATGCACTTTTTCAATAAGAAAGCAACTATCAGAAAACAACTACTAATTTTATGCATGTGAGATCTTTATCAAGCAAGTTATTTACTAAGGATGAAAATTATCTATCATATACAGATGTCCTACTCAGTACATGTACTGAGGCATTATAAATACCAAATCCTGAAAATAAGACGTAAGTCTGTTATGGTGCCATTACCACACATCCCTATACCAAAACTCGAGATATTTTCAAACATTGTTCTATAGGTAAAATTCAGTTCATGGAATTTCAAATGGCTGTCACTTAGAGTAATAGTATACATTGAATATTTCCATCAAATTACTTTAAAACATTCATTTTCTGCAAAAAATGCATTCTTTCTAGTGTATCAACTCCCTTTTTCCTGATTATTCGAGATTTGCAGAACCCCTGTATAAAGCATAACACCGCTAGTGTAAGAAATATGTATTTATTAACTTCACTATATTCATATGAAAGTTTAACATGGAATTTTCACACAGAAGTAGTGAAACATTATTTAATATTGTTTAATAAACATTCAACTATCAGAACAGGCCCATGTAATTCTTTGGGTGCCACAGACATCAAGACTAGCGTTTGTTATAATAACGCTATTTGTTGTGCGAAGAACAATGTGTACGGAAAAGATGTTGATATATCTAAATCGAAGAGTTAATATTATTTATAGGAATAAAACATACTAATCAAAAACAGCCTAGGCCAAAACAAACATGAATAATATTGTGGTTCTGGTAACCCTAACCTGAACCCTTCTTTTAACCCTAAACCCTATTTTATAGCATTTTGCTGAACTTCAACCAGAATGTTCAATCCACCATATAAACAAAATAATTTTTTTATATGAGTAAATCATATTACAATGAGACACCTCAAAACTTGGAATGAGCATTATAAGCTTGGAGTATCATTTTATAGTTGAACTTGGCCAGACAATACTCGACAGTTTTGGCTACCTACCCCATTTTTTCCTCTGCATATAACCTGAATCACAATATTAATTTGTTTTTACCTAATAGAAAGATTGAGTTAAGTAGAAATTGAATGTACACAAATAGGGACCTACAAAAAGCATACCTATATTTACGCTAGCTTATGCCAACTTTTCATTTTTAGGTTTATGGAAATCTTTTGAAAATTTGCTACCTTATTCAAGGAACATAAAACTAAACACAATGACAAAAACATGGGCCCTGGGCATTCACTGGCAATGGTGTGACCGACTAGGTGCCTCCATAGCTCAGTAGTTAGTGTGCTTGTTGCCTAATCTGGCAACCCAGGTACAAATCTGGATGAAGGCTCTCATATGCCTGCCCTATTTCAGTAGAAATAAAACAAATTAAGGTTAAACTCTGCATTAAATTCATAAATGGGTCTTCAATTTTTCCCAATCTCTCTTTCAGAAAATGCAAATTTCAAAAAATTCCAAAAAACCTAAGAACAAAATTTTTTGGCCTTAATAGAGAATCAGATATATAATAGTTATGGATATAGAAGGTATATACAACGATAGTTTTACTACAACATTGATTGCCCACTCACCTTGCTAGGGCTAAAATCAGCAAAGTTAGTAGAGAAAGCATCCCCACCACCAAGTGTACCACTCACCACATTCGACGATCCAAACGGGTCCGACGTCCCAAACGGGTCGTTAGGAAACGCTCCAGCTCCAAACGGGTCTGGCTTCTTTGGCTTCGAAGGACTAGACATGGGTGACTTGCCCTTAGGTGGGGCAGGTCGTGGGGGAGGGGCTTTCTTTTGTTTAGGGGGTAATGCAGGACGTGGGGATTCAGAACCAGATTTAGCAGGAGGGGAGGGTGCAAAGGGGTCACTACCAAATAAATCACCACTAGGTCTCTGCAATGCAAAGAAACAAAGGATTTTGTTATATGAGTATATAATAAAGAAAGACATGCTAGGTACTAGCAACTACTACTGTTGATTAGATATTTTTCTGGGGGAAAATCTGCATAAAAATTTAAATATATCCTATACCCATCTGAACAATATATTCTTGTAGTATGTTCAGATGGGATTATATATTGAAATACAACCAGAATCATTTATTATCTGGATTATCATCCCTTGTGTCAGCCATTTTTTCATGCGGCCCCTTTTTTTGAAACTGAAACCCAAAACACTTAAAAATGTGTCAACTAGAAATGTATCCAAGGGATATCAGTACTACACATTCTTTTTGTTCACAATAAAGGGCCATAACTTCAATATAATTGTTAACAATTGTTGCTGTTCACGGGCCATAACTTCACTCTTCCCGGTTACATGCAAACAATTAAAAAACATTCCTGCACAAGCGGACATGCAACCAAAATAATTACAACAAAAGTTCAAATAGCCATTATTTTATGATGCAAGAACAATAACACTGTTATTCATAAATTAATCGAAGTGAAGCTTAAGAGTGCCAAAGCCGTTACCAATAAGAACAAATCATGTATGCCCAATGGCATTCATATAGCCATTGATTTTGAAGGTCACAGTGACATTGAAAATTGAACCTACTGGTCTCAAATTAATTACGGTCATCTATTGATGGTGACTAACTGCCATGTTAAGTTTTAAGGGTCCTCGGGCCAAGTGTTGATGAGAAATTGCACCAACAAATAAACACAAACAGACCAACATGTGTGAAGAAAGGATGGGAGCATAATAAATGGAAAGAGAGAAAAGGATAATATGAAATCGGACAAGGACGGCAGCACTCAACTTAAACAACTGAGCAGAGATTGGCTGCAAAATTGAAAATGGCAAATCTATATACCCCAGTAGTGGGGGGGCATTAATGAAATCCTTTCCCTTCCCATTTTTAAGTAATGTCAAGATCAGGATGATAATCCGGTAATAATTGTGCAATGGCCTAACTAAAAGAATGTTTGTTTCCTGTTAACATGCCCCCAGGTAGGTCAATTTTTTACATCAGAAAGAATAACTACCCTATAGAAAGCAAGTGTTGAAATTTACAGCTAAAATTGAAATATAAGTCTTTCTGTAAAATGCCAAAAAACAACAATAAGTGGTGTTCAGAATGTTTCAGGACAAGTGCATCTTTCAAGTTTTTATTTTTGGTTGGGATTATGGAAACAAATTATTCTTTTTTACACCTAATGTCTGAACAGTAAGTATAAAATCGCACAGGCAAACAAGATCAGTTATATCAAGTAGAAACACAAATTCTGTATAATTGAAAGCATTCTGGGTTTTGCAGATTTTGACTTTTTAATCAGCCCTGGATAATTAGAAAAGCAGGGAATTGTGATTCTACTTACTACGGTGAATTGTTTTTGCTTGTTGAAAATTGAAAGCAATCATTAGAGACAAAATCACACAGCAAAAACCCTACATTTTTTTAATTAAATTTTAAAACATTGAAACTATGGAAGTTATTATGGCCTTATTCACACATGTTTAAGCAATGCCAACAAGAACATCTGAATAGAATTATACCTGTGGTTTACTAGATGCGGTACCAAATGGATCAAATGCATCCATCTGTTTAGTACCCCCAGATGATGAGGAAAATGAACTTCCAAATGGATCAGAACTAGAAAATGGATCATCCTGAAAACAAACAAATCATTGTTCATATTTGTTATTCTGCTATTTTTATATAGCCCTTTTTCATGTAAATTGCGCATTCAAAAGTGCTGTAACATATATACATGTAATACTGTTTCCTTTAGAAATATGTGTACAACTGTACTTTTCCAAGTACATTTAACTCATTTTCAAGGACTAAAATAATATTGTCATGGCAAAAACATGTAATTATTGTCTTTAAATCATGAATTAATGAATAAACTAGAAATGTGTCCATTGAACTGGTGCCACCATTAGGGTATTTAGTTAAACTGCTTGCAAGGAGTTAAAAACACAAGATTTGTGTACGGCCGGACGTACGTTTGCACGGACAGTACCAATGCTATATGCCAAGCCAAATAAATAAGTGGGGGAACAATGAGCAATCAGAAGCTCAATGTCACCATGGATATCTATACTTGCGTTTGCTAAGAAATAAATTTTTGTTGATTTTTGTAATTGTTTGTCTGTTAATCTAAGTTTTTACATACACACTATATTAAATTAGTGTGCAGGTTTATTTGTCAGCCAATGAAATTCCTGTATTTTAAATGTTTCGAGAGTTCTAAATCCCGTAGAACGAACAAGATGGTTTACTATGTAAAAATTGGTTCATAGAACGTACTATGTAACTTAGTACCGTTCTATGTAGCATAGACAAATAAACCTGCACACTAAGTATATTAGTATTCATACTTACTGTTCTATAGAAATTAGAAACGTCTCCTGTCGCTTCGCTCCCGTCGACGTTTCTAATTTCTATAGAACAGTAAGGATGAACACTAATATATACTGAGAATTTTATTAACCAATAAATTTGTAACATATATTTTAAATACCCTATACCATATTAATTCGTGGAATTTGCATTTCAGGTAATAAATGCAAACATCGAAATTATTGTTTGATGGGATTTGATTTGGTGCTTGAATATGAACCAAGAAATTTAACCTCTGACAAAAATTTCTGATTTGACAGTAAGTGACTTACTTTAGAATTACTAGTAGTATTACTGGACGCAGGAAATGCATCTTTAAATGGATCATCAGATGCAAAAGGATCAGATGTAAAACCTTCAGATTTAAATGGATCACCTGGAATAAATGGTAAAATAAGATAAACATGCACATACAAGACTAAAATGTGATCATTACGATGTGAAAGAAAAAGAGATGCATATACCCTGCTAGAAAACAGTAAAATACGGTATACATGGATGAAAAATCATGATCATTTCAATATGAAACTTTTACAACAACAAGACCACATTACCCAGATGAGTAGAAAGGCTACTACAATGAATTATTTACTATTCTTCTCTGCATTATTATCATTTCAAATAGATTTAAAATTTGCCTCTTACCTTAAAATCAATGACAAGACACTACCAGTATGAGTCAAATGCATAAAAACAAACAAAAGCTACACTTACTACTTTTAAATGGATCATCGGCTGCAAAGGGATCTGCCTGAGTGGCCCCTCCACTACTTCCACCTCCAAATGGATCTTTATTTTTAAAAGGGTCTTCATCAAATGCAGAACCCATACTAAAATCACTTATAGTACTGACTGGGCTTCCAACCTATAATAGAAAATCAAGTACATACATCTAAATAGAAATGGTAGCTTATCTAATGTTTACAGCAGGGGTGTGGAAATCCTCAAATTTTTCACTTGCCCGAAGACTTAATCTACTTGCCCAGGAAAACACAACAAGAGCTGTCAGTAGACAGCGCGCTCGACTATTCGCAGCCATTTGTCAGAAAAAATATAAGTTCAAAACAGGCCATTTAAAATTTGTATTATATTGAAACGTGAGTTACGCTACTTAGTTGACTACATGGCAATGAAAGCTAATGTACAATGGTTGTTGAGGCATGGCAATTATCTCAACACTGGACTATTAACAAATATTTGTCAGTGAAAATGATTTTAACCAAGAAAAGTCTAAGTTAAAAGGGGCATAACTCGAATTAAACTAAAAATGGAGTTATTACAATTGACCAGTACCATTGACTAATGATGATAAACAAGTGTTATAAGTTTCAATGCAATATCATAAATAGTAACTAAGATATGGCGTGAATAGAACTTGCATGTAAAACTTGAACCAATAAACTCCTATGTTAAAAAGGGGCATAACTGAAATAAAAAAATAATAGAGTTATTGCCCTTGACTGATACCATGATAAACAAGTGTTGTAAGTTTCAATGCAGTATCATGGATAGTAGCTGAGATATGGTCTGAATGAAACTTGCATGCAAAACTTTAACCAAGAAAATTCTATGTTAAAAAGGGGCATAACTCAAATAATAATCATAATAGAGCTATTACCCATGACCGGTACCATTGCCTTATGATGGTTAGTAAGTGTTGTTAGTTTCAATGCCATAGCACAGATACTATTTGAGATATGGCCTTATTAGTAACTTGCATGCAAAACTTTAACCAAATTTTCTAAGTAAAAAAGGGCCATAATTTGCATTAAATTCATGCAAGAGTTATCTAACATGGTTGATTACATGACAGGGAAAGCCAGTGCAAAGTTTCAATCCAATATATGCACTGGTTATTGAAATATAACCAAGGTTAAAGTTTTGCATGTAAAACTTTAACCATATGCAACGCCGACGCCGACGAACAAGTGACTGTAATAGCTCTCATATTCTTCGAATAGTCGAGCTAAAAAAGCAAAAAAAGCTTCAATAATTTGTTATCCTGTCAAGCTTAAGAGTACTGTGGACTAATACTTTTAAAATTATTGTCAATCAGAATTTAGGGATTAACTTTAGTGTTAAAGTAAAATGGAACACTTCAATAAGTCTTCATACAATTTTCTCATGATAATTTTGCACATGCCCATGGGAAAGCTAGATTGAAAAATCCACTTGACCGCAGGCTAAAAAGCCCAAGTCGGGCAAGTCGGACACATGAATTCCACACCCCTGTTACAGTTTCAAGAACACCCAATGGTAGATTATTAAATTAAATGACCTAGAGGTAGGACAAATAGCTCAGGATCTATCCAGGTTCAATCCCAGGCTGTGCCACTGCTGAATTTTAAAGAGCAAATATAACCCACAATGCTGCTTCCTCCACTTTACCCAGGCATATGAAGTGGAAAATGAGATGGTCAAATGCAAATGTGCCCTGACTGCCAGAGGTGCTGACTCAAAGATAAGGATATTAATTTATGGTCAGCTCAACAGACCAATTTTTGAAAATAAGACAGTAACTTGGTACTTCACTTTTGAAACTTAGAAAGGGAGGTAACTACATCAACAATGAAATGTCACGGTAAAAGTTGCCTCCCTTGGCATAATGTATTTGCATCATGTGAGCCTCACACATATGATTGGAGGCAAATTGATAAAATCTCACACATTTTTTGTCAATACTGGAACTTTTACAAAATGATCACAAATAAAGCTTGCTTCGTGAAGCATATTTCATACAGTATTGTAATAAATGTAAAATATATGAAAACATGAAAACTCCATTAATTTAAGTTTAAATTCATTCATTAAAGTTTGAGCAAGGAAAATCTCCTTCATTTTATTGAAATCTCCTGCATTCTCATCACCAATCTCATGCAAAGGATTGTGGAAACAGGATCTTACTGTTGCTTGAGTACTTCCTTGGTCCTCTATACTCGTCTGTGGTGTAGACAAACTTGTTATATCAGGTGGCATGGAATATTCTGTAACACCTTGTTGTATGGCTCTATATTGGTCCTGTAAATGCTGTACTCGAGTTTTTGTCTGAAATATTTTCATTGTTATGATTTATGCATATTCAGGTATTCAGATACAAGAGGCCCTGAGGGGCCAGTTACGCTCACCTGAGACATGTGGGGAAATTTCAGTTTTGTAGTTAATGAGAAGAAGCCGTTTAAAGGATATTTCTATTTTTAGCTCTGGTGGCCATCTTGTTTAGCGGACCCGAACGATTTTAGCTATTTTATTTACATGTCGCCCAAATATCATTCCTGTAAAGTTTTATCGAAACTCATCAGGCGGTTAAGGAGAAGAAGTCGTTTAAAAGATAGTTCTATTTTTAGCTCTGGTGGCCATCTTGTTAAGCAGAGCAGAACGATTTTAGCTATTTTGGTTAAGGGTCACCCAATCCTGTAAAGTATTATCGAAATAGGCCAAGTGGTTAAGGAGAAAAAATTGTTTAAAGTTTTTTCTATTTATAGCTCTGGCGGCCATCTTGTTTATTGGAGCAAAACGATTTTAGCTACTTTTAATGAGGGTCATAACTGTGAAGTTTGGTTGAAATTGGGCAAGTGGTTTAGGAGGAGATTGTTTGAAGAAATTGTTGACGACAACGGACAACTTGGTATGACAAAAGCTCACCTTGAGCACGAAGTGCTCAGGTGAGCTAAAAATGTTGTTTCTCAACAATTTTCAGTAATGAAGAGGGGACAGTATCACTTGGTCAGGAGCTCTTACTGGCAATTAAGATCAAATAGACACATTTTCGAGGCTAAAAATTGTCAGATTTGATTGTATAAGACTCACTGTTGACCCTACAAGTTTTATATAAGCCTAAGTTTTTATGATTTAATTCCTAATTCATAGACCCCTAAACGTCATCATGACTAAATTAAGGGTGTGTGACAGACCAACATACAGAAAATACAGAGCTCCAGTGTTACCTACCTGACTGACTTGTAATACAACATCTTTCTGTGATTTAGCTAATTGTTCAAGTTGTGTTTTGCCAGTTTCTACTTTCTGTTCTAATTTATTTTCTTCCTCCCTCAATGAACTTAGTTCTATACGTAGTTTGTTCAATTCTTCATCTGTTTCCTGTAACAAAACAGTCATATACATTTGTACAGAGAATGTACTCAGTTCTATACGTAGTTTGTTCAATTCTTCATCTGTTTCCTGTAACAAAACAGTCATATATATATATATATATATATATATGTACAGAGAATGTACTCAGTTCTATACGTAGTTTGTTCAATTCTTCATCCGTTTCCTGTAACAAAATCATCATATATATATATATGTACAGAGAATGTACTCAGTTCTATACGTAGTTTGTTCAATTCTTCATCCGTTTCCTGTAACAAAATCATCATATATATATATATATACAGAGAATGTACTCAGTTCTATACGTAGTTTGTTCAATTCTTCATCCGTTTCCTGTAACAAAATCGTCATATATATATATATATATGTACAGAGAATGTACTCAGTTCTATACATAGTTTGTTCAATTCTTCATCCGTCTCCTATAAGTAAATAATCTTCATACATCTCAATACAGTTAACTTACGAGTGAAACTTTATTTTCTTTTTATTTTGCAGTAACACATCCAACTGAACAACATTGGTTTACTTCTTTCCCACAAATTAGGGCCAGTCACACCCCAACTAGTTCTCAAACTAGTTCAGAGCTGGTAGACACTAGATAAAGCCTACAATAGTATACTATTTTGTTTGTACGCATTTCTAAATACTTTTACATCCTTTTCCATCTATACAAAGCTTAAAACTGTTGGTAACTATAAGTTCTGAACTATACTGTATGACATATAATATTGTCTAGTGTTTAATGCCAGTCAATAAGTAACAAACAAACAAAAATTTAGTTCTGTCTAACTGCTTACTTAAACTATAATAGAAACCATTAAAACTAAATAGGTGTTCGGTAACATGTGCCCCTGGGGAGTAAATTAAAATGTCATTTATGTCCCAAAAACTATAATAGAAAATCCCCTGTGACTGTTTGTAAGGAGTGTATGATAACACTTACACAGAAATATCACACAAAAATATCAAATTTTCTCTAACAAAATTAACACTAGGAAGGAAATTGAATAAGAACTTAAAACTATGTTACAAACTTAAAGACAATCCAATGAAACCTAGTTCAAAAGTACAAACTTAAACAAGAGGGCCCTTTTTGGCCTAGGTTGCTCACCTGTTACACATTGGTCTAGGTATCAGTACAACTTAAACTCTGACCATATTTCATGATGATTGGAGCAACCTCTGGAGTAAACACAAGGTTTTTCTAAGATTTGACCTAGTGACCTTGTTTTTGACCACATCTGACCCAGTTCCGAACTAGGCCTAGATTCCTTGTAGGACAACATTCTGACTAAGTTTCATGAAGATTGGATCAAAGCAGTGACCTCTGGAGTGAAAACAAAGTTTTTCTAACATTTGACCTAGTTTATAACCCCACATGACCCAGTTTCGAACTTGGCCTCGATTTCATGGAGAAAAACATTCTGACCAAGTCTCACGAAGATTGGATCAAATTGGTGACATCTAGAGTGTACACAAGTTTTTATATAAGATTTGACTTAGTGACCTAGTTTTTGACCCCTATGACCCAGTTTTGAACTTGGCCTAGATTGCATGGAGAACAACATTCTGACCAAGTTTCATGGCGATTAGATGAAAATGATGACCTCTAGAGTGCACACAAGGGTTTTTAAGATTTGACCTTGTGACCTAGTTTCTGACCCCACATGACCCTGTTTTATGTAGAACGACATTCTGACCAAGTTTCATGGTGATTGAATGAAAATGATGACCTCTGGAGTGCACACAAGGTTTTTCTAAGATTTGACCTTGTGACCTAGTTTTTGACTCCACATGACCCAGTTTTGAACTTGGCCTAGATTCTGACCAAGTTTCATGAAGATTTGATCAAAACTGTTGCCTCTAGAGTGAACACAAGCAAATTGTTGACTGACAACGGACGGACGACAGACAAAGAATGATCACAAAAGTTCACCTTGTCACTAAGGTGAGCTAAAAATAAATGTGCCAAAGGTTTTGGGCCCGAGACTGAACAGATGTAACAAAATGTGTCAAAGTTTGAGGGCTGATCCATAAATCCATGAAACTCTTACCAAGGCGGATTTCTGTTGGTTTTGTATCTGGTTATTAAGTGCATCAATCTGAAATTAAAACAAAGGGTGCTGGGTGCAAGTGTAGAACAGTCAAATATATGGAACATAAAACAGACTAATAATCACAACAAAAGTCAAAGAAAGACTAGTAATGATATTTTTCTATTTCAACATAATCTTGATTATGCTTGTGCGCAAAATAGTGCAACACCAAAAACATAACTTAGTATCATCTACAGGAAAGATATACATGAACAGTGCTGTCGGGTAATTCTGCGCATCTAACGGGTATTTGCTTTCTACATTTGCAATTATTTTATTTGTAGAATAAATTATGGTGCTGTTTGAATACAAACAACCTTCATTCATAAAAGTAAACAATTCAAAACATGGTACCTTCAATTAACTAGGTCAAATATCATCACAAACAAGATGGTTACCAGTTTTCATGACGTAAATTTTGTCGTCTAATTATGTGCAGGTAGAATTGTGATTTGTTACTTTGTATATGTGGTACGTCAAAAACGAAAATCACTGTCTATACTCATTTTGGTCAATTTTTCGTAGAAATATATTTCCGAGTTTGTTGATGTGATTATGAAACTTTACATAAGTAACAAACAAAAACACTTGAGGACCCAGCAAAGTGTGTATTAATAAGAAAATTAAGGTGTGTAGAATTACCTGATGAGCAAAATTACCAGAAACGACTGTACTATCTCAAATCAAAATAATGCAAAACACAAATACATAGTTAAATGTTAATCTTAAAAGCCTATAAACTATTCTAGTACATAATTATAGTTCTGAGAAACTTTCCTGGAAACTTGTGTACGTTAACCTCTGAGTTTCAAATATGGTATAAAATGTTTGTGCATAAGGTCCCAGTACATGTGCACTTAGATTCTGTATATGTGCACTTCGATTCAGTACATGTGCACTTAGATTCCAATATATGTGCACTTAGATTTCAGAATATATGCACTTAGATTCAGTACATGTGCACTTAGATCCAGTACAAGTGCACTTAGATTCAGTACATGTGCACTTTCAGTACATGTGCACTTAGATTCGGTACATGAGTACTAAGAGTACCACTCACTTGTTTTTGTTCTTCGTCACATTTCTCTTTGACTTCTCGTACGCTCGTCTCCAAATCAGATTTCTGTAATTAAATTGTATATTGTTGTAAATTCAGCAGAGTGAACTGGTTGTGATTACTTTCGTGTTGGAAAAGATGTGAAACCTAGCACGTATTTCTAAAACAATCATTCTATTGACGGTTTGATGTCTATCGAATTGTGCCTAGATATTTAATGTTTCATAAATTTCAATTTCAAATTCCTAAATTAGACAGTTGATGAATGCATGTGAATGAAATCTATGAGATTTGCCCTAGAGGGATGCTGTTCAAAGAATAGTTGTGTAGTACCATTATCAAGTTGGCTTCGTAGACACACATTTTAAAAACAAGTGACCCAGTTAGCAACTTTAGCACCCCAGGCACTCACTATGAGTGACACATTTTTTCCACGATAGTTGTGTTATTGACGAGTAATAAAACATTGTGAAGTTCCTCGCCTCTCTAAATGACAATTTTAATGAAAATATCACTGACAGTGAGGGTCCTATCTCTCAAGACTCATTATCTTCACTTAAACTAATATGGACATTTTTTTGAGGTAATGGCAAAAAATAATCAACTCTATTATATGGGTAATGTACCACAACTGGGAACCAACACGGCAACAGTATATGAGTGTTAAATGTTCAACTGGGAACCAGACTAAATGATTGTAGTGATTATTGACTGGAAAAGAATACACTTTTTTCTTTTCTTTTTCTCTCACAAAACAAATTAACTTAAGACATAGTTTTGACATCTTTTCAACCCCGATTCACATAGAAAAGTGAACCATCGATGCACAAAAAGAGAAATTCTTTGACGTTTTTCACCCCTGATTCACCTAGGCAGTTGAACCATCTATGCACAAAAAGTGGTAATTTATCTATCAGAAATGCACAAACATTGCCGAGTTCATTGCCCACTGTAGTCATGCAGAATATCAGATTATGATAAATTGGTTGTAATAGCTATTGTCCATCATATAGAGTCAATTGTGAAATTGCAAGCAAGACAATTGGCATTAAATCATCAATTCCAGACAATAATTGAATTCTGACCAATGGTTATGGAGAACTTGCACAGACATTAAGACAATTTTTTGCAGCAGGTCAACAGAAAACTGATAATATAATTTCATAAACATGAATTTGAAAGACATACTGTAAAATCATTTAATTTCGTAGGGACAAAAATTTCGTGGTTTTCGTATAAAAGACAATTTCATTGGGACTTGAATTCGTGGATTTGGCATTTCAGGTAATAAAACAAGTAACGATTTTACAGTCTTCACCTGTCCAGCTATATATAGACTGCTTCAACAATCAAGCAGTTTTTACGTAACCTTATTATATTTCCAGCCAGACTTTACAAATTGGATTAAAAAGACAAAATAGAAAACTAAGTCTATTTATAAATTGCTTTTCAACACCTCATCCTAAGTAATTATTATGTAATCATATAAAGGCCTAAAATGAAGTATTGTTCATTTCCACTTGTGTCATTAATGATTATGAGTTGGGTAGATAGGTAGGCGTGTCTCCATAGCTCAGTGGTAAGTGTGCTTGCTGTCTAATCTGGAGACCCATGTTCAAATCTGGGTGAATGCTCATATATATATATATGCCTCCCAGGTACTACAGTAGAAATAAAGCAAAGGCTATGCTCGGCATTTAAATGTTTCAGGAAACTTTTTTTCTGATGTTCTGGCATAAGATTTTTAGAATAATTTCTCAAAAAATCTTAATCAGGTTTTTTTGACAGGAACGGAGCAGAAGGGGAAACATACAATATTTTATTTTGGCCTAACAGACACAGGTCTCTCACCTTTTCATCTAATTCATCGAGAACTTTTTGTGCTTCTATTTTCTGTGTTTCTAGTTGATGTAAGGTCCCAGTAACACTGTTGAGTTCTTTCTCCAACATCTGTACCTCACCCTGACATATCCGTATGTCCGCTGTCTGTTGTTGCTGCTCTGCTTCTAGCTTTAACTTCTCTCTGAAAATACACAACAGTCAGATCATTAACATGTGTACACTATTTTCATGTATGCATTACAATTGACATTACACCAGAGCAGAGATCGCTCCACCTGTTTGTTTGTCTAAGGTTGCTGGACGAAGGTTTTCAAGTTAATCCATTGGGCCATGTGATTATAATTTACTGTTAGAATTGACTGAAAGGGTATGGATTGACAACTTGCATAATGTCAATTCAGGCAGATAGTAATTTTTTTGAACGAGCATACTAAGCATACCTTTTATTTGCTTTATTTATGCAGAAAAATGGCGGTCATATATATGTACCTCCACTCGATTTTAAACCCAGTCGCTAAAGCAGATTAGACAGCAAGCACACTAACCACTTTAGTTACGGAGACCTTGTATGTATGACTCTTACTCTGGGTAATTTGTCTTCCATACATTTTGCTTAAGTGTAATATTTGGCATACTATGTCCACAGATTTGGTTACCATTCTGTAATCCATTATTGGTAATTTAATTGTGCATATGAAAAGCATCCAAAATCCTTGTATGGCCTGGTTGATCCAATAAAAGTTTTAGGAGTTATAATTGGTTTAATCCACCATCAATCCTCAATTTGTTCACACCATGGAAGCCATATAAAGTTTATAAACAATGGATATTATGTCTGATTTTCAGTGAGAAACAAAACTCAGACCCCGGCATAAGTTGATCAATGACATAGCTGATGTAGCATTGAATTTCAAACTTGGGGATTATCAAATTTAATCATTCACAACTCATAATATTTTTTTTTACAATTTGAAAACAGCAAGCATTATCATGACAATAACTGATATCTAGAAACCATATTATATGTACGGTTTCTTGCTGCGTAGAAAAAGCCAATGAAATACAATAGTTCTACAAGTCGTAAACACAGGTGCCACGTCCCCAGGGAGGGGCCAATAATCAAATCAGCATAATTGATCATGATTTTATGATACAGGACGTTTCAAGATAAAGACTCCCAGAAACTACGGACAGTACATGGTAACACATGTCAGGCATGACAAAGTAATTAATTATTTATATGACATACGCAACATATGACACACTTGTTTAGTACAATCGTAAACAACACATACACATATATAGATGTAACAATCTGAGTTCATTGTTCTATAATGGAAAATGATTCAATGACAGTTCAAAGGGTGCATATTATAATCTAATAATCAACTATCATAATATACAATTTGTCATTCTAACCTTGACCTACCAGGGGTTTATTCTCCTTATATAACAGAGGCCTGTAAAAGGCCCCTTTCAAATAAGAAATTTCCTTAAATTTCCTTTTTCAAAAAGTATACCAACTTTTTTGTTTTCCAAAACAGGAAATACACCTATATTTTCCCCAAAATTTAGAGGCTTAGAGGCCCCTTTCCAAAATGAACAGAAAAAGCCCTGCCTACAATTTTGCATGTTACAGCATTAAGACAACGAACAAGAAAAGTTTGATAATTATTTTATTTAATAACGGGAAAACTGATCATGAACACATTTAAAGAACCATTCATGTCCAAAAGTTCATGAGAACAAATTTTAAGAACCCTTCATGTCCAAAAGTTCATGAGAACACATTTTAAGAACCCTTCATGTCCAAAAGTTCATGAACACATTTTAAGAACCCTTCATGTCCAAAAGTTCATATACATGTTAAGAACCATTAATGTCCAAAAGTTCATGAACACAATTCAAGACCAAAAGTTCATGAATCATTTCAACAACTTCTTAAGACATGTTCATGAACAGTTTCGGATTGGCTGCTATTTATAAACAGATCATGGCCAATGGGTTAACAAACATAAAATAACAAAACAGCTCATAAGTTCTACGTTGTTAACAAACAATGTTAATTTTCAGAAATATACGAAGCTAATACAAAATTTATGAGAACTCAATACATTAAATTGGCTTTTATCGTTTCTGAATACTTTGAATATTAAAGTAACTGTTAATATTCATGGCTTTTCAAGCATTATCATCTAAATGCATTATTCAAATATCAACACACAGGATATGTGTAATTTAATAGTCTTGGTACTGTCAGCCCCAGTGAACCAGCATCCATGAATAACCCCAAACTTTTCTTGATCACCCCTCACATATCTGGTAACTTTTATTGACCACCATTATACAGATAAATTCCAGGAGATTTTGAGGTCACCCCTCAAATAATCAACACTTTTCTTTTTGATGACCATATGCTAACTGTTTCTCTGACCGTAAACTTAATTGTGACCAGCAATAAAACCCAACACTGAGTCCCAATGGTGTATTAAAACCAATCTAATTAGTGATATGTTGATTCTTATATTCGTTTCATACTTCATTATTTACAATAATAACATATAGAACAGTTTCATGAGGCCTCGGTGGTCAAATTCTATATTTGGTACTGTGAGTTATAAGTAGGCCAATTTCAGGTCCATTACAGCATGAGGCCAAGACAAAGGGTTCAACGGAGGCATAATGCCAGATCCTGAAAAGGAGTTGCAAGTATATTTTTGATGCCATTTGCACACATCCTTACACCATAAATAGGTTTCAAACATGGCTGTACTGTCAAAATTTAGATTAAGCAACTTCAAATGCCCATAACTTTGTCAACTCTTTGACAATTTTTTTCTTCAAATAACTTTAATTTTGTGCAGAAACAATAGGCCTTCATAATGCAGCCAATCTGAAATTTGGATAATTTTAGAATTGCTGGACCCCTGACATAACAGTTTAAGCACAGGCATGAACTTGCTGGCTAACCTCCATGTAAAATTTGAGAATGCTAGTGTTACAGTCATCAACAACAGCACACAAAAAAAATTCAATTAAATGATCTCCAGTTTGGTCATTTAGTGTCCAAAATAATTGACTTGTTCAAAATTTTTCAAACTTTTAAGACCAAAGCAACAATGACATTCTATGGCACAAGTACTTAGTTCACATAAGCCTTCTTTGCATATTTTGACATTCGATTCCCTCCGCCTCAACAGCAAAATTTTCGAAAACTTAAGAACATTTGGCCTTATGAACCATAGTACTATAAGATGGATCAAGTTTTACCAACTTTGTTGACTTACTGACACATATTGCAGTAATTTAATTATTGCAAGCTACTTTCAGTCTTTAGATCTTTAAAACAATGAGTGTGAAATTATAACTGTAAAGCAGAAGTCTTTGACTGGTAATTTTTTTCCTATTTATAGTACAAAGAAATACCACCTATGATCAAACACCCAACCCACATTTTCATGAAACAACATTCTTTCCGTTTATACCAGTGTTCTGTTATATGCAGATAATGATCAGAAACCAGCCGCTATGGTGTAACTACCCACACGAGATCAGAAACCAGCCGCTATGGTGTAACGACCCCCACAAGATCAGAAACCAGCCGCTATGGTGTAACGACCCCCACAAGATCAGAAACCAGCCGCTATGGTGTAACGACCCCCACCAGACCAGATGACTTACATTCTATATAACCAGTGTCAAAACTGAGTGACAATCAAAGCATTCAGCATAAACACAACGCTACTTGTTTTTATTTGATCTGACACAAGAATTCAGCAAGGGCACTGTTATACTTTTCATCAATTAACTATCTTGGGGTTAATCAACTTAATTTCTGAACTTACTAATTAATAAAGTCATGCTGCATTTACAGGATCATTGCTAAGATGCATGATACACACTGAATATCAAAGCTTACAAACCACTGACATAGTAGGGTGACTTACAGATCGGGTAGATAACATTCTTTGACTATGGATGGTTCCTTAGCCTAGGTCGGAAAATTGGTCATTTCTGAAACACGTTTCAGTGTTTGCCATCCCAACTTGAGATGAACTAGACTGTATCCCATCAGGCATGTGAAAGAACAAACGAGTCGATCCACTTATAATAGAGAGCTAAGGGACACAGTGCACACAATAATTTATTTTCCATCAATATTGGAGGTCATTTAAGCCAGCCAATCTTGCAGGGGAACAACGAATCATCATGCACATACGACTACATCTTATAGTTGAAGGCAAACAAAAGAATAACCTAAAAGACTGAAGGCTATTTACTGTTTACATTCAGCGCTTCCGGATGACCAACAGCACATTTGCTTTTGACCCTCTCAGGTAGCTGTTCATAAAAGATATATTTTTATAAAAAGTAAATACTAGTATTCTTATATCAATAACATCAGCCCAGAGACCCTGAGTACTAAAATATTATAAAACATGATCTTCCTGAGTCCACTAAGCCCCTTCTATTGTCCCCTATATTGCATTGTTATTACTGACTTGTTTCATTGTATCATTGTATTTATTGTTTAATTACGCTGTTGAATATTGTAAGGTTTGTGGGGGGATGATTCTCCGACCCCCACAAAACCAACAGACTGGGACAATAAATGGGGTCACCCTTGTGGGCCCGAAAAAAAGTCGTAATCGACTGCATAATGATCGCATGATGAAAGTATAGTAACCATTGTTCCTCAAAATCATAAATAACAAAGCAGCATGTTCAGTAAAGCATAGCTAGTAAGGACGACACACGTTTATTAGCCGGCAACACATCTGAGTGAAAGCATGCCATCTATTATTAATAACAGTTTCTCGTAACATACTCTAAGAGGCTGAGGCTGACTTTGTTAGTCGACTATATAAATTATTGAACCATGGAAGCTATTAGGTTTGAGAGAACTCAGTATAAGCTACTAGCTGCCAGTACTTGGTACTTGTTAAATGAATTTTGACTCTAGGACATGTATGCACTTCAATGAGGATAAGTTATTATGCTGAATATGAGGATAAGTTATTATGTTGAATATTAAAACAGCAGTGGATTTTTGTGAGAAAGACTTTTAAAAGTACCAGAATGATTTTATTCAAAGCTTTAAACTGTACATGTAGTGGCAATGTGTGAACATGTATAACCATAAAAAGAAAGTGTATATTCCTGGATTTATTTGCTGAACTTTGGTTTATTTATATGACTGTGTGGCATGGTGGTCGGAATCAATCATATTAACATACCACGGATAGAAAAATGAGACTTCTTTAATAAGTTCATCACTTGGAGTTTAAGATTTTAAAAATATTTGATTATAATTGTGAATTCATCAAATTCTAAGTTAAACTGTGGCACTTAAAGAACTGTGGACATAAATGTATGTGTGAATTTATTAATTAATCTGCGGAACTGTGGAATAATACATGATTTACAAGACACAGTAATTATTATAATAATGTTACCTTTATGAATTTATTGAATATGGAATTATATAGAAACTATATTTTTGTGTATTGATAGAACCATCAGGTTGATATGGAAACATGGGTTGAATACACGGCGAACATTGATGACGAGAGAGTACTAATAGAAGGAAGGATTAAATATATACTGTCTGAAATAACCGAAACCCATGACGGCAAAAAGTGTAATGGCCAATTTACGGGAGCAGAATACGAGTCTAGTCGCTCCGGCGAGTCCAGTAAGGCAGACCTTACCAGAACCCACACCAAAACCGGTAGGGACAAGAATTATTTCAATTTACAGAACAGAATTCATTCCTTTGGCTCAATTTGGTTGTATCTTACTATATAATACATATTAGTGAGATACGACCTTGTTGTGCCAAAGGGACTAAGTTACTAAGATTCAAACAGGATCTTTTACAAGTGCTTTTAACTCAGAATACAATGTATTACTATATCACGCTGACAAGCATCAAACGGTCATTTAAATTACAACTTGTAGTGTTTTTGGTAACTCTAACTAAATGTAAAACTGCCCACTATATATGAAATGCAGACTACAAGAGTAAATACAGTAATTTAATAGACAGAAAATCTACTTTTTAAATTACTTGATTCTAGAATAATGGGACCAGCTTAGCATTAGATACATCTGCTTGAGCAATACCATAATTATACACTGTCAAATTTCAGTACAAAGTTATTTCAGTCTTTCACTATTTCACAATATAGGGAAACAGTTTTCATAGTAAAAAACTTTAACAACAAAAACCACACAGGGTTATTAGTCCCTTAGATGCTTGACTCAGCTGAAATTAACTTTGAAAATCAATAAAACTTAAGTGAAGCTTAGTTCCTATTGAAGTGCATGACTGTACCAGCACTAATTAGCAACTAACATGCATATCATGAATTGATTCCAAAACAATGAAGGATACGTCATTGCTACAGTGAACATTTCATATAGTCTGTTCAAAGTTAAATGGTAACAGTTACAAACATAAGCCCGGCCACCAGGTGACCTGGGTACCTAAATAAATGCATGATATAAATGAATCATGAAATGATTCCAAACAATGAAGGATACATTCATTGCTACTGTCTGTTCAAAGTTAAATGATAATGGTTATAAACATGGGCCCGACCACCAGGTGAAGTATGTTTATCCAGGTTTAACTTGGTGTAACTGAGTTAATTGTAATCCTGTTATTATAATAATAATAATAATAACGACTTTATTTATAGTGGATAACATATTTGGTTCTTGACAAATTAGGTCCACATTAACATGAAATATATACAGACATGTACAATAACAAATATGCGCAAAGCAATATTTGTATTTATTCTTATGAATGGGATAGTTCCCTCATTAGTATTACTTATTGAATCGACGGTAGGATATGGCATTGATACAACAAACATTTAATAGTAATTTTTAATCAATGTGGACAAACCATATATGGTATGTGATGTTTGTTTTGGTTAAGATCACAAGTCAAAACAATAATAAATATTTTATTCTCTATGATCGATTTTTAAGACGAAACTTCCACAACACTCAGACCGAGAGTGAGTATCATTCAAGCAATGTAATATTTTTATCAAATAATCACTCAAGTAGGTAGTTTCAAAATTAAACAAGAACGGATAGTAAACATTGAGTCGCCTATCAGGTAAACTATGCATAACTAGGTTTAACTATGAATACCTAAGTTAGCGGTAAAACTGTGCTATTCTTTCGAATGATATAGGTTCCTCATTAGTATTACTTATAGAAACGACTATATCATCGGTTAAAATAAAAACTCTTTCATGTGCCTTTGTGCATTTTGTCATTTTGTAGTTTATACCAGTTACCTAAATATTGTTTTAAATAGATAATGTAAAATTTAAAATCGTTACATCATAAATGACAATATTGCCGAGTAATCATTTTCTATAGAACGATACTAAATTTGTAAAAGACGAAAACAAACCAATAATGTGGCCTGCAATATACTCCCCCGCAGTAAGATGTTAAATATCTCCTAAAATTTCCTATTTTGGTCATGTTCCTTCCTAACAAGTAGGTGTATTGTATAGTAGGAAAGTAACATAAATGTAGACTGCTGAAATAGCAGATTATGTACCAGAATTTAAAATGTAGGGAAAGTATTCAACATTTGTGGTTCTTGATTTCGCAATTCACTTTTTTTTTAATAAAAAAAAATACAAAATTTGCAATGGTCAAACTGATCATAATTGAGGGATAAATAAATGCCTAATTCTGAAAGTATGATGTTTCAACTGTTGGCCATCTTAGCACACATCCCTAAACCACAACACAAGCAATGAGGAAATCGGACACGGATGGCAGCACTCAACTTTACCAGCCGAGTACAGAAAACAATAACATCACAAAACAACTACACAGAGCAATAAATCAAATCTTTAATGACCATAACTTAGTCAAAAGGTTTTGTCCATCAAGTAAATTCTGTTTTCGGCAAAAAAGTTAATTATAATTTAGTGCAGCCAATCCAGATTTTCGGGTTATTCTTAATTTATTCTGGATTTGTTAAAAGACTCCTAAATTTTTTTGAATTCAAGTAATTAACATTACACAATATAAAATGCATTTTTAAAACAAGTACATTTTCTATAGAAGAAAATATAGAATGCATATATTCATGTATATCAATTAACCTAGATATTGGACAGAATCATAAATCATTATTATACCGGTATACTGTAAAATCATTTAATTTCGTTGGGAAGAAATTTTCGTGGATTTTTAATTTCTGGTAACAAAACAAGGGTCAAAATCAATGTTCGTTGGGATTAAAGTTCGTGGTTAAAGTGAACCACGAAATCCACGAAATTTAATCCCGCACGAAAATTAATGATTTTACAGTTATTATTATAGCTTCTCAGCTGAATTTATTTCAAATCAAGTAGGAAACATTACATTGATGGCACAATACAGAATGCATTTAGTACAGTTTTCAAGATTATTGACTACTGTAGACGTATATCATTAAGGTAAAGAACCACTAAATGCCTCCGCTGACCAAGTGGTGATACACTCAAGTAGTCCTTAAAAAAACTTTGGTTTGCCTGTAAATGGTGATATTTCTTGACAAATGTGGAGTTGAATGATGAAATTGAGTTTAAATTGTTGGTAAATATGCATGTTGTGTAGAAAAACTGTAATATTTGTATTATTCCGCTATTTTGTTCTTGATACCAAAGTGAAAGTAGACTAGGGTAAAACCCAGAACTTATAAATCCGGACATGCGTAAAAACGGACAGACAATGTTTGAAGGACAAAAACTTTCTTAGAAGCTACATGACCCCTCTTATTTATTGCATTATTTTGAAGCTTAAATGCCCCTCTTTACAATGATCAGGGTGGCCACAGAAAATGAAGAATAAAATTCCCTGATAATTCCCTGATTTTTCCCTGACCCAAAGGTTATATTCAATGATTTTTGCAGCATTCATAACCATAGGTGTAGGAGCATCTTTATGTAAGGTGCAAACTTTATGTTACTATTTCTTTCTCCAGTACTTATATAGCTATTTGACAGCTACCGGATTACATGTTTGTATAGATTAAAGTTACATTGCGAGCGTAGCGAGCACGAAAATTCACATTTCTTACTTTTCACCGAGAACAAACGGCAAATTACCTATTACAAGACCATTTTTTTCTCCAATTTTGTAAAATTCCCTGATAATTCCCTGATTTTTGCCCAATTTTGAAATTCCCTGATTTTTCCCTGCAGGGAATTTATTTTAGCCATTTTCCCTGTTTTCCCTGTTTTCCAGAGTCTGTGGCCACCCTGAATGATATATGTGGTCAAGGTGGCCATAGACTAAAAAAAGTTGAAAATGGGAGCCTACTATGGGCACTTTACATTGAGCTATAGAGCAAATTTATTTGGTGGTTCCTAACCTTAAACAGCTAGATTTGGGACATAACTAGAACCATCACTGTCGTGATCAGGGCCCTGTGGAGTAATATAATGTGCCATAGTTGTTGAGTTAAAAAGGGGCATAAGTCAGGCAAAATTTATAAAAGGTAGAGTTGTTGCCCTTCATATACAGGTGTGTATTGTCATTGTCAATAAGTATTGCAAGTTTCATTTGAATATCTTGAAAAGTTTTTGAACTATGGCCAATGTTAAAGTTTTGAAGTCGAAAAAAGGGGCACAAGCCAAAATTTATTAAAGCTAGAGTTGTTGCCCTTTGCTACACATGTGCGTATTGTCACTGTCAATATGTATAGCAAGTTTCATTTGAATATCTGTAACGGTTTTGAAGTAATGTAGAAAAAAAGATGAAAAATGAGGAAAATTGTAATTTTACAAAGGGCCATAATTCATACAATATTGTAGCTGGAGTAACATAACTTGGCATACAATAGTGTATTGTTGTTGTGACCTTATGTTGCAAGTTTGAAGTCAATACCTTAAACGGATTGCAAGTTATTAAGAAAAAACATGAAAAATGTGGACGGACAGACGGACAGACAGGCGGACAGGGTGATTACTATAGGGCACCTGCAAAAAAATTTGCAGGGCCCTAATTAATCATGAATCATTATATGGTTTCTTGGTGAACTTAGGGTACTCACATTACAGCAAGTAGACAATTAGATTGTTTTAACAAGTTTTTGTTTCCCAATGGATGAAATTTGCAATGGAAATGATTGCAGTCTTCCTGGTGGTTTTCTGCCATAAAATAGTCATGCGACGATATGCTTCAGGCCTGGTACTGCATTCATAATAAAGCATCTTAATTTAATTATCTTTTCTAAGTAGAAAACTTAAATATTTTTACTTAATTAAGTTAAAAAAATTGGGCTGCTCATATTAACTGCAAATTGACAAATAACTCATCTTTTCAGTGATCAATTATAGTAGCTTAATTTACGCACTGCTCCAAAACTTAGTAAAAAGCAATAGTATTGATTTTAGTATTTAGCTGACACAGCAACTTTTGAAGATTTAAAGAATATTTCATGTTTTCTTCTTTGGAAGCTTTGGGAATACTGTGACCCCAGGGGTGGTGCCATAAACACAACAAAGCACCTTAGCTGTGTATATATGCTGATCATGGGGCTACTGGGAATCAAATACAGATTGCAGGGTTACAAATCCAGCGCATTAACTATGGCCATATGCATTGCTTATTCTATAGTTGTTTGAAAGTCATGGATCTGCTTAAGCCTTAACTGACCCCAATACTTTTACAATTCAATTGATTAAATGATAACGTGATTGAATGTATAACATGATGTAACAAAGTCCTACTGTTAAACACATCACATGTGGTGAGTGCCACATATTAAAGTTCTGTTTTTATTCTACTATACAGTCAGAAACTACTTACTTACATACATGTATATAGTATACAACACCGTACCACATGTATTCAATGTATTGATTTAATGAGCTTTAGTCACAATAACCTAGAAAGTTTTAACTTAAAAAGCAATAATCCAGAAAGTTACGAATTAAAACTCTCAACATAATTACAGGGCATGTATCAATTAATCATCAATGTATTTCTGACTTTCATTCCAAGTTTATTTAATTTTTTTCGCTCAGATTTCATCAAACAAACTCGTTGGCTTTTTACAGGCTTATCAAAGGCATCGCATTATAAATATAACACGCTGACGTTTCAGTCAAAGTCGACAATTTGATCGTATAATCGATACTGCTTTCTGAGCTATGAATGCATCTAAGGCTCAAACGATAAAATAATTGTCAGTATAACTCGAAAACGTGTAAATAATTAATAAATTGATAGAATAAATTATACATTTTATTTCAAATACATTGACAGATAGTCGGTTAATATTTCATGTTCTAAAAGCCCCTCAGCTAATTGGGTGCATATTATAGATCGATCAATGTAACAGCATTGTAATGGATGGGGTATGCATATCATCAGTCACCATGCTTTCATGTAGCAGGGAAAATTTGGTTGTTGAAATTAATTGTGCCTTTGTACTAGCATCTATGAGCATAGTATAAACGAGTCCACTTCTGGTTATAGCAATAAGGCATACAAATATAGTTTAATTGTATTTTTTAGTATTCAAATAAGCCATACAGTGATTGAGTGTACATGCATCTTTGAGGGGTATGTCTGCAATATTGTGAACAATAACAAATTTACAGACTCAAGATGAAACACCTCAGTAAACTCAGGATCCAACAAAATTCTTTTATTTTTCATATCAGTTTATTTATCTGTCAAACTAGGAAGGCACAGTCCTATCCTTTACATAATAACGTCCCCATTTTTGACTACCAGTTACGTTCAATGTAAATCTCGTTACGTAAGCTCTATTGAATTAAGTCAAAGAACCTGTTTTGTCTCTGTCGAATCCATAAATAGCACCAAGTCAGTCAATCAATTGTATGATTTGATTTTAAAATCATTTCAGAGGACATATACATAGTCAAGTAACTCGCAAAAATGATTTATGGGCCTTATACAATTACTGAAAAAATCAGTAGGCTTCACAGAGACAAAACTAACAAAAGTTCAACTCTGATCAATACAATCAGATTTTTTAGCTTTAACTTTTTCCTGCAGACTTATTTTTTAAAGTTATAATCTGTGTACGGGCTTTATTTTGTGCAAGCACTTTTGTGAAGCTAATACTTTCATGCTTCATAGTGTGGCACAGTGTAACATATCCCGATTTCTGAATGATGTCCAAATTGTAGTATCCCTATATTTTTTACTATCTTGACTATATTTTCCAAAACTTAACCCAAACTTTCATTCTTTCCAGTGTCTCATATTCCAATTTCAGGATTATTCCAAAATTGTTTAACTCTGTATTTAGAGTCTAACTTTCAATGTTTATTTCAGATTATACATCATAATAGTCTGTTTGACGGAGGATTTTTGACGGAGAAGAATATATACTTCCTTGTGTTTGTCAGCATCGCTATGCTCATCACCGGATCAATCACGTTCATACGTCGTCGACAACACAAACTACAACAGCATAGAAAGGAGCAGGACTATTTACGGTACTTTCATTCAGTGTTGCCTCACAGTCAAATCTATGGCAATCTCAACGATACATTTGCTAAAGATCGACGGAAAAACTCTCGGAAAGCCAGCATGAAAAATAAAAAATCTGGCGGGTCATCAGCACCACAGACTGAGCATATACGACGTGTGTCAGTGACTAGTATTTCATCAGCTGTTAATGGTGTGCTCAAACGGTTCCAATATCAGCAACCAACCAAGAAAACTGTCTCACTAGACCCTGACGAGGATGAAGACGAGTGTAAGTCTATCGAGGATATGAGTACAAATATAGACATAGAATCACACAGAAATCAGTCCATTCATGAGGCAGAGGCCACAGTGCATTCAGTACTTAATAACAAGTTTAATTCCAATATGAGTGATATTGAAGACATGAAAACCAACGATATTACAACTGCTGAAAATGTTTGTCAGAAATTCTATTTTCCGACAGCAACTGAAAACAGAGCTGGTGTGTTGAACAGCCCTGTCAAAGACATGAAACATGAACCATCTAGTCCAAGAGTCCGATTCAGCACTGAAAAGGACGAAATTATGCAAGGGGATGGACGAGTCAGTGAGGATACATTAACCGCCGCAGAGAGTGAAAAGAGTGATATTGCTGACGGTGGAAATAGAGCCAATGTAACAGACAAACATTACCCAGAAAATATCTCTAAAATTCCACACAAGGGGAATGGATTTATTAATCTTATGCAACGAATCGCGGAAAGAAATAACTCTCAAGTTCAAAGCGCACACACACAAAGACAACCAGATGTTGCCTATACTTGTCTTATAAATGAAAAAGAAACAAATGACAAAGAATCGGATAAAGAAAATGACATAGCATCACCAACTGAACAAAAAGTTAGCAAGAGTTACTCAGAGAACGCAATTCAGGGCAGCGGGATTTCGAATACAACTAAATTGAATCCAATTAAAAAGTCAACAAGTTTTTTACAGATGGAGAGATGTAAAAGGGACCAAGAGATGCTGTGTAAGAAATATGACTTCATGTTTGAAGACTCAAGTTCTCAAAGTGACGTGCAAGTCACAGTACTGTAAAATCTCCATCCGAGTTTTCATTAAAATTCATCAAACATTATTTTAAAAATATATATTTGGAGTGTGAAATACAGTACAACCTCTTGAGAGCGACTTTCAGTAAAGCAATAACCTCTCAATAATAATATCTTCAAAATTCACCAAAGCTGATCAATTTTACTCTAAATTTAACCTCTGCAAAGCAACAACCTCTCAACAACACCACATTCAAAATTTTCCTTAGCTGATAAATTTTAACCTAAATTTGACTTTTGTAAAGCAACAACCTCAATAAAAATGCATTCAAAATTTCCTTAAGCTGATATTTACAATGAATTTAACATTGTAGATTACTTAACCACTTTTTTATACAATGGCAAATATAAGTAGCTCCCAAAGGTCGTCGTCTTGTACAGAGGTTGTACTGTAATATAGAAATTAACATAAAAGAGCCGTATTATTCTATGTCACTCGTCAATTTCAAGCACATGTCTCGTTTGAATTTTGCAATATTTACCCGTCCATCATATATTAAGTATTCATTATACCTTTTCATCATACAATGATTTATGCTCGTTGAATAATGAGACTTTATGTCAGAACTAATTTACTTCTTGAAGTGAAGTAAACTATGCATGATTGTGTTTATCCGTTTAGAATTTTCAACACATGTCACATTGTATAATGCTTTAACAGAATATAAAAATTATTGATTCTATCTGGCCAACACAAAATTATACTGTGGTTCTTTAAACTCCACCCTATCCAATAATAATTTTGCCTCTACCCTAAACATTTATTGGCTTTTCGCTGGAAGTCATAGCAAATGTTTATTTTCCAATGCAAAATATAAAAATAAAATGCTTTCCTATCTACACCTTAGTAACCCTATTTTTTCAGTTGGTAATAACCAGAACCATTATACTGTAAAATCATTTAATTTCATGATTTTTGTAAAAAGACCATTTGATGGGACATTAATTCGTTGATTTTGCATTTCATGTAATAACTAAAAGGATAAATATATAAAAAGATATTGTTCGATAGAATTTGATTTCGTGGTTGAATAGCACAAAATCCACGAAATTCAATCCCAAAGGAAATAGTTTTACAGTACTTCCTATCTTACATGCATCATACTGAAATACTTCACAATTGCAAAGTATAATTATACTATAATCAACAATTACAATTAATTGCAGTTCTGCAATAGTATAACGTTGAATTACATTACATAGTCTTAAACCATGGCAATTATTACGGAGGCAGGTATGAACTTACGATAATCACCGATGGCTTTTAAGATTATAAGTAACTGTAACAACTGATCAGTTTTAAGATTATATGCCATCGATGAGCATTGTTAGTACTATATATTTTAAACCAACAAAAGGGGAATTAAGTTCCGTGCTGCCAGCCAGAAGGCAGTGCTGTTTGACAAGGGCAACCATTGACAGTGAATTCATAAATCAGCGAAATTATACTTTTAGTTTGTTATCAAAGTTCATGAAATAAAAACTGTATACAAATTTTGCTGAAAAATGGATTTCAAACAGGGGGCTTATTCACAGTGTATGGCAGACTTAGACTTTACATTGTTAAATGTTCTATACACTCTCTGGTTATTATAAATGTACCAACTTTGATATAAACGAGTATACATGTTCAATGGATAAAAAAAAGATCAGATCAAATTTCAAATTGTTAAATCTAATTGCAAAGAAATTGGCAGTGATTATAAATGATGTCAATTTTAAGTCTAAGTCTGAGTTTCAGTCTAACACTGTCGGTAAATAAGGTCTGAGGTGAGAGAATGTTCATGCAGGCCTCGTGCAGGGCTCGTGCATGCCTCAGTTACACCTAGATCTATATACATTTGTATTTAGCAGAGAAATGCTCTCATGTATATAGGTTAGTCTTAGAAGACAGATTAGATTACTCTTTGTATGACTTTCCTCTCAATCAAGCTTTACAGACCCGCATGAATATTTCATGTTTTAAAATGTCTACCTACTGATCCAGGTAATATATTCCAGTGTTCATAGACTGTGAAACAACTCAATGGATACGACTAGCACAAAATATACTGTAACTATTGTAAAACATTCTTTTATAAAATATAAAATACAGTCATGTTGGGTTAAAATGTTCATAACTTATGAATGTGTTAATTTGTACAGTTACAACTCAATGGAAATGACTTGGACAAAATAAACTGTAACTATTGTACTGGTAGTTCTTTTATAAAATACAAAACACAGACCTGTCAGGTTAAAATGTTCATTACTTATGAATGTGTTTAATTGTGCAGTTATTTACTTGGCATTTTATCATCAATAATGCATGATTCCAGGGCATAAAACAATGGAAGGTACTTCATGCAACCATACACATGTAACATTATCACTTGACATGTTCTGTTCTATATTCAATACACTCACATCTATCACATGTTTTCTTCAGCATTAACAAATTCATTGTGAGACATAATTGAGTTTATGCATAATGCAGTACTGACAGGAAATAGCTCTGATATGATAAAGTTCTGACAGTATATGTTATTATACGTTATTTTTGTCTAAAATGCTTAACTCCCATTACCCTAGAAACATGTTTGGACTGTCAAAGACAGTTTCCACCTTTTTGACATGTATGTGGCCGAACGAAAACAGACTGTCAGGTCATGTAATTGACCTGATGTTTTGAATATCTTGCAAGGGCAAAAACTGCATCATTTCAGTTTTGAATATCAAGCAAGGGCGGGTAACTGCATCAATTTTAGTTTTGAATGTCATGCAAGGGCAAAAACTGCATCATTTCAGTTTTGAATGTCATGCAAGGGCAAAAACTGCATCATTTTAGTTTTGAATATCATGCAAGGGCAAAAACTGCATCATTTTAGTTTTGAATATCAAGCAAGGGCGGGTAACTGCATCAATTTTAGTTTTGAATGTCATGCAAGGGCAAGTAACTGCATCAATTTTAGTTTTGAATGTCAAGCAAGGGCGGGTAACTGCATCAATTTTAGTTTTGAATGTCATTCAAGGGCAGGTAACTGCATCAAGTTTAGTTTTGAATGTCATTCAAGGGCAAGTTACATATATAACTGCATCAATTTTAATTCTTTGATCGTTGAAATAGACAATATGTTCTAAAAATAGAATGTCACTATTGATAAATATCAATGAAAGAAGACAAATTAACAAAAGACAATATGTGTTCAAACGACCTGTTTTGTGTATCCAACTTCATTGCATGATCAGGTTAAATTGTACACAGCACATGAATAATTATACATAACTATATGATCATTCATCTGCCAATCTTTTGCTCATAACTTTGTCATTTTTTACCAATTTTTTTATTTTTATTTTTTTAATTTTTCTCAAAATCGGAGCTTTCTGTCTTGAAATCAGATTGGGGTTTTCTCTACCTTAAAATCGGATTAAACCTGATTTAATCGGTGATGGTGACATGCATGGTCATCTATCCTTATAATATATCAAATATATTCATTTTAGTCTGTTTACATAGATATCACATCATTATACACATATATCACATATTTTCTACTTGAATTACAAAACTTGTATTAAAGTTTTAAAATTTTACTGATTATTTTTCATTCTTTACTCCTTACAGAAACAAGACTGCGTTCAATAAACAGTTATGCCCCCTTGGAAGTCATTTCAATAAGTCTAAGTCCATAATTAGGTCAAGGTGAAGGTCAAAATGGAGTCAGGTGATATAGGCGTGTGAAGAGTGGTCATATACAACATCCATGCAAGTTTGAAAGCTTTGTAGCAAGCCATATTAATGCTAGAAGAAAAGGTTAATTTGGGTTAACCAGGCCAGATGACAAAACGGACGGACGGACAGGTGAATCACTATATGCCTCCCGATCTATCGATACGGGGGCATAAGAATCTGAAGAAGACAACAGTTATTGTCAAAAGCTTATTGATTTATTTCTGTGTTAACTTTGTTAATTTACAGGAGGCTTATTTTATACCTTACACATGTTTGTGTGTGTATATAAAGCCATTCTCCAGGAAAACAAGGCATTAATGAAATATGTAAAAACTATGTACCAGTAAGGTTTGAAAAGGCTAAAGAAGGAGAAATCATGACATGTCTATTGATTAGACTCCAAAAATAATTTAATCATAACTGTATTATTCCTGAGATTAAAAACTTTTACAGAATTATGTTGAAATAACTTACTTAGTTGCTATGGCAACCAATTTTTGATGGAGTACTATTATTGAGAAAAGGTAAAAGTTCCTGGTTTAAAAATAGAACTGGCTTTTCTCCAAAAGCGAACATTCCCAATTTAGACATATATTATTAAAGTTAGAACATAATTCTGAAACTTGATACTATTTTAAAAAGTTTACGTCAAAAATGTATCCAATAATAGATTTACAGAACGCTCTTTTACATATATAATTTTTCAACTTATTGACAAAATCAGTCAGTTACTTTAACTTTGTTGGTGCTTGAAAGTCTAAAATCCCAAGCTTGTAACTGCCTGCAGTCTAACAAATTATATGGGGAGCAGTGACTGTGCTAGAGGCAGGACACTTGCTTCGGGATCGATAGGTTCCGGTTCAACCCTTTACTGGACCACTGGTTAATTTCTCTGAGCAAGAATAACCCAAATGCTCCACTACACCAAGGTATAAATTGGTACCTGTGAGGACAGTGCCTATTCCTGGGCGCCGCAGATCGATGTTGGATGCCACACCCACAGGAAAGGAATATCCTCCCAATGTAGACTTGAATGAAGGGTTCATTAGGTAGACCAATGACCAGGCGGAGTGAAAGTTAAATGTCAAAGGATGGTTCAACGACTGAACAGCTGAAAAACAGCCATCGGAAATTGATAACATAACTTGTATTAAGTCCATACGTCATATCAAACACCATTATAAGGTCAAGTAATTTACTGACCTACAGAAAGTGGAGAATGCTACCTAAGACAGCAATTCATCCTTACAGAGCAATTATGACACATTCAATAACATAACAGACACATTATTGAAGACATAATCTTTACAGCAAAATCCCGTGTCTATCATTTTGTGTCTAAAAATAGAATATAACAAATTAGGTTACGAGGAACACATAAATATTGTAATGGTCCGACTGATTACCTATTACTCAACCCAATTTCAGTTTGGCCGAGGTATCATGATGGATCTTCACAGGCCAGACTATCCCTTGGAGAATATAATGGCTAGTGAGTAAGTGACCTGACATGTTTCATTTATAGCCCCATTATCGCTCCTGAAACTTTTTTTCAGGTCATCCAGTAAATACGAGGAATTAGGAGGTTTATCACAAATGATCACTTATTCAATTGACCACAGAATGTTAACAATATCTGTCAAAAAAGATTTAATTAAAGTTTTATTCTGTGCTTTGGTGATTTGTTTAACATTAACTATATCTGTTGAAATGGTATTTATTATATAATAAAGTTAAATGTATGAAAGCTAAAATACTAATTTTGCAAGAGTTGCTTCCCTTAAACTTGACATCATGCATTAATCGTATACATTTCATTATGTTATCTATACACACCAACTGGAATTTCATTTTCTTTCGCTGTTTTCTGCCTCTAGTGTTCAATATACATCATTCTGCAGATAGGTTACATAGTTAAAGCTTTTTGAGAATAGTCGTTTATGGCTTAATATACCTTTATCTTGATCTATAGGACTTTATGATGGTTGGTTAATATATTATGTGGGTTTAATAAATTCTGTGAAAAAAAGGGTTTGAAACTAGTTGTTGGATTCAGCATAGTGAACAGATTTCCTTTATATTCTATACATATATTCTGCAGAAGTTACTTGTCCAAATCAATAATTACTTGCCCAGACAACCAGACAAATTTAAGTACTGATTTTACCGACTGTAATTACTACTTTAACTGTTATCAATAAATAATTTTAAAAGTTTTTCCTACTTAATATTCCAATTTTATTTCTGCACATTACCAGAACCACAATAATAAATGTGCTATGGCCTTCATTTAAAGCACCATCTCATCACATGTAGACAATTACTGAACTAGTAAGTTCCATTCATTTACTTAACTGAAATTTCTGAATGAAAAACAAACCTTGTTCGTAGCTATTTGCATTTCATTACTGTAGGCTATTTTAAAACTACGATAAACAACTCAGCACCGTTTTCTCCCATAATGAATTAAACTTAGAAAGTAGACATCCAAATGTTGCTATTTCGAAAAGCTAGTATTTGTAAATCAAATTAGTCGAAACATTATACTTCCCGAGAGAGATAAAAGTACAACAGGTGATTAAAAGCATGACGGTTTTTGGGAGTAACAACCACTATGCAATGCCATGGAGTGAGACTAGCAAATTATGTTTGGCACTTTGAACTTATCATTAGTCTAAAACTACACTTCAACCTCTCAGTTTAAAATCAAGAAAATCATAAGCGATCAACCATTTTTTGCCAAAGAAGAGGCCTTCAACCACAAATGTTTTCATGTTTAACTCAGTTTTTATTAAGAAATTTCTTCAAAACGACGTAATTGACCATAACTTTGCCATTTCTGCGGATATTTTTCATATAACTTTTATTATCAGGAATCGTGGCACTTTCAGGATATGTAAACCGGAATTCCAGATTAATCAGGAACATTGACACCCCTGATTACCTCTGTAGCTGCAGATATGGGCCATTGTTAATAGGTGGTTGTTACTGTAAACTTAGAAACTATTTCGCGCAATTTAAGTTTGCGGAGTTCTGCCCATTTCTTTACTAGCAGACTCACTCAAGGTCAATTAATCAGAAATTTTATTATTTTGCTCAAAATTCCAGCACTTTTCAAGGACATTTTCAGCAGTTGCAAGTACTATTCAAGTACTAGACATCAAATTCAAGTACTTTTCACAACTTGTGAGAACCTTGGTAGATATTGATACATTTTCTGAATCAAATCTATTATAATCAAATCACAGCGGAAGTTCAATGATAAGAAAATATGACAATACCTAGCACAACACTGATAAAGACATAAAATATTTACACAACAGTCAAATGTAGTGGAGAAATTTACAAATATTTCACAACCAAACTTTAGGTTAATTCTTTTACAGACATTTACCAACATTTAAGTTCTCAAAATATTTGTGAACTAGACAGAAACAAGTTTGATGAAAAACAACAACAAATATGAAGTTACAAGTGTGATAGGTCACAGTTTTTTTTTATTTTTAGGGTTCAGAGGAATAAATTTTTTAAAATTTCGTTGTCTGGTGAAAACATTTATGTACATTTCAAGAAATACAACCAGAAGACATAAGGGGTCATTGGTGGCAAGTGCAAAGGCAGAAGCGCTGTATGGCCCTTTTTGCCCTTTCGTTATTTTCTATTCCCTCCCTCCCTCAGACAGACATTTTTCCACCATTTTCGGTAAAACTCTAAATATATAAATTGCGGCCTTATTTCTTGATGTAAAACGTCACAATCTCAACTGACAGTAACCAGACAGTGTAGTCATATAACAGACAACATTTTCTTCGGATATAAGAGAAATGTTGAGTTTTGTCGTATGAGTAAAGAGCTGTCAAAGTTGATTAAACCAACTGTTTCACATGCATAAACATTCAATTACTACTCGTGCAATCTGCATAATAATATGACAGACTAGTTAGTTCAATTACTGAGAACATAAAGAATGGAAAAAATGATGACTGATTTACACAGATTACTTAAAACAGGACAGTGACCGACCGGAAAATGGGAAAAGTCAGAATGTTTGAAAATCCTGAAAAATTGGCAATTAACAAAGGAAAAAAAGGAGACCAGATCATGTTTTGAAAAATAGTTAATTATCGCAAGTATTAAATCTCGCATATTTTGGTAATTTGGTGTGTTTTTTCTTTAATTTTAGGATTTTAATATTGAGTGACCCATTTATGAGCTCAATTATTAGAGGGGATGTAATTTTGTGGTCTAGTTCATAGGCTTAATCAATGAAATTTAATACACCGGGAATATTAATAACTTTCCAGTAATTAATAAGATCAGAAAAAGTTCAGAAATTTTTTACTCCATGAAATATGTACTACACAACAAAAACATGGACTGATTCATACTGTACAACAGGACAACATTGTGTGTACTTACTTTTTGATTTCATCAATTTCTTTCTGTATCATATCTAACTCTTTGATAGCAGAAAAGTCAGCAACATGACCATACGGTCCAGCACTCGTACCTCCATCCTACAACACCAGGTATAAGTTTAGCATTATAATCTACAGCCCCCATACACATAAAAGGGTCAACTGATTTAGATCAAATTCGCTCCCAAAATTCAAATCTTTCTCAAAACCTAGTAAACCCTAAACATCTTCAAGTTAACATGTTGAAAATATTCAAGATTTTCTCATGATTAAGTGTTCTAGTGCATTAGAGAGTTGTTCCACATAGCCAGTAAGAGCATATAAAAGGCTAATTTCTCTCTTTTTTGGTAACACAAGGGCCATAAACCAAGAATGCCTCAAGTGATTAGCTGATGATCAAACATATACCAGCTATATGCCCCAAAAACATTATCACCAAATTTGGATATAATCAGATCAAGTGTTTGAATTAGAGTACAGACAAAGCACTGGACATGGTCCAGGGTCAGGTCCTAAGTTCAGTCATGATAGTAGTTTCACTGTAAACCATGTTTCTATGGATACAAACTTACAGCGACACCAAATGCTGCGGTATCAGCAGCACTTCCTGTTCTTAGACTAGGTGGTATCATCTCAGGCAGTAACTGTGCAGGAGGGTCGATTCCCTTCAGTTTATGTTGTACAAGATACATAGCCAGCGCAAACTGGTCAGAGTTCAACTTTCCTATACCCTTCATGTCACACAAATTCCTGTAAAATAAATAGTACAACATAGAAGTCAAACTGAGGCATAATGCCCATTCCTAAAAACAAGTTTCACCACTATATTAAGTGTGGAAAAATAGATTGCAGTGAATTCCTTAGAAATAAGTTACAAGGCACTCCAACCTGGTTAAAAGTACCATTACGCCTTATAGAGCAATAACATGGTCCTCTATCAATAGAATGATTGATTTTGAGCAAAATAGTTGAGTTTCAAAGGTGGAAAACACCATAAGATGGAACAAAATGAAATACAGCCTCCAGTTGGTTTGATGACACAATGACGAATTGTAAACAATAAATGCTGATTATCCATGATCTAAAGTCTGTCTAAGGGAAGCAACTCTTTCAAAATAAGAATTTTGCCTTCCATACATTTTAATTAAAATTAATGTGATTGTTGGCATACTTTTTCAATAGATACAGTTTACATTCTGTCATCAATTATTGATAATTAATGAAAAACATCCTAATTCCTTGCATTTACATGATGATCAGAAAAAAGTTAATACACTGCTAGATATTTATTTTTACTTAAATGAGTTAACAATTGAATTAGGTTCCTTGATATGAGAGGTGTGCAGTCTTACCAGATATGTGCCAGCACATTATTCTGTAATCCACTCTGTAGAAATATATCTCGGATTTCTTGACCAGAAACGAAACCATCCATATCGAGATCTGCCTTCCTGAACATGATATCAAAGTTGCTTTTCTCCACAGCAGAAACAACCCATGTATCCTTCCCCTGTAAGTTTCAATCATGCGTGTTAGACATAGAAGTATGGTTAAACAGCAAGTGAATAAAGCTTAAAGTAACATATCGTTTGCTTTCATTCTTCGACCGATAGCATGTAGTTTCATAGGTAGATATTTTTTGAAAGTAGTTATATTGAAGAAAATAACTAAATTTTGTCACACAACATTTTTTCTAGTTTCTGAGCAAGAAGAACTGTCTAAAAAATCCTCAAAATCATATGCAGCCATTAATTTTGCCACACAAAATGCCTTCCAACTTTTTGTTTCCAAAAGTGTCAAATAATATTTAGAGCATATTTTAGAAGAAGAGAGCAGGTGCCATTGACCATAATTTTAGACATCTTTTTTAGATGTTTGCATAATATCAAAACCAGCGTTGTATAGCTAAATAAAACAAAATAAGAAAGCTAACACTAAGTAAAGTTTTACCCTCATAGATGGTGAGTCTGATCTCATGGTTGGTGTATTACGTCCGCTTCCAGGTCCACCTAGTCCTGCTAGCACTGGAACAGCCCCTATAGGTAGACCCTTTCTCTTAGACGGCGGGATCAGAGTGGGAGTCAATGCGTTTGGTATAGTTTCTTTACCCATACCTTTGTGAACTAAATGCATTGCCTAAACAGAATACAATAAATTATTGAAATATTAGGAAAATGATACAAAAGAAATTGATAATAAATGCAAATAACTTTGTAATATAACCTCAACAAATATGCTTTAGGGTGTTGTTGTGGAATATTTGTTTGCATTAATGCCTAAAGGGGGAGAACTAAATAATGCCCGACAGCTAAATGTATGAATGTAGGAATTGTTTCCCTTAGAAATTAATGTCAAAACAAGCATTTGGAATGTACTTTCACTTTGAGGAAGTCAGTCATGGTAGGAAGGTGAAAAGAACTTAGCCCTGATACAAAAGAGACATCACGTAGTTTTCCTACTCAGGAATCAGACAGAAAAATATTCCATGTACCCTTAGAACTTCTATAATATCCAAATGAGCTTAAATCAAAAGATTACATCACAAAATATTGAGGACAGTCTCTTCATATTATTGAGTTTAAACAATGTTTTATTCATGACATAGGATTTTTGGATTCTCACATATAGTTTAAGTTTGTAGTTCTTACAGAGTGACGCAAGCTAACGTGTAGTTTTTACTAAATGTTACATACCAAAGCAAATTCTTCCCTGTCTAAATATCCATCTTTATCTATATCACTCAGCTCCCAGATTCTTCCGAGTATATCCATCGGTAATTTGGAATTCAGTAAAACCTACGAAACAGTAAAACATAAGATAACAGTGTTATGGTCATTTTCTAGTATTTTCTGCACATACTCACTCAAAACTCATGTTCTTTTTTAGACTTTTAATAGATATAAGCTGATTTCCGCCATTAACTGCATCTAATTTTGGAAAAAAAAATGCAAATTATATACAAGTAATATCAGCAAAAATTTCAATAAAGGGAAACAACTCAAACTCTACATATGAGACAAAAATATGAGGACACAAGAGTAAAATTCAGTTCACGAAGGTCAGTAGGTGACATGATGCTGTACATAGATTGTGCAAAGTAGAATCATGCTGTTTTCATAGATTGTTAGCCATACTTTCATCTAATCAAAATTACTCAATTTAGAATTAGCTTTTAACAACTTCAAACAATGTTTTTTTTTGCATTGATGCTAGGACCAACTGGATACTTACAGGTTTAACTTTGTCTCCAGCAAGAAGATTATTCACTGGCTGTAAACTGTCAAATACTTGGTCATACTTGGCCTTCTCTGATGTCTGCAAGAAGAAGAAATAAATCAGAACATTCAACAAATAAACTGTTACAGTGGTTTTGTACACAAAAGGGATTAAAATGTAAATTAGAACGCTCAACACATAACAGTGTTTTGCCACCAAATGGGGTGTGAAAATTAAGAAACTATCGATAAATAAATTAACACTTTATATACTTTTATCCATACTGTATGAAGATACAAATGTACCAGTAGATCATTACTAACTCCTAGGACTGTCACTAGGCTGATTTAAGGGCCAATTCAGCCTGTCAAAGTGTATGTTTTCCCCTAAAATATGTCATTTTTTATTCTTTCTAGTACAAAAAATCCAGATTATTCCAGAAGTTAAAAAAACCCTGCTCAACGTAGAATGAAACAAGAACTCACCGAGACAGCCCATACTGCACCAGGAACAGCATCTCCTTCTGGAGGAATCTCAACTGGACCCTGGAATATAATATTCAAACATAACATGAGGTTATATCATGTCATAGGACAGGTTGATATACTGATTTTAGTATATGTAGTCATCATAATGAATAACCGCACATTTTGAAGAGTATATATTATAAGCTATAAGATGTTTTGGCACTGAAGCGTATTGTCCACAAAGGGAAACAACTCCAGCAAATAATATTACCTATTATTACCTAAAATTCCTGCCAATATGTGCAACTAAACATGGACAAACTATTCATATGAAGTTTCTTTGATATCCGACCAGGGTAGGAAAAGCACTGACAAACTTTGATGCTTACCAGATTGGGTTGTGTTGTTTCAATGGCAAGTTTAGCAATCATCGGATCCTGTCCATTCTGTACTAGTGCTATAAGTTTAAGGGCCACAAAGAATCCCGGTTTCTCCAGATAACCCTTTCCGTTTGGGTCTGACAGATCCCAGATCTAAATATAAAGAAAAGGGTTTGGAATTTTCATGTTTACTAATACATACACAAATTTTTAAAATTGATAATCTGGCCTAATCATGATAAAACATTTAAACAACTTTAAAGGAGATGCTGGACCACTTAACAAGTATTCAACTTTAAAACACTTCCACCAAGAAGCTTTGAAGGAGATATTTCAAGGACAATTGAATATGAACAACAGAAAGACAGCAGACAGACAGATGGTAAATGGTCCCAACTGCTCACTCATTTTTTGACAATGAGCCTTTAAAAGTGCCCAGCCATTCCACAACTGTCCAAATGAACAAACGTGAGCTTATACATTGAACAGTTATTGTAAGCAATTATTTGAGTCCCACTACTGGTGCAAACTTTCATCAATCGAGTAGATGTTTATGTACTTGGGTGATCAAAAAGTAATGAGACAAATGCTCTTAAATGATAATTTTTCCTGGTTTCAATAAGATAAGTTTTTATTTCAAATAAAAAATGTATCCTCTCTCTGTCTGCAGAGTTTCATAAATTTTCATCCATTACTGTCAGAGATAGCACTTATTTTGCAACCTAGGGTATAGAGACTTGCCGCACATTAACGACGTCAATGACGTCACGCACGTAAATTGTTAACTTTTCGAAATTCTCATTGCTTCGAAAAACGGCTTATGTCTCTAAAACTATTGGATAGATTTACTAATAATTTAGTATTTATTTAGAACAATTGTTCATTTGACTAAAAACAAATCAAGTTGTTATAAAATATCAAGGAAATGTTGAATAATTATTCGATTATTTTTAGCTCACCTGTCACAAAGTGACAAGGTGAGCTTTTGTGATCGCTCTTCGTCCGTCGTCCGTCCGTCGTCCGTCCGTTCACAATTGCTTGTGAACACACTAGAGGTCACAAATTTAGCCTGATCATTATGAAACTTGATCACAATGATCACCTCCATAAAATCTAGGTCAAGTTCGATATTGGGTCATCTGGGGTCAAAAACTAGGTCACTAGGTCAAATCAAAGGAAAACCTTGTGAACACATTAGAGGTCACAATTTGAGCCTAATCTTTATGAAACTTGATCACAATGATCATCTCTGTAAAATCTAGGTCAAGTTCGATATGGGTCATCTGGGGTCAAAAACTAGGTCACTAGGCCAAATCATTGAAAAACCTTGTGAACACATTAGAGGTCACAATTTGTGACTAATCTTTATGAAAATTGATCACATTGATCATCTCTATAAAATCTGGGTCAAGTTCGATATTGGGTCATCTGGGGTCAAAAACTAGGTCACAAGGCCAAATCATTGAAAAAGCTTGGGAACATACTAGAGGTCACAATGTGAGACTAATCTTTATGAAAATTGATCACAATGATCATCTCTATAAAATCTACGTCAAGTTCGATATTGGGTCATCCGGGGTCAAAAACTAGGTCACAAGCCTTTGAAGGCCAAATCATTGAAAAAGCTTGTGAACACACTAGAGGTCACAATTTGAGCCTAATCATTATGAAACTTGATCACAATAATCATCATTATAAAATTTAGGTCAAGTTCGATATTGGGTCATCTGGGGTCAAAAACTAGGTCACAAGGCCAAATCATTGAAAAATCTTGTGAACACACTAGAGGTCACAATTTTGACTCTATCTTTATGAAACTTAGTCTCAATGTTTATCTCTATAAAATCTAGGTCAAGTTAGATACTGTGTCATTTGGGCCAAAATCTAGGTCACTAGGCCAAACAGGTGAGCGACCCAGGGCCCTTTGGACCCTCTTGTTAAAGTTTACGTATCTGAGCCATGAAAGTAGCATATTAATTTAGCTGTATTTAATGCCGATGTTTAAATTGTGACCTCTAGTGTGTTCACAAGCTTTTTCAATGATTTGGCCTTCAAAGGCTTGTGACCTAGTTTTTGACCCCGGATGACCCAATATCGAACTTGACGTAGATTTTATAGAGATGACCATTGTGATCAATTTTCATAAAGATTAGTCTCAAATTGTGACCTCTAGTGTGTTCACAAGCTTTTTCAATTATTTGGCCTAGTGACCTAGTTTTTGACCCCAGATGACCCAATATCGAACTTGACCTAGATTTTACAGAGATGATCATTGTGATCAAGTTTCATAAAGATTAGGCTCAAATTGTGACCTCTAATGTGTTCACAAGGTTTTCCTTTGATTTGACCTAGTGACCTAGTTTTTGACCCCAGATGACCCAATATCGAACTTGACCTAGATTTTATGGAGATGATCATTGTGATCAAGTTTAATAATGATCAGGCTAAATTTGTGACCTCTAGTGTGTTCACAAGCAATTGTGAACGGACGACGGACGGACGACGGACGAAGAGCGATCACAAAAGCTCACCTTGTCACTTTGTGACAGGTGAGCTAAAAATGAGAGCATTTGTCTCATTACTTTTTGATCATCCCATGTATATCAAACCTGAGATAAGATATTATCTTTCAATCCAGATTTCTTTAAGAACTTTGCAGCGTCTAAAGCTCCAAGACTACCAGTGTTAGTTGGGTCAGCCTGAAATATGAAACATTTATATAAGAAAACATCAAATTACTTGAACTTGATTATTTCAAAACGTGTTTCAAATTAGCAGTTTCCTGAAATCTTTTAACTTAATAATTATCAGAATTTAACTTTATCAGTCTATGCCAGTGGTTTCAAATCAAACATAAATCAGTGGGTTTATAAAGTTAAAACAACATTAAACAATATCAATTACATAATAAATCAAATATTTTATTCTAGTTTGATTCACTGTAACTGTGTAACACTAAGTACAGATTTTCTTAGTCTGTAACATAATTCAGGGCTTGACACGAACTATTTTTGGCCACTGGTCCCCCAGCAAAGAAACGTAAAATTTGTAAATAAACCAGTTACTGGTCTTTCAAGATTTTCACTGGTCCTTCTTGATTTTCACTGGCCTCGGACCAGGGGACCAGTGTTAGTGTCGAGCCCTGACATTTAAAGCATATTTTTAGCAAATCTTTCATTAAACATTAGAATTTAATAATCAATTTATATTCATTTATGGACTTAATGTCATAATACTAACCTGTCTATAGTAGCCTTCAAAGATTGGTCCATGTTTGCCAACAATCTGAATGAGAAAATAATAATATTATTTCAGTTTATTGGTAGCTGTAAATGGTCTCGGATACCACAGAACTCAGTGAGCGTGAGGTCTTGTTGGGGATAGAATAGGTTTCACTCCAAAAAATAAAGGTGGAAATAGTGGAGTGAATTATGATGTGTGTCTGGCTAGCTCAGTTCTGTTGACCCAGTAATCGGCCGATAAGATCACTTGTTGTCAGAGGAAAGTTCATGACCACTTCATTGAAATCTTACAAAAGCTAAAACATAGTACAAGAGTGATTTTATGTGTGACCAAAACACTTTGTTGATTTGTTAGTTTAGTTTGACTGTTACTAAGTAAGTTATTTTGCATTTGCTGATGCAGTTTCAGTTATAATTTGACTTGCAATTTTTGAAGGAATATTACTATACATTAGGGCCAGATCAGATTGTTTATAATGTACAAGTCAGTTGGTACCACTGCCTCAACTGGAGAGAATGCAAGGAACAGTCCCAATGTCCCGGGTTGGAGATTGTTTTCAATTGTACTAAATTGCATTATAAAGGCATCAATCAATTGAAACCCGCCCAACCTTGTGGAGGGTGAATTTACTTTGGCTTTTTCTAACCGAAGAAAATCCCTGCCCCTAGGGCCATGCAGGAGGTAAAAACCCTGCCAAATACCCCTAAACCAGTGAAATATTGCAGCAACATTTGTATTTTGCAGTGGACGGAAACAAAAGCCCTACACTAATGAAAATGACAGTCCGAAGACATCGAAAAGGTTACAACATGGGACAATTCCATGGCAACCCCTACCTTCGCAGGGGTTGGGGTCAGAGGGGTGGGGTTCAATTTAATTACTGATCAGTGCATTAGGCCCCACGTCCAGACTCCAGTTGCAGAAACCGAAATATCGAATTGAGCAAGTTCTTCGTTAGGTTGGTAAGATCAAGATTGATTCACATCGCTAATAATAGGTATGTTGATAAAAAACTTCAATAACTTTATAAGTCAATAAGCATACAAAATTATAAGATTTCAGGGGTTTCAATGGACCCGAGTCCGGACCCGGGAGATTTCCAAAAGACGCAGAAAGGACCCGGCGTATTTGAAGCCTGTGCGTCACTCCGGACCCGGGGGGATTTTTCCTTTGTCAGTCCATTAAATTATCGCACTTTTCCTGTCATAAAACTGTAAATATAAGCGTGTAAACAATCACTGGACGCTTGAGTAATCGCTATCAATGAATGATCGCAATCGATGAACGTTTGGATGGGGACCCGGATGCGCGACGAAATCCACGAGTCGGTCAGAAGCCAATGATTGTTGGCGAAAGGCGTGGCTTGAATAAATTACAAAGTAAATTCCCAAGGTCGTCGTAGGTGATGTAAACACGAGGCAGGACTTATATGCAGATTGACAGGCAGTAAATTGATTATGTAGATTTCACGAAAGGTGTTATAATTGGCATTAATTGGTGTTTAATTATATGCATTGATTGTGACACCCACTGGATAGAGAATTAAAAGAACCGCCGATGCGTTTGACCCGTCAATTTAAAAAGCCACCAGACGGTCATTTTAATTGATAATTAATTAATTGAAAGTGCCCGGATCGATAATAAAACAAAACAAATTCGTATTGATCGCGATTTTATATTTAGACTTGTGTGTTCAATAAGGTAGTCACAGTCACACGATAAGTTTGTATAAGTTACCAAAATATCACAATTTGATATTATTTTGCAACCAGTAGTGACGAAAACCAAAATTATAATTTCACTTTCGAATGTCATATGTTTTTGCGACATTGGCGTATCGTTCAGAAAAACGAAAGTAGAACTAAGTGGTATTTTAATCCATCAAGAAGTTTATAAATACAAGCAAATACGTGTACTGGTATATTGTTTTTGGTATCATGAATCTATATTAGCCTCACAACCCTGTTCAAGACTACCACTTTTGGTTGAAGAGACTATAGTAGCCTACTTCAATTATTAGAAAATCATATAAAGTTGTAAATAAGCCATTATTTGGCTAAATTTATTACATATTAACATTTATTTGACATTAAATAAAACGACAACATCTTTTATTAATAAACTTTGTTCATTTTAATTAGCAAGAGCTGCATAATTAATGGTATTAACCATTAATTATATAATGTAGACAGGCATGTTCGGGAAAGGACTTCCAGGTTTCAGGAAAAGGACCCTTCAGAATTTTGAGTGAAGGTTCCTGGGACCCTCGGGTTTTCAGGTCTAGTGAAACCCCTGGATTTAATTTATTTCATATGTCTAATTCGAAAGTAGAGAATTTCCGGTGTGCAATCTGGGTGTCAAAATTTGTTGATTTATTCTTCACTGTCGAAATCTAGAAAACAAATGCATAGCGCATTACACAAGACATATAATCAGTAAATGAAATCATTCAATAAGTTGTGTTTTAGTGATTTTCTATACATAGGAGCCTTAAAAACAAGGAAAACCCTTCCAAACCTGAGGGATTGGTGGAACGGCGGCCATCTTGGATTTGAATCGTTTTAATTACACGCCGTGAAAATTACTATGCGTAGGCGTAAAACCCGAACTTTTCAGTAGATCTATATAGTATAGATGCATGTTGTCGGTGGGCTCTAATTTGAAAAAGCCCAACCAATTTGATAAATTATAATGAATGTTGATATATTTTAATTTAAACAAATTTCATTTTTCATAGGTAGATCTAGCCTGTACTAGAAAAGTTTTGTCGTAGCGTTAATGCGCTGGCCCTACAAAATGCGCAAAAAGTAATATAATACGACGCAATTTCTCAATAATTTGGATACATTTATTTTCAATACATTTATAGTCAAATTCCATAACAATACACTCAACAAGTATCGACTCAAAAGTCAATGTACATGAGAAATACAGACATCGCTGCAAGCCTGCCGTCATCGACGGCATAATCACCTTACTTTATACATGTAGCTAGCTCCTATTACAGTGATTGGATTATCACCACGCCCCCACCAAGTTGACACAGAATGAGCACAATAGGCCTACCATGTCGCTGTGTGTATAGTAAAGTTTCCGAGTGATGGTCAAGCTCATAGTGGTGTGTATACAGCTTTCATATTGCTATGACGTTAATTAATCGATCTTTACGGGGTGGCTCGAGTTTTGTGCAAATTACGTCTCTGATAGGGCTCGGACTGAACCAACGATACACGACATCTTGCGTTCCGACCGATGGCGCTTATAAATGTTGATTTTCAAATCCGCCTGAAACGATTGTAGCAACCTTCGACAGAACAGAGAATCGCTAGATCGTGAAAATATATACTACCAATGTCCATGAAAAGTACAAAAAAAGTCCTGGAAGTACAGAACACAGTGGACACCATGGTATTTGCCCAACCAAAGCCAACACTTGCGTCTTTAAGTGTTATTTCTCTCCATCCATCTTTTCATGGAAGGGTATGACCTGTCGTGACCGGGAATCAAACCAGAAACGACGTAGCACACTAGGTCACTATAGGCAACGACAGCGACTGCGTTTAACCATGAACTTCCGTGAAGCTTGACAAAACATGTCAAGAACCATTAATTGACCAAACGTGTATATGTACACCATATTATTATTTATTACGATATAAGGTATACTTTATAATGACCACTATTGACGTCAATTTAATGAACATTTCAATTGTAATGGGCTAACTAAATATTTACATTTTCCCGTAATGTTATGACACGGCCTGTTTCATTCAATGGACACTGACTGCAATTTCCAACGCACACGAATTTGAATTCTTCACGAAAGGTCGAGTTTGTCTAGTATTCATGGTATTCATCGATGGCGAAACTCCGGACGGATACTATCGATGAATGAGTTGACTTTACAATCAATGCAATTAAATAATAATTAGAACTATGAAATGTTTACTTTAAGACCTGTATATTGAGCAAATAATAAGAGAATTGAACCTTTTTTGCTAATTTACAAATGTCTGTCAATATGAGCAGGGGCCTTATTCACCAACGTTGTAAGTCTTAATCCCAGACTTTACATTATCAAATGTTCTATTCGCTGGCATGTTGTTATACATATATAGATGTTGATACGATTGGGTATACATGTTCAATTGGTAACAACAAATAATCAGATAACATTTCACATGGTTGAATCTGAATGATCGCAAAAGAAATGGCAGTGATTAGAAATGTTGTCAATTTTAAGTCATGTTGATGAATAAGCCCCTGGATCTTATTCTAAACGGATTATGCGACACTGAACAATTACATAGCATGCTGTCTCGGCTACTTGTGTTTCATCCTAAGTATTTCATATTTATGTCACTAACATTATGTCACTAACCACGTTCCGTAGAACATTTCTAACAAGGTAGTCTTATTATAAATGTCTTGAATAATGGGCTCAACACACGTACGACACTATACCTAATAAACCCGTACCCGATACACATTTATCCAACCCCGTTCCCGCGTTGATTTGACCTCATCAAATTTTAATGATACCAAACCAAACGTAATTCATGGTCTTTGTCGAATGACAAATCTTTAATACGATGGATTATTAATCATATCATAACATATACACACATGCGATATCATGAAGACGAATGTTATATTTAAGAACGAACTTGTGACAAGTACATGCGCACCGAAATCACCATGCAGTGTTGTGTCGTAGTTGTAGTTGTTATTGAAGGTTGTTGTTGTCAACTTGTAATTTTCGTGTCAATTCTTATTATTTTACCAACAGACGATAAATATAACTTGTTTCAACCAGAAACTACGGAAGCGTATATTGGGTAACACTCCGACGAGAGGATGTTCTGCCCGTCTCGAAGGTGCTCCATATACGCTCTCGTAAGAAATTAATAATATGGTTATTTACTCAAAAAACATGAAGTTCATTAAACCATTAATATACATGTGTTGAGGACGAGTATTGACTTCGACAGCGGCTTTCATAGCCCGTGCGTACTGGAAGAAAACATACGCATCCCCGGGGTATCAGAACTTCGACATCTAGGATACTGTAACAGTGTAACAGTTTGGCTACAGTGCCAAGACGAAACAAAGTGAGGCAAAATTCGTTTCGGCACTGTAGCCAAGAGTCACGTGGCTACATTTTTCTGTTTATCCATAACACCTGCCGAACGTTTTAGATCCGTGAAGTTGGCAGCGGGTTACAAGTTCGTAGTTCGATATTCAATTTCTAACTGATAGCCAATACCGAACTAGCACAAAGTTCGTTATTCGACACCCTTTGGCCAATACCGAACTGGTGTCCAATCTGCTGCCAGCACCAAGTTCGATATTCAACCCAAAAAAGGCGAATACCGAACTGGGGTCGAATCTGCTGCCAGCACCAAGTTCGATATTCAACCCCAAAAAAGTCGAAAACCGAACTGGGGACGAATCTGCTGCCAGCACCAAGTTCGATATTCAACCCAGAAAAAGGCGAATACCGAACTTGGCTCGAATCCGCTGCCAGCACCAAGGTCGTTATTCAATCCGAAAAGAAGGCTAATATCGAACTGGGGTCGAATCTGCTACCAGCACCAAGTTCGATATTCAACCCAAAAAAAGGCGAATACCGAACTGGGGTCGAATCTGCTGACAGCACCAAGTTCGTTATTCAACCCGAAAAGAAGGCGAATACCGAACTGGGGTCGAAACTGCTGCCAGCACCAAGTTCGATATTCAACCCCCCAAAAATGCGAATACCGAACTGGGTCGAATCTGCTGCCAGCACCAAGTTCGATATTCAACCCCAAAAAAAGGCGAATACCGAACTGGGGTCGAATCTGCTGCCAGCACCAAGTTCGATTTTCAACCCCCAAAAAAGGCGAATACCGAACTGGGGTCGAATCTGCTGCCAGCACCAAGTTCGATATTCAACCCCCAAAAAGGGCGAATACCGAACTGGCGTCGAATCTGCTGCCAGCACCAAGTTCGATATTCAACCCCCCAAAAAGGCGAATCCCGAACTGGGGTCGAATTTGCTGCCAGCACCAAGTTCAATATTCAACCCCCCAAAAAGGCGAATCGCGAACTGGGGTCGAATTTGCTGCCAGCACCAAGTTCGATATTCAACCCGAAAAAAAGGCGAATACCGAACTGGTGTCCATTCTGCTGCCAGCACCAAGTTCGATATTCAATCCAAAAAAAGGCGAATACCGAACTGGGGTCGAATCTGCTGCCAGCACCAAGTTCGATATTCAACCCCCAAAAAAGGCGAATACCGAACTGGGGTCGAATCTGCTGCCAGCACCAAGTTCGATATTCAACCCAAAAAAAAGCCAAAAACCGAACTGTGGTCGAATCTGCTTCCAGCAAAAAGTTCGATATTCAACCAAAAAAAAGGCGAATACCGAACTGGGGTCGAATCTGCTGCTAGCACCAAGTTCGATATTCAACCCACAAAAGCCAAATACCGAACTGGGGTCGAATCAAGTTCGATATTCAACCCCAAAAAAAGCCGAATATCGAACTGGGGTCGAATCTGCTGCCAGCACCAAGTTCGATATTCAACCCCCCAAAAAAAGGGGAATACCGAACTGGGGTCGAATCTTCTGCCAGCAGCGGGTTCGATATTCAACCCAAGAAGAAGGCGAATACTGAACTGGGGTCGAATCTGCTGCCAGCACCAAGTTCGATATTCAACCCAAAAAAAGCCGAATACCGAACTAGGGTCGAATCTGCTACCAGCACCAAGTTCGATATTCAACCCAAAAAAAGGCGAATACCGAACTGGGGTCGAATCTGCTACCAGCACCAAGTTCGATATTCAACCCCCAAAAAAGGCGAATACCGAACTGGGTCGAATCTGCTGCCAGCATCAAGTTCGATATTCAACCCCCAAAAAAGGCGAATACCGAACTGGGGTCGAATCTGCTGCCAGCACCAAGTTCGATATTCAACCCCACAAAAAGCCGAATACCGAACTGGGGTCGAATCTGCTGCCAGCACCAAGTTCGATATTCAACCAAAAAAAAGGCGAATACCGAACTGGGGTCGAATCTGCTGCCAGCACCAAGTTCGATATTCAACCCAAAAAAAGGCGAATACCGAACTGGGGTCGAATATGCTGCCAGCACCAAGTTCGATATTCAACCCGAAAAAAAGGCGAATACCGAACTGGTGTCCATTCTGCTGCCAGCACCAAGTTCGATATTCAATCCAAAAAAAGGCGAATACCGAACTGGGGTCGAATCTGCTGCCAGCACCAAGTTCGATATTCAACCCCCAAAAAAGGCGAATACCGAACTGGGGTCGAATCTGCTGCCAGCACCAAGTTCGATATTCAACCCAAAAAAAAGCCAAAAACCGAACTGTGGTCGAATCTGCTTCCAGCAAAAAGTTCGATATTCAACCAAAAAAAAGGCGAATACCGAACTGGGGTCGAATCTGCTGCTAGCACCAAGTTCGATATTCAACCCACAAAAGCCAAATACCGAACTGGGGTCGAATCAAGTTCGATATTCAACCCCAAAAAAAGCCGAATATCGAACTGGGGTCGAATCTGCTGCCAGCACCAAGTTCGATATTCAACCCCCCAAAAAAGGGGAATACCGAACTGGGGTCGAATCTTCTGCCAGCAGCGGGTTCGATATTCAACCCAAGAAGAAGGCGAATACTGAACTGGGGTCGAATCTGCTGCCAGCACCAAGTTCGATATTCAACCCAAAAAAAGCCGAATACCGAACTAGGGTCGAATCTGCTACCAGCACCAAGTTCGATATTCAACCCAAAAAAAGGCGAATACCGAACTGGGGTCGAATCTGCTACCAGCACCAAGTTCGATATTCAATCCAAAAAAAGGCGAATACCGAACTGGGGTCGAATCTGCTGCCAGCACCAAGTTCGATATTCAATCCAAAAAAAGGCGAATACCGAACTGGGGTCGAATCTGCTGCCAGCACCAAGTTCGATATTCAACCCCCAAAAAAGGCGAATACCGAACTGGGGTCGAATCTGCTGCCAGCACCAAGTTCGATATTCAACCCAAAAAAAAGCCAAAAACCGAACTGTGGTCGAATCTGCTTCCAGCAAAAAGTTCGATATTCAACCAAAAAAAAGGCGAATACCGAACTGGGGTCGAATCTGCTGCTAGCACCAAGTTCGATAGTCAACCCACAAAAGCCAAATACCGAACTGGGGTCGAATCAAGTTCGATATTCAACCCCAAAAAAAGCCGAATATCGAACTGGGGTCGAATCTGCTGCCAGCACCAAGTTCGATATTCAACCCCCCAAAAAAGGGGAATACCGAACTGGGGTCGAATCTTCTGCCAGCAGCGGGTTCGATATTCAACCCAAGAAGAAGGCGAATACTGAACTGGGGTCGAATCTGCTGCCAGCACCAAGTTCGATATTCAACCCAAAAAAAGCCGAATACCGAACTAGGGTCGAATCTGCTACCAGCACCAAGTTCGATATTCAACCCAAAAAAAGGCGAATACCGAACTGGGGTCGAATCTGCTACCAGCACCAAGTTCGATATTCAACCCCCAAAAAAGGCGAATACCGAACTGGGTCGAATCTGCTGCCAGCACCAAGTTCGATATTCAACCCCCAAAAAAGGCGAATACCGAACTGGGGTCGAATCTGCTGCCAGCACCAAGTTCGATATTCAACCCCACAAAAAGCCGAATACCGAACTGGGGTCGAATCTGCTGCCAGCACCAAGTTCGATATTCAACCAAAAAAAAGGCGAATACCGAACTGGGATCGAATCTGCTGCCAGCACCAAGTTCGATATGCAACCCAAAAAAAGGCGAATACCGAACTGGGGTCGAATCCGCTGCCAGCACCAAGGTCGTTATTCAATCCGAAAAGAAGGCTTATATCGAACTGGGGTCGAATCTGCTACCAGCACCAAGTTCGATATTCAACCCAAAAAAAGGCGAATACCGAACTGGGGTCGAATCTGCTGCCAGCACCAAGTTCGTTATTCAACCCAAAAAGAAGGCGAATACCGAACTGGGGTCGAATCTGCTGCCAGCACCAAGTTCGATATTCAACCCCCAAAAAATGCGAATACCGAACTGGGTCGAATCTGCTGCCAGCACCAAGTTCGATATTCAACCCCCAAAAAAGGCGAATACCGAACTGGGGTCGAATCTGCTGCCAGCACCAAGTTCGATATTCAACCCCAAAAAAGGGCGAATACCGAACTGGCGTCGAATCTGCTGCCAGCACCAAGTTCGATATTCAACCCCCCAAAAAGGCGAATCCCGAACTGGGGTCGAATTTGCTGCCAGCACCAAGTTCAATATTCAACCCGAAATAAAGGCGAATACCGAACTGGGGTCGAATCTTCTGCCAGCAGCGGGTTCGATATTCAACCCGAAAAAAAGGCGAATACCGAACTGGTGTCCATTCTGCTGCCAGTACCAAGTTCGATATTCAATCCAAAAAAAGGCGAATACCGAACTGGGGTCGAATCTGCTGCCAGCACCAAGTTCGATATTCAACCCCCAAAAAAGGCGAATACCGAACTGGGGTCGAATCTGCTGCCAGCATCAAGTTCGATATTCAACCCAAAAAAAAAGCCGAAAACCGAACTGTGGTCGAATCGGCTTCCAGCAAAAAGTTCGATATTCAACCAAAAAAAGGCGAATACCGAACTGGGGTCGAATCTGCTGCTAGCACCAAGTTCGATATTCAACCCACCAAAGCCGAATACCGAACTGTGGTCGAATTAAGTTCGATATTCAACCCAAAAAAAAGCCGAATACCGAACTGGGGTCGAATCTGCTGCCAGCACCTAGTTCGATATTCAACCCCCAAAAAAGGCGAATACCGAACTGGGGTCGAATCTTCTGCCAGCAGCGGGTTCGATATTCAACCCAAAAAGAAGGCGAATACTGAACTGGGGTCGAATCTGCTGCCAGCACCAAGTTCGATATTCAACCCCAAAAAAAGGCGAATACCGAACTGGGGTCGAATCTGCTGCCAGCACCAAGTTCGATATTCAACCCCAAAAAAAGCCGAATACCGAACTGGGGTCGAGTCTGCTGCCAGCACCAAGTTCGATATTCAACCCCAAAAAAAGGCGAATACCGAACTGGGGTCGAATCTGCTTCCAGCACCAAGTTCGATATTCAACCCCAAAAAAAGGCGAATACCGAACTGGGGTCGAATCTGCTTCCAGCACCAAGTTCGATATTCAACCCCAAAAAAAGGCGAATACCGAACTGGGGTCTAATCTGCTGCCAGCATCAAGTTCGATATTCAACCCCAAAAAAGGCGAATACCGAACTGGGGTCGAATCTGCTGCCAGCACCAAGTTCGATATTCAACCCAGAAAAAAGGCGAATACCGAACTGGGGTCGAATCTGCTGCCAGCACCAAGTTCGATATTCAACCAAAAAAAGGCGAATACCGTACTGAGGTCAATCTCCTGCCAGCAGCGGGTTTGGTATTCAACTTTGCGAATACCGACCTGGGTTCGAATGTGCTGCCAGCTGCGGGTTCGATATTCAACTAAAAAAAGACGAATATCGAACTGGGTTGGATTCGTCTGCCAGTAGCGGGATCGATATTCAACTTGAAAAGATGACGAATACCGAATAAGGGTGGAATCTCTTCTGCCAGTGCAATTTGATGTTTCAGTCGTACTGTTTATGTGTTACTGATCTGATCTACGAGTCGAACTGGTCAAGGACTACCTGTTTGATTCACCAATCGTACTGTTTACTGGGTAGATAATAGTCCAGGTTCAACTGAATTTACTGACCCAATGGATATAACTAGTAAATGAAAAAAATATGGATAACAGTAAATTGGTTTATTACTTGAGAATCTTACAATAAGTGATTGAAAGCAATACATGAAATATAAGTCAAGAATGGAATATAAAGACGAAAGCATTCTTATGTCATGCTTTATACAAATGAGAATACATTGCTTGATCCAATACTGGAACTCCGACATACAGTGCCCCAGACGTTTTCGAGAATAAACTTTGCAATCTTGTATAAATCTGACTGCGGGAAACATGTTTTTTATTTGCACATTATTTAATAAATATAACTTTAGCCTACACGTAAAACATACAATTAGTGCGACAAAGTTTAAATAGTCTTGTTTTATTGAATGTCCCCGATGCGTATCAATACTGAAAGAGGATGTGGTTGTAAAATATGTTATACCTAGTTTGCGATAGAAAAAATATTTCTCTGTAATTACTACACTCACAAGTATGAAATTTTGCACGAATACATGAAATATTTCTACCTAATATACACTGAAATTTCAGCAACATCAGAAATGAGTTAAAAAAGTTTTGTTCATAAGTTCTATGTAACATATTTGTAGTTTTGTATGAAAAATCAAGTTAGAAGACTTGATACTTGCAACAGCCAATTTTACGGTCACGTGATACGCATAACGGTATATTTACATATTTGCAACCTACTTAATTTAAAACATGCGAGGCCCGTCTGTGAATTTGACGAAGTACATGCTATTGCTGTACATTGTTTACAGGCGACATACCTAAATAAACTGAATCACAAGGGCCTCCTTAGTCTTGTCTTTATAACAGCAATCACAACCCCGCCGATCACGGGTTGTAACTGTTAAATAATTGATAGTAAATCATCAATGGAATACCAGTTTACCTCCCTGCGTTAAACAATAAATAGGCATGTAATTTCAATATGTAATAAAGAATAAATGTCTTTTAATTGATGACTAAATATGATGAAATTCAGAATGGGAGTAGGTAAGAAGTTATTGTAGTTCCGTGTAATTTTTTACCAACATCTGTTGAATAGATTTTCAGAAATCGCCATAGCTATACTATTTGCGCAAATTTAACGGTTGTTTAATACGAATTACTTCTATACATATCTGGACATGTACTTTATAATGTTTTGGCAGTTTTCACTTGATCAAATAACTTAAAATTTGGAAAATCTTATTTTTGCCAAATCCTTTATAAGACTATATTTTGTGAGTCAAAACAAATAAATATTTTGGGTTGATATCGACAATATTACCAGACTAGGGCCAAGATATGAAGTTCCTTAGAATTGAATCATTTATTCATTTTGAATAAACATATGGAGAATGCGGCTTTTCTTATAAATTTACTTATTTATTTTTCGAACTTGGTGCTAGCAGCAGATTGGACACCAGTTCGGTATTCGCCATCTTTTTGGGTTGAATATCGAACCCACTGCTGGCAACAGATTCGACCCCAGTTCGGTATTCGCCTTTTTTTGGGGTTGAATATCGAACTTGGTGCTGGCAACAGATTCGACCCCAGTTCGGTATTCGTCTTTTTTGGGGTTGAATATCGAACTTGGTGCTGGCAGCAGATTCGATCCCAGTTCGGTATTCGTCTTTTTTGGGGGTTGAATATCGAACTTGTTGCTGGCAGCAGATTCGACCCCAGTTCAGTATTCGCTTTTTTGGGTTGAATATCGAACTTGGTGCTGGCAGCAGATTCGACCCCAGTTCGGTATTCGCCTTTTTTTGGGGGGTTGAATATCGAACCTGGTGCTGGCAGCAGATTCGACCCCAGTTCGGTATTCGCCTTTTTTTGGGGTTGAATATCGAACTTGGTGCTGGCAGCAGACTCGACCCCAGTTCGGTATTCGGCTTTTTTTGGGGTTGAATATCGAACTTGGTGCTGGCAGCAGGTTCGACCCAAGTTCGGTATTCGGCTTTTTTTGGGGTTGAATATCGAACTTGGTGCTGGCTGCAGATTCGACCCCAGTTCGGTATTCGCCTTTTTTGGGGTTGAATATCGAACTAGGTGCTGGCAGCAGATTCGACCCCAGTTCGGTATTCGCCTTTTTTTGGTTGAATATCGAACTTGGTGCTGGCAGCAGATTCGACCCCAGTTCGGTATTCGCCTTTTTTGGGGTTGAATATCGAACTTGGTGCTGGCAGCAGATTCGACCCCAGTTCGGTATTCGCCTTTTTTTTGGTTAAATATCGAACTTGGTGCTGGCAGCAGATTCGACCCCAGTTCGGTATTCGCCTTTTTTTGGTTGAATATCGAACTTGGTGCTGGCAGCAGATTCGACCCCAGTTCGGTATTCGCCTTTTTATGGTTGAATATCGAACTTGGTGCTGGCAGCAGATTCGACATCAGTTCGGTATTCGCCTTTTTTGGGTTGAATATCGAACTTGGTGCTGGCAGCAGATTCGACCCCAGTTCGGTATTCGCCTTTTTTTTGTTGAATATCGAACTTTGTGCTGGCAGCAGATTCGACCCCAGTTCGGTATTCGCCTTTTTTGGGTTGAATATCGAACTTGGTGCTGGCAGCATATTCGACCCCAGTTCGGTATTCGCCTTTTTTTGGGTTGAATATCGAACTTGGTGCTGGCAGCAGATTCGACCCCAGTTCGGTATTCGCCTTTTTTTTGGTTGAATATCGAACTTGGTGCTGGCAGCAGATTCGACCCAAGTTCGGTATTCGGCTTTTTTTGGGGTTGAATATCGAACTTGGTGCTGGCTGCAGATTCGACCCCAGTTCGGTATTCGCCTTTTTTTTGGTTGAATATCGAACTTTGTGCTGGCAGCAGATTCGACCCCAGTTCGGTATTCGCCTTTTATGGGTTGAATATCGAACTTGGTGCTGGCAGCATATTCGACCCCAGTTCGGTATTCGCCTTTTTTTTGGTTGAATATCGAACTTGGTGCTGGCAGCAGATTCGACCCCAGTTCGGTATTCGGCTTTTTTTTGGGTTGAATATCGAACTTGGTGCTGGCAGCAGATTCGACCCCAGTTCGGTATTCGGCTTTTTTTGGGGTTGAATATCGAACTTGGTGCTGGCTGCAGATTCGACCCCAGTTCGGTATTCGCCTTTTTTTGGGTTGAATATCGAACTTGGTGCTTTCAGCAGATTCGACCCCAGTTCGGTATTCGCCTTTTTTTTGGTTGAATATCGAACTTGGTGCTGGCCGCAGATTCGACCCCAGTTCGGTATTCGCCTTTTTTTGGTTGAATATCGAACTTGGTGCTGGCAGCTGATTCGACCCCAGTTCGGTATTCGCCTTTTTTGGGTTGAATATCGAACTTGGTGCTGGCAGCAGATTCGACCCAGTTCGGTATTCGCCTTTTTTTTGGTTGAATATCGAACTTTGTGCTGGCAGCAGATTCGACCCCAGTTCGGTATTCGCCTTTTTTGGGTTGAATATCGAACTTGGTGCTGGCAGCAGATTCGACCCCAGTTCGGTATTCGCCTTTTTTTTGGTTGAATATCGAACTTGGTGCTGGCAGCAGATTCGACCCCAGTTCGGTATTCGGCTTTTTTTTGGGGTTGAATATCGAACTTGGTGCTGGCAGCAGATTCGACCCCAGTTCGGTATTCGGCTTTTTTTGGGTTGAATATTGAACTTGGTGCTGGCAGCAGATTCGACCCCAGTTCGGTATTCGCCTTTTGTTTGGGTTGAATATCGAACTTAGTGCTGGCAGCAGATTGGACACCAGTTCGGTATTGGCCAAAGGGTGTCGAATAACGAACTTTGTGCTAGTTCGGTATTGGCTATCAGTTAGAAATTGAATATCGAACTACGAACTTGTAACCCGCTGCCAACTTCACGGAGCTGAACGTTTTCACTATTTGTTCTCATAACGATAATGCAGAGGTGTATTGTGGTGTTGATGCATGTTCGTATTTTCTACCAAATGGGGAAATTAGAAAAAAAATACATTCCATTCCATTTAGTATAAGATTTATATTTAAGTGTCACGGTTTCGTTTTTTATGTGTTGAAGTTAAGTTAGAAACGTGCAGTGATATAATGAAGAAATATTTACAAATGTGTGTCTGTATTTGAATTTAGATAAGGCCTGATTGAAAACCGAAACATATCGGATTTCTATCGCAGTTTTGATATCAAATTTCAATGACTTCTTCAATGTTAAAATTTTTAAAAGTCAGTGGCTATTTGTCTACGAATGTGATAAATAGTTTGAAGAATCAATCAGTGTATGGGTACCCCAGTATAAAGCTGATAAGGTGTTTTCTGTAATATTTTTGTAATACATTCATCGATTCAGGCATTGAAAATATCCAAAATCGAATCGTTTATAAACGCTACCCCCTCTGATTAATGTCCTGACGACGTCATTTACCGATACTTATGTTGTGATCATTGGTTAGACGATATTGGCAAAACAAACATTTTCTTGAATAACCGTGTATTGGAATAGAGAGGTAGCCTACTGGAACTAGTTAGACGTTTCCTGGATATTGTAGAGGATTATTCACGTATAATATTTTAGAAGGTAATACTCATATTATTATTATAAGAGTATTACATATACATGCATCCATTAAACCTTCACATTATAATAAGACTCGATTATTTAAGTTTTTAATTATTATCTTTTATAAAAAACAAACTTGGTAGTACATTGTTTTTATTCTCAAAATTGTAATGATATACTCTAAAAAAAGTTTTCTTATTCGTATACCCAGTGTCACTGAGACTATTAAATTGCTATTGTGATTTTTTTTATATTATTGATAATCTTACTTGTACTTTACTGAACCATGCAAATATAACAGCGTCTGAAACTATTTGGGATATACGATATAAATAAGTACATGTACATGATTGTATTACTGTATTTGCTCACATTTGCCTAAATATTTATTGCGGTTTTGCTTTGTATTTCTTTAACAAATTAACAGCAAATATGCCGACTTGGTCACTCAATCACTTATACTTAAACGTATCTAGCATGTTCGAGGGTTACTAGTAACTCCTGACCCCTGGTCTAAATGTTGTGAGTGTGGCTCCCGCCTTCGACGGAGATATAAAAAAATGACAATCACATATCCTATAACCGGCAGGACGACTTCCTCAAATCGGGGAGAATATTTGATAAAACCAATGCAAGTCACTCTGACTATAGAAAGATAATGATCGATTTCAACGAGCATTGATTATAAACCCTTCAAAATCGTTAGCATCGTAGCTGTATATTAGTACATGATCTACGCCTAAGATTAAAGGATTTATCACCTGATATGCATACGGACAAAACTGTGCCTTATCAGACTGTATCGAGAGGTCCAATTTTTAAACTCTGAACATTCATTCATCCATTCATACTCGAACGAACGAACGAACGAACGAACGAACGAACGAACGAACGAACGAACGAACGAACGAACGAACGAACGAACGAACGAACGAACGAACGAACGAACGAACGAACGAACGAACGAACGAACGAACGAACGAACGAACGAACGAACGAACGAACGAACGAACGTTAACCATGGAATACACCCGTATTGTGAAAATATAGTGTTGAAACATGACAATGTTCGAGTCGTTCCATAGTCTGATCAGGGTTTTTTCAGTTCGGAGTTCCTTATTCAGTATGTACACGTAATCACTTTCTTATCACCATTGTTTTAAAAACGAATTCCCATCTTACACGTACAATGAATAGAAATGTACTGGTTTATGTTATTATGAATGCTGACTTCAGAGAAGTTTTACCTAAAACGAAATAAAATGGTACCAGCAATTCCCTTGATAGACGCTCAGCATATGTGGGAAGCTGCCCCTCTCTATACCTTTATGAGTATGGATAAAATCAGGAGCAAGATGTCGAAGCCTTGATGGGGATGAATATATAAGTTTCAATAATTTGCTTCTTAATCGATCAAAACTAAATTCAAGTAGAAAAAGGCTTATATGTTTGACGACAATTTTCAAAATATTGGCATATGCTTACAAATACTAGCATAACCTTTTATTATAGGCACGCAATTCAGTGCACAATACGACAGCTAATCGTTTTAGTGTTAACATAATTTTCTCATTAAAATCAAATCAACGCAATACGATATCAAGTCTTCATACTCATTTTGATATAATAATAATTCAAAGTCTAATAGTCCACGTGCGTTTAAAGCCTTTCATATTAATCGTCAATAATCGATCATTTAATTCGTAATGATCAAATAAATTTGCTCAATTATGCCAGCATGTTCAATACGCCAGCAAGAAAAGTTATTATACCGTTTAACGATTTTTTAATGGACGTTTTGATATAAGTTTTTTCAAGCAGTGATTTTCGCATGCATTTGTATAGTTCGCCATGAGCAATCAAACCCCTACAGTTTAGTCTAGTTATGTAGAGGATATTTCAAATACAAAGTACCCACATTTAAGCACCAAGCAGGGGCGTAGCTAGGACCTTAGCAATGTGTAGGCCCGTAGGTAAAGATGAAAGAAGTAGGGGGTTCGGGGACATGCTCCCCCGGAATTTTTTTTATTCCTTGAAAGGTAGCCTACTGGTGCGTTTTGACTTATATTTAGGAGATCAAAATTCAAGTTAAACTTAAAAAAAAATATATATATTATTTTTTCTCGAAATGATGTGTAGGCCCGGGCCTAATGGCCTAGCGGCAGCTACGCTACTGCCAAGTAAAAGTCAATTTTCAGACTATGCTTCCGTTTACAAGACTGTGTATTTCCGCACCCACCTCAAATCAATGAGTCGCAAATCGACTGTTACATTCGGTGCTGAATTGCAACCGCACCGCATTAGATTGCGATCCTTTCATACATTGTACGTAACATAATATTTATCAGTAATGTGGAAACGTGTGTATTATTCTTGCTCGGACATATTCAACATTTGCACAGACGGGCGTTGAACCCTGGGCTATCGACCACAAAGCTCACGCACTACCTCTTATCCATCGGTCCACAATTGTACTTTCATGCCGCAGCTTAAGTTTAAAATTAATGCTTATGTCTCTCCGTAACTCGAAAATCTCAAATAGAGAGCAATGCATGTAACTTTATATCAACACCAACTGAACACTAATGTATGAATTTATTGTTTAACTAATTAATTATGCATAAGCCATGCGTATACCACTTTAAAATTTGCTGAGTCGTCATTTTGCATCTTGTATACATGTCTCGGTTTATCAACAAATCGTCATTCTCATGAATCAGTGTATAGTCAAGTCTCTAGACTATATGTAATTGAAAATAATACGCTGGTTGGACGAGAATGCAAATCGTTAAACTGACTGTAATGGGTATTTGAATACATACACCGTTAATGATCAATAAACATCAAAGCATCACACTTAACTTTGTACCAATAGAGAAACATGTTATTATATTGTTAAGATCATTTTGAACCGTATTTAAACAACACAAAATCCATCATTTAAAAAAAATAGTACCACAGTTGACAAGGAACAGTAGAACTCGAAAGGCACAAACTAGAACACACATAAAGAAACAAACGCACACATTGCAAGTACTAGTCCTATAAGACGAAAACAAGTCGGACAGGAAACAATGAAATCATTTTTCTGTCACAACTGTGGTGCGCAATCCAATCAGGAGTCGGTTCACATCTTTCACTGCGTTGATCTTTTGTCCAATTAAATTCCGAGTTATAGCCACAAAGACGTCTTCTCGTCCAATCGGACGTCAGATGACGTCTGAAGTTCTAATCGACGTCTCGACCAATCATATTTCGACGACGTCCTATTGTCGTTGCTATAGTCGACGTTACGTCTTTAGATTTTACTGCGGCATGAGCAATTTTAATATACAGATGAAACAGTTTCAAAAACATCAATAGACAGAGCAAGTATGGATACAGGAGGTAATCCTCAACAAAGTATGCACGGTAATGTGCTAGACGGCGAATTGAATAAGGTAAATTCGCCTACCATTGGAGCTGATAAAGGGAAAGATGACACTTCGGCTCTCGAATTGTCACTAGATTCTTGTAAAACTGACGCCTGCCAGTTTAAATCCACTACGTACGATGGACTTAAAGATGCTGATGATCTGCTGAATGATTTAGATGACATACTACAAGGCCCTTCTAAATGTATCACCAAACACCCAATAATGGGTATAGCTGCTCTAAAGGGAAGCGTAGCAAACGAAGAAGTGAAGACTGGCTGTCTACGTAAGAGTGAAATATTTACGAATGGTACATTGTTAGTTTTGAACAAAGGTGAGAAGAAAACAAGAGCGGTAAACGTTGATGATACCAAGACAAAAGTTTTAAACCAAAGACCAAAACATATTGATCAAACGGGAGCAGAAACGGGACTAGCAGTAGCAGATAGCTGGAGTGATACCCCTTATTGCGCCAGTAGAGCAAGTTTGAATCTTCTTCGATTGCCCCGAATACAATCTACCATTCCTAAAGATTGTACTAAGAAACAAGATAAGGTATCTGGTCATATAGAAGAGATAAGTGAGACGGTGGACCTTACACACGTGCTACAAGCTGCTAGATATATCAATGCAAACGATGATCCCACGTGGATGAAATCAAGTACAGAAAACGATGTAAGAAAGCCAGGATCAGTTATTATCAGCGTCCCTTCTGTTATGGTAACACCCGGAAATCAAGATGGCGCTCCAGCAATACCAGGTGAAATTCTTGAATCATCAGGAAGGTATCAAATACAGAAAAATTTCGTTAAAAACAACACAGTGATAGATTATTCTGAGGGTGTCGGTTTTACCAAAACTAAGGAGAACAAGGGATTGAAGGAACTTTTCTGTGGTTGTTTTGGACAAATGGTTCCAAAGAATGAAGCTGAATTGGAAACATCAAGTGATGTGATGAGACATTCGGTGGAAGACAAAGAGCGTAACAAGGAATACCTCCATTTTGAAGCATATCGTGAGAGAAGAGATAACTGCTTCAGAAGATTCTGGAAACGAGTCAGAGGTTACGTTTGAAGGGGTAATAGACATTTGAACAATTCAGTGTAGTTTTACAGAATTTCGTTAATTGGTCAATCCATTGATTGACATTTAGCTGTTTTTAAATTTTGATTGTTGGTTCGGCATTCATTGGTTTGTTCGACAGAATAAAGGACTGCCAAACTACATTTATTCATATTGATTAAAAAGGAAAAATGTGAAACGTTTTTGTTGTACTAATTTTCTTAGGCCAAAATATCTAAAAATGTGGTTCTAACAATTTGATCGACTCTAGTTCTTTGTCCCTACCCTAAACATTTATTGGCATTAGCTGGAATCAAAAATGGATCGTTTATTTGTTTCTCAGTCTATACAACCAGCAAATTAACTAAAATATTTTCCTACCCACTTGCCCTTTTTCATTTTAATATACGATCTTAACAGAACCACTTTATTAATTTGTTTTGGCCTTAGTATTCAGAGTAGACGAAACACTTAGACGAACTTGGAGATAAATAAACCACAACTTTTTTAAAGGTGTCATGGTGATGGAACAGAGAACCAACTTGATTGCTGACCGAGAGGTATCTGGTTCGATCCTTGACCTTGGTCACTTGGTCATTCCTGAAACGCTTTTTACTTTTTAGTGTTTCCCACCAACAAAAGGTGAACTGGTTGTGAACCAAGATGTAGTATTGCGTGTATCGTTGTTATACACCGGGCACGTTAAAGAAACAAGCAGTATGCTTTGAAACAGCTTGTACAGCGCCCGGCTTCCTTGCATCACGTAACTGTCTCGTCTACTTGTTGTCTCTTCAGTAAAACACAGGACACCATTGGAAATAAGTCATTGAATGCAAGGTTTAAATAATTGAGTACAAACAAACAACTCAGCTGAATTAATTATTCATAATTAAATCATTTTTAATAAGCCGAGCATAACCTTTATTTGCTAGTCAGCTTTCTACTGAATATGACAGGCGTATTTGTGCCTCTAACCTTGGTCGCCAGATTTGGCGGCAAGTGTGCTAACCACTGAGCTACGGAGGCACATTAAATCAAATACTGCATGTGTTACAAGCGTGTGCTTGTATGCTAAATATATGCGCACATGACCAACAAGACTTGCTTATAAAGATTTCTGCTGAAACGTGACAGTGCTAAAGATGAAAACAAATCGAACATAAAACTCGGAAGTCATTCAACAGAAACAGCAGAACACGAAAGACATCACATACAACAGAAACATTACAGACCACAATTCCACGAAGCAATACCAATCACAGAAATGAACAAGAGCACTGCCTTTGAGTGCTGGAGGCTCGACTTTCTCGTACTTGATAGTTACCCTTGTTCATCCGTGAGTGAAAATTCTAAGAATAACAAGGGCAGATTACTCAATAAATATAGATCACGGGTTCATCAGCCTTGTCGATATGGACTCCATTTGTGATTGTGAATAACTATGTTGAGTTTCAAGTGGATACCTTTGATAGTGTTTGAGAAAATGACTCTGTTGATAAAATTAATACACACACAGGCACACAATATCCCGTCACGACAATAACTAGACAATTTTCTTCGAAATATAGTCTCGATAAAAAATGAATACCAAGCCTACTTTCAGAAAGTACACTTCCGTCGATCATTTAGCCTCAAGTTGACTGTTTTATTTAAACCGTCAATATAAAAACTTGAAAAATCTTACAAAGGTGTCTAGTATTTATAAGATGTCTTTAAGTATCTGCTGAGGAGGTCTGATGACAATGTTTATCAAAACACACGAATAAAACTTGTAAATAAATCACTACGTCTTTATAAGTTAAGTACTTTGTTAAGTGCACGTGGAGTTTATCAACACTTTATTATGTATCGATCATACAAAAATGTTTCAGTCGAATTTTAGTGTTGCTATATTTAACTCTACAGCTTTTAAAATCTCGATAAAAATTAACGATTTTGGTTTGAAAGCAGTTTTTCTAATAAAAATACGATATGGTCATTAATGACATTCGTTTTATATTCATAGACGTATAAATTTCTGCACTTTTTAACTACATGTACTAGTATATTATGTAAATACATTCGCCTAAACTCTTGAAAATACAATGAAATTCCGTGTGCATTTTGTTTGTTTCCCACTAAAACCCGAGTCCGGGTATTTTTGAATTGCCTTTTGACTGGGTTGTAGGGGTGGGTCGTCCAGTTTTTACAGATATTTCGTTTTGCTTCTTCCTGTCCGCTGTTGTAATTACACACCTTTCGTGATCTACTGTTTATGTTGGATACAGCTCTTCCTGCCCGGCATGTTATTTGTCCTTTTCAGGAAGTTCGTAAATACTAGTATAATAATAATTTGTAACTAACCAGTATATAATTATACATTTGCAGAACAAAAATATGAAAGACACAGCTACGCATAGGAAACGTAGCAAGTCCGATGCTGACTCGGCCAAGACACACGACCAAAAAGACGCTCATCACAAAGATGGGCACCACAAAGAGGGGCACCACAAAAGCGGGACCAAAGGACAACATGGCGCCCATCATGGTCCACAACAACCCAGCCGTCGCATCTCTCAACATAAAATGGACGCCCCGGTGCATGGCGGTCGTCGAATCTCTCAGCATCGAATGGACGGACATGGAGGACGACGGATCTCCCACGAGCACCACGATGATTACCACCACTCGGCCTCTTCACACCCCATCAGACCGCGTAGGGATACAATGCTTTCCAGAGGAACTCATCATGAGAGTGACAGGCGTAGCGTCGGTACTAATGAATTATCAACACCGCCCGTATTTTACGAAAACACTTACAAACTGACGCCAGACTGCAGATTCCACGAAGGTAAAGTACGCGATGTTATTAAAGCGGTGCTTAAAGAAAACATCAAAGAAAAGGTCTACGATCCAAATATGTGCGGACAAAAATGCCAACTTATAAGTGAGATCATTAAAGAAAGAATAAAGACATTAGATATGGCGCGGTTTAAAATTGTTTGTATGGTGATGATTGGTCAGGAAAGTGAGCAGTCCATGCTAGTCACGTCACGCTGTTTGTGGGACCACAGGTTCGATAACTCTATCAGTGTAGAGTTTAAACAAGGGGACATAATTGCTGTTGGGCTTGTTTTTGCGGTGTATGCCGAATGATTCAGTGCGACATTGATATACGAGTTGTTTCCCTTTGGCTTTGTGTTGTGTCGGCGTTTGCTGTGATATATTAACAAATTCAACTGATACTCCGAGCGTCGTACGCTCTTTCAAGTCTGATGGGACTTAGTTTAATGTGGTTTTAATAAAATATTTATGTATTTATTATATTATAAATATGTGACGTTAAATTATTAAACTTACAACAAACATTGTAAAATATACCGGTGTTTACTAAATTAAAACATATAAATGGATATTGTTTTATGCCCCACTGGTCAATAGAATTTAAATTGCATGTATATGGAGACTACCCGGTCATTTTATCCTGGCACTGTTAGAACTATCCACTACCTGGAACCAACCACACTGAGCACCAACAACAGGGCGATTATACAAGTACCGTTTTTACAACATTGAGTTGTCACTTGAGATGACACAGGAGACCTCTCTCGACTACTGTACAAGTTTACCTCTAGCTTTCGAGTAAAACATGTCAAACATGTGTTTTGTTACTGTTACATACATTTAGTATATCTTTTAACGTACATGCACATTTACTTGATGTTCATAAGACTGGATGAAGACATTAGCTTGTCGACACTTTATGAAAACAATGCAATAATCAAATCCATATTTGTGATACAATTATAGGATGATATTGTCCATATGTATGCTGAAACCATGACTACGAAAACGTTGTCCCGTTATATTTAGACAGAAAATTATAAACACCAACACAGCACTGCATAACACAGCGCAACTCATCCTAAAAAGACAAAGCTAGGCGACATGAAAGCATGACAAAGCACATTGCTGTATATCACTTGGGGCTGTTGTATGGGTACCTTGGTGCACTAGTAAGGGTACATTTAGTTAAATAAAATATGATTAATACTAATATATAGACCCTACATTGATAACAAAGATATAATTGACAACTATATTATTGGTATACTGTTATTCACATGAATACATGCTAAAACAATGGTCGAGTCGCACCACTGTACGGTTCGGATATAATACAGCATTGGAGATGGTGCAGATAGTATTGTGTAGGTGGGGTGTAATACTTGGGATACTGTTTTATACTGATATTCATACAATAATAAATAACCATATGAGATGTTAACTCGCGATACAACACATCTAAAATAAAGCTAATTGTGTATATTAATCATTCAAAATTGTATGTACATTTTGTTATTATATTCAATAAAATAAAAATGCACACTTTAAACATAAAGTGTGACTGCTGTGGGGGAACTTGAGAAACGCAATAACATTACAAATTAAATGGTAAATGATTTATCGAATTCACCAGCATACTAGTGCAAATAAACTGATATATATTCGGGGATATTAAGTGACGTGAAAATGAGCGGATCTGGGAGGCAATTAAAACGTATCGACGAGAACGAGGAATATTACTATAAGGTATGGTGACGTCAGTCCACCGAGTTTGTAAGTTTGCTTGTTTTTATTGTGTTTAGTAACGTTTCCAACAGTTGTTTAGTCAAATATAGTGTACAACTGATGCTTGTTTCTATGAAATTAAATCAACCACTACTAACTCATCAGAAACGCCATGCATAAGAACATAATAAATGGTATGGTTGTTTGTACATAAAACCAGAAACTTTATTATTAGATTGTTCCTGATAAAACTGAACATAAAAAAGTCCAGTTAGGACATTTTGCAAGTGACGTAGCAATTTATATATATACACAAGATTACGACCCTTACCTGAACAGGTACTCTTTAGTTTAAAATTACACATGTTTTATAAGCCTCTATAATAGGTATTGCACCGCAATAGTGGATTCTACGACTGCGTCACTCTGTTCGTATCCGAACAGTCAACTGGACTGTTTGTGGGTAGGTATATGAAACAAGAACGACGATGTGTCATCTTTGAAACACAACTTATTTTTTGGACACCCTGAACATGTTCTTATATTACCACATATCATGTTGTAGTATGCAGTACCGTATCCCATACATACAGCAGCGGCTACAGGTGACACAGAGGCGCTAGCTTACCTCTCTAAAAGGAAACACATCACTTCATGTAATGAGGTAAGATAAATGTGTGCAAGAAATTAGTTTTCATCCATGCCGTTTTTAACAGTACCAACTGTTATATCTGGTATTACCATTTCACTCTATAAGCAACGGGCATTCCCATGTCAGCATCACGGGAATTAGGAATGATGTCAAAATACAAACTTGGTTTAGCATTCCCAACGATTCGTCTGTACACTATAGAAATAGACGCCGAAAGAAACATGATTTTCCTACCCCCCTCATTAATACACTTCAACTAAAATAACGGGTCAGGAAATGGTTATAATTTTGGAAATGTTGGGATTGCCAAACTCTGTATTTTTGTGATGTTAGTTCCAGTCCTTTACATAACCGTTAACTATCCAGTCACACCGGGCCTCGGTAGAACCAGCCGATACTAATGATGCTGAAGGCCTAGGAAATTCAATATTGATGAATTTTGTTAGAGCCGATACCTCTTGCCTCCAAAGCGAAAGTCAATGACTAGGATAACACAGCTTGTACTAAGGCTTAGCTTTCCAAAATAACAATGTGTATACTATTACACATCAGAACTTTTGTTCAACGTTTTGTTACTAATTACTATCTCAACTCAACACTTCAAATGTGTTATCATTGTTTAATTCCTACAGAAAGGTCAGACAGCACTACATGTTGCATGTCAACATGGACACACAGAAACTGTGGCTGCACTCCTCAAACTTGATGCTGACATCAACTCACCGGACAAGGTAACCATTGAATTCATAAGTAAATGTCATTTTCTTTTAGTAAAACAAAAACAACCTAAATCAAGTTTCCGGTAAGCCCTTACACCAGACACATACGATATCAAAATTAATAAATCCCACTTCTATTGTACTTAATTTCTAACTAATGCGTTGAAGCTCTTTTGGACATTGCAATATCAGTTTCAAAAGCTTGCAATTGAGTAGGAATCTTATGTAGATGTAGTCCGTATATGGGCAATGCACACAAATCTTTGTTCATCTTAAGCTTAGCCAGGGACTATCCAAAAGTTGGTGCACAAACAACATCGATGTGAAAATAACTGAACATAATATTACACCATTATTATCGCATTCAGTTGTTAATGTTCGATTTAAATGTATATGTAATGTATTACATTTCGGAAGCTTTTATCTGTGTTTGTTGTATTAAATTTATAGTGTTAAGAATCTACCCACTTCACACTTTCAGCATACCGGAAGAACACCATTGCATTACGCCAGTTCAAACAGAAACATTGCCGTAATAAAGTTACTGCTGAAGACAGGATCTGTTCCGTACGATCAAGATAAGGTACAACCATTAACAACCGTCGTATTTTGTGTCGATGCCTATGTAGTTATATTGATGATACATTGATATCTACGATTCTCTACTCACCACACATATGTCAAAATAAAGCCACGTTATGTCTCATGTCACCAAACTGAACTGTTAATAGAACTGTTAAAAGATGACAGCACATTGCCGGCAGCAACTATTATATTTCCATCTAGAACATCTATGACGTAATATAATCATCCAACTAATTATGTGAATATCATGTACAACCTTTGCAGTACTAAAGCATTGCCAAAATTTGGTGTTTTCGTTTGAAATATTGCTATTAAATACCTTTTTTTGCCATGTGGTTTGGAAATTAACGGTCATGTCTTATGTGCCCCTTGGAGGATTTGTAAAAATGGTTCTAATTTGTTATCTTTCAGCATGGTGTTTATCCTATGCATATAGCTGCAACATGTGGTTTGGTAGATGTTATACGATGTCTTGTGGCGGCAGGAGGGCAAGTCAACTGTCAAGATAAGGTAACTCTAGTCTATTACACAAACACAATCTTAACTGAAACACAACTCTATTTTTGTTTTAAACATGTATGTGATATAATGGGTGGTTTTAGTACTCATTATAGTATAGCATGAATTATAGTCCATTATTATAGAGTTACCATAAATGGACCAGAACTGTTTTGGCCATGAAGAATCACTATGAAATATTCAAGCCATTGAAAAATGTTAAATGTATATTTTATATCCCAATAAACACGCTGTCAACGAAGATAGTGTGCCGAAAACAACATAACAGCACGTGTTATTCTCCATAAATGAGTATTGCCTTCTTTGAATAACGAAATAGGGAGAAATGGGAGTGGCTATGGAGTCGCAGAAAAAGTCCATAAAGGAAACATAAGCGTTACTAAGATCGTATATTTAAATTGTAGGTCGCCGAGACACCGCTACATTATGCTTGTAAGAGAGAATGCCCGGATACAATACAGACACTGGTACAATGCGGAGGGAACATGGAAACCAAAAATAAGGTTTGCAGGCATTTTATCTTAGTCCTCACGTCTACTGCCTACTATACATATAGTGCAAGTACATATCTAGCAAATCCTATTCAGACTTGGTTTGTCCCTTAGACAATGTTCCACGACACGCGTGCAAGTACAGAGAGCAATTTAAAATCAATTCAATAAAATGACCTAATATTTTTCGTTTAATAGCATGTATTATAAATTTACTGTATATGCATATATAGTATTTCAAAACTTAACAAACCGACCATCTAAATAAGACAACCTTCTCAACATTAATACCACACTGTTTAAACGCATTTTCACTGTTTCGCGGCTCAATGAGACCAAACATACAAATCCATCGATTGTTTGATACGTGTTGATGAATTTCAAATTATTTTTTTTATAATAAAAACAGTAATTTAAAACTATTTGATTTCTTCCGAGTCATGGTATGTATACGTGTGTCTAAACGGATTTAACTGAATTTATATTCTCAGAATGGAGCGACGGCTTTACACGTAGCGGTTACCAATGGTTGTGTAGCCAATATACGAATGTTGAACAAATTAGGAGCAGACTTAAACAGTACAGATAAGGTTGGTAATAGCACAGGCACACGGTGCCATCGAATTAATAAACTTGCATGAAAAACATATTTTCCTTTTAGAACTATATTCGATGACACCGTGTGCTTGTTGGTAAATGTATTATTTGTCTAAGCAATATGAAAACAAAAAAAGGTATGAGAAAATCCGACAGGGAATGTAGCACTTACCCTAACCAGCCGAGCACATAAATCAGAAACACGACAACATAACTGAGCAATGCCCACACAAATCCATGCCAAAACAGCTACAAAAAACGAGGCACAACAACCCCGGGGCGTGACCTAGTTTAAAACACAAGGACAGTGACCTAACGTTATGCAACCTAAATAGGCACAACTACGATTTGACCTATATAGTTTAAAATAATGGGCAAGGTTGAAATGGGATGGGAAATATAAAAAGGCACAACTACGACTTGACCTAGTTTAAAATAATGGGCAAGGTAGGAATGGGGTAGGAAATAATATTACATATGCCTAGCAACTACACTGAGCAATGCCCATACATAAGCCGACGAAACAATAAAAAATCCAAGCCCTCTACAGACAATAGTTCTTTGTTAAACTGAAATTCGTATTTCCTATACTTGTATTGCTTATCTCCCTCGATGCCGGGGTTATTTGCCAAATTAGGCACGGACTGTAACTGGCCATGCAAATTTTACATGACTGTCTCAGTCGAACACAAAAGAACACAAAATGACAGTGTGTCTAAGTACTTCTCAATGCTCACCCTGTTCTGTCCAATGTAATTGCAAGTTGTCTTTCGACCTCTGCACACACACGCATTCCTATATGTTTACACACTTTTTTCAAATTAAGCGCCTAATGTTTCCATTTCTTTCACGCATGATTGGTTCCATGTTCGCTAATGTAAAAGGAATACTCGGGCTCATTGATTTACGAGTCTGTTATTTGTTATTCAACGAATATTTCTTTCCTATGAGAGACAATTAATATAATATGTAAAAGGAATAGTTGTGCAACGTTACTGCAATATTCATACAAAGACATCAATTACAATTTAGGTCTTTGATTCAAATCACCTCGTATGTTGAATTGAAATTTAATACAAACTTTATATCTACGCTGGGTGAAGCCATCATACTTTGAAACATCCCATGCTATTGCTACAACCTAATGACTGGCTAGCAAACTTCATGCAAACATTACTATTGCAGGTATAAAAATCTATATATCCGTCTGCAAAATTATTCCTTTGTGTATTATGTTTTTAAAATGCCATTGCTTTAAGTATATTGATTATGTCGTTCACATGTATAATGATACGCTGGCTCCTATGGTGTGTCTATATCGGATTAAGCGTTTTTGTTTTCTTGGCATAGTTATTTTTCTAGTTCATTGTTCATTGTTGAGGATCTTATGGAAGATTGATTGTTTAGTATATTGTCAAATAAGTTTCCTCGTAAAATAAAGTCTTTATTATTATACACTTTATGCACAAAACGTTGGAAAGTTTCTCGTGTAGCTTATGATATCTTATTTAAAATTTCTTATGACTAACCATTTTATTTAGAATTGTGAGACGGCTTTGCATGTTGCGGTGCGCACAAAACAGATAGGCTCAATAGAAGCTTTGGCGCAAGTAGGGGCAGACTTGGATGCAAGGAACGATGTAAGTAATATGGAAAATATGGACGCATGTTTGTTAAATATTTTCTTTTAAAATAGATCCATTCTACGCTCTATCTATAAGATACACAAACTACCATTTGAAAACCCAATGCAAATAATAAATGTTCAAACGATCTATTGGTAATGGCCTAAAGTGAAATTTGAAGTTCGTACAATGCTTGTGCTAATATGAAAATATAATAGTTTCGTACGTTATTGTTCTATTTACGTTTTGTATTCTGGCTATTATACACACTTTATGATTCGTCATAATTATGTAAAATATACAGTACTAGGTTTTGCTCAAATGTATCCTCTTACAAGTGTTATACTATGTAGTATAGTTTTGTAAGGACAAACAAGAAATTGTTCGAGGCGAATTGAGCAATCATTTCAGAGTAAATGTCTCATAAAAATGTCCGCTTACAGAAATAATGTACACCTTTTGAAAGGAGTCAGTGGGCATTGCGGAGTATAAGTTTTATTTAACTTCATTGTTTGTAATTATCAGCTGAAGGAGTGTGCCATACATCTAGCTGCTCGTCTTGACTACTGGAAGGAGATGAAACATCTAATAACTGCTGGAGTAGATATCAATACACCGTACAAGGTAGGTCAAAACGAATTAGTTTTACCCCACACACCCGCCCACCATTTCACACCCCTATTACTCAATACTATGCATCAGTTTTACCCTACCCACCGCACCAAACCTCAACTTAATAGTACGCATCAGTTTTATCCCATCCACCATATGCTTTAGAAGGGGTCAAAGCTAAAATAATGAAATGTTTGTATTCATAACAATACTTATTTTTTCATTACATATGATGTAGAAGGGCGCTCAAGCTCTACACATCGCAGCCCAACATGGAACGTGTGACGTCATATATCTCCTGAAGAGACATGGTGTAGATCTGAACGCTGAGGATAAGGTACTGAAATAGTTTCCTGCAAAGATACCTCTGCATTTCTTTTATATGCCTGGTCTTGCTGAACATTTACTGTTGAATGTTGCCTTGGTCGTCCGTTTTGTTATCTTGTTATCCTTGGTGTGGCAACATGATAATTTGTTTTCTCTTAATAACCGGACCAAAGTATGCTTCTGAAAGCTTAAAATATCCTATTGACGACATAAACAAAGATACTCACCAAATATGCAACTACGAGAATAAAATCAGTAATTACTAATATAAAGACACTTATTATATACATGTATACGCCTATAAGATAATCTGCATTGTATATATAAACGCCTTACCTGGTATACACGATAGTCTTGAACTATCTTGTAAGTTATACCATTTTTTGAGAAATATTCGCATTACTAAAATGGACTAACGAATACTTTTATCATTATCAAGAGCGATCATACTAGTTACAGTTATATAATAATAATAATATAAAATTAAACCATATAGACGTTTGTTATTCACCAGGTTGGGAGTAAACCATTACATTACGCCGTGAAAGCGGAACATTCAGATGCCATCCGGGTACTTCATGCATTAGGTGCAGATATAAACACCAAGGGCAAGGTAATGACGTTACGTTTATTCTACAGCGTATGTAAGTGACCGTACGAGATCGTAAGTGCCCCTATACTTCCATTCAGTGTCCGTGCAGCTACCTCTTATGGTCCATGTAATAACCTGCTAATGCCAAACAACATGCAGTGTGTAATTCGTTTTGTTGGTCAAATTAGACATTAAGTCCCGGATCTTACAATAATAAGTTTACCATTTACTTTGACCTTCATTTGTTGTTCAATGTGGATATCTGTTGTAGAAGACTTACAAAAGTGTACTATATCTTATTGTCGGCACTTCCTTACACCAACATGTAGAACATTAAGCCCATGGCTATAAATATAAATGTTCAACTCGATTAAGTCTATCAACTGACGTTACAATCTTAAAGTTGTGAATGTACATGTATCAGGATGGAAAAACCACTTGACATTTTGACTACCGGTAAGTCTGCAAGTAAAATATGTAAAAAGCGAAAACTACCCACATAACTTAATGTTGTTTTGTGAAACAGCTCACAGTTTATGCCTCAAACTGACTCAACTGTATATATAACATCTGAGCCGGGTTCGGTCTAAAACGGTGACCTCATATGGAAATATCGATCAATGAATAAGATACTAATGACTGCTTTTAATTGTTTGTAGACTTGGCCGAAATGACACTGGCTATGTCCACTATGTGTATACGTTTTCCGAAAGTAGTTGTTGAGTATTTAAAATGTTGAATATTTTATTCACAGAGAGGTGACACACCAATACATCAGGCGACCAAGGATAAACAGACAAATATGGTACAAGTGTTAGCATCAGTAGGCGCTGATTGTAATGTCATAAATGATGTAAGTACAGAAATTGTCTGAATTATTGCTGTTGTTAGATCTATTAATAAATTAACAAGCTTCTATATATTTTTTTTTAAATGGGTAAAAAATTCAATACATGTAATATAAGATCTTCAAACTTAAGTATGTATGTTCTGTTTCGTTCACCACTATAATTAAAAGGCAACTGAGCTTTATACAAGTACAATTCCTGCAGATTTAGACTTTTCTTCAAAATAGAGAAAATAATTTCAGTGGCGTCAAAGATCTATCAGCGGTTGTCATATAAATAATGATCAGAACACCAACAGAAATGGCTAATACTATTAAATTAAATGTAGTAAACGTGGTGTTTGTGATATATGTGCTCGGCTGGTTAGGTTGAGTGCTACCTTCCCTGTCGGATTTTCTCATACCTTTTTGACATACTTTCAGGCTGCACTATGCCCGCTGTTCTATGCTGCCGTCAATGAAGATGTACAAACAGCATCATCACTCATACGCGGAGGAGCTAATATCAACATGCTTAACTCGGTATTGTTTTATCTCACATTTATTTGTAAGGAATACTATTAATATTAATATTCATAAAACATAACAAACCAGAACATAACCGTTTGTTGTCACAAACAAAACAGTGTCTTGTCAAACGACATACAAATGTACACACATTTACAAAATATTTATAAGGAGTGGATTTTTTTCAAAACTTTGCGTCTAGGAACATGACGATACTAATAAATCACCATGAGGATTGACTGAACTGAACTATATCTTGAACAAATTTTGTTTATAACATGTTGTGAGCGTTTTAAAGTGTATAGAGCTATATTTGACGATATTTTTTTAAAAAATCAAAAACTAAAAAACAATTATTCTTTCATATCCATTAGATCATTTTTCGCTTCAGCTTTAACAGAAACTCTCTCTGTGCTTTATTGGACTTGCGAATTGTCCGTTGTCATACGAAAGTGTTCTAGAACACCCTATGAAATAATAAGAATCGTCTATTTTTTTGACGATTGAATCAAAGTATACAGAACCCATCCAAAGTAATTATTTTGACATTAAATGACGGGTCAGATATAGCTATATACACTTTAATTGACCTTGTTCTATACGTCCAGGAGGGTGAAAGTTTGGTACATATAATGGTGGAGGAAGAACGCCTAGAAGCATTGACCATCATAAAATCATTGAAGGCAAATTTCAACTTGCTAAATAAGGTAAGTAAAGTAATAACGTACGTATACATCTAGGTCAATACCGACGGTATCGCTAATATGGCGAAGCGACCAAATTTCAGGAGCGATACGATTTTTTAAGAATTTGTATTGTTCAAAACGGCATACTGGTACTAGTATTAAACTTAGAAAATGTTTGATATGTGTAGATGTAGACCTTGCCAAGTTTTTCGTAAAAATGCGAATCTTTGGACCCTTTTGTATAGATTATTTTGTCCATGCTTATTGCGCTGTTATGCCGAAATAGCATCCACTGCAGCATTAGCAAAACATGACATTGTTCAAATGCAGCAGGTCAAAACGACGTTTTAAAATGAAGCAGTAAAACATTTCCACAGAAAAATCATACTAAACTACAATAGAAATATTTGTGTAAACTCTACATAGTATGTTTTTTCAGGAAGGACAAACGTGTGTTCACCAAGCCTCTAGAGAAGGCCAAATTAACGTGTTAAGACATCTCAAAGATATCGGAGTGGATCTAAATATGCGTAATAAGGTGAGGTCTCAACTTCAAGCGCAATGCCTAATCAGAAATGTCGATAATGTACATTGTAGATCTATAACCAATTCAAATTTCATTATGTTATTGTTTTAAAAACTGGCATTATGTGCACATGATAATTATTATGATGAATGATATCAAAACTGAGTTTTTATGTCCGGACAGGGAACTCATCATAAGCAGACGCGCACAGAAACTGAAACATCACGGAAAACAAGAAAATGAAACAAAAACGCAGCACGTCCTAGTTTCAGCTTTCAAACATTCAAAAAAAAAATATGAACCATTCTAGAGTGAAAAACATTTCAGTCGCATAAACCACTGTATTGAGATATATGAAGGTATATGTTTCTATTTAACACGCAGCATGGCTTATCAGCAATGCATATGGCTGTGATGGACAACAAAGGTGAAGAGGTTGACATGTTGAATAACCTTGGCGTGGATATAAATTGTCAGTCAAAGGTGAGCTAACTTGACTTAATTCTAATTTGGTCGATTTCATTTTCTTTCTTGTCCTTTCAATTTCATTCCTCTATAAATAAAATTTCGTGATAATACCTAGTATAACTACCTCACCTATGGCAGTGGCAGATAAAATATGCTTTTTTGTTTATTCGGCTTTAACGCCGTTTCTCAAATGTCATGTCGCTATATATCATACGGCAGCAGATTCACCTTATTACTTTTCCTGGACAGTATCCTCACCAATACTAACTTGATATTCTTCAAGAAACAAGCAACTTGTCCACAAAGGGATAAAATTCGACTTTGTAAAGGTTTAATGAAAGGCCAATACCTGTCGTTATCGGAAATAATTTCCGTATTGCCAGATAACCCATCGTACTAACCATTGAACAACGGTTGCAACTGACAGGTCTGACTTAAACATGACTTTGTCCTCAACATTCAGATACTTTTTATTTTCACAGAATTTTAAGCGAGACGAAGAAGATATGCCACCATTGTCAAAATCTCATTGGCCACCAGTAGATGTAGACTTGGTGGACTACTGGAAGATCAAGGTATGAGGGTGTCCAATGTTATCTTTGTTACTGCTTTTTGTTATTTCTTTTCGGAACGAGCTAAGGGGTCACACACGGATATCTTACCGTGTCTCTCCTTGAAATAAGAGGTCATTGCTCAATCTTACAGGGAAAAAGGATGACTACGCACTTTAAAGTTGCAGTTGTCAAACAAACAAACAATAGAAAATATGTCAAAAGGTATTTAAGTCGATCCCCTTCTTCTATGATTTGTTGTAGTGTGAAAGTCAGCAATGCGTTTTTTATTTGTACCACGTTTTTTCCGCGTACTGTAACGTCAAATTATGATAGAACTGTTTTATATAAGCTTTTTATGGTTTGATGTTTTTATGACGCCACAACATACATTTGGAGCTGTGCATGTGTTTATTTGTGGTAATATAACTTGGGTTGATTTGTACATCTCTATTACAGGTTGGAATGACGCCCGTTCATTTGGCATTTTGTTTGGAACATCGGGACATTCTGTCACATCTTGTAGCGTGTGGAGCTGACATCAATGCTGAAAACAGCGTAAATATACTAAAACAATTTTACGCTTCTACTCAATGTTCATATATAGAGTTGCTATCACGAGTTGCCAATTGATATTCATTAATATTAAACAAGTTTTGGAAATTTTATGAAGCAAGCCTCTGGCGAGCTTAATAATATTTCCTGAACGAGTTTAATATAAATATATCAATTGACAACGAGTGGTAGATTCTTAATATCATATGTCACTAAAACGCAAAATATGCATTGATTTATTGGAAAAACTCAATTGTTTATACTAAACGTGGTACGTTTAACTTTATACGTACTGGCTATACTAACCTGGATACAAGGAAAGTCATGTGATATATTCAGGATACTTGTATTCATCGTGCTTTTAAAATATGTGCATATGTCTAGGACCTTCTCTGGTACAGTATTAAACATCCCTGATATTTCCAAGGAGAAACTTTCTAGTACGGACGTTGAACATGTAGAATAGTAGATAGTTCAAAACATAATAACGACATCCAGTGAAGAGAAGACATGGTTTGTTGAGCTTCGTTTACTATATTAAAGGTTAATTCCTTCGACACCAGTCGCTTTGTATGGGCAGGCGGAAACGAATCCGCTCTAAAAGATATATGCATAATTACAATTCGTTATTCATGTCTATCTGTATCTTCTGTTTGGAAATGCTCTATCGGAAGATCCGTCCGACATTTGGAAGAGCATAGAAAAGCATAGTATATATTTCAAAACAAAATGACGACGTTGATTAAAGACATGGTACGTTGGATTGTCGTTTTTTATATTAATATTTAGATCAGCGATTTAATTTACTATGTTAAAGTCAAGCCCGTAGTTTTTGTTTATACTCAAGTGTAAGATATTTCTTTATGACAGGCTGGAGAGACGGTATTTCACTTGGCTGTGTTGTACAATAAGCTAGATTGGCTTCAACCATTGCTTACACTAGGATCAAATAGAAACTGCAAAGATAAAGTAAGTCATGTCCCCAATCGTATGTATTGAGTTCCCTATCTTTGTTTGACTTAGTCATAGCAGTGTGCACCAGTTACCGTATGAAGCACATGAAGCGACTAACTTAAAAGTCGGTCTAAAATCCGAAATTTCCGGTACGATGTCTGGGATCGTCTTATAAATGTTATCGCTTTTTACCCGAATATATACGGTATTTACAATGGAATAAAGTATGTCAGACAAGTTTTGACATTATATACTTTGTTACTTTTGTAAACACACAATTACTATTTACACATGCATCATTTTATTTACATGTAATTTTATAGGAGAATATTAGTTTCATATCAATTTGAAAATTCAGTTATTTCGTGTGCATTATCAGGGCATTTGTTATGAAGAGCTGAAAGCTTCCTTTTTTGGTGCAATGATATCAGTATTGTTTCGAATTATAAATACTTGTTTACAGTTTGGAAGAACACCGCTACATTATGCTGCACATGCTGGGAATATGAACGGTATCAGAATGCTTCTTAAATATGGTGCCATTGTATCAGAGGCTGATTTTGTGAGTAAATGTAGAGTTTTAGTACTTTTATGCATTATGTTTGGAATTTTATAACTCCCAAAAATAGTGGGGGATACATACTTTGTAATATTAATTTTGTGCCGGACAACTTGTTTGACATTTTCCCTAACCACTTGTTTCATTTCAATGAAATTCCATTTGGAAACTTGGTACAAAGCCTAGATGTGCATACTATCAGGGACCTCAGGGTTTTGTGTTTGGAGGTATATACCCTTATTTGATGCAAGGGTTTTACGAGATAGAACCCTTCTACGTCTCTTTAGTTCACTTGTTCCATGATTTTCCACAATATTTAGGGCATTAGGCTTGTAGAATGTGGGATGTATAATTTGTGAACATACTTAGTGGGGATAAGGGCTTGTGGACGTTTTGGCGGCGACATTGTTCGGTGACATGTTTGTACTACTTGTATGTTACTACAATTGTTTTGTGTTTGTTCGAGCAACATCATTACTACACAGTGTCGACCATTGGTCATTTCACATCCATATCTTTCTAGGACGGGCGACAGTCGCTACATTATGCAGCTGAAGGTGGGCATTTCTTGTTACTGCGAGAATTTACTGGAAATAACAACGCAGCAGACATTGATTGTATGGACAAGGTATTTGTTATACTTTTACGATAATGTGTAATATAAGAGACGGCTTTGCAATAAGTTAAGTAACATATTCTGGAACAAAAAGATTCCAGATTCCTTACGGAAGGTTATTTGCGTATAGCACAATTTTATATTGTCAATTTGATATTCGCTTAAAACATATAAAACTTTTATATAAATTCAATATGTTTGTGTTCTTTAGTTTTTTAACTTAAAGATGTATATACAACATAAAACCTTTTGAATAAGACAACATAAGAAACCCTAGAAATTTAGAATTTAATTGAGTTAGTGTTATTTTAAGATTCAAGCAGAGCAAATTAGTAAAAACGGCATGTATTTATGCTCCTTATTTGGTCCTTGTCGACATCAATTCATTATGGATAAATAAACTAAGTATATTAGGCTCAAGCGATGATTTGTGATTTGATGGTGTGTAGAAAATTGAGTGTTTTACTTATTTTGTACACATTTTGTTATTGTTACAGAATGGCTGTACACCGCTTCATTTTGCCTGTAATATGGGGCAGATAGAAACAATCCTTGAACTTCTCACACTGCACGCTGATGTCAAAGCTACAGATAAGGTATTACATGTAGCCTATTGGTATAAAATATTTATAATTCAATCGAAATTTGTCGCATTATGACAACAATATAAATGCTTTTGTTTCCAAACCTTACTACTAAAACAGGTATGAGAAAACCCGACAGGGAAGGTAGCACTCAACCTAACCAACCGAGCACAGAAATCCGAAACACCACAACACAACTACCCTGAGCAATGCCCACACATAAGCCAAGAAACAATAAAAAATCCATGTCCCCGCCGAAATAATGCAGAATGACCCAATTTGACAAAGAAATTATAGAATAGCGGTTATATAACAGTGGAATTGCGGTTAACGCTTACTAACTTCTGCTACCTCGACATAGGTTGCTGACTTGGGTTCTTCATGAATCCAAGTCCTGTACAAACCTCACCATCTCTGTGTAGGGGTGACAAGCTTTCTTTTTAACTACCACAATGACAATGTTTCAACACAAATTTCTCCTGCAACTATTGAAACGATGCAACATTATTGTTGTCATTCTTTAACTTAGATTAATTCACATGGTCTCTGTTTAACTCTTTTATTCCATAGGATGATAACACAGTGTTACATTTGGCAGCCGCTGGTGGTCAGCATGAAGTCATTGTTTTACTGGCATCGCATGGATGTAATATGGATATCCAAAATAAGGTAACACGTGACTAATACTATATGCAAATTAGAACATTTTGTGATATGAAAATCCAAAATAAGTAAACACGTTATTAATACTATATGCAAATAAGAACATTTTTTAATATGGATATCCAAAATATGGTAACACGTGACTAATATTATATGCAAATTAGAGCATTTTGTAATATGGATATCCAAAATAAGGTAACACGTTATTAATACTATATGCAAATAAGAACATTTTGTGATATGGATATCCAAAATAAGGTAACACGTTATTAATACTATATGCAAATAAGAACATGTTTTAATATGGATATCCAAAATAAGGTAACACGTGACTAATACTATATTTATTTAAGAACATTTTGTAATAAGGATATCCAAAATAAGGTAACACGTGACTAATACTATTTTACAGTTAGAACATTTTGTAATATTGATATCCAAAACAAGGTCAGCACATCATAAACAATACGAAAATGCATCTATTAGGTTTCTTGGAATAAGAGTATAAATTGCTTTGCTTTTTGCACTCCCATGTGTTCTTGAGACTAGGTGTGATTCGTGTACTTGAACCACAGGCTATATAGCGTCTTATCAATAAATGAAAACAGTTTGGTTCTAAGTACGCATGCTTTCTAACATTTAGTTATTCAAATGCCAAAAACAATGAACAGCTTTCGAAGTACCATTGGTCCATTTTAGTGGAACCACACACTAACTACTCCTTGCGTTAAAGTATGCAATTATCTGTAGTATTTGGTTTTAGGATCTGCAGACACCCCTACATATTGCAGCTGAACATGGTCGGGCAGAAGCCATGGAATACCTCCTGATGTGCGGCGCCAATCCAACCATTAGAGACAAGGTCAGTAAACTTTGTATATTAGTATCCAGTTTGTGTATCCATTTCTAATTACATGTATGTGTTGTATGTGATGGTATCATCGCTTGTCTTTGTGGTGTGTTGTGATCCTTTTGATTTCGTTCTTCGCTACTAAATTCTTGCTTAGGTTATGTTTTACTGAGGAAAGAAGAAAGCTGTCTTAATGGGATGCCTGGTTTTTAACTTTTCTGCCTTTCGTGTACATCTGCGTGTATTCCCTATCCGATTTATTATTTTATTTGTCTTTGCTATTACTCTGGTCACATTGTATTCTCTTAACCGGTCATCTGTATTACATCATTGTCTTTAGTTTTGCTTCTTTCTAATTCATAAAGTTTTTCTTCAGAGTGCCGGGTGTTTTGCTGCTGTTAAGCCTTTTTTGTCGTTTATACGCTTTATTTGTCATTTTGACTTGTAAATTATGTATCTGATCTTTCTTGTTGCGTGTTTTCTGTTTGTGCCATTCAAGCTCTGGTGTTGCTTTTGGGTGACTTTCTTGTCCAATTTAATATTACCATTTTGCTAAACTACAATGAGTATTCCTAGATCTTACAATACTATATCAAATGTTCTAAGTTCTTTTGAATGTTAATTATAATTTGTATAGTGATTCTTTTGAAATGTTTTATATTTTCAGAATGAAAATCTTCCCAGTACGTATAAACTCTCAGTTGAGGGTCGTCAAACAGTTGGCAGGAAGATTAAACAGTTCAACGATAGTCGTTCATTAAAGCACACAGCCGGGTATATAAAATTTGTTCTTGCCCATCTGTTGTAACTGCTTCGATAGCAAGGTACAATTGCCAATGATAGCCGCTCATTGACGCACACAGCCGTGTATATATACTATATATTCTTTATCGTGTATTGTAACTGCTTCGATGGCAAGGTACAATTCGCAATGATAGTCGCTCATTGAAACACACAGCCGGGTATATATACATTGTTCTTGTCCATCTGTTGTAACTGCTTCGATAAAAAGGAACAGTTTTATTAATGCACATGCCCAAGGAATGTTTATCATTTAAATTTGAGTGCAAGTTAATTATTTCTTTTTAAGTGTTTGATAAAAGAGTGACATCGTGTTTCTAATCGTGTACATAAATATAAGTACATTTACTTGCACTTTTGATTATTTGTCCTTTACGGACACGTCTGCTCTTGACGTCATTCTTCCGTCTTCCATCAATAGCAATTTCTAGCACATGTTCCGTCTTGCTCTTCCGCTTTGCATTAACTATCCCGTCTTTCATCTCGTCCATTGCTTTTCCGACCGACCTAGTAGCCATTAAAGCCTAGGACCAATGCACTGAGCAAAATGATATGAGGAAATCGGACAGGGAAGACACCACATAACTTAACATGTCGATCACAGAAAACAGTAACAATGCAACATAACACAAATACACGGAGCAATGCCGACACATATCCTTACGAAAAGATGAAGAGCCCATGTCCCTGATATCAAATAGCTGGATGACCTGGTTTTGTGTTTGGAATAAATGCGCAGGGACATTGGTATAACACATGTCGAATATGTATAGTATTGCATAAAACGAATGGCAATGTTTAGTGTTAACACATACTTTACATACCTCGGTTTTAATCAACAGTGAAGTTGCAAATCGTAAATTTTGATTTAATGTAGTGTGCTTGATTTCATGCATGTTAAGAAAAGAAATAACTTACATTTTGGTAGTCAAGCGTACACATGAGTTAGCACATAGCTGTTTTACTCTGACGATTGTAATAATCCAGAATGGTATTAAAAATCCAAACGGTTCACTAAGAAAACGGGGGTTATTCTTGAATTTGTAGGTCTAATTTGTTAACTTAAGTCCAAATAGTTTTTCACTAAGATGTTTTGTGAATTCGCTAACTTAGAATGAGAAGGTCAAAATCGTTATTTTGTGAATGCATGAAAGACTCTGTCTGAAAACTGCTCTCTTATTGAACTCCTGTTTCAATATGGTCAACATGACAAGTTCCGATTTTCATGAAAAAGGCTCACTAGAAGCGCACTATCATGCAGAATTCAAATTTGTATGAGTACTTACGACCTTCTTATTCTAAGCCAGCGAGTTGTCTCAGTTGTCGTTATTTTTTCAGTGAAATAAGCTACGACTGTAAGATGGTTTCTGTGGATAACAAGATCATGTTGAAACGTCTGGGGATCAACGTGACTGTAAGCTCTACCAACAATGATGCTAGACCAATTATATTCTTACACAGAACTCCAGCTGATTCGGGACATCTACAAATAACAATATCCGCCTTAGAAGAAATACTGAGGTGCTGATACTATTCAATTTATTTAATTGTTTTAAATTTTGATTCATGATGCTAGACACATTTTATCATTATCATTTTCATGTCTGTCAGACCATTTTCAAGTAGGTACATATACATAACAATATATTGGGTAAGTTAAATAGGGATACTCTATGTGGAAAACAGTATAAAAGATGGCATTCGTTTTAGAACTATTAGCCTATATCAAACTGCAACGGAAGGTTTTTATACATTGTTCGATAATCATGCATATCTGCATTAACTATTATAACTGTACTACCTACTGATTGCCTTTGAATATAAACTGTTTGTATTTACTTGTAGCGACATGTATGAACTCCGTGTTCTATGTTTGAACGATGACTGTACATTGACACTAGACATACCTCTGGATGGATATCCTGGCAACTTTGACTGTTACCTGAAAACAACAGATAACGCACAGTATGAACAATTCACAACATCGGAAGAAAACGGGGTAAAGTTCTTGTGTCCGTAATTTGTATTTATATTAATTCTCAAGATTCATTTCAGATTTGTTATTTTGCATAGTACATATAAGTAAAATGTTGATACATATATACCATCGCTTTAGATTATAATGGCAGTGATATTTATGGGTTCAAATCTAGATATTATCAAAAACTATTTGACAGCAACACGTACGAAAAAAAGGAAAACAAGAAGATGATACGAAAGCTGATCTCGGAAATAACAGATGACATAGATGCATATATCAAAGTCCTCAACGTGGAATACATACACCAAATACAAGAGCAAACACAGACCACCAGGCCAGTCTCAAGTTGTACATACTATAAATGCAGCATGGCAACACCAATATTCCTAAACCCAGTACTCAGGGTGGTAAGAACCAAAAAATGGTCATTTTGTTCACAAGGTGTATAAAGCACCAAACTTTCACAAAATAACAAATAATATATTGGCTTCCAGAAAAGTGAAAGAGACAAGCTGTTCAGCCCCTTACTTCGCATATATGAGGCCCCAAATAGGGTCCATCAAATTTAATTGCTCTGCACACTAAAAATATGAAAACGCTGAAATTTTTTAAACAATAAAAAAATCGCCAAAATTTGAATTGGAATGTCTAAATCAAGTACATGTTTCATATATTGTATTATAAATTCCACTATTATACATGTTTTATTGCAAATATGAGGCCCAAAAGGGGTATTTTTGAAAATTTTCATAGAACTAAAAACATGTTTGTATACTTAGTTTTAGTATTATGAATAGTTGAACAAGACAACAATGAAATGCAACCCAGTTGACCCAGTGATGCTTATGATAAAATTTAATTCATTTAAAATACAACTTATTTATTGATTGAGGCCCTTAAAAGGACATTTTTCAATCATGAAAAAGTGGATGAATTTAATATGTTCACGATGCAATCTGTAAGACATATAAATGTCTCTAAAATGTGCAACAAATGATTTGTAAAAGTGATTTATATTTTGTTGTATATGACAATTTACCATATTGATACTTAAATAATAGTTCCAATGTGAAAATGAGGCCCCATTTGGGGTACAAACTAAACACAATACTTAATATAAGACACAATAGAAAATAATTCAGTACATTGATTCAATACTCAAATACAAGACACATTTTATACCAATCGTAAATAATAATAAAGTAATATAAATATACAGTAAATAACTAATATTTGATTACTTTTAGTGAATTGAGGCCAAATAAAGGGTTAAATCTATTTTGAAAATAAATGAATTAAATCCATATGTAGAGAAACGATAATGAAATATTTATATTTACGTTATAGATTTAATCAAAGTATCTGTTACAGAAATATATAACTATGTTGAATGTTGGTATATAAGCTATACCATATTTTAAATAGTAAATGTGGATATGAGGCCCCACATGTGGTTTAAACTTCACTTAAGCCCATTAGCGGGTAAATAGCATATAATTCAGCAAAGTCAATAAAAGATTGCTTATAGTGCGTTAGCGACTAAGCAAGATCTTGCCAAGGCACTAGACGAGGGTGAACAGGTCGATGCCGTGCTCCTCGACTTCAGCAAAGCGTTTGACGTAGTCCCACATGAACGACTAGCCGCCAAGCTTCACCACTATGGAGTCCGGGGGAACGTGCTCAGCTGGATCAGAAGTTTCCTGAACCACAGATCACAACAGGTCTTGGTGGAAGGTTGCAAGTCTGACTCCACTGCAGTTACTTCTGGAGTTCCCCAGGGATCTGTCCTGGGACCCTTGCTTTTCCTTGCCTACATTAATGACCTACCCGATCAAGTCAAGTCCACCTCACGCTTGTTTGCGGACGACAGCCTCCTGTACAAGAAGATACGCTCTACATCAGATGCTATTTCTTTACAAGAAGACCTAGACAAGCTCCAGAAGTGGGAGAGCGATTGGATGATGTCATTCAACCCAAGCAAGTGTGAGGTTATCCGTATCACCAAAAAGAAGACACCAATCAAGTCTACCTACAACATCCATGGTAGAGACCTACAAACAGTGCCAAATGGAAAATACCTCGGTGTCAACCTGTCGGATGATCTGTCCTGGAGTACCCATGTATCGGCAACTGCGAAAAAGGCCAACAACTCACTGGCCTTCCTCAGGCGAAACCTTGCTAGCTGCCCAAAGGACATCAAAGCACAGAGCTACCAGTCACTAGTGAGGCCGATACTTGAGTATGCCAGTACAGTCTGGGACCCACACACTCAAGCGAACATCAACCAACTTGAGGCTGTTCAAAGACGTGCTGCAAGGTTTGTCAATGGAGATTACAGGACCACCAGCAGCACCAGTCAAATGCTGAAGGACCTCCATTGGCAACCCCTACAAGAGCGCCGATCCCACTCTAAGCTGGTGATGGTGTACAGGATAGTACATGGGCTTGTCGATATCCCATGTACATACTACCACCCCTCAACCCTGAGCACTCGAGGCCATTCTCTGAAGTTCCTGGTACCTTTCTGCAGACTAGACATTTACCGGTACTCCTTCTTTCCCTCGGGCATACGACTGTGGAACAGCCTACCAGAGTGCATCGCCACGGTCGACTCCCTAGAGGCCTTCAAGGGAGCACTGGCCAACATGCTGTAGAAGGACACCCAGATTTTATTTGCTTTTAGCCCATGTAAATATTTGCGTCACATTTTAACCTAAATTGTACGACGATGCCCCAGAGGGGATTTTGTACTTCATCGGAAGAAGAAGAAGAAGAAGCTGGACCCCCATAAACCTTAAATATCTTAAAAAGAACAATGCTGATTAGAACAAAAATTGGTATATCTTCGTAAAACACCCTTACCAACTCTCATAAAATAAAACAGAACTTTTGTTCCACAGAAAAGTGTACTTTGCATAGACGCCTAATGCAAAATTTTAAGTCTAAAACTGGGTAAATAGTTATGGATGATAGAAAAGTCCGGAACAGCAAAGATCAACAATTTGGTCCAGTATAACTGTACATTAAGTCACACACCAGTGACTTTTGAAAATATATGATGAGGCCCATACATGAACGTTTATCTTAGCCTATACAACTGGAGCAACTTTGTACAAATATTTACAAGCAAAACATTGTATATCATGTTTGTACAAATGATCATTACAATCAGAAGATGGACCTCAACTATATACACATTGATGACCCGACAAATGTTTGTCAAAGTTATACAATAATCCCGTTATAGTTGTTACACAATACTATAGCATTATTCTAACTAGCTGATCGTAATAGCTTATTTTACTCCCTGGCTATTTGTTGATAAAAATACAAAAAATAATACATTATAGCCAATGGGGAAAACATTAATAAGACAGTAAAAAAATCTGCAATTTAAACACAGAGTTGGTAAAGATAATTTAATGAACTATGCCAAATTTCAATTAAATTGCATAATTATTTTTAAAGATATTTAAGGTTTATGGGGGTCCAGCTTAGTCGCTAACGCACTATACAATATTCATAATAATCGATGTTAACAGGTCGCATGCATGTTAACACCGAATATTCATTGCACAAATCGATGAGATAAAACATAATATTGTGTTGTATAGTGAATGTGAAAGTATATCAATATTAGTTCAATATTTGCCTAGTTATGTTGTGTAATAGATGTTTGTATCGCGCATACTTTAAAACAGCATTTGGCACTAGCATGGCTCTTCCTAATGATTGTATTTGTGTTTAAAAGTATATGTAGATGAAGTTGTTTACTAGCATGGCCGTAACTAGGGGGGTGCGTCGGGTGCGAACGCAACCCCCTTTTTCGCCAAAGTAGTCTTTTTTCGAGGGAGAAATATATTCACTATATCACATTCTATTTTTTTCTGGCTCGCTACGCTCGCCAACTAACATTAAAAGTTCATAACCATGACTGAAAACTAGGGGGTGCGTCGGGTGCGAACGTAGTCAAAGTATTTGTTTTCTGATAAGGAGGAAATTTATTTACATCGTATTTTTGAAAACTCGCTTCGCTCGCTAAACAATGACTAATAGTCAATATCATCAAGTTTAGACTGAATAATTTATGTGGAATGCTGTTCTATACACACTGAGTTCTTCGAGCTCACACTGTTGTAAAAGTTTAATAGAGCAGTCCATATTTTCTAGCTCCCTTCCCCCAATCAATAAATTCATCGTAGATGCAGTATCAACAGTTGAATGCTGTCAGGATAAACTGTATGCATATACGTTGTATCTTTCTGGCATGCAACTCTGAATAATACAGCACTTTTCTGGCTTGCCTCGCTCGCAAAATACATTAACAAGTTAATAGATCAAATATAGAACAAACGTGTGTAGCATGCAGCTGGGACATTTAAATTTTTTAACACTGCATTGTTTCTGGCCCGCTCTGCTAGCAAGTAACTTTATAGTTCCTTAATATCATGTAGACAACGACAAGTTTGTATGGCTTGCAGCTCGAACTAATATTGAATAATGCATTTTTTCTTGCTCGCTTCGCTCGCCAAATATTTTTAATGATTAAAAATATCTAACAGGGGAACGAGTTTATGAGGCATACAGCTCGAACTAATAATGCATTTTTTCTAGCTCGCTTCGCTCGTCAAATATTTTTTAATGATTAACAATATCTAACAGGGGAACGAGTTTATGAGGCATGCAGCTAGAACTAATTATGCATTTTTTCGAGGTCGCTTCGCTCGCCAAATATTTTTATGATTAACAATATGTAACAGGGGAACGAGTTTATGAGGCATGCAGCTCGAACTAATAATGCATTTTTTCGAGCTCGCTTCGCTCGTCAAATATTTTTTAATGATTGCCAATATCTAACAGGGGAACGAGTTTATGAGGCATGCAGCTAGAACTAATTATGCATTTTTTCGAGCTCGCTTCGCTCGCCAAATATTTTTATGATTAACAATATGTAACAGGGGAACGAGTTTATGAGGCATGCAGCTCGGACTAATAATGCATTTTTTTCTTAGCTCGCTTCGCTCGCCAAATATTTTTAATGATTGCCAATATCTAACAGGGGAACGAGTTTATGAGGCATGCAGCTCGGACTAATAATGCATTTTTTTCTTAGCTCGCTTCGCTCGCCAATTTTTTTTAATGATTGCCAATATCTAACAGGGGAACGATTTTATGTGGCATGCAGCTAGAACTATTGATGCATTTTTTCTAGCTCGCTTTGCTCGCCAAATGTTTTTATGATAACAATATCTAACAAGGGGACGATTTTATGTGGCATGCCAAATAAATGGTTGATAACTTAGTAATATCTTCCAGAGAACGAGTTTTTTTTTTTTTGGCATGCAGCGTGGACAAATAGTTTTTCTGGCTCCCTTCGCTCGCCATGTAACTTTAATAGTTTATTATATTAGGTAGAAAACTAGTTTGAGTGACATGCAATTAACACGAGTTTGTGTGGTAGGCTGTTTAGATAATATGCATTCGTTCAAAGCTTGAACGTTTGTATGTAACAATGGGTACAATGTACGTACACTATACCCCTCAGATAAAGTGTATTTTGCAATACTAAGAGAGCACTTAGCCACAACTTCGTTTGAAGGATAGGTATTTCGTCTTCTAACGTCTTAACAGCCCGGTCATCTCTACAAGACCCGACCATTTCGCACCCCCTGTGAAAAATCCTAGTTACGGCCATGACTAGAGGTCGGTACCCCACAAGGAATGGGTGTATTTTTAGTGCCAAGAATGACCCTTCTTTACAGATACTCCATGGAACCATGGCTTCGCAATACATGGTTAAGTATTTATGAGGTAACATGTATGCCATGGCCATGAATAACTGAAGTAGTGCCATGTACCCCGGTACCACAAAATGCCATAAAGTTTTACATTGACTGTGTACCTACTAATGAATTATTTGTCATTACACGAACCCAGAATATCTGTACATGAGGTCCTAACTTTTGCTCTTAGAGCTAGGACTGATTTAACAGGGCATGTTTACCAACCCCATTTAGCCAGATGTAGATGTGCCAAATGAATAGGTGGCTAATAAGGCTTGTCCCCATTGAATTCAGAGTTAGGACATACCAAATTGTTTCTACGTTTAGCGTCCGTCCTAAGTTCGAAAACCTATCTAGCTATCCTGAGACAAGAACAAAACACTCGTAAAAAGACATAACGACTTATTTGCTCATTATTATACGGCTAACAAATATATCGTTCAAACTGAAAAATTGTTTGTGTGAAACCTACTGCTGTGTAGGGGTAGGGTGACATCTTGATATGATAAGTATGAAAGCCATATCTTAATGGATTTTGAAGATATCAAAGGTTACAATGTTTGTTGGTTATTTTTCTTCCCGAGATGCTCAAACCTATCCGTCCTCGGACGCTAAACGAAGAAATGGTTTGGTATGGCCTTATTGTGACAATTCCTAGCGTAGACAAGAAAATATGTGACAAGTAGTTTTAAATACCCAATGGAACCTGAAATATATGTGTCGATGAGTGAAAGGTTACCCCTAGAGCGAGAGTAGGAAATAAATGAATAAATGTGCCAAACATTTGAGGTACCTCAAGAGGCATGGGTGTGCCTAGTACAGTTAAACATTAAGATATCAGCTTTCATTGGCCGCTTTCAGCAGTCCAACCATAGGACAACGTTTTAACGGCCATTTTAACTTCCCCTGATCATTAGGCGAAGGAAACATGCGTTCGAGTCACCGTGTTGAGACTAATTATCATTAGTGTGTGTCCATCATTGAGGCCCACTGCCCTCTGCCCTCACAGGTATCAATTCACACACTGGTATCCATTAGAAATGGTTGCATAAGAGGGTGGTGATTACTTCAAAGGACCAAGTATACTAGTAGCTTCTACTGTCTGCTTTGCTCTCTAGCAGGTCAGAGATGGTCGAACTTGATAGAATTAGTTACCAAAAGGACCTGAAAGGATTGCATTATGCCATGGAATACCCATATGGTTTTGAGTACACGTACCAATGTAATTGGTGAATGCAAGTATTTAATTCGGCCAGACAAAGCTGTAGCTTGAGCAATCAAATCACGTCATAGGACTTCAGTTTACCACATCAGATCTGAACGGCCTGTCGTGAGTTACTTTTAAGATCTGGAATTGACGTAATGGACATTACGGGTACACAACATATCTTGGTATGGTTGTACTTTGTGGTGTTATCTGTATCTAATTACATTAAATGACCTTGCTCGGCAGTATTTAGTACCTCAAATGACCAGTGTCGACATCAGCTTAAATGAATACAACATTTTAACAGTAATTGAAATAAAAACAAAGACCAACCTGAAATAATGTATCGGATTAGTTGTGTACATCAGTCTATAACGATGGCTTGGTTTGATGCTTTAACACCACATAGTTCAGCTGTTTAACCACCCTTTGACATTTTTAAGCTTTCACTGGTCATGCAATTACCTTATGAAACCCGTCCTGTGGGTGTGGTAGCCAACAACTATCTGCGGTGTCAAGGAATAAACACAACCCTCACGGGTCAAATGTACACATTGGTTGAGTATAGCATGTTATCAGTCGTAGCACAGCTGATATGCCTACAATCAAATGCACTGTGTATATGAGCTTGCGTAAATGGAGAGAAAATAATACCAATTAACCGTTCGATCTTTGAAAGATAATTACTTCATTCTATGATTTTCTGATCGAAATTTACCCTATTATGGCCTCGTTTGTATTATATGAAATAGTTAACTATATAATGCAGATTGTGTATACACTGTACTTACCATGTAACTCAATCTTTATCTTTAATTATCAACATGTGTTGCATTTCTATATAATATACGACTGTATAGTTTGATGGGGAGTCTAGTAGGTGGTTAACACCACTAGCGGCGCATCACTGTCATATTTTATTATTAATTAAGATTGTAAATTATGATAACCAATTCAACATAATGTACAACACAGTTATTTGATTATTTGCGTAACAATCGAGAAAATAATAATGTGTATATTATATACAGATGAATTTGTGAAATCAAGTACACATTTGGGGCCTCATTTGTACAAAACATGGGGCCTCACTTACATGTTTTATTGGTTTGTATATAGGTGGTCGACTTGAAGTGCAACTATGCTATGTTTAGTGATTTATATTCATAATGTGAACATCCATATGCTCTTATTTTATTTTTCCCGAATTCGGGCCTCATTTTGTGTTAAAACCACCAATGGGGCCTCTAATCCAAGTTTTATCATTACAAAAAGCTGCAGATTTCAAGCACTCACATTAATCACTTTATATATTATGACTCAATGTGTTTTGCTTCACAATCAGGAAAATAATCATGTATTTATACTGACGGGTAGGTGGAGATTCTCATACCCCTTCGGGGCCTCATTTGGACAGGAGACAGGGCCTCTCATGATTGTCTCTTTGGATTTTTTTCATCAGACTGACTTATAGAGCAACTGTACTAAATTTGGTGCTTTATACACCATGTGAACATTCATGGCTCTTACAACCCTGAGTACAGAGCAATATCAACAATCATAAACCCAAGTTCGTATGTCATTCAGTAAAAATCGAAATGGTCTTTTACTGATCTTTGAAGTTTCAAAAGGACACACACAGCAGTTACATCACTAGGACACAGCCTGCAATTACAAGTAAAACAAATGGATAAATAAAAGATGTTTTTAATATTGGTGTTTTCAAATGAATATAGTTATATCGCTGTAATATATGTAATGAATGTCATTGAACTCCGGCATAAAGACAACTGACGATGAACCTTTACATGTAATCGTAAACAATGTACATGTAATCATAAACATTGAACATGCAATCATAAACAATGTACATGTAATCATAAACAATGTAAATGCAATCATAAACAATGTACATGCAATCATGAACAATGTACATGTTATCATAAACATTGAACATGCAATCATAAACAATGTACATGTAATCATAAACAATGTAAATGCAATCATAAACAATGTACATGCAATCATGAACAATGTACATGCAATCATAAACAATGTACATGCATTCATAAATAATGTACATGCAATCATAAACAATGTACATTCAATCACAAATAATGTACATGCAATCATAAACAATGTACATGTAATCATAAACGATGTACATGTAATCATAAACAATGTACATTCAATCACAAATAATGTACATGTAATCATAAACGATGTACATGTAATCATAAACAATGTACATTCAATCACAAATAATGTACATGCAGTCCTTACACGATTGAACATTATGGTAAAATAGTACATTGGGTAACTTCATGCGAGGCACGACTAACACTTGTGTAATCAAGTGTTAAATCACAATGGCAGTTATCTAACCTATTGATGCGTTCATATACGTTTTATGATTTTGATTGTGCAATTTTGGCACGTCGTGAGATTTTATAACATCTTGAATGATATAAAAAGTATTTTTTCGAATATTTATATGGTTCTGTCGAATCTCATTAAAATCATATTGTAAGTACATTATACGACGCTACACAGCGAACGAGTTTGAAATACCCTGTACTCTAGTCGTGTTCAGGTCCACTTGCTGTTGACCTATCTATGTAGCTTTCTTTATACACAAAGAAAAGTATCACAATCACAATAATTTTTACAAAGTACAACTTTTTCATCTAGGTTAGCCATAGTTTTAGATGATATTATGAACATAAACATTACACGTTACATATATATTTTAAGATGCAAAAATATGTAGAATGTTTACATGTCTCCTGATCAAAACCTTTAGGTCGAAATGATGTGTACGTACATAGAGTTGTTTATCTATCACGTAGGGATATTTTATTACAAGATAAACGTTACAATTTTTTTTCTTCATTTTACACGAAATGTAACGTCCGGTATATGATTGGGTAGCCCTGATGGTATAGTACTGATGTTCTTTTCCTTTTAATCCCATTGTATGTTTTTTCACAATTCAGGCCAGCATCTCAATCTGGGCAAGATATCATATCAAATATTGGCACGCGTACTCGTATTAATGTAAAAGTATATGCGAGGCTGGAATCAAAATTTGTTTCTCTAACAGAAATGACATTCTGAGTTTATTACAATAAATGTTCAAGAGTTGGAAACTCAGATTTATCTCTAATTGCGACTCATAATTTGGCATATCTCAATTTGAGTTGAGATTTCTATTTGCGATGCTTCGGGAGATCAGGGCCAGTACAATGATGTTTACAAGTGATATATATATACATAAATTATATAAATTGACTGTAATTCCAGGTCCCAACATTTGTTGGAAAGATTCCAATTAGCCAAGCGACCAGTATGAAGTTTGCAGTGGTTGCCAGACCTCCGATACATACACATCAGATAGGTCCTGCTGGTGGTACTCTGATGTCAGACCTGGACCGCAAAGTTCGCATTGAAGTTCCTGAACATTGTCTGGAAGATACAACAAATGTTTCATTACAGGTATGCACTCATTTTCGTTCACCAAAGCGTAATGTATATAACGTTACGCATCGTCCGTATGCAAATGTAATATAAAGTTTTATAAGTTTTATGTAATCCGCATAATCTGGGTTAGAAAGTAGAGATCTCTATTTTCTAACACAGGTATAATATTTATGTGAATATGAGAAACAAGCATTTGGTTAATGCTCACATACTATTCTCGTCGAGCGCGGTTAACAATACTTACATTATTTCAAACAGCAATTTATTGGCTTTTTAATGTTTTTTGGTTTTTTTTTATTTCAAAAGATATGGGCGGCAGACTGTCGGTTGTCGTGTGTTTGTAGTTGTTCAGTGACCTTTTTGTCTTTTTCAGACTGTACTTGTCCTTGTTACATGGATTTGAGATATTATGCTTTGGCTTCAAGCTTAAACTATTTGAAATATGTGTTGTTGTGTTCCATTGAATTCCAAAATATAAGAATACTTATAATATTATTTGTCTCTCATAGGAAATTAGTATTTGATATTTTGAAAAATAAGTGACTCAGTTTCAAATTTTCGGACTCTTGCCCTTCTTCGGGATTTTTTGTTACAATAATTCCAGTTACATCCATTTTGTTTTTTCATAATGTTGTTATCGGAAAAATAAATCCTGAAGAAGGGCAAGAGCCTGAAAATTTGAAACTGAGTCACTTATTTTTTAAAATATAGGAATACTATTATAAGATAGAATAATAATATAAGAAAAACTACTTCAAGTGTGTTTTGTCAATAATATATTTGTAAATATATTACCACTGGTCTGATTTTCCTCCGTTTAAGGTGATTCAAACAGGAAATGTTGAGAAGACCTCGGACCGTCTCTTTGCCGCAAACATTGTAAACATTGTCTCTGACGCTAGTCCACGTCAACCATGTCGAGTAGAAATACCACTCCATAATCCAACTGAAGATGTTGATAACGTCGCTTTATTTCTCGTACATAATGAGGAAGATATAGATAATGAAAGAAGGTGGATTCTCCTGGATGTTCCAATGCGACAGCTGAATGACTGCATTCTTTTCAATATCAAATCATTTGGCATGTACGTAATACACATGTTTACAATATTGTTGTTACCGTAGACTGTTTTGATTCTATGAAAGCTTTTTGTGCTTGTTAGAAAGTCTTGCATATTTTCACACTTATGCATTCTTTGACTATTTTATCAACCATACAAACATAAGTGCTTATTATGTTTTTACTTGGTGGGAATTCATGCACAATTTTCATGTTGGCACACTCGTTGACAAATCTTCAAGTATAAATATGTTTGAAATTTTATTTCAAGATTTCCGTTCTAATTACGTTAAAAATCATTATCAATAAAAAACTGGACTGGTCGGTGTTTAAAATGGTTATATATGATATGTGTAAAATAAGCTTCTTCAGAATCCGACCAAACCATAGGCTAGCTTGATGTATCATTTGGGGAGTACGGATGGTTCGTTGTCTGATAGTCTCATGTGTGGGCGGCTTGGCGCTCCTGTCACTTCAGAAATTCTGTATATCTGCACGAGCATAACGGTATAACATTGTTATAAAAAAGTGTACGCAAATTTCACCGTAGCTTTGTATTACAGATATGTTCCAGTCAATATTACGGACCGGAGCAGTTTGAGTAGAGACACAGCAAGGCATGGAGCCAAGGAAAGAATCAAGAGCGTCTTATTGAGGGAGACTTCAGTGCTCTTCTTTTACGCATTTTGTCCAAAGAAGGACTCGTTATTAACGATCCTAGAGTGCACAACACCTGGGAGGTATCAAAGACGTCGAGAATTCTGGGAGAACGAAGGATTTCAATTTCATCCACAGGTCAAACATTCCGGTCATTTTGCTGCCAAACCCAACCAAGAATTCTTATTTGACGTGGTCGGTAATGTTCAATTTGTTGGCTCAAGTAGTAAGGCGTTGCGGCTAGCTTTCAACCCAAGAGCTTACAAGTACCAGTCGTTTTATCTGATTGTAAAGGACAAGAAGGAACGACATGTTGGAGAAATACAAGTGTTTACCAAAACCTTTGATCAAGAAGTGAAGAGAGGAGCACGTGATGTGCTGGTTACCAGCCTCCCGGTACAATTACCAATAGAAAGTTCCTGTGTTATAGCATGAGAAAGTCCTAGCAAAGAAACGAATGTTTGACGTATATGAGATGTTTAATGATGTGAACGTGTCTGTTGTTCATTCTAAGTTGGTCATTACGTGTCTCTTTGTTGATTATGTGTTGTTACTCAAGCAACTAGTGTTACGGTGGGACAAATACCCAAATGCATTTCGTGAACAACTGACTAACAATGGTTTACTAGCACATCTTTATTCAAATAAACACATATTTAACAGGTATTGTCGATTCAAAGATGTCTGTCAAAACCGCCAAAATGATCCATTTCTGAATAGCTAAATGCAGTAAGTATAACCACAGCGCTATAGCACCATTAAAGTTGTAATCATATAAGTGTATTTATGATGGTAAAATTGAATCCTGAGAAACCTGTAATAATCGACCGGGTTGAAAGTTTGTTTACGCGGTTGTGACAGAGATCCTTGAATCAACTATATAAGTGTTTATAACAATGTGGTATTTACTACTGGACTATATTCATGTACCAACATTTCTTGACCAATGTATTTAGATTTGTATTGAATATTGTTTATAGATGAATAAACGTTTTGTGAATGCCTAATAAACATAGTGGGTGCATTGTATTCTTCAATTTCGACTATGTTTTTTTAATGTATTGCGCATAGTGGATAAAGTAAGGTTTACAGAAAGGTTTTGTGGCTAACGATGTTCAGTGCGCTGCAGTATCTAGTGCATCAAAATGAACCCAATCTGTATCCATGTGTAATCGTTTAAGTGCAACACTTGTTCGTTCACATTTACTCCGCGTTGTTAACACTGGCAAACTGGGTGTAACATATTTATGATATCATATTTAATTAGATTTATCCCTTCTAATTATAAACCTTTGCAAACATCATGCATCAACTGACAAAAGACATTTGGCGAAATGATTTACAGGTACAAATGAATTTGGGTTTTTTTTGGAACATTTTTTGTATGAGATAATAAATTGATTTATGTGTTTACTTCTTAACGTTTTTTTGGAATATCATAAATGCAGACACCGTGAATGACTGCACTTATACAAGAATAGAAATCTACCTGATGGTTATTTGGAATTTTGATTAATTGATAGGTATGCTTTGCCTCGTTGTTTTATTCTAACGCTTATATCTACAGCTGGTTTGTCAATCTTCATGTGATTAAAGATACGTATCCTGAACAAATCCTCTATACGCAGATCAAAGATCGTATCGTACGCGTTATATATTTGTTTTAAATTAAAACCTGTTCAAATACAAATGTACGTATCAAGATTTAAAAGTACGTATTGCGACGGTACGTTTAATACATACATATTTACAGTTGAATGGGCTCCAATCTCAACCCTTCTAATTTACCCCTGGAAACCCCTGGAGCGAGTCCAGTTCGTCTTCCCCTATCTGTCAGATTTTTTGAGATATCATCAACAAACTTGGCGTGTAGGCAACTTGACGAAAATCATGGGAAAGATGGCGATACAACGTTTAAAACGTTTGAAGATAATAATGATGTTTAAATAAATTTCTAGTTGACTAGTTTTGAATTAATGTGTGCATCGCGCATTGTTGGATACTGTTGTACATACGAGACGTTTCATCACCTAGCGCTTGTATCGGATCACTGAGCCGTGGTGAGGGTTGATTTATTATAATGAAATAACGTAACCGTGTTTGGATATTATTTTTAGTGGTGCAGTTAAGTCGGTACAATACTTTATGTAAATAAAACCTCGATCATAGGCCATATACAAATATGTCTTGCCTTATGTAACGTAAGTAATATATAGGGTAGTACAATTCTAGTTTATAACGTGTTCACTAATGTAATGTAAATAGTAAACTTGTCCATATTGTGCGGGGGATACTTTTAGGTTGAATACAAATACAAGGATAAAAGCATATCTACAAATGAACAGGAGTTAATAGATAGTTATTAAGTGCTCGGAACAATATTTTTGTTACGTATTTCATTGGATTAGAACTTCAGATATTCGAACGACATATTCCGATTGTTGTGGACTTTTCGAAGTTATTGTAAGAAAACTTACTTTATTAATATACGAACGAAATATATTGTACATGTAATTATACTTTTGACGTTCAAAAAGTGACGATTTAAATTAAATATCACTGACATATTCATTAATCAACAACGTTGTTTACGGAAAGTTTTTGTCTCTTTTTTTAACATCCAGGCCTTGTTGTACTGTTGTATAATATTAAACAAAGATTACATTCGCTGTGGGAAAAACTGTTTACCGTGATTGTGCAAATTTAACGAAGTGAAGATGTTACGCACAGTTGACTTTCGTGAATTATTAGATGGAAGCAGATGAACCCAATTACTTAAATTGCCGGTAAGTAAGCTGTTTATATTACATTTAATTATATACATTATCAAAACCTCGTCATATGAGTCTGGTTGCAACTCATATCTTAACTTTGTAACCTGATTACGGTAATTTATATTATAATGAGAGCTATTAAATGACCATCAAGTATATGAGATTTTATGTTTGTAAAACGGTAGGTTTCATAAGATATCCATAAGAAATGCGTCGTCATTTATGAATCATTTTGAAGACAGTAGCTCAGTTAAACTCAGCACCACACTTTTATTTTATTGGCGACACTTTTTGTCAAAAATGCCTACATTACAGAACACTAAAATGACAATGTCTTTTTATGATTGAATCTGTTTTGGATATATTTACATTTCATCTAGGTTTGAATCATTCTGATTGTACACTTATACTAACATCTCAAATGCCATTGCGTTCAATAATTTATATACAGTAGTTATTATCTTAAACATATCTTAATTTTCCATTACAAATATTGGTTTAAGATTCATGACAAACTGTACATATTAGATTCATGACAAACTGTACATATTCAAATAACAGTCAATTTTTGTACATGTATTCTAGTATGTACAATACACTCTAAATATCATACGATGGTGGGTGTGATTTTCATCCACACTGTCGCCTGCTCTATCATTATTGTTATCAAATGCAGTTTGAAATACGATATTACCAATAAAGTTACACACATGAATCACTACCATATTCGTAATGCGTATTCAGAACTACTAGTCCAAAATTGTTTCACACATAACTTGCAATTGAAATGATACTACCGGGTATGCGATTGTCCGCAAAACGATGTCAGCGAGTGCCACAGCTTGATCTTGGAATATACAAACTATAACAACATTAATATCAAAACCACACGCAAACATAAAGATCACCCACATGCTTACCTTGGCAGTCAACGGTAATAAGGCAATGCATCCACTTATCAAAAATATTCAAAATGTATCAAAACTGGTTTCAAATGTTCCTCAATTACTTCAACTTTTTCATATATTACTGATATAAGATATTCTATATTTTACTTAGTCATTTAATTGATTTTATATAACCATGAATAAGAGCATTATAACTTACATAATACTGAAAGCTACGAATAGTTCCATACGTGTTTCAACACTGCTATCAACTAGTTCCAAACGTGTGTCAAAATTACCAAAACCTGAAAGTTCTACCATTGAATCTTGCAGTGTAAAAGTTCCATGATTTCTCCTATCTTACTGTAAGCTACGAGTAGTTCCATAAGTTCAACAATTTAGCCCAATCAGTTCGTTTATCTAAATTCATTTACATACATTCTGCTATTTAAGTTTTAATTTGATAGTATTTGCATTTTTGCCAGACAGTTCTAAAAGTACTTGAATCTTACCGTAAGTTAGTTTCAAAAGATTGTCAAAAATACCGCATGATAGTATATCTTCTTTTAAATGCGCTCCATGTTTCGTTCATTAACATACTTACTGATAAGTATTACTTATGTTATTAATAACAAATTGGATATGGAACGCAGAACTCAAACAGAACACGACGAAATATACAAGAATGACCATACCAGAAGTTCACGTCGTAATGATAAAAGCAAAAATGAAAAAAGAAATACCCATCTATGTCAGTTTGTCAAAAAATACCTTTAAATCATCACTATGCTTTTCACTGCATATGGTGATCAGCAGTTTCAATAACATTTACTTGTTTAAGGGCTGTTAACTTATTTCTTATTTGTATAGGTTAATGTGATAGTTTCATTGCTTTTATTTGTGAAGGAGCAACATTGTTGTTTTTGAAAATTCAAGACCTTTTTGTTAAACTTATATATTTAAGAACTTGAAGTTTAGAGATTGTACTTCTTTGCGATATGCAAAACATCCTCATAGATCAGTGGTTAATCATGTTTCCAGACAAGCTTTTTAGCACGAAGACATACATTGGTTGAGCGAGAATGATACTAACTGAATCTAACAAATTTGGAATGATGTACTGCGTTAGCAAAATAAATAGTGTCATAAAATTAAAAGCAGTCTGTTGATCCGTAGATATGAAAGATTTATTGCATAATATCATTTTATATAATATTTTAACCTCACACACTTAAAGAGGAATGTAAGTTATTAGAACTAATAAGTTTTCTGGAGACAATAAATTAGTACAAATACAGGTATGACGCTTTTAGGACAAATATCTATACAGTCGGTGCGTTCCAATTCAAACATTGGAAGAGATGTTTACTGTTCCATTGAGTGAATTTGTTGATAATAGTACTAGTAAGTTAGATGTTAATGATGTTGATGAAATATATAACATTTTCTTATCCGAGTTAATCAAATTTAAAAGGCAGAAATAATTGTAGCCGTATAATAATAATTGTTGACATATTGTTAAATAATCTATCTATACATCAGTATGAATTTAATAAAGCGTTAATGAAATATGATATATAACTTTTAACCTTCGACGTTTATCACATACAATTTGCTCAAGTGGTCTGAAAAGATTTCAAAAGCAGATGATTATTAATAATATTGAAAATTGGCGCGAACAGCTAAACGTTTAGTATTCTGGCAGTTACTAATTTACTTTGATGTATATTATTAATGTAGATACAAAGATAACTGGTATCAGTCACGCGAATTCGAAATTAATATCCGACAACTTGTCCAATTATTGCGTAATAAGGTGGAAAAAATGTGAAGCGTCCTTTTGGTATCACTTCACGAGTGACAATCAAATAAATACACTTGTAATGACTAGTCTCTTACCTAAGCTCATATTCTACTTTGCACCTTGGGCTAAAGGAAGTCCGGAATTTTCTGAAAATAGAGAACAAAACGAACACAAAGACTTTGTTGAAATTGGTTCTCTCCAATCATAAATTTGTATAATACATGTTTACATGACCAAACATAGGTGGTGGTCTCAGAGACCGAATCAGTAGCAATGCGTTTCAGTTTCAAAGAGATCGGCAGCTATAAATCTAATCACCGCCTGTTCCTTAACCAAACGACACTTTGACTGAAACTGAAACTAGCACACACGAACACTGTCCTCTGAAAACTGAATTGTTAGAATAAGGTATTGTTGAAATCGTTGCATGAAAGTCAAGGAGGGCTTGGTAGCTGTCAAGTTTCAGTTTTTTTCTTGTTCATTTTTGTCTTGGCATTTTGGCGTTTATTTGAGGACACAAATTTTCAGTTTGTTCCTTATTTTACCTTGCATGTTTTGTTGTTTCTATTGAGTTAGGTCTTCCCTATCCAATTTGTTGTTATCTTTCGCATGTGCTCTGTTACACACCTGCCCCGTACTGCAATTGCATAAACGGTTATTAAACTTTACTCGTTTATGAAATACTAATATTATCTAAACGATTAAGAACAAAACGATCGAGTTAAGATGGAGTTATGCTATTCAATATAATTGATTTTAAATTAAACCAACGGCGGGCTTACAGTTATAGTTTAAGATTGACAAATAAATACCACGGGTTAAATAGACACTTGTATGTCAAACCATCGGAGCATTTAGTGACTTATTTTTATGCAAATTTAAATCCACATACCGTCGTTATTTGAAACTTAAGAGACACGATTAAAATACGTACATAACAGGGAAAGATATCTACATCTAAATACTAGTAGTTGGGTATTCTGTCTGAACGACTTATGGCGAATTTGTGAATTTATATTAAGTTAAAATACGTACTCAACAGGAATGATATCTACATCTATATGGTAGTAGTTGGATATTCTGTCACAACGAATTATGGTGTATGTATATAAATATTATGGATTTCAGCTTCAACGTATTATTTATGGCGAGCGTACGTGTTTCTGAGCACTGGTGCATGTTACGATTAACAAGTGTGGATAATACAAAATAGGGCGTTAAACTTGAAGTAAATGTACCGAAATGTTTCATAAATCTAAATACATACATCTATGTGCTTTGTGCGTTTCAGTTAAGGGATGGTGGCAATGACCCGTTGTATAGCATGATGTTTAAACTCCAAAATGGGCCGGGACTTTACGATTTTAGTAATATTAAGTTAAAGGATTTAGTGTACATGTGCAATGGGGAAGTGTAAATGTACCTAGAGTAGTATAAATATTTAAACGTGTGTTAATGCGTACAACTGGATGCTAGACATATCATAGTTTTAACTCTGAAATGGGCTGTGACTTTTTGCTTCAGTTACAATTAGTTTCTGAATTTTAATGCACACAATGTTGTTAAGCTACAAATTTAGATAAAACGCGATGTGACTTCATATTTTAGGGCTATATAAATATGGTATAATAATTTAAGTGTTCATTTGTAAGATAGTTTACTCCAGAAGGGACAAGGTGAGCTGTGACTTAACCATTTTGTTATATTAAGTTATGGGACTGAGTGTACCCAAATGTACACTAAAGCAGTGTAACTATTTAAACTTGTGTTAATATTTAGTGCAATGGGATGTTAGGACTGAAAAATGATCAGAATAATGTATTCGGTATATAACTCTACAACACATTGAAGGAATGTGAAAAATTCAGTTAAAAGTAAGTAAATTGTACATAAAATAACAAAACATCAAATAATACTTACGTAACATGATGTAAAACCACTGTTTTCTTGAACGTGAAATTTCATGAATTTTAGTAATTATTGGGTATCAAAGCATTAAAGTGAAACCCTTGTTATGTATCTGGGAGGATTATTAATCGTGGGGATTTTATTTTGTGGTCCAGCTTAACTACGAATCCAAGAAAATTCAACAACCCACGAAAACTAATGATTATTCAGTATATGTGTAGATCTACATAAAATCCATTATTCAAACAGAAATTCGATCTCAGGTGCGTTTTATTATTCAACAATGATGGTCAACTCATGATTAATGACTTTAAACGCAGCTCATGCACAAACATAACATTTAGCACGTAAATAATGCAACTTCAAAGAATAAACACATTTTGCAATCATTACAATGCTAACTGATATGTATTAACTGCTTATTTCAAACCCTTTTTACATTTCAGGACAAGTAGGGAATTATGGGTAAACCGTGGAAAAGAAAAGAACGCCCTGTGGCGGATGTAACCAGTGACTACAAATGGAGTTCACAGAGCTATACATTAAAGGGGATTTTGAGCAATTTCAAACTTCCGGTTGTGGTGCAGTGTAGGGAAGAAACAAACGCTCAAGAGCTGCAGGTATTTATACAGTTTATTTAGAATTAAACTGATTATTTGGGGTCAGAAACTGTTCAGAGCATGATTGATATGTACAGCGTTAATGAATATTTTACTTCATTAAATGAAATTATCACAGTCTGCATCATCAATGCCTTATCTTATGATAGGACGACATTAGACTATTGACCATCATCAACAGTATCTTAACTGGTAAGAACAGATAGGACATGGGGACAGCGACTCAACAAAACAAGAAGATTTCAAAAGGCACAAAAAGGATACACCAAAAAGGAAAAATGCAAACAACAAGCCAAAATACAAAAATGAAATTAGGCAATTGGACAGGGAAGACAGCACTCGTCTAAACCAACCGAGCTAAGAAAAATTAACAACACATCAAGTCACACCGTCGAACACAAACATGAACAAGATTAATGGTAACCAAACGCATAGTGACATCATTTTAAAAACATAACTGTTACAGTAGTCCATATATAAAAAAATGACATCCAAACTGTATCAAGTTTTATTTGTAGTCAATGCCTATATGGGCATTTGACAAACTATGACATTGACATAATAATTATATATAACTAAAAACCAACAACAGCAAACAACAGCAGTACTTACAACCTGTTACGGTATATGAATGTTGAAGAAGAAATAACATCGACATAGTTTGTTCGTGTACCTACGTGTTGATACTCACGTCTTTAGGTAGTTGGTGAGCAATCATATTACTCTCAAGGATAATGAAGTGCATCATTACACTAAAATCGGTAGTCTACTAGATAAACAAATGCCCTTTAAAGGTTATAAAATTGTATCACAAATTATAGTTAGTATTTACCTTGTAGTTTACCCCTCTGTGTTTCAGAATTTCTTCTTCGATCTCAGACAGCCAGTCTTGCTGCACAGTAAACGAGTTAGTAGGAAAGTATTCGCAAGGTGTATTCGTAAAGGTGAAGGTGGGACAGTCAAAGAGCTTCTGCCTGAAGTTGTCATACCTGAAGACTATGCAGGTAACATAAATACTATGAACAAACATCTGCCATTCTGCTATTTCGATGGTGAATAGGCGTGTTCACTATTTCTATTGGGCATATTACTTTGTGGTTTGTCTTTGTGATGTGTGCCCGTCCTTTTGAGTTATTCTTGTCCGCTAGCTCTTGTTCCGAATTTGTTTGAATGACTGAAACAGCATGCTGTCGTGTTTTGTTGTTTATCTATCCAAGCTCTGCTGTTTATGTTCCATGCTGTATTTCCCCTGTTTGGTTCGTTATTTTCAAAGAGTACAGTTGGTGTAAACTTCCCAGTATATATGTATAGTGTCTAATACAACAAAATTAAAATATATACCTTTGGTAGTAAAACCGACTGCATTTCTGAGTGTTGTTTATTTCCAATGATATTATATTTTTTGGAAAATGCAATTTTAGATAGCACATCAGCGCAACAATTCAGGAAGTTTGGATTTCATATTTTAATTTAAATCTTAATTAAGTGATTAAGAATGATAATCGAAATTTGATTGCTGGGGTGTAAAAACGTACGTTAGCCGTATCAGGTTGCGTGAGAACCTCGGTTTAGAACTATCGGTAACACACCTGAAGCGTTTTTACTAGATAAAAGATGAAATATATATCATATGGTTTTATATTTTCGAAATTATCAAGATGTGTATTTATTTTCAACATATTCGTGTCATGACATAAATTTCCCATTATTTTGCTTTACTGTATTTTAAGTTTTTCAACCGTGAACAGGTAGGTTTTTAATAGTGAGATTTATTAAATTTGTCAGAATTTATAAACGTATATCAATATTGAACAAAGAAAATGTTTTTGATCTAATACCTAATATAGACATAAATCTGATAATTCGTGTCATAGTTTATGTAAGTATAGTTGACAACACGTCTGAATAATTCTCAAGTTTTGTTATACCCATTCACTGTAACATATTAACTTTATTATTTACTTCAATGGTCCGAAAACCTTTTTACTGCAACACATTAGCTTCGTTTAAATGATGCGAAACTGTTAAACTAGTGACTAGGTCATGAGGAACTTTATTTCGGTTGTCAGGAGTTTTATTTGAATCTTAAAGTTTTGCCAGACATTACTTAGCACATTAAATCGTCCTGTTTTATTGCAAACTCATACCTCTTACTTACCAAGCGCATATAACTATTCTTGACAGGTTGTCCATTTCTCGCAGTTAATGTACTGTTCACTAATTGTTCCACGGTAAATATTGATGTTATCTTCATTCACCTCCCAGGTGTGTTAATGTCTACTAAATATCTAGTGTGTACTCGTTTATTAGTTTGGCTATTAAGGTTAGCACTAGACCATTGAAACGTGGATGTATCTAAAATTCGTGTCACTGATACTGTTTAATCGTCCATGTACTGTAAGTTTAATTGTGCAAAGACATTTTGCACAAAGTTGCATAAAATCCATTTCTAATATTATCATCGATTTAACTTTTATTGATATGAACCTACAAACAAAACTGCCAGTGTATCGGTGACATTATGTTTGGATGCCCATGTACTGGTAATTATTACAAAGCAGGACTGTCCCTAGCTTCTGAATTAGAAGGTTGATGTTTATACTTTTGACTAAATTCTATATTTTAATACACATGTATTCATGAGAAAATGATCCCTCAAATCATTATACTTTGGGTGGTCAAACTTTAGATTGATGAAATCCCCGACAAAGAAAGTGCTGATGTACAACTTTTACTTTGATATTCTATATACTTACAGGATGGTTCAAGGTCAGCAAGGGACTTGGATTTGACAAGCCGACACCCCATCGATCAATCGAGTCAGTCATAGAAGCGGAGGCTGATTTCTTTCTTTGTACGACTGAGTTTAATGGAGTCGTCGTCACAGATGCAATGTCATCGGAAGACGACAGCGATGCATCAGAAAGTATCATTCGCCCTGTAACGGAAGGTGAAGTATTACGCAAGATTGGAATAGAAAAACTTAACCAACTCATGCTTCCTGAACCACTTAGATCACAACTCCGAGACAGCAGATTCTTGCTTTGTATAGACGAGAAAGACACGGAAGTGTTTATTCCGTTTGGACAGACTGGACTATTTTATGAAGTTTCTGATGGAAACTTGGACAAGAGTTCTAACAATGTTCTGCAGATTTCTGATATTCTAGACGAAATGATTGAGATGCCTATATACGTACGCCATATTCTTGGTGATCCACCACCTATATCTAAGTTTTACTCACCCTGTCTCAAGCTTGTTCGTGTGAAAGAAGAAGAAGCGGTAATGGGTTCAACTCTTGACACTGAAGATGACGCTCTTCCGCTTGAGATACAGACCAGCTCAACTATCAAATTTGAGATTGCCCTAAACACGCCGATGTTACAAGCGTGTGCTGAGTACATGGAGGCTGTCGATATGTGTAACAATATGGGACAGTCTTACATAACCGACATGAAATTAGCGGTTACCTTCCAGGCAAAACTAGAGGAGCCTCCACCGGAGAAACCTAAAGAGGGTCAGGTTTATACTAACGCATCGTTTGTACCTGATGAAAACGAAAATCTCGATTCAATAACAAACTCGCAGACATCCACGTCTCTTGGTAAGGAAAGTGAACTTGGTGATGATGTGGATGCAAACTCTGAATTTAGTATTGACTGGGATGTGTCTGAAATGAATGTTTTGAAGAATACTGAAATAGATCCATTTTCTAATGTGCCTGAACCCGATAGTGTTAGCATTGACAGTGTGGATACAGTACAAGCTAAGAAATTAAACACTGTTTTCGGTGGTGCATATTTTGATGACATTGGTCGACAAAAGTCTCCAAATACTGCAGATGAAGCAACAAGAACAACTAAGGTTCCGCAATTTTCGATCAGTAGCGCACCTTCTGAAACTTCAGCAAGAACTGTTATCCCTGCTCAGAAAGCTGTTCTCGGTAGTGAAAGCAATGAGCAAGCATTGCTAAACAGAATACGAGAAATGCAAAACAGTGGTAAAGACCTATATACAAGTTCAAGCAGTTCCATAGAGTCTTGGAGAAGGAATTCAAGCAATGACGTCACGCGTTTGTCTGACATTTCGAGAACAGGCCGGCCAAAATTCATTAAAGCAAAATCACCAGATATAACCCCATTTGTTGATGTGGTGGAGGAAATAACCGATTTCTCTGTTAATTCAATGTTTACAACTGACTCTGGAAGTGGTCCAAGCACTTCGACTGCGATCATCAGGCCTCCAAGTCCTTTCACTGATGGAATCGAGTCTATGCCAAGCTCAGTGAATCTATCATTGTCCAAGGTACATTCATCGTCAACTTCTACGATAGCTAGTAGCAGTTGTAGCCGAAGTCAAATAGACCTTAGTGATCATTTCCCGAGCATACATTCTAGTACTTCAAATATAAGCATCGAAGTGGAAGTTGAAATAACACCAGAACCAGAAAGGAAAGAATATATATTCACCGGGGATGTGTTTGTAAGTCCTGATTATGGGAATAGTGACGCCAGTGACGTTTCCTCGTGTCGGAGTAGCAACCAGAGTCTGGATGGGAGCTACGAAAGCTGGAACAATAATAAATTCAGGGTGATACGTAGCAGAGATTTACCACCACGAAACAAAGGACATTTCGCGGATAGTGTAACAGCAAACAATGAACACATTTTTCGAACAAGTTCTTTGACTGATGATCTTATAAAGTTTGAAGAAGCTTCAAGAACATCTTCAACAAATGATATATTAACTTGTAAAGTGGCAGACGAAATGGTGTCAAGTTGTAATGATCTCAGACTATCGCTAGAAGAGATCACTAAAAACGCTCGTGAAAACCACACCGAAACGTCTTGGAAACAATTTTGTTTGGAACGCTCTAGTTCACTTCCGGTTAGGTCTAAAACAAAACCTACACCACAGGGTATCCGGCACACGGATGAACACTCACAAAGTTGGGAACAACTTACTCCCAGAACAAATGATGACAATTCAAACGCTAGTACTCCAAGGAACCAAGAGACAAACTTAACAAGACCTCTTTATAAAGAACCTCTAGATTTCAGCGACGAAATTGCTGATAAGACTCAGCTTATATCCGACACCAGTTCCGAGGATAGCTTCAAATTCTCACGAGGAAGTATGGACAGTCTTGGACAAGAACATAACACTTCATTCGCAATGTCTGAAACCTCGGACATGTCCGTTACGGATGGACCAGAGTCGGTCCTTGCCGCCATTGCTGAAATGGACTATTACCTTGAAGATTTCACTTCTGACACTGCATCTAATGCGTCAAGACGGAGCAGCAGCCGGTCTGCCATTGCTCAAAAACTGAAAATAGACAGTGAAATAAAGAGAAAACAATTGTCCGACTGGAATGATATCGTTGTAGTGATTTGAAATTGATTAATCAACATTCGAAATTGTTTCTGTTTATTTTTTTGCAATTTAATCATGCACATATCCATTAACACTGTTATTTTGTGACCATATTGAACCGAGACACTCAGCTTGTACTCTTTAAATTGGGATGGGTCTCAATTTTATATGGTTTACTGATAATAAATATGTTTTGTATACGAATGTTACATATCTTTATACATACATTGTATGAACTCATTGAAGTTAAGTTTGAAATGGACATGCATGTATGTTTGTTACATTGTAAAATAAAATATGCACTATTTCTATGTGTGTTAATATTTGTTGAGAGTCATACCAGACAACAATGTACGGTCATGACATCCTACGTTCTTAAGTATTCAATAAATACTTAATACAGAAGCGGTGGCAATATTTAGTCACATTATCTGCAACAGACAGACACTGAACATACCATATTCCAAAAGAGAATCCTATCCAACAATGAATGGTACACTGTATTGCTTTAAAAAAATGCTTTTATCATAATGGGAGGTAATTGCAAATGACACGTATGCTGATCAGTAACACGGACAATGTCTTGTTATCTTATCACAATCCTGGTGATGTTCCAGTTTTACCTCATATCCAACACTATTCACAGACGATTTACAGTTGATCTAACCAATATTCCTGGAATTTATCATAATCATTTGTCATCCAGTAAACACTTGGTTTCTGCAACCAACGTCTCGACTGTCTCCAGTGCCACGAAGAGCAGGGCCTGTCCAACGCAGAGGTAGAAAATGGGCATACTAGTAATGAATAGGACCGGGAAGGCAACATTCAGCAGAAGCAGCAGAAACAGCAGAACACAAATGACACAAAAAGACTCAAAAGTGTTTTTAAAAGATCACCAAAGACACAAACCACGTAAAAATGAACACTGATATGATAACTAGGACAAGCCAAAACGCCAAACTTTGATTGAATTGAACAATAAAAGTTGAAACCGTACATCGATCAAAGAAACTCTTCACCCTCTGCACCCCGACAGCATTTCATAACCGGATAAAAAAGCCAACAGAAAAGAGCGAATCCAAAGGATGACCACACAATCACCAGACGTACAATCAACAAAGCGGTACCTAACAGCAACAGTTCAAATGGGTTGTTTAAATAAACGAATGTACCTTAGTTATGCAGGACCCTAAAGTTGCAATCAGACAGGGACAATCTCTATATCAATATGTACCAAAATAGCAATATCCATTATAACATGCATAAATATAGCGTTCCTTGTCGTACTATGTACATTTTTGGCATTAAGTGCAGTAGTTATCAAGGGGCGGTAATCCAGACTAGTATAAAGATAAACCTAGAATCAACTCATTTTTCAATATAAGTATGCTAAGGTAGACACTCCCAAGTTCCCAACACTGTTGCAGCTCAAGATAAGGGGAGTTAAACATGTATTGAATGTCTGTTCCTTATAGAGTTTTCTCCCTTTGCACAATGTCTGAAAGTTCTTGATATTATAAAACTAAAGCGCGTGTGTAACAACGTATATGTTCTATATCATTGCAGCTGTTTACAATATAAGTATTCTGGGATAGACAGCTCGAAATAAGGAGAGATAATCATGTATTGAATGTTTGTTTCTAAATAGAGTTTTCTCCCTTTGCACAATTTATTCAGGTATACCCCCTTTTAATGCGGGACACAGCCAGTATTAGCCAATCAGTTTCCTGTTGAAATATGGCTGGCATATGAGTGCCCGACTACCATAGGTTAGTTCCAGGTAACACCCGGTGTCAGAATCAAGAGACTTGGTAGTCTCAACATAAGGGTTGAAATAGTTCTGATGAAATTATAAAGGGTATTATTTTTTAAACAATTTCATTTTTTATATGCTAACTAGGTATGCTATATCGTGCCAAGGTATGCGCAGAACTTTACCCTGCTTGTGTCTACATATCAATGATATTGTGACGCTACAGCGTATTGTTCTGTGACAATTGACTTATGACTATTTTAATACATTTATGATTTATAACAGGTAATGATAGTCATAATTAAATTACAGTTACACAAATACATACGTACTCATAACGCATGTATAAAGGTATTGTACGGACTTAACCTTGTGGAAAGTTGCATCTTTCTTGTACGTTTTAATGACATGTATACCATTTGGAAAACATTTGTAAAGGCTGAAATATTTAAGTTACCTTCGCTTTTCAGCCAATTAGAGTCCATGAAAACCATATGTGTTCAAAACATGGTGTTATTTAATATTTATAGTTTTAGAATTTAAATATAAAGAATTTTGCAAGTGATTTGATAAAACGGTAGGCAGGTCTGTAACATTATCATGTAAATGACTCTGATTAGGGACATATGCTAATCAACAGTTCTCCAATAATGATGACAGTCCTCCCAGTCTGACACTTAGCGCCGATTTACACGAACGATATCATTTTAATAGTGCCACTGGGTAAATATTTTAAACATTCAAAAGCAGAATACAAAAATGCACAGAATAAATGTTTTATCAAAAGATTGTTCAACACAAATGTATAAATCTAGATACGGACAGACATGCACTGCAGTTGGTAGCAAATTGTAGACAGTATTACTTATCAAAAGAATGCACACAACACAATGAGCTAGATAATGACAATTTGACGAGAAAACACTGTGACTGCAGTAGGAATGCATTATACTGCATAACGGACCCTCCCTTTATATTTAAAATGTATCTATTCACACAAATATTCTATTGAAAATATTTCAATATCATTTCAAAATCCACAGTCGTCCGGTGCAGAATGTACCCGTCGGTGTCGAAATTAGATATTGTCTGTGAACACGAAGTTTGGTGTATGCTGCAAATACTGCACCTCTTTGATTTGATCGCGATATACAGCTAGTGACATTTGAAAACATGCTGAATGATAGAGACAGAAACTGTTAATTTTAACTTTCTTTTTGACATTCTGGACAGGTTTGAAATCTGCACCATTAGGCGCTTCTTATGAACCTATTTTCCTGAAAGTCGGAAAACACCCTGTTGATCAAACTGAAGTTGAAAAGGCATGATTTTCGAAAAGAAAAGAGTAGTTTTCAGACAGTTTTTTTTTAGTTGTTTCAAAATATCGTGTTTTGTACTTGCGGTATTTCTTTTTCTAATACAGCGAAAAAATCGACTGTTCAATTATGGTAGCACAAAAAATGTAGTAGATTCGGGGACCAAGTCAATGTGTTCGCACTAGATAAGTTAAAGCTATTTATGAAGATGTTTGCCAGCATTCAACGCTTTCACAATACGAATTCATTCACATTCCATCCAATTTTTATAATTGAAATTTCATTGTATGCATAATCTTCATGGTTTGGGCATGCATTTGTAAAAGCATGAATTATGTATGTACCATAACTAACAAGGTAATTTGTATGAGATACCTGGTTAAATGTCACTGTGTAAATGTATGGGTATATATCAAAGTAATGTGTTTTTGTCAATGCACCATTGAACGTACTTACTGAATACCTGGAAACCTTTAAATAGAATTTATGTTTAAAAAATCTTAATGTACATTTTTAATATTATCAACTTTTAAGTGTGACATTAGATATGAAAAAAAGTTACTTTATACATTGAATAATATAAAAGTTGTTTTGTCCCAGAAAAAAACAGTGTGTGTATACTCATGAGCAATAGCGTTATAATGATACTGTGCTTTTCAGTTGTAAAGGCTATACTCTTAAAAGCTAGTATAACATTAGACGGTGCATCAGATACAAGAATGATTAATCTAAAGTCTAAACAATTCAGAAAACAACATATAAAGAATTCGTTTAAGAACCAAGCAGTCTGTTCTGAATGAGCTAGGACAATGCGCCCGGATTCCTGGTATCACACCACTGTCTCTTTAACTTAATATTCCTTCAGTCACCACGCAGGACTCCATTGGAAAATAAGTGCTTGCACGTTCATGGGTTATCCTTCACCGAAAGATTTAGATAATTACACACCTTGTAGAGACAGGAATTGTAACACTCAGCAGGAACAACAGAACACGGAATTAAGCAAAAAACATTATATTCAAAAATGTCTTGAACAACGCAATAGTGAGTGTGCATATCCAACTAATCGAGACAGAAAAGTTTCTTATATTTGTATGTTACATTTGTATGTTATTATATATTGTTGGTTGGACTATGTTAGTCCAACTTTATGGCATGCAAATGTTGATCATCTTGATATGCATTTTATACTTTGCTAATTAAACGTCTGGTATGTTTACATGCCAGACCTTTCCAACCAACTTGGTGTCTGTTATTTGTTGCATGTCATAAATATAATAAATATAACTGCAGAAGCTTGGAGACACACATATAAAAGCTTACTACACCATACTCATACTGGTGAAGACTCCGCAGGTTATCAATGTTCGCTTGGTGATGTTGTCAATCTCCTGTGTCTGTTCATTTCTAAGTATGATTGACAAAAGCTCTTGTAATGACAAAAACGATCCGATTATACCACTAAGACCTGGAAAATATAAGTCGAAAATCACATCAACTATGCCAAGAATGTCCCAGCATCAGCTATCGTCAAAACTTAATGTGAACACAATCCTTAGAAAAATGTTGAAAATGATAAAGTAGCCATGGTATGTACTGACGCTATTTGAAAACTATACAACCGGTCTTTGAATGGTATATTGTGATTCAAGTTTATAAATGGTATGAAGTGTGAGTTTTTCTCTAAGTAAAGAGTAGTTTCAGACAGTTTCTCTACCAGTTTTCTCAAAATGACATTTTTGAACTAATGCTTCTGGTTCTCCTAAGCTTACGAAATAGCCTCTACGATGCTAGCTAGTCACCCGGTGCCACGAATGTGGTGTCGTTCCGCCGACAGAGACACGTTATGGAAGTTCTATTTGCGTGATTTCAACCAATGCACCTGTCAAAAATGTTATGCTTCGTGCAAACATTAATTTTGGTATTTGTTTGATTGTTTTGCAAATATACCGCGGTATCTAACTTGACCTTAACATGCATACCATGTCCGTACAATGGCCTTATGTATCCTTGACGTACACCGACCTACCCTTGCCGAACACTAACCGTACCTTAACATAGTAAGCCTATTTCATATTTGAATCAGGATTGTATACCTGCTACGTAAACAAAGTCTTTAAGTATGCATGTCTCTGATTGAAGGTAGATCTATAGATATTCAAGTTATAAGACTGTTTAATAACAATCGTTTCAGAACATACCTACGTATGTAGGTCATTGATATATATTACAAATAATTATATAGATCGCATTGATATTTCTGTAGTGTGACGATTTACTGAATTTCTATATCTTAATTTTACACACTCCTTTAAAGCGAAATTATTTAAATTATTTAAGCAATTACCCCGGTCGGGTTAAGGTAGCTTTACATTAAGCGCACGTAACTTAAGCTGGATTTTTTTTACTTACGGTAATGTTTTTATTTGACTTAGGACTTAAGTAGCTGCATTGTAAAGTCAGAACTAAGAATGGTGCGCGTAGGTGTCGATCTTCTTAAATATTCATTACAAATAAAAATTCGGTCATGCTTGGCTTAGACTTATTTGCACAGCGGAAAGGTTTTGTGCGGTAAGCATTAAAGCCCGTATTTACCCGTATTTATCTCGACGTAGCAGTGAAATTCGTGCTAGCCGGAGCGTATAATTTAACGATATTCTTTTCATTAGTATACGCTTAACCATACACCTACCCGTTTTCGTCCGCTTGTTCGGGACATGATCAATAAATAAGTTGATATTCTCTGCTCCGAGAACGCGGGAGTCGGTGTACAGAGCACTTAAGTGATATTTGCGGAATCCTCGGCATTGCAAAATAGCTTTCATAATTTCAGTTTGGTTAACTGATTTTAATTCGGTGACTGAGAGCGTGTGGCGCTTTAATAAACTGTGGCAGTGTATATCGATTCATTTAATCATACCGGATGGAAAAGTGAAAGTTTTCATTTTTAATATTTTAACATTCAGTAGAGGAGAGGTGGCTTAACAGGCTAGTGTCACGGAAGTCTCAAACGTCACGCAAAATGTCGGCAAAGAGAAGCGCGAGTCGGGTGTCGGAGTCATCGGCACCGCAGCAAAGACGAGCACAGTGGAGCAACCAGGCTTATACAGTTGAAGAGTTGCTGAACCAGTTTTCATTACCACAGATCGTTAAGTGTAATCCACAGGCTATACTTGTCAAGAAGGATTCGCCATTACCAGTGAACCTAGGACAACCCATACTACTGTTCGACTCCCGGTCCGTTCGAAAGTTGCTGGCACGGAATGTTGTCCTCGATCACACCACCGGCAAGTTCACAGAAAATGACGACACGGTTGTGATTCCAAAAGACTATGACGGTATGTATTCATTTGATGTTTAATTTTAAATTAGCTTATAATCATGAGTCAGTGTTTCGTATTTCCTAGGTTCGTATTTCAACTATAAATCACTAAAATTATGCTAGCGCTGCGTTTCAGCTATAAAACTGTCAACAATAGCAATTTTCAAAATAAAGAAATCATTCGAACGTCAACAAAGTTCCTTATTTATCATTTGAGCAGATCTAGAGTAACATCCATGCGTATCAATAAGAGCTGATATGCTGACACGTGCGTGTGCATTTCTTGCTATTTTGTTTCCGCTGAATGCAGGCTTCATTGTTGGATTTGTTATTATATTTTATTGTGATCCCTTGAGTGAAAAAGGCTTAAGCATAGAGCTTCTATGTTTACATTCAAAATGTCAAATGTTATACTTGGGTCACCAGATTGTCATGTAGGATTATATTGAGCGGTCACCCATTTATCCATTGCCCCTTGAACTAGTTGTTCAACACGCGGTCAATACAACCAATTAAAGTAGCAACCGATCTTGTCAACCCAGGTGAATGAATTTAATGATCGACTATTTCAAAATAGTCTGTTTCACTCGAGTTTACCCCGATTCTCAACAAATTTTCTGTTATATATATGCACAGCGACTGATTCTATTCAACAACAAAACAACAACAACAACAATAACTTTTATTCAGCATTAAGCAATAATACAGTCTTCATATATACAAAATTAAACAGAGGTAGTGAATATGACACGAGACTCTATTATAGAAATATTCTTATGAGAAGCTAAATGATTCTATTCAACTAACAAGTTTTCGAGGGATGTATCCTATCTGGTAATTACTTACCCTTCCCCCAAAGAGAGCTTGACATCAGTAGCGTCTCGACATGTGGAAGGAATTCGACATTGTTGTTAGTTTTCATGGACGGATTTGTCCTGCCGCGACCGGGAATCGAACCCTGATCGCCGGATTACTAGTCCGGTGTAAACTTATAATCACTGGACCACCGTCAAGCTAATGCTCGTTTTCATATGCTTGTAAATACTAAACCAACGCAGCTGAATCTCACTTTGTGTCATAACTGGTTATCTTAAACCCATGTCTGAGAGTAATTGGTGTAATTCTATGTACAATTCAGTGGGTCGTACGATGTAGGAAAATATTTCAATCATATTTAAAAATAGTTTATGCGTATACATCATGACCAATGTTTGCGTGACAAACTCTTAATTTCAATAACAGAGAATGAATAAGTGGTTCCACGTCACATAGTGTACGGGTATTTCACAATAATTGGACAAACCGTAGCAAGTGGACTCCCATACATTTATTTGTAAATAATGCAAATATATGTATTGTACAGTTCGTTTATTTAGGCAAGTCACCTTTGTAGTTTCGAACGTTCTGCAGTAGTCGAGGGTCATACAAACTTATAACATTCAATGAGAAAAGTGCAATGCTTGTACACGGTCCCTTTTGGAGTTTTTCGGCTTTCAAACATTGTTGTTTCTGTTGTGTGTTTCTTTCCTATCTGATCAATATCGCCTATATATTGCAAGTTTATAAAAGCATAAGTAAGAATCTTTCACGTATACGTTCACGTACCTATTTCAAATGCATTCATGAAATATTAATTTATTGATCTAACATTTATAAACAGTAGTACAGGGAACGTATCTATGCTTTTTATAGAAATTGTGTGTACACGTAATTATGTCTAATTAATGATTCAAATATTTCGCACCACGGAGACCAATCCACCATATTGTTGACAAATGCTGCAAACATTTTATTTCGATAGGATGAAAATTCGTGGTTTCGTAAAATCGGCTATTCGCACTTGCCATAAGAAATAGTCGTTAAATTTTGAATTTTAAGACAGAACAGTAGGGTACGTATGTTAGGCAATATATTAAAATCTTGACCCGTCCAAAATATTGAAACAGCATCCGTGTTATTCGATCTGAAGTACTTGCGTTTTATTGCCATTCATTATAATACAAGTCCAGTTATTCGTCTACTGTTTGGTTTGCATTTGATGGTTACATGTTTGTCATTATGATTTAAATCGAACAAACCCATTATGATAACTAGAATGCATAACTTGGTGAACCTGACAATCTATACGGTATAAATAAACGTTTACATTTGGTGTAAAATGATTTTTTGGTAAACTACCAAAATCAATTTGAAATACAGACATGGTGGGAACGCGGCCCAAAATATTGAATAGTGGCAGTTGATGTACGAAATGTCATTGATGCATTGATATAATTACATGCACGGTTAAACATCTTTTATTGATGTTTATCAAAAGTTCCAGTTCAGTTAGGTGTTAAAGTCCATGTAAGGGTAGATAAGAAATGTATTCAACATTCTTACAGACATGACAGAGCGATTATCTTGATACGTAAAGTAAAACATCAGCTGTGTTTATGTTTACTAGAGGGATAACTGCATCCTCCGTCCGTTCCGGACCGTGGGACGAACGACTGGAATATACCCAAATCCATACTGATGGTGAAACCCAGTAAAATTCATCATCAACACATCAGGCTTATATTATACCACTCAAAGTTTGCTAATCACCAATATTTCACTTTCAATTACGTCACAACAAATATAGTTAAATCAAAATAATTTTTAAAAAAACTCGAAAACTAAATAGGCCTACTGCATGTGTAATTTTAATCAAAAGTATAAACTAGTCGACGGCACTTTTAAATAGTCGACACTTTTTTGGAAAGTCATGTTCGGTTTTTATGTATCAAATGTACAATTAAAGCAAGTGTTGCAAATTATTCTAATGGCAGGCGTTTGATAATAACATATTTAACAGTTTTTTATGTTGATTGAAATGTCGGGACTAGCAACTTCAAAGGTATTTAAAATTAAATAACACATTTTATCACCCACATATGAAATTATATAAGTAGAAAAAATAAATCAGATTACAGCGAACTGTTCATGTGTGACGTAATAACATAAACTGTTCGTGATCACAATACCGTAAAGCGTTCGCACATTACGACATTTATACAAATTTTACGACATCTCTATCTACAAGAATAATCAGTTTAATTCAATATAAAGATGTCGGTATAATAATTTAAGGTCAGATATATATCCCCGCGGGTTGTGATCTCTTAACCGATCTAGATGGGGCGATACATTTGTTATAACTAGTCATATCGTTGTTTAACAATACCAATGTATGCACCTAATATGTACTTACATTGGACTGCTATCGTAATAATTTTGCAATCGTAAGTGGACATATGTTAGCACATTGCCAGGTTACGTAACGTTAGATATAAATATTGCATCAATGTTTGCATCAATTCGTTAAATTGGGAAAACAATTACGTTCCTATAGAAACCTTTAGGATATACGGACACAACACACAGCCCTGCATTCGGACCAGAAATGTATCCGAGACAGTGTGTTGTTGAAATAAGGAAAAGCTTTTTAACCATGAAAGGACATATCTTTATTACGTCTTTGCAATGGTTTATTTGGGTTTCTACCTAATTTGTCGTAACCAGTTTGCAATACAATTACGTATTAAACTGTATATTGACGTAGTAACACCAAGCATTGTTTTGGTGTGTTACCTATTTGTTAAATTGGCTCTTACTCTTAAAGCTGGCTATACGTGTTTACAAATATTTCTGGAATGCCATTACATTTTGTTGGTGTATACATTTTGCATTATTCGAGTATTGATAGAAAAACAAAAACTATAACAAAGGATCACGCAAAAACAAAACATCTAAAAGCTGGCGGCAAGCGTTAAAACGATCGATGTAAAATGCACTCACAATTTTTACAAGAACATAACTTCAGTTTGAGCAAACCTTATAACGTCGTATGCATAGCTTAATTGTTTTTAAAAGTTACAAAGAATTTATAGGTCTACGCATTTTAAATGAGGTATTACATGCCTTTAATGAATATTTCAAGCGTTAAATGGTTGACAGACGTATAGAAACGGACCTAGCAAGAATAATAAAAATTGATAACCGTTGCACACGACATTGCAGTAGTTAAATAATGCATAAGTAAGAGTTTGAGGAGAAAATAACCACAAACTGTGCAGTTTTGTATGAATATAAATACCGAACGGTGCAATAACTCGACATCTTTCTGTGATCTCTATGCCAATGAAATTTCATCCGTATAAATACAAAACTAAATAGAGTCTTGAAACCGTCGAGTTTTCATTCAAATTTTGAGCATAATTTTCTTTTGTTTGTGACTTAGACTACATGAGGTCTTAGTAAATGTTCACGGTCGATATCTCTTTCAAGGAAAACTTGCTCTAGATATTTGCTCTATTCGCGTCTATGCATACAAATGGCATAATGTCTAAACTAAATGTAATCTTTTTATAGATGTGCATGGTTATGAAGATAATTTTTGTCTGACACTTCAAGATTTCTTTTAAGATTAGGAAACAGTTGTGTGATATAAGGAATATGTTGTTGGATAGCATAGCTCATTCCAAATACATTGCGGTTCTTCAATGTGTCCGGTGTACAGCACCAATACACGCGAGGCTACATCTGGGCAAACAACCACTTCATCACTTTCATACACTGAAACGTTTTTCATAAATGTCCAAGTGGCCCGGCTGAGAATCGAACCAGGAACCCACTCGACCACCACGCTATTTTTGACAAAATTTCAATACCCAGACATTCCTCTGTACAATGCCTTCTACCTACGCCAGTACACATTTACAGCATGTATATTTACATTCATGAAAGTTGTATTTGGCTAAATGTAAATTCCTAATGTCGATCCTAGTTTGTGTTTGAATATAGGAAAATGTAAATATAACATAAATCGCATGGTAAATATAACTAGTAATATGATTATGGCAATTTTAACATTTACACCCGAATGGGTTATCATAATATACGGTGGGTATGAATTAGCGAAGCGGATTTATGAACTATCAGAATGCAGGTTTTAAAATAGACGAGCAGGTCATAAAATCGAACTTTGATTATGTCTACTACCGGTATGCAGTAGGTGTACAACAATATGGTAGAAGTAACATTATTGTTTCATGAATTTCAACAAAAATACCCATGGTGAAAAAAGCAACATATGTAGGACCAACGCCATATGAACATACATGTATTTAAACTTTAAAGTGTATAGAGCTATATCGGACGATATTTTTAAAAAAAAGTTTCAAAAACTGAAAAACAATTATGCTTTCATATCCATTAGATCAATTTTCGCTTCAGTTTTAACAGCAACTCTCTCTGTGATTTATTGGACATGCGAACTGTCCATTTTCATAAGAAAGTGTTCTAGAACACCCTATGAAATTATAAGAATCGTCTATTTTTCGACGATTGAATCATCGTACATGGAACTCAATTTAAAGTTTTAATTTGCAATTAAGGTAGTCTAGTATCATACTAAAAACTATGCAAGTAATCATTAGTATTTTGACATTAAATGACTGTTCGAATATAGCTCTATAGATTTTAAGAAAGTGACTCAAGGTGCCCGACTCAACTGCTCAGTTGAAATAAGTTATGCATTTCCTCGTAGCCAAATCTTTGTAGGGTGTAGAACATTTGATGGCTAGTAAGTGCTATACTCCATTGATATACATAGCATCTAGATTATGCTGTACATTTTTACCAACAAAGGCGTCGATACATAAGCCTAAACGACCAAACGATTGATGAAAATAAGCAAAGGCGTTGGTTTGGAAAACAATTGATATTTAGTTGTTGAAGGCTGATATGCCTCGGTCCCCTATGCTACCATGCGCATCATTGTACGGTGGCTGAGACGTGGCCATAAAAACCGACTTCACTTCTCACCAGATAAGTAGGGGAGTTTTCATATATGTGGAAACAACTATGAAACTTTTAGTAAAATAATCCTGTTTTCTAATTTCAGGCGCCTTTCTCAGACTCCGGTCAAGAACATCAAAGGACCACACGTCACATAAAAGTATTGACTCATTGGCACAGAATAGCATCAAAGCTTTCCTTAACTTGACCAAGATTGCTGCTTTCCGAGTTGTCAACAGTCCAAATGGTATTGGAGACTTTCCCCGAGTAGATTATATACCTGGCAATGTGTTTGTAATTGACGAAATAATTTCCGGAAATGCAAAAATGAAATCTGGGCACCATAAGAATGGTTCCGGACAGTCAAAGTATATGAAATGTCGTGATGATAAAGACAACAACATTATTATACCGCTCTCCCAGACAGGAGAGTTCGTAGAAATTCTGCCAAACGATTTAAATGGCAACGGACGAATGTCCGTGAGAAGCGAGGACCTGATCGAGAAACAGAAATTTCCCATCATCGTACGATACATTCGAGGACGATTTAAACCTAGGCTAACCTCATTCACTGGACTGTTCACTCTTCTCGACTCGTATGAAGAAACCACGATTTTAGGATGTGTTCTGGACAAAAGTGGTTATACGTTGATCGAGTTACCCATGAGTTCACCTCTGACCTTTCACCTTGCATTGAATTTTACTGAACTCCAATCACACCCCGTTGTGAAGAACGGTCTACGTCTGTGCGATACTACTGGTCAGAATTTCGCGCGCGATTTGAAATTCAAATTTAAATTCGCTCAACGGTTTCTACAGATGGGGAATAAACAAGTTCCTATTGATGACAGCGACGATCCTGGTGAATCACCGAGTGCAAGAAATACAGCTAAATTTGGTGTCACAACCACGTATATTTACATATAGATATGATTAACAAACATTATTGAAATCAATGTTTTGAACCGCAATTAAAACGAGAATTTCGATGCCGAGATGGTTGCATAGGCACATGATAGTCGGGTTCCCAGTAATAAATATTACATTACGGTTTCAAACCGGCACAATGCAAATAAAATGGATGCCTCTACGGATAAAACAAGATGGCGAATATACATTAGTTTATATTATATTAACTACTGTAAGATTTGGGACAGGGAACCAGACTTAGACACATGATTTCTGTACGGTATTTGACAAGTCCTTAGTTTTACACCTTAGAGTACCCAAAATACAACGACCCCTTTCTATAGAGTGCGCTAAGAAATGTTGAAACCATGTTTAAGTTCATGACGTCATTGGCCAGTGCATTGGCAAATCAATGCCTAGTACTGACACAGTGTTACATGTTTTGTTTTATATTTACATGCATATGTTTGCAATAATTACGCAATATTATATTGAGAGAGAATCTGTATGTATATTCACATTTCATTTGTTAGTCATTCTCATCTTTAAAATGTTACATTAAAATTATGAACTCATTTGCCGGTGTGAGAGCAATATTGTGATAAAATTGGTGAAATTATTCAACTATATTTCACTGCTGAACATTGTTAAAATGTGTAGAAAAAGACATGCGCTTGGTCTGTGGAAAACGCTAATGTAACGGGTTTTGTATGGTTTGACATTTGTACTTGACCCTGTATTGTTGTGAAAAGTACCACTGTCTCACATAGACAAACATTGGTACCAGAATACCAAAATTTTGAAGGAAAACGCATTGGTTTGTTGAAGGGAGCGAATTGAACTATAAACATACCATTATCGATCTACGATCTTCGAGAGTCCAAGTTATGATATCCAAGAAACTAATCACGATTTCAAAGTTATGGACGGTTGAATTACAGTTAGACAAAGCTGTCATATAAACGACGATGTACAGCTGGATTCGTGTAGCGAGCCTATGTCTGAAGATGTCTGCGTACTATTTTATCAAAGACTTAAAGAAATTCTTAAACTTACGTTCAAATTTAAATTATTTAGATATATAACGTTATAATTATTTAAAAAATGTTAATTGTGATAAAAAGTCTTGCAATATGAATTATGTTCAGTCAACGAAGCCATACAAACCATATATATATCACATATTTGTAGGTTTTATTGAACCATAAAGAATTTATAGTTGAACGTAAGTTTAAGCATTTTCATAAGTGCTTTGATAAAACAGTTGGTGTGTATACGATTCGAATGAAACGGTTGGTCATTCTAGGTTTACTATAATAATAAAAAATATTGTAAATTTTATCTATGTTACATATATATATGGTTATCCATTTCTGTATTATAGATAGATTCATTGTATCCATATATACAATACATTATAATATTATATTTTCATGTAACATGATGTAGTACGGACAAGTTAACTTGATCCTCGACCATAAAACGAGCTTCTTGTGCGGAATACATATGTTTATCAATTTCCACGAGAAAGTCGTGTCTTGTCAGATATTACTCCGTTCTTATCAAAACACATGTGGACATGACATAAACTTTATAATTATACTAGTAAACGGTTTGAGGGTCAAGTTAATTTACTCGTATTAATATGTTGGATTATGTTAAAAATGATGATACATAAATTAAATTTAGATGCATATGTTACGTACATTTGTTGTTTGTTCTTAATCGTATGAAATTCTGACGACGCCTTTTCAGTTCGGATGATTTCCTCGGGAAAAAGAAAGTAAACGTTTATTACGACCTTCTCATTCTAAGCCAGGAATATTAACTCTGAATTATTTTCTAATAGCAAGCATTAACCTTATAATTATTCGGCCCGTATCCACACCGAGGCACACTGAGGCACATCGCGGTGCTTGTCTCCTTGAAAATTTCAAATTAAGATATCACTTAAAGAAGCATATTTGTGAAGAAAGAAAATGACTCAAATAAACCATAGAAAATATTTGCCTCGATGCTCGTTTGGCTCATGATACGATCATATATAGACACTCACCATCACATCAGATGTTGAGATACGATATCACAGGAGTTGACAGTCACACAGTCACTTTACGAAGTCTACACTTGAGATGCAAATGAAAGTCTAGATTTAGTCGACAAAACTTCTCCTTGGTGAAACGATTACACCTTAATTAAAATGAAATACTGCATTGTAAAATGGAAAAGTTTCTTTAAAAATGACCATCAACAATGTAAATAGATAATTCAAAAAAGAATAATTTCAAAGGCGATATGTTAAGCATTCGCACCCCATCCCAGGGTACATATCGCAAACTAGACGTAGCCAAATATCAAAATGCATTAATTAAGCATCCTGCACAGGATTTCACACAATGTCATACAAGGCTTTAGTATTCTAATAAAGTTATACTCAGTGATCTCCCTTTACATAGTTCGGCTTTACCTCTCCTATGATATTACATGCCGTCTTTTTTATTAAATCGAAGCCCTAATTACAGGAAAATAGTATAATGAAATAATAGCTATGAAGTTTTCTTATATATACCTCATTCCTTGGAATAAGGGTTTTTAGAAAGCTCCTTTACCCATCCTCCCATGTAGCTACTTCTAATACCACAAATGGCGATCCAGCTTAAAGTCCCATTAAGTCTGAAACTGTTATTTTAATCAGCTATAACTTGGTAACTCTCTTTAGAATGGTGCAATTATATCACTTTCGTTCATACCCAAATGTTGAAAACACCATAAGATTGAAGAAAATGTGATAAAAGATACAGGTGGTTAGTTGACAAAATGACAATTTGTTAACAATAAATGCACGATTTAAAGTCTAAGGGAAGCAACTCTCGCAAAATGAGTATTTTGTTCACCATACAATTTGCTAAGTACGATATTTAGACAAATATAGTTAACATTCTATCATCGAGTATAGGTCATTTGTTAAAAAAGCCTAAAGTTTCCATTATTCATTGCATGAGATTGATGATCGGAAAAAAAGTTGTGGGAGCAAGAATGCGACTTTAAGACTCGCATGGTGTCGTACAGCCGGTAAAACATTCGGTAAATGATCTCCGTTAATATGGAAGACAACACATAGAAATAGAAAACATCAATGCCAACTCTGGGAAAATGTTAGCTGACAAAAATAGTTGAATATGCTGTGTCTCATCACAACACAACATCAAGGAACTGAAATGTTTCAAACGTGGCACTGGCAGCTTGTGTTGACAGGTCTGTCGAAATTGCAGATAGAACTGTGCTGGTTAATCATTAGAAAGTGGAGTCAAAAGTAAGAACAGTTGGCATAACTGTCATTAAGTCAAAATTGAAAATTAAAATGAACAGCTAAAATTAGTGAACTAAGAACTGAAGTCAAAATAGAACATTATTGTTCACAGCTGAAAGAAGTGAAATTTTTCGGTAGTCTGTGATCATCGATTTAATAACGAGGTGGGAGCCAACATTAAACTGAATGCACAGCGACTTGGACTCCGTCTGTCAGATAGTTGTATCAAGGCTTCTTGCAGAAGACGAGTACCTAAAGAAACTAATGCTGCGTCGGGCAACGGATCATCACTCACGTGAACACACCAGTGCAAAAAAGCGAACCCAAGTTAAAAGTTCAAATTTGTTCTTACTGCCGCTAAGATAATGTTCTTGTTTAGTTGAGTGTTGGGTATTGTTTATGTGATATTTGTTTACGTTTTCTGTGCTCGGTTGGTTAAGTTGAATACTGCTTTCCTTCAATTCCCTGTCCAAGTTTCTCTTATATTTGTTACCCAAACAAACACACATCACATGAAAGGGAGATAACCACACGTATTCCCTACCAGACTGAAAAGGCGTTATCCCCCTTCCCTTGAACCACATTAATAATTCGAAAGAAGTAATTTTCAATAATTGGAAAATGAAATTATATATCTACAGACCAATGAGTCAGTTCAAATTTAAATGAGAACAATAACAAATATAAGCTCGTCCGTCAGCTTTAATGTGTATACAGGTTTAACCAAAGACCTTACATACATTTTATGTATTTGACGTAATTGGATATTTCTCACATTAGCATAACTCTTATTATTCGTCAATAGTCCTGATGTGTTATTCCAAATTAATCTTATTTGACTTAAGGATAAGGACAACCAATCAGATCACACCATATTTAACTCTTGGTCAGTATCAGCCGAGGTGATTGGCTATCCTTATTCTGAAAGTAAATAAGATCAATATTGAATACCACCATTTCCCTGCACGTACACACGACATTGATCAGCCCAACTATATAGCTACATGGTAAGTTATTGGGTATTTATTGAATACCAATTTTCACGAAAAGGTATGTATATATCCTGTCATACTTCCCCCTAGCACAGTTGAGCCAAATAGGCAACAGTTTATGCCTTGGTCCCGGTGAAACTTTGCCTCGGCTATGTACCCTCGATTTAATGAATTAGTATCGGAAGGCATCCGACCAAGGATCTTCGTGGTCTCGGCGAAACTTCGGTGTAACGATTTGTGATATCCCTACTCTCGATGCCTTCAGAAGATAACCGGAAGTACATCACCGAGTCCACAAACGGGTCAGTGGGGCCAAGGCTTTAGATTCATGAGATAGGATTTGCTCATATTCGGTCTTTTTTTTAAAGTCCATTATTAATTTAGTTTTGAATTGACCCTATGATCTACATATCTGTATGTTTTCAATGATCTTAAATGCTCTATAAAGGCCATTTTGAATGTAAAAGTGCAAAATTGGAATAAAAACAAGTCGTTGATTTTTGGAGAAAAACCGAATGATATTGCACTTGTGATCACAAGAAATTATATTTTCACGCATAGCTACGCCACATTTGATAATATTGCATTCTTTGATCGTAGTCAATTTAACAAATATTTTCGCATATGTATTTGTTCTGGTGTATCATATTTCAACGCCTTTTTGAACGTGTACTCTACGGTGTTCCGTTTGGACCATCGCATTCTTTATTTTTCTGCATAAACCACGATGCTCGAAACCACGATGATGAAAGTCGAAACCGCGATGATGAAAGTTGAAACCGCGATGATAAAAAACGAAACCATGATGGTGAAAACACGAATTTTTATCGAGTGTTCATCATCGTAGTTCCGAGTTTTCATAATAGTCGTTTCGACTTTCATCATTGTAGTTTCATGATTTCGACTTTCGAGGTAAGGGATGCAGACATGAAAATCTCGACGGTCTTAACGAAACACCGCAGTACATTTGTACCCACTTAGATAATATGATGTATTATGGCATTCAGTCAAGTAGAATCGAATTATCGATGCACGCGTGATTTCCCTTGTTAATTTCAAAACTTACAACTGTCATGTATATTAATATATAATAAAAGTACATATATGCATTCAGGTATCTTATTTCTTCAGTGACAGTTCAATGATCAGGTTGGAACGGGGTATATGTTGTATGTACGCTCGTACATTGTAACATGATTCTACTCACGGGTTTATTGGCAAATATTTTCTAACGACCGACGTACGCTTTTGTTTTCATACTTCACAACGTACTTTGATTATTGTGTATTGACTTTAAAATTTGTGTTTAGTTAATACTTGTGTATTTTATCCAATCTAATCGTTTATGGTTTGGATTCAGGTGGAACTCTGAACAGCGTCTAAATCAAATCATTGTATGATTTATCGGGATACTGTTCCATTCATTTTTTATTGTTTATTGCAAGCAAAAACATCTATGATTT